>OY783195.1:25599765-26882952 GCA_963678675.1 Xiphydria camelus | reverse complement strand
GAGAGAGAGAGAGAGAGAGAGAGAGAGAGAGAGAGAGAGAGAGAGAGAGAGAGAGAGCGAGAGAATCCGTGAAAGAAACTTCCGTCGCTTAAATAAATGATAAAGCCGAAAAAAGTCCGTCGACTTTCCGAAGCCAAGATCCCCGGGACAGCGGCAGCTTCACGTGGGCGACAGGTATCCTCCCACTCTGTTTTCTTTTTGCCATTTTTCTCTCGTTCAACGCCTTTTTTTCGCTTTTTGCTCGACTGCCAGCCGTGCACTTTAGATAATAAGGCCAGGACGCTCGGACGTACGAAAGGGTAAATTGGGTATTCGTTCCAGGAATTACCCCTCTGCTCGTTCTTCTCCTCGAGGCTCGTGGCCCGCGTTTTTCTCACCGAGCGCTCCTCGTCTCGCGAAACGCCGCGTCCGCACGCTTACGTATTCGACATCGTTTCATTATGACCCATAGGTCTATTCCACTTACGACACAGATCCAAACTGCACTGAGAAAAAAAAGATGAAAAATTATTCCGTTAGAAGAATAATCTGAGTACGAAAGGTAAAATAGATAAAAAATTATCTTAAAGAAGGTTACATTTTAAACCGTGGATGGATAATTTTTGATCTGTTTTACCTTCCGTACTCAGATTATTCTTCTAACAGAATAATTTTTAATCTCTTTTTTTTTCTCAGTGTGTGCCGTACCGAGTCGGACATTCTGCTAGAGTCTCGATCTGTGTCGCAAATGAAAAATACCCAATACACACACACTGAGGGAAAAAGTCTAGTTGAACATGAATCCAATAGAAAAATGTATACGAGATAAATAGAATTTTATTCACATCGAGCAAAAGTCTATCAGAATTTGATAAATGTTTTGCATATCTTCTTAATCTTAGTTTATTTAATGGAAATAGACGTTTGTTCGATGTGAATAAATTCGTATTCATGTGAAATACATTTTTTCACTAGATTCCTATTCAACTAGACCTCTTTCCCGAGTGTATCGTCAGCGTCGGACTCGAAATTCTCTCAAATCAATTCGGCGGGAAATCTTAGCGCCAGCTGGCACCCTTAAATTTCTCACAACCGTGCCGCCAATCGTCCTCAACGCGAGTGGAAATTCGGACCACGCGGACGCGGCTGGCGTAACCTGGTAACGCGTAAGAAAAGCGCGCGGTGACAGCGGCGGTAAGGCGAGGAGAGAGCGAGAGGACGTTGAGGGGGTCGCGTGTAGCCGAGAAGGCCGGGTAGAGTGGGCGAAATTGAAGGTGTGACGTCAGACGGTGGCGCTGCAGCGGCCATCTTGCGTGGTAACAACGAGACCACCCCCGCACCACTCATTACCCACGAACGGTCTCCCTCACCCCCCTCGCATCGCCCCCGACACCTCGGCTTTCCGCTCAGAGTCTTATAAACGACTCCATTTCCCTTTAAATTGGATGAGCGCGCGCTTCGAGGTGAAGACAGAGGTCGGACTATGGCCGCGGAGAATGTTGACCCGATAGCGAGACGCGCGGCACGAGACCGGCGGAAATTCAATCTCGACTTTTCCGCGCGCGCTCCGCGCCGCTTCGTTTGACGCGCGATCTCGACGATATCACAAAATCGTTACGTCTTCGTCGTCGGGGCGGGCGTCGAGGCCCGCAACCGATAATAACGAACGACGCTCGACCCGAGGGGTTTGTGTAATTCGTATAAATGATTCCGCCAGCTATCGTTAGGAGGGTAGCGCGGGCGCCCCGGCGCCTCGTATCCATCGGAATAGCCCCGAAATTAGATCCCACCCTCCTCGCGGCGAAGGTCCGAGTTGGACAAATTCGGTTAGCGGCGTGAAAAATGAAGCGGGGATTTCCGAGGCTCTTTCGTGTAGCACGTACGTGTGTGTATGTTTGTTTCTCGAAGCTGCTGAATTCGGTGGGAAGTCGATCGTCCCTTTTTTCATTTGCATACCACATGAGGCTGAGTTTACTCATCAGGAAAGAAACTTCGTTCGCTATTATCTCATTAACTATGAGCTTTTCGCTCATATTCGTATAATACTTTTTTGAAGATTAAGTTTTTATCTACAATAAAGTTTTATATCGATATAGGCAAAAAATTCATAAATTACGAGATATAATAGCAATTAAAATTTTTTTCCTGGCAAGTAAGTTCAGCCTCACATGGTACCTCTCCTTTCTTCTTCCTCGCGTTCCCGCGATCCGAGGCAGGGAGACGAAATATCTCTCGCGATCAGTTTCTTCCCTTTAAACGCCACGGAGACGTCAGAACGACGCGGTTGAATGTCGATTCTTTCGCGCACCGCTACTCGCGCGGCTCCGCGGAGGAGTCAAAGCGACGTATTAAATACGGAGGGGATGAAGAACGATGTATACACGCGCGAAGAGAACAACGGAAGGAGAGATCGAGAGACGGAGAGCCGAAGTAGGTACACGCGAGCTCGTAGCTATACGTGCCGTATAACTACATGCCGTAAGAGAGAAGAGGGATATCGCTCTCAGCCCGGAGGCGGTCGTCATATTATGTTTGCTCCCGCTGTTTACAACCCCGTCGCCCCAGTCGCCGAGTAAAAGGGGGATGAGCGACTGGGGAGCTTTGGGGTCCGATCGTAAGACGCTCAATTGACAAATTCGACTCTCGATAAATCGTTATACGCCCCGATACGACCGATTTCCCCCGCGCGGTTAACGACGGTCGAAAACTAGGAGGAACCATAAAATAAAGCCGTGAATCGCGCGCGCCTCCCCGCCGCACATTTTACCCTTCGCCTCGCTAACCCTCTTTTCCCGCGAGCCGACTGTATATAGGTACATACGGGTGACAGTTTCCACTGTCGATCATCGAGAGAGTTCACGATCGGACGTAAGTGTACTCCCATATGATTAGGTAGACGCATAAAAGTCCGATAGCTACGGTTGTAGTTGGCCGCGAGTAAAATTCTGACAGTGTGTGCTTAAGGGAGGTGAGGTGGGGGGTACGCGATTTGGCGCCAGTTATGGATGGAGAGAGAATAAAATTCGGAAAGGAATTATGCGGGTGGTCCACGAATAAACATGACTGATCGTGGGTAGTATAATTTTTACTGTTGATTCTGTGGAATATGAATGGTCGAACGTGTTTGAAAACTCTAAAAAAATATTAAGTATGTCTAAATTTAAATTAAGGAAATTATGTTAATATACGTAAAAAGGGTAAATTATTGAATGATTTTATAGAGCGACGTAAGAAGCGCTTGATTGCTTTATGATTGGCTGACTAGAAACAACTATTTATACTGTCGAGTGTAGATATGCATGATTTCCGCTGTTAATAATAGTTTGTTAAAGATTCCATATGAGTAAAACTCTGTTAATATACACAAAGAAAGTGAATTCGCTCAAGTTCATAGAACGACACGATCAACACTCGCTTTTCCAACCACGTCTGACTATTGACGAGATGTTTCTACTGCCGATCACACAAAATTCACGTTCGATCGTACATGCTCGCGATTCAACGAAACCTGGATTACCGTAGGAGCATCTACGCAAAATCGAACGCGGAACGGGGTGGATTCCATTTGATAAAGTGACGGGAGAGACGGAGTCAAAGAGAGGAAGACGCTGCGCGGCGGCGGATACACGGCGCAACTTTGCCAAAGACAATATAAAAGTCGAGGGTTGCGCGGGATTGGAAGTCGTAAATATCATCTGCTAAATAAAGCTTTATCCTCGAGTGCGGCGGGTGGCAAACCCCTTTGCACCGCGGGCCAACGGAGGGGATGGAAGACAAAGACTCGTAACGCGTACTGACGTTTGGGTATACTCGTCGAAAAAGAAGAGAAAGAGAGCAAAGTTCGGGAGGGATGTTACAGTTATACCGCCATTGAGAAATATTAATTCCGTCGAAAAATTCGATCCATTTTCTACTTCTGCTGCAAGAAAAAGAAAATTGATACGACGAAATTTTCTGTTATTAATAATAAAATCGAGTTAATCGTTACACATTCGCCATGCAATTCTCCGAAAAACAAATTGAAAAACCCCCGAAACCATTCACACCCCACAAGAAGAACCGGAAGTTCGAGACACCGCGCAAAGCGTCCTCGAAGTCATTCCGAATTCCCCCACGCCGCTCCTGCGGAGAATTCCAAGTCCTTCCGCTCGGAGGCGACGTCTTTCCCGCCGTCGAAAATTCCCTCGTCGAAACCTCGACGCTCTCCTCCGTCGTCGCGAGCCATTAAACAAAAAGGTTCGGCTAACCGAGACAAAAATCCGGTAGCTACATTTTTTTCCTCCACCCCCGCGACGCCAGAGGGGAGGAGAATTCCGTGCATGCCGGCACGCCCCGCGCGCGGACAAAAGACAAACGTCGCCGCGTCTTTCGTTTGTTTCAAGCGTCATTTGTTTGGCGCGGGAACGGCGGCAGCGGCGGAGAAGCGGAGTTAGGGGGTGAGTCGGCGA
This sequence comes from Xiphydria camelus, assembly GCA_963678675.1. NCBI lineage: Eukaryota > Metazoa > Arthropoda > Insecta > Hymenoptera > Xiphydriidae > Xiphydria > Xiphydria camelus. The sequence continues at coordinate 26,878,525 of OY783195.1, read as the reverse complement.
CGCGGGGTGCGGCGCACGCGGATGGACGAAAAAGGGGGACGGGGCGGCGGCGGGGAAGGATGCGGGAGATGCGGGGTTGCATGGTTAGAAAGGCCACATTTGAATGCCACCGGAAGGGGATGAGCGCCTCTTTCATCTCGGCTTTGTCGGGCTGTCTCGTACCTACTATTACCACTACCATCGCCGCAGTCACGTCGCGCGTACACGCTGCGGCGTACGTGCGACGCGCGATACGCTTTCTTACACGTCGACGACGTCCACGACGGTCTTCGACGGCGATCGAATATCGGAGAAGCGACGTACGCCTGGATATATTTTCTTTTGAAGTTTATACACGAAGTAAGTGACCGAAATATAGCTAAGATAAGTGTCCCAATCCCTATCTACTTATGAATGTAGTCCTATTAATTAATAGAAGTATAACATTTTGATGTGTGCTTCCGCGATTAATAGAAATATTTATCTCAATAATATATAAGGAATAATAAAGATATTCGTGTGAACAGTCTAAGGTAAGTTAATAAAGAGACATTTCAGGACATTTATTAGAAATTGGGAAATTCATCTTGGGCGGTGAAACGAATAGCAGTACGCTAATCACTTTCCGGTCTTCGCGAAGTGCTCAGCAAAATTTTCATTATTTCGGAAACATTCCTTTCGGAAACAAATCCGACGTGCAGGCTAAATCTAAGACGCTAGACGTCGTCGAAATTACCCCGAATACGTCTGAGCAGCCCCTGTCTACGCTACCCACGTTCGCCGAATAACGGCGGGCCTCGTACGTCCCACGCCAAAAGCTCTTATCGTGTTTAGAAGAACGACGAGGACGAGAAGAAAAAAAGAGAGAGAAGAAAACCAATTCGACCCCAGGAGTTTCTTTCATCGAAAAATAATTAAGGTTCTCTATGGAGATGATGGATTCGGCCGAACTGCCGTTCGCTCAGTCAACGTCAGAGGTTGACAATGGGCTCAATGGATGGAGCTCTCCTTTATTTAAAGTAGCTTTGTGTGTCCTCTCCCGCCTCCGCGTGGCTCGCCTCCGACCTCCCGCAACGCCCCGGTTGCCGTGGGATCTGATTCTGGATCTGGATCCCCCTTCCCCCTCGCGCCTCTACCTCCGCTTCGGTGATTCGAAAGGCTAATGAAAAAAATAGTGCCAGTCATCCAGGACGTGGGCTCCTCCTCGAATGGCGATTTAATCGTGCAATTTGAGTGTGTTTGAGAGTCTCGAAAATGTGCGGAGAGCACCGAAAATTCACTACTTCGTCGTCCAATTTTCGGAACCGACAATTATTGAAATCGTCCCAATTATTTGTTCAAGCTTTCGATCCGTCGACCGATCGAACACTCCTATCCGGAAGTGCACCAGCGTGTCGTCCCGAGAAACCGTTCACCCCTTCGACCGTTCCCCCCTACGCGATACAAGAAACCCCACGAATGCCCCCGCCGTTTCCCTCTGGAAATGAAAGGCGCGCGATAAGACAAAGACACCGTTTAACGATATTGTCGTCGCCATCCCCCTGCAGCAGGTTCTCCTACGTGCTCTCCTTCCGTCCACCCTTAGCAGCCGCGTCGGCCAAAGCCCGGAATACCGGGTGTCGGGCGTTCGGCTGGGTGGTATTATTCCGAACCATTTGTCACTCAGTCCCGACCAACCCCTTCGCTTCGCTCCTTCCCTCGCAGGAGCCCCTCGCCGCGTTTTTATAGCCGCGAATCGTCGCAATATGCCGACAAGGGGCTTACAGGGCCGAGGCGGAGGAACCCGTTGAGAGAGATTAAGAGGGGGCGCGGGGATTTTTCCTCCCCCGCGAGAACGAACGAATTAAGCGTTCTCGGGCCCGGATTGTGCGACTTTTCGAACGGCGCGAGCTTCCCTTGTCGCGGTTGACTGATGACGAGTATCGAGATGACCGTAAGAGGGATACAAATTTCGATAGTTTTAAATCAAATATATGTAGCATAATATAGAAACGAAGCGCGGATTTTTCACATTCGAAATTCCATTCGTCCTCGATCCACCCTTACGATCTAATCATCACAGGACATTATCCCTAATTTTTCCACTGAGGTTGCAAAGTTCGAATATATGAATACGTCAATTTCTTTTCATTTTTAACCATTTCTCGCTCTCCTCGGACCCCCGACAGGGTAGCTGCTAAAACTTGATTACAGAATTCCCTGATTATTCCCTGATTTTTCCCTAATTTTTCCCTGACTATTTCAGATTAAATTTTGTAAGTACTCCTTGATTTTTCTAATCATATTAAAAGTTGTATAATCAAATCCACAAAGCTATAGATAATTATAAAACAAGAACACGAGGTTGCAAAAACGTTTATACGTTAAAAAGTATTATAAGTTTATAATACATAGTAGAGATCTTAATCTTAGTCGACGAGACACACGTGCGCTACTACTGGGGATATCTGAAGTACTTAACAGCGCAAACTTCAGTGCGAAATGTATCGACGGTGAAATTTCGAGTAATTGACTCTACTTTACTTATAATTTCCAGACATTTTCCCGACTTTTCCCCGACGAATCAAATTCCCCGAAATTTCCCGATTTTCCAGGTCTGCAGCCACCCTGCCCGATCAAGAGAACCCGACAAAAAGAAAGGCGCGAGGAGGTTCCGCGCAAAAGACGATAATGGACCAAAGTATCGCGTTACACCCAGGAGTCTAAGCCAGGAAGGATTAAAAGGAAGGACTCCGTAATCGCGTTTGTACGTCGCGAGGGAGAGATGGACCGGAGAGCGCGGGTAGGAATCGAGGATCTAATCTGCTAAAAGTCTGCTTAATTATGAGCGGTAGCAGGCAGTGCGCGCGCGCGCGCGAGCGCGTCGGGCTTGTTCGCTTCTGTTTTCGGACTTTTCCATTAGCCGGATGAATCGTTAGTCTTTTGTTGACTTTTATTGGGGGATGCTGCCGGTGCCTGGCGGTGGTGCCGTTGCCGTTGCGACGGCACGGCGGGGGTGGGCGGAGTTACGCTTCGGCGGCCGAGTTTGATTAATAAAGTAAGGCCGCTCGCGTCTCGCGCGTTTCGCAGGCCGCGTGTATATACCTACGTATGTACGTGCGACGCTCCGCGCCAGTTTCCGGCAGCGCGAGCGGAACCGGGAAGTGCGACTCTCGGGGGGCGCGGGATATTTTTTTTTGAGTCCAGGTTTCCGTCACGCGGGAAGGAAGAAGATGACTCGATCGGTTAAATGTCCTGAAGAATTCGCAAAGAGCGATAATAATGTCGCAACTTTTATAATAAATAACGATAATGAAACATCTTCGATTAGAAATAATTCGGACGCGTTGAAAGTGATTAGCGAAAAATATCGAACGACCGCGGAAAGACTGATACCACTAAATGTTACTGTATTTACAACAAAAGAGGAACACATGGGGGCTTTCGGATTTTTTGTACTGTGCGGTAGAGTAACTTTCCTTTGGAAATCGTTAAATCGTGATAGTTGACATTACGATTTACAAGTTTCTAAGGAAACATTGTTCTCCAGCACAGTAGGAATATGTGAAAACTCTTATGTGTTTCTCTTTTGTTGTAAATACAGTAAAATTTACCGCACCGAGAAAAATAACTTGGTCAATTTAATCAAAATCCTAGAGACCACAATCAAATCGTTTGTTGAAATATGGGTCCTCTATCTGCTGGTTAAACTGACCATTTTCTGGTTAGAATAACTAGACATGCAGTTGGAGCAACTAAACATGTAACCAGAATAACTAAACGTTTGGTTCAACTTACTAATATTTTGGTTAGAATAATTAAACTTGTTTAACCAGACGCGTTCAGTTATTTTAACCAAGTTATTTTTCTCAGCGGGGAATCAGTTCTTCCGTGACGCGTTTGAAATCAATCCGATCGATATTCCGATAAATCAACGCGACAAAGGAGACCCTCGAATCGAAGATGTATCTGCCAACGCACGCAACCCTAGCTTCGAAGTCGAATCGACTCGAGGGTTAATTTTCTGGTCAGTTGGTCGCTTCTGGCTCCGACCTCTCCCTCTCCTTCTCTCTTTCCCTCTCCCTCTCCCACCCCTTCCCGGCTTTCTCTTTCTCTCCGCGGGGTTATAGCGGCGATCTCGAGCCCGTAACAACCCCTACTTCACCCTCTACATAAATATCCGGAATTAGCCATTTCTCCTGTTCTCTTGACCGGCCGGGACGGTTGCAGGGGCTCTTCGATCACTTGACCGATTAAGGACCCGTGCGGGGGCTTCGAGGTTCGAGTATAGTCGCTCCGTTACGGGGGTCGCGTGAGTGGATTGACGTAATTGAGGAGAAAACACGACGCGAAGCGCCGCGGAATATCGTTGAGCCACCGAGTCACCGCGGTTCGTCCTTCCGTGGCTTTTTAATTCGGTTTCGTCGATCGGTAGGGGTTGAAACCTCCATCCTTCTATTTTCTGCTGTCTTTTTTTGACAAGCGGTTTGATTTTGCATACAGTTTTGAAAGAGGAAATCACGAGTTGCGGCATCAAACGACAAGACGCAAAGGACGATCCGAAAAAGGGATGACGTGGGCGGGAGGGTGAAGAGAGGATCTGGATTAACGAGACTCCCATTTTCGATACGATCTACCCCGTGCGCGCGACCTCCTCGCCGAGCGAGAGCGCGAGATGTTCGCGTCGAAATAAGTGGGCGAGCGAAATGATTAAGACACTACGGTCTGCCGGGGTTGCTCTCCCGAGCGGAGCCCTTCGAGCTTCACGCCCGGGGGATTTCCGGGAATCACGGCCCGAACTCTATATACGACAACGACGACAGTGACTTTGCTTCCAGGACGAGGGGGTGGGGAGGTCTGTACGAAGGACCGTCTCTCGTTTTTACTCTCCCGTGGGATTAAACGAAAGCCAAAGCTCCTTAAACTGCGGTCTCGCTAAGCTGGATACATGCGAGGGACTCCGAGAGTTCCACCTCCCCGCGGCCCGGTCTTTTGTCTAGATCGCGAGATCCCCTTTGCTCTGTTAAATTTTGAACCGCAGTCGAAAAGTCGATTAGCCTCCGATACGGTCACTCGGTCGAAGTGTGATAAATATAACGAAAAAATAATTGAATTCGACTGCGTAATGGATATAATATGTGTATGTCCGAATCTTTACCATCTCTGCACAGACGAGGCTAAGAAATAATCGAAAAGTGCAAATGAGAGTTTTCGCACGGAAAAAGAGATCAGCAATTTTTACTGTTTTATTCAATGGTGCTGAGATTCGAGCTCGTTTTTAAGAATTTGTGCGAAGGACGCATTTCTTTTTTCTGTTTACAACTGTACAGATACCAGTTTGACCAGATATAATATCGGTTTGCATAGGAATTTATATCGGTTAATTCCTAGTTTATGCTACACTAAGAATAAGAAAAATAACCTGGTCAATCTAATCGAAACCCCGGAGACCGTGACCGAACCGTTTAGTGAAATATGGATCCTCTATCTGTGTGTTTGGTTAAACTAATTACTTCTTGTGATTAGAATAACTAAACATTTAGTTAAAATAGCTAAATATTTGGTTCAATTTACTACACAGAGAAAAAGAATTGGTTGAATCTACTGAAAATTACTTGCAGAGTCGAAAGTAATTATTTATTTATATTAATGAAATCTTTTAATCCATCAGTTTGATATCTCTTCCTTCCAATCATATGAAATGGTATGTGATTGCAAAGAAGACATATTGAATTAATATGAACAAAGGTTTAATTATTAGTAGATCCAACTAATTCTTTCACTCTGTACCTATAATATTTTGATTAGAATAACTAAATTCGTTTAACCAGATGTGTTTTGTCACATCTGTTCAACCAAGTTATTTTTCTCAGTATAGTCAAACTGTAATTTTTGCAGTTCTTTTATCTCCGTATAAACAGTAAATATTGTAGAAATGGCACCTCTGTACAAATTCTTGAAAATGATTTCGAATCTCAGCGTCACTGGATGAAACAGTAAAAATGGCTAGTTTCTTTTTTCCCGAGCGGCTTCGGAAAATCGATCATCCTTATCGAAACCCGCGTCTAGCTTCTCGAAGCGTCCGGTTGCCGCTCGGCGCGCTCTCGCCACACAAATCGGTTTTTCGGTCCCGGGGCGTCGCGCAGAAACGGCGATCATATTTTTCTCGTAATACGAATTCCGCCCGGCTCCGCGGCCATGAATCACCGCGATATCTCTGTCTCTTAGCACCGACTATGAATACAATATCGAATGGACGGAAGAGGGGAGGGCGTGGGCCGGGCGGTAATAAAAACTCCACGGTATTACGACTCTCTCTCTCTCGTTTTCTCCCGCGACTTACCGCGCAGTGGCTGCCGGATACTTTCGAGCTCTCTAAAGGCGGGGCGCGATTGGTCGACGACCGTGGGGAGATTTTCGCTACTGAAAAAAATCGGAAGATCTCTCCTCACCATGCGACACTTCATTTTGGGGTGGTTTTACTCGTTTTCTCTGTTTCGCGTCATAATTCTCCAAAAGATTGCAGCGTCTTTTTTTGATTTCGAACGAAATCACCTTTTAACGAAATTCGTGTCAAAAAATAATCACAATTAAAGTATCACCATTAAATAATCGCAATAGAATTCTAATTCGGACATTAAATTTCGTCGTTCTAAGGTACAAGTACCTATCATTAAAATGTCCACATATGTCAAAATTCCATTTCTCTCACCAACGAGGTCTACTTTTCCATTCTACCCCATGTACAAGCCCCTCGGGATTTCTTCATTTTGTACCATAATTTCCCAAAATATTGCAATTTTCTTTTTCTAATTCCGAACGAAACCACCTTTTAACGAAATTTTTGTCAAAAAAATAATCACGATTAAAGTAGAATCCTACAGTTCGGATATTAAATTTCGTCAATCCAAAGTACAAAAACCTGTAATTAGAGTTTTCACGCATATCAAATTCCCATTTCTCTCACCAGCGACGTCTACTTTCCCAATCTACCCCATACACAAGCCCCCCGGGAAGAATTTGCGTACGAGTAGCCACATCCAAGCCTGTACGAGGCTCCATGGTGTTCTCCCCCCGTGCGTTTTGACCGTCGCACACCAACGCGCGCAGGTGGACTGAACGGGGAAAATTCACAGGGGTTCTTCGGGGTGGGAGAAAGGTGACGCGATCCTTCGCGTCGAAAAACGGGAAACTTTTTTGGAAACCCAGTCGCGAGGATCTCGAGAGCAAAAGAGGGAGAAAGAGAGAGACAACGTGATCGAAAGGGAGTTAGCCATAGACCGCGCGTAACCAGAGGGAGGAGTACGAGAGAAGAGAAACGGGGGGAGATCGGGATCGGGGTGGAAGGTCGAAGGACTGATCCTGTATTTGAATACGGGACTCCAGGGACTACATGCATTTTAACTAGCGAACAGATGCCGCGAGTCTCACGCTGCCCCGTCTCTGCCATCGCCCAAGTTTCCGAACTATCGTTACTTCGGGGGGTAGTAGCCGACACCTCCTAACCCCGACGACGCGCTACGACTGTGTCGTCCTCTCGACTCCGGCGGACCGAGCCGGGGGCATAACGCGGGCGAGTCGCAGGGTGGATTATCTCTTTCGAAGGGGATGGAAATCGCGGGAGGCGCTCGGAATGTCGCCGGCGATTACTCAGACGGGGCAAACGTCCGTGGAACTCGAGGGCACTTTTTTCTCTGGAGAGATCCTGCCGAATTCCGCGCGAGAAAGTATTAAGAAAGTCGTAGAAATCAGATTTCTAGATATCGGGGAGTATCGGCATCGAAAACGATAATTCTTTTAAATTTTTTTTAAATATCGTATTTTAGATAATACGAGGAAATACTGCAGAGCTTATTTTCTCGCGCATTTTTCCATCGTCAAGCGACAAAGTGGAGAACGTAAAAATGGAGTCTCGGCAAATCGAAATCGGATCGAAACCGAAGGCGCGAGACGCGAAGACACGGCGCAACCTACGCCTGTTCTTATCCGGTACGCCGAGCAAGGAAGGCAGGCAGGAAGGAAGGAAGGAAGGAAGGGGGTGAAGGCGAGGGGTAGGGGGTACTGTTGTAGCCGTGTGGGTACCAGAGGTGGGTCTGGTTGGCCACGGCGGCGGCGGCGGCGGCGGCGGCGGCTGTCTTGGACAAAATCAATACTGTGGCCACCCATCCCTTGCCACCCCAAACCCCTAAGGTTACGGGGCAAGTCGAGGAGGTGGGGGGGCTGGCTGCAGATGCCGCGTAATTACCACCCTCAAGACACGTGTGGCGTTCGCTGCTACACCCACACCCTCGCACCCTCGCGGAGTCGAGGCTTCCCCCCTCCTCCTCCTCCTCTCGGATATCTCTTTATTAAAAGTATAACTCGCGATATCCTCGCGATCAGCGCTGAGGACCGCTTATACTCTTTTCGCCTTTCCCTCTGTCTCTGGCTTTCTCTCGCTTCCCCATAGATGCTGTAGAGATTTTAATGTGGATGCTCTGTTATCCCTTATATTTTAGATTTTTTTATTCCTCCATTGGAGGTAAAAACAATTAATAACAGCAATTACAAATGTTCTGGTAAATTTCGGGACCAGGCTAGTAATTTGTTGTTACGATGGCTACAATTTTAGTAAAAATTGTAGTAAGACTTGTAGAAGATGCAAGCGTTGCCATAATTTTCACTACAAAAAAATTGTAGTTATCGAAACAATAAATAAGCCTCGTCCAAAAATTTACCACAAACTTTGTAAACGCCACGATTTATTTTCTTTCGTGAAGAGCACGCTCTCTCAATCTGAATCAGGCAAAGCGACTGATAATCAGCGAATAGTAGTTGACAATCAGCTAAAATCATACCGCTACAATTTTTCAACGGTATGTTTCCAGTTGACCATGAGCTATTTTATTCATCTATTATCATTTATCTTTATGGCTGATTCAGATTTCGAGACTAATATCGTGCTTTTTTAAGTCGCAAATATTTATCCAGGTATCGACCTCGTTGCAGGTGGATCTCTCGTTACGTGGGATGCTGCGAAAACGCAATCCACACCGGGTGGCGAATGAAATACTCGCGTACCTCTCTCGGGGCAATCAAAAAATAACGCCAGAGGATGTCATTCGGTTCGCGGAAACTAAAATTCCGCGCGTCTCTCAGAATTTCCATCGCCGTTCCCAAAGGGTCTCTGACGAGAGACCCGGCTTTTCTCCGCGAAATTTTCACGCGTCGCCGCGCTTATCGACCACGCGCTCACGTCGGGACCTCCGAAGACGGGAGAGCGAGGAGATCGCGCGTTAGCGACTACACCCAAGAACTCGAGTGCCGGTTTCCCCGGTAGGTACACACTCCGCGCGCGACCCCTAATAAATTAGCATTCTCTCATTCCTAACGAGGTCCAGACTTCATCCCTCGGGGGCCAACGGCCGCCGCTACCCTTTGCCGGACATAGCGAGCATAGCTCTTCCCGAGCCCCGATCCGCGCGCCGAGCCGCGCGGCGGAAACTACCCTTATTAATATTATAAGACAAACTAGAGGAGAGGCCCCGGCCTGTATGTAAATATGCCGGGTATTTACGTACGGGCGGCCATGTTTGGTGGCGCCGGCCCGAGATCCGAGATTTAATTGCGCTTAATGGAGCTTCCGATTTTAATCACCGCTGACGTAACTCTCGTTGGTTGGTATCGCGTCTTGAAATTATCTCGAATCGATTGCTATACAGAGATTGGTTAAATTGCACCACCGCCTAAATAGTACCACCATTGATATTTTATGAAGCAGAGGTATAATAGAAGAGCACTCTGTTTTATAAAAAATCAACTGTGGTACGATTACCTGCACTGAGAAAGATCAAAATCAATAAGTTAAAATGACTAAACCATTAGTAATTTTAACCAAAATACTGGTCAGTTGAATCAAATATCTAGTTATTTTAACCCAATGTTTAGTTATTCTAACCAAAAAGTGGTTAGTCTAATCAAACAAATGGAGGATCCATATTCCACCAAACAGTTTGGTCATTATCTCCAAGATTCAATTTGATTTGGTCAAATTGACAAAATTATTTTTTTCAGTATAAGACCACAAATCGTACCACCGCTGATTTTCTATAAAACAGAGTGCTGTGCTATTTCTGCTTCATGAAATATCAGTGGCGGTAGAATTTAGGCGGTGCACTGCGAGAAATAATAGCTGGCATGAAAGCAAATATTTCTCAAACCAAGGTATGATCTTAACAATTTTTAAGAATACAGGTTCTTGGTCGAAGAATACAATATATTCTTGATTCAAAAATATCTTCGTTGGGACGAGAAATTCTTCCTGCGCGAAGAAGACAATTACTCGAACTTATAAAATATTTTCTTGGACGAAGAAAATGTTAAATAATTTTCAATTAATTAAGAATCAATTAATTTTTAACTGATTGAGAAAAATTATACAATTCAGAATCAATAAATAATTTAAACATTTAAATAAACCATGGCTTGATCCTGTAATTATATTGTTTCGGATTGAGGAAAACATTTTTTAGGCACCAGTGATTATTTCTCTCGGTGTGGTCCAATACAACCAACTCTCCCCTGGTTAACAGCTAAGATGCAGTCATCTTAAACGTACAATTTATACTAAATTCGGGTCGTTTCGAATCGCACGAGAGAATCCACGGCGGTAAACATTTATATACGGTAGTCGCGTCCCAACGGCGACTGGGTCCGCGGCGTTTTTCACGCGTAACGGCCCGACCGTGTCGCGTGCTGCCGCGCGAGGAAGAAGGGGTTGTCCGCGCGGGGACGGAACGTCCGTGGCGCGCACGCATCGTCCTCTAAATCAACCAAATAACCCCAAAAACACGGAAACCCGAACCGTCGACCGGGGGACGGACGCTCGTTTGCGGTCCTCGCAATGTCCGGCATTACGGCGTCGCCGATTTTTCGGTCGTTCGGCACCCCGACACGTGGGCGCAGCGTGTTCCGCGGAGAGAGAAATCGGTTCCGCTTCCGGCGATGCGTTGCGGGGAAGTCGCGCGCGCGATTCGCGCTGTGACGATCGCCACGACTTCTTCGGCTCGAAATCAAGGTTACCGTAAGAAGCGCGGGACGCGTCGCGTCGACGCCAAGAAGGCGTGCGTGCGAAGAGGGCGAACAAGCGCGGTAATAGGGGCGAAAGAGACTCGGAGGAAGGGTCCCGATTAGGCGCGTTTCCTCGAGGAATCACGAGGTCACGCCGTTAAAACGAACCCCGCGCACGTATTCAACTAATCATACCGCCATTTCCTTTAATATCCGTAGGTGGGCTCGTTCGTTCTCTCACCCCCATTTCCCTCTCCCGCCTCTCGTTCTAACCCCGCCGATCCGCGTCGGCACTCTTGCGAATCTTAGGAACTTCCGGTACTCCGGCGGGGGACCTCCACTTCCGTCGGCTAAATGTTTCAACGCCCGGAGCTACCCCCGCGCGCGGGCGAGCAGCGGAGAACGGGAGAAAAGAGGCTTATGTATATCGAGTGCCTTATACTTCCGCGCCCCGCGACCAGCCGGGGGTTGCTACGGCTTAGCCGCGCGCGCGGTACTTCTCGGGGATTTGATTTGTTATCGTTCGACAAGAGGGAGACGAGAGACGGCCGCCGGGGGTGGAGGAAGACGCGGCGGCGAGCTTCGTCGTGCCCGGGAAGAAATTAACCGGAAAGTTCATTTTTAACGGCGCGAGTCCCGCCGCCCGATGCTCGCTGCGCATCGTTTGCTCGTTTTAAGGCGATTCTCGGAGGGGAAGTACCGATCGGAGAGGGCCAGTCCCTTCTCTTTCCGAGGAAACGGCGATACTCGCGCGCAAAGGAACTCCGGGAGAATGGCTTGTTGATAAAGTCTTGGGAATTTAAAATTAATAAAGGTACCCTTACGCGTCGCGTCATCGTTTCTCGACGAGGGAGGATTCGAATCGACGAACGCGTAATTGGAACATCACATAATGAGCAACGTCGGAACGTGAAGATCCACTTTAGTGGTAATTATCTCGTTAGGTACTAACTTCTCGTGAAAAAATCGTATAAACTTTTTTGCAGATCGAAATGAGATCTTCGAAAAAGCATTCTATCAAAATCGACCAAACGTTCATAGTTTGAGAGAAAATCGTGATTATTTAGTAGCCGCCTAATTTTCACGTTACCCGGAAAAAAATAAACCATAGCATTTACAAAGTTTGCGGTAAATTTCGAGACGAGGCCAATTTATTGTTACGATAACTACAATTTTAGTTAAAATTATAGTAAAAAATATAAAAGTTGCAAGCGTTACTGCAATTTTTATATTACTAAAATTTTAGTTATCGTAACAATAAATTGATCTCGTTTAGAAATGTACTGCAAACTTTGCAAATGCTACGATTTATTTTTTTCCACCCTACTCGTACCTTTATTTCCAAGATTTCGCATGCGCGCAAACTGCCAAAGAGATTTGGAGAATCGACGAATTAATAAAAGCATCGCTTCCCGGCGTCATCGCGAATTACACGCACCAATGTCCGATCGACTGCGCGAGCGCGCCTATCGATAGTGGAGCGCCCTAACGACGAGTGCGTGTGCCGCCGGAGATTTGGCCAATGACGAGGAGGAGCGAAAGGGTGCACGCGTCCCGCCGGAAGAATGAAAATGGGTATGACGAGGCGCGTCGGGGTGTATTTCCGAATTTTCCGTCTCTGCTCTCCGTCGGATGGCGTGGGCGTCCGTCACGATCTCCGATTATTTCCGAGCGAATAGAAATCCCCTTTCCCCTCGCGTCCCTTCCGCCCTTTAACCCGATCCACGACTCTGACTTTCTCTCTCTCTCTCTCTCTCTCTCTCTCTCTCTCTCTCTCTCTCTCTCTCTCTCCTCGTCGCACCTATTCGCGGTCCTCCCCGTCCCTTTTTTCATCGACGAACCCACCTCAACCCCCCCGAGAGAGAGCACGCGTTTCCAATCTAACGACCGAAATCTACACGCCTAAACGGCCCTATCAAACCGAGACAAATCTTCGCGAAATCCTCGGCTGATCCTCTCGCCGGAGCCAGGGGAGAAAGCGAGAGGCTGGAGCTAGAGAAAGAAAGATCGCGTGTAACAGTCGGAATCGGTGGATGGAGGGGAGAAGTGAGCACGCGGGGTCTCTGTATATAGTTTCTCCCCTAGGGTCGAAAATGTGACAACGCCCCGCCGCCGAGATATTAAACTATAAATCCTTATCCCGCCTCGCGCGGACCGCTGCGAGCATCGTGCGTTCGTACGAGTGGTATTACTACCCCTATACGCGGTGCACGGGTCGTCGCGCTATCCTTGCTATCTCTGTGGTGTATGGTTCGTTAGGCTCGATAGAGCGAGACCGGTCGGTTCCTTGTTAAACGGAGGTCAAAATTGGTAACGATGTGCATCGTTATTTGCGAGTGAAAGATTTGCATTGCTCTGTACACTGCACTGAAATAAATAATTGCTGGTATTAAAAAAAAGATTTCTCGAATCAGGAATATATATAACCTTACAAAAATTTTTAAAAATACAAATTCTTGATCGAAGAATATATATTCTTGATTCAAGAATATCTTCGCTGAGACGAGAAATTCTTCCTGGGTGAAAAGAAAAAAAATTACTCAAGCCTATCAAATATTTTCTCGCTCGAAGAAAACCATGGCTTGATCCTGGAATTACCTCATTTTTTGAATTAAGAAAATATTTTTTTTGGCACCAGCAATTTGCTTGATGAAATGAAAGGTTTTCTTGGATAGTCCAAAGAGCACATTTATTCGATTCGAATGAATACCGGTTCGATCCAAATAACGCTCAATTAAATCAATAATATTTGTATACGTCCAATCGATATTCATTCTAACCGAATAAATATGCTCTTAGGATTATTCCAAAACACATGTTTATTTCGATGGAACAATTTCTTTTCTCAGTGTACCTAGTAATAAAATATTTTCCCTCGACGCATATATATATATGCGTTTACAACTAAACGGAGAAAAATTTGTGATGATCAATTTCATACCGAATAACGGAAAAGACTTCTTGGTCAAGTATGCGCTTTCTTACTGAACCATACCGTAACGGCAGTAAGGAGTATATTATGTTTCTTTCCTTTCCATATATGGCAACTGTCGCCACACACATAATAAGGGAGAGCGCACCCTTTCCAAAAAGTCTTTCCCCTACGCTGTAAAAAAATTTCTATTAAATTTAATATAATCACATACAAAGCTTTTATCCAATACGTTACTATGATGAGGAAAATTAATATAATATACTCGGTTATGAAATTTATAAAGGATATTTCATAAGGAAAAATATTCGTATATTAATTTTCATAATGGCGTATTAGAGAAAAGCTTCACACAAATTACATTAAAAATACAATTTTTTTTACACTGCACTATCCAGTATGAAACTGATTACCACCACATTTTCTCCGTGTACGTATCTGTCGCTCGGTGCTACACCTTCACGGCATTGGACTTTTTCCATCGTTAACCTACTTCTTTGACGACGTGATTCCATACAGAATTGCAGGACTGGCGCACGGCTACTCTGTGTCCTCTCCGAGAGGTAACTACCGCCGTGGTACTGGCGCCCTCTCTTTGCGTCTGACCTCTGTCAGGTTCCAGCTCCTGCCGAGCCCCAAGGCGGTGTATCGTTACTTCCGCGGCGCTTTGAGCCGGTAGCAGCGAGGGGTCGAAAAGGGACGGGTGGGACGAGGGGGTGGCTCTTAGCCGTGCTAATGCCTTGAGAGGGGAGTGTTAATTAATAATTGCAGGAGGGTGCCTCCTCTGTAAGGCCGCTCGAGCGCGGGTGTACGGATCATACGTGTGAGAGGAATTGGGAGGAGGGTGATCCGGGGTTGCATTCGCACAGCTTCTCGGCGATTTTTCTTTTCGTGTTTTTGATGTTCTAACAAAATTATGAAAGCAAGTTCCTTTCGGTTTCAAATTACCGAGTAGATCGAACGATGTTCGGAAAAATCTTTCGGAATTTGTACACAAAAAGGCGTAAGTATCTTTTTGACAGATGGTACTTATTATTAATTATTCATCCGCGAACAGTCAGAATACATCCCTCCGACTTTTATCCATCGCTGGATCTTTCCAAAACCAACGGACGAATGCTCAAAGCTTTTCCATTACTCGCGGAAATCGCGTAACCAATAAATCTCGAGAAATTGATCACCGAGAAAATTCTCCGCCTCGTCGAAACGACGAATGGTATTGAGCGATAACGAACGCGCTTTCAAGGGCAAAATGTGCCCGAGCGGAAACTTGCCAAAGGCGGGCGACATCCCTCGCGCATAGAGGCACCCATTTGTACGATACGCAAACCCATTGATATATGTGTGCATATCCCGGGCACACGCGGAAGAGGGCGAACCGAGAGGGCAGGACCAAAGACACGCCGCGCGCGCGCGCGCTCCCTCGTGTGCGCGCAGCGGTCCGCTCCCGAAAAGGGTTTCGCCCTTAAGCGAGTGCAGGCACCTACGACGTGTCATGGGGTCCGAGGGATCGCGGGGCGCCGGGGGAGAGAGAAAGGACGGGGGTGGCTGTCAGGGAGATAAATCGGCCCCGGCTTAATTAAATCTTCTTCCGTGCTACCCGCGCACAGGCAGCGCCGCGCCGCCGTCCTCCGCCGCCGGACACCATCCTCCGAGGGTCGAATTGTTCCGAGGAAATCAACCTTGATTTAGGGGCTGCGTACTCCGCAACGCGGTAGGCATACGCTCCTGCCGCGCTATACGGGCGCGGGGGGTAGTTTTGAGAGGGATTCCTCTCTGATATCTCTATATATGTGTGAGGCGCGAGCAGATATCGTACTTCGATTTTCTTCAGCTCGATAATGCCTTTGATAATTACAAATATCCATATTGATTTTGAATCGAAAGATCGATTTCGAATTCTCTCTGGAATTCACTTGGGAATCTTTCGATTCGAACGCATTTATTGATATATTTATAATTATAAGACACGACCAGAGAAAAGAGAAAGAAAAACATTCTATAATTTCATACGATTCCTCCGTAAAATAAGCGACTGATAAAAAATGTAACTTCCCACGGCAATTGCGAGTCTACAAAAGTAAAATCGCGACGGAAAAAGAAAGCCGAGCGACGAAATCAACGCGTCGCCAAACTCGCGAGACCCTGGAAACGGCAGAGCCCACCCGGCGAGCGGAAAAATGAAAAAGCAGCATCCCCCGACGCCGAATGAAAACCACCTAAAAGTGGAATAAAACCGAGAAACCTAGCAGGGACAAATCCGCGCCTATAAGGGCGAATCAAACGGGCGCGTAAACCAAAATGAAACAAATTCCGGAAAGTATAGCGAAGGTCGTGGGGGTGAGAGGGAGGGGTGGGCCGAGGGAAGCGCCGCTGCGCGCGTAGGAGAAAATCGCGGGTACCGGAGGAAACCGTCGCGCGCGCGGGGGGAGGTGGCAGGGGAGACCCTAATTCTCCAACAGACATCTCAATAACGCGCGCGCGGAGTTCCCGCATTGGCTTCGCAGGCAACATCTCGCGGAACTATATCCTCGCTATCTCGGCAATCGCGAGTTACGGGAGCGAAGAAGAGGTTGCGAGAGAGGAGAGCGGTGGCGGGATGGCGGGGGTCGGGCGAGGGTGGCTGCGCGGCGGGGAAGGAGGGGGGCAAGAGATGTGGGGCGGTAAGGATGGCCGGGGCGGGTGGGTGTACGTCGATAGAGCGGCGCGCCGCGGAGGCCAAGATACGACACCGCCGCCACCGCCGCCAGACCCGTAAAGGGGCGGCCTGAGGGTTGGGGGTTGGGGACTCGCTTCGCCTCCACCTCCTTCACCCCCTGCCTTCCTTCCTTCCTTGTCTTCGTCCGGGAGTGCGACGAGGAGACCCTGCGACGAGAGCGACACCGGGAGGAGAGACCGTTCGCGCGCTTCGTTTTTCTTCATACGTATACGTATACATGCAGCATAGCAGATGTTGCCGGCGAGAAGCTGCGGAGCTGTAAGAGCCGCTCATCCCGTCTCTACGCTCCGATGCAGACGGAATTTTTAATCGCGCAGTCCGTAGAGCTTCTTCGTGAGGGAGAGGGTGGGCCGAGTCGATTTTTGAATTTGCCGCGTTTTGATTCGAGAGCGATTGTACTTGTGTATAGTTAAACTTGGGCGTCGCTCGAGTGTATGTCATACGAGGCTAAACTTACTCGCCAGGAAAGAAACTTTGATTACTATTAGGGTAGACCGAAGCGAATCGGATGACAGATTTATATAGATAGATATCTTAAATCGTGGTAAAAATGAGCATTTTAATTGTGTTCGTATTACTTCATTGGAAAGGAGTTAAGTAATACGAATTATCAAAATGCTCGTTTTCAACAC
The DNA here is from genome assembly GCA_963678675.1 of Xiphydria camelus. NCBI lineage: Eukaryota > Metazoa > Arthropoda > Insecta > Hymenoptera > Xiphydriidae > Xiphydria > Xiphydria camelus. The sequence goes on along the minus strand of OY783195.1, from coordinate 26,861,235 downwards.
GACTTAAGCAATATGGATCTGTGATCCGATTCGCCTCGATCTATCCTATATCATTTCTATGAGCTTATGGCTCATATTTGTATAATACTTTTTTTGAAGATTACATTTTTATCTATAACAAAGACTGATATTGATGTAGGCCAAAAGTTCATAAATGATGAGATAATAGTGATTGAAGTTTCTTTTCTGACGAGTAAGTTTTTAGCCTCGTATATATGGTACACCTACACTGAAAAAATTGCTTTATCAAAATAAATGTGTTTCTGAATAGTCCTTAGAACACGTTTATTTCATGACCGCATACCACATTCCGCGTATCAATTGATCCAGATAATATTCAATTAAATCGATATTATTTACCTATATACGTAAAGTCGATATTCATTCTAATCAAACAAATATTGTGCTCGTAAATAGGACTATCCAAAAACACGTTCATCTCGATCGTACGCATTATTTTCTCAGTGTACGTATTTTTAAACAATACCGTTACGACTCTCATTGCGGCGTTACGGATTATTCTTTCATTTAATTTTCAAGCGATCCGCGAATATCGCCAATTTACCACCCCCTCCGACCCGGCGAAATTATCATTCCTCGCACGCGCCCAATCCATTTCATTCTTCCGTATATGTATTCCATATCAAACCCACCCCCTCACTCTGCTGTACTCTCATTTTCCAATACGAACACTCTCTACCAAACGCACCTATCCGTGTACAAATATCGATAAAGGTATCCGGTTGTACTCGTCACCGTTGACAAAGCTCGCGGCTTCGTCTACTCGCGTGTCCATTGTCCGTCCGCGTTGGTATACGCGCTCGCTCTGCCTACCTACATGCGCGCAGATCGCGCGGATGGACCGAGCGTGGGTGACTATCGGTATTCGGTTAATTATGATCCCCCTCCGCGGCCCCGCGTGAATTCTTGACGCGGGGGGTGTCGCCATCCCCCCCGCCCATGCCATACGCGCCTGTCATATCGCCCGAAGCGACGCTATACCTGCAGCCCGCTTGCGCGCCCGGAGTACCGGTGCATCGTGCAGCCCGATGCATCGATACCGTTTCGACTGCATTTTTGCATCGAATTTCACGAGTATCGCATGAATATGATATTCGAGGCGCGGAGAATAATCCTGTTCAAGAATTCCAGTAGCGATCTAAGCATTCCGGGAGTTTTCTCGGGCGGAGAATCAAAATTAGAGCAAACTCTCAACAGAGGAGGCGATCCTCTCGAATACGAGGAGAGGACTCGAGGCCTACTTCGGCAAACCGAGATAACGGGGCGCGCCCGAGCCGCGCCGGAGGTGGTTTTGTGAAAAATATCTCTCGTTTCTCGTCGGTGCGCGCGGGATGTTGGCGTGGACGGGGGGGTTGTATTTAATTAAACCCCTAGGGGCTGCTTGATCGAGCATCAATACCTGACGGTTCTCAACTTTCACGCGAGTCAAGACGATTATTCTCCTCCCGAAATTCGCGTCTATCGGTGCTCTTCGATATTTCGCGAATCCACGCGATAACGCGCGCGCGGAGGGTGCGATTGAGAATTTTTTCCCCCGACGAGGAAATCGATGGGGATGCTTTTCCACCGGGGCCCCGAGAGACCGTCGAAATTGAGAACCGGATGAGAAAATCCCCACGGATTGGATGTATGGAGGTTTGCGAAGCCTTATTAGCGATTTAGGGGAGCTACGCGCTGCGTGCGTATCGGACGCACCCCCCGGCCCTCCCCTTCTCTCGGTAGAATCGGTGCCGTCGTCACTGCCTGCCACCCCCCGAACCACGGGAATTAAAAATCGCTAAATTCGGTTACACCGGGGACCCTCCTTTATTCCGTTTCGTCCGCGTCGGTTCTCTCCTTTTATTTTCCTCCTCGATAACTCGCTTCGCTCGTTTTAATAAACTTTCGCTCGCTGATTTCGTGGAATTTAATAAGCAACGGGGTAAGGTCGCGTAGCCGCGCGGGTTATCACTTGCGATCGGACGAGTGTCGATTTTATTTTGATTTGAGTTATGCAATTATTACGCGTTATATACCGAAACAAGAGTTTGTTAATAGCTAATAAACGGATACTTGAATATGGCGAAATAAACATTTCGTTGAGATAAACAGATATTCATCAACTATTACCACTAACTGTTCAAAATCAAATATTCTGATAATTAATAAATATTTTCTTATCCCAATAAAAAATGTATCTCGCCATATTCGAGTCCATACTACAAATAAAATTTGTATTTTTTTAATATACTTTTGTACAAACCTTTTTTCCAATACGTGATTATGAAAATTAATATACCCTGTAGTTATGAAAATTGATATATTTCTTTATAAAATCTTCCTTATAATTTTCTTAACGGAGTATATTAATTTTCATAATCATGTATTGAATAAAAGCTTTATATGTAAATGTCATAGAATTTCTTTTACAGTGTACATTTATTAACTATAAATAAATTATTCTCTCGATGTACCTTAAGTGTACACTAATGGAACGAGTACTTTCTAGGAAATTAAATTTTGAGCTGTGAAATAACAAAAAAAAGTTATCAATTAAAATGGAATGAAAATTCACGAATGTACCGAGAAGATCCTTAATTATTCCGATATCGGATGCCGCCATCCCAAGGAACAGACGCAGTCAGCCGTTCAAATTTTGAGGAAGACACTGTAGCGACGAGGGGGATGAAAAAACGCGCACCGCGACGCGGGACGGTACACGAGGGACGTTATCGCGGATTTTATTCGACATCGGCGCCCCGTAGAGGCGAAGCACATCGCCGCGGCGCGTTTCGCAGGGACGTTAATCCCATGCATTTAAATTGTCATTAGGCACTCGGGCTAAGCGAGGCGACTCAACGCGGCTTATCGGTCGTACACCTAACGGTTCTATGTTAGCGGCTGTATGGAGCTGCTTTTTGATATCATGGATGGGAAGCTACGTTCGACCTAATTTTTCACTTTCCCTTTTCCACGTTCCACAAATGGTGTCTTACACTGAGAAAAATAACTTGATCGATTTCACTAAAATCTTGAAGACCATACACTGAAAAAAGTATTTAGCTAATGTCAGTTATATTTCTGGCTGCCTCAGACAAAACTAGAAAAATATTGCTGGCGTAGCAAGAATTCTTGCTATTGCGAGAAAAATTATCACCGCAATTATACTATAATTTTCTAGTTGTGGCCAAATTTTTTTGAGTGTAACCAAACCATTTGAAGAAATCTGGATCCTCCATCTGTTTGGTTAAACTGACTATTTTCTAGTTAGAATAATTAGACATGCAGTTAGAAGAACTGAAAGTGCATATAATTAGAGTAATTAAATATTTAGTTGAGCTTACTAGTATTTTGATTAGAACAATTAAACTTGTATAACCAAATGCTTTTTGTCATTTTAACCAATTTTTGTCCTCAGCGTACGTATTGCTTCAACATTCCCTATACCTTTTCCCGCCTATGAATCTCTAATACAAGAACAATTCGCGCTAGAATTAACGAGTTAATATCCCATCAGGGTGCAACGTATCACGATCCCCACTCCTCGTCAGCTTCCCGAATCGCAGATCTACTCTCGGCGATCAAGGGGCAAACGTCGTGAGTTTGACCTAAATTTCCATACTTTCCCTCTTCCACGTCCCGCCGCATCCCCCCCTCCGCACCGGACAAAGACTCCGGCGACGACGCCCATAATACACGAGCAGTTTACGCGACGGTTTACGAGGTAACGCGGGGACGCGGCGTCGTGCGGATTCCGCGGGCCTCCTAATCCGACCCCGCGCCAAACCCCGGATCTTGGAGCTGTTTGCAATTATTAAGGGCACTTGGCGGGATCTTTGGTTCGCGGGGCGGGAAGGGGTGGATGGCGGCGGCGGCGGCGGTGGTGTCGGCGGTGGTAATCTCGACCCTGCCGCCCCCGCACATATTCATATTAACGCCCTCGTCGTCCTTGGCGCGCGCGTGTACGTAGGCATACACACCTTCGCCCCCGTATCCACCCCGACGACCCGCCACTCGGTGGAACGGGTATGCCGCGCGTTCTGTACCTACTTCGCCTCGCACACCCTGGGTGTGTACGCCTGGAGAGAGAGAGAGAGAGAGAGAGAGTATCGCCCAACTTCTCTCGCTATGTTCAACCCCCTCCGTGACCCGTTACGCGTCTAGCAGACGTCGAGGACTGGGTTGACGAGGTTAACCCTCGAGTGGCGATCCGGGGAGGCTCGTTTTACACCCGAACGGCGATGTTTCTTCGCGCCCGGAGGAGTTCGTCTGCCGTAACTCGGTTACGGGTGGGATGCCGTATGGGGCAAAAAAAAAAAATAGACGGTCAAGTTTCCAGAATTTCGCAAGTGTTTCGCGAAAGGATTCCATTGGGGAAAGTTCCGGTCCAGTTGGACCTAGCTCTGTTCTGCGCGGATTATTCGCAAGGGGATGTCTTCGAATGAGAATTCAGAAGTTCGATATCGACGAGTTTTTTTTCTAAATGTTAATTATTCATTGCGAATTCAGTGGCTGGTGTCGGTTCTGCTGCGAAAATAGCCCCTGGTGCGCCAGTAGAAAGAGACGAGTACGAGAGGCCAACTTCCGTTACAAGCGACACCGGTCTCCTTTATCAATCGAAACGGATGGACGATGTATTTGCAACTTGACACGAACTCTCGATACACCGACTCGCGGATAACCGTGCGCGGGATTCGGGATTTCGCGAGCGGAGAGCCAACTCGGGTCGTACGTAATAAACCGAGGGGATGAAAGGTGGCCGGAGGAGCCCGTCCCTCGGCCGGGGCGCGAAATCCACGAATCCGCAAATCCACAAATCTTCGCCGGCAGCGCACCTCAGACAGATCTTGATATATATCGAAAACAGTGGCGTATATCTAGTCTAGTCGACACCCCCGCGCGCCGGTTATACTCGAGGACGAGTAGGTGTACGAGTGCCGTAGGCTTGAGGGGAACATAACTCATTGCCCGGGTACCGGGCGCGGGCGGACCGGTGATGTACGGCGGTTGCGGGACACTGCCAACCCCCCGCCCCGGCGACGAGCGAGCGGGCAAGCGAGGACCAACCCTTAATAAGCCAAAGTGCACGCGAGCCGGGTGCAAAGAGCTCGCGACCCCGCAAAGCCGACTGGTCGCGCGAAAGAATCCGGGGAAATTCGATTTTGCGGGTAGCGCGACGCGTGCTGCAGTTTGCGATGTTTTGGTACACCGGCGCGGCGCGCCACGGGGGTGAGAGAAATTGTACGCATCGATGCCGGGGAAATTTTCATTCGGAAAGTAGTGCCTTAATGAATACAGCGATGGTCGTAATTTCGCGCGTGATTCAATCGCGATTATCTCGTTATCTGTAAGTTTTCAAATGAAATCGATAAGGTACTTTTTAAAGCTTGCATTCCGACCTACAAAAAAGTTCTATACGAATATACAGGAAAAGTGCACGGATAAAGAGATAATCCGGTTTGAAGCGGAGGCTGCAGGAAGACACGCTGCAGAATTGCAATCTACATGCAGATCGCCATCCCACCGCGCTGCGTGCGTACATTTGCATACAGAGGAGCGAGCCGGGAGGAGGAAACGAAAAAAATGTCGAGCTCGCTGCTTCGATTCGCGGAAAAAGAGCCACCGGCGCGAGAGGGATGAAAAGTGGCGCGAAAGCGTTCTTCGATAACGAGGGCGAACGATACCGCCGTTATTTGGCGTCGGGTGGAAGGGCGGAGGGGGGCGATGTCCCGTCGCGAAATCCCCTGGAATTGCAGTCACTTCGCGAATCTCGCGCACCTTCGGCGGGCGATTCGCGTCGAGGAGCCGCGCTCTTTCTCTTTTTTTTGCAGCGGCGCGTACCGACGCTCGTGAATCAAAGCCGTACCGGGGCGAGGGCACGCTCGATTCCTCCAGTCGTTTAAAAATGATAAATGCGCGCCGCCGGAATACGGCTGAGAAAAATACACAAGGGTCGTCGAGGTGGAAGGTGGTCGCGGGGTGGGGTCGGGGGCTGGAGAAATCGAAAAACTAATATCCGCCCCCGAGGGCCGTTTGTTTCGTATTGTTTCGGACGCCACCTCCCAGGCGGTTGTCTTGGGGTGATTGAGTGTCGCCATTCTTTATGGACTTTATGCGTCGCGCGCGCGGTTCCGCGACGGGGACGACGAGGATCCGGGAGACCGGAGGATCGACCGGGTCTCCGCCAGTTCGAACGCAAGATCACCCGTGCACGTATCTCGTTTTACCGAGAAAGTGCGAGCGCGTTATCACCGAGGGAAGGACGGTCACTTATTAATGCGAACGCAGGATTTCCGTTGATACCCCCGGGGGGAGGTCCCGGCTTTGCGCGAGGACTCTCGGCTGCTATTTAGATCGCGACTAATGCCGCTACTTAAGTCCGTTGACACGTTAAGGGAGTAGCGAGTTTGTCGGACGGAGATTGCCGGCGTGAGAGTATTTATCATCGATCGACGTCGTCCGGGGCGGACAGATCCGAGCTTCCGGGCGGAGAGAAGAGAAATCAGGAGAGAAGGAGAGAGATAAGTAAGATAAGATAGGATGAGTTTATTATTATACATGGCAATGTTGTACAAAATATAGATCAAGATAAAAAATACGGAAAAAGGAAGAATAAAAATAACAAAAGACTTAAATAAGAATAAGGATTAAAGATAGAAACAAGCAACGAGAGAAACGAGAGAGAGAGAAAGAAAGAGAAAGAGAAAGATAAGATAAGATAAGACAAAATGAGTATATCATCGTATACCTATAGCAATATTGTTCAAAATACAGATTAACATAAAACATACAGAAAAAGCAAGTAGAAAAAAAATTCAAATAAGAACTAAGATTAAAGTCAAAGAAACAAGCGGCAAGAGAAAGAGAGAGAGAGAGAGAGAGAGAAACGCAGGGGAAGAAGAATCGACGCTAGAGGCGCAGATCTCGTGCGAGGAAAAGATGCGGGCTCTGCGAGAGGCGAAGGGTAGAAGAGGGAGTCGGATCTATCTCGACGGTGGAGAGAGAGAGAGAGAGAGAGAGGGCCAATTAAAACGATTGCGACTCCAGGTGGTATTCTCACTCTCCCGCTCATCGACCCTTCTTTCCCATAATCACCTATAACCTGCCGCCTGCTTATAAAAACTTTTCACCGCACCACCCCTCCGCGATACGCAGCGCCGCACGGCGCGCTCGCTCGCTCCCTTCCGACTCCGACTCAGAAGTTGGTTTACCGCCCCCGGGGGTGGTTAGCGGGTCTAGTTACGGGGCGTCTTAATTACCCACGGTAATGAACACCTTGTCGTAAAAACTTGCGCCAGTTTAATTATTTCTCCGCCCCCGCCCTCGCGCTCTTCGCTCGGTTGCCCCCGCCGATTCCCCGGAGTCTGAATTCAGGGGTGGTGCGGAAGACGATATCCGCTCCCGGTATCCAATGACAATATTTCTCGAGATCGGAACGAAGGAATAATACGTGAAGGGCCGTTAATAAACCACGTAACGATTTTCTTGATTATTTTTACCCCTTCCTGCCTCCCCTCTCCTCTATACATTACGAATCTTGCCAATTGCTACGAAAAACGCGTTGTAACATTGCACAACATTGATCTGCATTAAAATTTGAGTCGTGATTTAAAATAAACTAGTAGACCAGTACAGAAATTCAGCAGACGACAGAACATGGGGAACGTAAATGCAAAAGATATTGAATGATTGTAGATTATGCGTTACTTTTGGCAAAAGTCAATTTTTACCTTCGATTTTTAAAGATACAATGCGCAATTGTCATTAACAATTCGCCCCAAACGCGGAAAACTTAACCTTTAATAGTACCTCATTTATCGTTTTCGATTTCGTGTGATGGAAGAAAAAGGGTTTGCTATGAAAAAATCATTTCATAGAAATAACATACCTATTAAGATTAATTAGAACAAATAAGCATATGAAACGAATTAAATCTCATAAGAGGCTTTAAATTACAATTTGAGTTTTTGCTACGTAACTATTTGATTGCACCTTCTCCTCTTCTATGTAGTGGAATGTAATCCCATTCGTAGAATTACATGATTTCTACAAATACTATATAATCCAGCGATCAATTTCGGTGAATTCGACCCTCGGCCAAATCTTTAGGGATAGAGTTACCCCCACACTTTAATCGGGATCGACGGCAGGATAAATTATGCAGGCAAATAAAGAGTGGAAACGAGAGGGAGGTTTCTCCCGGTGGTCGCCTCATCGAATCCAATTATTCGGGACAATACTTTCAAAGGTGCCGCGCACGCGGGGGTAGGTCGAGCGTTAGTGTTGCGGCGTTCCTATAAATTCGCGGGAATTAAACGAAAGAATGCGGTCTCCGCCGACGTACAACCGCCCGCGCCGCCACCCTTAACCCTGGGCAACGGCGGCGCCGCGGCGGTTTCCGGGAAGCTCGTGAAAGGGGCGGTCGTTTTTGGGGTTGTTGGATTTTTAATTAAGGGCGCGATGACTCCCGCCAAGAATTCCGGGCATCGCCGGGGGCTGCGAACCGTGGCAGCTCGTAGGTATTCACCGGAAATCCTGGTCCTTCGCAGTCGCCCACCTCTCCACCCCGCGCCCCTCTTTGGCACTCTTTATTTCGACAAAACCGCACACGCCATCGATATATGCGATTGCCAGTTGAAAAAAAGCTCCTTCTGCTTGCAGCTTGCAAGCATGGCCTTGAAAGCTCAAAAAAAAGCATGCATCAAATATCCCCCTCGAAACCCTACAACTTGTGTCTCTAAAAATTTCCTGTCACTTGCCCCCCTCAGGAGATATTTAGGTGGGTTGTTTCAAATGGGACACCCTGTATAGGCGTAAAGAGTGCTCAAGAGAATGAATGATAAAAAACTCGATAGGTATTTTTTCGAGACTCTTCTATGTGTAGGTATCCAAAATCCCCCCCCCCCTTCCCCTCCTCCTGTTTCCTCAGCCCCGAAGCCGCGTGCACCGCGCGCGCGAGGGTGGAAATCAATTTTTAGAAGAGACGATGTCGAGCGGATGTTGCAGACGTCGAGGGTCGACGAGACCCCTATAGCGGCGCGTCTCGCGTCGGGGGTGTAGTTTTGATTTATAGGAAGCGACCGGTAGATTTACGAATATCAAATCCACGTTTGGGGAGCGCGAGCCGTCGTTTCATACGTGGACGTATTAACGTGGGATTTACTCCGTTCGCGGAGGAAAGACGGTGGAAGCCGTGAACGAGGGGGTTGGAACGCCGTACATAACTTTCCGAAGTCGAAGGGGCTTCTTGCGCGCGGTTCCCGGAGCCGCCTTTGGCGCGCGCACAAACGCCGGCGCTCGTTCTTGCCCGCCGTTGTTGAGGTAAGTTTCTAATTAGGTAGACGATGACAGACGGGTCCTCGCCCTTGCCAACGGGGAAGGACGAATCCGCGTCTCGCGTGTATAACTGAGCGGGCGAGCGTTAAGGTACGCACATTCTTATTACTCGCGTAGCTTTGTGTTTACACTGAGAAAAGAATGTACGGAAGTCAATTAAACATGGTTTTGAATAGTCATAAGAACAAATTTATTCGATTAGAATAAATATTCTAATTTTATTTAATGCGTCGAAGCAGAAAATTACTTGTATGTTAGTATAGATGGTGTCGCTTTGTTACAGAAATATTGATGTAGCTCAAATTAGAACAGAAAAAAAGAATTAGTTGGATCTTTTAATAATTACTTGCGTGGTGTCGCAAGTAATTATATTTTTCCATTAATTTTAAATCTTTTTTCATATTAATTCAATATTTCTTCCTTGCAATCACATACTACTCCGCAGGAAGAGATATCAAATTGATGTATTAAACGATTTCATATATACAATATTATATATGAATAAATTGCATAATAAATTAGAAAAATCAAACATTAAAAAATATAAATCTGTGAACACGCACGCACACACTCTCGCATAAGTATATGGAGCCAAAGACGTGCTCCCAAGTTCGCACATGATCTTGAATGTGTGCTTGAATTGGCTGAAAAAGAGCGTATGGTGTCGAGTAAAAAGCGGCAACTTTAAAGTCTCCCCTGCCCCCCAGAACTGTTTATTTTTTGTCTGACCGGGTGACACCTGAATCGGTAGCTCATTAACTATAAAATACGTGATTTTTAGCAAAATTCACAGATAACCTGATTTTATATGATTGTTTCGATTCAATAGATCGTATGACGGAAAGCATAAAGTATGAAATTTAAGGTCTCGAAACTCAAAAACTGTCCATTTTCCGTTGTTGCGGCAATGATAACTTTTGATCAGAACATCAAGATCTACAACATATGGGCAGCCCAGCCAAATCCACCGGAAGCCAATTCCCGTAAGGATTGTGCGGGGTCCTTTAGGTCGAGAATCCAAAATTATGTACGATATTTATCGCGAAATAATTATCATATACTAATTTCTGGTAGATAAATAATTATTCAGGTCCCAAAATTGTTTACACGGAGCAAACGTCAAACATTCAAGAGGAGGCGACAGTCAGAGATGCAAATCCTCTGCGATCAACCCGCAGCGGCCAGGAAGAAAGGCGCATAAATCATTCGGGACACTCCCGGCAACCCTAAAAGGAGGCGCGGGGCAACCCCAATATTTATGTGTAAGAATCGACATATTTCAGATGCGCTTTTAAATATTAAACCAGAGGGTGGAGCGTACCCTCGCTTTATACTGCACCATGCCCCGCATAAAGTATCTTAATATTCACCCGGTCGCCCAGATTTCGCCCCGTGAAAGTGCACCTATCCGTATATATATATATCTTACGAAGGGGCGCGGAGTGCGCGCGCGAGCACTTTGCGTGGAAATCTGAGTCGCGACCCTGTATATACATATATGTCCCATCAGAAGGAGCGGAAAACGGGGGAGGTACAAAATGGTGAATGCATAGCGGAGGGACCAACGAACGGTCATCCACAGCCTATCTTAATCTCGATTTGAGAAAGAGAGCGAGCGTTACCGGAAAAAAGAACTTCATACATTTTTCGAGTGTTCCGGAAGTCGGCGCTAGAATTTCTCCTGCGGAAACTCGAACCTCCGGTGGGGCTGCCGCTGTGTATATGCGCGCATTAATTCCGGAAGAGCGGGAGAGGCGAGTGACGAGGTGGTGGAATAGCGGAAAAAGGCCGGCAGGTTACTTCGTCCCGACTGAGGAGGGAAAAAAGAAGAGCGCCCGGAAGGATAATCTTTGCTCTCTCTCTCCTCAGATGTTCACTTCAATCCGCCCCGACGAATATCCGAAGAGAGTTCGGATCAAAGCTCGTCTGGTCAATTTCATCGACATTTGAATACGAGCTTCTCCCACGCCCCACCGCTCTCGCCCTTGCAATCCAATCCCCGGCCGCCGCTCTTTTTACCCGGCCGGTCGGACTGCGAGAAGAGTGCGAGAGACTGAAAAGTTAGCAGAAGTAACACCGAGAAGCATCCACCTCGCGGAGCGTGGTAGGTAGGAGGGATGCGGATGTGTAATCCTTCAAGGGAGTCCTTTGTACCGCGACGTTTCGTGCGCTCGGGAGGAGGAGGATCGCGACGACGCGATGGATGGTCCAATTTTTTGTCGATCGATTCTATACGAGAATAAATAACAAGGCTCCCGAGTCGAATTCCGAGGCTACTTTTGGAGATAATCGAACGAAGAAGCGCTGAAGGGACCGAGAAGAAAAATTATAAACAGTTGAATCAATAAGATCCTTGTAACGCGGTGCTTCTTTTACACAGAGAAAAAAAAATGGTTGAATCGATTTATTTGGTTTCAATTATTTCAAGCAATGGTATATTTTCTTAATTTACGCAATTGTATTCGATCCAATAACCGTTCATTCGCAAGTATGTAATAAATTTGTAATCGTTATAAGTAGATATTTACAATAGTTACTACAACTTTACATATTTAGTCCGCCATATACATATATTTATTTTTGGGCAATTGGATCAATTAAGTATTTTTTTAATATGACTAATATCTACTCACATTGATTGTGCTTATACTTGCTGTGAATATATAAATATCGAATGAAACATAATTTCCTTAACTCAAATAAATTATTGTTCCTACTAATTTAAACTAATTAAATCTTTCAACCAAATTTTTTTCTCAGTGTAGTGTGTAAAATTTACGATCCTTTTTTCTCAAAGTATGAAGACGAAAAAAAAATATACATTTTGAAATGTATCACTTTTATGCAAGAAAATTCATAAGTACGCTTATACGAGTTCGTTGGTACGGCAGAATTTTTTTCTTCGACTTTTCTCAACGGCGATGAGAATACAAGAGAAAGAGAGGGAAAGCAAGTGATGCAAGAGAGAGGGCAAGAGAGTGGTTTAAGAGCCCCGTCGCGATCAAAGCGTAATTTTAATTAGGCGGATTATATGGAAAGATAAAAATTATTAAAATTATTGCTTTAATGAAAGGGAGGATGCCCGGGGGTTAGGGGATGCGTAATTAAACGCCGGGAGTCGCTCCTCCGGCTCGTGTAGCAACCGGCGAGACGCCGCGCCGCCGCGGCTATATGATGTATAGGACAGTTACGGAAGATTGCTGCGCAAGTTTGATGCGTTGCGTCGGTTTTCTTAATTGAAACGCTCGCGAGGAAGATTGATTAAACCGAGACCCGGCGTGGCCGTTCTTCCCGACGGCGATCCCCCTCCCCGCGCAACGTTCCGGACGATATTTGTTACCGTCCATCCCAATAGCGAGTGACGTGGTTGTTTTGCGAAATTGAAACGCTCACGTTGAAAATTTCTTGGATATTTTGCGGGAAAGCGTAATTTGTTTAAATTTTCGAACCCGGGGATCACTCTCAGTCGAGATCTTTGCCTTTGATATGTAATCTGTTCTTATCATTCAGGAAAAGGATTTATATTTCCTTGAAAATTGCTCTCTAATTCAAATTTTTTATGATTGTAGTATCATTTAATTATCACTTAAATTTTGGATAAGATGATAGAAATTAAGCACAAGCAGAAAAAAATGTACGTTTAAAATATTTCCTTCAAAATTTCTCTCGAATAAAAATTTTTTATGATATGGATATCATTTAATTATCACTGAAATTTTAGATGAGATGATAGAAATTAAGCACCACCGCTATAGAGATTGGTCGTCAGTTTTATTCCAGAAATTGATGGAATGTATGACATCATTCGATTCTCCATCACGCAGTGCACTGAAATATTATTGAACCACAAGAAAAAATGCCTCGATTTCAAATATTTGTTTGGATAAGACTTAAATAATATTTCTATTCGATTCAAACGAACGTCGACGTGGTATCAATTTTACTGAATTACTTTGCTCGAAATTACGGACCAAATAAATAGTCTTTCAATGACAAACCCTCTTCCAGAATGATGGAATCATTGCAAAGCCTCTCATATCATCTCTTTCCTCGAAAAATATATTTAGAAGCCTTTTGAAAATTCCTCTATAAAACCGCAATACTTCGAGACACCTCAAATAATTTTTCCGATGCAAAAACGCGTCTCAAGGACGACAGAGATACGTCGGTGTCTTCCCTCAGGGCGGACCAATGGTACGTCGATAAGAGCGACGTAGGCCACCCCCGGTGGCAGATCAGCCCGCAAACCGCAAGGTGCTACCACACCCCCAAAAACCACCCCTGACACCCCCGCGGCCAATGATTGGGCCTAGCCACCCCCGAACCGCAAACCAACCGCAAGACGATGCGCAGAACGCGTCGACCACGCACGCACCGCGCACTCCAACCGCAAAACAAAATGGCGGAGATCGCTAAGTGACTTTCCTTGGTCGCCCCGCATTCTTTGCCGGCGAAAGAATGCGAGGTGCAGCTTGCAATCCGGAGTATAAAAATTCTATATATATATCCATCCCTCTTGGCCCTACTCCTCCTCTCCGCATTCTAACGGACTGAAAAACATCCCACCTCCCTTCGTCTTTTGAGAATTATGAAGAAAGACGGACGAAAGCTTGAGACGTTCCTCCGACTGCCATTTTTCAAGCTTCGGAGGGACTGGAGGACTTTGCCTATTTCTCGCGAATTTTCCTCGAGAGGATCGGTTTCTCGGCTGGCCGCTCGTTCTCCCTCACTCGCCCTCTTGCCGCTTGGCTCGCTCTTTCTCTCTTCCTCTCTCTCTCTCTCTCTCTCTCTCGCTCTCTTTCCAGAGGACGAGCAACAGCGGGCTGCGAGGCGCGTATATCTATACGCAAGGAGGGCAACGCGGGGTCGGAGGCGCCCCCCAACGTGGCCGCTGCGGCGCGCCTGGGATCCCGCGCTCCCGCGGTGAGGCTGGAGGGGGTTTTTCAAAGAGGGTTGGGGGTTAGCGGTCGGAGGTGAGGTGGAGGAGAAGGTGGAGAAGGGAGAAGGTTGCCTAGCTACCGGCGAGACCCGGCCAAGATACTCCGAGATCTCTGCTGCTTAGGGCGGGTTTACACGCTCCACGGCTGAATAGACTCGGACACTAATCACTGGACACAGCGGAGCGGGAGGCGAGAGAGCCGACTTCTAGCTTTCTCGATGCGAGACGAGATGATGGGTTCGATTGATTTCTGCCGATACGGGATCAGGGGGATGCTGTGCTTGCACTGAGAAAAAGAACTTGGTCAATTTAACCAAAATCCTGGTGACGTTGACCAAACCATTTGGATCCTCTATCCGTTTGGTTAAATTGACCAATTTTTGGTTAGAATAACTAAACGCGTTTAACTAGATGCGTTTTGTCATTTTAATCTAATTATTTCTCTCAGTGTGGCTACTGATAAAGTTTTTATAGCTCAGATTTGAAATAGAGAAGCTTTTATTAATTATCTGTCCTCATCGTGTCATATGAGGGAAAGAAATGAGTCCCGAATAAAATATTTTCACGTCATCGGGGTTACCAAAAATGTCTCTCTATTCCGAATTCCTTTCGTATCTCCTCCCTCTATGCTAGCCTCGTCACGAGACGTCCACTCCATTGACGCGTCGCGTCTCCGGATTTTTGTCTACCGTCGCAACTCGGCTGGATAACGACCAAATCGCCCTCCCGGATAAACAGAGGAGTGGTAAGAGAGAGAGAGAGAGGGATATTTTTTTCGAACCAGCATCACCCTAATGTACCGCCAAGTGTCTACTTCGGACGGCATGACATTTTCTTCTTATTTGCATACGTAATGGTCATAAAAAATTGACGCTATTTCCCCCGAGCTTCGGGAGGGTGGCGAGCGAGAGTTCGCGGAGAAAGAGAGAGAGAAAAAGAGTGAGGATCTCCTTGGCGAAATGGGAGGAAATAATTGAGAACTCTTTTGAAGCAGTCGAGGGAGGTACGAGGGCGAGAGCGAGAGGTGCCGCGCGAAAGAGGAGCAGAGAGACGGAGAGGCGGAGTGTTCCCCGACATTCGGCATTCTAAATGTAACCGGTAATATTTCATTTCCTTCTGGATGACGATTCCGGGACTCCGTGAGGGGGCGGAGGGTGGAATTTGAGTACGGAGTAGCAGAAGAATATGGAGTAGCTCGCTCTTTTGGTTGTTTGAAGAGTGGAGAAGATATTGGGAGGGGGTTTTTCTGAATTCAAACGAAAAGTGGCTAAGAATTTGTTTATTGAACAAAAAAAAAATCGAAATAATCTTCATAACGAACTATTAAGCGATGCGATTAATCCTCTCGACCCATAAATTTGGGAGGAATCCGACGGGACGAAAATGTTCATTTTTAAATTAACGAAGTGTATGTAGCATTTATGGAGACTACAGGGTGGACATTTTATGTTGAAATCGGCGTACCCATTTTTACACGTTAAACAATTAGTGGTCACTGGCAACTTTAATTGCCGGGCGATTTCTTGTTTTAGACATTGGGTTAAACAATTTCGCTTTGTCTAAAAATTTATCCGGGAGCTTAATTGTATTAAAAGGAGTACAATTACTGAAACCAAATGCTAAATATTGCAGAAACGATTATTTAAATATCTGCAAATAAAAATTGTTCGTGTTATACATAATTTATTATAGCATTCCTTATATTAATTTAAACGCAAAAAATGTTAGATTAATATGAAGAATCAGTTGATTTTCAACATATCAAAATGGGTTAATCGGCTCGAAAACAAAAGTTCCAACTGCGTAGAAAATTTGTATTTAAAAAAAAAGTAACTTTTTCACGGCGCCAGACCAGTGCCGCCCTCGGACGGATAAGTCGGCAAAGATCTTTAAGAAACTCCCCAACCCCTCTTTCTCGCACCCTCTTTCCAGCCCTAAGAAACCCTCCCCCGTGGTAACGTCGCTCCGGGGCTCGCAGTCGCGCGGGTCGGTAAAGATCAACGGCGCTCGGGGGTTGAAGAAATGTTGACGTAAAAAAAAAGCTAAACCACATACACACGAGAATCTTGTGTGAATTACCGAACTAACTAAAAAAGAAATCTCCCTCAGCTGTCCATTTCCTACTTCGGACTCGATTGATCACGGATAATTATCAACCCCCTGAGCGGCAGATTGATTAAAAATTGTATACGAATGATTGTAGCTCCTCTGATTTCGTACTTCACGCGAAGGAGTTATTTCTATTTGCCGAATATCTTCCCCACATTAGCAGCCACCCTTACTCGTTCGCATTTACCCGCGGAACGACCCCTCCGATCCTCATCGAAAGGTTAACGACAGCCCGGAGGCTTCCTGGCCGGGATTCGCGACGCGCGTCGAAGGGCAGTGGTCGGTAAGAAAGGAAAAGAATGAGAATTCTTAAAGAAGTGGCGCCGCCGGCGTCGCGACGGCAAGAAAGATTTAAGAAGCCAGTGGTGCGCGGCGTCGCCGCCTAAGAAAAGGGGGCGCTCCGGTGCAAGACCGAATATACGCGCGCGTCGTTGGTAACTAATCATATCAATCTTCCGCGCAGTAGGTGCAGCGTCGGTCAGTATAATTCTACCCTTATCCCCCCACTCTTTCCGCCAAATTAACACGGCCACCCTTATGCAATTTTCCGAAGAAAACATTCCTAGGAAAGGTAAATTGAACAAATGTTCCTCCCACATACGAGTACATATTCCCCGCATTTAAACCACCCCAAAACCCAACGAACAAAGGGACGCGACGCAGCCTTACGTCACGACACGACACGCGCACGATATGTAAGACTCCCCTTTCCCTACCCGAGTTCACGCGGGTGTGCTCTGACGGCCGGTTAATTTAATCTAAGCAAACATCATATAGATGGAACGAGAATGCGTCCTGAGGGGGTGACGAGCGGGGGGAAGGGGTGCCTTCTTCAAGCCGAGAACGAGGAGCTGAAGGGTTGCTAAAATGAGCGAGCGAGAGAGAGAAAGAGAGAGAGAGAGAGAGACGTCGTACCCCGACCGTAGATCTAGATACATACGTAAGTACAAGAGTATTCAAGGCGCAAGAACGGCGGGAGCGATGTTTAGCATGTAGATGAAGATCTTGGTAATCAAGGGCTGGCGGCCCCCCGGGCGCACTTCGTCAAGTCTCACTTATTTCTCTCCTCTCGCGTGAGCTCTCTCTCTCTCTCTCACACTCTCTCTTGTCTTATACGCGGCCGAATAATCCGAGAGTCCGTAAATGCCCGGGAGAAACTTTATCGCGAGAACGAGCGACGCCGCCTGACTATAATCCCCTTGCGGCTTCGCGCTCCGATACGGGATACCGTGGAACGCGCGAGTGGATTCGCCCTTCCGTCCGTCGTCGATCCCGCGCCGCGGGTCGATCCACCGAGATCGATCGTGCGCGCGCGCGACGCGACCGAGCCAGAATTTTCTCCGTAATCGACGGGCAAAAACTAATTTCCCGTTGAACGGGACAAAGGGTGATTCTGCATGGGGTCGGTGGCGGCGAGCCATGGCGAGGGGGTGGCAGTGACCGGTGCGCGTAACGACGCGGCCCTCGCTGCCTCCCCCCGCCGTCTCTCGCGCGACCAACCGGCCACACTCTCCTCCCTCCTCGCCACTCCGTCAACGAGGTCGGTTACGAGAAACGCGCCACGTGCGTTCTATGCGTGCCGCGCTCGGAGAAAGGACACGCGTTATCGCGCGCGGTATGTGGGGCTCTGGGACGATTTTTTTCAGCCCTCGTTCCGTCGTCGTTGCTTATAACGTTATATAGCGTCAATGAGGTCGTCGTGTTCGTCGGGTCACGCGAGTGACGGACGCGATAAGGTGCGACGTGACGAAATATGAAGATGAACGAATGCAAATAGTTCGATTTTAGCACTAACTTTTTTATCGCAGATTCGGAAAATTTGGACAACATTATTTACACGGAAAAAAATTCATCGTAGCATTTACAAAGTTTGCAGACAATTTCGGGACATGGCAAATTTATTGTTGCGATAACTACAATTTTCGTAAGAATGACAGCAACGCTTGCAACTTCTACATGTCTTACTATAATTTTTTACTAAAATTGCAGTCATCGTAACAATAAATTGACTTTGTTTCGAAATTTACCACGAACTTTGTAAATGCTACGATTTGTTTTTTTCTCATTTTTCATTTTCCGCCTTATCAAAGCTGGCAGATGATATTTTAAAATGAAACTACGTCATTGTTTAGTAAGACTCGCACTCCTTACTAAGCATAAGTGCATCTCTCTGGCTTTTCGATAACGTTATAATCTTGTAGAGAGAAGCGCACTTATAATTTTCATTTGTTATTGAACATGTAGGATACAAGGATACAAGGCATGTGGGTATAAGGATTACAAATTACATTTAAAAATATGAATATTTTTTTATATTAAGACCGAATTGCTGCTGGATTATCACGAGCACTTCTCCTCGATAATAAGATAGTAGCATTGGAGATGAGCTTTTATCAGCTTTCTCAATGAAATCACGGATTATTGGAAACCCTGCACCACGTGCGTTCTATGCTCGTCGCGTTATCCCACGTGTTATCGGTATATGGGGCTCTGGGACATTTTTTCTCTCCCACCGCAACTCATCACAGAGCGTACGAAAATTTTCTGTCGTCGTTATCGTCGAGGCTTGGTACGATGCAACGAACTAGGGACGAGTGTACGCGGCTGATTACGGCCGAACCGTCACGGGCGCGTCTACTCGATAATGAGAGTTACATTAATGATGGAGCCGCGAGCGTAAACGCGATTGGCCACCGCGTGGAAATTGTAGCGAGCTAATCCGATCCGGTTGTCGTTCGCCAGGCGGACTTTACGAGAGTGTTACTACAGCGGTGTGTGCTATCGCGCTCGTTGTTACGTTTGGCGGGGCGGATTAGGTTCACGCGGATGGATTAATATATCCGGTCCTCCGGAGAGGATAACCGGGTGTAATTGGTAGTCGGTTTGTAAATAGGTGTAAGCTCCTGTCTTCTATTTTTTTTTAAATCTTTTTGAACGGAATTATTGTCGTGGAAATTATCGTATATGGAGAAGTTTCAATGATTTAGTAGAGGCTATGGGGTGATATTCGTTAGCACGGCGTATAGACGATGTAATAAATAATAATGGTAAATTGATCATGTAAGAATAAGTCGAATATAGCGAATATTACATCCTGATAAGTCGAGCGTGTTTCCTCGTGAAAAATTTCACTTCTGTGCACAAGTCGAATCTCCCAAAAACCCGAATTAAAATTATAATAAATTATACTTTGGTTATGAAATGTAATGTTTTTTAGCGAAGAAAGTAATATTAAATGTTATACATGTTTCATTTATATTGCACTAAACATATTTATCATGGAAAATTTGAAATAAACTTAAATCAATCGACCATCAATTACGAGTTATAGTACTTTCTTTTTACTGCCGGATCTCGCGGACCCGACCTGTGCATCTGAAGGTTAAACATTATCGTTTAGTGAATGTAAAATTCCCTGGCTTTTTCCACATTTTCCAATTTCAAATAATTAACATTTTCCCTAAACCTTACATCTCTCATTGGTTAAAAATTTCAAGAAAAAAATTGCCAAAGCATATCCCACTATATATCGTAGAAACTGTTACATAATTGCATTGCTGCACTATAAATAATAAACGTGTATTTAAATATGGCGAAATGCATTTGAATTAAAATTTGTAGACAGCACTAATATGTGCTATGGTCGCATTGTTGGCGTGCTGCTGGTCTGACCTCAACGTTGTCGAATTGTTTGAAGGTGTTGCTAACCCGATTCGCCAAACAGTCAGCCTCAGGTGTGTCGTTGCCGTATCGCAAACGTACTGGCTTCCAAAATTTCAACTCGGATGAGTATTTCGTTTTGAGAAAAGAATATTTGTCAATAATTGCAATCATTCAATTGTCTCGAGTGATTACTTCAAAACTCTTATCTCAGAAATTCAAATATTGCGATAGTTGACAAATACCTACTTACTATTTTTTCTCCAATGAAATATTTATTTCGCCACATTTGAATTAACTTTTATTGTTTAGAATTATTTAACTCGATATGGATGTGAGACAAAGGATCTACAAGGGTTATTCGTTATATATATTTATATTTTTCATTGACCACAAATTTCAAAAAGAAATTTTAATGAGCATGTTAAATTTTATAGAAAGAAATATCAGTGAGCTCAATATATTCATGGGAACGTTTCAATTCTGTAGTTTATATTTGAACCAGATTTGAACATTTCAATTTTATAAGTTATATTTGGACCAAGTGTGTAGATTCTCTTTCAAATCGATAGCGTTCTCCAATTATTCAGAGCAATTGTTCGCGTATAGGAGCGTAATAATTAATCACACGCGCGTCTATAGGTGTTCTAGTCACTTACGCGTTACGGTGACGAAGTGCCCTCGTAAAACCATCATCATAATGGGTCTCATCAGGCATCAAACGACGATTCGAATTAAATCTTTTTTCCATATTAATTAAATATTTCTTCCTTGCAGTCACATGCTATTTCACGTGATTGTAGGAAAGAGATATTTAATTGACATTACAAAAAATGTACCTAATTGATATAAATATAAATAAACAATTACTCGCGATCCCACAAGTAATTTTTAGTAGATCTAATTAATTTTTTCTCTCTGTGTAATAAAAGTCTATCATAATTGTTAAGAGCCTGGTAATCATCCTCATAATATATACAAAATTCGAACACATCGTAGTAAATTTATTACTTCGTATATCTCTTACCCTCGATGATATCTCGATGGCCGCACCAATCCGAGTATCGATATCCCGGAACCTCTCCTCGCGCGGCTTTCCAGCCCTCCTGAAAAACGTCACAATTGTGTCACTCACCGAACGAAAGACTCCGCGACGCCGTCGTTTCCCCTTTCACCCCTTCCGCCAGCGCGTCCCGGTGGCCATCGAACCCGACGATTTTCCGGTACCACTCCTGGAAGAACCCCGTTCGCCAAGTGCGCCGAGCGAGCGACGGCGCGCCGTCGACGCGCGCCCGCAACGCGAACCCGTCGTTAAATCAGAACGTCCAACGACTCGAGTCAACGAACCGTGCCCGGTTTGCAGCCCCCAGGCCGGCCGCATCGGGGGAATGTGCGACTCCATTCCGCCATTCGCTACGCGGCCATTCTCTATATACCCCATTATGCGCGCACCGCGCGCGATACTCCATTATGCCGTGCAACGCGCTACCGTCGTCTCCGACCACCCTTAACCATCGTGCGCGGAATCGATTAAACGCAGCGTGCGATCGCTCGTCGATTGATAAAAATAACCGCCCCGTCGACTTCCTCCGCCCTCCCATACTAAAACTCGCAGATGCATATTTCTCCTCGCGCAGCGATAAGCGACACAGTACGAGTAGTAAGAGGAGAATCGCCAGCTTGTCCTTTTTCGCAAGGAGATATACGGATACATACAGCCGCATGCTCGTAGGATTCCCTCGAAAGTTTAATTAAATCTTTCGAGAATTTACCTACGACTCATGCCGATGCGGTGGCAACCCCTCGACCTCGAACAACCCTTTGTCGTGATTCGACCCTGTTGTTTGTGTATATGAAGAGAGAGAGAGAGAGAAGGAGAGGGAGAGGAGGGGGGCGAGAGATGAAATAAACGTAGGTGTGGATGTATGTATGGTTCTTGATCTTTTGACGTAACGCTGCTCTGTTATAGAACGATACTTGCCGAGGCTTCTGTATTTTTGAATATTAAAATATTCACCGTTCGTATGGCTGACTGCTCTAGGAAATTGTACAGAGAAAAATAATTTGGTCAAAATGACGAAACGCATCTGGTTAAATGAGTTTAGTCATTCTAACCAAAATACTAGTAAGTTGAACCAAATATTCAGTTATACTGACTATATGTTTAGTAATTCTAACGACATGTCTCATTATTTTAACCAGAAAATAATCAGTGTAACCCAACAGATGAAAGATCCGTATTTCATCAAACGGTTTGGCCATGGTGTGCAAGATTCTGGTTTGATTGACGAGGTTATTTTTCTCAGTGCGGAGGCCCGTAATCTTGTGTTATACAAGATGAGACATTTAAATTGAGACACACGAATATCTATAAAATAACACATTAAAAACAAAATGTGTTTCTTATAAAATTTATTTGCTTTAGAAGAGAACTGTGTACGTTTTGTTTTTCGTTTAGTAGACGTCTTCAAAGCCATTTCAAGATCAACGTTTTTTCTCTGAATGGAAGCCTATATATGTCCAACAAATTCTTAATCCACGTGTAAAAACAGAAAACTTTTATTCGAAAGGTTTTTTCATTTCTTTATTTTTATGCATCCAAAGGAAAAACGTTGACCTTAAAACGGCCTTGAAAGCGTCCACTGAATGAAAGATAAAGCACAGTTCTCTTTCCCCTTCTAAAGCAAATAACATTAATCAAAAATATATTTTTTCTAAAATACATCAATTGTTTTACAAATATTCACGCGTGTCTCAATCTAAATGCCCCGTATAATTCTACCGTGGCACGGCAAAGGGACACCCCGACTTCCTGGCGTATACGCGAAACTGTAATACGTATGTAAATGGATATGGGAGTGTAAATTTCACGTACCTACCCATTACCTTCCGACGGAGCGAATGTCGAGACACTCGGCGGCTTACTGTAGCTGTCGAAGCGCGAGGACGGGGTCGAGACTCGGAAGGGTTGCGGGGGATGTTATATGGGATGGTTTTTCGACAGCAACGGAGAAGACAGAAGCGCATTGACCTACGACGAGAAAGCGAACGACGTCGATTACGAAGGCGATGGTATCATTCGCTGTTTATTTTCAAATACACTTTATTCGACTCGGTCAAAAACTACGATAACAATACTCGGTGGATATGTATCGGAAATAATATCGCAAACGCTCCCCTCGCGCATGATCCACGACGCCGTCGCGAATACGTACCTCTGACTACGAGCCCCGGACGTCGCGACGAAATGTTTTCGATGTACCGCGGTCAGTCGTCAACAATTTCGACTCCGCCGAAACCGGGAAATTAGGTACGACGAACCGGCTACTGCGGATTCGTTGAGAATTCAAATTATGCGTCACTTCGAGGCCTATTTTTTCGATCGAAGGGAAGCCGAAGCCCTTCTCGCGTTGCGATTGGAAGAAAAGATTTGGGAAGCTTTCGGAGAGAGAGATGAGCGCGGATTTTTATTTTTATTCTTCGGGGAATTTTCGAAGAGGTTGAGAGAAATTTAAAAAAAGAAACCGGTGCAAATCCTTTCGACACGTATCGCGAATTATCCAATCGCAAGCGCGAGGGGGTTCAACGACCCCTGCCGCATCGTCACACATTATAATAACCACAACCGAACGATATATAGTATTGCACACTCCCCCGCGTCAATAGCACAACATGCATAGTAGTGCGCGCGTGTCGCACGCGCGCAATATACTATGGAAACATAATTAAAGAAATAATTGCCGCTTCGCGCAGTTAACTCACCGTCCAATGATTTTTCCGGCGAGACGATAACCTATGTCCGATCTATTTACAGCTATGTACATCCTTTGCCTACGTCGTTCTCTCTCACTTTCTTACACGCGCGCACAGCCGGACGCATTCTCTCCCCCTTTCTCCCTTTCGCGACGCGCGCTAATAATTACAGCGGTTAGAATCTCCCCGGGACCGTCCAACCGGGCGAACCTATTCGATTCGGGGCGCGAGACGAGGAGAATCTCCGACGGCCGCCGCACGCGCGCGGCTCCTTCGGTTGTACACCTAATTACGGAGAGTCGAGTGTACACGGAGAAAAATAATTCATAGTTAAAATGACAAAACGCATCTGGTTAAACACGTTTAGTTATTCTAACGAAAATAATGGCCACTTGAACCAAATACTTGGTCATCCCAACCACATGTTTGGTTATTCCAACACAGAGAAAAGGAATTAGTTGGATCTACTAAAAATTACTTGCGCAGTTGCGAGTAATTATTTATTTAGATCAATTAGATCTTTTTTCATAATAATTGGATATTTCTTCCTTGCAATCACATACTCGTACTATTTCACATGATTGTAAGGAGAAGAGATATTTAAATGAAAAAAAACTAGCAATTTTAGACGCGGTTACCACCAGAAGGCTAAGAGTACCTAGTAATACTAATAACTGTAGATATTGAATCGATGTATTAAGAAATTTCATTGACATAAAATAAATAATTACTCGCGACCCCGCAAATAATTTTCAGTAGATCAAACTAAATTTTTTTCTTTGTGAACCAAATGTTTAATTAGCCTAACTAAAAGCCAGGACAGTCTGGCCAAACAAATGGAGAGCATCCATATTTCACCAAACGGTTTGTGTCATCGTCTTCAGGATTTTAATTCAATTGACCGAGAGATTTCTTTCAGTGTACTGAAAAAAAAAAAAAAAAAAACGATTCGGTCGACTCGCAAATAAACTTGCCTCTGAACGGGGGTAAACTTCTCACGGATTCTCTCTTGGGATCGATCGCTCTCGAATCGAGGACGATATTGCTCTTCCTGTACAGGTATAATGCCCACAGTTTCTCTTTTCTCCCGCCTCCTCTTCCTGAACAAATAACAGCTCGCGCGTCCGCGATGCATCGCCGACAACGGTGACGGCCCGGCGATTCCCTCAGTACGGCCTCCACACGTTGTTGTCGGGCCTCACCTCCTCCTGCCGGACGCTGCAGCTCTCCGCGACGACCCGCTGCTCGGTCGCCTCCGTGTTCTGGAACTGATTGCTGTAGAAGGGCGAGCAGAAGATGGGCAGCCCGCCGGGGAAGTAGTTGCCGTAGTTCTGGCCGAAGCTCTCCTCGTGGACGGGACTCTCGGCGGTACTGGAGTCGGTCGAGAGGGAGCGGGGCGGCGCGTAGTCCGGGTACTTCTGCGCCGCGCCCGACATCAGGCTGCTGAGATGGTCCATGGGATCCGGCTGGCCGGGCGTCGTCGTGTCTGGAACCACTGCCGGACCGGCGACTTGGGTACGCGGTTATGGACGAAGTGGGGGATATCCTTGCGTGCTCCTTTTTTTCGATATTCGGATGGTAGAGAGAGTTTTCGGTATATATACACTGAGAGAAAAGTGGGTAATAAAATCTTGACTTTTTTTTCCTGGTTACTGGCACCATATTTATGGTCAGACGGATCGCGAATGCGGTCGAAATAACTTTTGTTGCATGGTTATGGCAGCAACGAGATTGTAGTTTATGATAGCCATGCGTCATGGTTGAATTAACCACAAAGGTAGATCAATAATATTACCGCATGGTAGTATCAACTATATAAAAAGAGATTGGGGACATCAATTGACCATGCTGCAAGTTGACCTGGTTGCAGGAATCCTGATCTCTCGTTACTATAACCAGAATTTCACAGGTCAAAATAATTACTCTGGAATTATGATTGGCGCTAAAATCGACCACGATTTCTGGTTAAATCATGGTCCTTTAAACCAGATTTTTTCTCTGAGTGTAGAAGGGATTCGGAGTGGAATTTCGTTCGCTGGTTTGTTTTTTCGGGGAGGTTTAAATGTAGCACCTGGAGCTAACTAGAGTGGGCTGAGTACGTTTGACCTACACTGTAAAAAAATTTGTAGTTTTAATGTACTTTTAATTTACATGTAATTAAGAAAATTAGTGTTTTTCTTTATGAAGATGTTCTCATCAATTTCATTATGGAGTATATTAATTTTCATAATCAACGTATTGGATGAAAGCTTTATATATGATTCTATTATGTTTAATACAAATTTGTTTACAGTGTGGATTCTTGTCGAGCGAACTTGAATGTGACTCATCTTCCTAGGTGATCACTAATTCTGATGAAAAAAATTCCCTGACACTTGCTTGATAATCCCGAAAAGGCCCCTGAAAAGACTTTCAGAGAATGCTTAATTACAAGTATATATATATATACGTCTCGATCGAATTTCGAAATTTGAGTTTACCAATTTTCCCTGACAAACATTTAATTCCCTCGCATTTCCCTGATTTCTCTGACGTATTTAAAATTCCCTGAAGTTTCCAGATTTTCCAGGATTCCCTGACAGTGAAACTACCCTTTCTTTCCCTACTAAAAAAAACCGCATAAGATTCTCATAAACTGGACAAATACCGCCTAGAATCTTATAGGTGATAGGTATATCCTCATAAATTTTCATGTATTTTGCATAAGAATATTATGAGGTCCTATGCGGTATTTGTCTACTTTATGAGAATGTTACGAGTTCGTGACGTGTTTCTTCAAACATCGACGACTCGAGTAATTCGCGAGGTAACTTACGCGGATGCGCACCTCATCGCCGAGACGCCATCGACGCTCATACTTACGGGAAGAAACGGCGGAGAAGGCGTCCTGTGGCGTGGTGGCCCCCGTCGTGGCCAGGGCGACGGTGGAGCCCGCCGTCGAGTCGGGCGCCGTCGGCGTGACCATGGAGGCAGTGCCGGCGAAGGAGGTCTGCGACACCGGCGGCGGTGGTGGGGGTGGAGGGGGCGGAAAGGGCGCCTGGGCCGCGCAGGACGACAGCGGACCCGGAAGGTATCCCGTGTAACCGGCGGTGGTTCCGTAGGTCCACGAGTTGCCGGTGAGTCCGAATTGCGACATGTCTGAAGAGAGACGCAATGCGGGGAAGAAAATATTTTCCCCTTCTGTACAAGAAGGGTGAGGCGAGGAACGGCGGAAGAAGCAAGGACACCCGGAAGAGCGAGTAAATCGCGCGGATAGTGGCGGTTCTATAGGGGTTGGTGTGAGGCGGTGGAAGGGAAGAACGCGCGACCCCGCGCGGACGACGAAATGAAAGGCGAACGGAGGAAAAGCGGATCCAGGGGCGATTTCGACTAAACGACTGTTGATTAAGGGATGGAGTGGATTTTAAAAATGAAAGAGCACGGAATACGCCGTAATGGGGGATGGAAGGGAGGAAAATGTTTGGTGAAAAGTGGGGAAAACGTCCTTCGCATTAGTCGATCTCAATTAACCGTACAAACCTGACGTTAAAATTAGAAAATAACCAAAATTGTACACTGAGAGAATTAATTGGTGATATCGACAAATTTTTTTTTTCGATCATAAAGCATGATACAATGCCAGAATCAAGCCGCGATTTTCTTCATGTAGAGAAATATTTTATGGGCTTGAATACCTAATTATTTTTTTCGCGTAGGAAGAATTTCTTATCTGAACGCGAAGATATCCTTGAATCGAGAATATACCATGTGAGGCTAAACTTATTCACCCAAAAAGAAACTTCAATCACTACAATATCTCATTAACTATGAACTTTTGGCTCATACTTATATAATATAAAACTTTTTTTGAAGATTACATTTTTATATCGATGTAGGCCGAAAGTTCATAAATAACGAGATAATAGTGATTGAAATTTCTTTCCTGGTGAGTAAATATAGCCTCACATGGTATGTCCTTCGATCAAGAATCTGTATCCTTGAACATTTTTAAGGGCATAATAGGTATGTTCTTGATTGACGACATATTTTTTTTGACACTAGCAATTATTTCTCTCGGTGTATTACGGTATACGATATCGACGTGCCCTTCAAGAAATGGCGTAATTCGGCGTTACGCTTACAAAACACGTATCTCAATTATAACAGTTAAAAAATACGTTACTCACACCGAGATGTGTATTTTCTAACTGCAACGCTTTCGTGATTTCTTTTAGGACACGTTGATATATGTATTATTAATCATCGTATCCTGGAAACCTAAATAAGGATCACCCCAATTCCGGACCACCCCAACGACACCCTGCAGACCCCGGAGCCGTTATCTCCTTACCGAGCACCCGATAAGATCCCCCATCGCTCGATCCGCGTACGTATATATCCGTACCGATTGCCGTACATCGCCGTTTGCTCCACATACAGCCGACTCACAGTGACCTATGACCGAGGGAGTCGCGATAGGTTTTCCAATGAGTCACGTGAAGGCAGAAATGCGCGGCAAACAGGATGAGGGACGCTAGGAGCACGGCGAGGGGTAGCGAAGAGATCAAAGGGTTGGTCATCCTCCCCCGGGAGGGTCGGGGGGGGGGGGGGGATCCGGCCAACTCAAATAACCGAGCTCGCCTCGACTCGCGCATACTGGCGAGCTAACCCTAAATACTGCAGCAACCTCGGCTTCCAGCGAGTCCTTCCGCCGCCTCGAGGTCGCTCGCGCGGGGGGTAGGAAAGCTCTGAATACCTACCCGCGAATACCTGCGATTCGGACTCGTCTCGAGAAAGGTATAACCGGCGCAGGATGCGGACGTAGCGTTCCTGCGGCCGGCCAGATATCCGCGCGCAAGCTCACCCTTCCAATGGAGAAGGGGAGGGGAAGGAGCGGGGGAAGGAGAACGACCAAGCGGACGCACTCCCTTTCCCTTTGGAATGACTCGCCCGCGGGTAAAAGAGAGAGCGATAATCGATAAATCCTTATATGGATGTGTGGAGTTGTCCTTTTTTTTCCCTAGCGTTATTTATTAATGAAGGATGTTGGATCATCGCGGCTAATATTAAGTAGATAAAAATCTGAATCTTTGTATATATTCTAATTTAGTTTTATACTTCGTGTACGCAAAATTTCAAGGCCTCTTAACGACTGTTTCAGTAAGATATTTAATCGTAAACTCTATGACAGTCTAACACGTCAGTCAGACACGTTACGGAAGAACTCATACTTGAAGGTTTCAATACAATAATTAAAATACTATTTGAGTCGGTGCATTTACCTGATTAACTGTCACCTCAAAAACTCTTATATGAACTATTTTAAAAATCCCCTTAAGCGAGGCTCTGAATACATCTACTCCGAATAAATCGGTTACTCGGACGGAAAGAAAAGAAATGATCGCGGCAATTATTTGCGTCGCACCTACATGTGTTCAAATTCTTTAATCAGAACTTGTTCATTATAGCTGTCACATCTATTTCTTAGTCCGTTATAGTTATCACAACTATTTTTTAATTAACAAAATGAAGTGATATTTGCGACAATTATAGTGAACAAGTAGTATTGACAAAAACAGTTGCTATAAACACTTCTTTTTTTTCTACATTACGAAAAATCCTGCAAGATAGAAGCAACATTCGATATCCACACGCGTATTCCTCGCGATAGAGGAGCGAATGGAGAAAAGCAGGGTGACGACGCGAACTCCGAGGTTCGCTTCAAAGAACCCTCGAACACCTAGGAAAAGAGAACGCGACAAATGATAATCGAAATACCTATTCGTCTAAATACACGCGCGAGATGTACGCATGAGGATTTCTCCACGCCTCAATTATTATCAAACGCTTGATACGCGCGCGCGCGCGCGCGCCTCGTCTGCCGACGTTTCGCGGAGTATTTTGGATATATCGACGTTCGAAATATTCCCGCCGGCTAGAAATTTAATAAGGGAAGTATTCGCGCCGCGAGAGAGCGAGGCGCGGTTTCGGCGCGTTTTATTTTATCGGGAAACGTCCAGAGCGCTTGGCTCGCCTGGCCCCTCGTCTCGGAAAATTCGCGGGAGCTTTTGCGGACGCGGCTCTTTGCGGCCCGAGGAGCGCGTTTCATTCCGGGGGAAATTTCTTGACGCTCGGCGAGGCGCGGAGTTCCGTACGGTGCTTCGGCGCAATTTTTTCAACGCGTCGTAAATTACGTCGGAATAATTTACGACGCGGGATGTCAACGCTTATGACTTCAATCTTTGTCGCGCCGGACAAGTGACGACTGTGTTTGTCGTAAGGATATTTTTTGGCTTTTGAAAAAAATATGCGAAAATCTAAAATGACGCTTCGCCGGTGGATGGCTGCGAATCACGTGTTACTCGCGAGCCAGCCCTCGCGTGGGTGATGTACAAACAAGCTGCCCTAGACAGAG
Organism: Xiphydria camelus; assembly: GCA_963678675.1. NCBI lineage: Eukaryota > Metazoa > Arthropoda > Insecta > Hymenoptera > Xiphydriidae > Xiphydria > Xiphydria camelus. Next base: position 26,831,044 of record OY783195.1, on the reverse strand, counting down.
GTATACGAGAGAGAGGGGGAGGGAGAGAGAGAGAGAGTTACCATCCCCTTGCAGCTGAGCACCCGTAGCAACCCCTTTAATATAATATTTAATCTAGCTTTGAACAGGCTTGCGGTTTCCGCCTGGAGAGTGGAGAAGCTAGCTCTCCTTCTCTCTCTCTCTCTCTCTCTCTCTCTCTCTCTCTCTCTCTCTCTCTCTCCTCGGGCCTATCCTAACCTCCGCTATGCTTTTACCGCGAGAGAGAAATGTTGTACGGTTCACGAGAGGTAGGTACCCCTGTCGAAGGGATTTTCGAACGCGTTGCTCACTGCCGGCGAGAGGTGAGCTTTGCCAGGAATTATTTCTATGAAATAAATACGATCTTTGGTTCGGATGTGAAGTCTAAGTCTGCATTAGCCCCTGGCGTTGTCTTTATCGCGCGTCCTTCGATTGCTTTTAAGAATGATTAAAATACCACAATATTTTATACACAGAAAAAAGGGAAATTGTTGTCGCAACAATTTTTTGGCATAACTATTCGAGTTTGATAATCAGAATCAGTTCACTACAATTCGATCTTCGCGTAACAAAATATTCGTATTTTTTAATTTGCAATCTTTATATTTATTCAATGTCATACAAAAAAGAAAATGTCCGAAGAAAGAATATTTGCTGAGTTATCGATTTGTCGAATTTAATCAAAATCGCTCTGTTAATTCTACTATCGATAGAACCTCCGTTAAGTAAAATCAAAAATGAAGAATGAAAAAATATGGGATATATAATTGTATAAAAATTTGTCAGATCTGTGATAAAAAAAAATTAGCGAGAAAACCGAATTATCTCAACTATTTTTTCATTCTTATGTTATCGAAACCACTTGATAGTTAACGGATCTGAACAATAGTTGTGATAATTATAATGAACTTATTTGGTACTGATTACCAAATCTGAACAGTTGTTTTAAAAAATGTGTATTTGCGTGTGGTTGCCGCAGTGACTTCTTCTCTTTCCGTGTATATTTTTAAGGGGACGAGAAGACATATTTAGTACGAGTATTAAAGATCAAAACGTAGAAAATGAAACTATCAGTTATTCTCTCGTCACTACTCACTTTGACAATTGGTCGACATGTGCCTGAAGGAGGACAGCGGGTCCCTCGCCTGCAGAGGATTCGGTAAGGACTGCAGGTGAGGCTGCAGCGGGTCGACCAGAGACGGGGTGAAGAAGGGCCCGCCTCGCTGCGAAGAGAAGGCGAACGGGTGGAACTGCTGCTGCCCTAAAAGCGCCATCACTGCGATCAACCGTGCGCCTGTCCGCTGGACCTCAGGCACTCGTGCTCATTACCACACTTACTCGCCGTTTCGTCCCACTCGCGACAAGACGCGATCAAAATCGTGTCGAGTGATAAACTCCAAAATATCGCGCGAAATTGTGTCTGCATCTCTCTGATTGTAAGAGTTCGGAATATAACGACGTGAAGATAACTTACGTATTTCAAATTTCGTCGAATTTGTCATGCACACGAAAAATTAGCAAAACGGAAACGAAGAAATAAATCAAATCGAGGAGAGAAACGTGTCCAGATTGCACGGGTAGCTTGTCCACTGGTTGTTAGTAAAAGATATTTTGAAAATAGATGCGTTATTTGCAAGCAACTTATTGGATGAAAATATAGGAAGCAAAATGCACCGTACGTTGTACCTGCTGTAAAGACTCACGAACGAGAAACTCTTGGATTTCTTTTAAATATTCTACTTTGAAAAATGGATAAGTAGTATAATTTGTCGGATTGCATTCTTTGTCTCTGCTAGAATTTCTCTGCTTCCTCACTTTTGTAGGCGTTGCGAAAGAGACAAATTTCACGTTACAGACAAGTAGGCGTAGTGTATCGTGTCGCTGTATTTTGATATTTGGGACCTTTGAGGTACTTTGTAAGCCGGTTTCTATCAACGTATTAGTAAGATGAACGTACAAGTATAATTGTTCACTTCCCGTGCTACATGGGGTGCCCCATTATCGTCTCAAGAAATATTATATCAAGAACCAATAACATCCGTATGCACCTGTACACTGAGAGAAATAATTGGTGGTACCAAAAAAATCCTTCCTTCAATCGGAAATACGATATAATTCCGGGATAAAGCTATGGTTTTCTTAGTGCAAGAAAATATTTCGTAGGCTAGATTAACTGCTTTTTTTCACACAGAAAGAATTTCTCGTTTCAACGAAGGTATTCTTGAATCACAAGAATATACATATATTCTTCGATCAAGTATCTGTATTCTTAGAAACTTGTAAGATTATAATATGTTATTGATTCAAGACATATTTTTTAATACTAACAATTATTTCTCGGTGTATATCGCGTGATTAGAAAAGAGCAAGCCCGCTCTCCCGTCGGAGGAAAGAAGCAGAGAAGAGCGAGAGAGCCGCGGAGAAACAGAGGAACGTCGGAAACGAGAGCGAAACGAGGAGGATATCGATACGTTTTATTTCCCTCCGACGGTGTCGCCAACCCAATTAAAGACGTCCCAGCAGGCAACCGTTCGACCCGCTCCTCCTCCTCCTCCTTCTCTCGCCCCAACGAAGCCAAAGCCGGAGTCGCCCGCGCGCGATAAACGCGTGTGAGTGTATTCGCCGTGTACCGCGCGCGTACGTACGTACGTACGCGCATGCCGCGCGCCGGCAACTAATGCAGTAGAGAAAGGCACTGGAGACCAGACAGAGGCGGAGGCCTGCCGCCCTGATAATCCAATCGAAGCCCTAATTCCAACTCGCGACGCGAAATTCGCGCTAGTTTGTTGAATGGAACACCCGATCGGGAGACACAATGGAGCCCCGGCATACCGATGCGATGCGGCTAACGAGATCCCGGTCGAACAACGAACGAGCGAACGAATGGGAGATCTCGTCGGGTAGGTTCGATTTTTCATCCCTCCGCTTTGCCGCGATACGGCGTGACGGGATTTGGCAGTTTTTCGTTCGTCGTTCATCGTCGTTTCGCTCTACCGAGAGGTAGAAACATACCATATACGCTTGATACACGGAGTATTCGAATTGTTTACCGTGCAAAGTTTTATCTTGTATACAACTTAACGAAGAGTATATTACCACTTCGAAGTTAGTATTATCAAGATTTAATTTCAAAAAATTCAGGTACCACCGAGCTAAAAGCACGGGTGAGGGATTAAGGTTACCGACTGAGCGCTCTGTGGTTCTGCGTGAGAGTCGAGCAGTTGCGCTCTTAACCCTTCAGTGGTGACGCACGGTCTCAGAGACCGTAAGCAAGCACTTCCACCATTTAAAACTTTCGAGTCACCACTGAAGTGTTAATAAGAACTCGTGTCGGACCACTAGCGAGAGCCGAGAGGGAGCGGCGCCACCTGGTATCGGGCCGCCACAGTTCAAACAAGTCTTCGAGGATATTTACAACACGATTGATAGATGGAATCCGAATGAATTACGCAATTTATCTGGATTTTTGGCCGATTTGTTAATTCAGAATACGATATCGTGGCAAGTTTTATCTTGCATACAATTAAACGAAGAGTATGTTACCACCTCCTGGTTAGAATTCATCAAGATTTCGTTCAAAAAATTAGCTCCAAATCTAGGGATCGCCGAGAGAGAGAGAGAGAGAGAGAGAGAGAGAGAGAGAGAGAGAGAGAGAGAGAGAGAGAGAGAGAGATTGGGGAGAAAGTGAGAGAGAGTATATATATGATATATATACGTACGAACGCGGCGTTACGCAGCGCCTTCTGTACGCGGTAGGCGTGACTTGATAAATTTAATAAATTATCCCATTCATCCCCCAAATTTATCACCAGACCCTCGCTCGCATGCTCGAACCTCGCATTGTGGGGCGTTCGCTGTATTTCATTATGTGTCACTGTTCTCCCTCCCTCCCACTCCATCGCCCCCGTATCATCCCACTCCCTCTGTCTCTCGCTTGCGCCTCGCCGCGGGAGACCCTTTGGTTCCACTTCATTCTGCTCGCGTTTCGCTCGCTTCGCGATTTTCCGCCGGTCGAAGGAATCGCAGCGATCGATTCGATTTTTGATATCAAGCGAAGATTCCGAAGCGTGGAAAAGATTGTCAGCGCGAGAATTCGAAATTCCCGAATCGACGTGGTATCGATTTTATCGAAGGGGGTGAAAGGTGGATGGATGAAGCGAGATAGAGAACGCGTGAGAAGGGGTGGGAGGGAGAGTTGTCCCCTCGCTTCGATGCTGCCAGAGAACTTCCCCGGAATTACCAGCTGGCCACGACAGCTTCTCATTTTGCCCTCTCCTTGCTCTCCCACCCTCCTTTCTGATACCAATTCGCGAGGACCGAATCTCACGACACCCTTCACACGGTGCTCCGAGGAGGCAGGGAAAGGATTCTTTCAACTTCTCTCGCTTTCACACGCCCTCTTTTTTCACTATTTTTTCAGTAATCCAATAAGAAAACTGTCTAAAAGGAAAAACAAGTAATTCGATTTTAACATTAATTTCTTTTATTCAAGATTCGAAAAATCTAGACAAAATTATTCACCTCGTATTTTTCATTTTCCGCCTCATCTAAGCTGGAAACTTATATTTTGAAGTGCAGCTACGTCATCGTCTAGTAAGACTCTCCCTCGCAATCGTTGATTAACATAAGTGCGTCACTCTGGATTTTCAATGACGTCACTATCTTGTAGATAAAAATGCACTTACAATTCAGTGAACAATTATTTTTTCGGCCCGTTTCTTTTCTGTTTGTTATTGAATATCTATACGAATTACAAATTAAATTTAAAAATATGAATATTTTTTTATATTAAAACCGAATTTCTCTCATCACCCCCTACGAATTAACGAGTTTCTTCGCGTGCACGAACAATCAGCAATATTCCCGCAGCGAGGAAGTCAGAACACGAGTTAAAAGGAAGTTGAGAAAAGGGGAGAAACGCGATCTCGGGATCATTCCGATTCCTCCGGGAGATTCCGATGCAATGAACGGTAGATGAGCGGCCCCCGCGCTTATCGTTGGTCCTACCGAACGAACGTTCGCCGAGCAACAGTACCTACCCCCCCAGCGAGCAACCCTTCTCAATCAATTTCCTTGGCCCAGCCGCGCCTTTCCATGGGCTACCTACAGGGGCTGGTCGAGGGTTGAATGTGTAATGAATTGCTTGTTTAATTAATTACAACCCTTCCGCGGACCGGCCGAGCTAGCCGACGAGGCGGTGAACGCGCAGTACCGCGAAGCGCGACCAAGATGCATTCATCCTCCCGTCAAAGCCCTTCGCGCGGCCCTGGCGGACCCGAGCCGATGACTCTTGGAAAAATCGTGTGATTTAAGGGCGATTCGCCGGAGAGGTTACACGGGACTCCGGCGGATACCAGGTTCTCGGGGGAATTCTAGGGTGGTGGGTAATCGTCGTCCCGAGTAATTGATACGTAGGTTATATATGGACTCGGAGTAATGAGATGCGGAAGATGCTGTTCCTTGAGAAGATGAAATTTCTGGAGGACACCATTGCTCTTCCGCTGCATAATACACTGAGAAAAATAATTTGCTGAGCCATGTAAACGTCGATATGAATACACTGAGACCATAACCTAACCGTTTAGTGAAATATGGATCCTCTCCATCTCGTCGGTCTCATCACGTAAGGGCGTATCTCAGTTTTCATGATTTCTCAGGAGAGCGATTTTAAATGTTTTACGATTTTTCATTGTGAATGAGTCCTGCAATTATTTTTCTGGCTTGGTGATTTTTTTATGTATAAAATTATGCGATTGAATGCCTTTTAAATCACACGTATGGGCCTATCCTAAGTTAGGCCTATACGTGAGATTTAAATTTTGATTATTTTGAGATACGGCGAAAAAAATATACGGGGAATAGCAAAAATATAAAATGTTGAGGTACGCCGGGTCGTGAGATAAAAATATAAGGCTTAAGAGAGAGAGAGAGCAACCTATTGGCGGTCTTAACTCAATTTTCAAATTTTCTGAGATACGCGCCCTTACGTGTTAAGACCGACGATCTGTTTGGTTGAACTGACCATTTTCTGGTCAGAATAACTAGACGTGTAGTTAGAACTGCTAAATACGTAGTTAGAAATAACTTGATATTTGATTTAATTTACTAGTATTTTGCTTAGAATAACTAAACTCGTTTAACCAAATGCTTTGTTATTTTAATCGAGTTATTTTTCTCTGTGTAGTGCAAGAAACACATTTATTTAATTCAAACATATTATCGTTAAATAAAGTACATAGAGCAGATTCATTCAATTCAATGAACATACACACACACACTTGTCTTAAATAATTATATCCTTACCACTACTCACGACCACCGTTACTTGGATTAAAAATTATTTTTCTCAATGTATTTGTTATTATCACGATATTCGCGACATACGGTCTACCGAAGTATCCTCTTACCCCTAAAGAATCGTGGCTAAAGCGGTGACGATCGTCGTGACTCAAAATAAACCGTTGCAGGATAATATCGAACCGCCTCACACTCGAGATACGTAGACAGAAACGAGAGAGAGATACATACATACATATTATCGTATCCGTGTCAAAGACGGCGCGGTAAGGCCACCCAGGAGGGCGCTATCCTTTCATCTCGACACCACCTACTCTCCCCCCCATTTAAATTTTAACGTCTCGCGTCGCAACACCATTTTGGGCGAACGTTTGTTTTAACGGGAGATGCAACGAACCGCGCTCTAAGGGATGTTTATTTTTAACCCCTTTCAGTCGCCGACTTTCGTCCTATAATGGAGGGCGTGAATCGAGAGTGTCAGCGAGAATTGGAAGGAGGAAGAGAAAAAGAGAGAGAGAGAGGGTGGGAGGAAGGGGTTATCCTCGACGCGCGCCGTAGAGTGGTGCTACGTTTCGGTGAGGACAGCTCGAAGCATCGAAACGAACTCCCCGGGCGACCTCCTCCCGCAAAGAGGAGCCGACAAAAACGCTGCAGCTCGCTCTCGACGCGCCGTTGGACCCGCTGCACTCGCTTCGATCGATCGCACGGCGAAAGAAATCCGAGGGGAAAACGGAACGAGGCGTCTTGACGCTCAAAGCGTCCTCTCCGTATTTCTCTTTCTCTCTCGCTTTCTCACCGGTTCCTCGAGAAGACGAGAGTGTCATAACGAAGAGTTACGGCCGGTGGGTGGTCCACAGATGCGGGCAACGCGGCGGATGTGGTCAGGCCTTACAGCGAACCAAACTTATATACCGACTTATAGTAGGCGGTGGCGACCTATAGCCGAGCGTTCGGTTATTTTTGGTTTGTCGGTACACCGACGTCACGCGTAGAAGGTATACGCTGGACCGGGCTCGTTAGAAGCCGACGGCCCGAGGAAAAATACGACGTTTTACCGTTGTTATACGATCGCGAAGTTTAAACGCGAGCATCTCGTGAAGGCCTATGATATATCGGTAAGCCGAAGATTCTACGAGGGAGAAGCGATGTTATATTCTTCTTCGGGACGCATTGGCCTGATGACGGAAATTTCCGAAAAATTCTTCTATGTTCTATTTTATTTATCCTATTTTCCATGATAATTCTAGAAATCTCTTTCTGAATGCTTCAAAAGGGAATACGTCACTGAGAAACATAACTTGATTAAAATGACAAATGATTCCAACCAAAATGCTAGTAAGTTGAACGAAATATTCAATTATTCCAACTACGTGTCTAGTTATTCTAATCAAAAAATGGTCGGTTTCATCAAACGTTCGTAAATAACCTGCTTATGGTTGTGGTGAATAAATGTTCATTCAAATATAGCGAAATAAACGTTTTGTTGAACCAAGTAGATATTCGTTAATTATTCAAATATTCATTGGGCTAAATTAAATCCTTTGCGGCAATCGTTTGAAGGAAATAAACATTTTAACGCGATTAACATGGGTATATTTCCTTGTCTAAACGAAATATTTATTATAATTCACCGTATTTGAAATTACGTTTATTGACTATTAATAAACTTTTTTCTCGGTCTGAAAACATAAACATCTAGACGAAATATATGCCGATGCCAACTATCCACCGTACGTTACGGAAGACGAGAAGGGCAAGAAGCTCGAGTCTCTAACCGACACATCCGATACACACACCCCCGTTGAACGGAGCCTCGAGTTTCCCCCTGTGAAATGTACCTATGTATCGCGAAGGTATACTTCTGCCTATAAGACGATAATTGTACGTCTCGAAGTACTTGGCTGAGGTAGGGCTATGTATGTAGGTAGCTGGATGAGTTTAGCTAACCCGGGGCAAGAGCCAGAAGAGAGGGGGGGAGGAGGAGAATTCTAAGATAGAAACTTTGTAGGCGGCTGCAATATCTCCGTAGCACACCGCAGACCCTTTATCAATGTTACGCGCCCGCCGCGGTTATAAATAATAGCAATTGTGCAACTCGGAAGTGCCGAGTGCCACCGCATCGCGGCTATTTCCGCTGCGCCGCTGCACAGTTTCTCGCGCGGAGCCGAGAACTACGTGCTTCGCAAAGACGACGAGCTCCGCGAAACTCCGGGTCGAATCGCTTCTTCGCCGGTCTCGTTAATCATCGTTAAAACGCGGTTAGGATGGATGGTTATTTTCCGGTAAATTGCTCGCGAGTCGTCGGGGGTTGGAAGAGTTGCTGCGACTTTGCGTAAGGGTCTTTATGGAGGAAGTAATAAATGATGTTGATAAAAATATCCAGATTGGTAAAAAATAGTGAACGATATAAAAATACGTTTATATCTTCAGAGACTTTTTTTTTTAATAAAACAAAGGTGTAATTTCTCGATGTGAATTCTTACAGTGGAAGATCTGCAAAGACTATTAAAAAAAAGCATAAAGAAATTTGTTTCGAAAAATTAAGACGTAACCGCCGTTAAAGACAAAACGATGATTTTCCATCTTTAGAAAATAAAATATTCCGTGGGCAGGAGTTAACCTAACGATTGCGACATTTAAAAAGCGTAACGTGAAGAAGTATATAAGACGTGGTGGATACTACATCAAATATTTCGAAGAAATCGAATTTTCTCATCCAAAATAAAAAATTGATTTTAATGCTTACAGATATTCACAGTGGACTCGAATAAATAATTAAAGTAAGAAAAGGTTTTAAGAAAAGTCTCTGATTTTTCTATATATAGCACGTAAAATTCCCTGACAATTCTAGGATTTTTAGAATTCCCCGACACCATGTTTAATGTGCGGTTTAGCTCGGATCATCATTCTCCACTGTGATACTCCATTAATCCATGTTACTTCCCTGTACAAGTATGCAAATAAAATACTAGGATAGACAAAGAATGCGTGATAAATTGATGCGTAAGAACAAGGTGAACGCAGACGATAAACCACAGCGCGAAGAAAGAAATCAAGAAATACGAAAGCTGTCTCATCTCTCGCGTCACACTTCTCTCGAATGAGACGGACGGCGGTTTTAAAGCCACTACCGATACGGATGAATAAGTGTAATAATGCTTACAGTGATACTCACTGGTCTTGGATCGAGGCTCCCTCGGTCCATCAACCGTCACCTTGATCGCCTTCGCGTACGTGGCGACCTGGGGTGGCGTCGTCGCCACGGTTATCGTCAGAGTGAAGCTCTTTCCTGCACAGAAAATGAGATGACGCGTTAAGAAAAAAAATTCGCAAAAGATTCTGACGTCGATGTTATTATAAGATTTCGAAAATATGTATCTAGTACACGGCAAAAGGTCCTTCGATACTTTTACGTGAATACGTCACACCCGCAATCCCAATCTCAATGATTAACCCTCCGTGGTCATACGTCCGTAGAGTTCACACATGGGACAAATTGATCCTGCCGATTTTTTAAATAATCCCGTCCAATTTAGGCTGACAAATTATACAACATTCTTCGAATATTGTAGAATATCTAATCAACGAACTGCACGAATTACGGTTCGATTAGCATTAAACAACGATTTCACCCAGGAAGCTGTACAATAATTAGGTGTTCTTCCTGAGGAACCAATTGAAATTCTTGTGCAAATAGATATTATATTTATTTAAATTAGTATTTGGTACAGTTGTAAACAGTAAATAGAAATGTTTTCCGTGTACAAATTCTTGAAAATGAACTCGAATCTCAACGCTACCGAATAAAATAGTAAAAATTGCTGGTTTCTTTTTTTTTACGTGTAAGAAATAAAATATGACATGTTCAAAAACGATCTTGAATATAGAAATACGTGAAAAATGAGCTGTTTCGCTAAAAGTGTTATAACTTTTTTATTTTTAGAGTTTTCTTAATAAAGTCAACGGATGATTCTCATAAGATGTAGAACTCTTTGGAGCAATAAATAATTCTATAGTACACGTTTCGAAAACGATTTTCTTCGAAGTCCGAAGAAAGTTCGCAGTGTGAGCTTTGAGAAGAAGCTATTTATTCCGAGATCTGACGAGGGTCTAGTTGCGATTGTAAAAAAAAAAACGTACAGCCAACTTCAAAATTGAAGCCCTCTCTTCAGACAAATGGACTCTTGGTGACCACACAAGGTTAATTAACATTCCGTCGAATCAACGCGCGTTCGCGATGCAGCCGCTTCGATGGCAGGGTCATCCGGCGGTAGATTTCTTCGTCGCGATCGCTCTACCGCTTTATCCCGCGCGCGATCTTCATTCGCAAGGCTCACCACCCCTCGCAGCCGCGGTCGTCGTCGTAGTCGTCGCGCGGCGCGGAGAGTTCGCAAACGCGGTTATCTCTAAACTCGCCTAACCGCGTTACCGCGCCGGTAATGTATCGAGAGGCGGTCTTCCGCCCCTCCCGCCGCCGTCGCTGTAGACGGGTGAGTTAAGGGAACGGCCGGGCGGGCGACGCTAAAATGCCGGTAAAACGGGAAATAACCGCCGCGGAAAAACGCCGGCCCTGCCACGCAAAATGTACGCGGAGTACACACGCGGAGGTTCACCGCAATTCCATCCCCCTCCCTTCCGCCGGCCATGCCGTCACCGCGTTTACCACCCCGCGCGCGTGTGTGTGCACCTATAGATCTGCCGCACGCTGTACCTACTCGAGCGGCATAAAAAATACAAAAGGAAAAAGAACACGCCGAGCAAACGCACGTATTTGAGAATTCGGGGGTGAGAACCCGCCGGTGGCACCGCTTTGCGCCGAAGCTCAGTTATAACCAGTTGCAGTTTCGTAATGACAGTGAGAGAGTATTTTATTAATAAATATTCATTTAATTTAAATAATAATTGAAAATCGTTATAAAATTTGATTTCATACACTGGGAGAAGCTAATGCCAACAAAAATTTCTTCAATCAAGAACATTATGTGTACCTATGTGATCAATGATCACGTTATCATATGAATTTTTTAAAATACAGATTCTTGGTCGAAGTTCAGTTATATAACCAGTGGCTTTTGTAACCATGATAAGAGAATTTGAATAATAAATATCAATTTAATTTAAAAAATAATTAAAAATCGTTGTAAAATGTGGTTCTATACTGAGAGAAATAAAAGCTAATCTCAAAAAGAAGTTTCTTGATTCAAGAACACCATCTGTGTGTGAGATCAGCGATTACATTACCATGAAAATTTTTGAGAATACAGATTCTTCATCGAAGAATGCATATTTTTGATTCAAAAATATCTTTGCTGGGAGAGAGATACTTCTTGTGCAAAAAAAACAATTATATACTTGAATTTATATAAAATATTTTCTTCTGCGAAGAAAAAAATGGTTTAATCCTCTAATTATGTCGTCTTCCTGACCGATAAAAATATTTTCTTGTTACCAACAATTATTTCTATCAGTATACGCTCAAAAAAAGACTGGGGTGCCCTAATTTTCATCTCGGCAACACCGACTCCAATCGCGTCTATCCAAAGACCCACGTGAGCTTCGAACGGATCGACACACGATCGATTTAATAGAGGCCTTGCGCGCGCGGTACCACGAACGTATCCGCGAGGTTCGTCAGAAATAACGGGAATAACTGCGAGTGTCGGCCGTTGGGTGAAGTCCGTGGCCACACGGCGGTTCGCCACGCGAGAGTCTCGTTCCCCCGGCGTTAGCCCCCGTTTACGAGACGAGTCACGCCATTTTCGTCCCACCCCGGGTCGTTCGTTTCTTTCGCAGGTGAAGTAGTCAGGTATCACCCTCGGTGCCAGTCACCGACGACGTAGCCGTTAAAAGTAACCCGGACTCGTTTTCCAGGGTGAATATACGCGACTAGCACGGGTTGTGTTGCTCCGTCGAGGAAATTCGAGGGGAAACCATACGACGTTTTAAGTTCCGACTAATTTGCTTTTCTCTAATCCAACTAAATGCGAAATGTGTAACTAAGTGCACCGATAAATGCATTCAGTTACCACTCGTCTTTAAGCGCAAAACTCGTTTAAATTAATGCAACACTTCGACACGATGTCTAGCAAAATGTGAAGATGAAATTCCTTGACTTTTTTCCAAGTTTTCCAGTCGGGAATAGCCAAATTTTCCTGACTTCTATGTGTTCCGATCTAGTATAAAGTGTTACGCATCAAGTGTGACAACTGAGAAATAAATATTAAAGTAATTTTTAATTTTGTCAAATCACATTGTTTTTTAATGTTTTTTTTTTTCACAACAAGAAAGAACTTAGATGCACACATATGAAAAACTTCTTTAAATTGCTATATAATTCTTCAAAATTTTAATAGACTGGAAATCAAGCTATTCGATAGATTTGAGTAGGCGTGTATTTTCGAAAAATTCTAATAAATTCTTCACTTTCCCTGATTTTACCCTGACTTTCCCTTCCTTTTTCTCTGACCTACATAATTCCCTGACAATTCCAGGTTTTCCAGAATTCCCTGACACCGTGTTGGACACCGTGTCCGAGGGTTAAAACTCCGCTGCCCTCTCGATTATCCTCGATCTCGTTCTGCACCCCTCCCCTCGCGGATAGGAATATCCATAAAGTCGTCGCCGAGGCGCCCGACGCGATCGACGGCGACGTATACGTCGGACGGATAAATCTCCCGGTGGAACATTAACGTCACGCGCGCCCTTAAACGCCGAGACGAAATACGAGGAAGAGGCGTGCCAAGAGTCTAAACATTTTTTGTGTAAATATAGCCAGACCGGAATTAGACGACACTTTCCTCGGGACTGCATAATTTTCTTGTGAGGGACGATCTCTCCCGACGGAAGGGGAGTGGGAAACTGAGTACAGAGTAGATATAAGTCATGAGAGATAGGGATAGAACGCCTCGACCAACAGAAAAACGACGTCGAGAAAACAATGAGAAATGCGATATTGCTGTTTCGATATTGGTTCTGAAATAAATAAAAAACAAATCAATGAAACACTTAACAAAGTCGTAATATCAACTTGTTTCCTTCCATGCTCAAAATAAGAAATTTATCCAGCCCAAATATCGTACAACGAAAAATGCGACTTTACTATTTCGATATCAGCCCTGAAATAAATAATAGAAATCGATAAAAATACTTAGCGAGGACGATATCAGCATTTCGATATCGGTTCTGAAATAAATAAAGTAAATCAATGAGATAATTGATGAGCTCGTAATACAAACTTATTTCCTTTTATACTCGAAATAAAAACTGCGCCCCACCCAAATACAACGAAAAATACGACATTACCATTTCGACATTAGTTTTGAAATAAATGAAAGAGATGTCGATAAAAATACTTCCCGAGAGGTCGTAATATAAAATTTATTAATTTCCTTCCATACTCGAAATGAAAAATGTAACCTATCCAATTGTTCAGTTCCCCGTTTATTTCCCCAACGAAAAAGCCAACCAAACACCCCGACGAAGCGAAGACGAACGTCGCCAGAACAACCCCACGATCTCCGCGCGCAAAGCCCAACGCGGGATTTCTTACCGCGGGGGTGGTACCTGTATCGTATACAGCATCGCCGGAAATACGGATACGAGAGGTCGAAGCGCGGGCTAGACCAGCAGGCGGCTAAATGATCCATCTCGTTAAAGGGCTTAGCGTGCGCAGGGGTGGATAGCGATCCCGTCCCCTCAAAGTAGACTTTACCGCGATAGAGCGGCATTACGGGTGAACGCGAGGCCGGGAGGGAGAGGGGGGAGGACGAAAGGGGGATAGCGCAGGCTTATCATCGATATTGCAAAGTTCTGCGCTCTGCCGCGGGAGAGTGGGTTACCTGAGCCGATGCTAAGTACGTGTACACAGGGGGTGCGGTGCGAGGGTGGATATCTTTAAGCGAAGAGAGAGAGAGAGGGAGAGAGACTCGCGCTGCAGAGCGTTTCGCGATTTTAGACGCGCCCGGCTTCCGGACTTCCGTGCCCTCCCTCTCGCTTTTCCGCTCTTTCGAGGGAGGAACTCCTCTTCCTCGCGCGCTCGCTCTCCTCGGGAATTCACGAATTCGCGATTCGAAGCGCGCGTTCGCTCCTCTCCCGTGCCTCGGCACACCGCGCGCGTCAGTCATTTGTCTGGGATTAGCTCTCAATTGTTTTCGCCGGGTGCGGAATTAACATAAGCTGGGATGAAGGATGTAGGAGAAGGTCCTCTTCTCGCCTTGGCGCGCGGCGCGTGAGAGTCTCCTTCGCGACTGCAGGGTATATACCTACACGCGCCCCGGAGTTCTCCTGCGTCATTCGACTTGATTATTGTCGAGATCGACACGCCGCTTTTCTCTCTCTCTCTCTCTCTTTCTCTTTTATTTTCTCTCGCGCGCGAGCGAATTGCTGATGATGCGCGCGCGCTTCTCCGAACGGAAACACGTACGGCGAAAAAGGATTAGTAGTTTTTACGAGTGAATTCCAGTAACAAGGCTGCTTGAGGTGAAACATTGATTTTTTTTTAAACACAGCATACTTTTTGCAGATCGTGTGTTGCAATGTATTATAAATCCACATATTAACGGGAGATTGAGAAATTGTATCGTATGGACTGATGTTTATACTGTTACGACTGTAAAAAGTACATTTATTAAAAACTTCAATGTTCCACCTCGAGGAGCCCTGTCACTGGGATAATTGTAAAAATTCATGGTTTTTTCCATAATTTTTTACTGATCCTTTTTCTCCGTACGGTTTCATTAGTCGCAAAAATAATACAAATTAACTATTTATAGAGCAATTTAATGTCTTCCCGAAAACGTTATCAATGGCATTCTCCCATCGTCTCCGCATGAGAAAATAATTATTATCTAATCCAATGAAAGTACTGTGTGATATTTCTGTCGTACTTATGCAATAGCAATAGTACTTATATTAAATAATTGTTATCTAATCTAATGGAAGTACTGCCTATGTGATATTGGAATCGTACTTATAATGGCAACTGAAACGAAGCTCGATAAGCGGATTGGAAAAATAAAAGCGAAAGAAAAGATGCGTGTAATTCTCTCAAATATGATCGAAAAAATTTGCGATTTTTTTGGAATCCCACCCCATCCATAATATCGATGAGGACCATTAAAACGACACTACATGTTTCCCTCGCAGTTCGACGCTCTCGCGCGTCTCGAGCGAAATACCCTTATACGCTCCCTTGTTATCCTCAGTACACCTTCCTCCGTCCCTCCCCTGCGAATTGATATTAAACCACTCCGTATACACGCGAAAGACACCGGCAGCGAGTCGCGAGTTTGAAATACCGACACTAATAACGTTAATTAAAACCTGACTAAAACCTCAATTAATATCATCGTCCCTCCGCCGACATGCCGGCGCTCCGACCGATGCGGCCCTCCCCCGTTTCGCGCCACCCCTCCCCCCTCGCGCCCGTCTTCCGCGACAACGAGGAGCGGCGCGAGCCGCGAAGGGAGAAAGAGGCGAAGGAGAGGGCGAGAGAGAGGCGGTGATGGCGGTAGTGGTGCGGACAAATAAAACCCATTACCCACCCCATCCGGAGACGTCGTCCGGGACATCCTCCCCCGCCCTCTCTCTCACTCTCAGCTGGATCCCTCACGCGCTGAACCCAAACTCGCGCGCGCGCCGCCACCCCCCTCAGCCCTTCGTCTTTTCCCGGCGGCGACGGCGGCAGACCAGAGGCGCGGAAAAATGAGGGTGTCTCAAGACGACCGCGACCTACCCTTACTATACGAGGCGGCATTCTTTGAGAGGGTTTCCCCGCGCCGGTCGCGCCTTCTTCCTTCCTTCCCTTAGCCGTCGGGGTGGCGCGGCGGCTCTGTCAACGCGGAGGGGGTGAAACTTTGCGAGTTTTATGAATGAAATCTCCCGAAGGCGGCGGGGTTGCTGTGACGGGGCGCGCGCGCGTGAGAGAGATTTGTTTACGGATGAGATAATCTCGACAACGTCTCGCGTTGAGTATATCTATACTGAGAAAAATAACCTGGTTCACTTAACCAGAATTCTAGAGACTATGACCAAATCGTTGGGTGAAATATAGACCCTCTTCATTTATTTGGTTTGATTGACTTTGTTCTGTTCGAATAACTAGACATGTAGTTAGAATGACTGAGTGTTTGGTTAAACTCACTAGTATTTTGATTAAAATAACTTAACGTGTTTAACCAGATGTGTTTTATCATTTTAACCTAATTATTTTTCTCAGTGTACATAGAATTGTCGCGAACGAATCACCGTCGATGCTGCCGAACATATATAAGTTTATCATGCGTTTTGTCATTTTTCTCATAAGTGAAGAAATTATGTGAAACTTCGAGTTGGCCCCTGGTCGTCACGCCGGGCAATGATCGTCAGGGGCCTTAAATTTCTTCAGCTTTCACTTCGTCGTCTCCTATCCACTTTTTCGATTCACAATGTCAAGATAATAATCCAGAAACCAAATTCGCCAATACTTCAAGCGAGTTACAATGCTCCCAGTCAAATTCATTTAACCAGATGCGTTTTTTCATTTTAACCTAATTATTTTTCTCAGTGTATGTTGACGATGGCTCGTTTTATCGACGTGTACGCACGGTCAATGAAGAATTTGTCGATTCGAGAAAATATCGCGTCTCGTGAAGTAATCAATTGTGATTAAATCGCGAAGCGTCTTCGAGGATCCCGAAGAAACGTCTGGATGACCCCGTCGCGACGCGAACGGACGATTTCCCTCCCTCGTCTTCTCGTCGTTCCACTCACCCCTTCCGCTTCTGCCGACGAACCTGAGATCGTTGAACTTGGCGACCTGGTTCTTCATAACGGCCGTCGAATTCCGCAGCTCCGCGCAACAATTCTCGTCGTTACCCGCCCGCACGGTCACCATGGTGTTGTCGACCACGTCACCGAGGGCGACCACCTTGAACGCTACCGGTAGCGTCTTGTTCGATCGCCAGTGGGACGGTAAGACGCTGCAGACGAGATACGGGGAACCTGGCGAACGAACCGACACACGCTGGATTCTCCTCGTCGCGCTCTTCGCTCTTTCGACGGTTAGTCGCGACCCGATTCCCCGGGGATGGAACGCGGAAAGGAGATTCATCTTATTCGCGCACTCCACGTTCGAAATGAAGAAACCCACTCTAACTCTGAGTCAGCCAAAATGATTAACAATCGGATACTATTCGCTGGAATATATTTATTTCAATCGAAAGTACTTCGTACGTGTGAATCAGCTAAAATGACCGACAACCAGCGAATAGTAGCTGACTGTCGGCTGGAAAAATACACTGAGAGAAGAGTTGATTTGTCGTTAATAAATGAATGGCTCCGCCGAATAACGCTGCAAGCGTCATTGAGATTTTCAGACAACTAGAGAAACAAAATCTCAATATCTCAGTTATGTGTACACAGTAATAATATTTCCACATCTAGGTAATATCAATCGATATCAAGGCATCGTTTTATAATGAAAATAAGTAAATTTAAGACATATTTTCTTCATTGAACAAACAGTTTTGTTTGATTTCTTAAAAATTAGGTTCTCTTGTCACTTGCAACGTTGTTCGGCGGAGCCATTCAAATGTATAACTTGATTATGACGATAGAAATATTTCGTTGGGCCATGTCAACATATCTTTCAGTCAAACAGAAATAGGATAATGGCTAACGAATAATTGCTTGGCGCAAAGAAATATTTCTCTCGCCATAATCAAGTATACGTACATTGACTATAAATAAACTATTTTCTCAGTGTACCGTTGAAAAATTGCAACAATATGATTTCAGCTGATTGTCAGCTATTATTCACTCTCAAAAATGTGCTCTTAACACAAATACAATTCCATTCATTGCAAATGGAACACGGAGAAATAGAATTAATAATTTTTTACAGCAAATCCTGATAACAGGGCTCCTCGAGCTGAACCAATAAATTTTTTAATGAACACAGCGTACTTTTTACAGCTCGTTGCAGTATAAATCTATAAATACCCGAAACACACATACATATTAACAGGAGATTGGTAAATCTTACCGCATAAGCTAATGTTTCTTCTATTACGAACTATAAAAAATACACCGTGGCCTATTAAAAATTTCAATGTTTCATCTCAAGGAGCCCCGTTACCGGGATAACTGTAAAAATGTTACAGTTATACGTTTTCCCATGTTTCCCATGTTTTCTTACTAATCCTTTTTCTCCATGAATCCTCCTTGCCGGAAGAAGATTCCATTTGCTGCACAGGCGCTCATTTTCAAGAATATGCTTATCGTCAGTCATTTCAGCTGACTCATATTTCCAGAGAACTTTCAATAATTGAAATAAGTACCTTCCCTTCGCTCATCTCTAACAAATATGCATTTCCTTGAAATGCCAAAACACGGGTATCCCAGAAAAAGACACTCGCTAATAAAATATCCCTTCAACATTTACCCAATTCTCCCCCCCAAAAAAAACCTCCCCAAGCGATCCAATCCCGCGGGGAATCGAGCCTTCCGAGCTATCGGCTCTCCTTCAGCCTCCCCGAGTGCATCGGGACGACGCGCGGCAGCGGCTCTCACCTGTCCTCACGAACTCCGCCGGGTGCTCGCTAACGAAGTCCCCCAGCGTGCGCTCCGCCAGTATATCGCTGGTCATCTTCGTGTAGGCGTCCGCCAAAGGCGACACCCCGGACTCGGGGGACGCCGCCGTCCCCGGAGCCGAGGCTCCCGTCAGCTGCATCCCGGTTCCCGTCGCGGTGCTGCCGGGGCCCGCCGCTCCCGTGCCCGTCGTCGTCGCGCCGCCCCCGCTTCCGCTTCCAGTTCCCGAGGTTCCGCCGCCGCCGCTGTTGCAGCGGCCGAATATATCCATAGGCAGTCAGAACATCGGGTGGAACATCGTTCGCGCGCGCGGTCGTGGCGCGGAAGGCGAGGCGAGGTCCTCGGCGAGCCTCCGCGGGGAGAATCCGCGCTGGGGGACGGACGGTCAGGCGATGAGGGGCGCGGGCATCCTCCTGCGCGAGTCGCGGGGACCGAAGAGCGGTCAGATGTCGATCCGGCGGCGACCGTCGCCGGCGCTCGTCGCGAGCATATTTACTCCGATCGCTGGGCGGCGCCGCTTCGATCGACGGCGATTGGATCGGATCCCGAGGGGTTGCGGTGAGGTGTGCAGATGCGTTCCTCGATGGAGACGGAGGATGTCAACCCCGCGGCACTGCGAATCGTGGGTCGAATCTACGAAGACGACGTTTCGTTGGATTTTGCGAATTTTTTCTCGCGTCGCGCACCGTCGCGGTCGAATCTCGAGGATGGAGATCTCGTCTCGTTTCGTATCGTTGGACGTTCCTTTGAGGATGTGCGAGAAAGTACACGGTAAAGCTGTACACTGAGGGAAAAAGTGATATATTCGATTGAATCTGCGCTTACCGGTGGGGAAATGCAGAATACTTAGTTGCTCGGATTAATTAATTTGGTCGCAATGATTAACGACTGCTGAACGAAGCAGGCTGTAATTTATTCGAGTCGATTATTAGTTCAACACTGAGAAAAATAGCTTGGTTAAGATGACAAAATGCATCTGATTAAATGAATTTAGTTATTCTGCCCAAAATATTTGTAAATTGAACCAAATATCAAGTTATTCTAACTATATCGACGCTTGCAAATAAGAACATCGTATCTCAATAATGACAGTTTCTCAGAAAGTAGGTTTAAAGTTAATAATATTTATGCCAAAAATTTCCATATTAATTAGATTCGATTAAACTACTTTTTTAAAAAAAAGTTCACATATTTGCAAAAATAATTTAGAAATCATGGTTTTAATTGAAAGAGGAGAATTTCTTATATTGAAAAGTGATGTTAACTCATTTTGGCCAAAAATTGCGATACGATGTTCTTATTTCCCAGCGTCGATATGTCCAGTTATTTTAACCAGACAAAATGGTCAGTCAAACCAAACAAATGGAGGATCCATATTTCACTGAACAGTTTCGTCATGATCTCCAAGATTTTGGTCAGATAGACCAGATTCTTTTTCTCACACTGAGACAAGAAATTGGTCAAATCGATTTATCTGGTTTGAATTATTTCAAGCAATTAAATACTTTCCTCATTTAGATAATATCGTTCAATCCAACATCCGTTCATTCACAACTAATACACGTTTAATTACTATAAGTAGATATTTAGTTGCTACAACTTTACATATTTAGTTCGCCATACATGACCACTTATACACAATTGGATCAAGTAAATATTCTTTAGTGCGACTAATATTTATTCACATCGATTATGCTTATACTCGTCGTGAATAAACGAGTATTGAAATAAACACGATTTCCTCAACTTAAACGAATACATTGTCGTTTCGACTAACTTAAACCAACTAACTCTCTCAACCAAATTTTTTTCTCAGTGCACTGAAGTAACTAGCTCTGCATTCCCCCATCCGTAACCGTCGATTCAGTCGAATCTACTGTATTTTTCTCCGAATATAATTACGACAAATTAATTCCCGAATCCGATCTAAGGTCAGCAGGAGAGAGAGAGAGAGAGAGAGAGAGAGAGCTCGAATACATCCCGCCAGTGCGCGCCAACCCCGATATAATCCGCCCGACCGAACCACGCGACGGAGGGCCGCGCGACGAAGGCAACGAGACGCGCGAAGCGTAGAGGAGGGGCGCGTCGCGCACTTTTCACGCGGCGCTTTCGTGACGTCAACGTTCATTCAGTAATTTTTGCCCGCGTCAGTCGCGTGACAGGGGGATTCAGGGGCGCGGGTGGAAGGGGTGCGTTGTCAGCGGTGGGGGTGAAAAAATAGGGGAAAAAGAACGCCGGCGAGAGCGACCCCCACCCCTTTATACACACGGGGCCGCCACGTCGCACGACCGAGCCGCGTGTGTCAAAGTGCACACGTGGTTCTTCGATCGGCACGCGCGTTGCTCGCTCCCGAACCGATCTTCGTCTGTCTTCCGGCCGCGCGATACAGTCGATCGACAGACGATCGGAGATGAAATCTCGAAGGGGTTCGTCGCACCGACTTCTCGAAGACTCGCGAGGGGTGATTTTTGGATGCAGAAAAGGACATCCCTTGAATATTCAACGCGATTCGAAATATTTTCCGCGCGACGCATTCGCCGAGCGACGAACGGCGTTCGCAAACGCGCTTTGCTCCGCGTTATTGATTCGCGTCGCTGGACGTCCGAATGATGATTTCGCCGGCCCGGCGGGGTGCGATTATGTCGCGCGATGAACTCGCTCATCGCCGTCGGCGATGCGGATTAATTCGTTTCCGCGGGAGAAGAAGAAGTCGATCGCGCGGGGATTTTAGTGCGGTTCCACGGGGTGAATGAAGAGCGCGTATCGCGGGGGAGGAAACGAAGCGTCCTTTCGCGCGAGGACCCCTTCGCGCCGGGATCTTCGCGACGCCCAGCCTCCGTAAGATTCCCGCTTTGCTTCGCGTTCAAGTCACTTGCCGACGGCCGTTTTCCTTCGGACGCGAGTTTTTCCGGGGAAAGCGAATTTTCCGGAGGCGTTCGTCGCCCTCCTTCGTCGTCGGCTCTCGATCGCGCGCGCGCGCGCGCGTTCTCTCCGCTCTTCTTTCGCTCGACGACTTCGACGTCTCGCGTTGTCGCGACGTCGGAGAACGCGGGGAATTTGATCGTCGAATATTTTCGGCGAATTCGTCGCGCGACGATCCGTCGGGATAACGGAGTGGCGCGGAAATGATTCGTCGCGACGCGACGTGTGCGATGCAGCGAAAGAAAGTCGTGAGAATCGTTCGCGTCGAGTGAAAATAATAGGCATTTTGAAAAAATCGGACGCGAGATTGTCAATAATTTTCCTCATGGAGAAAAATCGTAGCACTCTCTCTCTCTCTCTCTCTCTCTCTCTCTCTTAGGTATATACAGTTTATGGTAAATTTCGAGACAGGGATAATTTATTGTTACGATATCTACACTAGGAAAATAGTTTATTTATGTATAATATACGTATATTTGATTATGGCGAAGTAAATATTTCTTTGGGCCAAGCAGATATTAGTTAACTATTACTCCATTTTTGTTCGAGTGAAAGAGACATTCTAATAATTAACACAGATTTACTTGGGGCCCAACGAGATATTTCTTTCGTCATAATCAAGCATACATTTATTAACTGCAAATAAACTCTTCTCTCGGTGTACAATTTATTCTAGTAAAAATTATGGCAAGACTTGTAGAAGTCACAAGCATTGCTGTAACTTTTTTCCAAACTATAATTACCGTTACAATAAATGGACCTCGTCCCGAAATTTACCGCAAACTTTGCGGGGTGCAGCGATTTATCTTCTTCCGTGCTCTCTTCAATGATACCGTTGACCGTCTCACCGATAACAAATAATTACAATCGACACTCCCGTCTCGACGCTCCGACGACACTTTTTAAAACGTTACATGTGCATATACGGAACGCACCGACAATCATCACCCACCGCACCGAAAACCCGCACGTATATCACGCGATTGACACGTGTGCGCGCACGAAGCGACCCGCAAGGGGCGACGGGCCGGAGAAAGAACTTTCACGAAAGCGCCTCGACCCTTATCCCCCTCCTCCGGACGCACCAGTCAATCGGTCCCGAGCGACAATTCAAAAATCGACATCCTCGCATTCGATCTTGAAACGAGACGAGGCCGAGTCCTCCGCGAAATGTACCCTCGGCACGTGTTTTCTATCTCTCTCTCTCTCTCTTCCCTCCCTTCGAGCGCACCGTCTCACCTTCGCGCGATCAAAGACCGAGACGCGCACTCACGCGATCGCGATCGGCCGGATCGCGCGCGGACGACTGCCCGGCGATTTAAAACGCGCGGATCGCGGCGGTGTTCGGCTTCCGAGGCTCGACGAAGCGTAGGGGGTTTGCGGCCCGCGAAACCCGGGTATTTGGGTATACCCGGTGGGCCACTAACTATAATTTGGGCGGTACGTGTGAGGCAACAGCCGTTGACGCACTGGTCCATGCCTACACACGCAGCATCCCTTTCCCCCGCGTCTCCCGTCCCGTCTCGTACCCCTCCGACGCCCGCCACCCTCCCCCTACTCGCTCTCGCTCCGTCGCGCGCTCGCTCCCTCTCTCACTCGCTCTCCTATCTTTATCGCTTTATCTCCCACTGGACCGCGCTTTCTCTCTCTCGCTCTTTACGGCCGCTCGCGCGGGCTCTCTTCCCCTTCAACCCTTTTGCGGCGGCGGCGGTGGTGGTGGTGGTGGTGGTGTGCCGGCGCGTGCTGGACATCAGCGGCGAACGCGCCGGCGGGTGGCTCTGCGCGATTCTTTTCCGACTGGGCGATCGATGGATCGATTTTTTCCAGAGTGGAGGATCTTTTTGGAGTGTTTTCTTTTGGTAGAGGGACAAATTTGTTTTTGCGAGAGAGAGAGAGAGAGAGAGAGAGAGTGTCTAGTATTATATAACTTTGCGATTATAGAAGAATTTTTTTTAATTTATATTCTCTGTTACTGAGAAAACGGTTTATTTATAGTTAATAAATGTATAGATTATGGCGAAAGAGATATTTCGTTGATCCAAACAAATGTTCGTTAATTTTTTCTATTCTATTCTATTCTATTTTATTCTATTGAATATTCTATTCCGTTCTTTTCTATTCGAATGAAATAAACTTAGTAATTAATATTTATTTCCTTGATTCAATGAAACATTTCTTTCGTAATAATCAAGTATACCAAGTTTATTAATCATAAATAAATTGTTCTCTCTCAGTGATGAGAGTTTAGAGAGAACTTCTAACTTGGCTTTTTGACGCTACATTATAAGACATATTTTTCTGAATGCGAGAATAATACGATTTTAAATACGACGGCGTCGAATAATACTGATTAAATATTGGACCACACTGAGCAAAAATAATTCGCCAATTCGAGTAAACATATTTATTTAAGACAACTGTGTATTCATTCAATTAAATGAATCTACACATATATTTGATTCAATTACAATTTGTTTGACTTAAATAAATACGTTCTCGGCACTACACCGAGAAAACAGTTTATTTGTAGTTAATAAATATTTGTTTAAATATGTCGAAATAATCATTTTATTGGATCAAATAAACATTCGTCAATTATTATGATATTTATTTCACACAATTAGAGAGAGAGATCCTTTGAGGCAATCATTTGTATGAAATAAACATTTCAATAATTAACATCTATTTTATTATCCTAACGAAATGTTTATTTCGCCGTATTTGAAATTACATTTATTAACTATTAATAAATCGTTTTCTTGGTATATTTGTGTCGACGTTTACTTGGATCGGTAAATTATTTTTCTCAGTGCAATCTATTACATTCAACCGTACGAGCTTCTCTCGAGCGCCTCCGTTCACCCTAGAAATCATCCCGTGTTATATCCACGTCGAATATCGTCATGCGAGGGCGGCTATTGTTTACCTATTTGTACAAACACTGCAGCCGGTAGAATGCACCTCGGTTATTTGAATTTCGACGCGCGGTGCTGCGCTTCAAACCGTAACGCGAGAACCACCGGCGGCGCGACGCAAGAGTGCGCGTTTTCATTACGAAACAGAGAGTCGAATTAACGCGCGTCGCTCCTCGGCGTTGCGGAAATTACGCGGGCGGAAATAATATAAGCGCGCGCGCGCGCGCTTGTGCCCCGCCAGATTTTCCGTGCGACGCCAGAGGCACGATTCGTATACGGATCGATAACGATCGACGTTATAATTTATAAGTGTAAATAATTGCTCTTACGAAAATCGCGTCCCATCGTCGAGGCGCGAGCGTCAAACGCGAGTTGTCCAAATTATATCCTTCCCTATGACAAACGATCCGTGTGAACGGATCCATTTGACGAGATTCGAATTATCTCTGCTTGAAGCTTGTCAATGCAAATGCCGCTACCCTATATACATTCGATTATCGCTCGTCACCCTTCGAACTGTCGCGTCGGAGCGTTCGAGAGCGCTCTGTATCAGTTTCGAATTGTCAGCGCTTCGGAACGATCAAACTCTCACGGTATTCCGTGAAGAATTATTGATGGTGAAAACGGAAACTAATAAAAAATATTTTCATCGTTTGAAAATCATTCGAGAAAGAGTTATGAAAGGGGCAAAGCAAGTGAAGAACGCAAATGGACTCTTGGACCTTTTAACGTAGAATGTAAAAAAAAAATTTGTATCTTTAATATACTTTTATATAAAGCTTCTTCTCGCGATATAGGTATATGTAGTTATGAAAATTAATATATTACCTTACAAAATGTTCCTTACAAATGTGATAACGCAGTATACCAATTTTCATATAATCAACGTATTGGATAAAAGCTTCATACACAACTACATACCTACATATGTTAAGTTTAATGCAGATTTTTTTCATAGTGTAAGTAATATCTGAATTTAAAGCTTATAAAACCTTTTTTCCAATACATCTCGAGGGTCAAAGTGCAGTACCTCGTATCTGCATTTTTTCGGGTTTTCGTATTTAATTTTTAAAGTGCGTAAAATTGTGTGTGTGTGTGTGTAAATACTAGTGCCTCCATCTATTGTCACCGAATTTTAAATGATCCTTTGATACTAATTTTATGTAATATAATCCAATTTTATACTGTCCATCACCATCAGATGTTTTTTGGCTCTCCTATAAAATTTAGTTTCAACCACTTACGAGGTACTGCACTTTGACCCTCGATATGTAGTTATGAAAATTAATATATGTACCTATATATCCTTATGAAATTTTCCTTATAAATTTCATAACGAAGAGTATATCAATTTTGATAATCAACGTATTAAATAAAAGTATTATATGGGATTACATTAAATTTAATAGAAATTTTCTCACAGTGTAAGTAATATCTGAATTTTAAAAAATGTATTACTTCGCCTTACGAAAAAACATCCATCCCCGCTCGACGAATGTAGAGAATTACACGGTAACAACCCCCTACGAATGACAAACCACCACCGCGTGCCATCGGCGCGATAAAAATGTTACCGTCAATTTCGGCAACGATTTTCGATGGCCCCATGAAGAGTAGCGTGCGTGTACCTCAAACAATACCCACCTAATACGTGCCCCCACCCTGTCGCAGCAGCGCGGTCAACGATAGCGTTTTCGACAGCGTCCGTAACAAGCGCAACCGCACTCGAAATCGCGTGACATTTTAAAACCCTCGCAGTTCAATTCGGGCGATTCGTATCGCGCCATTCAGGGTCCGGGCCCGTTTTAGATCCTCTCCTCGCAAGACGATCGCTCGATCGCGCCGTCGTCCCGGAAAAAATTCAAAGTATCTCTCCATCCCTCCGAGATTCGACGCACTTCTAAAAGATCCCCCTTTTCACCCGCGCCTCCCTAATCGGAAACGAAATTTATCGGCCGACGAGACGCACACGCGCGAATTATCACGCGGTCCGTTGCTCGTGAAACGTGCCGGCGTCGCGACGCATCTTCTACTCAAATCATCGTCGCCCTTGACCCCCTCGTCCCTTCATCCCTTCGCGTCGCTTGTCAGCTGATAAACTCGTGTAGTTTAATTTATTTTTCACCGTTTGCTATTGTTTTCAATACTTTTAATTCCGTTTCGATCCGCTGAATCAATTCAGCGATCTTCAGCTCGCGAGATGATGGTAAAAATCACTCGACACACACACTGCGCGAGACACTCTCGTTAAATAATCAAAAGAAACATCCCCACGCTTCTCCCTCGTTCATGCGCGTCAATTCGATCCGATTCGATTGGACGGTCCACTCGATCGACCGCCGATACACCGAGCAACAACAGCAGCACCAGCACCAACACCGACGATTAACAGCAACAGTAGCAGCAGCAGCAACGAGAGCGTGAGCCCCGTGGAGCGCGAGTACTACCCCACCCCCTTCCTCCGCTGGCTCGAGCAATTTTCCCTCCGTTCCCTTCGCCACGCTCGCTTCCCGTCTCCCCGCTCGCCTCTGCCGCCCCTCCCGTGAAATCCGCCCTCCCTCGACCGCCGCGAGGACGCCCCTCCACCGACGACTGGGGGCGTCCGGCGGGGAGGGGGCACGGCGAACATGTGTAACACGCAGTCTTGATTACACGCGGGCTTGTAAAAATTATTATTATAGCCGCACGCGAGATACGCGCAATTCCCGGGGCAAGTTTCCTCGCGACCTCTTCGCTAAGGTCGCGCCGGATACGATGCGGGTCTTCCGCTTCCGTTCGGGCCGAAGGAGTTTCTTCGGAAAAATCGACATGTCGAAGTACATCTTCTCCCGTCGCCCTGGGCGAGAGGTTCTTGGACGACAGTCGAAGGAGACGAGGGACAGAGGTATTCTCAATTTCCACTGAGTGATTTACAGGGCTACTGCCCTTTGCATGGGGTGGAGAGGGATGAGAACGGGGAGAACGCTCGCGAGAGCGAGACGAATGAAACGTTTACCAGCGACGCGTCATTAGTCAGACTGTGCCGCTGGGCGGAACAATAGTGGTAACGTACCGTGGCGGTGCGCCGCTCGCCGGTAGGGAGCGAGTCGGTCAGTAGAAAAAGGCGGGACCGGTCAGACGCCGGTCTCCGTACCGCTGTGCACGCACGCGGTGTCGATCCGCACTAGGATAACGATCGTAGCGGGCAGACTCGCGGCCGGCAGTAGAAACTGCCAGGAGGGAACCGGCCTCGAGGCGCGCGTCTCGCCGCCGCACATCTCGTTGCATTCTCGTCTTGCCGACGAACGAAGCCTCCGAGCGCAACTCGGTAGCTATCTTTTTAGGCGCTTCGCGCTTTCCTCTCTCCTTCTCGCTCTCCTTTCGAAGGACACGACACGATGGTTTCCGGGCAAGACACACGCGGCCGACCACGGAGAGGGACTCACACCCGGGCAAAATGGCAAAAGTAAGTCTCGAGAGTTAAGGGGCGGCGCTGCGGCCTGGCCGGCCCACCGGGAGCATCCTCGTTTTTCTCCGCCGAGTCAAGATTTCGAAAGCTCCTCGTGAAAACATGGAGCTGCCTCCCTGGGCGGTCTTGCGCATTGGCGCGATACGTGGCACGCGCGTCTTGCCATTCCTGGTCAAGCTCGATTGCGATCTGGAATTATCGCGCACTGATAGAAATAATTGCTAGTGTCGAGAAAATATGTCTTGAATGAAGAACATATGATTTTACAAATCTTTAAGAGTAGGTATAGATTTTTGGTCAAAGAATATATATTATTCTTGAGTCAAAAATACCTTCGTTAGAACGAGAAATACTTTATGCGCGTGAAATAAAAACAATTACTCAAGCCTATCAAATATTTTTTCCTGTGGAGAAAACCATTGCTTGATCCTGGAATTATATCATGTTTTTTATTGAAGAAAACATTATTTTTGGTACCAGCAATTATTTCTCTCACACAGACTGGGAAATTTTTGTTTCGAGAAAAGGCTTGTTCAGTTCTCATAAATATTTATGAGATGCGAAGTGTCACGTTGATCGATAAAATAAAGTTTGGGTCAAGTCGATACATTCCCCCTGATCAAATGAATATTTATTTTCAAAGTAAACGTTATTATTATACTTCATAACGTTTATCATCTAATTTAAGTTTGAAGTAATTTCTTCTTCGTCAACGTATTTCGTTTCATTGGAGTAAGAAAATGAACTTGAAGAAAATAAAACCTCTAAAAAAATCGCCCGAAGGAATCGAAAGAGAAAAATCCCCGCCAATGAGACTTTCGTAAAAGTGCGGAATAAACATTTCCAGAACGGTTAGTAGCAGCTTTACGGTATGAGAAGTAAAAGGGAGTATGGGAGCTTGCGGTTTGAGGGGGTCGGGCCTCCCAGACTCCGCGCGAGTGCGAGCGAGACGGTCGGATCGGCAACCGCGGGAATCGGCGAAAGACGGAATTTCGAGCGGCTAAAAGTAGAGACGCGGAAAGCTCGTACATCGGAGAGAGACGAGTCGAGGGCGGCGTGCTTACGGCAGAGGGAGAGAGAGTCGTTAAGAGATACCCGTCGACCTACCTATCGCGTTACGCGTGTCGAACGACCGAGGGTGGTGCACGAGAGTGAGATCCCCTCGCGCGCGGATAAAGAGGCGAAATGCACTGCCGTTTTGCGTTCTGGAAAAGTGCTCGGTGCCGGGAGCGATAATTGAGGGTCATTGTGTTCGGCCTCGGCCGACAATGCGGAATCCGCAATTCGTTGCGGGGTGACGGGTTCGTTCGGAAATCGATGCGGCCGATATTTCGAGCGAATTTCTCGATATTTTTACGTCATTTAAAAAGTTTTTAAATAAACCCAGGAGGAAAATTTCTATGTATTTTGTACATAGTCCATATGTGGATTTGGTCACACGGATTATATATGATTTCTATAAACCATGTAAGGGCTATAGAGTACACAGATTTTTGAATGTTTATATAATCCATACATATATAGTCTGTATATGATTAATAAAAATTATATATGATGAAATCCGTATATGGATTATGTATAAAATATATAGAATTGTGCACCTTGGAAACTGACAGGCTCGAGATTGAGACGAATCTAATAATTACATTTTGAAAATGTCGAATTCGATTTTTAACTGAGCCTAAAAAAATATTTCAAATTGTTAATAAACTGAAAAAGAATCAATCGTCGAATTAATATCGTCACTCGTCGTTGCATCTACGTTTTTTCGTCTAAATTTTCATCCAGCCGTAGAAAAAATCGCCGCGATCTATGTATCCCGTGGATACGCGACGCCGGAAAGGTTGCCCCTGTTACAGGCGCTCGCGATCGCGCGTAGAAAGTTTTGCGGCCGTCGCAAATAAACCGCGACGAGGACGCGCCTACGCGTTACGGTTCAGTGGTTCGATGAACGTTTGCGTTGACCGCGATATACGACGCGATAACGTCGAATAAAGTAGAATCGGTGGTAATGGCGGTCTGGCCTGCGGCCCAACAGGCTCAGCGAGTATCGTGAGCGTCGGCAAGCGTCCCCTACATTTTCCCCGTCGAAAAAAGCGCCCAACTTTGAAATTTCGAACTTTGAAATTTCCAGTGCCGAATTTCTAATTTTTTAAGAAGGCTGTACCTAGTCGCCGGACCGAGCGATGGTCGTCGATTGAAAGCTTTCGACCGGGCGAACTTCTTCCGGAGACTCCACTCTGTCGTTCGCAGTTTCCCTCAGAGATGGCGTCAGCGGTACAGCCCCGAGTTTCCAACCCCTACCGGAGCCAGCTCGCGATACCTACGCTCACTTCGAGGACCCTGCTGACGCGTGAACGGATAGAGTCGCCCTCGTCCGGTAGTACACCCCGTAAATGGATAATCGCTGGACGGAAACGTTCGATCAATCAAATCGCGCATTCTCCATCGACTACGTGCTACCGATTCTCCTACATATTGGAGGTGAAACGAAGCGAGTCGACTGATTATTTCCAATTCCCGTGAAAGTGATTAAAAAAAAACGTCTGCTCGCGACAAAGCGACTGAACCTGAATGAAAAACCATCCAGGTTAAAAATTAACCATCGATTTGAAGATTCCTTCCTTCCAAGAAATTACAGCAATTTTCTCAGATTTCCAATATTTCGATTTAAAGTACATGTAGAATCTAAATGAAAACAAATTTCACATCGAATCAATTTTACAATCCCATCAATTAAAAAATTATGTAAATTAATTTATCCGTTCGTCTGAAATTCTCATTCGATTCGATTTCCCAACTGGACGACTCGTCGCAGTTGACATTTTCATTGAAGAGGACGAGCAAATTCCGAGTTCAATTTTCAGAATATCGATACAGGTAGATCCACCCTCCAACCCCCCCTTCCCCCGTAACAAACTCCTCGCGACCAGGTACTGCCCGCGAAGCGCGGCGGACGCGTGAATTTAGCGGGGCAGTTTGTCAGCATCAGCCGACCCTGTAACCCCTTCCACCCCCGTTGGAACCAGGCAACAGTAGCAGCAACAGCAGCATCGGTGGCGGCGGCGGCGGCGGCGGCGGCGGCGGCGGTGGTGGCTTTACAAGCGGCAGTGTTTTGTTCGCGCGCGATGGACGCGTCGCCATAGCGACCGGCGGTTGTTTATTATTGCGTCCAGCGGTCGGAGGCTATCGGAGGGGTCAAAAGGGTTGGAGAGGGAGTCGGGGGTGGTGCGAGGGTGCGGCGGCCGACCACACGAGTCCGAAAAACACATGCGCCCGAAGCCCCGCGTGGTAATGAGAGTTCGATAAAGCGCCGTTACCAGTTTGACGTCTGGTGATTTTTCAGAGGTCGGGGAAGGGATCGATGCCAGCCCCGCTCTCCGCGCCCTGACGTGTCTCCGGCGAGTTTTCGCACTCTGTCGCGCCTTTTGGGACCCGTCGCGTTTCTGCGGGAGTGAGTAGACGTCAGGCGAACGCGTTGAGGACGATTCGACTTATCATATCCGAGAAGAGGAGGACCGATTTATACTGGAAGAGTGTAAAATCGAAGACTCGGCTTCTCGACGACATCGTGTGAACGTTGCTTCTGCACTGAGAAAAATAATTAGGTTAAAATGACAAGACACATCTAGTGAAGGATTGTGTCCTTGTTGGATTCATTAGGGAAGCCGCCATTTTTGTTCCCGAGATTTTAGATCCCTTCTCGATTCCGGATAAAGAATATTTCGCCGATGAACCATGGTTTCTTCCGATGAAGGAGACTTTCAAATTATTACACGTGGTCTTAGTTTTGTTAATAAATATTCTTTTAATTGTGAAACATAACTTCACTAAATGTCCCTAGCACTCCTCGGAATGGACAAATTATTAACTGCTGGACTACAATAGTTTACCGTGAAAAACGAAGACTACGTGTAACAATTTGATGGTCTCCTTTGCCGAAAACACCATAATTCATTAGTAAAATCATTTTTATTTGGAAATAAGAAGGGATCTAAATTCTCACTAAAACCGCCTGTTGTTCCTTATCCAAATAGACTCTGCATGTAAAACATGGCGGCTTCACCAACCAGGACAGGATCCTTAAACAAATTTAGTTATTGAACCAAAATACTGGTCAATTGTATCAAATATTTAGTTATTCTAACCAAAAAGTGGTCAGTTTAACCAACCAGATGGAGGATCCATATTTCACCAAAGAGTTTGGTTACTGCGTCTCCAAGATTTTGGTTAAATCGACCAAAGTTTTTTCCCAGTGTGAGTCTCGAAGCGACTTTTGTTTTTAAATAACGACGTTTCGAAAGACTCTTAAATGTGGA
The DNA here is from genome assembly GCA_963678675.1 of Xiphydria camelus. Lineage (NCBI taxonomy): Eukaryota > Metazoa > Arthropoda > Insecta > Hymenoptera > Xiphydriidae > Xiphydria > Xiphydria camelus. Next base: position 26,798,579 of record OY783195.1, on the reverse strand, counting down.
TCAAGTACGCGCCTCGAATACATTTTAATAGCGCGTCCGACGGACTTCACCTGCATCCCCGGAGCCGCGGTCATGGTGGTTACGGCTGTCGCTAATTAAGAGCCGAATCCTGGCACGATGCAGCTGGCATATACGCCGTTGCGCGCGCGCTGCTGCCGTCGTCCTTCTGCGCCGTCCTGGAATTAGCTCGCAGTAACGAAGCGGACGTAAGGAGCGCGGTGGTCTTCGGTCAAATTAGGGTTGGAACAAATTACAGTCGCGGCTCGACTTTTTGGTGTCGTTGGAAGTTCCGAAAGGAGCGAAACTGGACTTCTCTCGATGAAGTTTCTTCATTTTTTGTTTTGTTTTTATTCCTATAAGAAATTTTCAATTCCACCGCCTTTTTTCATATTTTATCCGTCTCCGATTAAAAGTATCTACACTGAGGAAAAAAGTAGTTGTGACAAGTATTTTGAACTCAACTGATCCAGTTTTGCAATCAACACCAGTTTTATATATTGTAGTTATCGCAACGATTTCTTTGTTTCGGTAACTAGAAACAGTTACTGGTGCTAATTACCAAATTAGAGCAGTACTAAAGTCCAAAATAGTTGTCACGATCACATTTACTTTTTTTTAGTTTATCGACTCGTACACGAGACAAAAAATAAATCGTAGCGTTTTTACAAAGTTTAGGTAAATTTCGGGACGAAACCAATTTAGTGTAACGATAACTACAATTTTAGTAAAAATTGTAGTAAAACTTGTAGAAGTTGCAAGCGTTGCAGTAATAACTACTAAAATTGTAGTTATCATTACAATAAATTAGCTTTGTCCCGAAATTTACCACAAACTTTGTTGATGCTACGATTTATTTCTTCCGTGTAGCTATCATCTGGTTCCTCTCGTGAATCCAAGGCGAAACGTATCGTACGAAATCGCAGTCACTACCACCGAGTCGTTCGTTAGAATGGACGAAGGAAAGAGACATTAGGGGGCGCGGAGGGGGTGAGACGTATATACAGTAACACTCTCCGTGGGGAGGGCGGACAGCCTCCGACGGGTCAGCACCGGAAGTCTGGTAGGTCGCTATCAGCGCCTCGGAATCAGTCCCGTCAGCGCCAACACCTCGCCGTCTGCGAAAAGAGGGAGAAAAAGAGGAACCGCTGCGGGGGGCGCGATCCTCCGTTTCCCCGCGAGATAACCGATCGACGTGGCGACGATCGGGACAGAAATATCGGCCTCGATTGTTTCTTGTCCTTGAAACGAAATATACATAGAAGAAAAGAATCAGTTGGACCTACTGAAGATTACTTGCGGGGTCGTAAGTAATTATTTATTTATATCAATGAAATTTGTTAATACATCAATTTGATATGTCTTCCTCGCGATAATGTACAAGGGTAATTGAAGGCATCAATGCAAAAAGTGCCTAAGTCACATTTTGCCGTCTTCGAGAAAAACGCTTTTGAAAAGTACGACACTAATCTTAATTTGATTTAAAACCACTCGTTCTAATAGTAATAAAATATAATGTGTTAAAAAATCAAGTAATTAATAGCAAACGTAATATTTTCAAGAAGATAAGAAACTTCAAAAGCGTTTTTCTCGAAGACGGCAAAATGTGACTTAGGCACTTTTTGCATTGGTGCCTTCAATTGATTGCAAGAAAGAAATATCAAATTGATGTGTGAAAAAAGATCTAATTGATGTAAATAAGTAATTACTTGCAACACCGCAGGTAATTATTAGTAGATCCAACTAATTCTTTTCTCTTCTGTATATCTACTATTTTATCAAATAACGACATATATGTCTAGTCTATGTCTGGTCTAGCTAGAAAAAAAAGGACATGTCACGTAAGATCCTTTCCGACATTCTCATTGGCTACAATATTCGTGAAAAGTGAAGCAGCTTTTTCGTGAATTATATTGGCCGACTTCATATCGATATTCGCTATCTCGAATCTCGAATCTTGAAAGCTTGAAAAATCATTTTCCCCAGATAGCAAGAAGACGTCTACAAGTAATCTTTCTGGCGTTTTCGACAACTTAAAGATAACGTGTTCTATCCACTAGAATGACGTCCTTGAGACATTTCGCCAACAGTCTCTCAAAGACGTCTTTAAAAAGACGACTTTGAGACGTCATTTTGACATTTGTGCTATCTGAATCGACGCGTAAGTGACTTTTGCTAATTATCAAATGACATTTCACCACGAACCCAATTTTTCCGTGAATTTTATTAACCGAATTCGCTGTCTCAAATCTAGAATCTTGAAAGCACGAATGAATGACGTTTGCCCATCATCGAAATATCGAAATCTATACGATTAACTAAAGACGAATAAACGAAAGGTGTGCGAATCTAGAGAGAAAGATCAGTGAAATGATTTTTTTTTTTTGAAAAATAGCAAAATGATTCCCCAAAATCTTCGCGAGAAAGAAAACGGTGTCTATATATCCACATGTGATTCACTTCAGCGTCAAGTGACGTTCTAAAAGAGGAACGCGGGAGGACGGACGAAGCTGGGCAGAAAAAAGGACGAAAGAGAAAAAGAGAGAGAACGGAAGAGCGCGCGGAAGCAACGGAAACGAGAGAGCGGAGGCGGACCTCCTCTATTTTCGCCCGGACGCGAAGATTTTTATCCGCGATATCGCGCGCGTGGGTGTGAAGGGTGGATTGCGAAGTGAGAGAGAGAGAGAGAGAGAGAGAGAGACTGAGAGAGGGTTACCTACCCGCCCGTCGGTACAGGGGTTCAACTTAATTATCCGGCGGACACGGCGGCGCAAAATACGCGCGGTCGACCGATCCGTGACGTGTTTCCACCGTCGGAGTGCGGAGAAAACGCGCGGCAGGGTTTCGAGAGACCCCCGTGAATATCCTATAAAATCGTCACATCCCCTATTGCTACACAAAGGCGAGAAAAAAAAATGCGACCATGAAAGCGCGCGGATGTAAAAAATCCTGCTTACAAATATCGCATCCAACCGGCGATAAGCGTCGAGCGTATCGCTCTCCGGTACGCTAAACGTCGAGATCCTGTGCCGTGCCTCCCACGCGCGCGCGCCTCGTAGCCCTCTCTCCCTTTGCTCGCGCGCGCATCCGCTCACCTGCCTTCGTTTCATAATTCACCTTTTTCGGTTTCTGCCCGCTCGCCGGATCGGCCGAGCGGGGGTAATTTACATTTACGAGCGAGATCGGTTAATTGCCGGTTAACCGGTCGACCGAGCGCCGCGCGCACGTTATATTATACGTCCTCCCGCGCGGTCCTCCGTTTGCCGGACGATGCGCGCACCGCAACTGTTGCCCGCCGTGAGAACGCGGCGACTGTTCGTCGCGCGCCCCGCGCCGTTCGACTTCGTTATACAGGCAGTCGGCTTTTTGGCGGAAGGACGCGTCGCGGGGATACCGCTCGCCTGCTATGGTGCGGTGGAGTCGTTAACGGGTTTTACGAGGCTCGGAAATCACGAATTGTCTTTCTTTTTTTCGGGGTTTCTTGGGGGGGGAACGGCTTTGTGGTTGTATTGCTGCGGGGAGGGGTCAAAGTGGGTGTCGATATCTCGCGCTGGAGGGAGAGTCTGGTTGATGCACTGAGAGAAATAATTGCTGGTGCCGACAAAATGTTTTCTTCGGTTATAAAACGTGATATAATACCACACAGAGAAGAAGGATTATTAGTTGGATCTATTGAAAATGAGTTGCGGGGTCGCAAGTAATTATTTATTTAGACTAATGAGATTTTTTAATATCGATTAAATATCTCTTCCTTACAGTCATGTAAAATAGTGTGTGATTGTAAGGAAGAAATATCAAATCAACATGAAAAAAGATTTAACTGATCTAAATAATTAATGACTATTAAACCCAGCAAATAATTTTTAATAGGTCCAGCTAATTTTTTTCCTCTGTGCAATATCAAACCGTGATTTTCTTCGTGTCAAAAAATTGTTGCCTGACTGAGTAATGCTGGAAAAAGATTTAATTCATCCAAATAAATAATGACTACCCAGGTAGCAGTGACACGTCATATTCACGTCGCTTGAAGGTGATTGTTCGTCGACGACGTCATATGCCTTAAATTCGACGTTTTAATCACGTGTTATTTGAAGATCATATTATGACGTCATTGAAATGACGTTTTTTTCACGTAATTTGTTGACGAAACAGTCACATAATTTATTATTTCCCTACGCATAATCAGGTGTGTAACTGTAAGAAATGTATAAGATGAAATACCCATCAGTTGAAAAGTTTGTGAGATATTTTCGTTCAAAGTACAAGAGTAAATTGCGCTGCGTGCGACTAAGTTTCCAGCGCCCAGCGAAATTTACTCTTGTACTTTGAGCGGAAATATCTCACAAACGGTTCAGCGAATGGACATTTCACCTTTTACCTTTTTTTGTTCATCTTGACGAGCTCTACTACTTTTGTAGGAATTAAAATACCGAATTCCACTTAAAAAGATGAAAGTAACCTTCATATCTCGTAAATAATGCGTGTCATTGAAAATCTGTTGCATCTACCATATGTATCTTTCAATACCAAACAAATTTTATTTGAAATATATTTTCATAAAATTACAAATAACGGAAATAAACGGGATTTTCCCTTGATACCTCTGCGGGATACTTTTTACAAGAACTCCAACGGAATAGAAAATCACGGCATTGCGGGTACCCGTGTTACCTGCCACTTTCCTTGGTATCCGCGTTTAATGAGTTCCATGTGCTGACCAAATGCCGTAGACCGAGGTGGGTCTTTCCCTATACTAACGTACCGTCACCACGGCAGAAACGGTTTATTTCTTTGAGTTTGAAAATTTCGGTTCAGTCACGTCGGTAGTCCCGTACAGTTCAAACGATATTCGAACATTCGTGGCATTTTCAGTGCAGTGCATATACGATTTCTTAAAGCAGCAAAGTGACAGGAAAATAAAAGTGAGAGCGAGCGAAAAAAGAGTGACTGTATAAGACGTCGCGTATAATGACATATGTAGGCGTCGAGTTTTCTGCTTCCGAGGAATGTGCAGGCGGCATAGCTGTAGTAAATAGCCGCTGGTTAACGCCACGAAAAAAAGAAGTCTTGTGGCCACCATGCAAGACGCAAAATGAATACAATAAATTATTAAAACGTGGGGAAAATCCAGATGAGGAGACCTGGACAGTGTATGGTATTTGCCGTCGTTTTTTTGAGTGCGGTAAGTACACACATATGCTTATTCCTTCTTAACAAAAGGGGGATAACAACGTAAAGCCGAATTTTTGGAGCTCCTCATTATCTTTTCTTTGTGATATGGTTGAGCGCTGAACGAATGCACGAGATATCGTTCGATAACATTTTTTTTTATTTCATCAGATTCTTCAATTCGATATTAAAAAACTATAATCATTATATTTCTATACAGATGATTTTGAAAAAGCTTCGTATAAAATAAAACAAGCCGAAGTAACCTCAGATATACAGTCAGGTATTGAAACACCAAAAAAAAAGCAATCGTGGAAGAGAAAAGTCTCTGCTACCCGCAAAATTTTGTCTGATTCGAGTGACGAAGAAAATATCAGTCTTCTTCCTAGACCACCGAAGGTAGAAATCTATAAAAAGTCTGGTTCTGAGTGCAAAAGATTGAAACTGGGAGAGGATGGTACCATCTCATTCAACGATCTCTCATCTTTCAAAAGTATCGCAATCTACCGGTACTTTGAATAATGATTTAGATGACCTAGCAGCAAATAATGTTAATAATATCGGTAAGCCTATGGTAATTATATTTGAAATCCAATATTTCAATATGTGCGGGTAAAATTGCCTGCACATATTGCAATACGACAAAACGTTTCCGCCAACCTAATATACAGATGTTATGTAGGAAAATTAACAGACGTATGTCTATATATTTTTACCAATACTTTGATTAATTTATTGTAGTGTTTCAACGGAAGTTATTACGAGAAATTTTTATTATAAAAGAACAAAATACCCAAATACTTCGATGGATTGAAAAGCAGTCAACAACTGCCACGTTAAACCAATGTCAAGCAGCACATTTACCATCAAATTTACCGATTAATACTACTGATGATCTAGATGGATTCGAACGTTATTTAGAAGAAAAAGAAAATTTGATTGGCTTCGTAAGAATTGTCTCTTTACTTATAAACATATTGACATATAATTTGATTCAAGCTTCTCTATATTTGATTACTTCTTTTTATTATCATACTTCGTAAATCATATGAATAGCATACATATACGTATACCGCAATTCAAGAATTCAATTTATCACTTTAACTCAATTTCAAAAGTCACATCACAACATATTTCCAGACATAAATAAGCCTATACAAAAAAGGAATAACGTTTTGTTTCAGTCTACATACCTATCACAATTGGGCGGTAAAAACACATCATCCAAAGTAAATAATATATTACGTCGATGCATAACAGACAATCTCGCAAAAGAATATAGTTTCTTTGGCAAGCGTGCAGATAAGAAAGTTTTTTCACAACTAAAGTTGAAGACTGCCGTCGTTCGTAAGTATTCTGACATACTTTGAAGAATGAGTTATGCTGCGTGCCGCTACAAATTCCCATTACACATCAGAGTGGTGGAACAGATTACTCTTGTATTTTGAGTGGCAATATGTTTAACAAACTTGTTTGAAATTGTTTAATTCCAGGTGCAATAAACTCAACTGATTGTTCAGAACAAGAAATCAACGACAGTATCAAAATTTGGCTTAAACACGCACCTCAACGGTACAAAATTCAAGAATTGAAGAAACAGAATCCTTAAACAATGAGCAGAAAGACGACAAATGCAACTACAGGGAAACGTCAGCGGAATAGAAAAATTGCAAAAGCTGTCGAAAATGCATTACATGAAATAAAACAGGAAAGTAATAGAATTCAAGTAACGAAGGAGTCTATTGCACATAATCATAAAAGCGAAAATGTATATAGAAGCGATTGTGATAGCAATGTTTCACCGCTACTTCAAAATAGTACCCACATGAATCGCGTATTTTTGAATGACAGTGCTACCACATCAGAATTAGTCTATAACAATGATACTTTTGAAATGCTTTCCGATAGTAGCAGTACGATTGAAACACCTGATCTCTCTCAGAAGCTGAGACTTTGGGCAATAACTAGGAATGTACCTCGCTCGACAGTTAATGATCTATTACACATTCTTTCGCCCTATCATCCAGATTTACCGCTTGATTCACGAAGTTTATTAGTAACTAAATTAAATATAGACACTAAGAAACTAGAAAACGGGGAATACTGCCACTTGGGTTTATTGAATGGAATTAAAAAAGTAATTTCCCCATATCTGAAGGATATTTCTAGTAATGTAATAGAAATAAGTTTCAATGTTGATGGTTTGCCCTTATTTGCAAGTTCGAAAACGCAGTTGTGGCCTATTTTGGGGTTAATAAAAAAAATAAAATGTCAACCTTTTGTTGTTGGAATTTTTTGTGGCAACGGCAAACCAAAGCCACTAACCGAGTTTTTAGAAAATTTTGTAAATGATCTTAGTCATTTATTGGAAAATGGCATTAAACTTGATAACAAAAAATATATTGTCACTTTACATAGCTTCGTTTGCGATGCTCCAGCTAGGGCATACTTAAAATGTATAAAATCTCATGGCGGATACTCTTCTTGTGAAAAATGTACAGAATCTGGCGAGTATGTCGATGGAAGAGTTACATTGCAAGGTATTCATGCGCCTAAGAGAACTGATACTTCATTCTCTCTACAAATAGATAGCGACCACCACTTAGGCGTTTCACCTTTATCGAAAATTCCAACAATAGGATTAGTGTCAAATTTCCCCATAGATTATATGCATAATGTATGTTTAGGTGTTGCTAAAAAGTTATTAAATACTTGGATTTCTGGTTCTTTACAAGTCCGCCTAGGCAGTAGATCAGTTCATCTATTATCAGAACGCTTATTGTCATCGCGATTTTACATTCCTGTAGAGTTTAACCGCAAACCCCGCAGCTTGGAAGAATTGCCACGCTGGAAAGCAACAGAATTTAGAACTTTTGTATTATACCTAGGTCCGATTGTATTAAGAAATATCGTAGATCCCTCGATATATGAACATTTCTTGCTCTTTCATTCTGCTATTACTATTCTGATTTCATACAAACACATTTCCACATTCGGCTGCAGGACTGCTGGCAATGTTTTAAACGTATTTGTTAAGCATTGTGAAAAATTGTATGGCAAACAATTTTTAATTCATAATATTCATATGTTATCTCACCTCAGCGATGATGCAGAAATGTATGGACCTTTGGATAATTTCTCAGCGTTTGTTTTCGAAAACTTTTTAGGACAAATTAAACGCTTAGTGAAGTCACCTAATAGACCACTACAGCAAATTTGCCGCCGTATAAGTGAAATTGAAAGTGCATTTATTAATGAAAATATCAAATTAAAAGGACCAATAATTCCTAAATTTGAATATAACTGTGGCCCTCTTCCTACAAATATTATTTTCAGAAACAGTAAACAATTTAAACAACTACGCTTGCAGAATTTCCAGATTTCTGTCCATGCATATTCTAAAGCTGATTCGTATTGCCTTATAAAAGAATCTAGATCAGTTGTGCAAATTCATAATATTTTGATGGATCACAACAATTCTTTTACGATAGTCGGGAAACGATTTTCATTTCATACATCATTATATTGTAATCCAATAGATTCTAAAGAATTAGATATTTATGTCATCACAGGAATTTCAAATGATTATGAAACATGGCCTATCAACGTTATTACTGCTAAATGTCTAGTTCTACCTATTACTCAAAAGAATGATAAAGATTGTTGGGTTTCGTTGCCTTTAATACACTCGATTTATACTTAGGAATAATTAATGTATAATATCCTTCAATAGTACCGAAATACATAACACGTACGTTAGAAGTTATACACATACCGTACGTTAGAAGTTTTAACATACAATATGTATTACGTACATATATATGTATATTCTCAAATATATGTAGATGTTATTTCTCGAATATGCAATTGTGTATTAATATTTTTCAATGCCTATTATTGTAATTCTAATGATCATATTTCACTGTTTAACAATATTGCGACTAGAGCTTTACTTACATTTTTTACACTCTTCTTTAAAATTTCCTTGAGTTTAAATAATATTGCAAAGCTTTTCACTGAGAATAAGATTTTAAAGTGTGACGTCTTTAGGATGGCATTATCACGTAACTTTTAACGTCAATATGACGACCCGAATCAATAAAAACGAACGTAAATAAAACGTGACTATAGTGACGACATATTGACGTCGAAGTATGACGTCTCTTTAACGAGACATAATCACGTCATTTATGACGACATTATAACCGAACTAATCACGTTATTTCGACGAATCGAGTGACGAAATATTGACGTGAGTTTGACGTGCCACTGCTACCTGGGTAGCGACCCAGCAAATAATTTTTAACAGATCCAACTAATTCCTTTTCTCTGTGCAATATCAAGCCGTGATTTTCTTCGTGCCGAAAAATTATTGACTGGTCTAAATAATTATTTTTCTGGCGTAGAAAGAATTTCTCATCTCAATGAAGGTATTCTTGATTCAAGAATATATTATGTTCTTCGCGATCAAGAATCCGTATTCTTAACAATTTTTAAGAACATATGTTCTTGATTCAAGAGATATTTTTTCAACACAGGCAATTTTTTTTCTCAGTGTAATGAATCGCAATTAACTCCGTATCCTTCAGTTTTTCGTATATGACGCTACAAATTGATGTCAAATATGTCAGATATATGAGGTACCAACTTTCAAAATAATGCTGCACGACAATGGGAGAAAAATCGATCGATACGGGATAACCGACGACTTCCAGAGAGCTGAAAATCTCCTAAAATCCGACCATCGCCGATTTTCGACGGGACGGCATCGATTCTCGGCCGCTGCTTTCCCGATACACAGGAGAGGCACGACCGACAGACGCGGGCGATATTGCGCTTGTAAAGTCTGCCGAAAATGTATTCTGGGACAGAGCGCGGCTCGTCCACCGCAACCTGTCGCCAGGGTCGCTAAATGAGTAGCGCTACGCCGTCCCTTTGCGCGATCCGCCGCCCCTCCGGCGAGTCGTCTCTGGATTATCGGCTCTGCATAAAGCAACGCGAAACTCGAAAATACTCCCCGATTTTGGACTACTTCGCGCTATTCCTGAATACATCTAGAATATACTGATGACTAAACATCGTAAAGTAAACGCGAATAAATTGAAACGATAGATGCAATTCTCGTAAATTAAAAGAACAATTTGTGTGATTGAAATAAACATATTTTTAAAGTTCTAAAAGCGCATTTATTCGATCAGAATGAATATCGATTGGACGTGTATAAATATTATTGATTTAATTGAATATTATTTCGATCAAATCGGTATTCACTCGAAGCGAATAAATGTGCTCTTACTCTGAAAGAAATAGGCGAGAGTAAAATTAACTATCTTGCTGGATAAAAATTATTCTAACTAAAGGAACCACTTTTGCGTTATATTTTACTGTGTGCTTAGTAACCGCAATTACTATTAAATAATGGTATATGTATATACTATTGAAATTAGTACGATAATTATAGTAATAAGAATCAATTTCATGATAAATTATTTAACTAATTTGAAATAATTCAAACAACTTTTAGTAAGAATTAAGATATACTGCTAAAATAAGTTGTATTATTAAGATTAGTATAATAACGATAGCAATACACACCAATTTAACGATAAGCAATTTTACTAATTTGAAGCAATCGAAACAACTTTAAGTAAACACTAAGATCCACTACTGAAATAATTCATTTTTACTATAAACTCAGAACTTATGCATAGGACTATCGAAAAAACACGTTTACTTCGACCAAGCAAATATTTCTCCAGCACATACGACATTTCTTTCGAAAGTACCGTATACCGCCGTACAGGTTCACCGTCTCGATCGCCCCAACCCCCCGCACTCCCGACGTGCCACCGCGGAGGACTCGAAATCCTGCGGAGCGCCAACGCGGCAAGATTATTCCCATCCTCGCCACGTACGCGCGACTTTACGGTTATCGGCTCGGCTTTGGCGGCGGTACCGCGCGGGGAATCGATAGCGCTGCAGCTCGAAAGACGCGCGGTATAGGATAGGTTCTCGTACCTGCGTGTACCTACACGGTCAGGCAGCGGGTATGAAAGTGTTCGGTGTGGGGTTGGGGTATTAACTAAAACCGAACCGCACCGAGCCACACTCGTTTCGGACGTGCACGCTACTCACAATCAGTCAAGCTTTACCGTGGAGCGGCGCGCGCGCACGGGAGGGTGAGCGCGTGACAGGACCTGGCCTGGACCTCGTTTCGGCGGGGAGGGAGGGCGCACGTACGTGCGCGGGGCCGGGGCGAGGCTGCGAGAGCGTGTGCGCCGGCCTCTGTGGGGGGATCAAACACACGGAGGAAAATGCGCACCCTGTCCATCATTCCCTCATAGTGGCGTCGGAAGCAACCGACCGGGCAGCCTCATTTTCCACGCACGTTTCTAAACCCCGCGCGCACCTACATACGTGCATCGCGGGCGTACCCACTCCACCGTGCGCGTTGTATCCGATGTATCGAGCGTGGCCAATTCGAATGGTAACTTTTTCATTAAAAAAAAAGAGAGAAATGAGACGGACGAGAGGAACGGCGAACGATGGATCGGAAAAATCGGTAGTTATGGCGGTGTAGCGACGATGGGCTGTAATCGTTCGAATATCCTGTCGCTATGACGATTTGACTGAAAAGCCTATACTGTGAAAAATAACTTGGTCAATCTAACGAAAATCCGGGAGGCCAAAACCGAAACATTTTTTCGGTGGAATATGGATCTATTTATGTGGTTAAACTAAGCATTTTTTTATTAGAATAACTAGACATATAGTCAGAGTAACTACGAGGCTTGTCCAGAAAGTAAGTACCGTTTTGTTCTACCGCCGCCACAGCGCTAGCGACGATGTTCCGCGCATGCGCTCTAGTCTCCTTGGTTCATTGTCGAACAGCTGACGCAATCTCGGCAAAATTCTGTTGTGTTTACATTCGCTAGTGTTCACTCAAAATGTTTAAAACAATTTCTGATCCCGCCGACAGTGAAGTTCGATCTGTAATACGATTTTTGAATGCAAGAAATGTGAAGCCTGCTGAAATTCATCGTCAACTCACAGAAGTTTATGGACAAAACGTTATCAGTGATGGCATGGTAAGAAAATGGGTTCGGCAATTCAATGATGGGCGAACCAATGTTCATGACGAGGCTCGCAGCGGGCGGCACTGTGTTCTGGGACAGAAAGGGCATTCTGCTTGTTGATTTTCTGCCCAGAGGGGACACAATAAATGCGGAACGATATTGTGAAACGCTTTGACAGCGATGACGGCGTTGAAGACGGTGTTCGGCAATGGCTCTCGTCAATGGCGGCATCTTTCTATGAAGAGGGTATAGAAAAGTTGGTTTCTCGCTACGACAAATGTCTAAAGAATGGTGGAAACTATGTAGAAAAATAGTTTAGGATGTCCTCTTTCTTATAAAAATAAATTTTGTTCGAAAAAAAAATTGCGTATGTGTTTATTTCTAAAACGGTACTTACTTTCTGGACAAGCCTCGTAAAAAATGTAGTTAGAGTAACTAAATATTTAATTTAATTTACTACAATAGTATTTTGGTTAGAGTAACTAGACTCGTTTAACCAGATGCATTTTGTCATTTTAACCGAGTTATTTTTCTCAGTGATAGAAATTTAAAATTGAAATGTCTACAATGAGAAAAATAATTAAGTTAAAATGAGGAGACGCATCTAGTTTGACGCGTTCAGTTATACTAATCAAAATACTTGTCAGTTGAATCAAATATCTAGTAATTCTAACTAAATTTTCACTTATTCTAATCAAAAAGTAGTCAACTTAATCAAGCAGATGGACGATCCATATTTTAGCAAACATTTTGGTTATCATCTCCAAGATTTTGATTAAATTGACTAAATTTATTTCCGAAGTATCGAGCGTGGCGACTCGAATGATAACTTTTTCATTAAAAAAGAGAAACAAGTTAACGACGGTGAATTACAATCGTTCGAATCGCGATGACGATTTACTTGAAATGCCTAGACATTTAAAATTGAAATACCTACACTGAGAAATATAATTAGGTTAAAATATGACAAAACGCATCTAGTTAAACGCGTTTGGTTATTCTAACCAAAATACTGATCAGTTGAACCAAATATCAAATTATCGTTCACTTATTCTAATCAAAAAATTGTCAGTTTAATAAAACAGATGAAGGATCCATATTTCGCCAAACAGTTTGACTATCATTTCTAAAATTTTCGTTCAATTGATCAAATTTTTTTCTCTGTATACCAAAATTAAAATACATAACAAGTGTTATCATCGCAAAAGAAAACAGATACCTACATCTACAATCAGATATGAACATAAAATGAAACATTGGGTCATGGCTCTTACAAAAAATTCGTCTCGTTATAGATTTTCACCCCCGTTACAGAAAAAAAAAGTATTTCACAAGCAATAAAAGTAGCAACCGATTCATCGTCTTTTTCTTCACTAAAAATGACTCCTATAGAGAGGGATGTAATATATAATACATATGTAACGACAGAACAAACCGCGTGTATCGGTGCAAGCTCTGTACCTAAACCCGACTCTATATCCCCGTCATTGCATTCGTTTCGCTCGGTCAGTGTAAGCGAGAGAGCGCGCGCGCGCGCGCGGGACATTTCGCGGTGTTCGGGGTGTCGGGGGTGGTTCACCGGAGAGTCTACCGCGGGGGAACGGTACGCGCGGTGTGGAATGGGTTCGGTGCCGGGGGTGACGGTGAGGGTATTTGTTGGCGCGAGTGGCTAGCCAGTCGGATTACCACCGGGGTCGGGGGGAGGGGGTGGGACGGAAGCTGGTGGGTCGCAGGGGTGGCGCGGCGGCACAGTGCCACTCAACGAAAAATGTTGCTAGAGAGCCGGCGAGCGGGAGCGACCACTACTGGAAAATTTACACGCATCACGAACTCAAAGTTGAATGGCAAGGGTTAAAAGAGCATCGCTAATGCCCCGGCTCGGTTATTTTGTGGATTTTTATACGGGAGAGGGAGAACCGCCGACCCTCCTCGCCCTTCGGATTCGCGGGTGGACGCGGAATTTTACCAGTGCCCGTCGATGCTCAGCCGCCCCACCCCCTACGCGGATACGAATTCACGCTCGTTCCTGATTTCCTCGACTGCGTCCGCATCCTCGTAAAATCCAGCGGAAGCCTCCCCGGAAGTGCATCGCTCGCGAGGAATCACGAGAGTTGCGCGAATTCCGCAAAGTACCGCCCATTAATAACGACTGATGCTATCGTGCGAAAACAAGATTCAAAATTCAGATTTATATATCAACCCCGAGATGAAAGTTACACATCGAAACTAGAACTTGAAAATCGATTTCTAAAAAAAACCAAACATGAATGAACTAAAAATGAAATCTAGAAATAGAGAAAACGACACATTATAACGTACAATATAAAATAAATTAAATGTATGCCTCCTGCAAGAAGCTCTGATACATTTGCAGGCCAGAATTCTTTTCCCCGCTTCACTTTCTCCCTCGCGAATCGTTCGAGATTCTCGCAAATGAGAAAAATGTCGATCCTAACATCGATCGATGTCCTCGAGAAGCCTCGATAAGCGGTACGGACGTACCGGGCGACACCGACCCGCCGCAACCGCATAACGTAACGGTGACCCAGTAAAATAGATAGCGGGAAGCACGCAGAATCCATCCATAGCGCGCAGGGCGCGCGTATATATCGCCGGTCCAACAAACCGACCGAATCTCGACAGGACGGATGGGTAGGCCGCGCACACCGTTGCCACTTTACGCGTGCTCCACCCCTACAGCTACACACCGGTGGCAGTGGCTCGGCGCTCCGCAAATTTTCAACCCCCATTCGAGCTCGTTTTTGCCGCGTCCACCGCCAGATCAATGGAGTTGCTAACACGAGTACGTAGGCATATATATATTCGCGTCCGTCCGCCGCCCCCGCTCTCTCGCACTCCATACCTATCTCTCTTTCCACGCCGTGCGACCACCCTCCGCACCCCTTCCGCCATCTACTCCGCCACCCTCCCCCCTCTTTACCATCCCACCGCCTCTCTCCCGCAATCGCACCGCTCTGCGCTCCTACACGTCGCCGCACAGGGTGATTATAAAGTTTCGATAGGTACAACCCGGCAGGTGAATAATCATGCCGGGTGCGTACGATCGTCGGAGGTTGTCGGGGCGATTCTACTGTAGGTATGAGTTCTCATGATGGCTTTGGTCTCTGATCGGTCGGTTTTGTCATGGAAGTGGGCGAGGGGATGTTATCTTGGGTGACTGTGTTGCGTGGGACTTTTGCTTGGATTTTAACCCTTTCGTTACGGGTGCCGACTATAGTCGGCGTTCGCGAAATATGTAAATAAGTCAATATTCATACAATATACTCATTTTCATGTTTTTCATATAATACGATGAAACAGTTGCGTTATGTAGCTCTTCAAAAAGTGTACATAAAAGACAATCACAAAGTGGCGTCGAAAGACGTAAGTCCGAACATTCGAAGACTACCGACGTGCAAAGTGAACACTTCGCGGCGCGGACTGCCCTAAGGAAAGGATTAATTCTACTTTCACTTTTCTTCTGTGTATGAAATTTTAACAGTTTGGACGAATCAGGGAAATATATTGCTGATGTATCTTATCGATAGTTGCATGAAGGTAAAAGAATACACGGAGAAATATAATTAGTCAGTATAACATTACTTCAGTTACTGCAAGTATTATTCAAAAAATCGATTTGCTGTAGTAACGAAAAAGAAAAGAAAATAAATTGTGATTTTTTCATTGTAACCAAGGAAATTTGTCAAACATTTTTCTTCCAATGGCAAACTATTTTTTGCAAACGTAATAGAAAATGCTGCTGTAACAACTGATTAGTTTTTTCCGTGCATGTGAACAATTTCTGAGATATCCTGCACTGAGAGAGAACAGTTTATTTATCGTTAATGCATGTACGTGTACTTGATACGGCAAAAGAAATGTTTCATTGGACTTGACGAATATTTGTTAGTTATTGCTCCATTTCGGTTTGAATAAAATAAACGTTCTGATAATTGACGCACACTTATTTGGCCTGACGAAACATTTCTTTCGCATTAATCAAGTTTACTAACTGCACGGAGAAAAAGAGCTAGTTGGATCTACTGAAAATTATTTGCGGGGTCGCGAGTAATTATTTATTTATGTTAATGAAATCTTTTAATATATATCAATTTGATATATCTATTCCCTACAATCATTTGGAATAGTATGTGATTGCAAGGAAGAAATATTAAATTAATATGTCAAAACATCCAATTCGTCTAAATAAATAATTACTTGTGACCCCACAAGTAATTTTTAGTAGATTCAACTAATTTTTTTCTCTATGTACTGATAAACTGTATACAATTCAAAATTAGAGCAGCGGAAAAGTTTGCGAATAACGTTCGATTCTTTTCCATCTCCGAGCAGAATCCGGCGGAACTAAACTTTCGAGAACTCTTCATCCGACTTTTCATTGCACTTTTTCACCCACCCCCACGTCGAGCGCGAGAGCACGAACGCATCGCTACCCGGAAACAACAGGCAGCCGAACGAAAGAGAGAGGACGGATCGATAATCCCGTTTCCGTTATACCGACGCAATTACAACTAATTCGACCGCTAATCAACGCGCGCGCGATACTCGGTCGCCGGCGAATTGCTCCGCGCGAGTAGTTTTCGCCCTCCCACGCCCACCCTCTTCCGATTTTCACCGAAAAAAAAACCCGCATTCTCCGTCGAGGGTCTTCGCGAAGAGCTCGGCGCGCAGCCCGTCGCGCAAACGCCACTTCGACGTCCACCGCGATCCACCACCGCCCTCGCTCGCGCGCGCAATCAGCGCGCAATTATTATTCCGATTCAGCGAGTCGTAAAACAATACGGTTGATTACCAATGACTCCGGAACGGTCGAGCTCGCAACACGCAACGGAATCGCGCCGACTTCCGGTTCGCGTGACGTCGGAAAATGTATCCGAATGCGCCGTTGCGCCGGGATGATTATTCGCCGCGCGGCGCGTCGGCGTGCGGGGTGAAAAATTGAATCGGACGGCAGCGCGCGCGCGCGGGACGCCGGGTCGGATCGAACGCGACGGCAATTCGGCGCTTTTTCCCCGTCCCGATGTCAACCGCCACGACGATAAATTAGCAACGGTTATCGGAAACGTATTTTTAACTTGCGAAGCGGGCGTGTCGCGATGAAACGTTGACGAGTGAGGTTTTGTGGTATTTTTCGAAGCTCGTCTATGAGATAATCTTAATAATCGATATAAATAATAGGTAAAAAAATAAGTCTCGCTTGCGACGCGGAAAAAAAATCGTGGCGCTCTTACAAGAAATGAGTAAAAATTATAGTGAAAATTGTAGAAATTGCAAACGTTGCTATAACCAACCAATTTTTACCAAAATTATATTTATCTTAACGATAAATTGGCCTCCTCTCTCGAAATTTACCAAAAACCTTGTAATATAATTCTGAGATTTATTTTTTTCCCGTGAAAGGCGGAAAAATGCGTAAGTCGAGAAACTTGGCAAAGTCAGAGAAAAAGATACACATTTTTTTTACCCCTGAATCATTAGCACGATCGCAGGCATGTAAATCCAAATATACCACCCCGTATCCCCCTCCCCCTTTCAGCCGTCCCTCTTTCCCCCCGAAAGCCGATCGAATCTCCCCGGCCAAAATCCGACAGCCGTCTCCAAATCGCCACTCGTGTCGGCACGGCTACTTCAAAAAGTCTCACCCCTCCTCCGACGCGGTCCCGCCGCTAGAAACTGCCGAAAAGTGCTCGAAAAATCCCGAAACATCTGTCGGGTATCACTCCCCCCGGTGAGCACTGTCCGCGTTAAATCAGGTGAACGTACGACAATGGGGGCTCCGCGATGCAGCGCCGCGGAAGCCCCCGTACGATTTTTTTCTCCCTTCCCTCTTTCGCGGCGTCCGTTTCCTCGGGATTTGCCACCGCGGCGCTTCTTCTTCCTCCCCCTCCCGCTACTCATCCGCGAGCGCGCGGGGTTTCTCCTTCGCTGATCGCTCGTGCACACGAGAAAGCGGCCAGCTAGGCGCGCGTTTCCGAGCGGCTGCCGCGCGTATCGGTAGACCAGGATCGCGTGCGATATCCCGAAGGGGATGGAGGATTTGTGCGCGGCTAAGAGTTCGGGAAGTCGACTGGACGCTAATAGTCCAGTAAACGAAGCTCTGAAATACGACTTTTTGAGAACCAGGCTGCGTTTTGGTTTAACGTTGTCATTTGACCTTATAAAGCTCTGGGTGAAGTATCGCGGTTTTTCCTCCACGGGTTATGGTTGAAAAACAATAACAAATACCATAAAAATGGGTTATTCGAGAATAACTCGAAAACTAAGCGAGATATCGAAAAAAATTTAAATCCAAAATTGTAGAGCTTAAAATTCTCTATAAAAAAGGTTCACACACTTTACCCCCACTCCCTACGGTTCACCCTCTAGAGCCGCGCGAACGTTGGGGGGAAAAAAAAATCATAAATCATAGAAAATTTAACATTTTCGAATGCTTCTTTTTTTAAATTGCTTAAGAAGTTCTCTACTTTTTAAATAAAATTATATTTTTTTTCTTCATGCAATTGTTTAAAAACTGTCAAGTAAATAAACGATATCTCTCGATATATTGAATTAATGTTTCTTCTTTGTGTTCCATAATTTTGTTAGTTAAATTCCCTACATATTACACTCGGATCATTTTTTTGTAATTGGCGTAATTTTTGAAATATCTGCGTTTTAAAAAATTGCTTTTTCAACTACTTGGTGCGTCCGGAGAACCGCTGGTGCTACATATATAGTCTATGTCTCTGCGCCATTCACACTTCCCCCTTCTTCTTTCCCCCCCATGGATGGTGGATACTCCACTCGAGTCCGTTCCCTCCTGGGCCTCGCTCTCCTCCGTTTAAACTTCTCTAACCTCGACCGCTTTCGCACAGCAAAATATATTATGCACCATCATATTAACTATATTATAAAAAAAAAGTATCAGATTGTTTCGCTCATAAATAAAGTAAAATAACAAGTTTGAATTTTTCAATGATTGTTATTTAACATATTAAAAATACCACCGCCGCCGTTTTTTTATTATAGATTCAAGCATGATTAAACTATGACATAATTTTAACGAGTTAATTGGTGTGGTTGAACAAGTCGAAATAAATTAATGAAAATGAAACAACTTTGCTTCCGCCGTTTTTCTAACGTAATAGATAGCGGAAAACAGTGGACGCAAAGTTGTACACCTAATAATTGAAGAGGTAAGTGGATGAAGGGGTTATGTAGCAAAAAGTTGGTTCAGAGATATTTGAGTTTGTAGGTCGCTTTACCAGAAGTTACATTCGGACATAACTCTTTCATCCACTTACCTCTTCAATAATTGTACTCGTTTCCACACCACCATGAGGTATAGTAAACGGCGCGTTTTTTTAATTGTGGTTTCCCCAGTAGGCCTATTCCACAACTGTCGATCTAGTGTGCAAAAATGTGCTATAGAGTAAGATCCCAGAGCCCCCAGGCCTACATACGTCATTTTAGCAAAGCTAACATTTTATTATTCATGCGCACGAGTGCGAGTGAGAGCATGAGATGGCATTGTAAGACAGCTTCATGAAATTTAGGTTGTTTATTTGTGTTAATGGAATATTATAATAATTATTCAATAAAACTTTAATGCCTAATTATAACAATAATTTCAATGCAATACATTTGGCAAAATAAAAGTTCAAGAATTCCATGTTTCATTAAATTTCGGTTTTAAATGTAAATGTAATGAAAATACACAGTACAAAATTGTGGGTCAAATTTAACATATGTATAAATAATAAACATATGTTAATAATTTAATATATAATTTAACATATGTATATAGTGTGTTGAAAAGAGCTATACAGATGTATGATAAAAGTAATACCAAGCTGTGTTAAAATTCTCGGCGATTAAACTATGAATTTTTACAGATTTATATTTTATTGTGTTTAATTTACACGTGAAAACGAAAGAATTGTTTAATTTAAATTTTAACACGCAATTTTTGTATGCAAGGGCGAACATTTTATACTGTGTATATTTATGAAAACTAATATTTTTCAATTACAATAAATTCAAATAAATAATTATTTACTGATATTTTGTTATTATATCTATCAAAGATACATGAATTAAAATGTAAAAAAGTATTAGTAAAAAATATCACGTATAATTATTAATGATCATATCATCGACTCTTAATCTTCGTCGACACGGATCCGTGACAAGTATATTTTAATTGATTTTTCGGAAGATGTGAGAAACTCGATAAGTTTATGTACGATGTGCGATAAGATCTTCTTAGAGATGCTATAACAGAGCTGGGCAGTTCGGAACTCTGTATGTTTATTTCCAACCTTTCCTTATCGACTCCGCTCCGGCAGGCGCTCGACCGATAGGTATGAAACGTCAGCGTTTAGGCCAAACTGTATGTAAAAAAAACTATAAAGGATGCAAAGAAAATCTTTATTTTAATAGGCAACAAATAAAATATTCGAACTCTTAGATTAAAATAATAAAAACAGGAAAACATTTGTATTGCGCCTACTGCAGGATTAGCAGCTGGAACTTGAGGTTGTCCTTATGTAGTTGACAAAACTGCTCCTGTAACAAAATACCAATGTCTTGAGTTTTCGAAAATGCGACAATGGTCACTTTTAGAACTCACCAACATACTGAATTTTACTACACAAATAAAAATGAAAATAAATGTAATCTTACCTGTTTCATTGTCGTTATCATCTGCCCCATCACTACTTGAGTCATCGTCAAGTTCAAAATTGTAGCTGTCGTCACTGGAATATTCTTCATTGTCGCTCGATTCTTCCAAGATTCTTATATTACCCAGTTTTTCTTTATCTTTACGCATCAATTTCCGTGTCTTATATATAATATATTATATATGCCAGTATTTCACTTGTAATAGAATGGCTCAATTTTTTAATATGATGTTCTGTAAAGGCAACAGTTAGTATTCCTGAGTGAAATATGCTAAAACATCTTCTAAATATATACATAAAAAGATAATTACAGTGCTATTTACTAAAAAAAAGAAAGTCGAGTTTGACAGCCCACTTTTGCAAGAGGAGTCTCTGAGACTCCACATCGGTGTTTATGAAAAAAAAAAGGTACATCACCGGTTACGGGTTAAAAAAAAGCATGCTCTTTTAACGCCTACACTTGCTCGATATGAGCATGCTACTTTTAAGCATGCTTTTAAATAAGCATGCTTAAAGCAAGCACTCGGATACACATGCTAGTTCCTCTAACAGGCTGTCCCAGTGCAGTGGAAAAGATGGAACACCAAGTGGCTATCCGTACAGAAGTGAAAAAAATAACTGTATTACTTGCAATTCAATGCATACGAAATCTTCTATTGAAAGAGAAAAAAAAAGGAGGAATAGGAATATTCATCAAAGTTTCAATTGTTGAGATAGAGTAAAGAACTTCCTGCGTTTCATTCTTAAAATAATATACTTTTAAGAAAAAAAAACAGTATTAAAACGAGTTTTGAAAAAAGTATATTTATTTTACAGTTTGAAGATATTAATTTTCATGAAACTCGTACAATCAAATAGGTCGGTTTTGAACGTGTAAAATAAAGTGATAAAAACTTTTTATGAGAAAAATGTATATTTTATTACCATGGGGTCCACTGGACCCCGTGTGACCACTACGAATTAATAAATTATTAATAAATTGTCTGTCGCATATTCGCCCAAATGCTCTTCGCATTTGGGCCGTAGACCGGTGTGAGGGAGAAATTCGACACTCCTCGGGCCCTTTGAGCCATAAATTAGATCCGGGAAAGTTCCTCATTGCCGCGGGGTCGAAGAGCGACCAGTACGTTCGAAAACCCCCGAGCGACCGGAACAGCTCGCAAATAAAGTTAATGCATTGTTTGTTTTCCCTTACAAATTGGTATAATTTTATTCATCCTAAACCCACCACGCAAGATTAATTTGGCGCGTAGTCCGTCGCGCAAAGACGGAACATTGTTTATTAGAATAGGTATTGCGGGAAACGACTTATTTCGATCCGTCCGTTAATTAACCTTTTCCGGAAAAGTTGTGCGACGGAACACAGACTCTAGTCTTTATGACTGTCCCGTCGTTTGACGGAAAGGATCGGAAGCGTTGAACCCCGTCCGCGACGGTCCCTGCCACATGTGGTCCCTGCCGGGCCGTGTTGAGTGGGCGGTAAGGCTCGGTGTGGCACGGATCCGTGCCATTCATGGGGGGAAAGAAGGGTGAACGGCGCAGCCATAGACTATATGTGTAGCACCAGCGGTTCTCCGGACGCACCAAGTAGTTGAAAAAGCAATTTTTTAAAACGCAGATATTTCAAAAATTACGCCAATTACAAAAAAATGACCCGAGTGTAATATGTAGGGAATTTAACTAACAAAATTATGGAATACAAAGAAGAAACATTAATTCAATATATCGAGAGATATCATTTATTTACTTGACAGTTTTTAAACAATTGCATGAAGAAAAAAAATATAATTTTATTTAAAAAGTAGAGAACTTCTTAAGCAATTTAAAAAAAGAAGCATTCGAAAATGTTAAATTTTCTATGTTTTACGATTTTTTTTTCCCCCCAACGTTCGCGCGGCTCTAGAGGGTGAACCGTGGGGAGTGGGGGTAAACTGTGTGAATCTTTTTTATAGAGAATTTTAAGCTCTACAATTTTGGATTTAAATTTTTTTCGATATCTCGCTTAGTTTTCGAGTTATTCTCGAATAACCCATTTTTATGGTATTTGTTATTGTTTTTCAACCATAACCCGTGGAGGAAAAACCGCGATACTTCACCCAGAGCTTTATAAGGTCAAATGACAACGTTAAACCAAAACGCAGGCTGGTTCTCAAAAAGTCGTATTTCAGAGCTTCGTTTACTGGACTATAAACTGATCCCCGAGGGGAGTGGCTGAGGGTTTTACGGAGGGGGGATTGCTCGATGCATATCGGGTGCATTTGCCTAAATGCAATTTGGAAGATCACAAATCCATAGACAGTTGGAAATCTTGTATTCCAATCGATTCACCCATTTTTGTAGGTACGTCAAAATCTATAGATTCTTCGTATTGATCCGACATTTTTTGTGTTAACATTAACAGAAAGAAAATATTATAATAACATTGTGACAGAAAAATATATAAAACTACTGCAAAGAATCAGTTAATTTTAACATGGAAAAATGGATGGACCGATTTCAATACAAAATTTATAGTTGGATCTACTAAAAATTACTTACAAGTATTATAGGTGTTCAACTCTGCTTCCGCCGTTTTCCTTTCGTCGTTAGCTTAAAAAGATGGCCAGTTTTTTCAACGTGGGATTCTTACGCTGCCCGAAAGACGAGAGAAAGTAGTGGCCAGCGATGGACAGTACCTTGAGTCATGAATGTATAACCAGTTTCTTACGATAAAACCTCGAATTTTTCGGAAAAATGGCGGAAGCAAAGTTGTACACCTAATATAATTATTTGTTTACGTCAATTAAATATCTTCTCCTTAAAACCAATATGAAATAGTGTACGATTACAAGGAAGAAATATTTCACTAATACGAAGAAAAATTTAATTTACGTAAACACATAAATACCTAATAGGTTTCGACCCCGTAAATAATGCTCAGTAGATCCAATTAATTTGTATCTCTATATGACAGCGAATTCCTCAAAACAATTTGCCATGGAATTCCATCGAGTATTCCGCGATGATACGCAATCGCTTTCTTTCACGCAACACTACACTTATTCGCGCGTTAGCGCAGAACTGGTTCGCCCTCTACTCGCGCTGCAGCGAGACAGATGGCTTACGATGGTCATACTCGAGAGCCCCCTCTCAAGCCCCCGAGGTCGTGTGCCGACTAACTGCACTCTTCCTCCCTGCGGCGGAGGAGAAGGTCGGAACTTTCTCTGGCGGGCAAACAATCCCAACTCTCTGCGGAGGACAGAGCCTGGCGCGCGCGCGCGTCTCCTCTCTGCCTTGGCTTTGTATTGTACGCGCAGCGGATCGCAAACGCTGAGGAAACAGATTAGAAGTGTTCCCGCAGGTAGGTGAGGCGGTGGGTATCGCTTTTCGACATTCTCAAATCCGATTTAGCTGCGCGGGACGCGGTGAAAGGGAGAGTGAAGCATCCCGAGGGAAGCGCGTGCAGCAAGGTTCCCGGCTGGAGCTTGCGGAGGCATTCTGCGACGATCGTTGATAGTGTTGGACGTGATCGAATGCAGAAACTGATCGAAATACGATTCAATTGCAACGGATAATTCGAAATGAACGCTGTAAAAAAATGTGTTTCTTTAATGTACTTTCATCTATAGTTTTTTACAATACGTGATTATGAAAATTAATATATTTATATCCTTATGAAATTGCCCTTATAAATTTCATGATTAAGTATAATTATTTTCATGTAATCACGTATTGCATGAAAGTTATATTCAATTAAGTATATTGAATTTACTACAAATTTTTGTCACAGTGTAAATGAAATACAGACGACTCGTATAATATAGAATTCCTGAAAATGGAGTACCGCGACTCTTCTTTTCAATCTAATCGCCTTTGCGCTTCCAACGATCTGAGAAGAAAGGATTAAAACTGTCCCCAGATGAAAACGAAGAGGCGCATTATTCGGTAACATTCTCAAATCCAACTTGGAAGAGACCGTTTGAATGGCAGAGTCACTCTGGAACCTCGTAATCCTCAACCCTCTTCGTTTTTGTGACGTCTCCGCTTTTTTCTCGCTATAAAGAAAATGCAGCAGTATTATGTAACTCCGCGGTATAACAGTTTAATCCCACCAATGGAAACTACCAATGGAGCATTATTATCACGATTGCTTTCACTCGAATACAAGAATCGCGATAGATAAATATTTAAACGTTAGTCGGACCGAAATAATTCCAAGCCGTAAACCTTATACAAATGAGAAAGGAATTTCACACTCTCTCATTGCTCCAAAATTCAAGGTAGGAGATACTGTGCGAAAGATGCGCAGCGTCGAGAGCACACATCTGCTCTGTCTTTACAAAAATTCATCTCACAACTCGGCCGCGAACCGGGGACTGACTGTATAGCCATCAGGCACGACCTATGCGATTAACACGTCACGGAGTACAAAGCGTTCACTGAGGTATGTCATGGGAATGATTTTTTGTTCGAGGTCCCCATCGAAGGGGATCCCTCTCTCTGGTTATACAATATTTGCACACACGAGCGTTTATCCGTGGAGCCACCGTAAAGTAGGTAAACCGAGGCCGACGGAACGAGTGGATGACGCGATTCTCCCTGGAACATCCTTCTAAAAGGAATCAGAGGAAGCCGAGCTCCTTCGGGATACTATAAATATTTGTCTCCTTTCGTTTGATCTCCGACGAACCCTTCGCCTCGTCGAGAAGTTCGTACAAAAGATCGTACGACGAATAAATCACTCGTCTCTCCACCGCCCCCGTAATTCGGTTCTCCCAGACATTTGTGTATTGCTGATTCGACAAATTTGGACAAAATTATTTACCCCTTTTTTTTTCGTTTTTTATTTTCGGTCTCATTTTAGCTGGAAAACGATATTTCGAAATGCAGTACGTCATCGTCTCGTAAGACTATCACTCTCGCACTCGCTGCTTGGCATAAGTGCATTTCTCTGGCTTTTCGATGACGTCACACGGAGAAAAAGAATTAATTGGTTCTACTGAAAATGACTTGTGGGGTCGCAAGCAATTATTCATTTATACCAATGAAATCTTTTAATGCATCGATTTGATATCTCTTCCTTGCAATCAAGTGGAATAGTGTGCGATTGCTGGGAAGCAATATCTGATTAATATAAAAAAAGATCAACTGCGACCCCTCAAGTAATTATTATCTAATAGATCCAACTAATTCTTTTTCTCAGTGCACAATCTTGCAAAGGGAAACGCACTTATAACTGTGCGAATAATTATTTTTTCTGACATCTTCTCTTTCGTGTGCTATTGAATTAATAATATACA
Source organism: Xiphydria camelus (assembly GCA_963678675.1). Classification (NCBI taxonomy): domain Eukaryota; kingdom Metazoa; phylum Arthropoda; class Insecta; order Hymenoptera; family Xiphydriidae; genus Xiphydria; species Xiphydria camelus. Next base: position 26,772,374 of record OY783195.1, on the reverse strand, counting down.
GATTAAAAATTTAACTTAGAAATATAAATATTTCTTTTACGCAAAGACCAAATAATGTAATCGTAAGAAACCTGCAGAGCGAATCGATCAGAGCGTGAGAATCGTGGGGATCACGAATGACGAAAACGTAACCCCCGTCGTTGCCTACATATATATACGAGTTAACCCGACGGCGAATCGCTCCGGCGCTCCGCCGAGAATCGCGAGTTCGTTAAAGCCACTTGGCAATCGATAGTTGGAGCCCGCGTGAATTATAGATCGCAACGAGTCTTCGGACTTGGGCTGTTCTCGGCTCCGGGGACATGAAATATGCAGCAGTCTTAGAGGGTAGTTCGGGAGTCGGGGGTTAAAATGGAATTAACACCCCTACTCTCGAGTCCCCGCGCGTCCCTAACGTCTCAAGACGATCATTGGACTAGATGTGCTGTCCTACCGTAGTAGGGTTGATTCCTCGTCGGGAACTCTGCGCCCGCTGTAACGGCGCGCCTCTTCGGGGATTCCGCTATCGATGCGGAGCAACGGTGTCGCATTTAATTCTCCCTTCTTTCAATTTGCTCGCGCGTCCCTTCCACGCATGATCGAGAGAGGAGAAGGATAAGGAAAAACTTTGTTAACCTGTTGTTCACACTGTAAAAAATGTGTACCTATTAAATTTAATATACTTGTATGTAAAGCTTTTATCCAATACGTGATTATAAAAATTAATATACTTCGTTATGAAATTTACAAGGGGAATTTCATAAGGAAGTACATTAACTTTCATAATTAAGGAGTATATTAATTTTCATAGCCACGTAGGGTAAACCACCCAGTTATTGGAAACTTAAGCATTTTACAAGATTTGAGACCGTGTTAAAAAGATATTTTTCTACCTAGAGAGATATGAGTGGTGGCTTGTTTTGATTGAAAATATATTGACTTCACATTCTAGTAACTTACAATTTTTAGTTGGAAGGAATATAATTTTCAACAATAAAAAACGGCGATAAAGTCAAAAAACTTATTGGACAGTGTTCTTATTTTTTGGAAATACTCAATCCAGTAATTGGACAGTCAAGAATCAATAAGCCAGGTACGGTTTTTGATGATATTTATTAAAGTAAAAACTAGGAATCTTGTTTTTATTTATTTAAATTAGACTTGTCCAATAACTGCAAGGTGTCCAATAACTGGGTGGTTTACCCTATTGTAAAAAAGCTTTAGATAAAAGTACATTAAAAATACAAATTTTTTTACAGTAAGTATACCTAATCTTTAATCAGACGAAATTGAGCTCCGATTAAACACGACGAATAACACAGTAGATATAACAGACGAATTAAAATCATCGATCGAATTAAAATTCTAACTCCTCAATATATGATATATCTAATTCGCCGCAAGAGATGATCTCCTCGCGATATCCCCTCACAGTATACAGGTGCCCCCGAATCGCGGCGTGGTCCAGAGCCGAGAAACTGATCCGAGAGCCGGACTCGCGGGCGTCGTCGTAATTCAAGAGACCCTTCGAAATCCTTATCCCCCGGAATCTCTCCCTTCGGGTCAATTATGCCCCTACGAATTCACGCGCGCCTAGTAGGAAATACATTCCGGGACGAGCAAGATGGCTACCGGAAATTGCTGGGTGACCTTACCAGAGGTGGTGGATGAGGAGGCGGTGGTCGGGGAGTAGGAGGAGGAGGAGGAGGGGCCACCATATCGTCCGAAGAGACGGGCCGCGCATTAATGAGGTAATAGTACGAGGGAATCTAGCTCCGTCCTATCTTGGTTTGATGAGCCGTTCCGAATTACATTGTCTTCGCCGATTACTCGGTTATACGGTCGTTTCGCGAGATGGCTATATAGCAAAGCCGGGAAGGTGATACGGTGGACGTGTAGAACGACGATCGCGGCAGCTGCGCGCGTATATCTACGTACGACGGACGTTAATCTTATATATCCAGCGGAACGAACGTCCGTTGTACGATCGTTTTACGTTTCCGATCATCGGTTGTACTATATTTTACCCTTGTTCTCGTGTATCTTGCCGAGAGTGAAAACAAATATCGCAGCTCGAGTATCCCATCCTTACTTTGACTAACAAGTATTTTTGAAAGTATCATAATTGAATCTAATCGAATCTTCTCGAAGCAGCATCCAACAGCATCTTACCTACACTGAGAGATAAATTTAGTAGAACCAACTGAACGTCTATTTGTATATTACTGACTAAATGTTTTATTTGGTCGAGTAATATCAATTAGATAGTCCCGACAAAATGTTTTATCGACTGGAGTTGATAGTTTGTCGAAAAAAAAAATTTGTCGAGATAAATAAATATTATCCGAGCCGATAAAATATTTAGTTAGTAATGTACAAATAAACGTGTAGTTGATTCTACTAAATTTTTCTATCGGTGTATCCTTTATCCATCCGGAACTGAAATAATGAACCGAAGGTATTTTAAGGGAAGGAAACATTGCATATTCTGATGATCATCAACAAAGTGCCTGGTCGAGTCCGCAAAAAAAAGTCGTCGGTCACTCTCTCCCTCCCTCCCCCTCCTTCAATACCCTCCCCCCTCCCCCAAACAAATTTCTCTCGATCCCCTCGATAAACCAACCGGCCACGCGCGTCCTTAATTCGAGTCGAGATTACAAATTGATTCCGTAGCAGTCTGTATATGAATCAGGCGTCATGTGTTCGGGACGCACCCTCGCGCACACATACCTACCCCGTTTTGCGCGCGGCACTCGGCGTACAGTTTCCCGGCAAATTTACGCGCAATCGAGGAGTACATTTTTGATAGGAAACCTATTTTTGTATTGGGAAATCATCCCCTCGTATTTCTACAAATTGTGTCTTTCAAAGAAAAAAAAAGACGTATAATAAATTATCCTTTCTATGGGTCAACGAAGCGAACGACAAGCGTCATATTAATCGTCAAGCGCGAAAGCGTTTATATCGCGATGCAGAACGAAATATATGTATATTCGGATAATTAAAAAATGCTAATTACAAAAAAGAAACTGCACGGAGAAAAATGATTGGTAAAAGATCATGAGAAATCCCATGAATTTTTACAGATATCATTGAAAGTTGAACTATCATTGAAATATTAAAGTTTTTAATAGACCACAGCGTACTTTTCACGGTTCGCAATAATACAAATATCAATTTATATGGTAAAATTTACCAATTTCCTGTTAATATTTGTCGAGGGTTCGATGACTTTATACTGCAACGAACTGTTAAAGGTACGCCGTGTCTATTAAAAAATTCAATATTTCACCTCAAGAAGCTCTGTTACGGGGATTCCCTGTAAAAATCACCAAGCCTTTTTCCAAAAACATCTTGCATCCGCGAAGCGTCATTTTTGTCCGCCGATATACTAAACCCCGTACGCGGAGCGCACTCGTCGCATGATCGATGCCTCGGGCCATTATTACTTGCAGCCCCTTACGGCATTGTTGCGGACCCCATACCCCGAGCGGGGCACAGCGCACAACCACCACCACCACCACCACCGCCGCATAACCATTTCGCCCGCTCGCCGCGAAGCGACCGGTGGTGGTACTGTACGCAGCCTCCGCGTCCTGCAGAGAAGGCGACGCGAAATCTCCCGCTTCGCGCGCGCCAGAGAAGCCGCGTGTGCGTAGAATCGACGCTACGTGACGAATCCTAATTGAACGTTCCCTCGCGGCGGCCTCCTCGCCCGCGGGCGTAGTTACGCCGATCGCCGTCGTGCGTTTCCGGTAGAAGCATCGCAGGCGCCGAGAACGCACCGTCGCGACGCGCCCGATGCGAGGAATCGCAAGACGTTCGCCGTGAGCTGAACGGCGAAGCGCATGGCTAAGATACAAGCAGCAGTCCCTATTGAAAAGATCCCATAGATTCCAATAGACGATTTCTACGGGAATCTGATGTGCTTCGGACACAACAATTCCAGGTATCCATTAGAAAAATTTGAAAAGAACGAATTTGAATGCATTTGATTCTACGTGCATCTCTGCGAGATGACGAATAGGGATTACCGAATTTTATATGTATCCGTAAAAACAAGTTGAATTTCATAAAGATAATAAAGACCTGTACACGCCATTCTATTTGTAATTGCTAATAGAACCTTACAAGATTTTATTTGGTTCGACAGATACACACACGGAGAACAAGAATTAGTTGGATCTACTGAAAATTACTTGCGCGGTCGCAAGTAATTATAATTATTTATTTATATCAATGAAACTTTGTAAAATGCATCAATTTGGTATCTCTTCCTTGCAATCCCATGTGGAATAGTATGTGATTCCAAGGACGAAATATCAAATTGGTACGAAGAAAGGTTTAATTGATGTAAACGAATAATTACTTTTAGTAGATCCAACTAATTCTTTTTCTCTGTGCACAGAATCCCATAGATTCCCAGTCATCTCTCTCGGATCTTCATTAAAAGGTTTCGGGAATTACTGTGTCTGAAGCACTTCAAATTCCCATGGAAATTCTAGGAAGATTTTATAAGTTTTTTATGAGAGTCAATGATATTTTTTCAATAGTGGTGGCCAGATACGTCCCACTATCCGAACATATTTGCGTATAACATTGTGGCGACCCGTCACGCTACGACGGCCTGCCGCCAGATGGCGCCGACCCTCTCGGCCATCGACTCCGCGGCTACCGGCCCACGGCTCTCGGCTTCTCGTTAGTGGAAGAACAACGGGCAAGTTACTTATATGAGACGGTAACTGCCCGTCTCTCACGGAGGACCACAGAGCGTCTAAGGCAGGAGTCGGCCTCGCTTTACTGACGAGTCCACGGGCCGACTCCAGAACGAGACGCTCAGCCACGAGTTGACGAACTCACTTTTCGTTCGCCAACATAAGTATTTCAGAAATACTCTTCCCGAACTTGTGACATCATGTTCGGGGTAGGTTTAGCCTTCCAAACGGGTAATATTTTACTGCAATATGTGGCTGCAACACAGTGGCCGACAACATTGCCAGCAATACCAGCCAGACTATGCAATTTAGGATAATATTTTTAGTATGTCCCGGCCATGTAGCTACACATTTTTTGGTATCGTCGCCCGTTTAGCCGCGCCTTTAAACATGGGCCATACTGTTGCAGAAAATATTGCCGAAATATACATTGCCGAGCTATATACTGCATTAAAATATTTTCATGATGGCTGGGATATAGTTGCCAATATTGCAGCCACACACACATTGCAGTAAAAATATTACCCGTTTAGACGCCCCTTTAGTCTCACGCACGTCATCGCCCTCCACGATATTGTTCCCGAGTGTAGTAGATAAGCGAATAATTTCGATAAATTTTTCAGTTTTCTTGTCTCAGATTTGTGTAATACGCCATAGGTATCTATATATTACGCCAGGACGAAACGCTCCGCCACGAGATGGCGAACTCACTTTTCGTTATTGAAAATTCAATATTACGACTCGCGTACTTCTTTTAGAACTTCTCCGGTGCCGCGAATTAACGTTACAACATGAAAATGTTGCATGCTCGGTGTATCTCCCCGTTGATGATTGTCGGGTGCGAACTGATTTCAATGCCATTCACTAGCACCATTGAATTCTCAACAAGTGCAACATACACGCGCATGAACGGTACGAACGTTCGATGTGGAAGCTTGCGACAATAATGAATCACCGAACGCCTTTCTGTATATATCGTTTCGTGACGAAAGACACTCCAGTACTTTTCTCGTTAGTGGTCCAACAACGGGCAAGTTACTATAGAAGCCCGTAACTGCCCGTCTCTCACGGAGGACCACAGAGCGTCTAAGGCAGGAGTCGGCCTAACCTTATATTACTGACGAGTCCACGGGCCGACTCCAGGACGAAACGCTCCGCCCATGAGATGGCGAACTCACTTTTCGTTCGCCACACTTTATATTACATTTCGAGAATAATCCCTTAAGGCCCACTTGTTCAATGTAAGTTCAAGGCTGGTTCAGCTTGAACCGCCGTTCTTTATATATTATGTGTGACACGAAATGTACCAAGAACGGCGGCTCAAGCTGAACCAGCCTTGAACGTACGTCGAACAAGTGGGCCTAAGTCTTCCCTTGTCGGCTAAACCGTTAAAACGCATTGCTGAAATATTTTCTCACATTTCATTGGCTACAGCATAAATTATTGAATGTGGTAAAAAGAATCAATTCCTCGGAAAAAATCTTCAATATGTAAATTAGGAATGCCCATGACAAATTTCATCTAATAAGAACATTCAATCAAATCTGCTACACGTATAATATTTTTATGGGTTTCCGCGCGGATACTGATCTTAATCGTCCGGTCACTGCTGCGTTCACCTTATCTCTCACTCGTCGCGCGGAGAGGATCTCCGATGCGAGATGCGAAACAAAAGGGCGGGGGAGGAGAAAGCGTTCGGGGCAAAGAGAACGGAAACAAAAGCGACGCGAGGGACACGCAGTATGGCGGCGCTTCCGGCTCGCTCACCGCACACAATGCACTTCGCCGTGTTAACTTCTGTGCCGCCGCGATCGCTCCGTTTCGCTCGCTCTTCCACTCTCACGTGCATGCGACGCGACGGTGGGTAGGTACCACATGCGTACACCCCGCCGCGTCCCACCAACACTTTCTCTCTCTCTCTCCCCTCTCGGGGCTGCCACCTTTTCCTTCTCTTCCACCTCCGCCCACCCATCGCCTTTCTCTCACTCTCTCTCTCTCTCTACCCTGCCGCGCCGATTAAATGCACGGCGCGCGCGCGCCGATATTAACCCATACCTCGCGAAGGAGTCGATCTTTGTTGGCGCGCGATGCACTAGCGATATTAAAAAATGCCGCGTCACTGGACGCAGCGGTGAGGAAACGGAAGAGCGGCGCGCGGCGAATCGGGGCCGACGTTTTAAGAAATTAGTCGTCATTGTCGTGCGCTCGCTGCAGCGAAGCGCGGCGCGCGCTCGCTCGCTCGTTGCAGTTCTCATACGGGAAGCGTGACGCGTGCACGCGTGGATGCCTCTTCTCTCCGCGCTGTACTCCGCTCGCCGGGGAAGAATTTCACGCTCCGATCGTCCGCCCGAGACAATACGCGGGGGGGGGGGGGGGAGGAGCGCGAATTTTTCTGTATTCTCCGTCGGGTTGCGCGCGTAATACGGAGAGGCGTCGTAATTTCTTGGGATGCATTTTCGTGCCGGTTTGGGTTGTAATTCCTTCGAGAAGTTTGCGTTACTCTGTGCCGTTTGATGCACAGAGGAAAAGAATTAGTTGGATCTACGAAAAATTACTTGCGGGGTCGCAAGTAATTATTTATTTGCCTAGATTAAATTTGTCTTCATATATTAATCGAATCTTTCTTCCTTGCAATCACATAACATCCCATGTGATTGTAAGGAAGAGATATTTCATTAACGCGAACTACAAAATTTCATTGACATGAGTAAATAATTACTTGCCACCTCACAAGTAGGTAATTTTCAGTAGATCCAACTGATCTTTTTTTCTCTGTGTGTAATATAACTCCTACGCTGAGAGAAATAATTACTAGTGTCAAAAAAGATGTTTCTTGAATCAAGAACATATGATCTTACAAATTTTTAAGAATGCAACGAGACATTCTTTTTACGCAAAAAAAACAATTACTCGACCCTGTCAAATATTTCCTTGCACAAAGAAAACCATGGCTTGATCCTAAAATTATAATACTTTATGTTTTTGACCGAAGAAAGTATTTTTTGGCATTAGTAATTATTTCTTTCAGTGTACATAGAGAGAACAATTCACTTATTGTCAATAAACGTATACTTGAATACGGTGAAATAAATATTTAATTCAGTAATAAAATTAATTAATGTGTGGCGAACGAAAAGTGAGTTCGCCAACTCGTGGCGGAGCGTCTCGTCCTGGAGTCGGCCCGTGGACTCGTCAGTAAGGCGAGGCTGACTCCTGTCTTAATGACAGAATTAACGAGACGATGAACAAAGATTTTATAGAGAAGCTTCTGTTAACAATCGCAGGACGGTATGGAAAGCAAAATTTTTCCGACAGATTCAATCGCTTGACGGAAGAGGGGAAAATTGAGGGATTATTCCAACAGATTTGCCGGAACTGACTGAACAGTATAAGCATTGTGGCGAAAAGGATGTAGTCGCCATCTAATCGGCGGAGCGTCTCGTCCCGGAGTCGGCCTGTGGACTCGTCAGTAAAGCTAGGCCGACTCCTGCCTTAAGCCCGCTACAGACTATGCGCGATGCGTGATTTCGTGCATAGTGTGTAGGGACTTATTCGTTAAAAATCGATTCGTAAACAACATGATTCGTGTGGTTCGCAGTGATTCGCAGTGATTCGTTCTTGGCCAACTCGCTACAGACTATGAGCGATGCGTGATGCACGATGCGCGATGCGTAATTCGCGGCAGTTCGTTGTAGTTCGTAGCAATTCGCTCTGTGGTCCTCCGTGAGAGACGGGCAGTTACGGTCTTATATATGTAGTAACTTGCCCGTTGTCGGACCGCTAACGAGAAGTCGAGAGCCGTGGGCCGTGTCGGCCCCATCTGACGGCAGGCCGTCGTAGCGTGACGGGTCGCCACAAATTAAAAAATGAATCAATAAAATAAATATTAAATATTCTAGTAATTAATCGATATCTTCATGTCCCAACGAAATATTTATTTCGCCGTATTCAATTATTCGTTCATCAACTGCAAATCAATCGTTTTCTCAGTGATACAACGACGAACCATACCATAAAACTACGATGTTGAATTTCTTTACTCGATTTTCAGCATCCCCTATTTCTCCACATTGCAGTGCAGCATTTCCGCACCTCGCCGCGACGACATAAAACCCTGCGCTGCCGGTGCAACCGAGAAAGACATCAAGCACACACAATCATTCCCGGGAAAATTAACGCGTCACGATCGGTCTCGGTAGTCAAAAATGTCGTCCCCTCCCCCCGCACACGCGTAACAAAACAGAAGAGATTCGCAGCAGCGCGGGCCACGGTACGTCCCTCGAAATTTCCTGCGTGCGCTCCGTGACGAATTCCCGTCGACGTGTTATTGCCCGAAGGGACGAGGGGGAGAGTGGGGGTCCTTGCATTTACAACCCCCTCTCTCTATATTGCCTTTCTTCCTCCGAGAAGAGCGATCGTCGATGCGGGGGAAAAAAATTGCGCAAGGCCGAACGAACCTGCGGGGACGGATATAAGTGCGAGCACTCCTGCAGCCCGCTCAACGGTGCAACGGGGAAAAAATGGGGTTAATCCCGCGCTAATCCCATTGAGACCTGCACCTCGGCGAGAGGCATCCCCAAAAGTTGTGAAAACATCCCGAGGACGAGATGGGTTTCCCCGACGAGTGGGAAAGTTGTGAAAATTAGGGGTGAAAAGCGGTGAGAGGAGAGAGAGGGGTGGTAGGGGTAGATACAGCGGTGCCGGCGCACGCAAGGACGACCCATGACGAGACCTTGAGGTCGCGTGGACGACGACCTGCAGCCTCTTTCACTCTCTCTCTCTCTCTCTCTTCCTCCCTCTGAAGCTATTCCTTCCACCCTCATCCCTCCGCAAGCCTGACGGTTCCGCGAAGCGGTGGCGGCTGGCAGTAAAAGTTTCGAAAGTAGGCTTTTATGGATCGTGGCCTACATTTAGGCCCTCGGTCAAATTTTCGCCCGGGACAATCGCATTTGCGTTCGCCCTCGGAAAGGACTGCCGAAGGAACCCGCCGAAAACCAGCGCGAGTAGCGGACTTTGTCTCCGGCGGGTCTCTGAACAGTGGTGGATGCGAGCGAAGAAGGGGAGAAAAATGCGCGGGATGACCAACGCGCGACGGTCAATCTGTTATTGGGAATCGACACTGGCGCCTCGTTGTGTGATGATGACAGAAAAGGGCGTTATCGTTAGCAGGGTGATTTCATGTGGCAATTACTTTAAATCTGACGCGTTTGTAAGTAGAGAGCTGTCAAACTTACACGATAACCGGTCACTTGTTCCGTATTTTTTTCGATTTTTATCAAATAATTCGCCGCGAGGACACTGTAATATTCGTACGAGAAGGATTTGTTTCTGCCCAACGCTAGATATCCTCAACTTCAAAGTTGGGGCAAAATTTCGACTCGAAATGCTATGGAGTGTTCAAGTAGGGTTTCAAGCATACGCTATTTTGACGCTACAATGAGCGAAAAGGGAAATTTCAGACACTTTTACTTAGGCCCTGCACAGACGGAGCGACACGACATCAACACGACACCCGAGCAACATGTCGCTCGAATGTCGCCACCATGTATTGAAATGCAGGTATTCACACGCGGCGATACGACAACCGGGCGACATGTTGCCGAGCGACATTTTTCGCCAGGCAACAGTCGCCGGGCGACATGAACTGGCTAGGTAGAGTGGCAGTTTGGTTTTGCGTCGCCTCTGTGTCGCCTCTGTGTCGCCTCGTCTGAATACAAACGCACGTCGGCGACATTCGAGCGGTACGTTGGCGTTAAAATAGGTATTTATATACATAGCATTGAAATAGAACCTATTGTACTTTACTACTTTTAACGCCTACTCTCACTTCGAGGTTCAAAGTAGGGGCAAAATTTCGACACGCGGGATTTACGAGATTTAAGTATTTTCGAATATTCCAGAAATTTCTTTATTTTCTCTTACTAGTTCCCCGCCCACAAAATTCCCTGACAATTCCAGGTCTTCTATAATTCCCTGGCCGCTGGACCCCGTGGGTATACAAATCCGTATTGAATGAGCCGCGCCTCCATGTCGATTCCCGATATCGCGATCGATCGGATCGATACGGAGCGTGCGGAGCGTGACGGACTTTACGACACGCTCTATCGGCATAACCGGCTGCAAATTGGAAGGGTTCGCCCTTCTCGCACCGACCGCGACGGGATTCGGGGAATTCCCCATAAATTTCCATCCTCGTCGATTCTGTCAAGCTGACCTAGAAACGCGGGTAGAGGGTCGCGGTCGCGGTTTATCGATCCACGTATAGATCGGAACACACTCGTCGTGCTTCTCCAGCTTCCCTCCTCTCTCTCTCTCTCTCTCTCTGTCTCTGGTATCGTTTGTTACAAACCGAGCGAAACGGCGACGCAGCGGAAGAGGAAAGGAGAGGGAAAGAGTATTCGCTCGAGGCTGTCGATAGGTATGTACGACACACCTGTCCAAATATTGTACCGTTTATCGACTTAATCTCCCTTTATCCCGTTGGCACGACCTAACCGTTAATTCCGCATTAACCAGCCCTCCGCTGTTTCTCCGACGGACCCGCGGGGCGACTACCTAATCGGCCTCTTACAGCGGGCGCGAGGGCGTGCGGGACATTTTTCGGAGAAATTAGCGCGGGCGATCTTTCACGCCCCGCTGTATTAGAGGGGTCGGAGGACGCGGGAGCTTCGCGGAAAATTATTGTTAATTATGGCGTTCGAGCGAGTGAGAGAGTGAGAGCATTCGAATTCGACGAGGGATACGAAACGGTCTTTAAACTATTTTCCATTGTGTATAACTACGATATTACTGAGAAAAATAATAGCTGATGCTAAACAAATATTTCTTGAACCAAGAGAACATGATGATTTTAATACATTTTGAGAATACAAATTGTCGGTTGAAAAATATACGGTGTGAGTCTGAACTTACTTGCCAAGATAAAAACTTGCATCACTATTATCTCATTATCTATGAGCTTTTGGCTTATGTTTGTGTGATACTGTTTTGAAGATTATATTTGCATCTACATAAAATCTTATATCGGTATAGGTCAAAAATTCGTCAATGATGAGATAATGGAGATTGAAGTTTCTTTTCTGCGTGACGAGTAAATAAACTCGTATTGTATATAAAAATACCTTAATTACCTTGGTTAGGATAAGAAATTCTTCCTGGACGAAAAAAAAATAATAATTGTTTAAGCCTATCGAATATTTTCTTATATGAAGAAAACCATAGCTTGACCCTGTAATTATATAATCTTACGTATTATTTCTAAAAGGTGATTTCTCTCGTGACAAACCCTTTGTCTCCCTTCATACGAAACCAAAAACGATAAATGAGGTACCATTTTAAAGACTGAGTTGTCCACTTTTGACGAATTGTTAATTTAAAATTTCACGTTGTATCGTTTGTTCAAAAATCGAAGGTAAAAATTGATTTTTGGCAAAGATAACGTACGATTTACAATCACTCTATACACAGTAAAAAAAGTCGTGTTAATTTTTTACACCATTTCACCGATGTGAACCTACATATACCACATCTGGTGTCATTCGGTTTTACGCCGTTGTTGTCTAATACCACAAAAGCGATCTATGTAGTTCCACAACATAGAATTTTTCAGTGTAGGTATCTTTACGCATCAACGTTCCCCATTTTCTGTCGTCTGCGAAATTTCTGCACGGGCCTACCGATATTCTTTTTTAACCCTTTAAGTTTTACTGGGAGAATAGTTTCCCATCAGGCCTAAGTCTCCTAGCTGATATTTTAATGGAAAACTAATTCTACACAAGATAAATGTAAATTCTAATACATATGAAAAAATAATATAAATACGTAAGGTAAGGTGGGGTAAGAGCGTACCAAAAATAGACGGGACAAGTACATTACATCAGCATATCAACAGAAACAGTAATTTAGATTAGCAACTGCGAAAATACCTCTTAGATTAAAAAAAAGCAGCTTTTTTGTACGCTCTTACCCCACCTTATCTACAATTTTTTAAAACATGAAGATAATTTTTTCATGGGAAGAAATATTATATGCATAAAAAAAAGTTCGTATAATGTGTTTTAAAATGGGTCCCAGTCTTCTGCCACTTAAAGGGTTAAAGAGAACATTCTTCTCGCTTCTCGCATCAGCAATTATTTTACTAGATATGCGCCGTTTCCCAAAATAGGTATACACGAAGGTAATGCGAGTCATCCGATCACAAGAATAGCCGTTCGCCAGTCAAAGCAATCGAAATTTCTTCGAGACCATACCGAGGTCCGAGCCTCCCGGTGAATAAAGTACCATCGATACCGCCAAGCATATTCATCAACACGTCGACCAGCCGATGCCTACGCGAGGGTAAAGTCCACCAACGGACAGCCTTCAACATTAAATATGTACACCCCCGTATATACCTACCGAAGCATGCTACAGAAACAAAGACCCCCCCCCCCACACAACGACCTGTCCACTTTGCCATCCAAGAGGAGTCGCTCGCCGCACAACGACGTAACCGCCGCTACGTACCTACCGCGCGCGCAATCCACGCTACACCCCCGCAGCGTCCACCCCGCGAGACCAACGCGCCAAGGAGGTTAGCAAAGTACGCGGAGCACGCGACACGTGCGCCGCAACCCGCGACACGCGTGAAATTTACATCGACTCCGACGTTCCTCTCCTCCTCCTCCTCCTCCTCCACGGCTACCGCCAAGGTAGAATAGCCGAGCCCGCGCGCGCGAGCACGGATATACATAGCTATATACCCGGAAGATAGTCGGAAGGAGAGAGAACCAGGGAGAACGAATGAAGAGAGTGCGAGAGGGCGAGACTCGGTTGGTATAGGTAGAGTAAGGAAAGCACGAGCCACCCTCGATAGCCCCTCGCAAGCAAGCAACCCCTAAGCCTGGTTAGGGGTGAAGGCGGCGAGCCGCGGAGGCCACAACACGACCGCCGTCCTCATTGGTCGACGCGCGCCTCTGGGAGGGGCCCCGGAAAAATTGGAGGGGAGAAAAATCCCCTCTAAATAGCTGCGGCCAAGCCGCGAAAAATTAGAATCCGCTCAGCCGGCATCGAGTGCGCGTCGGACGTGGTTGTCGCGCCGTTCTACGTGGTGGAGGATATCGTCGATATAGTGTAGCGCGCGCGCGGGGTGCCGCAGTTTTTTTTTATCCGCCGAGGTGCGAACGCAGTCTTCCTTCGATCCTCGATCGAATCCTCGCGACCGCTGTGTACGCGAGCGGAAAACAACCCACCCTCCGGAGCAGCGCGGGCGCCGCCGCGTGTCAACGGAAGTGCGAGGTGTGCGTCGGAGTGCAACCGGTGCGCGGCCGCGTCGTACGAGCCGCGCCGCCGCGCGAGGAATATAAATTGTGGGGGATCGCGAAGGGGTGGTTGATATATCGGCGGGCAAAGGGGAGAAACGGGACCGCCGATCGCGCGACGCGGGGAAGCGATGCATCTACCGGACGGTCCGCTCGGAATGGACTCCTTCGGAGCGCTTCACGAGACCCTGAGCGCCTGCCACAGCGACCTGGTGCAGACCGGAAGCCCGGCGATCCTCTGCAGCGCCCTGCCGTCCCACTGGCGCTCGAACAAGTCGCTCCCGGTGGCCTTCAAAGTCGTCGCCCTCGACGACGTGAGCGACGGCACCCTCGTCACGATACGCGCCGGTAACGACGAGAACTCGTGCGGGGAGCTGAGGAACTGCACGGCGGTCATGAAGAACCAGATCGCCAAGTTCAACGATCTGCGATTCGTCGGACGTAGCGGGAGAGGTGGGCGATTTTTTCGAGAAATCGGGTTCATCGAAAGTTGGACGGACGTTTGCACGTTCGGCCGCTGCACGGAGAGAGAAAATTAGCGGGACCCCCGCGAAAAATTATTTGCACGGTCAAGAATGATTATTTATTTATGTAAACTTAGCCTGTTATCGTGTTAATTGAGCATTTCTTCCTTGCGGTCACGTGCTGTTCCACGTGATTGCAGGGAAGATATATTTAATTGATATGGAAAGGAATTTAATTAGTGTAAATAAATAATTACCACCGCGCGGGTAATTTTTAGTGGGTACGACTAATTCCTTTTCTCTGTGTGAGAGAACTCGAAGAGCGATAACGACGTACACCCACGGAAAAGGTCTATAGTTTAATACGAACCGAAGGAAGGAATTTATTTGAGATGAATGGAAATTTATGCACATCGGACGAGTCTATTTGAATTAAATAAATGTTTTGCTAGGTTCGTACTCGATTAAAAAGATACGCGAAACATTTATGTAACTCAAATAGACTTTTTTCCGATGTGACTAAATTCCAATTCATCGTAAATAAATTCGTCTTTTCAACAATAAATTGAAAAATAACTACGATAAATTAATCGATTTTTCATTCTTTCGTTCATTTTGGTCTCGAATAAATTTCTCTATTAGGTTCGTATTCCGACTAGATCTTTTTTCTCAGTGTACATACGCAATTGAATGGAAATGATGCACCCGTTTTTGCATTCTAAAGTCGACAGATTCTTTATATCAATTTAACATTCCTTGCGCTAATTTTAACGAAAAATATTGGATTAACACGAAGAACCGGTAGACTTTGACGTGCAAAAATGGGTGGACCGTTTCCAGCGCAAAATTTCCAACTGTGCGCGTTCCCCCCATTTCAACCCCTGTGGCGGAACTGACTACAACGATTCGACTTTCTCTCCCGCTTCCAGGAAAACATTTCTCGCTAACGATCCAGATCAACACTGTACCCTTCCAAGTGGCCACGTATTCCAAGGCCATCAAAGTAACCGTCGACGGGCCCCGAGAGCCGAGATCCAAGACGAGTAAGTTTACTTCATTTTTTACGCGATGTCGAGTTCCCGTGGTGATTTTTCGTTCCAATTGCTGTCTGAAATCTGACGCGACTGACGCTCAATGCCGATAGTCGAAGAGCTACGTCGGAATAAACATTGAACAATTGGTTTCAAGAACACCACGTGAATTGGCACGTGACATATTTCAACCCCCGATCAAAAACCTCCTCCGAACCTCACCCAACGAGAGAGTCCTCCCCCGCGCGCGCGTTTCCCCGTGTAAAGAAAAAGTATGGCGAAAATCTAGGAAGAATTGAACCAAAAAAAAAAGAGGTATAACTACGGATCGTATTCCAGGCTTTCATCCTAGTAGTGGAATCAATCTAGACATTGGATATATGGTGTAAACGAAGTTGGGCTTGAGGGCATGAAAATTAGACCAATCGATAGCTGGAGGTCTGAATATTAACATATCAAAATGTATCATCTATCAATTCACGGGAAAATTTATAATTAAAAACTATCGAAGTAATTAAAAACAATCAAAGAAAATGAAGCTACCCATTTGTAGCGGGGAAAATTTACTATAAAATTGGTGCGAGAACCTACATGACAAAATGCACGGTTAATTTATAATAATTTTTTGAAAGTCCCGGTGTACGAAAGTACAATAAGCTACGCATGGCGCGTATCACGTGGTCGGCATGGGAACAGCTGCGATTGCTCGGCGAACCATGCTCAGAAATTACTTTCGTACACCGGGACTTTCAAAAAATTGTTATAAATTAATCGTACATTTTGTCATGCAGGTTCTTGCATCAATTTTATAGTAAATTTTCCCCGCTACAAATTGGGAGCTTCATTTTTTTGATTGAGTAAATAACGTAGGAGAAATTAATGATTAAAGTGGCTTAGGGCCAAAACTTCGATAGTTTTTAATTAATTATACATTTTCCCGGGAATTGACAGATGATACATTTTGATATGTTAATATCGGGACCTCCAGCTATCGATTGGTCTAATTTTCATGCCCTGAAGCCCAACTTCTTGTACGAAGTCTAGATTGATTCCACTATCCGGACGATTTTCTCCTGTCAGTTTAACAGCAAAGCTTACTCGACCAAACTCTCGGGAAACAAAAGTAAACTGTCCGGCTGAAAGTCTAGGATAAGAGCTGTAGCCATACAACTTCGGCTATACTTTTCTTACGCGCGTCTGAAAGAATCTCCCGCCGAAGAATCGCCGCAAACGAGGAGGAACCTCCGCACGCGTGTACCGGAGGCATTTAATAATCTGGCTACAGCCGGTGGACCTCAAACCGCCGCGGTTCGAACCCTCTCCTCCCTCGTTGCCGCGCCAACCTGGCAGCGTTTCAAGCCGCGGCGGCGGCGTCCTTTGCAGCGTCCGATTATTTTCCCAAGCCCGCGCCGCGATTGGTCCGACTCCGTTAAGCGCGTCTTGTTTATTGGTCGGGTCCGCCGGCAAAGGCGCCGCGTTTTTACGCGTCTGTTTATCGCGCTGCACATGGCGATAGCATGTGCGTTAACGCCGCGTCGGATAAACAGAAGAGGCGAAACGCCCGCGCGCAGGGGCGCGAAGAAGATGTCCGCGCGGAGTCGTGTGATTCCTCTCGGTCGTCTCTTTTTCCCCCCTTTGCTCGGCGGCGGTTTATCTCGCGCGAATGATCGGTCGACTCTCGCCGCGAGAGAAATCCTCGGAGAGATTCGTTCGTCGAGCGCCGATCGCCTCGACGATCCAAAGGGATCTATACGAGCGCGCAATAGGACGTGTGCACGGAGAAAAAGAACAATGCGGTTGAAAATTACTTGTGTGATCGCAAGTGATTATTTATATCAATTAAATTTTTTAATGCATCGATTATATCGCTTCTTTACAATCATGTGGAATAGTATGTCATTCAAAGGACGAAATATCTAACAAATATGAAAAAAGAATTTAACCCTCCGTTAGTCGCTATGGGTCTGAGAGACCCATAGCGTTTTTATTTGCTAATTGTTGGAAAACTATTAGAGCCACACCATTGTCGCTGTAAGTTGTAAATTATTTATTTTATAGCACTACAAGAATGATATAATTTTAATTTTATTTTAAACGCATTACAATTATAAAAAATAAGATTTACTGATACGGGTCTGACAGACCCATAGCGACTATGGGCGTCTTCATCAGCTGACGCGCCTAACGGAAGGTTCATTGATGTAAATAAATAATGATTTGCGACCCCGCAAGTAATTTTTAGCAGATCCAACTAATACTTTTTCTCTGTGTAGCGATCGCGAAAGACGACCTCGACGCGCGTCGCCTTAAACTCTATTCATAGACTTTAACTCGCTATCAAATCCACGGGAAATCATCCGATCGAATTCCTCGGCCCTCTACACGCATGCCTCTTCACTCCCCTGCCCCCTCCCAACTCTCAAACGTAAACATTCGATGAATCTAATTCAGTAACGTCCGACTAAAGTCGACTTTACGTTCTGCCACCCAGACTTTCAGTACGGACCGGGATTCCCCGGACTTGGGCTGCCGAATCCTTGGTTCGACGCCGCGTATTTCGGGCGTGCCTGGCATCTACCTCACTCGGCGCTCAAAGGTAAGAATCCTCTCAATTATAAGTTTCCGTGCGAATAATCGTACATTGAAAAAAATGGTCAGCTTGACATAAAAAAACGCATCTAGTCAAACGCGTTTAATTATCCTAAGCGAAATACTGGTCGATCGAACCGAATATTCAGTTATTCTAACCGAATGCATAGTAACTTTATACTGCAACAAAAATGTGTGTTAAATTTAATATAATTGTGTGTACAAAGTTTTTATCCGATATGCGATTATGAAAATTAATACACTCTCTGTTATGAAATTTATAAGGGAAATATATTAATTTTCATAATATATTGAAAAGAAAAAGCTTTATACAAAAATGTATTAAAATTACAAATTTTGTTCACAGTGAGACCAAAAAATAGTCAGTTTAACCAAACAAATAGAGGATCCATAACTCGCTAAAGAGTTTGGTCTTGGTCTTCGTCTCCAAGATTTTGCTAAAATTGACCAAATTATTTTTCTCAGTGTATCGACTGTTCCTTTATCTTCTCTCCGTGCATCCATCAGATTATTTTCTCCCGTTCGGTCGAGCTCGTGTGTGCCAAGGAAATAACATAAACCCCCACGAAATCGTCGCATCCATCGTTCGATCACGCGAACAACTGGAGAAATGAGACGAAGTAAACACGACGAAAGAGACAACGCGACGCGCGGTCCAGATTCTCTCGACAAAACTTGGACGCGGAACGGCGAAACGCTCTCGCCGATATCGATTACGCGACGTTGGCTGATGATGATTCATCGGACGACGCGCGCGTAGCAGGACCGCGAGGGGCTCCGGAGCGCAGCCCCTGCCCTTCCCGACCCCTCGTCGGAATAACAATACGACTTAACCCCTGACAACCCCTCTCGCGCCGCGGCAGAGCCCCCATCCGAACGCGGCAGCCACATCGTACACGATTTCTGGACCGCGCCGCGTATCGCGCACGCAAACGCTGCAAACTCCGCTCCCACTCGCCCTCGGCGATCCACCCTCCGCGTCTAGGCACACCGCGAGGACGGCACACCACCGACGTCTTCCTCATCGCCACGTCCCGCTCACGCTTCCTTTCCAGGATCAATGACGATGCCGCTGGCCGAGCTCTTTCCCACGACCTTCGCGCCGACGGTGCTGCCCTCGACCTACCCCTTCGCGGCGGAGCACCTCAAGTACGCCACGCCGGACTACCCCCTCCCGGCGAAGACCGGGCGCCCCACGGCGCCGTCGAGCCCGCTGAGGAGCCCCGCGACGGAGCCGCCGAGCGAGAGCGGCAGCGAGTCCGCCGAGGAGGTGCGGAGCGCCTTCGTGCCGATTCGCCTGAACACGCTGCCCCCGACGCCCTCGACGGCGCCGTCCTCGTCCTCCCCCGAGCGGACGGCCGCGAATAAGCCGACGGAAGGCGCGCGGGGCGAGCTGAAGGCGCCGCGGACGATGATCTCGCAACGGCCGACGTCGAAGAGCCCCACGTCGACGAAGCTCCCGTCGACGCCACCCTCCAAGCCGGTCTGGAGGCCCTACTAGGAGAGGGACAGGCCCGGGGCTCGAGGATGAACTTCGACTTCGACACGAACCCGCTGGACGGCTGGCGATGTAATATCCGCGGCGACGCCTCGCGTCGTCCGCGCACCCCCCTCCAATTCACCATCCACGGGTATCCGGCGGAGCGACGCTGCTCTCGTCCGGCTCTGTCGCGGGGGGTGCGAGGAAAAAGTGCAACGGTCGTCCCTACGCCGAGCTTGGAAAGCGTCGCGACGACGGAGCGGCTGGTCCGCGGTCCCTCGTCCGCGTCGACTGACCGATCTCTATGTCCGGATGAGGGAGAGAAAATTGTAAATAGCTGCGACGAGGTGTGAAAGTGCGAAGGAGGGGTTCACGATTGTACATAGGAATTTGATTGTATCTGCACGGGAAGAGATGAATTGTAACGTCAACAGAGTTTCTGGTAAAACGCGGGACGAGGCCAATTTATTGTTACGATAACTACAATTTTAGTAAAATTGTACAATAGTTATCCCGACAACAAATTGGTCTCGTTTCGAAAAATTTACCGTAGATTTTTTTTTCCGTGTACGTATTCATTACTGGGTGATACGAGCTCCGAGCGTCGGCGTCCGTCGCTAGCGACGAGTCGCTTCGATATGAGAAATTGCGAAGAATTTTGTATTTATATAACCAAAGATATATATATATATACAGGGTGACATTTTGAAAACTTGCCACCCCAATATCTCAGAAAGTTACAGAGATTTTCTAAAAAAAGAAAATACGGTTTCGGCAGAGGAGGGGGGAACCAAAATGACATAATCTGAGACGCACCCCCTCCAACCCCCTTAGGGGTAGCCCCCCCCAACTTTGTAATCTTAAATAGCAACCCCCCATGTGTGATACAGCGTTGGAAAGCTCTTTAAAAATGCTTTACAACAACACCAAATTTTGGTACCTTTCGATGAGTAATTTTTGCGCAAATCGAGAAAGAAACTGCTAGAAGTAAGTTGTCAATTTATTTATTAAAGGCCAATTACGTGACAATAAATTTTCGAAATGATTTCCATTGATTTTTCGGACTTTTTCAAATGTTGTTCTTGAAATTTTGCGACATTCTTGCATAATTATCTGTTTCAGTTGGTTAATGCTTGCTGGTTGAGTTTGAAAAACAACAGATTTCAGATGTCCCCATAAGAAGAAATCGCAGGGAGTAAGATCAGATAATGGAAATCACTTCGAAAATGTATTATAACATAATTGACCTTTAATAAATAAATTGACAAAACTTACTTCTGGCAGTTTATTTCTCGATTTGCGCGAAAACTACTCATCGAAAGGTACCAAAATTTGGTGTTGCTTTAAAGCATTTTTAAAGAGCTTTCCAACGCTGTATCACTCATGGGGGGTTGCTATTTAAGATTACAAAGTTGGGGGGGCTACCCCTAAGGGGGTTGGAGTGGGTACATCTCCGATTATATCATTTTGGTTCCCCCTCTCCACTGCCGAAACCGTATTTTTGTTTTTCAGAAAATCTTTGTAACTTTCTGAGATATTGGGGTGGCAAGTTTTCAAAATGTCACCCTGTATATAGGGGGAGAAAATCAATTGTACATATTATAGATTAATACGTGCTTATCGTTAGGTGTATCATAGTTGTATATGGACAAACAGAGCGGACAATAATACATATGTATGTCGTTTACCGAAGAAGAAACGGGCACTTGTGTGAAATATACAAACAGAGACAAAACAATTATTTATAACCGAATCTCAATGCGAAAAGAAAACAGTCGGAGGAGAATATCGACGAGACGAAATAAAGATCGAATCCAGTCGTTCGACTTTCTGATAATTGCCTGCAGTCTTTCTTCTTTCTCTGTATTTCCACTGCACTCGCGAGTCATGAGGAGGAGGAGGCACACGTTGGTCCTCCACACCGCGCACGTGGACAAGTAAGTGACCAGCCCGCGCTCCTCTCCAATTGAATTCCTACGTGTCGTTACCATACCTACACCGCCACCTCCCCTGCTGCTCCTCCTGATCGCGAGCGTCGAAGCTTGTCGCGTGTACGCGCGGAGAGGAGGCTTTAAACATTTCGAGCGCGGCGAGGAGCGACACTCGGCTGTATCCGTGTCACTGCGAGGGGTTTTATATTTTTTTTTCTTCCCGCGATTTAAATCTGAATGGCCGTCCTTCGAGACTCGACGTATGGGTTCCCATACGGCGGCGGAGGGGAGCGCAACGGGGAAACGGTTTGTATCTCGAGGGGAGAGCGCGTGAGATCTGTATTAGTACCTGTAGATCGTACACGCGCGTGTACAT
The DNA here is from genome assembly GCA_963678675.1 of Xiphydria camelus. NCBI lineage: Eukaryota > Metazoa > Arthropoda > Insecta > Hymenoptera > Xiphydriidae > Xiphydria > Xiphydria camelus. The sequence goes on along the minus strand of OY783195.1, from coordinate 26,750,489 downwards.
ATGTACGTGCGACTGTGCGTGCCGGCGGTACTCAACTATGATCGCCGCGTGACGTATTTTGTTCGGGAAAGTAATTGGGCTGAAGTGACAAAACGCGTCCAACACTGAAAGAAATAATTACCAATGTCGAACAATTCTCTTCTTCCGTCATAAAACGTGATACAGTACCGGGATCAAGCCATAGTTTTCTTCGGCAAGAAAATATTTGATATTAGCTCCAGTCATTGTTTTCTTTTCGCGCAGGAAGAATTTCTCGACTCGACGAAGGTATGTATCTACTCTTCAATCAAAAATTATATTTTTCCTTGAGCAAGAATCTGTATTTTTGTTTTATTTTTTAAATAATGTGTCCTTGGTTGAAGAAATATTTTTTGATACTAACAATGATTATTTGAAGGTACTCTGAATGAAAAATATAACGTACCTCGATCAAGAATCTGTATTTTAAAAGATGTTTAAGGGCCGGTTTTACCAACACGGTATAAACGCGGTATAGCGCTATACTGAGAATAACCAGCAATAAGCCTTATGGTTATTCTCAGTATAGCGCTATACCGCGTTTATACCTGTTGGTAAAACCGGCCCTAAATCGCATGTTCTTAATTCAAGAAATACTTTTTTTACACGAGCAATTTATTTATCTTAGTGTACATAGAGAAAAAGAATTAGTTGGATCTACTGAAAATTACTTGCGGGGTCAGTAGTAATTTTTTATTCAGATCAATTTGATTTTTTTTCGTATTAAATAAATAGTTTTTTCTTGCAATCGCATACTGCTCCATATGATTATAAAGAAGAGATATTGAACTGACGTATTAAAAAATGTTATTGGTTTTAATAAATTATAACTTGCGATCCCGTAAGTAATTTATTATAGATCCAACTAATTCTTTTTCTCTGCATAATTAAACGCGCTTAGTTATTCCAACCAAAATACTGGTCGATTGAACCATACATTTAGTATAACCAAAAAAAGGTCAGCTTAACCAAACAAATGAAGGCGCCATATTTCACCGAACGGTTTGTTCATCGTCTCCAGGACTTTAATCAAATTGACACAGTTATTTCTTTCGGTGTGATACGATTTCAAAAAATAAAGCACTGCTGGTGCGATTATGCATGCGCAACGTGATAGTGTAATCGCGTCAATCGACGAGATATTATAGAAATAATGTTTGCAACCGCCGAATCCCCCGAGAAATTCTTCCACGAATAAAAGCATTACAAAGTTCTTTTAGGAACAACTCGAGAAACAAGAGCGGGCCGGCGAGCATTATCCAGGACATCGCACCGACGAATTCGCAGGCAACCGGATGAGAACCGCCTCGACGTCCCACCCGGTCGTGACGAGTAGACAACGGAGTCGAGGAACCGTGAAGAGGGCCTCTCGCGCGCGCTGCACGACCCCGAGCCGATCGCGTAGTCCGATCCAATCCGGCGCGTCACACGGCTAACTAATGTTTGCCCAAAGAGTCGCCCCGTAATTGGGTTACCGTCGGAAAAATCAACGCCAACCGGGTGTCACGGCGCGCGCGCACGCGGGGTGGTGATCCTCCGGCTCGGGAAGTGGGTATGCCTACGGTGGGGTACACAGGGATGAAAAGGGCGTAGCCCCCTCTGTAGGAGCGCCGGAAACTCGGCGAACGCTATCGTTATCGCTCGCGCGACTCTTTCAAAAATAGGTGATAAAGAAACTGCGATAACCGCAGCACTTAGTGGGCCCGTGCGGAAATTCCGCAGACGACAGGAGATTGGGGAAGTAAATGCAAAAGATATGAAATGATTGTAAGTAGATTATACACTGAGAAAAACATGTAATAACTTGGTTGACTTAACTAAAATCCTGGAGTTTGGTTAAACTAACCAATATTTGGTTAGAATAATTAAACGTTTGGTTGGAATAACTAAAGATTTGGTGGGAATAACTAAACATCTGGTTGGAATGTAATAACTAAACACGTTTAACCAGATGGGTTTTGTCATTTTAACCTAATTATTTTTTTCTCAGTGTACGTTATCTTTACAAAAAATCAATTTTTACCTGCGATTTTTAAACAAACAAGGCAATGCGCAATTGTAAATTAAGAATTCGCCAAAAGAGAGAGCGGGGAACTTATAATCTCTTAAATAGTGCCTCATTTTTATCGTTTTTGGTTCCGTACGAAGGGAGAAAAATAAGGGATTGTCAGCAAAAATTACCTTCTAGAAATAATTTATAAGATTTTTCGAGTAAATACTCGACATGCAATTGACAGTGACGCGTAAAAGATGTACAATCGAGAGGAGGAGGAGAGGGAGAGTGCGGGGGAGGAAGGCATGGAGAACGTCGGCAGCGTGTATAGGTGTAGGACCGAGTTTGAGGGTCCTAGAGTTAGGCAATCAGCGTTGATGAGGGACGTTCGGAGGGGTGAGAGAGAGCTCGGACAATTAGTAACCACCTCCCGCGCCACCCGCACCTTCACCAACTGCAGTGCGCCACGCATGCGAAAGAGCACGCAGGTATGTACGCTGTTCGGATTACGAACGCGTATACGCGCTTGCGTTTGACGCTGTGTACCACCCGTTGTCGATGGTGCGAAGCGTGATGGAATGCAAATTTTCGATGAATTCGTGGTCGAGAGGGAAGTTGACTTTTTGAAGTATGTAAAAATAAAATACGGTAATACCCCGGAGTTACGTGATATGTAGGTGGGACCGGGCAGGATGATGTAAGCTGAAAAATACGTCAGTCAATGTATAAATTCCCATACATATTTAATTTCAGTGTTATACTAATATAGATTCTCAACTGGTTCATTACTAAAAAAAAATACCGAATTACTGCCGGTTGAGACACTGCTTGCGATTCACACTGGGACTAAGCTCAATATTATACATATATGTACACAGAAAAAAATTCATCAGAGCATCTACAAAGTTCGCAGTAAATTTCGAGACAAGGCCAACTTACCTATTGTTTCAATAACTACAATTTTAGTAAAAATTACGGCAATGCTTCCCAGACGAAAAAATTCTATATATTTTCTATATAACCTATAGTTATATGGTTTCGGTCACATATGGATTATATATGATTTCTCTATATTAATCATATAAGGACTATATACGAGATTATTTACTTAAATTTAGTTTAAAAAATTTTAGTTTTCTCGTATGTAGATTATACAACCATTCAAAAATCTGTATATATAGTCCTTATACGGTTAATACAGTAATCATATATCATCCATGTGTGATCAAAACCACATATGAATTATATACAAAATATATAGAACTTTTCCACCTGGGTTACAGCTTCTACAGGTTTAATCTATAATTTTTATCAAAATTGTAGTTATCGTACCAATAAATTGGCCTTGTCCCGAAATTTACCACAAACTTTGCAAGAGTGCTACGATTTATTTTTTTCCTCGTGCGATGCACCAATCGCATCGTCGTCCTACCGCAGCGCAGAAGGTGCGGAGTAGCCGGCAAGGTGCACCACCGTCGCGATTCCCCATCCCCCTTCCCATCCGATCCCATTACGGGGGCGTTCGACGCCCGGAAGGAGAAATTGAAAGACTCGAAGAGACTGCGGAATCTCCGAGAGACGGAAGGTATACCATCGCCCCGGGGATATCGAAATAATAAACCGCTTTCCCTCCCGCTCCGAGAGAGCCTCTCCCACCCTCGCGCGCGCCGACGTCGCGGCGGGCATCGCGTCGTTCCGCGCGCAAGAAAGGAGAATGTAAATAAAGTAATTTCTTTGCAACCGCGAGGGGTGAGAAGAGGAGGGAGGGAGGGAGGGACGCGTGGAGAAGAGGCGAAGGATGTCCTTAGCGTCCCAAGAACCACTTTATCTCTGTATCCTCTTCTACTTTTCATCTTCCACCCTCCCTCTCTCTCTCACACACCCTCTTACATACTTGCTTTCTCGCGGCGTACCGACGTAACAGGCTGCTTTGCATCCCAATGCGTGCGACAACCTCGACCTCGTAATCACTTATCGATTTTATCCCGCTCGAGCGCCTCGAGCGTCCGCCGAAGACCTGCAGCTTATCCATACCGGAGAGAAGAGTATATTAATCACTGTTATACTAGATAATAGATTTGAAACTTCGGAGAAGGTATTGCGTTTATTGCTTTACTCTGTGACAAAATTTAACACACGCTTAGTGAAGTTTACCAGATGTATGTCAACTGTTGTCATACAGTAAAGCTATATGAATGCAATATTTTCCCCGAAACGTCAAGTCTATTACGAGTATGTAGTACAACAATGATTAATATATTCTTCTCTCCGTGTATCTATAATAATACATTTTCTTTCAGTATATAAGTAAATAAGTAATAAGAATAAGAAATGGTAGGAAAAAATGGAGAAAGGCGACAAGAGAAGAAGAAGAGAAGAGAGGTGCATATCCAACCATTGACATCCAACGAAAAGCAAAAATATAATAATTCTAATTCCATCTCGGATGGAGTCACGGGTAACGATTAGTTTCCAATAAATTTCCCCGTCGTATTCGTCATGATTTTGAAGAAATAAAAAAGGTTTCATTCATCGGGGAACGCTAATCGCTCGCACAAGCGACTTTTCGCCTCGTGACACGGAATTTTATTACGGGCTTTAATCCAGGAGCGAAACGGATTGTTGATTCTTCATTTTCACGCGGCAACGGAGGACCTTAAATCGAAACCGCATAACGGAGCTATAAATCGAGCGCGATGGATTAGGCCGATTCGGCCTAAAGTGGATTAAACAATAAATCCACCTTTTATTTCGGTGCAGTTTATGTCCATAATCCCGGGAGCAGGAGCACGGACATCGGTCTTCCAAAGCGCGCCGCTGCCCAGCTACCTCTCGACGCGACGCGTCGGTCCGCTTTACGAGGACAATTTGATTTTAGGCATCGATTTTACGATAGGGTTCCGCATACCCGAAAGCCCCTCCAAAACTCATTCTCTTCCGGGTTTATTTGAGGTAAAAGTTGCGGTCATTGCACAGTAAAAGCGAAGCGGTGGTACTTTACAACGTTCACTTTAAACGGGGCAGACAGGGTCGTACCGACGACTTTAACCAACGGGGCTCGTCGATCGAGTTGCGTCTGTACGTTTCAGCGAGTCACGGGTTTTCTTGGTCGGCAGCGGTAAACCACCCTGTGCATCGCGAGGAAGTGCACTTACGGGTATAAACAGTCCAGTGATTCGGACTTGCGAATTCGGATCGCTTTCGGTGTGCAATTGACTAAATTTATTAATAATTTCTCAATACTGCGATGCCGAGTGAGATCGTCTTCTAGACGATTTAACTGATGATTCGACGCACGCTTTAAGGGTCGCTGTATCTTGTGATTGGTTGATTGAAGAAATAAAAGTGTGTAACAAAATTTCTAGACTTTCAACAGCTCTACGACTTTTGTTCGACATATTTTTTCGTCAGACTAATCGATCGCGAGATATGGCGTTCCATAGCGTATTCTTCGAGCACTGCATCAACGTTGGTCTGCAAGATTAGTGATCTACGTAAAGCAGCATCAACGAAATCTTCTTTACGGGCGCAGTATCGATGGATCCTTCAATTTTTTTCTCGAGATACATTCTTTCCTCTCCCATGAGTAGCCCTACATCAGCGCCGATCGCTCTCACCCGCACCTCGACCAATGGCGAGCGCGCCGACCAACCCACGCCAACGGAACTCATCACCAGGGAGGAAGTGGACACGTCGGAACAATTTCCTTACACCGTCTCTCCTGCCACCGGCGGGCTGCTCCTGCACGGATATTCCTACCCCTCGGCGATTGACCAATTTGCGAAATCGATTGGCGCGCCGAAACGAAGATGTAATTTTAACGGCGATGCACATACGGACCGGTCGTCACATTCTTGACCGTCGAATTTAAACTTAACTGTCAAAAAAATTGTATTAAATTCAATGCAAAATTGTATATAAAACTTTTATCTAATACGCGATTTTGAAAATTAAAATACTCCGTTGTGAAATTTGTAAGGGTAATTTCATAACAAAAATGTATTAATTTTCATAACCACGTATTGGAAGAAAAACATTATTTAAAAATGCAGGTATTAAAATTACTAATTTGTTTACAGTGTTGTGCAAGTAATTCGTCGTGTTTCATTCATACGTTTAAATGGACTTATTCGGTGATTAGGATAATTAAGATTTCTATCAATATACCGGCTTCCAATATTGGGCCAAAATTCTCCCACGTTCTTGTTCAATATCCGCGTAATCCACGCTGTAAATTTGAATTTTAAATATACTTTTATATAAATCTTTGTTCCCCAATACGTCATTATGAAAATTAATATACTTCGTAATTATGAAAATTAATATATTTCTTTATGAAATTACCCTTACAGTTGTCATAAAAGAGTACATATATTAATTTTCATAATCACGTACCAGATAAAAATTTTACATAGAGTTGTATTAAACTTAAGGTATTTCCATGGTTTTGCGTTTTTCTTACGAATCTCATAAAATTTTGCCAATCAAAAGACTGAAATATTACCCATCGATTCCCAAAATTTCAAAAGGCTGAGCCATGTAGTTTAAAAGAAAATGTTAATTCAAAGTAGCATTTTCTACACTGACTTTCAATGGCTAGCATATAGAAAGACGGTACCTCAGTGACGTTTTGAGCTATAACTACAGAACCAATCTTACAATGTTAAAGAAAAACTAACGGCGAATAAAATGATATTGTAGGATTATGTTCACAAAAACGGGAAGTGCTGAGCCATATAGTTTCAGAGAAATTATAACTTAAAAACTGAGATTTTTCTTGAAACTGCAAAGTGGTGGGGACGAGTAACGATGATGTGGCAACAGTGCGCACAGCTGATTTAGCCCTCTCCTGTGACTATGGGACTCAGTAGTACTTTTGCTACCGGAGAGGGGATTGCCAGTGGCATGGCGCGGCAGCCCCCACTACGGCACGTAGTGGCAGGCACATAGCGGTATTCTAAGGAGAGAGAAGCACTGTTGCCACGATTATCGGGCCAGGCAGTGTATATGTGTGAGGTACATTTGTACACAGGAGGTCTCTGTGTAGCAAGGAGCTCAGAGTACAGAGTTACTCAAAAGTTTCGTTCGTGCGTAATACAGTTTGTGATCAGTTGTACTAAGTCCTGAAGCAAAAAATTTGAATACGACTGTCACCATTGAAATACCTTAATACAAATTTTCTTGACAGTGCAGGTACAGCCGCAATATTGCAGTTACCTTTTCAGGTCGTACGAGATTGGCGAAAGGGACGAGGAATTTCGCGCATCTTTTTAAAAATTCGCTACACGAAAGGGACGCGGATGGACAGGGGCGCAGGCGAAAGCGCGGAGGAAGAGCCAAAGGGAGCAAAGGGCTCGGCACTTTTGAAACAGAGGCGATATTCGTGGGTAGCGAGCGGGCGGGCGGGCGGCCCGACGGGGTCGCGCTGAATATTCAAAACCGAAATCGAGGACTTTATAACTGGCCGTAAAAGTAAAAGGGGGCTTTTTCGTTTTTCACCAACCGCCCGACGGACGCGGTACGGCGTGACTAGATTGGCGAATAGTAAAACGCTTTCCCGGAAAACCGCCATGGCGACCACGTGGACCCTACGGTACTCCGTTTGACCTTTCTCGGTATTTGTCCTGTGGGAGCTTCTCCGCCAATTATTTCGCCGACTGCGATGTTCGGATGGCACTCGATCTAACGGAACAGCGATACGGAAGCCGTCGCTATACGGTTACAATGTATAGGGACGCTGTTCGAATTTTCCACGACTGGGATTTCCACTCGAAGAATTCGGGGGTTGGAGAGAAAAGTTTCGCAAGTCGTTTTTTTTCCGAAAAAACGGAGAAGGGTGAGCTCCGAATTTTCGAAAATCCTTGCTTCCGTTACACCGAAAACGATCCAGGTATAGCTTCCCAGCGAAGAATTTCGCGAGTCGTTTCTTTTTTCAGTAGAGAAAAACAGGCTCTGTACATTGAGAAAAATAATTAGGTTAAAATGACAAAACGTATCCAGTTAAACACGTTTAATTATTCCAAACAAAGTGCTGCTCGGCCAAACCAAATATCAAGTCATTCCAACCATACATTCAGTTATTTTGTCCAAAAAGTGCTCGGTTTAACCAAACAGATGGAAGATCAATATTTCGCTAAACGGTTTCGTCATCGTCTCCAGGACTTCGGTAAAATCGACCGAGTTATTTTTCTCAGTGTAAAAAAAAGCGTTCCGAAGCAAATCAAAGATTTCCGCATTTCCGAAACTCGTCGCGTCCGTTACACGCAAAAACGTTCCAGGTATACCTTCCCAGCGAACGAACCGTTCGATCCTCGACGCGCGTACATCGCGCCGTCCCACACGTACGATCTCCCATTTTCCATCCCCATAAAAACGAAGCAGGGTGTAAGACACCGCCGCGGTACAATAGCGGCAAAAATTATGGATCGGCGATAGGCACCGGGTGGGCCGCTCTCGCGTCTCATCCATTTAGGTCCATCACACACGACTGGATGGGGTGAGATTTTCGGGGCAGAGGTTCTCACGTAGATTACGACGGCCGCTCCACATCGTCTCGCGATCACCGTATGTATACCATCCGATCACCCGATAGACCTCGATCTCGTAGCGCTCTCTCGCGCCTCTCGAAAATCGGTTGCGTCGCCCCGGGAGTTGGCCCCTGACCACCGTGGTCGACGATGAGCGCCAGGGGCCATCTCTCCTCCGATGTGCGCTCGACTCGCGCGACGCTCCCGAGAAGAAAACTCGTCTCGTTAAAAGCGCGACAAGACGACAAACCCCCGTTGGCGAGTGTCGACGGTTCCCTTTGAGTGCGAATAAATTGAATCGGATGCGATTTTATTAGTCGCGTTTCAAAGTGCAGCCACCGACGCGCGAGGTAGTCGAGCTTTCTCTCTTTCTCTCTCCCTCCCTCCCTCTCTCTTCGGGAGCAGATTTATCGATTATTCCCTGGTCCAGTGGTCCCCTTTCGCCTTGCCGAGTAGATGTCACGGCGCGCGCGGGTTTTACAGCCACACGCGCGCCGCACGCACGCCCTGACGGTGTGCCGCGTATATATGTACGTGCGGCCGCACACTCGCGCGAGCGAAACGATGTGTGCGAGCGGAGGGCACCCCTCTGACAGTTGTATCGGTCGGGGGTAGAGCCGAGCCTGGCTCGGTCTAGGAGAGCCCAGCGCGGAAGCCCGCAGGGGTACGCCGCGACAACCCCCTAGCAACCCCTCAAAATCAACCGCCCCTTCCCTCGCTCCATTCTGTAGGCGGTAATGCCTCGCGCAGGGGTCGTCGGTACCCATCGACCAAATATCGCAGTCTCGGCCGCCCCGATTCTGAGAGGGAACGGATTCGAGTTCCGTGGGACGCGGGTGCATATTTGAGTAATGAATCGGGGGATGCGAGAATGCAACTCGGTGTCGGGATAAATCGGAGATTCACCTCGGTCGAGATTATCTCGAGTTCTGTGAATTTCTCGGTCGAGTCCATGTAAAACTTTTTCGAGGGGACACTTTCGCCTACAAAAAAGTTCTGCGGGGTTGCGGGCGAAAAGTTCACGATTCACGAGATAATCGCGGGGGAGGCGAAAGCTCTTTCGCGCTGATCGTCGCACTGTCCTTTTAGATCTACATCTGTACCCCCCAGGATAAAAGTGTATTATAAGTCCAATTTTTACATAAAATGGGATTTTTGCAGCATTACGCTAAGTATTAAGTCCACTTTAGTATGCAAAACCGCTTTAAGTGCCACCTATGATACCAAAGGAAATAGAATGATTATAACTGTATCAAGTCACACCATCTGCCGGGAGATAAAACAATATTAGAATTAGTAAAACACTTTTCCCAAGAACTGTTATTTTGGACTTAATACACTTTTATCCTCGGGTACAGATATAGACGTCGTTTTTTCATATATATTCCTCGTACTTTCCTAAAAAAAAATCAACCCGCCGCGAAATCTTTCGCGTGTCACCCCCGCAATCCAGCACGGGAGAAACGAAGAGAGCCTCTCGTCACTTTTCATCGCCCAACGACACGAAATTTACCGAAGCCGGCAGATCCCGAATAGAAGCTGCATCCGCCGCAGCGAGAGCGCGTCGTCCCCGGAGGCGATACCCCTTCTTACCATCCCTTGTATGTGTGTCGCGCCGGCCAAACTCTCTCCGGTTGCACAATCGCCGTGCCCCACGGGCTTCGGCGCTCGTACCGAGCCACATGCACGGGCGATAATAACGCGAGGGGGTTGCGAGACGGTGTGTGCGTGCCGCACGCGTTCGCATTCGCGGGGCATGTCGGGTTCTTTGTACGCGCGGAGTAACGGGGGGAGACCGTGAGGGGAAGTAGTAGGAGGGAGAGAGCGGGCTGTAACGCCATTATCTCGTGCTCCGGGGTGCCCATATGCGGTACCCCGTCTATAGGCCGCGTAATATGGTGAGACCCCCGCGGTACCCCGCCCCCTTTTCCCGATACCCCACCGGGGAAACCCCCGCGCCGCCACCGCCACCGCCAAAGGATTGAGACAAAAGTAAAGGGTCTCTCCTTCCGCGCGGCATCTTCTGTATCGGAAGGCGAGGTTCCGTCGTGGAAGGGCAGATGCGCACCGCCGTAAAACGATTAAGCGATTACATCGGTCCGATTATAACGGTACCCGCGTAAATTCGAAGAATCGACCCGGAGGCACGACTGCGCGACGCGTAGTTTTCATGTGGAAGGCTCTGACCGACGCCTCCCACAGGTGAGAACAATGGTTTATTACCATTGGGTTCTATGGAATCGGTTGGACACTACCGAAGGGAGTCGGCAAATTAACCCGATTAAAAGGTAAATATTTGAGTGTTTATTGTCAGGATGCTGGCCGGCCAGATAAGAAGGGAAAGGATAGCCGTCGACCGGACGAACTTGACAATTTTCTTTGTAAGTGGCTGTGGATTTCTCGGAATCGCAATTAAAGGTTACCCTATCGGTCTGCGAGGAATGAAATGCAGTCGGCCTAATCTCGCTATAGAATATGGTCAATAAAATATTGGCTCGCGCGCCCTAATGGTCTATAGCCAATAAATAGAATAGAAATGACTTCACTCTTTGTAACGGTAATTTATTGATTTACTACTTTTCTGCGTGTTACAAAATGTCACATTTTCTTATATCTTGCTCTTTGTATATAATGAAAAAAATGTTTAAGTCGAACACAGTAATTAACATTGCTCTGATAGCTATACTTTAAGGCTAAATAATGGATTAACTAGACGATATAGATAATATAACAATACCAAATGTGATAAGAATAATGCGCATTACTGAAATGACTCTACTACCTATAGTTGAAAAAGTTACACAAAGAAAAAGAATTAGTTGAATCTACTGAAAATTACTTGCCTGGTCGCACAAGTAATTATTTATTTATATCAATGAAATATTTTAAAACATCAATTATATAGATATCTCTTCCTTACGATCACGTGAAATATATATGTGACTGCAAAGAAAAAATATTTAATTAATATAAAGAAGGATTTAATAACCAACTAACTATTTTAACTATTCTTAATTACCGGAACAAAAAATTGTTGCGATAACTACATAAAACTGGTGCTGATTACAAAAGTGGAGCAATTGAGTCCAAAATAGTTGTCAGAGAACTATACTTTTTTTTCTCAGTAGAGATCAATTAAAAATCTCTTCCATATAATCATATGGAATAATATGTGATTGCAACGAAGAAATACGTAATTAATATGAAACAAGATCAAATTGATATAAATAAATAATTACTCGCGACCCCACAAGTAATTATTAGTAGATCCAACTAATTCTTTTTCTGTTCGAGGGCTGCACTGACTGCACATCGAGTGTATCTCTATTTTTTGTTGACGTAAAGCACAGCGTCCAGTGGTCAGGGAATTCTGAAAAATCTGGAATTCTCCGGGAATTATGTGTATCAGGGAAAAATGAAGAAGTCAGGGAAACTAAAGAATTTTCTTGAATTTGTTGAATTAATTGATTTAAATAAATAATTACTTGCGACCACGCGAGTATCCCCCCCCCTGCCCCCCAACATCCAACTAATTCTTTTTCTCTGTGTATTCGTTTTGACAAAATAGAAATAAATACTTATATTAATAAACTACTGACATTGCTGTACAATTTATACAATTTCACTCAGTATACCCTGCAGATTTTTTCCTAAAATATCTCAGCCGTTCTCAAAATGCAACATAAGGGAGAGTTTGCTGTATTGTACCACCGCTTAACACTAGAACTACCGAATGGTCGCGCTTTATAAGACGGTCGTTTTGGCGGGTGATTATCTCGTTATCCATGGATTTTTCGTCCACACTGCTATAGAACTTGTTTGTAGACCGAAATGTGCTCTACAACAAAGTATTCTACCAGTTTTGACAAAATCCTCAGGGGTTACAAAATAATTGAGATTGAATGGAACTCTGAATAAGACACCGGTCAAATTGACCGGTTGCGGTAGTTCTAGTGTTAAATCATACCACCACTGCTATTTTATATAGAATAAAAATAACAGAGTACTCTGTTTCATAAAATATCAATAGTACAGCTTAGGCGGTGGTACCGCACAGCCAACTCCGACTCTCCCCTGCAAAGACCTCCCTACGACTCCTGCGAAATAAGCGCGCACAGCCCGGAATCACCTTTCGCCCGACAAAAGCGTCTTCATCCAAACTGCAGTAAACACGTCTCTCGCGGTGCATTGTACTCCCGCCCCCCCGAGAAAAAGACATCGCGGAGCGTGAAGAATCGCGCTTGAAATATTAGCCGCGCGTGTCGAATGGCGTTTTACCTGCCGCCATCGCGATCCGTGTACCCATTACACCCCCCCAAACGCGTCGCGCGCATTTCTTCGCCGCACCGCGTCCTCCCACCCCCGTTTCGCACGCTTTACGATCTCTAGCGTCCACCGTTTAGTCGCCGCCGCCACGGCAATCGAACTGCGACGGGTTCCGTCGCTCGCCTCTCGGTTTTGGGTCAGTGGGCTAAGGGCACCCGAGATACGGCGGGGTCTCGGGAAAGAAGGATTCGAAGGGCGCGGAAATTTATGCGCGAGAGACGCGCGGACGACGCCGCACACCCTCCATTATTTTGGCCCCTGGTAATTTCGTGCCTCCATTTTTATAATCAGCCCTGCAGACCCGGGACGCGTAACCTGCCCGCCACCGGGGCCCCACCACGCTTTCCCCGCTTGTAAAGGAGAAACTGACGAAATTTCGAAAAATTTACTGCCCCGCGCGCGACGCCGCGATAATTTATGGAGAGTCGTACGCCAGTCGAGAAAGCCGGCCACTGGGTCTCGCTCGTCCTCTCTCCCTCTTTCTATTTCCCTCCTCCCACCACCGCCGCTTGCCTTTCTTTCATTGCGCTCGACTTTACAGCGAGCACTTTATTTTCCTTTTTCACGAAATTATATGGCGCGTGGCTGTCCGCAGGACGCCCTTCCCTCCTCCACGCTCCGCCCGCGCAATATTTGGGAAAATATCGTCAACGCACGACGGGACGCGCGTGCTGCAGCCGGAGAGGCGAGCGCGCGCGCGCGCGCGTGAGGACCCACTTCCTTTTCTTGCGCGAGACGAGGTGCAGTAAACAAAAATATATTGGTCTCTTCTCACAAGAGAGACAAAGAGGAAGGGCGTGTGCCGAAGGCACGCTCCGCAGCGAATTCGTCGCGCGCGCGCGCGTGATGACGCGGAAACGATTAAGCTCCGGGTGGGAGGACCGTCGACGCGTGAGCGACCTTCTTCCCTTTCTGGGAGCGCGGCGAAACTACCCGGAAAAACAAATGTACGTAAACATGGCACGGTAAGTTTAGGTACCTAGCATAACTCGTTGAATGCACAGGGAGGAAAAAAAGTTCGCAGTGATGGCAAATTTTTTACTAGCTACTGCGAAACCGAATTACTTTGAAATGGCGTAACAAAATATTTACGCAGGAAATTTATTGCTAACACGGCAAAGTACATTTGCTGAATTAATTGTTACAGCGAATAATTGTTTTGCTGTACCAACTAATGAATTTTACTCCGCGTGGCAAAAAATATTCGTTGCTAATAATGTTCGTAGTAGTAGTGAAAAATCGTACCAGTGATAGCAATTCTGAATTACTTGAAATGACGTAAGAAAACTTTTGTGCACAGACAACGACGTGTAGTTGCTTGAGCTATCCTTAAGCAAACATGTTGGTGATATTAAATGATCTGAAGATAATGCAAATAAAATGTTAAGCGTGTATTCAATAAAAGCACAATTTTTCGTAAATATGTTGCTGCAATAAATAAAACGATTAATTTGAATAACATTGTAATGTAAATTTAACAATTTTTTGAAGAGCAATTGTTTTTCTAAACTCATGCGGCGAAATAAAGGTTGACTTTAGGTCAATCAATTGTTGTAGTTTGTATGAACGTCGTGACGATCATAGAAGTCTATCTGAGATGTTGCTACAATAAATACAGCAATTAATTTGAATCGCATTTTAATATAATTTAAACAATCTATTTAGGAATAGTTATCTGTCAAATTCGTGTGGCAAAACAAACGTAATTTGTAGAACGATTTTGCGAACCCGCTGTTATACTCGTATCTAATACCTAATAAAACGTACGAGTGGCCACTAATACTGACAAAAAAAATACCCTGGTATTCCCTATAGTTGTTATAACAACTCTGAAAAGTTCCCTAACCAAACCTTCAAAGTTACGAGGAAATAACAATATTTATCCACCGAAAAAAAAATCAGATCAACTTAATTAAAAGCATAAATCCGTCTCGATCAAACTTCGAAATTTCAATTTACGAATTTTTCCTGACAAACATTTGATTCCCTGACATTTTCCTGACTTCCCCAACGCATTAAAAATTCCCTGACATTTTGAGGTTTTCCCTGACAGCAGCCACCCTCGACAGAACTCGAGCGCGGAATGGAATGCCCTGAAAAGTTTCACGCGTGAATCTCGATCGCTCGGCCCGCGAAGACTTTCCCAGCCCCGCGGCGACGTCGCAACGCGCGGCCGCGCATGAATGAAACGGTCCAGAGATCTCGAGGAAACCGCGCCGGTGAATGGGAGCGATGCCAAGGGGTCCGCGTTGTCGTCCGCGTGCCGCTCTCCGCGCCGCGTAGTATATTCGCTGACTCGACATAAATCACCGCGAGAGAGCCTCGCACAAACGGTAGTGGCCGACGACCCGCCCTTCCGCATCGAGCCAGCCCGCGATCGACTCTCACCCCCTCTCATCCATTCCACGATCGGCCCAGTGTGTCGCGTACAGGGACGAAGAATAAAGGAGAAACGCGTCTCGTTTCGCCACTCTCGTTTTCTCGGCCGGGGAAGTGTGACGTGTAAATAGAAAAAAAGAAAAGTAAAAACGCGAGAGATTCTATGCGCGGGGGAGTTAACACAAACGCGAGATAAATGGACGTTTCTCAATGGGCGTTCGCGGTACGGGGGCGATTCCGATCCTCTCTCGTATACCTACTTACGGTCCATTCGTCTACCTGCCGCGCGCGTAACTGCACCTCTGTGTCGCCCCATCGATAGAGACTTTTTTTTTCTCTTTCTCGCCGAGGGAATGAATGATCGACGGCGCGTTGCAGCATCCGCGCGATGGTGTCACGTCGTGGAGATTGGATGTTGTATCGTTTACACCGAGAGAAATGTCTTGGTCAAGTTAACCAAAATCCTGGAGACGATGACCAAACCGTTTGGAGAAATATGGATCCTCCGTCTGTGTTTGGTTAGACTGACCACTTTTTGGTTGGAATAACTAAGCGTTTGGTTCGGCTGAGCAATATTTTAAATAGAATAACCAAGTGTTTTTAGCTAGACGCGTTTCGTCATTTTAACCTAATTATTTTTGTCAGTCTACTCCCGGGGACTCGGATTCTGTCGCTGGTGATTTTTTCAAATGTCATTTTTACGTAGGACTATCGCGAACGAATGTCGTGGGACATCATTGATGCTGCACGAAAAAAAATGACTTTGCAGTCTTAGCAAAATTGGGTTTTACTGAGAATCGTTTACTGACATCACGGAAATATTATCTGTAGCAGCAAAAGAGAGTGTTCAATAATAGCAAATGTTACTACAATCACAGTGAAATATTTATACTATCATTGTGTGTGTGGACGTATCTTTTGCTGCCACAAATAATATTTTTGTCACGATGGCGAGAAAGTCTCAGTGAAACCTAGTTTTGTTTGAAACTACAAAATCATTTTTTTTCCGTTTGCCGGATATGTATAAATAACTAGAGCGACGTGTGAAACGTCGAGTTGGCCCCCGATTGTCACGCCAATAGAAACGATCGCTAGAGGCCTCAAATTTCTTTCATTTTCATTTCGTCGTCTCCTATATTCATTCATCCGATTCACAACGTCGAGATAATATACCAGAAATCGAACTCTCTGATATGTCAAGTGAGTGGGAACGCTCCTAGCCACGCAGTTGCGGTAATTCTCACGGCAGGAAAAAAGAGAGACGTTCGCGCGTCCCCTCGTCGCGCGCCTCACACCCCGGGGCGAAAGTCAGCCACAAAAGGCAGCGGGGAGGACGCGCAGCGACGTCTTCATTCTCACACTCGGCGCGCGAAAGCCGCGCGTACATAGACGCACCGACCGCTATTTTCGCAACCTGCCCCCGTGTTACAAAATACTGTAAGCGCTCGGGGCGGGGTCGGCGCGCGGCCCAAAGGAGAAGCCGTGCGCGTCGCGCTCGAGAAACCCGAACAAATTGCCGAAAGATTCGGCTGAATGGACCGCGGGACAGCCGAGCGGAGGATGGCTACCGGCCATTGTCCGGTGGATCGTTCTACACGCCGGGGGTGGTTCTCGAAAGTCGAAGAAGTCGAAGAAGCAGCGCTCCGGGAGGAAGACGCGTTCCTTGACGTCTTCGGCGTCTCGCGTGAGGAACTCGGGAGTATTTAGCTTCGAAACCCTCGTGTGTGGACCGTATCGTCTTTTCCTCTCGCATCTCCTTTACGCGGTTATTTTCGTGTCGAACTTCACCCGCGGGAATGCCACACCGGGGCCACAGGGCGGGCTATTTTCGTTTTTGTGTATTTTTAGTCGAAGCCGCGCGCGGCGACATCGTTGCACCGACGACGACGCGCGCCCCACCGCGCGGCGGGACGGTCGAAAATTAGCGGTCTCGTAACAGAGCGGCTAATGACTCTCTCGCGCTCGACTCTGCGAGTGGGTGTTTCACTTTTCTTCCCGCGCCTCTCGAGTCCTCGGCGGAAAAAGGATAATCGTTTCTATTCTTCCGCTAAAGCGGTTGGTATTTTTTTTTGTGGGGTTTTGATTGAATCAAATTGAAGTATTCCATTGAATTAAATAACTATACAATCGTGACAGACGCATTTTGGAGCGGCGGACGCAATAAACGTCGAAATAACGTACACGGAACCGCTCGTAACCACGTTTTTACCGATAAAGTCCGCCGAATCCTTTCTTCCTGCAGTGGTCCCGCATTATCTCGGGGAGATATCTCCGAGAAATACATCTCCGAGAAAAACCAAACGCTGTCCGCAGCGTGCCCAGTGGCGGCACGCCGCCGCGAGACAAAGGCGCGCCGGGCAGTTTTCCACAAGACGCGAAACGTACGGTTCCGGGCTTGCGCCGCGGAGATGACCGATCTCGGGCGACCGAGGGGACACCGCAGTGGAGAGAGAAAAAAAAAAGGGAAGCATCTCCGCTTCCACGACAAACCCGGGGTGGAAATGCCGGAGCGACGTCGGCTCATTATGGGTGCCAACCCCCCGCAGGTCGACCTCGAAGCTCGCGGGGGGTCGCTCTGGAATCCGCAGGCGTCGGGACGTCGCGCCGTGTCGTTACCGTTCTCCGAAATATTCGTCACGTGCGCGTACGTATGTACGCGTCTTCGGGACGCGTATGTGCGGACGGCGAGGCGTGCACCCGCATCCGCACCGCGGTCCAGTCGTCTGGAGCATCATCCGTCATCCGCGGAAGGAAGAGATCTTCCGAGGCCGCCTCGGGGGAGGTTGGGTTTTGCGGGTGTTTATGGAGCCAACAGTACGCCCCATTCTAGTCCCTCTCTTGCCCATTTCGAAACCTCGAATTGTATTCTCTTAGGACCCGGGCCCACGCGCAGGGCCCGGCCGTGTACCTTCGCAGGGCCGCAGTGCGGATTAAGCGTATCGATATAATAAAGATTAGGGAGGGAGGGAGATCGCGACAATGGATGTTTTAGGATTTAAGCAAACTGAATTTTAGGGGTACGCTGCACTGTGCATCAGATGGGTGAATTTGAAATCGAGTTTGATTCCGATTATCTCCTTACCTATAACGTTTTCGCTTATGTTGGTATAGAACTTTTTTGTAGATCGAGATGTGATCTTCAAAAAGTAATTGAGTCATTTTTGCGTGGTATTCATAAATCAAAAGATAACGAGGATTGAAGTCAGAATTAAATTTTTCTATGTACAACACATTTTTCCTCGACCTTTATAGGGTTGCAAATTCGTTGCAAAATTAAAAATACTTCCGAAGTACGTAAATTGAACAGCATTTTTATATGTTTTGATCTTTAAAAATAATTAATTATCTCGGCCGAGAGATATTTATTCTTATGCTGATTCTCAAAATCGTAGATCTGTCTAAGAAATCTCATCGAGACATATTATGATATTCTTAAGAGAGAAAGGAATTATTGTCTACCAACCGAATACGTTTACGCGTTGATCGTAATCGGAAAATCGAGAAATCTCGCAGCGACGATGCATTCCACCCGGACTGCAGCCCTGCACGAATCACCTGCCTAAAAGACCGTAATAAGGGCCGCGATGCTGACCGAACAGGGCCCCCCTGCCTGTTCCGAGTTGGACCCCACCCATATATTTACTCGTTAAACCTCCTTTGCGCCTCTTTCTCTCGCTACTCGCAATTTCGGCATTTATCCGGCCGCCCCCGAGCCGCCGGAGTGTGAGAGGGACGCAACAGCGGCAGCGGCATACGCGCGCGAGTGACCCGACTCTCGTCCGAGTTTCCCTCGTTCGCAGTCAGAAGTCGATTCGTTCCGGCTGTAATGCGTTTATGGTGCCGTCGCGGACGGCTCTGTCAGAGGACATCGGTCACGCTCGGCTCCTCTCCCGCGCGCGCGCCCTCGTCCTCGGCGTGCTAAGGAGAGCTAAAGACTCTGTTTTGTGCGCTCGGGGGTTCCCATCGGGAGAGAGCCTGAGGTCACACTCCGCTCACTCGGGGAAGCGTGTCGGGCGATGCGTTCGACATTTCACGTCATTTTTCTCTCATCTTCTCGCTCGACGTCGAAAGAAATAGACAATACGCGAGAATCATTAGGAGAACGGACAGACTTAACTATAATATCTCGTCGAAAGCTCAGATCTAGCAAAGAAACCATGTTCAATGACCTCACAGATTTTCTTCACTCTGAAATATATTGTAGTACATCGAAAAATATTAGATATATTTTTTGACGTGCTAATTCGGTCATTTAAGGTATGAAAATAACCTCTAAATGTGTAACCCTAAAATCGCTTTTTTGCAATTACAAAGTTACGTTGAATTTCTTAACGAAACAAACTGTATGTACTTCTTATCGAAAGAAATAACATGCTAAGTATTTTTACACTCGATGGGGATGAAAAACTGTTTCGGAGTTAAATTTAGTGTTATTTCCACCCCTTAAATGATCGAATGTATCTAATGATTTTCGATGCACTAAAATATTTTGCAAAATGAAGAAAATCAGTGAAGTCCATTTCGATTACACGGAGAAAAAGAATTAGTAATTTTTACAGTCAATCCTGGTAACAGGGCTTCTCGAGGTGAGATATTGAATTTTTTTTATAGACACATCGCGTACCTTTTACAGTTCGTTGCAGTATAAACCCGTAAACACCAGACATACATATATTAACGAGAGATTGTTAAATTATACCGTGTAAACTGATATTTATTCTATTACGCACTGTAAAAAAATACGCTGTAGTCTTTTAAAAACTTCAATGTGTGTGCTCTATTAGTGGGATAACTGTACAAATTCATAGTTTTTTGCCCATAATTTTTTACTAATCTTCTTTCTCCATGTGAGAATAAAAAACGGTTTTAGGAGTCACATTCAGGGATGGTTTTCACCCCTTAAACGACCGAATCAACACGCAGAAAACACGTCTAATGTTTTTCGATGTACTTCAACGTTTCGCAGAATGACGAAAATCGGTAAACCACCTCGACCAGTTTCCCCGTAAGTGTCACGCTAAACCGGACGTAGCCCCCGGACATAGAAAGCAATGAAAACCCGTGTCCCTATATGTATACGTGTTTGGTTTAGGTCGAGACACATGGTACATCGCGTCCCGGGGCGTCGATCGCGGGCGTATATACGAAAAAGGAGATTCTCCCCCGCGAGATTCTCGATACGACTTGGCGAAGGAGCGAGCCGCCTATCCGTGTTGGGGGGTAGGAGGCGCCGTAGGAGAGACGAGAGCGAGCCGAGTGGAGTATAACCACGGATTGCCGGGGGGGTTCTTTATGGGCAATCTATGGTGATGGAGATGATAGGCAACGAGATATACATAAACTTGATTCTGCCTCGCCTCCGAGGATCTCCCCGCGCGCACGGAGGGCGCGAGCACTGTGGGTCTCTGCTCTTCGATTCCCCAATAGTTTAACTTACGGCCGGATTTACTGGCGGAGATAGGAGTCCCGCGCGAGCGCGCCTCGGCTGATAGAGCCGCGACACCGCGCGATCCCGCCTAACCGATCCGGCGATCCTCGAACTCCTCCTCTCTCTCGGGGATAGATAGCAGCACCCTCCGAACACCCTTCGATTTCAGTCGCGATTTCCTTTCGTTTCGATCGCCGAATTAACGACGGATCGGTTTGTGGAATATTTTCTTTCAAAACGCGACGATATTAATTCTTGACTGACGTCGCGGAATTTGTGTAACGTTGATACGATCCGTTTGAATTGGGGTTTCTGCGACCCTACGACATATCGTGACGGTTTGAAGATTAAGCTACCTACTTTAGAGGATCAAGAAAGAGAAAAGGATATATACTGTGAACACAAGAATTTGTAGGTATAAAGCTTTTTTCCAACACAGGGAAAAAGAATTAGTTGGATCTTCTACTAATAGATCTCTGAGTTGCGGGGGGTCGCAAATAATTATTTATTTACATCAATTTGATCTCTTTTCACGTTAATTTGATATTTCCTCCTTGCAATCGTACACCATTCCATATAATTATAAGGAAGAGACATCTAGTTGTATTAAAAGATTTCATTGTTATAAATAAATAATTACTCGCGACCCCGCAAGTAATTTTCGGTAGATCGAACTCATTTTTTTCTCTGTGAATACATGATTAGGTATGGAAATTAATATATTTCCTTATGAAGTTTCCTTTATAAATTTCCTAACGGAGTATATTAATTTTCATAATCACATATTAGATAAAAGCTTTGCATACAATTATTCTATTAAATTTAACAGAACGTTTTTTTACAGGGCATAGTCGTACCGAAACAAGCGATTTTCACACGTTACAAAATGTGAGACGAAACAGAAAATCAAGGCAAACCCCGAGAATCGCGACACTGACGACCACAAATCCCGACAACACGGCAAACCGGAAATCGACCCCAGGAGCACGCACACACGACAAACCAAAACCCGGCCGGCGGCGCGCGCTCGCGAGAAGTCCGCTCGGTGGTCCGCGTCGCGGAGAGTCCGCGGATGAAAGCCATTTCACGAATTAACGCCGATATGGGAATATCGGGTAATCCGGGATTTCGAGGGATCCGTGCTTTGGCCGGCTCTACGAGGGTGGCTCGCCGAACGGGTTTTCGCGCCCGTGACTCTCCGTGAGTGAGAGCGAGACGGCGGCAGAGAAATACGGACGTGTGGAGAAAGAGAGGGTGAGCGAGAGCAGCGGGGAACGGGGGTCTGTCTCATCTTGCCTCCACAAAGCGGCGCCGCATCAGATAGCATTTGTTTTAAATATATGGATCGGAGCCGGGGCGGTGGGTCGGGACCGGAAAGTGGAGAAGGGAGCGGATACAATACCCATATCCAGCGTAAACCCCCCTACAGCGTATACGACACAACTCGTTTCCTCCTTCGTATCCCCGGATTCGGATTCAGGAGCCGATATCCCCGCCACTCGGTGGCGAAGGAGGGGGGCCGGGGGTTCGCCCACCCCCGAGCCCGAGCTCCCGAGCCCTCTCGAGCCCAACCTCTCGGGGCTGCGGCCAGATATCGGCTTCCCAACAACCAAACCGAGAGAGAGAGAGAGAGAGAGAGAGAGAGAGAGTACATACCCCACTCTGGCTCGCGCGACTCTCTCGTCCTCTTCGCGAGGAGTGCGACGCACGACGATTGCCGCGGCGAGCGAAAGTGTCGGTGGATGTGTTGCGGGTGTATGACTCGGCATCGCGGAGGAACGACGCGCGGATTCGCGATGTACATTATGTACGAGGTATAAATAATAGGGGGAGGGTGCGACGGCGGGGAAGCGCAATTTTATGGGGGTAATCCGCGAGGTTTGCTCGCGACGGCGATTAACGCGAATGGTGTAATTGCAGAGTTGACAAATTTCTTTGAATTTTCAGACGCGGGATAATTATTGGTCTTCATTTGAAGGGACGCGTATTTTTTATCTTAAATTCGAGTATGATTTCGTAATATTTTGATTGTTTCTTTATTTTGAAATGCAATCTTACGGAAATTCCGTGATT
The DNA here is from genome assembly GCA_963678675.1 of Xiphydria camelus. NCBI lineage: Eukaryota > Metazoa > Arthropoda > Insecta > Hymenoptera > Xiphydriidae > Xiphydria > Xiphydria camelus. The sequence continues at coordinate 26,727,745 of OY783195.1, read as the reverse complement.
CCTGCAACGCTATTTTGAATTTCAAGAAAGATTATACGATATTCGAGACATGTGATTTGTGTTTGACAGAAACTTCAGTATTTTCCTTAAGTTTAAAATAAATATTTTTAACGGTGTGAGCTACTAGTCGAGAATCGAAAAAATCTGAATTTTCAGTAATATCTGAATACACATATCGAGTCTTAATGTTCAATTTTCTTGAGTAAAATTTGAAACAAAAAGACACTATGTGCATTATTAAACATTTCATTTAAAAACTAAAGTCAACAAGCAATTGAAGCAATTATCAACCGCATTTGTACACAGGATATGTCAAATAATAAATTGCCACATCCGTAGACACGTATTCACTTGAGTTTTCACAAGAAATTTTTAATAATGTATACGCTCAAAAAATTACGAAATGCGATTTGTCCGCCGAATTCGAATTTGAACGAGAGTCGATCATTTTCTGATACCGGATATCGGTAGCGGCGATCAAAGGTCAAACCGAGGAGGTGAGACATTTCCAACACCAACGCAAAATAAACTCATCTCCTCCAAGTCAGATATCGGCCACGCGGTTATCGTCCACCTCGAAGTCATGACAATTAGCTGAGATAAGTCGCTCCCGTTTGAAACCGGACGCGGCGCTGCGCCGGACGATTTGTCCTGACCTCGGTATACGCTTAACCCTCGAAGCCATTTTTCTCGACCCTCCGACACGCACACGCTCGTGTTGCGCTACGTAACGACGCTTTCCTCGGAAGCTGAAAGACCGAGGGACTCGAAAGCCCGGCTACTACTTACGGGCCACAATACCGCGGACAAAGGGCCCCGTTTCACGGCCGGATCCGGCCCTCCTCCCGCGCAGTCCGGGGGGCTTCCGGCCTCGCCGTAAACGCATTATGGACACCACGAGACCAGAACTCGCTGATCTTGCGACGAGCCGCGGGAGGATGGGACGCGGTGTCTCGGAAAGTCCCGTTTGCATCGGATGCACCGACGAGAGATGCATCATACATAATTGTATTATAGTTACCGATCATCGAGGTACGCGCGTTTTTGCTGACGATTTTTCCCGGCAAAAGTTGAGATACGCAGAGAAAAAGAATTGGTAGGATCTACTGAAAAATACTTGCGAGCTCGCACGTAATTATTTATTTATTATATATCAATGAAATTTTTCAATACATCAATTGAATATCTCTTTCTTACAGTCGTGTGGAATTGTATGTGATTGCAGGGAAGGAATGTCAAATTAATATGAAAAAAGGACAAATTGATGTAGATAAATAATTACTTGCGATCCCGCAAGTAATTATCAGTAGATCCAACTGAATCTCTTTCTGTGTACACGGAAAAAAATAAATTGTAACATCAACAAAGTTTGTGGTAAAATGCGGGATAAGGCCAATTTATTGTTACGATAACTAAAATTTTACAGCAAACGCTTGCACAATTTGTATAAGTTCTACTATAATTTTTCCTAAAATTGTAGTTATCGTAACAAGAAATTGGCCTTGTCCCGAAATTTACCACACAATTTTGTTCCGCGTACGATTTGAAATTCTTTGATTGATCGAAATGGCTTCTATATTTCTCAATAATTGTTGTAAATGCGATCGACTTATATCGAGCATGGAAAGAAGTAATCAGCAATTTTTACTGTTTATCATTCAGTAGCGTTGAGACGAGCTCATTTTCAAGAATTTGTGTATAGAGGACACATTTCTATTTACTGTTTACAACAGTACAGATACTAGTTTAACCAGATATATGATAATAAAAATTGCTGTTTTTTTCTGTGAGATAACGATGCATCTTTCTCTCTTCAAGTCGTCTGAATTAATTTAAAAGAATTTAAATCACCGAAGACGTTTATCACGCAAATTACTCTATAAAAAATAGAGACGCGAACAAAACACCCCAAAAAATCATCCCTCCCGCATAGACGAACCCTCGAGGACCACGTAGGGAAAAGCGCAGGCACGCGTTTTCGAAGCCGCTCGAATTTCACACGAAATTAACGTCCGGACGCACCTTTCCGTCTCCGTCCGCCACGCTGCAGCCTCCGTACACACACGCGCGGCGAACACCGAGATCCATCGAGTGCAGCCGCTAATGAACCCCTTCGCGCGAGCCTTGATACGGCCCAACGTGTAACCCACGCGCAACGAACGACGAGGCAGGGGGACGTCGACGTGGTGTGTGGCGATCGAATTAAATTTCCTATAGAGCCCACGAGACGAAGGACGGACGCGCCTCTGACAACTCGAGCTCTTTAACCTGTCGGCCATCGTGTCACCTACTCGTCCTCTCGCCTCTCTTATTGCGCCGCTCTTTACTTTCGAACACCTCGGGGTGCATGAATATTCTATACTCTGAACAAAATAATTTGCCGATCCAAGTAACCGTCGACATGAATAGTGCCGAGGATATACTTATTTTAGACAAGTGTATATATGCATTGAATTGAACGAATCTATACCTGATTCGAGTAACATACTTAATTCAACGAGATATATAATAGATATGTTCATGTCGATGGTTACTTGAATCGGCAAATGATTTTACTCAGTGTAGGTGGAAAAATCTCGCGAATTTTGAAATATCTGATGGCATCAATTCATCGCATATTTTAGGAGTCGAAGCTTCGAAATACGTGTATAGTCGTTCGTGCTTCTTACACGATGAAATGTGTCGAACTACACAGAGTAAAAGTGCAATACACGGACCGGTTCCTATTTAACTCTGAGCGCGCTTATCTCGAGATACAGTAAAAATACGGAGGGTTCGGCTATACTTGGGGAAGATTATCATCTCCGACCCCCCGAGATGATTCTGAGTGGTGATTTCAACGTAAATTTTAATGATCCTGCATCTACACCACTTATTACTTTTTTGAAGGATAAGTTGGAACTTGATATGAGCTCTGACAAAACAGTTGCGACGACTAGCGGCGGAACAACTGTTGATGCAGTTTTTCAACATTTTATTGATACGCTACACTCGCAAGTTTATGTATCGTATTTTAGCTATCGTAAATCAATTATATCCAGTATACTTGATTCATAGTCAGAATAAACAATTTCTTATTAATTTTTCATTCATTTTGTTTCAATAATTTTCTTTAACCGAATATACCCACACCACTTCCATGCAACATTGTTCTGCCAGGTGTTTTTATATAATAATATCATTTCAGTTGAGAGTATTCAGCATTTCATATAAATATAAACACATACAAAATATAAATTGAAAGTAGGCGTGCGGCAAAAACGAATATTGCAGAAAAAATAGTTAATTAATAATGTATCATAGAAATGTAATGCATGTGCAGTAACGAATATATTGACTGAATATATATAGGTATTGTGTAAATTAAATCCCCCAACATATATAATCGCTTGCAGTTATCAATTAAATGTCAAGATAATAAAACTAAAACTAATAAAAAACAAAAACAATTAAAGTTAGGCTCTTATATTTATAGCGTAATTCTGAACAAAACGTAATGGAAAGTCTGTGCATACATTGCATTAGGTGTACAATTTTGCTTACGCCGTTTTCCTATACCAGCTTAATGTAAAAATCAGCGGGAGCAAAGCTGTACACCTGATATTTGAAAATCAATAATTTGATTTAATTTAGATAATAACATAATGTTGATTTAAAAAATATTGACATCATAAAAACATTTAACGCTTTGAATATTGTAATTAAGTAAAATTATTATATGAATTAAGTTGGATACGAATGAAATAGTGTTGAATGAAAAAAGAGTAATACTGAAATATTATATGGAGCAGTAAATATTTAGTTAAATAAAACGAATAAAATTGATTAATCAATAAGCACGTACGCCTACTTATGAAAACATGTTGCTGATAATATATTACAGAGGAAAAAAGAATACTTACGTACCTACGATACATAAATCCTAGATTCACTTCGGAATTTAAGATCGTCATCATCGTACTGTCATTCATTGAGACATTGTCATCCATTGAGATATTGCCATTCGTTGAGAGATTGACATCCACTAAGCATTGTCACAAATATTATCATCTTTAACCAATCCAACACAAATTCGACATCCTTGATGATCTACTCATTCAGTTATCCCCAATTCATTTCGCTGAAAATAAGGAGCTACCTCGGAACATTGTAGCAGGATCGGTGAGTCAAAAGTAAAGTGATATCGAGCCGCGAATGACGTTTCTCGATCAATCAGCATTACCGAGAAAACGGTTCATTAACGACTCGTTTGACTTTATGTAGAAATACGCAGCCAACTACAAAGATGGACTTTTTTACATTTTCCAAATGCAAACAGCTAAGATCTTGAGACAGAATATGGCCCAATTTTGTCAATACTTAATCGTCGATAAACGCCAGAACTAATATACGCTAGTAGACGCAATAAGTATACTAATCCACACTCAATTTGGTCAACACTTATTTTGCTGAAAATTATAGTTATGCAATTTGCTGACAATGTAAGCATTAACAGATTGTATCTACACTCCATCTCAGCCTCTTATCTGTTCGGCGCAACATATTACTCGTATGATAATATTGATGGTTAGAAAGGAGCAGAAAATATGCTGACAGAAATCAATTATTCCATTCTCAAATGCAATTTGAGGCATGTAAACAATTTCATACATTTTTATGAAATATAAATCTCAATTTTCGAATGCAAATAAAATGCCACGTATTTCTTAATACAAATAAGGATCTCACGTATTGTATATCATTTATGTTCATATAAAACTTCAAATTACACATAAATGCAAAAAATGCAATCGAATAAAAACCAAGAAACTACCCAGATAGACTTGAATGAACGTTTAAAAAAAATTGTTCTCCAGAAAATTGTTAAATGTACATCCCAATACCATTCAAATTAATCGCAATATTTATTGTAGCAACAAATCAACGAAAAATGTAAGGTATATTAAATAAATGTTTAGCCTTTTAATTGTACTAGTTTGAAATTATTTAATGATACAAATATATGCTTGCTTAATGACGACTCATAGAGCACACTACCTTGATGCATCAGATGAGCTAATAATATTACCTTGAGTTGCAGTACAATTTACGCAAATTTATCTATCTGGGTAGAAAAGCGTTAAAATCAGGTCATATGATGTGGAATATTCAAAAACCCGAACGTGAGATCCCTGGATACAAAATATTGACATAAAATAATATACGAATGACAATGTGCACGGTAACAATACGACAAATAAGTAAATCATCCTCTTCGGCGAATCGCCTCTTCGAGCAAAGCTCCCAACAATACGTAGGCTCGACGATTTCCTGCATTCGACGAAAGCCTCGCCAGGATGAACAAAATCACCATTTCGTATCATTCGATCGAATCGACTAGACTCTCTAAGTCCGAGTCGATAGAAAGTCACAGATTCTTAATTATAAATGTGACGGATTTCTCAAAATTATAACTGAGAATCAGTGACTTCCACCGATTCCATTTCAAGGAGAACCTTGAACGAAACGAGATGGAAATTTCTGTTCACCCGTGCGACGCTTCGAGTCGGTTCAGTCCGCCCTTGGATCTCAATGAGTCCGCAGAGACATATCGAGATCGAAGTACAGCGCTTTACGAGACTTTCTCGCGAGCTAAATACGTGACTAGCCCAAACGACGACCTACGATTCGCTGAATCGCAGTCCGTAAACGTCTGTGCACATTTGACGAATCCTCGAGCCTTTTATTCACTGCCACATTTTTTACTTCATTTCGAAATCTCCTCGGTCCGCTTTCGATCTACACGAATCCCTAAAGATTCGTGAAGATAAAGAACGGACATTATCAGGGATTTCCTTGCCAAGTAAATAAGCTCGAACGACGATCTGCGATCGTGAGAATCGCAGCTCGGAAATGTTCGAGCCAATTAACTTCGAGTCTTTTCGCGTTCACTTCGCGCACTTCTAAAAACACTTTGACGTCTTAAATACTTGATTTTCGCGTGCGTCCGGGTCTAGAACCGCGGGCGCTTGCATTCGAATCCCGGATCCGGGAGAGCTTTCGCGCGTTATTCCGCGAAGGAACTCCCGCCCGGCCCTGCCTACTTAAAACTAGTCACACATTCGCTCCGAAAGACTAGCCTACCTCCCTCGGCTATATATAAAAAGATGCAACACATTCTCTCCAACAGAACCATTCCACGAATTCCATTCGTTCCACCCCGGTGCAAGGGCCTACACTAGGGATAACGTCCCGGGACGCATCCGTCACCGGAGCTTGTCTGCCTGTCGTAATAAAGCACACCTGAGTAATGTATACTTACTGTTTGCGAAAGCTGGAAAAATATTGCATGAATATGATTAGCAGTTTATTCATCTAAACGAGCTAAGGACTCTATTGAATTGTAGTATATGTATGTTTTCTATAAAAATGTTGGAATATTGAAATAAGAAGTAAGAAATAAGAAAGGCTAATCTCGAAACTCTAATTTCAAACAACAGAACACAATAGTGCAAGAATATTCAACGATATATATTTTAATTGTAAGCAATTCTTCAAATCAAAATATTCGACTTTATATTGAAACCCCTAAGGCGTTCTCCGAGTAGAAGTAAAAATACTAAAGACTTCGCAAACTCGCATGAAACGTTTACTTCGACGCGGAGAACGACCTGACGCGCAAACTCTCTTCGCTCCTCGATAAAATTCAATTCGACGAGTGTCTCTGACAATCTGAACGGCGAGAGGAAAATTTTTGTCAGCGAAGTCGGAGGGTCATCCGACTTCAACGCTAATTACGCGAGATCCAGAAAGATTTCTACCGAATATCGCGAAGGAAACGATGAGATGCTAAACCTGAAATTATTGAAAGCATAACGAGAAAGTCACGAGCCGAAACCGGTGAAGGCTTCGACTCGTGGTCACCGTGCACAGTTGTCGAAAGGTATGAAAATTACAACCAGTTTTCGGTGTCGGTTCGGACCAATCGTCCTGCGACATGATCGAAAACCGGAGGGACTCAAAGACATACGAACCCCTCTGCGTGATTCCCTTCGTCGAGGCGATGGCTGCTTACTGAAGTCTTCTTGCACTGCCCCCGGAGATCCCTCCACATAGGCCTATACCACGAAAATCGGCTAACCAAATGCTCCAATTTATTAATTACGATTTGTACGAAACGGACTACCGATTTAACGTGAAATAAGCCTACTCTAGGAGACCGGCGGGACTTACGGCGGCCTCTTCTTCGAAGTCATCTGCTTCAGCCCAATATTTTACGTCCAACCATCCTTTTCGAGAATCTTTGAGGGCCATCTCAGAATATTTCCGATATCGTTGAACGATATCTGCTGAAGGAAACAGAGGTTAAAATATTGAGAGCCATAGAAATGTGGAATTGCTGATAAAATCACGTTTAACCGAAAAGAAATCCAATACAAGGCATGTACGGTATTATTAGGCACTAATTTCTATTATTGAGAACAAATGACAAGCGAAATTTGACTCGCAAGTAGCGAACGTCCTTACGACGTAACGTGTTTGCACATCTAAATATTTTTAATGAACAGTGAAATTAAAACAAGTTATCAAAGTAGACAAAATTTCTATCGACAATATAAAAATTCAATTCCATTAAAATATCTAGAATACATTGATTTCCAATTTAAACTCAAATTCACAGCTTATTTATAGAGAGTCTAATTTATAGAATAAATTAAGTTCTCTTTTTATTAATTATACTCCGTAAAATCCGATCTCCACACACGGTTTAATTCGTTTTAATGCATTTTTATGATTATATCTCCTTCACTTTCAATCATTTCTTAACGCAGTATACGCTTAAATGATTGTACGACTTACCTATTTACAACTTCAATATTTAGCAGTCATTGTCTCTCTTTTACATAATAGCCTCACGAAGGACAATAAGGATAATCATTATTGAGTGGGGACATCTATTGCAAGTTAGAATGACTAATTCGTTATTTTTTTTTTGTTTAAACTTCGCTATCTGCTACTGATTTCAAGACAATCGATGTCGAACTCGCCCTTCCACCGATTTTCGTTTTCTCATTCAAAGATTCTCGAAATTAGGCATAATTCAATCGAAGCTTCCGAGCTTTCTCCGTATGTACGTACAGTAGATATATCCGAAGCGAGTATCACCGCTGGCGGGACACCGCACGCGGTATAACGAGACTCGCGACCGGATTAACGTACGCCAGTCGGTCCGTCGTAAAAGCGGGTATTTTCGGGTGCAGCGAGGGACGAGTGCGCGCGCGGGTACCACTGCGCTACCGACCAGGACATCGCGTCGTTACAACGGCAATTGCGACGACACCAATGTCTCCGCAAGACAAAAGTGCAACAGCGGCGGCACCGAAGCGCAAATTTCCGAACCTGCGAATCTCAGGGTGCGCCACGGGACACCATAATGGCCCAATAAAGAATTATTTCCAGCCGATCGGAGGTCAAGCAGTGGGCGCTAACCCTTGCCTGTACAGTATTCCCGCGAACGGTATACATACCAACCCCTTCGGCCCCGTAAATTATCCTCGGTTCGACGCGAACCAGTTACACTTCCCGTGCGACTCCACGCCGTGTCGTATAAAAGAGTGTAAACAGAATGTCGGACTCTCTCCGCGGGAATAACGGGTTCGCGAGAATTTACGGTTCGCCCTCCATTTTCGGACACGAGAATTCTCGAAAGCGCGAGAAATTTAGAGAGGAGCACCGAAGCAACGGGCTGCGTTTTGAGAATTTTTCTTCAAAAAGGTACCTGAACCCTCGCCTTGTCGCCCTGTTGATAGACACATTTTTTGAAAATAAACCCAATCGAGTTTTATTGGTTAAGAGTTCGCGCGCCGCTTTTTCCGTGCTCGCGGGAAAATGGAAAAATAACGGTGCCCCGTTCGTCCGAGGCACCGTTTTTCTCACTAGCAACGGTACACTGCAGCCGAAAATCTCACCGAAGTCGCCCTCCTCGACAAACCTCCGCACTTGCGTCTCTTTACACCGAGTTTGCACGGAGAAAAAAAATTGGTAAAGAATCAAGAGAAAACTCGTGAATTTGTATAGTTATCTCACGCTAAAAAAATAACTTAATCAATATAATCAAAATCCTGGAGACGATGACCAAACCACTTGGTGAAATATGGATCCACCATTTGTGTTTGGTTAAATTGATCACTTTTTGGTTAGAATAATTAAACGTTTGATTGCAGCAACTAAACATTCGTTTAGAATAGCTTGATATTTGGTTTAACTGACCCATACTTTGGTTAGAATAATTAAATGCGTTTAAATAAATGTGTTTTGTCATTTTAACTAAATTATTATTATTACTATTTTTTTTGGTAGGTACTGTAACAGGGCTCTTCGAGGTGAAACCTCAAAATTTTTAATAGACAACAGCGTGCTTTTTTTACAGTTCGTAACAGTATAAATATCAATTAGTACGGTGAAATTTACCAATCGCCCATTGATATGTGTCGGATGTATGCGGGTCTATACTGTTATAAACTGTGAAAAGTACGCTGCACTGAGAATAATAACTTGGTTAATTTAACCAAAATCTTGGAAACTATAACTAAACCGTTTGGTGAAATATGGATCCTCTCCATCTGTCTGATTAAACTGACCATTTTCTGGTTAGAATAACTAGATATATTTAACCAGATGCGTTTTGTCGTCTTAACGACGTTGTCTTTCTCAGTCCGCGCCTATTAAAAAATTCAACGTTTCACCTCAAGAAGCCCTGTTACTAGGATTTACTGTAAAAATTACTAATCCCCTTTCCCCGTATGTGAAAAGGAAGACACGAATTTTTCTCAGGGGATAAAAATACAGAAGTTTTACCGCGTCGATGGTTTATGAATTTACGCCGTACTCTCCGTCAGTGCAGCGCGTGCACGAGGGGTGCGCTACGCCCGCCCTCACCCCACGGAGAAGCGAGCGCGTCGCGCAACCCGTTCCGGCCGTCGCGGGGCAGACTTTAAGGGTTATTTTTACCGGTCTCTCCATTATCTCGCTTTTTCCCCTTTACGACGCGACTTTTGCCACGGACAAACTTCGGGTACCGTCGCTGAATTAACTTTACTGCGGGAAAGGCTTAGCGGTGTAAAGTCAACTCTTGTAACTTTTTTCTCTTTCCCTCTCACCCCTGCTCCGCCTGCATGGTTTTTTCCCAACCTGCAGCGCACCACATAGGCGAGCGAGAGCAGAAACCGGCGCGCAGGCTCCGTGATTTTTACGATTTTCGGGGAAGGGTTCTTCCGCGGCTGCTTTTTTTAACCGTTTTTACCGTTTTCCCAATACGGGTCGCGACTTCCGACTGCACCACTCGCCGTACCGTTTTTTCCCCCGTTTTTGCCCCACAGACCAAGTTTTCCGCGACGACGGCGTCGCGTTCTTTGTCGAACACGTGCAAAGTCGCAGAGTCCCGTAAATTTGACGATTTTTCGCTGCACTGAGAGAAATAATTACTAGTATTAAAAATATGTATATTTCTTCCGCCAAGGACACATCGCACATTTGCGACAAGACTGTCATAAGAGTGTTAATATTGTCACATAGTGTTTGTGACCTTATTAAAGCAAACATTCGTATGAAGTTGATTTCGTCAAGAAAGATTTAAGGCTAATATTATTTTTTTTAAAATAACTATGAGCTAGATCATTATTCAAAAATGATCGTACCTCAGAATTGTATAGAAACACCCCAAAACCTCAAAATTGAAATGTTTACTTGTGACACTCTTCTCGCATACGTACGACATAATGTTCAAAACTTTTAAGAATACATATTCTCGGTCGAAAAATATATACTCTTGATTTTTTCAAGTATACCTTTTTTGGCACAAGAAGTTCTTTCTGCGTGAAAAAAAAAACAATTATTCGAGTCTAGCAAATATTTGTTTGCACAAAGAAAACTATAGCCTGATTCTGAATTTGCACCATGTTTTTAGAAGAACAAATTTGGTGACACTAGAAATTATTTATTTAAGTGTGTGGCGAACTCTCGAAAATGTATCAGAGCTGGAAAACTCATGAACTTCAAAGAGAAATTATAATAAATAAGCTTATTGATTCAGAAAACCGACCTGATGATGCAACCTGGAATCATTTCAAAAATAGTACTCTACGTTAAAAAATAGATTTTTATATCCCATTTTTCACACCCTATCATCTCCAACATTTAATATACTGCTTTACTTCGATTTATTTGAACGCACACTGCGTCTAAAAAAAAGAGAATTTTACATGACCTTCCTCCGAAACTTTTCGCCGAGTCCCGATCGTCGTAAAAATGCAGCGACTTCGCTTTTTCCCAAAGAAAACCCTCAGTTGCCACGAGGCGTCACAAATTTTGGGTGCATCGCTGGTGGGGAGAATCGCGCCTGTAAAAACTACCATTGCAACGTGGAACGGGCCACCATCGCGTTGACCCAGTTCGATGGACGCAGCGGTAAGTGGGTGTTTTAGTGAATTTTTATGCTTTTACAGGAAGGTCGCTCCCCGCCCTCAGTAAAACTCGGCCAGAATACGAAAAACGGGACCAAAAAGTCGCTTCCCGTTGCTCGACTTTCGACCTCGACGCGCTCGGACTATTTTAAATAACGGTGTTGTATATTTTTATTGAGTTTTTTTTTTCCCTCCACCACAGCTTTTCGGCACGTCCAGAGTCCGCGCGCATCTTTCTCGGGGGGGTTTTACGGGTTTATGTCGCACCCCCACGGTCGGTTCGAACTCTAATTTTTAACCAAAACAGGGCACATTTTTATCGCCCGCCCCGCCGGATCTGGAAGATTTTTTTCCCTCAGTAAAGAAATAAACGGCCCGGCGAGTTTCGCTCGTTTTTAGTCGACGAAACGGAGGCGAAGAAGCGAACCGTAGTCTCCTTGCTCTCTCCTCTCTCTCTCTCTTCTCTTTCTCCCTCTCTCTCTCTTTCTCTCTCCCCGGCCTGATTTACAATCAGCCGACGGACGCAACCCCTCGCCCTCCAACACTCCGTCATAACGACGTGCAATCGTCGTGCCTATATACTTTCCCCTCATCGTCATTGAGAGATTTCTCCAGGAAATTTTTTTCCATTTTTTCCATCGTAAGTTTCCTTTCGAGAGGCGCGTGGAACCGTATATTTCATTACCGACTGCAAGTATCTTGTATTCTTTTATATATTTGAATACAACCCTACATATCATTCGCAAATCTCCGCGATACAGAGACACGTGGTTTACAAAGTCACGCCGTCGTTCTCAGCGATAGTGGAACGCTTCAATCTGTCACGTACCACAAGGATAAAAAAGTGTGTGATAAACTTCGGGACACGGCTAATTTCTTGTTATGACAACTACTATTTTAGAAAAATTATAGTAAAACTTGTAGGAGTTGCAAGCGCTTGCTGTAATATTTACTAAAACTGTAGTTATCGTAACAATAAATTGGCCTTGTCTCACATTTTACCACAAACTTTGTGAAAATGTTACAATTTATCTTTTTCCCTGCAGAGAAGAACGGATGCTTGCACCGTGACCTCTTGTACACTGAGAAAAAAAATTAGGTAGTTTTGGATCTACTGAAAATTACTCGCGGGGTCGCAAGTAATTATTTATGTATATCAATGAAATCTCTTTTAATACATCAATCAAATAGCTCTTCCTCGCAATCATGTGGAATGGTATGTGATTGCAAGGAAAAAATATGAAATTAATATGAAAAAAGACCAAATTGATGTAAATAAATAATTACTTACGACCCCGGAAGTAATAATTATTAGTAGATCCAACTAATTTTTCTTTTCTCCGTATAATAATGACGCCGTTCTAGCGTCTCCTGGAGGAAAAAATTAAACGAAATCCGTCTTATCGTGAACAATCGAAAATCGTAAAGCAATCTCTCAGCGCATAAAATTCCCGATAGAAACGTTTCCTGAAGTGGTGCGGTCCGAAAATGCGCGATAATACAACGACATGACTAAACGATACCGCTAAAATTGCTCCCCCATTCGAAATGACTCCCATTAAAAAATAGAGACATCCCATCACACTCCTGCATCGCGTCCAAACCCCCAATTCCCACCCCCTGTTAAAGAAACCCCCGTCCCCGCAGAAGTCCCCGCATTTTCGTGCGGACACGCGCCGCAGGCGTCGCCGCGTCGCGACGACGTAAATCATAGCGGCGCGGGATTAGAGAGAGCGACGTCGCGATCGCGCTAGCCGGCCGACAAATCATTCCTAATGCACAGTTTAGGATTCACTCCGCGCCGCGGAATACCTAGCTCGGGCAGATGTCAGGATCCGCGAGCGTCGCAGCATCCCTCCCCGCTTCGGAACTGCAGCGCGGCGATACCGGGCGCGCGGTGTAGTTCGCGTTTAGCGCGCGCGCCCGGTAATACACACACGTGAAACGGTGCAACACGATGCACTCGCGCTCCAGTGTGAATTTCGTGCGTGAAAGGACTCGGCTTCACAAAGAGTGTGTGCTCTCTCTCTCTCTCCCCCCCTCCTCTCTCTCTCTCGCACTCTCCCAGCCTCCGGGCTCTCGGACCGGGGCCCCTGTGTCGGTGACTTAATTCGGTGTGAATATATGCAAGCCCTCCTGCCCTCGCATCGCCGCCCCTCGCGCCGCGCCACGGTCGCTCGGCTAATTTCAATACCCCTCGTGTGTACGCGCGCAAGTGGTGTACGCTATTTACGCGGGCGCGCGCGTGTGCGAGACGGGGAATATATATAGGTACGGCGTGCCGTGCGTGTGCGGGTGGCAGCACGCGTGTGCGCCTCGTTGCAAAGGGGATAGTCCCCGGCAAAAAACAAAGCTGCAACAGCGGCCGTCCCGGGAATGTGTGAATATCATGTGAGGTTAAACTTACTCGCCAGGAAAGAAACTCGAATCATTTTTATCTCATTATCCATGAGCTTTTGGCTCGTGTTTGTGTAATACTTTTTTTTTGAAGATTATACTTTTATCTACAACAAAGTCTTATATCGACGTAGGCCGAAGGTTCGTAAATAAGGAGATAATAGTGATTGAAGCTCCTTTCTTGGCGAATAAGTTTAGCCTCACATGGTATACATATGTGAGGCGAGGATCGCAGGAGCTTCGATTCGACGTAGGGCGGTTTGTGTGGGCGCCGTTGACGAGGGGGGTGTGGATGCGCGACTTGGAAGTGTTATCGTTGTCGATATGGGAGACGGGGGAATTGTAAGATTAGTGCGAGTCGACGGGCAACAGTGAAGCCGTTCCATGAGATTTGGAAATTCGAGGAATCTCTTCGAGGCAGTCTTTCGAGGTGCAGCCGTCTCTCGCGATGAAAGTTTCAAAATGCTCAGAAATTCATCTGGTTTCGGAGATGTCGCGATTTTAATGGTGCTATTCCGTACGAAATGTAAACTCTGCAAGGTGTTACATTCTGTAGAGTTACGGAGTTTTCGTATGTGGCTTTATACAGGGTGTAATGCTCAAGAGGGCACAAATAGGAGGAGCCTGATTGAAGACACAAGTGCATAAAGGGTCCATGTAATGTTTGAAAAGTTTTGAGATAATCGATTTTAACTGTTAATAATTTGATTGATTTTTAATTTTTTGATCCTTTATCAACTGTTAACTTTGTTAATATTAATCATTTTGCTGATTTAACTTCGGCATACAAATTGTACACAGCTAAACGTCTAAAAAACGTTAGAAAATCATTTTTCACAAAAATATCACTTAGACCCTCTATGCACTTGTGTCTTCAATTGTGTTTACGAGTATACACTGACCAATGGTATGACTTTCTACGATTTGCTTACTTTAACAGAGTTGACAGCCAAGTGTGTTTCAAGGAACGAAGATTGTAGGAAATCGTGTTATTAGTCACATGGAAAAAAAAATCAAGGCCAATTTATTGTCACGATAACTACAATTTTAGTGAACATTACAGCAACGCTTGCAACTTCTACAAATTTTACTATAATTTTTACTAAAATTATAATTATCGTAACAATAAATTGGCCTTGTCCCGAAATTTACCACAAACTTTGTGAAAAAATGCTACGATTTAACTTTTCCCTTGCAGTAGGTATACTAACTTCGACAGAATTAGTCTTCTTCTGTTTCAGCCCTCTTAGGCACTACACCCTGTAAAATGTAACAGCGTACAGAATAACGACATTAATATCTTCCGATTTTTCTGCATAGCTTTTTCGAATCCTTGATATAGAGGAACTCCCTGTGGTATTGATATTTCCGAGGATATATCGACACGTTACCACACCCACCCTTTAAAAAAAGCCCCACAGAAGAACGAACATTTTTCGAACGATGAAGCGCATTTCGAGTAGTTCCCTCGAATCGAATTCCTTAAATCGCCTTCCATCCTCCCCGGACACGTCTCTCGAGCGATTTCAAAGCGGAAGGGTAGAAGTATACCTACAGGGAGAGCCGCAGAGGCGAGAACGGAGAGCTCCATCGAGCGACCAAAAAGTTGAAGGGACTGTCCGGCGTTAGCGTACAAGAGGAGCTAATTTTGATTCACGCCGCCTCCCCCGCATCCGCCTCAACCCCCCCGCTCCGATCCGTACCCACACACCCCCACTAATCCCCGCTCACACCTCGTACCTACACGTATCCACGACGCACGCGATACTCACAAACACGCAAACACGAAAGTGTACACCGGGTGTTTCGCTAAATGCATCGCTGCCTCGGGAGTCGAAAATTTCCGCGCGGCAGCGAATTCCGAGGGCGAGCGGACGCGAGGACTTTCCTCTCGTGAGACTCGAGGGCGGTGTATTACGTTCGACTTATCCGCGCGAGATATTTCGACGGTGAAAAAGAAATTGAGCTGGGGATTTCTCGCGACATCCGTATAATAAACGGATAAGACGAAAAAAAAGGAATTCGTTGAATCTACTGAAAATTACTTGC
Organism: Xiphydria camelus; assembly: GCA_963678675.1. Taxonomy (NCBI): domain Eukaryota; kingdom Metazoa; phylum Arthropoda; class Insecta; order Hymenoptera; family Xiphydriidae; genus Xiphydria; species Xiphydria camelus. Next base: position 26,711,858 of record OY783195.1, on the reverse strand, counting down.
AGAGTCGCGAGTAATTATGTATTTATATCAATGAAATGTTTTAACGCAACAATTTGATATCTCTTCCTTACAATCATGTGGAATAATATGTGATTGCAAGGAAGAGGTATTTACTTAATATGAAAAAAGATTTAATTGATGTAAATAATTAGTTATGAAGTATACATAATTAGTTATGCAAGTATTATATTATTTAAGGAAAAGAATTAGGTCTACTAATAACTATTTGCTCGCAAATAATTATTAGTAGACCTAATAAATTCTTTTTCTAACTAATTCTTTTTCTCCGTATATAAAACTGAGTTGCATCGCAAGCATTGCATTGGAAGTAATAAACCAAGTGATTCCTGTACATTTGAAAATTTCGTATTAGGAGTGATTCACCCATTTTTATATCTACGTTAAAACCAACTGATTTTTCATATTTTAAAAATATTCCTTATGCTAATTTTAACACATAGGAAATGTTTAATCAAAACACGATGAATCTATTGATTTTAAAGTACAAAAATGTATGGACCGATTTCAACACAAAATTTCCAACTGCGTGCAAATCGTCCGATGCCAAATAAGACTACGACTGAACTTTCACCAGACAGCACTCGATTTAGTCATCAAAAAGATTCCTCAAAAAGTCCACCATCGTCGAATAACAATCCACTTCACAGTATGCAAAAAAAGTCGTCGCGTTATAATTCGACTTCTAGCCGCGTACAAACGAGTAAATTATCCCCACCCCGATCGATGGAAAGGACAGTAAAAGGATAATCCCACCCGATGACCACCGCCACCCTCCCCCCGCTGCCTTCATCCTCCAGCAGCATCCCCATCGCCGCGATACGTCGGATCTCCTCGTTATTCCATTTCCCGTCATTGCCGCCGCCACCGCCGTCTCGTCGTCGTCCACTTTCTCTACTCGTTCTACCGTCTCATTTCCGATTCTCTCCTCAGGGGGGCGCGCGCGCTCGCGGGACCGATCGCCGAGCGATTTCTCGGGGCGAGGGAGGCGAAAGAAAATTTCGAGTCATTCTTCGCGTTCGAAATCGCGAGGCCCGCAGACGCGCGGCGAAAAGAAGGGGGAGGGGCAATCACGCACAATCACGCCGCGCATTATAAAACTACCCCTCGGGGAACCGTCGGGAGCCGTCGGGGCCGGTGGATGGAGATTCGGCCAAGGGCTTTCAAAAGGGGTTCGAGCGACTATGCGCGACGTTACGTGGCGTTACGTTACGTATATAGGAGGACGTAAACTGGACGGCACGTATCTTTACGGGCCATAAAGGCTGGCCCCTCGTTACGGAGCGACCGTACCGCACCCGTGGCCACCAAGGTACCGCACCGCGGCTCCCCGTCCCTCCCTCCCGACGAGGACGACCGATACGAGTACCCCCCGCCCTCTCGGTAAACCCCTCTTCCGCGCTCCTGCCTCCGACCCGCCGCACAACGGTATATACATAGGTACAGCGCGCTTGAGATGAAATCCGGAGGAAGACCATTTTTTTCCACGGGATTTTTCACTCCGCTCGTTTTTTCCTCGGAACGTAAGCGATTGATCGATAAGGAGGGGGGGGGGGGGGGAGGGCTTGGATCGGTAGAGACGATTTATGGGTGCCGATCAAAAAGATATACGGGGTGTTTGTTTTGATACGTGCCTGTATAACGGGTTGCATATTGGTTGGTGCACCTCGCCCGGAAGTGGTTGTAATTTCGTGGTAATACCGATAGCTCTAAGATCCGATTTGAATGAATCTATCAGTCTGAGAAACGTCGGTAATCTCAATAGTGGTCAATAATTTCAATACTCGTTTGCGTTTTTTCGAATAATCGAGGAAATAAACGTCAGCATTGCCATTTGGTTCGGATCTTGGCTATCGATATTATCACGAAATTATAGAGGAAACCCCACAGCGGACGGGGTGCACCCGTCATACCGGCCTATATTATAATAAATAAGGGGTATGCGTGCACGATTGGAAATTTTGCATTGGAATTGGACCACCCATTTTTGTATATTAAAATCAACTGATTCTTTGCACTAATTCAACATTCTTTGTGCAAATTTTTACATTTATTATGTTAATTTTAATACAAGAAATGTTGGATTACATATATAACATGAAGAAACAGTCAATTTTAACGTATAAAAGTGAATGGACCAGTTTGAACTTAAAATTTCCAACTATATATGTATACATATAATATACACTGAGAGAAATAATTGTTGGTGCGAAAAAATGTTTTCTTCAATTAAAAACATAATATAATTCCACGATCAAACTATAATTTTCTTCATGCAAGAAAATATTTGAAAGGCTCGAGTAATTTTTTTTTTCCACGGAAAGAATTTCTTATTCCAACGAAGGTACTCTTGAATCAAAAATATATATTCTTATAAATCTATATTCCTAAGAATTTGTAAGATCATAATATGTCTTCTAGGTTCGATACATATTTTTTGACACTGACAATTATTTCTCTCGGTGTACAGTATACCGACGATATAAGTGGAGAAAAAAATAGATCGAATCCATAAAGTACTACGCGACACGGCAAAAGAATTAAGAAATCACGATCGAACGTTACAAAAGTCATTCACAATTGCCTCGAACGTGCGTGCCGCCGAAAGGCGGACCCCTCGACCTGCGAGTCGAGATCCGGACGCGAATCTCAATGTCGTTGACAGTCGTGGTGAATTGAAAGGACGAGAAAAAAAGGAGGGATCTCCCTCTCTCTCACACTATACGGCGAATGGGGCGAGCGCGTACTGTAGGGAAGAGGCTGCGAGGCCCTCTCTCGGGCGGCTTGCGGTCCGTTGTAGGGCCCACGGCGGGGGCCCGACGGCCGCAACGTAATGAAGATGTCTCGTCACGGGTGTTCCGCGTAGCACCCGTATGGCATGGGGCCCGCGGGGCCCGTCCCATCCATCTATCGCGTGGAGAGGCGGGGAGAGCGGCTAAACGATGTCACGGAGCTCGTTGTCGCGCTGCAGGGGCACCCTGAATTCCCCCCTACCTTGAAATGTTCGGTTTCCACGAGGCGACCGCGCCGCTTTCCGGTCATATTCACGTGTGGATTTAGGATCGTTCTCGTTACGCGTAGAGTGCGACAGTTTTAACCCCTTCAGACCTGGCGTACACGAGAATGTACATTGGATTTTAGCTATTTTATTAAAAAATGTTACGCAAAAACACAATTTTGTACTGCTTGCACATAAATATAAGAAAATTTAAAAAATAAAGTTTGCAAAAATATGTTAAAATGTAATAATACCCCAAAGGCTAAAACATCATTAACAATCTTGTTTACTCCGCGAAAAGAAAATCAGGTCTGAAGGGGTTAAAAGCTTATGACGATGACGAGGAGAGAGGTTTGTGATAACCACCCCCGAAATCCGTGTGGTAAGATTGAATTATAGCGGCGTATGACATTTAGTACCATACATACATCAATATCTACCATATGTATAGCAAATGTGACGATACTTATGGTTGACATCGACATACTTATGGCACTGAACGTCATACGTTACAAAAATTCAATCTCACCGCAGGATTGTGGGACCGGTTACCACAAACTTCTTTCCGTGTACAGTTCTGCATGAATAATAACAAAAACATCCACCCATCCAGTCCCGTCCAACATAAAAAAATATGGCTAAAGTATGACGAAAGAATGGAAAGAGTTGAATTAAAAAAAAATAGGCGTGGCTACGGATCGTATTCCAGACTTTCAGCCATACAATTTTCTCGCTGTCCTACTGAAAATCTATACGGAGAAAGGTTTGTGGTAACCACTCTCACAATCCATGTGGTGACATTGAATCGCAACATATGACGTTCAATACCACTTATACTATACTTACGGTAAATGTCGACGTATTTGTGGTAGGTACTGGACATCACATGTGTGCCGCAATAATTCAATGTTACCACATGAACAGTGAGAATGGTTACCACAAACTGTTCTCCGTGATATATTATAGGATACGATCTGCCACCATACTTTTCTGGTTCAACTCTTCCTAGACTTCCGCCATAAGTATTATACTTCAGCTATATTTTTTTAGGCAGAGCAGTCGGCCATCCTTCGGTACTCCGTCGAGATTCCCCGTACCCATGCCCATAATTCTCGCACTCTCCATAAAACTTTCCCCTCCGATGCACCGCGGAATTTTCCTGCAGACCCGACGAATCGCCGCCTTCAATACCGCGGCGACACACGAAACGCGCGGGAGACGGGAGCCCGTATATACACGAGCACCCCCGAGAAACGAGCCCACGTCGAGTGCCAAAATATTGTGCCCACTCGGCCGGCCCCGCTGCAACAGCAGCTCGGGCCCTCCGGTCGTCTCGCGCGATCTCATTTTTCACTCGGGCTATAAAACGCGTACTCCTCCATTCTCTCGAGCTCCACACTCGGCGAGAGGACGCGAGGCCGCACTATACGGCGTGTACGCTGCTACGCGCGTCGTGAATGCCGCCCTTTCACCCGTCGCGCGTACCCCGCGAAGCCGAGGAGGAGCGCGAAGAAGAGAAGCTGAGTCGGGAGAGCGCGCGCACTTTGGCGGAGCGCGGAGGAGCGTGACATTATATTTATGGTGCCTGCGTGTGTCAACGGCGGTGTCCCCGGAGCATGCGGCGCGGAAAGGTGAAAAGGGAGGGAGGACGCGCCACGGTCGGGGTCCCCGACGAAGGAGGGCCCCCGTGTACAAACACTACCGTTGCATGGTCGCCCTATCGGCCACTCATGCCGCGCGGACGACAATGGGGGCGCACCACTGCGGATCCTTTCGACGCGTCGCGTTCTCAATGCTCTCGGTATCTACCTGCGCGTATATATGACGCTTAAAAATCACGGGGATGAAAAGGGGGGGGGGTGGAGTGAGGGGGCCGTTCTTAGACGGAGATCGATGGCTCTATCGCGCGCGATGAGGAAGGGCGATACTCGTTGCGCGGGCGGCGGTGAAGTCGCGAGAGGTAAGTGTAGTTTCCGTGTATCGGTGCACGGAATTATGTAGTTGGATCTACTGAAAATGACTTGCGGGGTCGCGAGTAATTACCCGAGAAAAAATTGTTATGTACATATAATTATATACGAGCATATACAGGGTGTTCGCGCCTAGGCTCCGACAATGTGTGGAGTCTATTTCAAATTTGTCGCGCATATACAAACCAATCAGTGATTTGGTTAGCCTTCCTTGTTTTCACTGCGGTCATCTGTTAATCGAAGACCAAGTTGCATAGATCACTATTGGTTCGCGTATGCCGCAAACTCGAAGAAGGCTCTATTCACTCTCGGAGCCTGGGCGTGAACACCCTGTATAATTAGGGTAAAACGGGGTGAGTTGGCGAATGAGGTCGGCCCCTCGTTTCTATTACTTTCCGTAGAAATGAGGGGCCAACTTCATTCGCCAACTCACCCCGTTTTACCGTAGATATAATCAGATATGAAATTTGTCTCCATCTGATTACACGTGAAGAACTATATATAATCATGTATAACCCTAGGTCTCTCTATTATATAAAATAGTTTTCGAATAAATGCGTGGACAAAACTGTGTCGCCAAAAACCCCGGCGACTTCGAACCGGATGCGCGAAGCACGGACGATTTTTAGAGGAGGAGGGGGAGAAGGAGGACAAGGACGACGACGAGGACGACGACGACGTATTGAACGGAGAAGACAGCAACGACGTGATACTACTTACTGCAAAAGCTCGGGAGAACGCCGCGATAGCGTCGCAGGGGCGATAGCCCCTCGGGGGTTGGCGAGCGAAGCGAGTAGGAGGCGGAGCCCCCTAGTGATTATACATAAATATTTTTTCCCGGGTATTTATTCATTTCAATTAAATATTTTAATGCAGCAATTAAATATCTCTTCTATATGATCATGTGGGCATGCGTGCGGGTCACCACTTATTGTGGTAGCCCAGATAACGCCTGTCATGGGCCAAAATAACAATCTGGCAGCCAAGTTAATTTTCCACTCGGGAATTATTGGGCTACAATAATTTACCGTGAAACCATAGTTCGTCAGTGAAATTGTTTTTATTTAGAAATAAGAAGGGATTTACATTTTCACCAACACTGCCTGATGTTCACATTAGCCGGATAAACTCTGCACGTAAGAATACATGTAAAAGGCAGCTTCACCAACCATGACAGGATTCTGCAGGACATCTCGGAAACCAAGAGAACAACCCTTTACTTTCTCGTAACGGTGTAGGGGATAGAAATCGCGACTGTCTTTTTAAAAATTTGTGTGCGAAAAGAGAATTCTTCCAATTTCAACTTCCGTTGATTTCCGCGAAAGTTAAGCGTCTCGATATAAATCAACCATCGACCGTCGCCGCGCCTCTTCGCAGGGGTGCACATCGAGTGGTGGCGGCGTGAACACGAGCGCAGCGCGCGTGCCGCGGCTGGCGCGTTCGTCGGCGCCTTGTGTTGATGCAACTGGCGCGAGGAGCGCGGGGGGACGGGAAGCTGTCGCCCTCTCCAAGGAGAGATCGCCCCTGATCACCGCCACGAGATAACACGCGCTTACCGACGAAAGATCTCAATGGCTTTCGGAAGTCGCCTCGGACCCTGCACTCGAGACACGGGAGTCTCGGTCCCGGAGAAAATCATTTCGGCGCGACGCGACGGTTACCGTCATGGACCCAGTTTTCGATCACTTTTATATTTGAACCCTTATATTAAACATATGAGGGGTATAAGTAGATGCAAAACCCGCCAAGTCACATTTATAGCAATTCACAGGAGACGCGAAAAACTGATGCAGATGGCCATTGCCTTGCATACGTATAAGCGTACTTTCTACCTTATATTATTAACGGTTTAAAATGGAATTTGTATCTAAATTATGTTCGACCTTATGCACGTACTTATAAAGAACAAATTCCCGTATCTAACTCAAATTTCACAAAAATGGACTTGGCGGGTTTTGCATCTATATACCCCTCATACCTATAGTAAAAATATTTCATACAAAGAAGAAAACGTTAAATTAAATAACTATTCCAAAACCTGTTGAACATAGGTATTCAGAAAGTTTTTGAAATACTTATTTCTCAATAGAAATAAATGCTGCAGTAGTAACATGTTCGGCTTGATGACACGTCTGCCATAATCTTACTGCAATCTGAAGTGACGATACTAAAAACAGCTCCGTCTCCTTCGTGTTTTGAAGCTTAAATATGAGGTAATTATTCCGTATTTTCATTGCGTAATAGTTCAATTAGTTATAATTTATAAAGTGCAACCTATTCCGTCTTATTTTTTAGCAAAATAATGTGATGATCTATGACCGATCCTAGTTTTCATACTTCGCCGTAGTTTTCGATCACGTTTCTAATCATAGATATTTCAGGTTAAAAATACTTTCCAGTTTTCAGAATAGTGAAATTATATTAGTGGAGAGCTTATCACCAACAAGTATTTAACAAGAAATGGAAAGCAGAAGAAGATGAACAGCTCAGGAAGAATGCTAGGCTAGAAAAAATGAGAATTAAAAAAGAAAGGTGAAAAGAAAAAGAAGAGAAAATTAAGAGGAAAAGTTGCAAGAAAGGTTTTGAAAGCTTCAGAAGTTTAAAATTGAGGCGACCGTTACAAGTTAATTTTTTTTAATTTTTTACGTAAAGGAATATTGTTTGTGGCTTGCATATATTATATAATACATTATTACTCGAATACTAATGTCAATTGATAACTTTAATAAATAAGTACGAAATATCTATTTCAATAATTCTGTTCATTTTTTACGTATTAGAATCCCTTATCGAAAACTAAGTTCATGCGTGATTGAAAACTACTCTCATGCATGATTGGGTGCTTGGGGGAAAATTGCTTCTCTCGTATGTTTCCGTAAACACGTAATTAATTATTTAATTTGCGAGACTTTCGTATATTTGTTTGTGCCAAGTTCAAATTTAATAATCTATTTATCAATTATATGACGAAAAGTTTTTGATTTATTAATCTATTATACTTATATATGTATAGTAAAAGGAATGCCGTGAAAACCTCTGCAGCAGATCGAAAACTGGGTCCGTGACGGTATACAGCGTGTATCGCGAACGCGGATAACTCCGTTGTATACGGCCGACCTATTACCCGTCTTATGGATGTGTACAGTTACCGCCTCGTTGTGCGCGGAGGGTGCGGTGCTCTCGCGAGGGCGACGAACGTGCGTCAGACGCCGCGTGACAGTTTAAGGCCACGTTTCTCGACTAACGAGAGCGAGGGGAACAGCTGTCGCGCGCGCCTCCTTCTCCTCCTCCTACTCCTCTTCCTCCCGGTCTCCTCACCCACGCCCGTGAACTTCCTCCAAGAAAGTTACACGGGAGGGGCTTGGGAAGTGATACGCGTCGTCGCGGTTCCGCTCGTTTGAATGATCCGTCGCGCGGTGGAACTTTCGTGGGTTCGAGGGAGCGTGGAATTGCACCGAGGTGCGAGGTGTACATAATCATCGCACGTGAGATGCGACGAGAGAAAATTGATGGAGAGATTGAAATAACTTGCGATCTCTGATGAATGGTTTCTTTAGTGAAATTTGTGTGATAAAATTCTAAGGAATTTCAATTTTTGGCAAAATCTTAAGACGTGGAACAACGTAGCATGTTATAGACGTGTATGGATTCATTATACATGATATTTTTGAATGGATGATTTTCGAGAATTCCCGGGGAAAAATGAAGGAAAAATCATATTTGTGATTAGATATATTTAGATACGAATAAAGTCGAAAATGTTGGATTTAATTATAATATGAAGAGTGAAATGTGCAAAAGGGTCTAAGTGCCATTTTTCCTGAAATGGAGATTATTGCTTTTATGGAATCTAAGTGCCACGTGAAACTTGCAGCACAAATATTTTTGCGTCAGGAAAAATGGCACTTAGACCCTTTTGCATATTTCACTCTTCATATATCTAATCTTGTCGAATTATATATATGATTATATAGGATTATTATATAATAGTTCTTTATATATTATAATTTCAGACAGAAACTGGAATTAACCGATTAGTGCTCGCTGGCAACTTTAGTTGCCGAGCAATTTCTTGTTTGCGCCGAGGAATCAAACATTAAACTTTGAAATTAGTGCAATATTAATATTAACCCATTAGTGCCTAGTGTCGTTCTCAGTTACTAAACAATTTTTGTTTGCAGATACAGAACTAATCATTTCTGGAGTATTTAGGAATAGGTTTAACAATTCGTATTCTTCTTCAATAAAATTAAATTTCTGGAGAAGTTTTTTAAACAACGCGAAAATACTTAATCCAATATCTCGACATTATGGGTTAATGTTAATATTGCATAAATTTCAAAGACAAATATTTGATTCCTTGGCTCCAATTTAAATTCACAAAAATGATTCATTGCAGCTCCCCCCCCCAATAAATGGACAGTGCATCTCGATACAGCATCTCGACTCGACCTCGATCTCACGAGGTAAAAAACTGACCCACTTTTCGACGGGAGAAGAATCTCTCGCACGCAGGAAATATCGCGCCAAAGGGATATCTCTTCATCTCCCCTTGCGCACCGTACTGTCACCGTTCTCCCCTCCAGAGTTTCACTACAGGAAGCTATACTACAGATGGATACAATCGAGATAAGATAAAGAGATTCGATCGTTCTATAGAGCCAAAGGAGAGACTCGATCCCGCCAGAGAGAGAGGATATAGATGTTAACCGTTCAAGGGTGCTTCTTAGTGATTTTTTGGGGTAAAGTTGTCTGTATAAAATAGCTGATAGATGAGTCGTATATCCTGGAAACCGTGAAACCGCCGAAGGATAAAAAAACTGCCAAAATATCGCGTGAGAACGCCCTATCTTTATTATTATTACCGTTGCTGTTGCTGTTGTCGTCGCCGTCGTACCTTAGCCTCTCTTTTGCCACCATGACGTGACGTCGTTAGCAGTACGACAGCCGTATTCTCCCCACGAGAAAATAACGAGTAAATCACGTCATGCCGAGCGAAACTGGCTCGAAAAAAATGTCGCTCGCCCGGGGCAAACGGTTGCCCGACGGAGGGAAAGGAGACGCGTTTGAGGTTCGCGGGGATCCGGCGCGACATCATCGCTCGTTATGCGTCTCTTTGCCGACGCTAATATCCGGGCGGTTCGCTCGAATTTTTTCCGATAGTTTTTCGATCGGGAAACGCGTGTCGGGCGTGAGCGCGCCGCGGCAGCCTCTCGGCCCGACGCGCAGGAGAGGCCCCGAAGAAGGACGAGTGAAAGAGGGAAGGCGCGGGGTGCGTAAAACGCACCCGACCCACAACGGTGGCTGCGGAGGATTTTACGATCCTTAATAAACGACCTGCACGGCCCACGACCGTTCCCCGTACCTTTTTAACCCCAAAATCCATAAAAATTAAAAACCCACGCGGCGCTCCTCGGCGTGCCGCTATTGTTCGAAGTTTTTTTCCGATGTCGCCAAAAAAATTAAACCTCAACAGAGTAAAGATAAAAACCGTACGGTATCCGCGCGCTCCCTGTCGCGTTCCGTCGTTCGGGCGCTGGCAAAAAAAAAAGGTGCCGAAAAAAAACGCGAAAAAGGCGGTGAAAAAATCGTTCGTCTTCCGCGCGACGGAGGAGGCGCGAGGCAAAAAATAATACAGAAGCACCGCGAGAAAAAAGCGCGCTTGCAACAAACGCGCGCGCGGTAAAACGCACCCGAGTCGATTTAGCTGCGCTTTTTCGACGCTGCCTGTAAATCGTGGGCGTCGTATATCACCGCGGCGAATTTCGTACGTCGTTAAGGCGAGGAAATTTCCCCGAACGCCTCGGAAATTCGGGGATCGACGGAGCCTCTCTTTTGGTACTTACTGCGAGATCTGTAGTCTTTTCGTATGTCAGAGATTATAGATATGTACAAAGTCGTCGAAAAAATTCAGTGGAACGGTCTGTTGTTACGAGCTCGTTTCGAGTACTGAATTTCTAAAATGTTCTACCGTCAAATTCTAAGCATCGATATGACAAAAAATGAGAGTACAGAGAATTCTAAACGTGCAGTAATGAAATCAGATCGAGAGACTGGTACATTTTCGAGTCTCTCAAAATGATATCGTCATATTTTCCTTCAGAAATATTTTTTAGATCATTTCACAGAGCAGTGCAATACAATTCTAAAAATTCAATCGAGTTTCCCAACGTTCTAACATAAAATAAAAAATGTCAAGCATCGATATAACGAAAAATGAGAACACAGAGAACTCTCAAAGCGTGCACCAATGAAATCAGAGATTGAGAGACTAATATTTTTTCTAGTCTCTCAAAAAGATCGTCATATTTTCCCACAGAAATATTTTTCAAGTCAATTCACAGGGCAGTGTGATAAAATTCTAAAAATTAAATCGAGTTTCTCAACGTTCTAAAATAAAATAAAAAATGCTAAGCATCGATATAACAGAAAATGAGAATACATAGAATTCTAAATGTGCAGTAATGAAATCAGATTGAGAGACTCTAATACAATTTTGAGTTTTTTGACAAAATATCGTCATACATACTTTCCTCCAGAAATACTCTTCACGTCAATTTACAGGGCAGTGCGATAAAGTTCGAAAAATTCCATCGAGTTGTTCAACGTTTTCGAATTTTTCAAATTTCCCCGATCGCGCTGGACGTTTCGGAAACGACGATACAGAAGCGGACGGCATTCACGAACTTTTCATAGCGAAATAATGAGGATCCCGTGGCCTCTCTCGGTTTTTCATCGGATACCCCATATCCACGTCTCGTCCCACTGCAGATTATACCTGTATATATACGCCCGTGCACTTTTCGAAAACGCACAGATTCCCCGGATCTTTTCGCGTATAAGCCACATTATGCCCGAGAATCGGAGCACATCCTGTGCACACAATGTCCCCCGCTCGGTCGCGCACAATGGGGCGGGTTCTCGCCATTATATTTTCGGGGGATCGCATTACCGTCAGATACGATCCGACGCTTTCAGCGTTTTCGAGATTTTATCTGGCCCGCGCCTGAATGGGACCCGTGTACGGCCGGCGTGTAATTTTCAGTGCGTGCCGCCGCGTGTAATAAGAGATACCGCGCGTAATTCGGGGGAACGGTGTCCGATAGAAAATCGTGCGCCTGAAATAAAAGCGGCGATGAAGAAGTTCGTCGATAACGCGCGATTTTGCAGCAGGGGCTGCGTCGGTCAACGAGAAATAACCGTGTCATTGGATATTCGAGGGTAGGGCGTACAGGGTCGAAAAAGTCTCGTTTCACCGGCGTATTCCGGTTCTCTCGACGAGTGCAATGTTTCCGCCGGCACGGCAGACCTGTATTTCCGCCCGAAACGTTACACTCGCGGCAAATTGTCTCGCCAATCCGTCAATTCGACAGACGAGTAACCGTCGCGGCTGATAAAATAGCCGGGGATAATTTTACTCGAGTTCGTCGATTTTTCCGGGGACAATGACTGGCATTAAACGACGAAGCGGTGATGTAAATAAATGTTCTCGAAGGTTTCTTTAATTGTTGGGAGTATTATGTGTATTTTAAAAGGATGCAATGAGTTTAACCTGAGTTCCTTCCACTGGTATTCTACTGATATATTACTGGTTTACGTGTCTTATGATTTTTATGAAAAATCGTATCGTTGATGATAAGTTTGCAAAAATCTGGGATTCTTTAAATCGAGGTTTCCATAAATAAATATCCGCGAGATTCTTAGTAATTAGTACGGAAATATATCACGAAACGTAGTCGGCTGATTAATTTTCGACTTGATATCGTTAAGCTCTAGTCTGATCATACGAGGAACATATACTTTCTGAGTACCTCATTTGAAATTTAGAAATGCGGATTCGAATGCACGAGATGCGATTACTTGCGCCATCAGTAGGACGACGAGAAACTCGAGTACACGGTTCCTACGGTGGTAAAGATACCATGGTGGATGAAACTGCATTCGCGTCGGTACGTCAGTCAACTACGGTGCATCGTTATCAACGTTCGTTAAATTTGGAAAACCATAATAAAAACAATAATTAATAGGCATACCCGGTATGTACAAACGAGAAAAAGTGTGATAAAAATTAATAATAACGATCCTGTAAATTAAGATGTCGATTATGCATTAAATGGATGCAATTCTGTATCTCACATTTAAAGAAAAAAGATTATTATCGTGATGAAACATCTCTGACCAAAATAATTATTCAATCGAGTTGTGAATTGGTATTAAATAATTATTATTTTCTTTCGAGAATCGCCGGGAATAAAATGTCGATAAAAATGCATTTCGCTTCTAGGTAGGTATTGTAGATTCCTGTTTTCTCTTATCAACTACGCCATCTATCACCACATACACGCCATTATTAGGAAGCGAGTAAATGTTTAAATTTCAAGAATACTATGACATTCTTTCTCTCTCAAGAAACATTTCAAGCGAGAAAAGTTCGAACAAAAATGTGGTACAAAGCATGGCGTGAAGTCAAAAACTTGTGTAAAATTGCTTCTAAACTATTGCAAAATCATGGCAATAGTACCAAATTATTGATACATTAAAATTACAATCGACCCCCGCTTATATGGTTGAGATCAATGATCAAGCCCCACATTTTCAAGGTCATAAAACACTCTAGCTTCGTTTGTAAATTAGGTCACGCTTTTGTATAAGATTTTTAACCCCCTCCCCCCCTTTCATCCTCTTATTGCACACCGTGATATTATATAAACATTCTCTGGCGTTGTAATCGACTGTGTGGCATTAGAGTGACAACTCGAATTTTTGCAAAATATTGCCATGTGCAAAATAGCATTTCATTTCCCTCGTATGACAAAAATTAGTACATTATCGCATATTTTTGAATAATGTGGTATTTTTAACAATACTGCCAACGGACATATAGAGAAAAATATGAAATAGATATTGAAAAATAAGAAAAACAATACTTTACTTTCCTCTTACGTTAGCTGTATTGCAAAAAATACCAAATAATCGTAAAATATGCCATGCTGTACCAATTTTTGCTATACGAGGGGAATGAAATGCTATTTTCTATTGTAATATTTTGCAAAAATTCGAATTGTCACTCCAGTACAGCCCAATCGATCACACAGTACCAGAATCTGAGTACTCAGTGTCCTTCATTTCAAATCTATTTTTCCCGGTGTATCATTTTAGCAAAAGAAAGAAAAAGTCGACCACTTTGACCCTTTTCGTATGTAATTCAAAAGGATGGAAAGACAAATTCAACTGAGAAGCTGAATAATATATGGTTTTAAAGGAAAGATATCGAATTATAGGGGAAAAAGGGAAAAATCGCGAATTATAAGATGAAGAAAGGTAAACTTAAAAAAATAGGGGAATAAGGGGGAATAGACGACACGCTGTGAGAGAGAGAGAAATCTGCAAATAATTCGCTCACCCTTTCCACCGCGTGCTCTCCTTCTTCGAGACGCGACGACCGCTTACCGCACTCCTCCTGCATCCCGTAAATCCGCTGCACGCTCCATTATGCAGTTTTGCGATCAACGAACGGGAAGACGATTCCCAATCGAGTCCCTCTGGCATGGAATTACGCGTCGACCACGTGCGAGATCGAAGCACCGGGCTGATCTGCGCAGCAAGATGAACGCCATATATTAAATTAATAATAATTTGCATCAACCTTCCGTGGAGACTCGTCGCTGAATATACATACCTACCACGCGTCGACGAGCGAGCAGACGTCGATTTCCTTGCTTTCGTGGCGTTGCGCATCGAGAATCGACGCTTTTCCCCGTGATTTCCCATTAATAATGCAGAAAAAAAGCGCGAGATGCCCGCGAAACCGAGGTGCACCGGCAAATAGAACTGTTGCTAAGCTGATCTAGTAGAGAGAGATGTGTATTACTCCGCGAGGGTTTTTCCAATCCGCCGCGGGCCTCGACGCGCGGTGCGTAGTAGAAGGGACTACTTTAATCCGCGTATTCGTACCAACTCGGAAAGCACGCGACGATAGCTGTGGCCGGGGTTATTTTTCTTCGATATTGTGTCCGCAAACTCAGTGTATTTTCAAGCGCGACAATTGGAAATCGCGGGAAGGCGACTGTCCGTGGGTTGCTACGCGTGTAGTACGAGCGGAGAGAGAGAAGATGGCGCACACCGCCGCCAACGGCTCGGTCGGCTGTTTACCACACGCTCAGATGCGTGTCGTTGCTTGTCGAATCCAGACGGACGGACGGTACGATTATTCGTAAGGGTCTTTTGTTCGTTGATATACCTATGGAATACCTTTATTCCTATTGAACACAGACGTTTCACGTCGTGAACTTACGTTAATCACTGAGTTAAATAATGCGGTATGTTACAGCGGAATATCGTGGCTGAAAGACGACCGGTAAAGAGCCTCGCTAGGTATTCAGGAGCGGACTCGGAAAGGCAGAGCGCGTCTTCATCGATGATCGCGGAGTATTTCAGAGCAATCGTACGGTGGGAGAACTGGAGCTCGAGTTTCGGTGAGTCTTTTTGGTGTTTCATTGTTTGCCGAACGTATTTAAGATTTCTTATGGTTACATCGAGATTCGAAATGTTTTTTGTCCTTTTTTTGCGGGAAATGAGGGGGTGTAGATCGCGATACACTCTGAAAAGTTACTCGGGATAAATAAATGTCTCCTGGATTGTCTTCGATTCGCAAGCGAGCGTGGTAAAGAAATGTCGGAGTATCGCTTTCCGAAAATAAATTTCTATAGACTGGAAATACGCATTCCAATTGGCTTATATATGAATAAATGAATTTTCACCGAGAATAAAACGAACTATGCTTGTAATTGCAAAGTACAAAGCACTTCTTGCAACTGGAAATGCATTGAAACGTTGTCTTGATATTTGAAAAAGAAATGACTAACTTGCAATTCATCCCCACGCACATAAGTGCATGTGATGTTTAACCTTTACTTGCCACACTGGGGTTCGAAACAACCCCATGGTAAAATTCGTACTTGCCACACTTTGGTTGATTTACACCCCAACGAGAAGAATTGTTATAACAAATAAATTATTGCATATTTGTACTTGAAAATTTTATCAGCTCTTCTTAAGAGCGTACTTTAAAAGACCGTGTAACTTTTATATTTCATTTTCTTCGCTTACTAAACTTTAAGTTCTGGCTATACAAGTTACACGGTCTTTTAAAGTACGTCCTTAAGAAGAGCTGATAAAATTTTCAAGCACAAATATGCAATAATTTGTTTGTTATAACAATTTTTCTCGCTGGGGTGTAAATCAACCCCAGTGTGGCAAGTACGTGATTCTATAGAAGTGTGGCAAGTAAGGGTTAATATTGATAAAAAAGATTTTAAAGTAAAATTGAAAAAAAAATATTTCAGAAACTATAAAATTCAAAGCAGTTAAGTTTACGAATACGAATTCTATTCATGGGTATATTCTTCAAATAATTCAATTATAGTTCGATCGAACAGCTTTTCCAAATAAAATTAAGTTTGCCACCTTTATTTGGATAGGTTTCGAATTTAATTTTATTTATTAAATAACAATTCTGTTATTTTATAAACTCGACTAAAAATGAAATACATGCATGTTCAAAAATTATACCTCTTTCGATTCGAACATTTTCTCATTATCGCAATAAAAAAATTTGATTTTCACTCCCCTCTTGTTTTTCAACTTTTATCATTAATACTGAAAGAAGATATTTTTAAAGAGGTAGACTAAAATTAATCTCGATTTAGTCTCCAAGTATCTCTAATGGAATTCAATTTGGACTAATTTTACTCGACCTTTGTAGAATTGCTCCGAAATTTCCATTCTTAACCCTCCAAGGACGACGACTACATTTTCGCTACGTTTCAATCAGTTTGCAATTACGACGATGATTGGAGATTTTTGGCCCGGCGCCGCGCTGGCTGTAACTTATTCGTTATGCTTAGTTTCCAAGTTTATAAAAATAATCTTCTTTTCCCGATATAACATCACTTACATAATATGTTAACACCGGCAAAATAATCTGATAATAACTTCTTTCCAAAAATATTATGCTTTGGAGAACTTCATCCTCAGAGGGGAAACTTTTTTTAAATCTGTCAAAAATTTCGAGCCACTACATAGTAAATAGTAGGTACCTATCTAAACTTCCCGATAACTCCAAAGATATAATATTATATCAAATTCCATATAAATAAATATATTACAAACGCTGTAAATTGAAAACGAAATTAATAGTTTTTAATTATTCGCGTAAATCTCGATTGCGGAGTCGATTGAAAAAAACTCCGCGAATTCAGCGCCGATTTAATCGTTTAGCGAGACGCGCAAATCTCGGTTCTCGACGTCGCTTAATTAACCCGTCCGCTTAAGCGTTCTCTCTCGGGGACGATAACGACGAAATAATAAACTCCCGCCTAACATTTGTTCGCGTTTCCAACTGGACCGATGTAAGTATCGAGTATTACACGGGACCTCTGACAGTGGCTTGTATAGGTGTGTACGTTCGTATTGTAATCCTTTTGATGTGCTTCTCAAAGCTGGACCTTGCCCACCCAAAGCTTATACAGAGTCCCCGCCGCATTTGTAAGCGCAGGGAGGCAGAAGCGATAAATTTCCTCGCCTCTTCACAGCATTAGCTGCGCCCTCACTCCCGCGGGCTTTCTTTGTTGCTCCTCCATTGCCTGCGAATTAACGTTCTCTCTCGTATTGTTATTTCGATATTTCATTCTCCCGTTTCGATTAATTTTCGACACCTCCGCTTGCCTTTTTTTTTTCACATTCTTTTAAACTATTTTTTTATCACACGTGTTATCACGATTCAACGAACAACTTCAGTAATCATATAAAAAATCCTAATAAATGTATTTCTTTCAATACGAACCTTCGCGTGAAAATTGATTAGCTTTAATCGAAGTTAACACAGAATTTTATTGAATTAGAATTAATTTTTCCTTCTAGTATATATAATTAAGAGAAATTAATTTATAAAGAGTATTGTCTTATGTTCTGTACGTAAAAAGTTATTTTAACTCTAAATCTACCTCTCCGAAAGTCCATATTAAATTTAACGTCAAAATTCAACGAAAACGGTGCTCGCATTTCGGACAGGTGAATATCAGGAGCCATCCCTGCATCGCCGGAATCTAGATTCCGTAGCAAACACGACGGACAGCTCGGGGCAGTTGCACAGAGGGTTTATTAAGCTTATTAACTGACTATATAGGAGGGTGTGTTGGGAGCTTGAAGAGGGTGGGGAAATATATAACAACCCTCTCTCTCTAAAGCGGGGAGTAGGAACGCGAAAGATAATAGGACCAAGTAAATCGCATTTTCGACGTTTATCGTAAAGAGAGAGAGGGGGGGTTGGGGAGAGAAAGAGAGAGACTCAACACACAGCGGAAAAGTGGTAAACCAGAACATCCTTCGTTTTATCACTTTTCCTTTCTTTCCCTCCGTTGCCAAGTATCCCTCCCGTTTCGTATGTGACCGCGATAGCACGGGGAGCCGATCGAAATTAATTATAATTAGCTGAAATTAGAGAACACTGAGAACAATTTTACAGATTGTACGGCAAAATGCTAGTAGTTTATTAACATAAGAATAAGTTCCAGTTACCTTAGCAATTCTTATTTCTATTTCAGCTATACGTAAAGTAATTCCAGCAATATGTGTATTGCTCTTATCATATCAGCACATATAATACCTAATAAGGCGCGCGCGCGATGACGATTTCAAACGAAACAGAGGGAGGCTATCCCCTCCACGCGCGCCTGTACTATGCAACCAAGCGCAAAATACACATCGTCGCCGAGACAGAACGACCCTCGCAAGGGCTTCCGTATTACCGGTATAAATTCCGATTATCAAATTGCGCGCGCAAGGAGAAAAAACCCCTTCGCAATCAGGACCCGGGGGGTTCCGAGTCATCCCGGATGTTTAAGTATAAGTTGAGGGGTCGAAGGAAGGGTCCAACGTAAGGGTTCAGATTTGGGCTTAGGCCGGCCGAAGCGGTCATCTAATCGGAGCCTAGTCCTGATTTAGGAAGGGATTTTAATTACAAGGGTCAGCGGGTGTAGGCATCTACGTAGCGCGCCTCCCTTATTTATAGCTCATTAGTTCGGCTTTAGTCCGACGGCAGATTAACGTCGTTCGCCTCGGTGGACGCGCTCGTCCGCGCCGCGAACACGGCAGTAAAGCGAAGGAACGCGTCTTCGCGCCGCGCGCGTCTGTACGAATGACTCTTCCGCGAAACTATCGCGCGCGACGACCGCCTTCGTTTTCTTCTCCGACAGAAGTCTCGAGGGGGGGAGGAGGAGACGAGAGGTCCGGTGGGAGACGGCCGAAAACGTTTCCTTCGAGAAATCAACCGATATGTATCTACGACTCCATCTTGCGGGGTCTCTTCCGGTTGGAAATCCCTCCTTATGTACGTGGCCGCGTCCGATAAGACCAGTGTTATCAGGCGCGCCTGATATCACTTGCCGTGAAATTTCTCCGTATCCAGCGGTGTGACTTTTCGAGCGCACCGGGTCTGGAGGACTAGTTTAGTAATACTTTGATGAATTTATCGACGATTATTTATGTAAATAATTATCAATTATACGGTACAAAATTCTGCAGGGTCGACTTATGTAAATGGAATACTTTTGGTGTCAGATAACAATTTCATAAGACTGAGTGACAACTGATATGGTATATGTAGATACCTACAGTATATATATGAGGCGGAACTTTCTCGCCAGGAGAGAAACTTGAATCGCTATTACCTCATTATCTATAAGCTTTTGACTCATGTTTGTATAATACTTTTTTGAAGGTTACATTTTTATTTGTAACAAAGTCTTATATCGATGTAGGCCAAAAGTTTATAAATAATGAGATAATAACGATTGAAGTTTCTTTCCCGGCGAATAAATTTACTCATATGGTACAAATCCACATCAGTGAAATGATGTTAAAAGTTAACACCACTTTTTTTACCGCGTCAGGGAAACAGTTTTTTAATGGGTTATAAATGTAATTTTAAATATGTCAAAATGAATATTTCATTAGGACAAGAAAATATATTTTAACACTTTACCGACCGCTAGCGGTTCAACAGGATACGACCGGCCGCTCGGCCGTAGATCCTCCCTGGCGCCGGCACAAAATGTTTTCCAAAATCGTCAGTTCCGGTATGGTCTATATTGGGTGTTCTCCTTGTGGGTCCAGGATTAGGTACATCGTCATCTTGTTCTGTACAATTAGTTTTACAATCTTCTATTCACGAAACTGCCACTTTGTGCGTCGGCGACAAAAAGCCGATTAATAGGTTATTGGTCGGTAAGCGTCGGCGACAAAAAGCCGCGATTAATACCTACGCTATCGGTCGGTAAAGTGTTAATTATTAAAATCTTTATTTCACTTAAATGGTTACCTCAAAGGATTTAATCGCTCCAAGTAAATATCGTAATAGTTAACGAATATTCGCTTGGTCCAACAAAATCTTTATTTAGCCATATTCAAAGAAATATTTATTAACTATATATAAATTGTTTTTTCGGTGTGTATATACTGAGAAAAAATGATTAGTAATGTTATTGAAACATTGCTTGATATGGAAACAACGAAATACTTTTATCGGGATAACAAATGTTTGGTTTCACAACCAAACATTTTAGAAACACTACTTTATCACAAACAACATTTATTTATCGCAACCAAAAGTTTTGTCGTCCCGATAAAAATATTTTGTTGCTCCCATATCAACCGAAGTTTGATTAACATTACACAGAGTCACAAGTAATTATTCATTTACCTATATCAAAGAAATTTTTTGATACATCAATTTGATATCTCTTCCTTACAATCATGTAGAATAATATGCGATTGCCAGGAGAAAATATCAAATTAATATGAAGAAAGATCAAATTGATGTAAATAAATAATTACTTCCGACTCTCTGCAAGTCATTTTCAGTAGCTTCTACTAATTCTTCTTCTCTGCGTAGGTACTAATCATTTTTCTCAGTCGGTATTGATTCGATGAATCAATCTCGTTTACCCGTCTCTCTTCCTCTCCTTAATTCTTACGAGAAATTCTTAATTTCCCTCGCGCAACGTTCCCCCCTCCCTTCGCTATAACGCGAGATCGCTCTCGCAACGCGTCGTTACCCAAAGATCGTTTCCCATGTACAGACGCATCGTATAACGCTCCGACGTATCGCGCGTCGTACATGAATCGGTACGCGCATACGGAGTTAGGTACCTAATTGCGCCCGAAGTTATACTCGAGTATAAAGCTTCGAGCGCGCGCGCGAACGAGCGAAACCGCATTCTATTTCCTCGATCGCCCACGTTTACCGTATGCCGCGCACCGCAGAGCTGCAGCTCGCTACAGAGCGCGTCCTCCCGGCAATCTCGCGCGCGCGATGCAATCCGCGCTCGACTCCCGTATAGGTGGTGCATCGTAGCCTAAACGGCGACGCGCGTGACGTGGGTAGCCGCGTGCAGGCGCGAGCCAACGTTCGTCGCGTCGGCGAGCGGTCGTCCGGCCTCCCGTCGCGGAGTCGACGACCAGATCCTTCGCGACCGCAGTGGCCGGTCGACGAAACCTCAAAATCGTCGCCGCGCGAACGGAACTGCCATCCCCTTCCACCGTTGAAACGGGAGCGGTTAGTTAGGCGCGGTTGAAAAATACGTTTCGTGTCCGAGCGATCGAACGAGGACGCTGCAGCGTCGCCGAGGTCGACTTCCGTGCGGCGAGGAAACACGTTTCCTCTTCCTTACGTCCGACTCGGGCCTCGTCCTTCCATGGGCGTTCGATAAACGTTTTCTGACGGAATCTTTTTCGGATTCTTGCTTCATTTGTTATACACCGAGAAAAAAGTTTATAGATTTGACTAAACTGGCGTTTATGGATAGGCGAATTCAGATTGAATTACTCGAACTTATAATGGTCCTGAATGGGCTACAAATCCTGTTTCCTTCAAATAGCCGTTAATCATTGTAACGAAATTTATGAATTGGAGCAACTAAATTCTGCATTCTCCAACCCGTAAAAGCTGATTTAATAGAATATACTATTTTTTTTCTCAGTGTACACTGTTATGAGGAAAGTGTACCTAAATACAATGAGAGAAAAATTTAGTAGAATCAACTATAAATATTTATTTGTATATTACTAACTAAATATTTTATCGGCTCGAGTAATATTTATTTTTTTTGGCTCCAGTTGACGTAGTTTATTGAGAAAAATATTTTTTTGAAACAAATAAATATTACTTGAACCGAAATATATATTTTTAATAATATATATGTACAAATAAACATTTAGTTAATTCTACTAAATTTTTCTTTCAGTGGTCTACCTGACTTTGCCCCTTTCTACTACGATTGGCAGTGGTAACGAGGGGCCAACTCTAGTTGCCCATATCATTACCTGCGCTCACACATCTTAGGTATATTATTTTCACGTAAATTTTCCTCCCGCCTCGAACCGTTTTTCACGACCTTAACGAGAATACCGCGATGCGTTATTTAATATATAATCTGTATATTTGTCTAATTTCACGTTCCTGCAAAACTATGCATGTACGTATTTAATATATATGCATGTGTATATTTTTCTGATTCTAGATCTTCATAGGATTAAAGGGAGACGAAATGAAGTGGAAATTAAGAAGAAATAACACACTGAATGATGTGCTTTTAACATCGGGTTAAAATTTCACGAAGATTAACTTAATATTAGCTCGAGGATGATGCTGCACAGTATGGCGATCTGGGATCCACAGAAGAACGGAAGTGCGTCCACTTCATCGTCGAACATGAAATGGTCGTAAGTTGACTTTTCGATATTCTTGTACCCGCCAATCTCGGAGGAGTCGAGAAACGAGGTGTCAGCGAGGGAATACCTAGTGCAGCCTCTGCGGACTTACATCCCTCTTCGTGGACCCTCCTGGACATCATCGAAGGAGCAGCTGAAGAATAGGAACGCACTGGATGACTTATTTGTAATATCAAGTCGAAATTTCATGAATTTCGAGGATTTGTTTCAGATGCGCCGCTGGTTTACCGATCTGCTAAACGGAGACGTGCTGCTGGCTTGACTACAGCTTCTTGAAGGTGTCGGATCCTCCTACAAATGGCATCCTAGGATCTATGCATAAACGGAAATGCGTCTGACCCATCGCTTGCAGACTCGGAACGGTTGTATAAGTGCACATTTCAACATTTCTCTATCGACGAACGTCGGAAGGAATTGAACACCGAATCCCTTGAAACCCTCGTCCCTCATCTCCACCCAAGTGACGGTAGACCAACACAGAGAAAAAGAAATGGTTGAGCCTACTAATAATTACTCGCGGGGTCACAAGTAATTTTTTATTTGCATCAATTTGATCTTTTTTCGTATTGATTTGATATTTCTTCCTTGCAATCACATACTATTCCATATGATTGCAAGGAAGAGATATCTGATTGATGTGTTAAAAAGATTTCATTGATATAATTAAATAATTACTTGCGACCCAGCAATTAATTTTTAGTTGATCCAACTAAATCTTTTTCTCTGTGAATGTTTCATCCGAAGCATCGCCACGTATCGATGAAGTATAGCGAAGATGCGTTTCAACGGTTTCGCCCTTAGTCAGACTACTCGGAATCAAAATGCTGTTCGCCAAACCGACGTGCTATTATATCTACTCCCAGTGATCCTGCGTAGGTTGCTACCGATGGTCCACTGCTGCTAAAGCGTTGCTGTCCTACTGTCATCGTATTATCCTCCGTCCACACGGGGAAAATCGAATAGTAACGATTATTAGCCAGACCAGTGAATTGGTGGCAGCTTCAACAATATCATGTTGCATAATCTGCAGCATAGCAATGATTACCATTCGAATAGTGATGATCACTATTCGTCAGATTATTCAATACGATATTGTTTTTGGTAACATTTTTAGTGAAATTCTTTGTGTTATTTTAGTGACCGGACCTTTTAGTGACTTCGGTGACATTTTAGTGAAATTCATTACCAAAATCACTAAAATGTCACTAAAGTCACTAAAAGGTCACTAAAAATGTCACCAGTCATTAAAAATTTCACTATCATGTCATCAAAGTCACAAAAATGTCACTAAAATTTTCACTACAATGTCACTAAAATGTTACCTGTCACTAAAAGATCACTAAAATGAGTTTTTGTTTCTATTGACCCTTAAGTTTCTATCTACACAGTTCTCTACGGTAATCATTACTATGCTGCAGATTATTCAACACGATATTAACGAAGCTGTCACTCATTTATTATTTTGCCTGGTAATCGTTACTATTCAATATTCTCCGTGATACACGATAGCTAAGTACTCTCGAAATTAAAATCGCGAGCACCGCGTCCAAACGTCAAACTCGGGGCAGAACATCCAAACGCACCTTTTCATCCATACTCGCTCTTCGCCGCGCGACATCTCCCGTCGCACCCGCGCGTCCGCAGCGCACATAACAGTGGCACCGGTGCAACTCGCCTCCGACCTTCATCCCTCTCCACGTTTCCCCTCGGACGTCTACTACGTCAGATCCGCGAGGGATCGACGAAGCGCGCGCTGTACACCGGCGTCGGTCGCGATAGGAAGTCGGAGGAGCGGAGGAACGAAGGAGTAAAGTGTCGCGGGGGTGGGGCGACGCGCTCGCGAGCAGCTGCAGCCCCACCCCCCACGACAGGCCCCGCCTCCAGGAACCCGGTGACGTCACACGGACACTTGTTACGCCTTGCAGTAACGCTTGCAGTTGTGCGGAGGTCCCTCACGCTATCTCTGTCTTTCTCTCTGACGCGCGCGGGGAACGAGCGAAATCGCCCGCTGGTACGGCGTCCACTCCAGGACTCGAGGGGAGCTCTTCTTCGTGGTACCACTCGTTTTCGTAACTCTACACTGAGAAAAAATATAGTAGCTTTGACGAAATCGACAGCCACGAGTGGGGAACGCAAATTTAGTTATGCGGAAAGACTAATACCGGTAAATTTTACCGTATTTACAGTAAAAGAGTTATACGCAGGAGGGTTTTCGGATGTTTTTACAGTGCGGTAGAGTAATTTTTTTCTTTTGAAAACATTAAATCGTGATAGTTTAGACTACAATTTACTAATTTCTATGAAAAAATTGCTTTTCAGCGCAGTAGAAACATTCGAAAACCCTTGTGGATACTTCCTTTATTGTAAAGACTGTAAAATTTACTGGTACCAGTCTTTCCGTGCAATACTTGAACTAATACTTTGCTAGACTTGACTACGGCTCGTTTTCGTCGAAAAGTTGTTAATCGTTATAGGTTACTGAATTGCTTGAAACCCATTTGTGCCCACATTTTTTAAATTTTTTAAATTTTTATTTTTTATAGACTAAATATTGTAAACTGTCCCCAATTCCACTTTTTAAGCTGTACTTAAATGAGTACAGTGTGGGCACAAACGTGTTAATTCAGATAATCAAATCTGCGTCTCCCTACCCGTGACTGCCAATGTAGTCAAATCTAATAATTTTTCTCTCCATGTATATTATCACGATTATTCATATCATTATCCGTGAATGTGGCAATTCTCGCCGATTCACAAGAAATTTGCCGATTCGCAGAAGCAATGCTCCTCGCGCCCTTCCCTCACACTTGTAGAATCATTGAAGATAAAAAGCATCTCTTCACCGCAGGAATTTAAACGCGAATCTTTCGTCACCCCCTTTCCATCCTTCTCGTTGTCTCCCCGTCAATCCTTCCCCCCATGGAAAATTCGTTCCAGCCTCGTCGAACCTCTGATCTACACAGAGAAAAAGAATTAGTTGGATCTGCTAAAAATTACTTGTAGGGGGTTGCTAGTAATTATTTACTTACGTCAATTAAATATTTTAACACATTCATTTGATATTTCTTCCTTGCAATCACATACCATTCCATATGATTGTAAGAGATATCTGTGATTGATGTATTAAAAAATTTCACCGGTATAAATAAATAATTACTTGCGACCCTGCAAGTAATTTTCAATAGATTTAATTAATTCTTGTTCTCTATGTACACGGAGAAAAGTTTGTGGTAACCATTCTCGCAATCCATGTGGCAAGATTGAATCATTGCGACATACGGTGTTCAGTCCTATAAATATGTCGCCGCGAAACTGCGAGAACGGCCTCACAATTCACATAATTATTTATACTACTGAACATCATATGCCGCAAGAATTCAATCTTACCACGTGGATTGTGAAAATGGTTATCACAAACTTCTCGGCTTCTCGAGATCGAGATTGATCGCCGATCGCAATCGGCTCTCGGTTTTGGGAAATTCCTGAAAACGCAGGGAATTTTTACGTACGATATAATAGCGACGCATTCCCATATAATCCCACTACCCAGCGGTGACTCCTAGGCGTTTCCATCGGACGGATGGATATCCCCGCGTCGAAAGCCCTCCGAGGAACGTTCAAATTATGTATTTCACATCAGTTCAGGTTTTTGTCGTTAGCATTCGTTAGTCAACACTGTCGATCGTTTGGAGAGCAAATTAATAATCGATCGACGAACATCAGAAAGAACGTCAGCGCAGGCCTCACGTGACGCCAGAAATATAATATGTATTGTACACATAAGTGCAACGTCGGATAAACGATATTTATTCGTCAACGTCATCCATCTACTTACGCTGTAACGGCAATTCACCAAACAGCTCCTCGTTCGACAATGTTAGTAATCAAATAGCGACGACAGAAACTCGCCTCTAAGTTGCTTTATACACATTGTAATTCTCTCTACAAGAAATATAGAAAAGTATCCGCTCGCCCGCCCCTCGTTCGACAATCACGACAAACAAATACCGACGACAGAAACCCGCCTTTAAAACGCTCTATCAACATTGTAATTCTCTGTAGAAGAAATAGAAGGATAGCCACTAACCAGCCCCTCGTTCGATAATGACGACAAACAAATAACGATAGAAACCCGCCTCTAAACCGCTCCACATTGTACTTCCACGCGCGCCAATCTCGAGGTCTCGATTAAATCCCCCCCCCTTCCTCACCGCACCGACGACTTTTTCCCCTCACAACCCATGCCCGCTCTCCTCGCGCGCATAATCAATTTCCCTCGCCACCTCGCGTCGCGAGTTTTTTTGTCAGCGTCGTCGGGCTGCCCACTTAACGCGTCGGAATTCCGGAATTCATTAAACTATACGAGTTTACGCGTCGCCGAGTGACTCGACGCACAAGACGAGGTGTTTCCCCGTGTCGTAGTCGCGCGGAAAAGACGCAGGTCCACCGCTCGCGTGTTCGAAAGGCGGCAGCGAGAGGGATCGCGGAGGAAGAGGCGGCAGCGGAGGAAGAGGAGGACGCGGCGTCGAGGGAGGGGAGCGCTGCGGAGCTTGGGGCCGTCCCGGGCCGCTTCCGCGGGACGCACGCGGCCTGCGAACTCCGACTCCGTGGCATTACGTCGCGCGCCGCCGTCAGCGCCTGACACTCTCTCTGTCGAGGATCGGACGACGAGGACCGATCGTGGATCGCGCGAGCCCGTGAACCGTGGTGGAGCGAAACGCGCGCCGGCGGCGAACAGAGAGGGAAGAGTGCGAGCCCGCACGAGGAAGCGCGCGCAGAGCCGCGCGACCACTCCGTACGCCCACTGCACGCGCGGGGATTGCGCGCGATCAGGCGCTGCGCTCTTTAAACGCGACCGCGCCGATAGCGACGGTCGTTGGGGTGCTGTAACTCGTTTTTTTTTTTTTCGAGGAGACAGAGAATACAGTGTTCGCGAGTGCCGTGGACGATCGAGTGGCCCAGGAATAAGGAACTGTCGCGCGCAGTCGCCCGGTGGACGAGGAGTTTTGACTTTCCCGCGACGCGCGGACGTCTGATCACAGGCGCGCCGGATATCGGACGCTCGGTGCGATGGCATCGCGGGGAGAGTCGATGTAGGGGGAAAATTGTGCGCGAACAGTGTTCTCTGCGAGAGGAATTTCACGGAGCGAGGAGGGTGAGGCGAGGTCGGGTACGTCCACGTGGGGTGTCAGCGACCCTACGGTACGCTCGTCCCTTTAAACAGCGCGCGATACGATCGCGCGTACGTCTGATTCAACCGAGAGAGATTCTCCTTTCCGCGAGAGTTCGTCACACTTGTTTCGCCGCGCATCGCGTTCGCAGGGAAAAACCCTTCGACGCTTCGTCAACGAAACACTGCTCAGCTGCCTGCACCGAAACAGAAGCTCTCCACCAGCGGCAGCGGACAACCAACGGACACCGCCGACGTCGACGCGCTCGACCGCGTAGAAGGCCCCCGCGGTCGCGCATCGCGCGCGCGCGCGGTCGAGCTCCTCGACATGGCCACGAGGAACGACGTCCAGACGGCTTCCCTCGCGATCCACTGACCCGGAACGAGAGGAGCTCTGACGTCTCGCGACGGGGAGAATGACGCGGACTCGGTCGACTCGACGCACGCGGCACTACGCTTCGCGGGGCAACGTCGTCGTCGGGTCGTCGCTCTGATTCGCCCGAGAGAGATCGACGAAGGAGAGTGAGATCGATAATCCTCGTTCCGTCGGAAACGCGCGAGCGAGCGCTCGATCTCGACGCGGCGCGAAGGCGGCGAAGGAATCACGACGTCTCCAACGGGTAGCGGCTCGGCTTTGCAGGCTGACGAGGAACGGCTAGCGGCCGATGGGATGCATCTCCCGGTGGGATCCGTGGGCTGCGGGGAGAATTTCGGTTCCGTCGAATCCCACGAAGGCGCCGGCCCGGTAGGATCTTCCCTCGCGCCGCTGCGCCAGGGGGGTGGCTCGAGGTACCAAGCATACGGCGACGGGGGCGGCGGTGGCGGCGACGAGATGAGCGAGGGTGCCGCCCTGGGGGAGCACTGGTTCATCGAGACCAGGGAGGAACTCGTGCGCGCCGCTCAGGCGGAGTATCCCGGGGAACTCATCAAGACAGGTCGGTTGGTCCTTCGATTTGTGGCGGGCGGAGGAATCGGGAGCGACGGTGCTCGTGGAATTGACGACACTGGTGCAAAAAGGAGGCAGCTCCAATTTGCTCCTTAATCTCTGTTTAAAATTTGAAGGCACTTATCTTAGAACTCAGTGGAGATATATGAAAAATGTATAGCAGCTTTTTTGTAGTAAAAATATAGGTGGACATTTTTTATTTTAACTTTTTTTTCGATATCTACAACAGATTTTTCAAGATAATTTTGCCCCAAATGGAGCTTCCTCCTTTTTGCACCAGTGTCTTCAATTGGGCTCGATGTGATGCTTTTTCAAAGATTTCGTTTGGATTTCGCGTGTGATCCGGCGGAGTTTCGGTCCACGAGAGATGCTGTGATTCTGGGAGGTCCAGTGACTTTGATAGATTTATGTAGGACGCTATCGATAAATGTGGAGCAAGTAATGCTAAAACGGGTTACTTGATTATTTCAATTGAAATTCCTCACTGGTTATACATTTCTTTAGGAATAGCAACGAATATAGCTGCGGTTTTTTTAATGCTGCATCGAGCATTCTTTATCGCGTAATCGAGATATTCTCTCTTGCGTGGACCATGGATCTTTTGTTTCTTCGGTTGCATCGATCGTTTCGCCTGGAATTGCACATGTAATGCACGATTATCGACTGTCCTTACTTCGGTCGATCTATCAGCTCGCGTGAAACACTGGGGAATCGGTCGAATTGTTAATTAATCGAAGATTTTTATCATCTCGAACGTTTGCAACTTATCGGGATTTGCAATAGAATCATCACTATGCATGGACTTTGGTGGGTCTATTGGCTCAGGTGAAGTACTCGGGAATTGGTCGAATTATTAATTAATCAAAGGTTTTTATCATCTTGAATTTTGTTCACCTGTCAGGATTCATAACAGAAGCATCCCTATGCTTGATTGCGCAACGCGATATTCCAAAGCACTCGGTACACGCATACATCAAATCATTTTGTACTTATCACTGAGATAAATAATTACTAGTGCCAGAAAAATATGCCTTGAGTCAAAAACATATGATTTTACGAATTTTTAAGAATACAGATTTTTTATTCAAGAGTACCTTCGTTGAAACGAGAAATTCTTTCAGCGCAAAAAAACGATTACTCGAGTCTATCAAATATTTTCTTGCACGAAGAAAACCATGGCTTAATCCTAGAATTATATTATTTTTTTGTTTGAAGAATATATTTTGTTTTGGCACCAGCAAATATTCTCTCTCTGTAATATCTACACGGAGAAAAAGATTAGTAGATTTGACTAAATTGACGGTTGCGGATGGGAGAATACCGATTTAGTGACTTGAATTAAATAATTCGGTTAGGATGATTAACAAATGTTCGACGGAAACAAGATGTAGTCAATTCTAGCAAATTATTGGCTCGAGTAACCAAAAATCTGCTGTAACGCTATACCAAGAAAACAGTTTATTTTCAGTTAGAAATATATACGTTTAAATATGGCAAAATAAACATTTTATTGGATCAAGTAAATATTTGTTAACTATTACAATATCTATTTGGTATAATTTGATCCTTTGAGGTAATCATTTTAATGCAATAAAGATTTTAATAATTAACATAATATACTTTCTTGTCCTAACGAAATATTTATTTCGCCGTATTTGAAATTACATTTATTAACGATTAATAAACTATTTTCTCAGTGTACTAATTACGACCAGATGATGCGACATTACCGTTCGCTTATCGAGAACCTATCAATCACCATGATCTCTGCGCAGAAAAAAAATTTGTGGTAAATTTCTGGACAAGGCCAATTTCTTGTTGTGACGACTACAATTTGAGTAAAAATTATAGTAAAACCTGTAGAAGCTGCAAGCGTCAGCTGTAATTTTTACTAAAATTGTAGTTATCGTAACAATAAATTAGCCTTGTCCCGCATTTTACCGCAAACTTTGTCGATGTCACAATTCACTCTTTTCCGTGTCGACAGAGAAAGATTTTACCGTGGGGTTCTTTCGCCCATGATCGCCGATTTAGTCAAATCGCATCATCCCGCACTCCTCCGAATACCCTTCCTCACGAGACACCGCGCGCCTTTTCAGGCTCGCCGTACATCCTCTGCAGCCAACTGCCGGACCACCATCGGGCGAACAAGAGCTTTCAGACGGCTTTCAAGGTGGTCGCCCTCACCGAAGTCGACGACGGCACTCTCGTCACCGTGAGAGCGGGCAACGACGAGAACGACTGCGCCGAGCTGAGGAACCCAACGGCGATCATGAAGAACCGGGTCGCCAAGTTCAACGACCTCAGGTTCGTCGGTAAAAGCGGAAGGGGTGAGTTTTCCGCTATTTTCTCGAGCGCGTCCCCGTCTGGATCCCCCCCCCCCCCCTCCGAGCACACAAGCTTCCTCTCCGCATTCCTCTTCCCGCATTTCCGTCGATCGCGAAATCTCGTCGCGTCGTCCGTCCGATTCGCCGATTAATTGCAAACGGTCGATCGTCGACGAATCTCGCCAGCAATTCGCCGACCGCGAAATCGTACAACGGAGAGATTAACGAAGCTGCACGCGCCCTCCTCTCCATCCCGTAGGCGAAATCACGGTTATTGTAATCATCGTCAACCGCCCCCTCTCGCCCCGCGCGTTTCCCTCCGCGTCGCGCACCCCCCGCGTGCACTCGATTTCAACCCCCGCGTCCCTCCCGCGTCTCCGCCGCCCCTGGAGTCATTACTCGACGTCCGCCGCGAACCCCCACCCCGCTCCCCGGTCGCAACGACTGGCCGTTAATCAGAAGTCATCTCGCGAGAGATTCCTGATCGCCCGATGATATCGTCATTGACGTCTATACGCGCGCAAAATAGATACGTTTCTCTTCTGGAATGTTTATCTCTGGATCTTAATTCGAGGTCGATGGAAATTAAGTCTGCTTGTGTGTAGAGGTGAAAGAATGCATCGTGTATAGGTACGTGAGAAGAAAATTCGGTAAAATGAACGAAATCTTTAGTAGAATAATCGCGATCAAATATTTTATCGGCTGACGTAAATATTCACTTATCCGAGAAATTGCTTTCCTGCGCAGAGAAGAAGAATTAATTGGGTCTGCTGATAATTGCTTGTGACCCCGCAAGTAATTATTTATTTACATCAATTAAATCTTTTTTCATATATTAATCAGATATTTCTTCCTTGCAATCACATACCTACTATTCAATATGATTGCAAGGAAGAGATATCTGACTAATGTGTGTATTGAAAGATTTCAATGATATAAATAAATAATTAGGTACTTGTGCGACCCCCCAAGTAATTTTCAGTAGATCCAATTAATTCTTTTTCTCTGTGTGGCTTGAGTAATATATTTTCTTATTAAACGTATTTTGTTAAGTAAAAGAAAATATTTTATCGAGGCAAATGAATATTATTTGAGCTAATAAAACATTTAATCGCGACTTTTCGACTACACGTTTAGTTGGTTTTACCGAATATTTGTCTCATATCGATTTCTCAAATGGGAAAATTTTACTTTCGGATTTCCCCGATTTTTCGATGATCCTCGAAATTCCCCGATGACTCAAAAATTACCTAAAATTCTCCGAACCGTGAGACATCCGCGAAACATTCCTTGGCATTTCTCACAGTAAGAAAAAAATTTCTTTGGTCGAATTAGACGTGTTTTTGTACAGTCCTAAGAGCACTTTTATTCGATCCGAATGAACCAACATTGATAACATTTAAATAAATCAATAATATTTTTGTACGTCCAATTGATTCATTCTAATCGAATAAATGTGCTCTTACACGGAAAAGAAATGATTTTGCAATTTTAGCAAAACTTGATTTTGCTGAGAATATTTCGCTATTGTGGCAAAAATGTTATAATAGTAAAACTATTTACTGGGATGGCAAATATTTGTATCGAAAAAAAAATATCACTACGACTGCAATTAAATTTGCTATCATTGGACATACATTTTGCTGCCACGAATAATACTTTTGTCGTAACGGCAAACTCAGTTTTGCTGAGACCGCAAAATCCCTTTTCTCCGTGTCGGGCTATTCAAAAACACGCTTTTTTCGATCGAGCAATTTTTTCTCAACGCAACTATCTCCGTCCCTCCGCATATGACTCGCTATTTTTTCAAGCCCCGTTTAATCCGCCAATTAGAACGATTGAACGAATCGCCCGCGGTACACCTAGACGCGCCCCGATGATGACAGCTACACCGCGCTGTATCCGCGCGCGCGTCCCTCTTCCGCGTTATTCGTTTCGACACGGTTTATTAATTTGAGTGCAGCGCCGAGGAGGAGAGAGAAAACAGGGTACGGTCCCGCCCGCGCGTATGCGGTCGCGAAAGGGCGCGCTCCGCGTCTCGCCTCTTTTCACGTCTCCTCCCCCTCCTCCCTCTTTCACCCTGCAGCAGTCCTCCGCTCCTTTCGAGAGTCCGCGGCGCGATCGTAACTTTCCTCCGACGCCTGCCTCGCTCGGCCCCGCCGTCGCTCGCAGGCGAATCGCGCTTCCAGCTACCAGAACACGATGCCCCGGCCGATACGCGCGCGCGTATCCCCTGATCCGGTCCACCGCAGAGCAGTAATACCCGCACGAACGAAATTACCGCCGATGGTAATTATTTGACAATTGCAGAGACTCGGTTGGCGGAGACTTGAAAAATAACTTGGTTTAAATGACAAAATGCATTTGGTTAAACGAGTTTAGTTAATCTTACTAAAATACCGGTAGGGTAGATCGAGGCGAATCGCGAGTCATAGATCCATATTTCTTAAATCGTGATGAAAATAAGCATTTCGATCGTTCGTATTACTTCATTCCTCTCCAACGAAGATAATGTGGATGATCGAAATGCTCACTTTCATCACGATTTAAGAAATATCTAAATTATTATATTACGTACCTATAGATTAGAAATATCTTAAAGTATCTAGATTATATAAAAATATAGATCTACCATCTGATTCGCCTCGGTTTATCTTGAATTGAACCATAAATATTTAGTCATTCTAATTACATATTTAGTTATTCTAACCAGAAAATGGTCACACGGAAAAAAAAACCAGCAATTTTTACTGCTTCATCCAGTAACACTGAGACTCTAGCTCATTTTCAAGAATTTGTACAGAGGAGATTCTATGCACTGTTTACAATAGTAAATAGAAACGTCTCCTCTCTGCACTGGGGAAAAAAAAACTGGTATATTCAATTAAATCTGCGTTTACAGGTGGGGGAATGCAGAATTAGTTGCTCCAACTAATAAATTTAGTTACAACGATTAACGGCTATTTGAAGGAAACAGGCTGTAGTCCATTTGAGTCAATTATTAGTCCCTGTAACTTGATCTACATTCCCCCCACCCGTAACCGACGATTTAATCAAATTTTCTACATTTTTCTCTCACTGTCAGTGTGTACAAATTCTTAAAAATGAGCTCGAATCTCAGCGCTACTGGATGAAGCAGTACAAATTGCTCGTTTTTTCCCGCACAGTTTAACCAAACAGGTAGAGGATCCTTATCCTTATTTCACCAAACGATTTGATTATAGTCTCCAGGATTTTGATTAAATCGACCAGGTGTTTTTCCTCAGTGTACATCCCCTAATTTTCCACCCTCCCCCGCAGCGACGATAACCCCTTCTCGACGCGAGTATCAAACTCAGTCAATGAGTTTCTAAAGTTTCCAGGGAGGGAACGCTGCTCGTATCTCGGTATCGCTGCGACGACGCGCGAATTCCACCTCCCCCGCCCTTATCCGGGACCCCGTTCTTCCGAAATCGTGCGTACGGGCAGACGAGGGGGGCCGCGTGTAGGTATACAAGCTACTCCACATACGTGGCCCGGTTTTGCCCGTTCGCTCGCGAGTGCACGGCCAGGAGGAGGGTGCAGGGGCCTGTCTCTGCAGATGACCGTTCCCATCATCGAGTATTAACCGCAGATCCGGGCACGGGGCGGCTGTGCGGCATTATTAGCCCCGAATGCGATGGACTCGCGGAGCACGACGCCGCACCCTCGCTACGTTTCTGCTGCTGCTGCTGTGGCGGCGGCGGCGGCTGCAGTTGTTCGGTCTCGAATCATCGGATCATTCGTTTTCGCCGGTTCATCGACTGCCGCGTAAATTGCACTTTGATTAATTATCATTTCGCCGCGTATTTTTAAATACCGCGCGCGCGCTTATCGTCGAATGTGACTTGAATTGAAGTTGGTATGGGTGATATGGCCAACCAGGGTTGGCCCTTTGTTATCACCGCTAATCGTAATAGAGGGTGTTCAACGATTACGGAAATGTCAGGAAGTTTGTTAAATTATGAAAATATTATGGAGAGAGATTTATGGAAAAAATGAGGTGTTGATTAAGATGACACTAATGCATCGAGAGAGAACAGTTTATTAATAGTTAATAATTGTAATTTCAAATGCGGCGAAATAAATATTTTGTTAGGGCAAAAATATATATGTTAATTAGTAAAATATTTATTTAATTCAATCGGTTGCTTCGGAGGATCAAACTACATATGTCAAGCAAATATCATAATAGTTAATGAATATTTACTTGGACCAACAAAATGTATATTTCGCCGTATTCAACAAATATTTATTAATTAGAAATAAACTGCTTCTTCAGTGTACGATCTCGGGTTCCCTGATACGTTAGATGTGCAGTTAATGAACTTAACGTTAAAGCCCATGAATTTAATAAATGATAAGGAACAGTGAAAATTGGTTCCTGTATTATTGAAAGAAAAATTTATTGCTATTTGAGCAATAAATTCTATATGAATGCTTAAGAAGTCGTAGGTCCGATCACGGAAAATATGGAAATTTATTTTCCTTAATCGCTAAATATCATCTAATAGACAGGAGCTAAGTCAGGTTGGTCAGGAAAAAAATGTTAGCCAGTGCACGGAGAAAAAAATTTGCTTGATCGAAATAAATGTGTTTTTGGATAGCCCTAAGAATATATTTATTCGATTCGAATGAATATCGATTTGACACAAATAATATCGAGAATTAAATTAATAATATTTCTATACGTCCAATCGATATTCATTATTTCAATCAAATAAATGTGCTATTTGAAAACACATTTAATTAACTCGAGTACAATTTTTTCTCAGTGTTATAAAAAATAGTTCTTGAATAAAAAAAACACGATTCTAAAAATGTTTATGAATACAGATTCACGGTCGAAGAATTTATATATTCTTCATTCCCAAAAATACACTCGTTTTGGGAAAAGAAGTTCTTTCTGCGTGAAAAAAAAATAATTACTCAAACCTATCAAATTTTTGCATGCACAATGAAAACCATGGCTTGATCTCGTAATTGCATAATGTCTTTGATTGAAGAAAACATTTTTTTAGCACCTTCAATTATTTCTCTCAATGTATTGAACTGGCCTAAGAATCGGAGCACTTCGCTCCAAATTCCCATACATTTCCCGTACCAATAATCGGCCCAATCTCATTTCGAAAACACGATTACTTCCTCCCCCGATTATTTCCTCCACTTACGACCAACGGTGCGCAACGAAAATGGCAAAATCCATCGTGTCCCGTTCCCGCGCACGTTATTTCGCAACGACAAACGCGAGAATACGCGCTGCGCTCATCTCGCGGATTCCTTTACGGTTTACTTATCTCGGAGAATGCACCCGCGGCGCGATCGGTCACCGCGCCAAACGCATTATTCCCCGGCGCGGGGAAAAGGCGCACCGAAACGCGCGGGCATACAGGCGCGGCAGGTCGACCCGCGGCGTCACGATGACGGTATAACAAGGGCGTAATGACACGCGCGCGCGCTGGGGACGCCACCGCAGGGCAGAGGGATCGAGAGGACGCAACGCCGTGCCGCTGCAGTCAGTTGCAGTTCCCGTGAGGGGCGAGAGGGGGGATGTTTGATGCCGGTTATCATGTCGACAGACACAGCGGGGCGGTCGACGACCAAGGGGACACAATTATAAATCGTTGATGCGCACCGTACGAGGCGGGTGCGCCGCGCGCGCGCGCGCGTTCACCGTCGCGATTTCTCGTCGGTCGAAAACGCGGCGCGGAGCGTATGGGACAACGATGTATGGTGGTGTGTATACCGGACAGCGCGTCTCTCTCTCTCTCTCTCTCTACCGCCCTCTCTCGTTCTCTCCCCGCGACTCCGTGATAATTGCAAAGAGGTATTTTTTGATAGGCGTCTACTTACTTTTCGGTAGACCGCAGAATTCGCACGGGAGTCGCGCGGCGCTCGGCCGGCTGTTGCCGAGCCAGTCGAAAGACGGCGGGCGAGAACCCTCGGGCTTTTCGGGGGTCTCGTAGAAGGGTGGCGCGGGGAGGAAAGAAACGACAGACGGGGACGTAGTTCGTTTTTTCGAATTTTCGATCGTTTCGGTTGGCTTTTCCCTCGGAATACTGAGAAAGAAATTTCTGTGATAATTGTATAATTATTCGACCGATGCACTTTTGACGCACCAACGAACGCGGCTCGGCCGCATCCGAATTCCAGTGGCGCTGCTTCGACTCGTTTAATTTTTAGATGCATGCGCGCGCACTGGGGAGAAATAATTTGGTCAATTTAACTAAATTCTGAAGATATGATGACCAAACCGTTTGGTAGAATAGAATCCTCCATCTGTTTAGTTAAATCGACCAATGTTTGGTTAGAATAACTAAGCACATTTAAATAGACGCGTTTTGTCATTTTAATCTCATTATTTTTCTCACAACCAGTGTGAAAAATGTCACACCTGCGCATACATAAGTCGGGTCTCCCAGACTCGAATGCAAATTGCGATATAAATTATATTTCGCACTAAGAAAAATAATTTGATCAATTTAACTAAAATCCTGAAGATGATGACCAAACTGCTTGGTAGAATACGGATCCTCCATCTGTTTGTTTAAACTGATCGATTTTTGGTTATAATAACTAAACGTTTGGTTGGAATAATTAAACAGTTGGTTGTGATAACTAGATATTTGGTTCAACTGACCAGTTTTTTTGGTTAGAATGACTAAACACATTTAGCTAAATCATTTTAATCCAATTACTTTTCTCAATGCGGTTACAGAATGCAAGATTTCTTTTGCAAACAAAATAATGCTAAATATTAGATATACATATTCATCATCAAAAAATTGAAATAAACGTAAATCAATTCTCCGTCGATTACGACTCACAGTATTTCTTTTTACTGTCGGGTCCCGCAGTCTGGTGCGTCTAAAAGGGTTAAACTGCTTCCGAAGGGAGCGAAGCGCCGATACGGAGCGGAGAGAGCGAGCTAGCGCGTGGAAGCGAAGGAAGACGAAGCGGCCGAGAGGGGACGGGCGAGAGGATATACAGGGAATTACCGAATGCATATTAGCGAGCGACGGGGCGTTTAAGAGCGCGTAGTCAATCTCTCCGTTGGACGTTTATGGAGAGGGAATTAATATACCGGACCTTCAACCTCGAGACCTTCGCTGGTGATATACGCGCGCTGCTCTCCACTCGGTCCCACCCTCCTTTCTTCAAAGTCCGCTTCGTTCTCTCGCCCTTTCCCGCGTCTCTCGTTGCGTCCCTCCACAGCCGCACATACGCGGCGTCGAGGTAACGCGATCCCTCCCCGATCGCTCGCGAGGGCTCGTTCGCGGTGATATCGCGCGATATTCTCCTTGCAGGCAAGCAATTCAGCATCACCATCACCGTCAGCACCACGCCGCCCCAGGTGGCGACTTACTCCAAGGCGATCAAGGTGACGGTCGACGGTCCGCGGGAGCCCAGGTCGAAGACGAGTGAGTAAACGATATTTTTCTTCTGCTAACCGGAAGCGCGTGCAATTGGGAGGAACTGTAAACAAATTCTGCGGTGTGGACCCATATAGACCACTTTTGGGTGTTAAACAACAGTGGCATAAGACTGAATGACACCATATGTGGTGCATACAGGGTGTTCTGCTCAGGATGGTCATGGTGGGTGTGGCCTAATTTGCCTGTACTTGTCTCGCCGATCAATGACTACGTCTCCAGCGTAGGGTTAAATCCGAGATTTAGTAATCCTCGTATTATTTAATCTCAATGTTTTACCGGTGGAGATGCCTCTCGAATTAATAAGTCTAATCCTACCAAATTGGCAGCACATTAGACTTATTAATCTGATATAGTCCTATAGATATCTGCGGTGGAGACAGAAAGTCTCCATACGAGGATTACTACATCTCGGATTTAACCCTACGGTGGAGACGTAGTCAATGATAGATTGACGGTATATAGGATAATAATTGACTGACAGTCAGAACTTGGTTGTCAGTCAATACTTATGCCGTCAGCCCATCATTAGTCGGCGGGACACGTATGGGCAAATTAGGACACACCCGCCATGACTACCCTGAGCGGAACACCTCGAAAAGGTCCATACCGGTGAAATGGTGTTAAAAATTGACACCACTTTTTTACGGTGTATCTACGTCGAACGAACTCGGCGACTTATTTCAGTCCGTTAGACGAACAGGATCTGGGAAAGGGTTAATTTGGAGCTTTCAAGATCATTCTGCAAGTTGTTCGGTCTTTCTTTCTCTATAGTATCTCGTTTGAGTCTCGTTTTTCTCGTAAATTGTGAAAAAAATGGTATATTCAATTAAATCGGCGTTTATGAGTGGGGGAATGCGGAATTTAGTTGCTTCGACTAATAAACTTGGTTATAATTATTATATAATCAACGATTGGTTATTTGGTTATAATTACAATGGGTATTTCGTTATAATTATAACGATTATGGCTATTTGAAGGAAACAGGCTGCAGTGCCTTCATGTGAATTATTAGTCCAAATAATCAAATCTGCCTTCCCCCATCGTGACCTCCGTTTTAGTCAAATCTACACCGAGAGAAATAATATCTAGTGTCGAATAAATGTTAAATGTTTGTTGTCCCGAGAACATAATATGATCTTCAACATTTTTAAGGATATAGATTCTTAGTCGGAGAATATCATAGGTATATTCTTGATTCAAGAGTACCTATGTTGAGTCAAGGAATTCTTCCCACATGAAAAAAACAAACAAACAAACAATTGCTCAAGCCTAAGAAATATTTTGTTTACACGAAAAAAATCATGGCATTAGCCTGGAATTATTATAATAGGGTTAGGGTTTTTGATGTATTAACATCATATTTTTGATTAAAGAGAATATTTTTTGATACAAATTATTTCTCTCGGTGCACTATATTTTTTCTCAATGTATACTCGAAATTCTCGATATCCCTCGCCTGCCAAAAATACCTACTTCAAGAAGTACGCTAAGAAGAATGATTAATAATGTTAATCAAACATTTGGTTGATATGGGAACAACGAAATATTTTTACCGGGACAACAAACTTTTAGTTACGACGAATAAATGTAGGTTGCGGTAACGGAACGTTTCTAAAATGTTTAGTTGTGAAAGCTGACACGTTTCTTTTCGTCCTAATAAAAATATTTCGTCGTTCACATATTAACCAAATGTTTGGCCAACATTGCTAATGATTTTTCTCCGTGAAGAAGTAGATATAGAGCCTTTCTCTCCTCCGTCGACCTCGTAATCGACGCATCCAGGATCAACGAGCGACGACGCGACGTACCGCGCGGCGCGGGCGGGAGAAGCAAACGTCGTTGCGCGTCCCACGCAGGGCAGGGGATTTGCAGAAAATGGCGATAATTTACGGAAAGTTGGCCGTAATGGGAGTCATTACCGAGCAGATGGTGCAGCGATGATGCAGTGGCCGACGTGCCGCGCGCGTATACACGCGTCCGCCTACTGAATCTCTGCACGCGCGCGTGTTACGGGTCTCTCTTTCTCTCCTTCTCTCTCTCTCTCTCTCTCTCTCTCTCTCTCTCTCTCTCTCACACACACATACACACAGTCGACAGCCACTGTGTATTTCCCGCCGCGTAGCGCCGGACGAAAACACCTATGCGGTCCATCCGCAGCAAAAATAACTGTTATTTCGATATCTGATTAATAGCCATTGCGGATTCAACCGCGGATACAGCGTTTGCGGGCGTTTCGCATTTGGCGGGATAAAGTATTGATGGGCCGCAGTTCCGCGCGCGTTATACCGCCGCGCGCGCCTTGTATTGCAGCTGCAGGTAACCGGCTGGACGCGATGTGCGCGCGGACACACGTCATCCCCCTCCGCAGCAGCCGTCTCCTCTTCCCGCCGCACCGGCACCTCCAGGGTTCGGCATCCCCCGCGTTTACGCGATTCTCGACGAACCCCGACGCGTCGTCGCATCCGCCACGCCGTCGACGGAACGCGTTTCAAGGGTTTCGTTCGCCGGATAACACAAAATCGATCGAAAGTTGCCGAAAAAGCGTCCCCAAAGGGTCACGAACATCTTTTATTATACAGTAACTCGTGTCTGATGTGTCCCGATTTTTAGAAATCCCCGGCGTGTTCGCGACACTGAGAAAAATATCTTGGTCAATCAAACCAAAATCCTGGAAACGACGACCAAACCGTTTGGTGGAATGTGGATCTTTCATTTGTTTGGTTAGACTCGCCACTTTTTGGTTGGTACAACTAAACGTTTGGTTGGAGTAACTAAACATTTGGTTAGAATTACTAAATATTTGGTGGAAAGCGGGTACATTCGCCGGAAGGCTGATATTTTCAGTCGCTCGACGATCATTTAGTCATTTTAACCAATTTCTTTTCCCAGCGCGGTGAACGTCGTTTAGACGGACGCCTTTAGGACAGACGTGTCATCTTGATCGTTGCAACGCTTTCCCCGGGCGCGGAATTGATCGATGATATTTCGCGCGAGGAAGCAACGCATGCCGCGTCGAAGTCCGCAACAGGTCCCCCACCGCATCGTCTCCTCATCTTTCTCCCCACCGTCTCTCCGACAGTCGCCAAGTGCGAGCCCCCCATTTTCCCCACAGAGTCTCCCCCTCGACATCCCCGGTGTATCCTCAACTCTTTCGATCCGCTCGAAGCGCCGCACAAAGGCTCGCGTCGACCGATACATTGTATTGTGCCGAAAATGTATGTAAAATTCGGAAGCAGACCGACTGACGGACGAACGGTCCCGGTCAGTCGCGGCAGGCAAGCGGCCAGGCACGAACAACATATTGCGCGCACACAGGGTGGTATAGCGTGCGTCTCCGCGCGCCTCCAGACAATGTATTCCGCGCGCGTGTAACGCCGTCAAAACCTACCAACCGCCGGCGCGGTATTGTCTTCCAACAATGCCGCGCAGCACCCCGCGAACACCTGCCGCCCCTCATTACGACGATAATTTCGAGCGAGCTTTTTGTTATTGAAATTGTTTCTGCTCTCCCTGCCCGCCCTCTCTTTCTCGCGCGGACGTAATCGGGCAATTTCTGTAATTCGACGGCTCCCCTCGACACGAACGGGAGCGGGACGACGATTTCGACGTCGGCGTCGATCCCCGAGGCGCGCGGGAGCGACGCGCGTCGCGACCGGCTGGTACCGCGCGCGGTTGGTATCCCTTTTCTTTGTTTTCCTCCTTTTTTCTCTCTCGTTTCCGTCGTATCTCTGCGTAATGCTCGATCTTCCCATTCCGCGTCGCTTCGGTATCGTCGGCCTCGCTCGGAGCGCGCGACGAGAGAGTCCGCGCGAAAGTTTGCCGACGAAATTCAGGGCAAACCTAGTTAAGAAGGACCTAAGACGCGGGGAGTGGCTCTCGCGCGAGGAAAAGCGCGGGCGCGCTGTACTATTTCCGTCCTGCGTTCCGCCACACTTTTGATTAGATAAGCCTGCATCGTTATACGCGGCATTACGACGCCTGCTCTTTTTCTCTCTCTCTCTCTTTCTTTCTTTCAACCAGAAAGTGGTCAATCAAACTAAACAGATGGAGAACCGATATTTCACAAAACAGTTTGATCATCGTCTCCAAGATTTTGGTTAAATTGACCAAATTTTTCTCTCAGTGCGCACTGAAAACAATAATTAGGTGAAAATGAAAAAAACGTACTTAGTTATTCTAACCGAATTTTTAGTCATTCCAACTAAACGTTTAGTTATTCTAATAAAAAATTGGCCAATTTAACCAAACAAATGGAGGACCCATATTTTACAAAACAATTTGCATCGCCTCCAAGATTTTGGTTAAACTGACCAAATTTTTCTCTCAGTGTGCATTCGCCAGAAAGCTGCTTTTTTCAGCGCTCAATAATCACCGACCTCACGTTGCTGGTAGTATTATCATTAGCTGCACTTGGCCAACGATCCTCGAGCACCAAGAAAACCCAGCTTTCCGACAAACGCACCCATTTTCGCCCGCGATGCAGCGGATCGGTGCATCGCCGCGATATCGTCGATAGGTACGCGATTCCCAGAAGCTTCGACGCGTTCCCCCGTTTCCCGCGGTCCTCTTTCCTCGCCCGTGCACACACACACACGTACGAATTTTTTCCACGCTACAGGAGGGAACAGAGGAGGCGCGGAGGCCCCCGATGTGCGCGCGATGCACTCGCCGCGCAACGAGTGCAGCGGAGCGCGCGGGCCTCTCGGCTTGCCGGCGCGGCGGTCCAAAAAAAA
Organism: Xiphydria camelus; assembly: GCA_963678675.1. Taxonomy (NCBI): domain Eukaryota; kingdom Metazoa; phylum Arthropoda; class Insecta; order Hymenoptera; family Xiphydriidae; genus Xiphydria; species Xiphydria camelus. Next base: position 26,668,452 of record OY783195.1, on the reverse strand, counting down.
GGAGGCGCACTCCGTGTAGCGATATGTTTGGGGCATTATGGCGCTCACGTCCGGTACGTGAGAAGTCGTGGGATCTCCCGCCGTCCGATATACAGTCGGTAGCGAACAATAATCTCGCCGCGTCCCGTGCGTACACATCGACCGCGCCGACTCCGGCGGACCATCTGGGGCTCTCCTCGACAATTTCGTGCAGTTTGCGGTCGAACTTTATTTGTCGTTCGATCGCACGTCTCGCGCCGCGCGAAACCGGCTCGCTACGCGGCGGGCGACGTCCCCCGCGGTCGCCGTGCAAAGGGAGGCGTGCACATGCAATTTGTATGCCATCGGCTCTTCGCGCGCGCGCGGACTTTTCGCGTTTCATTGACGCTTTCATTCGCGCGAATTATTTCTCGAGACTGGATCCTCTTTTCGTGAGGGAAGCGTTAATGTCGATTGTTCGTTCTTTTTCTTCGCGTTCTTTTGACGCGGCTATATTATTCGGTATAGGTACCTATGCGCTGTTTATGCAGGGTGGATTACTTAAGAGAGGTAGGATTTATGTATGCGATGAGAAAAGTTAATTTATAGTTAATATATTGTACGTATATTTGATTATGGCGAAAGAAGTATTTCTTTGGGCCAAGCAAACATTTGTTAGCTGTTGCTCTATTTTTGTTTGAATGAGAGAGACATTCTAATTATATTAAGATGTATTTACTCGACCCAACGAAATATTGTTTTGCTGTGATTAAAAATATGCACTTTTTGATTACAAATAAACTCTTCTTTGAGTGTGGATTAAAGCGAGCTATTGGTTGTTTTCCCCCTGTACACTGCTTGGTCAAGTCTCTCTTCATAGCGAGGATTGCTGCGCCAAGAGGGGGGATCAGACTCGACCAAGCAGGGGAAACACGCAACGAGAAAACAGTTTATTAATAGTTAGTCAATGTAATTTCAAATATGGCGAAATAAATATTTCGTTAAGACAAGAAAATATATGGTTATTATTAAAACATTTCTTTCATTCAAATCAATATTTCATTGAGATAAGAAAATATATGGTTATTATTAAAATGTTTATTTCATTCAAATAATTGCCTCAATGGATTAAATTGTGCCAAATAAATATCGTACTAATTAACGACTATTTACTTCGTCCAATGAAATGTTTATCTTGCCATATTGAAACAAATATTTATCAACTATAAATAAATTGTTTTCTCCAACTGACAAATAGTGCCATATTAGTCACTTTAGACCACACATCGATTCTATCTCTTACAATGAGATGTTAGTTTATTTGTAATTAATATACGTTTTATAGCGAAAGAAATATTTCTTTGGGTCAAACAAATATTCGTTAGTTATTACCCTATTTCCGTTTGAGTGAAAGAGACATTCTAATAATTAACATATTTTACTTGGCTCAACGAAATATTTCTTTCGCCATAATCAAGCATACATTTATTAACTACATACAACTAAGCTCTTCTCTCAGTGTAAATAACTCTCCCTGTATAAGCGGACACCGATGTTCAACGCGGACAGCGAGAAATAAGTCGTCACTCTGTATATTCGAATGATACACTGAGCAAAATAATTCGGTTAAAATGACAAAACGCATCTAGTCAAATGTGTTTAGTCATTCTAACCAAAATACTGGTCTATTGAACCAAATGTCAAATTATTCTAACCAAAGGTTTAGTTGTTTTAACCAAAACTTTGTCAGTTTAGCCAAACAGATGGAGAATTCATATTCCACCAAACGATTTGGTCAAGATTTTGGTTTGATTGACCAAGTTATTTTTCTCCATGTAGATAGATCGATATAGAGATCCCTAACGATCTTAATTCCCATCATACTTCGATTCAGATTCGTCGTACCCTCCAAGCGTGCCTTCGGAAACTTCTCGTTGCTGACGCGCATTCCCGCGCAACAGTCCGACACGGACACATTCCACGCCGCAGTGCGTTCGCGCGCGCGTGCACGGCACGCACCGTATGCCATTGAAGTCGGCCCGTACGCGGCGCTCCAGAGTTTCCTGATCGTCCTAATGCTCGGCTAATTGCACAAACAAATTCCCACTCTCCTCCCCCTGCTCCTCCTCCATCCGCGCTGCGCGAGCTCCCGCGCGGAGAAGGACCGACGAGGGGATCTGATAGTCGCGGAGGATGGGGAAAGCAACGCTTCCTCGATTCCTCCCTCCGCGTCGCACCCCTCATCCGCGCGAACCACCGCCGTGTCTTCGAGGAGAGACAAGAGAGCAGGATCAGGAGGAGAAGGAGGAGGAGGAGGACGCTCCGGGAGGAGAGGCGGAGGCGAAGAAAAGTTAGGCGAAAACCCGCGTGGGAGGGAGAGACTGACTGACTGACTGACTGACTGATAAAAAGTTTATTGCTCAGGATTGAACAAAAATGGTATCCATGGAAACACAGCAAACAAGCATAAATAAATATAGCGAACAAGCATAACACAGCGATCAAGTATAACCAGCAAATATTAAAAGAGAAAAGAAAGGAAAAGCATTTATTTCGCTCTAGGGCCCGTAGGGGCCCTCTAAGAGCACACAAGAAAAGTAAGAGCTAATAGATAACTGAGAAAGTAACAAAGAAGATGAACGAGTGAATAATAGATAGAGTAAGTAATGTAACGGGCTAGGCTAACGAAATAATATAAATGGAAGTATACAGTGCAAAGTCCAAAGTAATAAATAACTAAGAAAGTAACTAAGAAAGCAAACGAGTGAATTAGAGAGATAAAGTAAGTAATAGAACGGGCTAGACCAACAAAATAAAGTAAATGAAAGCATACAATACACATAATACAGGCTAAAACTAACAAAGTAAAGTAAATGGAAGTATGTGATACGAATAAACGCTTAAAGAAATACGTAAACACAGAGAGAGAGAGAGAAAGAGAGAAGGGACAGAAATCGCCCTCGAAACGAACCCGCGGTCATCTCCTCCGATTGACGCGCGAGTCTTTATAATGACCCTTACTGACTCAGGGCAGCAGCACCAGCACCTGCGTACCTATGCCATCGGCGCGGCGCGACCCTACCCCGAAGTGTCGACCTCATACAACACGGCCATCCGGGAACTCGAGAACTACCAGAGGAGCAAGCACCACCACCTCCACCGAGCCGTCCGCCTCCAAAGCCAGCACGGCGCCGGCGGCAGCGGCGCGAACAGCGCCACCGCGGGGGCTAGCGCCTGCGTTCCCAAAGTCGAGCCGACCACGTCGCCGGGTTCCGCCAGTTACGCGGCGGCTACGTCGACCGCCTCCGCTCATCAGGACTATTACAAGCACAGCCCTCAGCACGGCGGTGAGTGTCTCTTCTTCATCTTCTAGCTTTGTACAGAAAAAAAGCGATTTTGCAGTCGCGACAAGAGCAGGTTTCGCTGAGCACTTTTTGTCATCGTGATACGAATACGCGGAGATAAATGGATTTGACACGAAGAGCACCGAGTGTCCAGATTCCGGCATTGTATGATCGACTGTACGGTACTGGAGTGACAGCTTGAATTTTTGCAAATTATTGCCGTGCAAAATAACATAACGTTTCGGGCGATAGCGAGCTCGCCAGGGTCGAGGAGGGTGGGGAAGCTTCGATGGAAGGTGGAGACACGCACGCTGATCGGCGTTCAAAGTTCACTTCCGTTCGCTTGATTTCTTTCGATCTGGCCTCGAGGCTGTCGCACTTCCGTTCGCCTCTAGAGAGAACACCTCCTATATAGGGTCTTAGAACTGGCCGAACAATGGGCTATCGTTGGGTACTAGATGTCCGATAATGGTGCAATAATGGCAAACATTACTGGCCCGGCAATGGGAGAAAGCTGGATGATAACTCCGTCCAATAAACGATAGTTTGCATTGACGCAACTATGGCGATTTGTACTGGCCCAATCGTTGCTGCTGATAATGGGCCAATAATGATAAATAAGGTAAGTGCACCCAATAGATATGGCCTACTTAACTTGGCCCCTCGCTATACTGCAATTGGCAGCGGCAGTGAGAGGCCAAGTCGGGTAGGCCATATTGGGTACACTTATCTTAATTTAGATTTTAATTGTGATATTAATTTTATTCTGGATCGTTATTGACAGTTTAATATTAATGTGTGTTTTTTTTTCGAAATTCGCGATGTCTTTTACACGATAATAAGTTGACGACATCTTTATAATTGAGGAGCACAGTTCCAAAACTCGTTTAGTCCATTCGCAGTTTGTCCTATAATTGCTAATAGTTTAGCGATTATAAGACAAACTGCGAATGGACTAAATGAGTTTTGGAACTGTGCTCCTCAATTATACCGATGCGACGGGAACGCAGACGTTGGTTACCGTAATACGAACAGTGGATCCAGTGATGGTATACAGTTGGGAGTCGGTAATTGAATCTGCTGAAATCAGTTCAAAAAACTGTTGGCGCACGAATATCGGTCCATTATGTGGGCTATCACTGCCTGCCTTTATTCCATTAATAATTCTTGAAATTTACCATCCCTGTTGTCAGCGCCGGGGACCCTATAATGGGATCTCGCATTGGCGGATAATCGCGATCGCGCAGTGAGTAACGACGCTCGGTATTAAAATAGATGAGAATAAGGGGAAAAGTGTGTACGGTTCGTTGTATCTTGTTCTTCTATTCATACCGGTTGTAGTTATCAACAACCTACCTTGTGCTTCGAACGCCTCTCCCCGATAATAAATTAAAAAAGACTTCCCCGCCGAGACGTACCTACTGCAGCACTAAGAAAAATAATCAGCTTAAAATGACAAAACAAATCCAGTTATTCTAACCCGATGACAGGCAACCTATACTTGGCCAATTTACCGGTAACCAAACACCGACCAAGTGTTGGCCCTGTTGTCAGCGCTGGCCTCCCTATATGGACCGTTGAAAGCGAGAACGATCCAGGGAGATATTTAGAAAGGAGCGTCGCACCTACGGGGTACCACCACCTCGTAAAGCGCGACGGACGATCACCGCTCCCGCCAAGCGACGGCGCCCCCCTCTCTCTCTCTCTCTCTCTCTCTCGCTCGCCTCCTCTCCCCGAGACCCGCTCCGCTCCATCCCTCGCCTCGCGCCCTCCCCGCGCCGCTCGCCGAACTCGCCGTTTCGCGAGGTAATAGTTTCATACCTCGTTCCGGCTCTGCACCCTCTAATTCAACGTAATAACGATATTCAGCCCGCCGTTCCATCTTTCCACCGACGCGATACAACGTTGCCGCATCGGCGAGTGTCCTTCCACCTCGTCCTTCTCGGCGAGTAAACTGTCAAACTGGCCGGCGGCGCGCACTCGCGGGCGCACTCGACGTTCTCCCAAGGGCGAGGCGCAGCGCGGCGTTGCTCCCGGCGCGCGGAGCGAGGCGCATCCCTTTCTTGCCCATTTTTGTTTCCTCCGGCGAACGCTCCGTCTCGCATCAGCGGTTTCCTACCTGATCAAAGTTAAGTAGACGCGCCCCCGTGTTGGCGAGGCCACTTTGAAGCCGCGCTCCTGCGGTTTTTCGCCCCTGCCGTCGTGGACGACGTCGTTGTCGTCGCGCCAACCCCTCGCGCCGCTTCTTTGAAACGGTTACGGGGTGTGCGGGAGCGACGCGGCCGTCGTACGTAATTAGGTACCCCGCGTTCACCGTTTGGCTGGGAAAAGAATTCACGGGTTGATGCCCGCTCGCGCTCGTTAGAGATGTACTCCGGGGGTGGGGTTGCGTGTACGCGAGGATCGCTTCACGATTGCTCTGATCGGCGGTTAGGTGAAATCGCAAAGTTGCGATTGACTCGTGCAGTCCTTGCGAGGGTAACAGTCGCAGCTAGCGTCGCTTAACAGTATCGACTTTAACCGCTATTATCTCGTTACCCGTAATCTTTTCACCCACATTCGTGTAGAGCTTTTTTGTTCGTCCACACGCGAGCTTCAAAAAAGCACTCTACGAATTTCTCCCAAAAGTCCCCGGATAACGAGATAATCGCGATCAAAGTGGACGCTCGATCCCGAGTTGTCCCCCCTTTCGCTCCGCATATCACCGCGAGAGATCTCGCGCGCACGAAACCTCGCGAGATACCGAGTCGAATGATCGATTTGAAATCGGCAATCTCCCCCCGCTCTCCCGCCCCGACAAATTCTCCAGCTCGAGGAGCGAAGCCGAAGCGGATCATCGCCGCGCGGCGCTCACGTAGAATTCACGTGCACGTCCGCGTAATACCAGGGATCCGTCGGTCGAGAAACGATCGAGAGGCGACCGATCGATCGACCCGGTGTTGTTTTTGCGCGCCTCGCCCATCCACTCCCCGTCCTCCTCCTCCTCCTCCTCCGCTCTCCTTCGCCGGGCGAGAAGAGCCCGGCCGGGGCGCTCTGGTGGCGGTGAATCGGTTCGCGAGGAGAGAGGAGAGGATAATCGCAGGGAGGAAGAGAGTCCCGAGCGTCTACTCGGGCCGGGGGAACTCCCCGCGAAGAGATCCGATCCCTCGCGTACCTGGCGCGGATGCGATCTCCCCGCGTCGTTCCGACGGCCTTCCTCCCTCCGCGCGGCTCCTCTTCCCACCGGCACGGCGTTATCGATACGCACGACGTCCCCGATGGCATTCGCGCGGCGGAGGGAAGGCGAGACACGATTCTCTGCGTCGGCGAGAATACGGCGCGTAAAGAGAACGGCCTCGCCGTGTACGGCGAAGCTCTCGCGGCGCAGTCGAAAGAGGATGGCGAGCGGGCGGCGGGCGGCGGGAGGGGGAGGGGGAGGGGGAAAAAAAAAGAGGAAAAAGGGAAGTGAACATTATTTCTGTCTCTTGTAATATAACTGCGTCCGTTTCTCGTCTCCTCGAGACTCTCATCTCGAGTCGTGATCGGGGTAATGAGCCCCGGCTCTGCAGTGGCAGTGTAGAAGCAGCAACGGCATCGCCAGCCGCGGAGCGACGGAGAGAGCGCGAGGCGCGGAGCCCGGGGGCGAGAGGAGGAACGGGCGAGCGAGAGAAAGGGAGAAGGGAAGAGAGAACGAGCGCGACGTCGGCCGCCGAAGCCGCGCGTTTGTTGCCCGTGGTAGGGGTAAGGACGCTGATTATGGGGTGTCAAACAATCACACTGATTGTATATTCTGTGCCGACTCTCCTTCTGTCTGCCCGTACGTCTACGTGCGGAACGGTCCCGCCGGGCCTCCACCACCTCCTCCTCCTCCTTTGGCTCGACTGCCTCGCGCGTATAGTCTCTACCTAGGTACTTTTCTTTACTTCGCCCTGCGATCTCTCTCTCTCTCTCTCTCTCTCTCTCTTTATTTCTCTCGCTCGCGAATCGCCGCTCGAGGGTAGCGGCAAAGTGGTCTCTCCGCGGCGCGAAGGGACCGGCGGAGCGCGGGCGCAGGGTCCTTCTCCTCCTCGCGAGAAGGGAAGAGAGCGCGCGGCGTCGGTCGTACGGCGCTCCTTTCGCGAGAGTCGGTTTATCTGTTTACCGAGATGCGCGCCGCGCGGCTACTCACCGCGTTAAAAAGCCGCGGGTGGTGTGGGGGGGATGAATCGGCGGAGGGACGCGGGGGAGCGCGAGGGAGAGAAGAGGGAAGAGAGGAGAATGTCGCGTTTCCCACGTGCCCCTCCGGTCCCTTACCGGCGCATCTCGTTGCCTGGAATGCGCCTCGCCGCTGCGGCGCTTTGTCATTTTTGCGCAGTTCAAATTATCCTTCGCGTCTTGCCCCGCGAATTGCCGCGCGCCGGTGACTCTTGCGCGCCGCGCCGCTACCGTGCGTCGTCTCCCTTTCGAGACGAGCGCATCGGGACGCGTTTTTCGTTTTTGGAACGAGCCGAAGACGCGCGGAGAGAGGAGGAGATGCCGTGGCGACTGTTTTGATCGCGACTGCTCGAATTTGGCCATCGGCATCGGCTTCATATCGTCCCCTTAGTGCAGCAACTAGATAACTTGAAATTCGAGAAAATAGGTTCGAGAAAATCCACTTTAAAGTCTAGTTATATAATGTACATTTTGGGAGTTATCTATTTTTGGTCACTCTATAACTAAGTTTGGTTGCTCGTACAAGATATCTGGTTGCTGCATTAGAAAGAGCATGAAAAATAGGTCAGATTTAACTGGATAACTCAAAATGCATAAATTTCGAGTTATCTAGTTGTTGCACCAAGGGGGCGATATAGTTGTCGCAACTATTTTTCAGTTTCTTTAACTAAAAATAGTTGCGACAACTGCGATAAACCGGATGAAAAAAATTAATCGTAGCATTTATCGTACAAAGTTTCTGGTAAATTTCGGGACGAGGCCAATTTATTGTTATAATGACAGCAATTTCAGTAAAAGTTATAGTAAAACTTGTAGAAGTTGCAAACTTTTCTGTAATTTTTACTAAAATTGTATGTAGCTATCGTGACGATAAACTGACCTTGTCTCGAGATTTATCACAAACTTTGTAAATATTACGACTTATTTTTTTTGTGTGCACTCGAGCCTATTAGACACCAAGGAAAATGATTAGTAGAGTTAACCAAACTTTGGTTGATACCTATAGGAGCAACGAAATATTTTTATTCTGACAGCAGATGTTTAGTTGTCGCAACAAAATATTTTAGAGACATTATGTTGCCAAAACCAACATTTATTCGTCGTAATCAAGTTTTCTTGATCCGATAAAAATATTTTGTTATTCCCATATCAATGAAAATTTGGCTGACATTACTAATCATTTCTCTCAGTGCACCTAATTTCCTCGCATGAAGAAAAGCATAGCTTGACCGTGTAGTTAGATCATGTTTTTGGTTGAAAAAGACATTTTATTGTGTGGTGCTGATTACCAAGCTAGAATAATCGTGACCAAAATAGTTGTCCAGCCATTTCTCTTCTTTCAGTCAACTTTTAATTACGAATTGCAAAATTCGAAAGCGATGGCGATACGTTGGTGCGCTACGATAATCGATCGTCTAGAAATCCCACCCCATGCAGCAAAGTTCCACGAAAGTGCCGAACCTTCCGAACAATGGATCGTATACTAAGAAAAGTAGCCGGTCAATTTAATCAAAACCCTTGAAACCATAATCGAAAACCGTTCAGTGAAATATGGATCCTCCATCTGTTTGATTAAATTGACTATTTTCTGATCAGAATAACTGGACATGTAGTTAAAATAACGAAATATTCGGTTCAACTTGCTAATATTTTGATTAGAATAACCAAACTCGTTGAACCAGATGCGTTTTGTCATTTTAACCAAAATCTTGGTGACGATGACCAAACTGTTTGATGAAATACGAACCCTCCATCGGTCCAGTTAGATTGACCACTTTTTGGTTAGAATACCTAGACGCATTTAAATAGATGCATTTTGCCATTTTAATCAAATTTTTTTTCTCCGTGTCCATCTACGTACACGAAACAAAGATAACCGAAAGTCACGAGGCTCAAAACTACGCTTCGTCATCGCCCGAGCGACAATCCGCGCAACGCGTCCCAGACGCGACATTAATAAACGCGTGGTAGGCTTCGATAGGGGTTGCCGGGATCTCAAGGGCTGCGAGTCGATAGTCGAGTGTGTGTGACACCTTCCTAATTGCCTCGCGCTACGCCCCTAAGAAAGCGGCCCGCTCTCGCCGGGGTCTCGCAAACTTTGACTCTCTCTCTCTCACCCTCCACCCTCTCACTTTCCATCCGTCTTTTTCCGCCGCTACACGCGGAAGGACGTATGCAGGCGCGCCGAGATCTCTCCTCGCGCCGTAGACGCCGCGTATATTTCTACGCCGAGGAGCAAAGTTCGGCCGCGAGTTCCCCGGAAGCGGCGCCTTCGATGCCCGACTAAAATGACAAACGCGACCGCAGAATTTAATTAAACTCATAAATCCGTCCGCGCGCGGCCTGCCGACTGTATCGCGTTTCCTCCGCGCGACCTGTGTACACTTATTTACCTCGCGACGCGCGGCGCGATAAACGTATAATCGCCGGCGGAACGCCAAGCGGTAGTTCCCGTCGATCGGAGACGTCCGTGCGTGAGACGTTCGCGAAATCGAAGCTCTTGATTAATCGGAAACGAATCCGAGGTCGATCAGGTTTCTTTGGCGGAGTTTGAATTTATTCTACGGTGCTTCGTTCATCCGAGTCCGTATCGAATGAGACTTTTATACGTCGGATTAATCGTTACGATTGCGTTCTTTAATTGTGAGAATGGATGGAAGTCGATCAGGTGGTACATCGCCCACGAAAAGCTGATCGCGTTTCTTCAGGACGCCGAGAGAACGGTTTATTTATGGTTGAGAAACATGTACTGGATTATGACAGAAGACATATTTTGTTGGATCGAGTAAATATTATGCGAAATAAATATTTGGTTAGTTAGATACATTATATGTGCTCACACTGAGAAAAATAACCTGGTCAATTTAACCAAAATCTTGGAGACGATGACCAAACTGTTTAGCAAAATATGGATCCTCTCTCTACATCTCTCTTTGGTTAGACTGACCATTTTTTGTTTGGAATAACTAAACATTTCGTTACAATAACTACACTGAGACAAAATTTACTTCATCGAAATAAACGTACTTTTGAATAGCCCTGAGAACACATTTATTCGATTAAAATGAATATCGATTGAACGAATGTAAATATTATCGATTTAATTGAATATTATTTGGATCAAATCGATATTCATTTGAATCGAATAAATGTGCTCTCGATTATTTCGATGAAGCAAATTTTTTTCTCAGTGTATACGGAGAAAAAATGGATTTAGAGTGAAGAGCACAGAGTGTGACTACATTCTGGCACTGAGTACCCAGATTCTAGCGTTTTATGTAATCGTCTGTGTGATACTGGAGTAATAACTCAAATTTTTGCAAAATATTGCCATACTAAATAGTATTTCATTCCCCTCGTATAGCAAAAATTAGTGCAATATCGCATATTTTTGAATAATTTGGTATTTTTTGCAATACAGTCAACGGACATATAGAGAAAAATAAAAAATAGGAATTAAAAAATAAGAAAAAAATAGTATTTCACTTTCCTCTGTATCTACGTTAGCTGTATTACAAAGTATGCAAAATTATTTTAAAATATGCCATGTTATACGAATTTTTGCCATACGAGGGGAATGAAATGCTATTTTGCATGTCAATATTTTGCAAAAATTCGAGTTTTAAATATTTGGTTCAGTCGGTCAGTGGGATAAACCAAGGCGAATCGGATCATAGATCCGATCATAGATCATATTTCTTAATTCGTATTGAAAATGAGCATTTCGATCGTTCGTATTGCTTCGTTCTTCTCCGATGAAGTAACACGAATAATCGAAATGCTCATTGTTCATCACGATTTAAGAAATATAGATCTATGATCCGCGCGATTCCACCTCTGTCTACCTTATGTATTTTGGATTAGAATAACTGAATGCGTATAACCAAATGCGTTTTCTCATTTTAACCTAATTATTTTTCTCCGTACAGACTTGGCGTTAGATGATTCATCTGTTCCATTAGTTCTGACGGCCATATTTGTAACTGGTACATGACAGGTAATAGCTCTACATACATATACTCGTAGAGCTAACCCAATCAAGGCGCCAATCCAAATTCGGCTGGTCTCTCCTGTGCGTTAATTATTCCAAGGATTATTTCATTCGACCGTGAAAACAGTGACAATTAACGAATATTTCCTTAGCCCAGCGAAACATTTCTTTCCCCATAATCAAGTATACATTCATTAACCATAAATAAACCGTTCCCTCGGTGTAGTTCGTACGATCTTTCGTGACGAGAAGTGATCTCATTCCACGCGCGTCGCCTCCCGCGTTCCTTCCTTCGGCGACGCCATTTTCAAGGATCCCACATGCCCACGCGCATACCCACACACACACACACACATAACACACGTACATATATACGCGTAATTAATTCCAACGATTATACCGCACGTATCGCGTCGTGGAATCGTGTACTAACGAGAACGCGGAAAAGCTCCCTACTCCGCATCGCCCTCGTCCTCCCCCGCACCCTCATTTTTTTTCGTAATCTCCTTCCCTCTTCTCCCTTTCTCGCTGCAGGCCTTTCCCCGAATCGCCGCGTCGCTCTGCCCAACGGAAGCGCCGAGGTGAGCGGAGGGAATTGAGAAATCCCGTCGAGCGCGCGCGCGCGCGCGGCAGCGCCCGCCCAAGTCCGCGTTTATCGCGCTTTCATTATCGGCCGTATCCTGGGCACAACATCCTCCCGCGTACGCGTCCGATCGCGCGTGCCGCGTGCGCGGCGGCGGAACGGCTTAAGGGAACCCACGAGCGCCGGCTAGCCGGACCGATTAGCCGCTCCGCGCGACCGCGATAAACGAAAAATTTTCGTTTTCGGCGGAAACGCACCGCCCGCGAGGGTGTACGCTTCGCGCGGGCGCCGCGCGACGCGTAGACGCGTCGGAGGCGCCGTCTCGTTATCGGCCGCGTTGCGTAGTAGACCCTCGCGATAAGCGGCGCTCTCGCGCCGATACGATGTTGTACCTCGTTTGTAGAAAGTCGTCGGAGGGCGAGAAAACGAGGCGAGGCGATCGAGGAACGTCCTTTTCTTTTGCACGGAGAAAAAGAATTGGTTGGATCTACGAAAAATTACTCGCGGGGTCGCGATTTATTATTTATTTATATCAATTTGATCTAGTTTCGTGTGTTAATTTGATATTTCTTCCTTGGATCACAGATACTGTTCCACGTGATTGTAAGGAAGAGGTGCATCTGATTGACGCATTAACAAATTTTAATGATATAAATAATTCATAATTACTTACGACCCCGAAAGTAATTTTCAATAGATCCGACTAATTCTTTTTTTTCGTGTGAGAAATTTGACAGATTGTACGGCAATGCTCGTACTTCATTAATATAAAAATACAATTCTGATTGCTTTACTAATATTTAGTTCTATTTTACCGGAATAAATAGCTACTTCAATTATACGCGAGGCAACTGTCCCAAGAGCAAGACATGTCCTAGTAGCCGGACATAATTGAGTATAATTCAAATTATTGAATAGGATAAAAAGGAACGACCAGTGGAAAAAAAACTTCAATAATTTAAAGCGTATTCCTCTTGTCACATTTGGCATTGCTATATTGCCTACCTGTACCGTCTAGTTAACCCCTTACGGCATGGTGTGCCATATATGGCACATGAAATATTTTGACATGGTTTGCGCCATCTATTGAACTACAGCCTAAATTCAACCACAAATATCTGTCCATTTATATTTATTTTACATGAAATCTGCATTACCTAAAAAATGAAACTTCATTTCTGGGAAATAAATAGTTTGACAGCCAATCCCAATTGAAAATAAATATTAATTTTTGCAAAAAATAGTCTTTTAGTGTTATCTTCTTCTATAAAAGTTCAAAATTAATCTACAGAATTTTTCTTTTGAAAATATAAAAAATCATGCAGTAAGGGGTTTTAATCTGTCACTTAGCCTCAAAGTACACGAAAAAAATAATGCGTTAGTGTAATATTATTTTAGTTACTGTAAACAAGTATTTGAGTTAAAATAATGATAACAAATCGATTTATTATGGTAATGAAAAAAAAGAAAGAAAAGCAATCTTCATTGTAACTAAGGAAACCTATGAAACAGTTTCATCCCAACAGAGAGTAAATCGGTTTTGTTACCGTAACAAAAAGTGCTGCTGTGATAAGTGATTTTCGATGTTGTTACCAAGACAAAATTAGTTTTTTTCCGTGCATAGCTATCAGAGCTATACTTACTCATTGCCGAGCGACCTAAAAATCTCTCTCAGTGCGTATATATCGGTTCGATAAGCGGAATTTAAAGATCGTCCGAAACGAGCCAGGATGATAAACTCCGCGGAAACGAAAAACAGTGCGAAAAAAAACCCGGCTCCTCTCTCTCTACGCTCTCGGATTAAAATCGAATCGGAAGTCGAGCCGATTCGATCGGTCCCTTCAATCGGCTCGCCGCGTTCGCCGTTTTTCCCACGGCGTCCGGCACGGGTTCCAGACCATTGGACAAGGACTGTTATCCGACTTTTCTTGTACTCTCTATTTTTCTCCGCCCAATTTAATTTCCATTACGCGATAATACGGAGCCGCTGGACCCCACCTGCGTCGCACGTATCGCATTATGCCTCGCGAACTTTTAACGCGGCAGCGAATTCCAGGATTTAGCGCGCAGGTGGAGAGGAACCGGCGTCGTCGTCGCGCGCTCCGCGCTCGCATCCTCCCTCCCCCTGTGGCGCGGAGAGCCGCTGCAAAAAGCTCTGCCGGCTCGAATGACGAGCTCTCCGCGGACGCAAAACACCGACGGCGGTAATTTTCCCCCGCGGCGGAATCTCCGGGAATAATTTGCCGTGCGATGAATCCGTCGCTTCGCTTCTTACCGGCGAATTCCGTGTTCGATACGTCGGATGGGAGGCGCGCGCGCGCGCATCTGGAACGATTTCGACGTGCGAGACAGGAGATCGCGACGCGCGGGAGTAGCGGATGTGCGAGAGGGGCGGACCGTTGCGAGGTGCACGAGGAATCGTACAGGGAGGAAAAAATTAATACACTCTGAGAAAAAAATGTACTTGATCGAATTAAACGTGCCTTTGGATAAGTCCCAAGAGAGTATTTATTCGATTTAAATGAATATCGATTTGATTCAAATAACATCTAATTAACTCAATAACCTAATATTTGCGTCCAACCGATATTCATTTAAATCGAATAAATACGCTCTTGGGACTATCCAAAGGCACGTTTATTTCGATCAAGTAAATTTTTTTCTCAGTGTAGATTTGATTAAATTGACGATTTGCACTCAATAAAATTTGGCCACAACTAGAAAATTATAGTAATTGCAGTGATAATTTTCTTCGCAATAGCAAGAATTCTTGCTACGCTAGCAATATTTTTCTAGTTGTCACCAAATAATGTCTGAGGCAGTCAGAAATATAGCTGGATTAGCTAAATATTTTTTTCAGTGTGGTCACTTGAATTAAATCAATCCGAATGATTACACCGAGAAAATAATTTATCAATAATTAATAAATTTAATTTCAAGTACGGCGAAATTAAGATATCAGGACGAGAAAATATATGTTAATTATTGAGGTGTTTGTTTCAGTCGAACGTTTGCCTCGAATGATTTGATCGCGCCGAATAAATGTCGTATACTGAAAGAAATAAATGAACAAAAGAATTGTTACGATAACTATATAAAATTAGCGTTGATTATAAAACTGGAGCAATTGAGTCTAAAATAATTGTCACAACTATTTTTCTTTTTTTCTTTTTCATTGTAGTTATCGAGCATTTACTTGATCTAACAAAATGTTCATTTTGCCATATTCAAACAAACATTTGTCAGCAACTGTTTCACGAAAACAAGCTGTAGTCAATGCTAATAAATTATTAGTTTAAGTAATTATACATCTGTAGAGTGAGATAAAATTAGTTGGATCTACTAAAAATTACTTGCAGGGTCACAAGTATTTATTTATTACACCTATTAGATTTTTTTATATCTTAATTCAATATCTCTTCCTTACATTTACTTATATGGACGAGCATGTGATATCGCAAGGAAGAAATATTTAATTAATATGAAAAAAGATTTAATTTCTGCAGTTAAATAATTACTTGCGATCCCCTAAGTAATTTTTCAAAGATTCAATTATTTTTTTCTCTCTGTATGCGTTTCACCACCTGTGACCGCCGATGAAGTCAAATTCGCTATATTTTTTCTCAACGTAAGATGCAACGTGGGAAAAATTGAAAGCAGCAGATTCTGTAATACGATTTCGGAAGAAATCCTCGCGAGCGAAGAAAATTGATCGAGTCGTTATAAAGCTAAATTCAATTCGGCTACAGATTCACGTTCGCGGCGTTAACGACCGTCTAATCGCGTCCAGGCGTCGAAAAGTGTCAAATACGCGATCGCCGGCGCGACGCCGAGACGCGCGCTCGTCCCGGCGGCGCGCCAAAGTTCGATCGAGGTCGATCCGCGCGGGAATCGTAGAAACGCGCCCGGAGCACGTAGCGAGGAAACGGTATATTACGTTCGAAAGGCGACCAGGGCCGGGGGATCGCCACCGTACCGAGACACCGCTTGGTCGGCGGCAAAAAAATGTCTAAAATCTATGAAGGAATTGGGGGGAAAAAAAGCCGCGGACGACTTGGTTAATTGATTTAATTCTCGGTGTGTGGCGCGGCACGTGAAAAAGCGAGCGCTCGGTGTCTTTTCTCTCCACTTGGGGGATAACCGAGGGTGGGAAGGGAGGGTGCAGGAGTATGAGAGGGGGAAGAGAGAAACGACGGCGACGACGACGATGCGTCGATCAAGTCGGACGTTTTCTCCGTTATCGCTGAGGCTGGGAGGAACACTGTAAAAAGATGTTGTATTTTTGTGGCCCTGAAAAGAGCCGATTTCTTCGATACGATTCTTTATATTTTCAACTCAAAATTCGGTAAGAGAACAGACTGAATATTTGGGGATACGTCACCTTGTACCCCTACTCTAACCGGCGTCAGCCGATCACATCAGAAAAGTCGTTCTACAAAACAAAATAGAAACCTAGCCACCGAGAGAGTTAATCTACTGGTGTGATAAGTGCGAGGGTAAAAAGAAGGGTTCATCAATTACGTAATTTATCAGAATTTGTGGGACATTTGTAACTGCAAGACACAGTATCGTAGCAAGCAGTGCATTGAAAGGGAGACCTATTATCCGGCATACGGAAACGTGGCGAATAAATTGTGCTCCATGACCTATGATTACGAAATTTTCCTGGAGGAGATATTCATCCAGAAATACAGAAATACAGATTGTGTGTTCGGCAGAAACAACGGCAAAAAATACAAGAGTGCAACTAATTTTTTGGTGCCCTCAAACTTAGGCATAATAACGACAGAATATCAAAGAGAACTGAAAGCACGATTGCGATGCTCTGTGGTCCTCCGTGAGAGTCGAGCAGTTGCGCTTTTAATATAGGAACTCGTGTCGGACCACGAGCGAGAGCCGAGAGGGGGCGGCGCCACCTGGTGTCAGGCCGCCACAATAATATATTTACACACATATTATTAATCGATTATACAATATATTTTTGTACACACTAAACAAGTTTACGATGTGGACCTATATACCATATGAAGCTAAACTTGCTCGCCAGAAAAGGAACTTCAATAACTATTATCTCATTATCTATGAGCTTTTGACGAATATTTGTATAATATTTTTGTGTAAACTACATTTTCATCTACGATAAAGTCTTAAATCGATGCAGGCCGAAAATTCATAAATAATAAGATACTAGTGATTGAAGTTTCCTTCTTGGTGAGTAAGTGTAGCCTCATGTGATAAGCCACTTTTTGTGTTAGATAACAATATAATTATGACTGAATGACACCAGATGTGGTTACATATAGGTATATCCGTTAAAAATTACCACCACGTTTTTCTGTGTATAAAGTTCTTTTCCATTAACTGATTATGAAAATTAATGCACTCCTTAATCATCAAAATTGATATATTTCCTTATGTAATTACCCTTGTCAATTTAATAACGGAGTACATTCATTTTAATAATCACTTATTGAACACACAAAAGCTATATATACTCGTACAATCATATTAAATTTAATACTAATTTTTTTCCGGTGAATATGTGGACGCGCGCGGAAAAAGGAGGAGAGGAAGGGGTAACGTGAAAACTGCCCGCTACTTACTTTCGTCGTTCGAAAGTCTCGACACGGCCGAGCGGCGCTTTAAAAAGTGCCGATATTCTCGCGCTCGCTGCCGATGGGTGGGAGGAGGGAGAGAGAGAAAAAATTCGAACCTCCCACGACGCTTTGCTCGCCGATTTTCTCGAAAGCGAGAAACTGCACGGCGCGCGCGCGGTGGAATAGGACTTTGCGACTGCGAGACGATCGCTGACCCGTGGTGTCCGCGGGCGCGTGAGCGAGCGGCCGGCGGCGCGATCTCGACACGGACGTCTCGTATTTTCCGGGAGTCCGAGAATCGCGCCGCCGCGACGAAAGAGAGAGAGAGAGAGAGAGAGAGAGAGAGAGAGAGAGAGAGAGAGAGAGAGAGAGCGTCTCGTCGCTCTGGTCGTTACACCGCGGCGATAACTCGGCGCGTACCTCTGGCGCCGCTAATTATTTGCCGGATCATCGCGCGCGTTGGACTCGTCGATAATTAGTTTCCGCGACGGGTTCGCGATACCGCAATTTGATGATTTTCCCACAGGGATTCGTTGGACGGGGATCTTGAATTTTTATTGAAAAAATCGTCGCCGTACGAATGTTGAACGTTATCTTATTATACCATGTGAGCGTAAACTTATTCGCCAGGAAAGAAACTTGAATTACTATTATCTCATTACGAATCTATGAGCTTATGGCTCAAGTTTGTGTAATATTGTCTTGAAGATTACATTTTTGTCTGCAACAAACACTGAGAAAGAAGTATGGCAGATTTGACTAAATTAGCTGTCACGAACGGGAGAACGCAGATCAAGTTACTTGAACTAATAATTTGCTAGACTCGACTACAGCTTGTTTTCGTCAATTTTTAATCATTTTACAACCAAATTATTTAATTTGAATAATATGATCGGCGTTCTCCCGCCTGTAACTGCGAATTTAGTCAAATCTACTTCTTTTGTCTCTATGAAGACTACTGCAATATGTAGGCCAAACATTCGCAAATAATGAAATTATAGTGATCGAAGTTTATTTCCTCATGAGAAAGTTTAGACTTATGTGGTATAGCGAGGTGTTCGGGGACTGAGAATGAAAATGTAATAGATTTCACTAAAAATCGGCGATTGCGGCTAGAGAAATGCAGATTTAGTTACTTGAACTAGTAATTGACTCGAATGGACTACCGCCTGTTTCCCTCAAATAGCCGTTAATCGTATTGCAATAAAATTCATCAATCGAAGCGCCTAATTCTGCATTCCTCCACCCGTAAACAACGATTTAATTGAACATGTCATTTTGCTTTCTCAGTAGGTATACGAATCTCAATTCTTTTATCCCCTTTCCCGCGACCCTCTTTCCCCTCTGACGTCCACCAGCTCGAAGCCTCCGAGAGAAGTACGTAGTTTCTCGGTACTCGAACGCTATACCACGATGTCACCTTGGCTGCACGCGTGCCGCGAGAGCCTACGCGCGATAATGAGTCACTCCTCTCATTCCCCATTCGCTCCACACGTTTCCCCTTCGCCTTTCCCGGGCGAACGCAAGCAGGCGCGCGCGCTCTATCGCTTGAGCGTACGCGTCGACGTCGTCGTCCTCGCACGCGTCGACGGGAAGAACGAGGAGCGACGGGGAGGAGGGGACGCCTAGCCGAACCGGGAATGCTTGAAATCCCGATGGCGTCACGCCGGCGAATTCGTCTGAATTCCGCGATAAACAGGACGGGTTACTCCGGCGAGAGGGAAATCGAGTCGCGCGGCCGCTCGGTTCGTATATTCGCCGATGTACTCGTATATACGAGAAATCTTTCCTCGACTGATCGAGGTTCTCGAGGATGATGCTATATTTTCTTATCGCGTGAAGAAAACACGTTAGGTGAGGTCGAGGAAGTGGGACGATCTTTTTAAGGGGGATTCTCCGAAGTACAGCGAGGAGAGGGGGGGTAATAAACAGTTTTATTACGCCGCTACCGCACGCGTGGAATTGATTAATCTCTTGCAGTCGCGTTGCAGGTCTCTTGTCTCCGTGCCGTGCATGCAATTCTGTAGTTCCTCGTTTCGGCTTTCTGAATGTTACATCTGACTGCATGATTGCAGCAAGGATGTTTGTCGCAATGAAAAAAACAAAATTATAAAAAAAATAATGAGTAAGTATTTCTAGAAATTTCTCCTAATTAATTAGTCTCTGGAACGAGTCGCTACCAATGAAATGGCATACAAAGTGGATTCCATCGCATTTACATAGCATATGAAACGTGTGAATGCGAGAGAGAACGCCTACATACGTGGAACTCTTCTTTTTTTTTTTCATAGAACGCGTCCACTTGAGTGTGCGTCAGAGAAGCTCTTGTGCGTTCACTAGGACGTTCTCTCTCTCGTACTTATGGGTTTCCTATAGTAAACGAGATAGAATACCTGCCTCCTGTAGATGAACTTCACCCCGGAAATGATAGGTACTTGCGACAACCAAAAAAAAAAAAAAAATAATTTTTGCATACGAATTTATTGAAAGCTGACAAATGATAATTATTAATCGCCGATCTTCTACACACTTTTGGTCGTCACTTTTTCGATATATAGAGATAAAAAATTAGTTAAATCTACTAAAAATTACTTGCAGCATCGAGAATAATTATTTATTCATATTGATTAAATTTTTTTTATATGTCAATTAGATGCCTCTTCCTTACAATCACATGGAATAACATGTGATTGCAAGAGAGAGATATTTAATGATTATGAAAAAAGATTGAATTAAAGTAAACGTCGCTTCGATCGCGGCGAAAAGAGGAGAGAGAAATATATCGAAGGGGAGAAACGAAGAGATACAGGGTTCCCCTCTCTCCCTTCGAGCCACGACAAAATCGGCAGATATTCGATCCGTGAAAACCAGAAGCGCGCTCCTCTCTCATTCCTGCGCAAATGCACGCCTCCGCGGGCAGTTACATCGTTTGCACTGAATGTTAGAATCGGAGAAACTCGTATCTAATATAACTTCTGTCAAAATTGATGACGTAACGCGGCACGGTACAGCGGGCCCGGTTCTGCTCTCGACTCATCGACGGCCGTTCGGCTTTTCACCGTTGCGCAATTCCGGAGGCTGGCGACGGAAGTGATGCGGCCATCAGGAAGGAAAATGAAACGGCTGCGACGCGAGAGAAAGAGAGAGAGAGAGAGAGAGAGAGAGGGAGAGAGGAACCGAAGCGAGAGAGAGAGAGAGGGAGAGAGGAACCGAAGCGAGAGAGAGAGAGAGAGAGGAGGCCTCTCGAAAAGGCAGCGGCTCTCCTCTCTTCGAGCGAACGGAACGAGATTGGGTGATCGGTGATTTTTCGACGGCGGCCGGTTCGTACTTAGCTCGATCGAATCGCCAGAAGAAAAGGACGTAGGGTGGAGAAGGGAGAGGGAGGGGAACGGTACGTGATCCACGGTCGAGAGAGGAGGTATAGATCCTTTTTCTTCCGCGGGCGATCCTACGCGATTACTGCAATCTCTATTGTTTCGATAACTTTTCCTTCTCCGCTCGCCGTGTGATTCGCACGAGTCGTTAAGTGTCGATTTTCGCCGGTGCCGAAACGATCCACGTTGGTTCCGTGTGTAACGATAGTGACGATAACGGGAGAACGGAGGTGTGTCCGGTTATGTAAATTTGATTATCGGGTTAATTTCGTATAGGTATATTATATGAGGCTAAACTTACTCGCCGAGAAAGAAGCTCGAATCACTATTATTTCATTATCTATGAGCTTTCGGCTGATAATTGTATAATACTTTTTTGAAGATTACATTTTTATCTATAATAAAGTCTTATATCAATATAGGCAAAAGGTTCATAAGTAATGAGATAATAGTGATTAAAGTTTCTTTCCTGGCGAGTAAATTTAGCCTCACATGGTATCATATATGAGGTTAAACTTACTCGGGAGGAAAGAAAGATTATTATTTTATTATCTACACTTTAAAAAATTCTGCGGTGTGGACCATTTTTGATATTAGATAACAATAGCATGAGACTGAATGACACCAGATGTGATATACATATAGGTCCACAGAGGTGAAATAGTGTTAAAAATTAACACCACTTTTTTTCTGTAGCTATCTAAGCTTTTGGCTCATATTTATATAATACTTTTTTGAAGATTAAATTCTTATCTATACAACAAAGCTTTATGTCGGTGTAGGCCAAAAATCCATGAATAATGAGATAATAGTGATTGAAGTTTCTTTCCTGGTAAGTGTAAGTTTAGCCTCATATATGGTAGGGTCAAGTGGTGTAAAAACGAGACTAGAAATATGTGGGATAAAAACGAGACGCTCGTACAAATCATACTAAAATACATTTAGTTTGAGTTTAAAAATCGAAAACTTGGAGTTTAATATAATTAATTATATTAAACATAATTAATTATTATATTAATATAATTATTATATTCGATATAAGTTTTCGATTTTTAAACTATACTAAATGTATTTTAGTATGATTTGTACGAGTGTCTCGTTAATATAATAAATATAGTTATTATGTTTAATATAATTAATTATATTAAACTCCAAGTTTTCGATTTTTAAACTCAAACTAAATGTATTTTAGTACACTGAAAAAAATTTTCAGGGAATTGAGCAATAATTCTGGCTGAACCAACCAGAATTTCTAGCCACCGTGGCCACAGCCAGAAGTTTTCTTAAGACAGCCAGCCGAGTATGGCTAAGCTAATATGTTTAAAGTAACAATATCGTGATGTTTGTGTCAAGCCGCGCTGTACTGTTGAGCCAGTTATTTATTCTGATTGATTTAGACGTGCAGTATGCCTACGTAAGCTGTACCGTATCGCTAAATTGCACGGAAATTCTGGTTCATCTAGACAAGCAGTATAGCTGTGTCAGCTATACCGTATTGCTAAATTGCGCGGGAATTTTGGTTCGTTTAGACAAGCAGTATAGCTGTGTCAGCTATACCGTATTGCTAAATTGAAAGTAGGATTTTGCAAAAAGGGGGCGCGCACGCCTATCCTGCCGCCTGCCAACCCGCCTACTGGGGTGTCGGTTTTTTTTCCAACCCTTCCGGGATTCGATTTTTTTTTTTTTTTTTTTTTATAGAAGGGGAAATGCATTTACGCACCATCCCCAGGTTTGGCTAGAAATCCGGAGGTGTGTGGAGCTCGGGTGATCCCGCGACGAGAAAGTGCAATGTCGCGGGGCCCACACCGGGATTTGAACCTGCGTTCCTTAGATGAGATGCTTCGAGACTGGGAATGCTCGCATTCTACCAATTGCGCCACCGACTCTTCAAGTGGTCTTAGCTAAAACAGGCCTTTATATAATGCAACACTGAGATATCTCGGCAAAAATATTTAAATAAATATTTAATTTGCTATCGGGGTACCGACTCGACTTCTACCGGTATTTCGTATGCCTCGGGCACAGAACCGCACAGTTGCAGGGACCTTTTCGGCCGGGCTTGGTCGGTATTGGAGCCACTTCTACCGGTAAAAATTGCTCGAATACCGACCAAGCCCGGCCGAAGGGGTCCCTGCAACTGTGTGGAACTGCGCGAGGCATCCAGTATAGTCCACCCAGCCATACCGTTCAGTCACACTACACATAAGTTTACAGTTGGTGTAAACATACGTTTTAAAGTCCAGCTAACTATACCTATAAACCTATATTACGTATAATCATACAGTTGGGGTAAGAATACGTCATCTGCTTAGGATAACCTTTCTAGTATATTAAGTAATCAGATGCCATATTGCTGCATCAAACATATCTGTTAACAATACTTGGACTGCTAACATAGCAATGCTGTATCTCAAATACAACTAATAGAATTACTGTAATAAAAATATTTTTAGGGGGGAATGGCTAGAAAGTCTCAGCCAGAAATGTATTGCTGTTAAAACTAAAGATTTTTTTCAGTGTATGATTTGTACGAGAGAGAGAGAGAGAGAGAGAGAGAGAGAGAGAGAGAGAGAGAGAGAGAGAGAGAGAGAGAGAGAGAGAGAGAGAGAGAGTGTCTCGATTTTACCCCACATATTTCTTATCTCGTTTTTACACCACTTGACCCTATGTATAACTGTGGATAGTATAGGATATTTTCTTAGAAGACCCTATACTCTCTTCGTCTCATGAAAGAGATCTGTACCGATCTGGGACAAAAGTGACGAGATAATCGCGGTTAAAGTGGGTTTCACCGCACGCCGTAGGCGCAGAAGCGTATAGAAAACGAAAGAAAAGCGGAGGAAGACATTTTTCCCGCAGAAAATCACGAGGTTTTTTTCCACCCCCCCTCGGCGTCACCGAGGAGTGACGGGAACAGTCGCGGCGCGGCGGACGATCCTTCTCGCGATCTTTCGACGGCACGAGAGACGGACCGGAGAAAGACGCGGGAAGAGATCGGGGGAACGGAGCGTCGTGGATCGGTGGATCGCAAAGAGACCGTTCCCTCGATCTCTTTCCCCTTTATTTCTAAATCTCGGCGCACGTACGACGGCCGCACCGGCATCCGTCCGCCGCGAGTGATGCCCGATCGGCTCCGGGGTTTCCAGAAAAACGTCGACGAATTCAGTGAACTGTCGAGAAAAAAAATCCTCGCCAGAGAGATAGAAAGAGAGAGAGAGAGCACTGGGTGCTTCGCGCGCGTTCGAAACGGAGAAACGGAGATCCGTACGTGCGTGCGATCGGAGCGACGACAAAAAGGGAAAATAATGCGGCGCTGAAAAAAATGCATTACCCGGCCGAACAGCAATAAACAATAACGGGGCAGCCGCGGTGCCGAAGCCGCCACACACACACACACCGCCACTCCACCCACCCAAACGCCGCGGGCAACAATGCGCCGCCTTTTTCGGCGATTTCTTACCGCCCGGAACTTAATTGATTGCCAATCAATGACCGAGCCGTGAGGGGCTCCGTGCTCGATCGCTTTCCTGGATCCGCGGCGATCGCGCGCGCGCGCGGCTATACGCGCGGCGGTCGTCCCATTTGCATTGTCGCCGAACGAATCGCGCGCGGTAATCGGTCTTGCTGGCATTTTTGCACCGCACTGTGAAATTCGATTATAGCGATTAACGGTCGCGCTTCGTTGTCGCGGATACGTGGGTGGTGGCGTCTTTTGCTATTTTTTTGTGGCGAGGTTTATTATTTTTAATCCTAAGTATATATATTATGTGCGCTCGTTTGGTTAAATATCGCTGGCGTTTCGGAGAATTATACGTACTTATACCTACGTGTACGAGAAAAACGGTACATTCAATTAAATCGACGTTTATGGATGGGGGAATGCAGAATTAGATGGTTCGATTAATAAATTTGGTTAAAACTATTAACGGCTATAAGGAAGTGGGCTGTAGTCCACTCGGGTCAGTTATTAGAGAGTGTAGGTAACTAAATCTCTATTTCCCCACCCATAACCGCCGATTTAATCAAATTAAATAAACCGAGAAAACTACTGAGTTCAATTTTATCCAAATCTTGGAGACGATGACCAAACGTTTTGGCGAAATATGGCGGGTTATGGCCATCTGTGTTTGGTTAAACTGACCACTTTTTGGTTAGAATAATTAAATATTTGGTGTATTTTGGTAAGAATAACTAACGTGTTGAACTAGATACGTTTCTTCATTTTTATCTGATTATTTCTCTCAGTGCACTACCTTTTTTTCTCAATGTACGTTACTCGATTGTACGCGAAAGCTATAGGGAAATACAGACGCTCTCTTGGATATGTCGTCTTACTCAAAGATCTCCGAGCGCGATCGTTAAGAGGGAATTTACCTATACCGAGAAAAAAATTCAATAAAATCAACTTTAGTTTAATAGTCGAAATTAAATATTTCATTACCTCGAATAACATTAATTTGTCCCAGTAAAATATCGTCTCGGTTGAACAAAATATATTTATTAAAGAAACATTTCGTTTGAGCCAAGAAAGTATTCAGTCGGGACAAATGAATATTATTTGAGCCGATACAAATTTAATTGCGATTATTCGATTAAATGTTTTAATCGCTTTTTTACCGAACTTTTCTCTAAGTCTACGCGAACGACACCGTCGTAGATCAGCCGACGCGTACAGGCGTCTATACTCGCGGGTTCGTCTATGAACCTCCCTAAATTGGCCGCGGCGATTCGCTCGCTCAGGTATGAAGGCCACCTAGGCGACAGCGGGTCGCGCTAATGAGAGGGCACTACGAGAGGCGCCCGACTAGCTCGTTTCCCCTCGATTAACCGACTGTCCCCCGACTTCCTCGAGGGGGGCGAGGGTCAGACTCGCGAAACGCTCGACGATTAAGCGGGTCCTTCGCGTGTGGTTCGCTGAAAATTTCGCGGCACCTCTAACTTTGTACGGGAGATAAGGACGATACGCGAATACTTAATTGGCACCTACTACATTCTGATATGAATACTTTTTGAAGTTAAGTATTTTTTTTCCGGAGGGAAGTAAAACACGGCGTGCACAATTTTCGTTGGAATTTTTCTCGACAAGATTTTTAGCGGTTGACTTTATCGTTTCTGAAATAAGAACGACACTTCTGTGTATAATTACGTCTCGCTAAAAAAAAACTATCGCTACACCGAGAAAAATAACTCGGTTCAAATGACAAAACGCAACTGATTAAACGAGTTTAGTTATTCCAACCAAAATACCGGTAAGTCGAGTCTAATAATTAACTACAAGTTCAGTTATTCCGACTACATGTCTAGTTATTCCAATCAGAAAAAATAATCAGTTCAACCAAACACAATACGGAGAGGATCCATATTTCACCAAACGGTTTCGTTACAGTCTCCAGAATTTTCATCAGATCGACCACACTGAGAAAAAAAAGAGATTAAAAATTATTCTGTTAGAAGGATAATCTGAGAGTACGAAAGGTAAAATAGATCAGAAATGATCCTAAAGAAAGTTAAATTTTACACCCTGGAAGGATAATTTTTGATCTATTTTACCATTCGTACTCAGATCATCCTTCTAACAGAATAATTTTTAATCTTTTTTTTTCTCAGTGCAGGTTATTTTTCTCGGTATACTCTCGCCCTCCCCGTCACGCGCTCTCCAAAATCACGAAACAACGAACGAAATCATCTCGCTCGCCCGAAGAAAACGAGTCGTTCGCGAACCGGAACGGAAGACCGCGGCGCGCTCGAACTGAACGCGAGTAGTCGCTCGGGGCTAGGAGCGCGGATCGCGCCTCGCCACCGTACCGCGTATCGACCGGAGCGGAGCACACGCAGGCCATCGATCCTCTCCTCATGAATGAAACAGACTCGCGCCTCGGAACGGTGCGTGCCGCTCCTGCCAACGGCGCACAGTGGAAGAGCGAGCCTCGTCGTGCCTCGCGCTCTAATGTCCCGGCAACGGCCGAATTCAGGGAAGAGATCGGCGCGGCCCATTAAGGACCGCGCCACGGAGAAAAGAGCGGCCGGATAGACCGCGGCGAATTCCTCGAAGACGGACCCGGAGGGTATCTTCCGACGCCCTCTCCGTCTCCCCGCGCGCGCTGCCGTCCTCCTCGCACGTACAGAGGCCTGTACTACGATCGCGACGCGAGGAGAGACTCTCTAGCGGCGCGAAGTCGAAGGCTGCTTCGGTGTGCCGCCTGCAACTGCCGGTTGTGTGGTGGTGTGGTGTAGTGGCGTTCCCCGTTGGCGTGACCCGTGTAGTGGTGGTAGCAATTACCGTGGCGCGCGGAGTGGCCCCACTCTGGACGGTTTCCGGGCACGCCACCGGCCCGCCACACGTCCCCCATTCATAACCGTGACTTCATTCACCGGCGAAATTACGAATACAAAGTAACAGAAGCCGGGCGCGAGGGAAGAAGACGAAATCGGCGGTGGTCTGTCTCGTCGCTGCGATGCAATTTTTCGACGTGCGTGCGACCGGGGCGATACGCGCGTTCGCCCCATTGTTGCCCGCACGGATGCCGAGCAGATTTTTGCTCCCTTTCGCGGACGCGAGTCGCGCGGTGCCCCGCGTTCAATGACCAACGACGAAGCGGCGAGGGGGGAGAATCGAACTGACGCGCGATCGTGGTCGTGTGAAGGAGGAGGGAGGAGAGGAGAGCGACGGAATAGGATGCGAGTCCGGGGTGTCGGGAGGTTATTTCGACTCGAGGGATCGTCCGATCGGGAGAGGTTCGGAAGGATTCTTTCCCCCCAGAAAAGTTCTTCTCGTGAAACCGCGCTGAGAAAAATAACGATCGATCGAACCCCGAAATCCTGGAGACGATGAGCAAACCGTTTGGTGAAATATGGATCCTCTCCGTCTGTGTCGTTTGATTGACCACTTTTTCGTTAGAATAGCTAAATGTTTGGTTGCAGTGACTAAATTTTAGGTGAAAATAACTAGATATTTGTTTCAACTGACCGGTATTTTGATTAGAATAACGAAATGCGTTTTGTCATTTCAACCTAAATATTTTTCTCAGAGAGAGAGTGCAGGGATTATAATAGAATTATTCTTGTACGAAAAAAAAACCAGCAATTTTTACCGCACTGAGAAAAATAAGTTAGTCAGTCAAACCAAAATATTGGGGACTATGACCAAAATGTTTGGTAAAATATTGACCCTCTCTCCATCTGTGTGGTTTGACTGACCACTCTTTCGTTAGAACGGTTAAACATTTGGTTGCTAAACATTCAGTTAAAATAGCTAAATATTTGTTTCAACTGACCAGTATTTTGGTCAGAATAACTAAATGCATTTAACTAGATGCGTTTGGTCATTTTAACCTAAATATTTTTCTGGTCGTTTGATAAAGTGTGGATCCTCCACCTGCTTGGTTAGACTGACCACTTTATGATTAGAATAACTAAACGTTTCGTTGGAATAACTAGACATTTGGTTAGAATAACTAGATATTTGGTCCAGCTGACCAGTATTTTGGTTAGAATTGTCAAACGCCTTATGTCATTTTAACCTAATTATTCGTCTCAGTGTGCTTCATCCAGCAATGCTGAGACTCGGGCTCATCTTCTCGAATTTGCGCAAAAGACACACAGTACTATTTACTACTTACAAGAGCAAACAGAAATATCTCCTCTACACAAACTCTCGAAAATAAGCGCAAATCTCAGCGCTACTGGATGAAGCAGTAAAACTTGCCGATATTTTTTTCCGTGCCGTGATGCAACAACAATCTCTCTCAACACCACTAATAATCCTTCCAAACCGAAACAAATCGCTCCCTCATCGCAGCACCCCGAGACCTACATCCTTCCCTCTCCTCGGGCTTCCCCGGATTTTTCCATCCGCCCTTCCTCCCATCGCCTCGCGAGAAATCTTATATCCCCGGTGACAGGGTGAGGCGCGGAGGGGGGATACTTTATAAGAAGAAATCGGTGCGCGCTGTAAGCGATACGCGCGACGACGACGACGATGCCGAGGCGCACGAGTGTTTCCTGCGCGCTCGCGTATGCGTAAGACTTCTCTCGCGCTCGTTGCATACATACGTCGGCACAAGCGCCCCCTGGGGGGTGGGGGGGGGGGGCGTATCAAGAACGAGACTCGTAATATCGGCTTACGTTACAAGACCCGGCCGAGCATCTATCTCGGTGGGAACCGAAGCCTCATCGGGCTCGACCGGTCGCGCGAGCGATCTCTCTCTACTCCCTGGGCGAACTCCTCGGTGGACGCGCGCGGGGAAGAAAGAGGACCGGTAAAAACGCTCGCCGCGCGCGCCGTCGCGTCGTGACGCCGCGAGGACGATCGCGAAGACCTCCTCCGCGTCGCAACCGCGCGGTCGCTCTGGACGGTTCGTTGAGTAGGTGGCCGCTCTCTCGGGGACTAAGCACCGAAACCTCACCGTGCGGTTTCACACCCGCAGAGCGGTAGTAAACACCTTGGTCTTGTGGAAGAGGTCCGCTCCCTCTACGCGCGCGACGAGGTAGTCTAATAGTCGATTCGACGATGCGGCTTGTCGCTGTAATAGCCGCGCGGGGGTGGGAAGACCGGGAGATGGATCGCGAGTTTTTGAGGTATTTTGGGGTTGGTGAAACTGGGAAAAATAACTTGGTCAATTTTGTAATAACTAAAATCCTGGAGACAATGGCCAACTTGTTTTGTGAAATATGGATCTTTTATCTGTTTGGTTTGACTGACTACTTTTCGGAAAGAATAACAAAACGCTGGGTTGGAAAAGAAACCTGCAATTTTTACCGCTTCACCCAGTAGCGCCGAGAATTCGAGCTCGTTTTCAAGAATTGAGAGTTTCGGTGCTATTGAATGAAACGGTAAAAAATTGATGATTTTTTTTTCCACGTTTAATTAAATATTTGGTTCAACCGACCAGTATTTTGGTGAAGATAACTGAACATGTTCAACTAGATGCGTTTTGTCATTTTAACCTAATTATTTTTCTCAATGTGTGGTAAGGAACTTTTGTTCTCATACAATGTAAATTTAATATAGTAAATAGTACCGTTATAATGTGTTTAAACGGATCCGCTTATAATAAATTCTGTGGTAATTTATCAAGACAACTGTGCGCAAGATATGAAAATTGCGGAGTAGTTTTAGAAAGTATATTTATTCAGAACTCTATTCCAGAATTTACACGTATATAGGTAGAAAATAATCGAAATGCCATTTCGCGTGTGACGTTAAATGTTCACGGATGGTGTGGCGAACGAAAAGTGAGTTCGCCATCTCGTGGCGGAGCGTTTACACTGGTTACGAATAATTCTTTCCCTCAGTGTAAGCGGGCAATCCTAATGACAATAATATCAAACACTTAATGAATTTACATATTCACCTATTCATTTTTTGGTACGCTCTTACCCGCTTACACTGAGAGAAAGAATTATTTATAGCCAGTGTAAAGGCATTTATTATATTATGAGTAGAAAATTAATATATAAATGTTATTATAATCTTATAGGATATTATAATACGTCGGAACGTGACACAAATCTAGATATCATTTCCAAAATATATAAACATCTTATATAGATACATATCTAGTAAATATTTCCTACTTCTGGGCATCGAGAAAGGATACTTTCTCAGTTCTGTTTGTATACACGCAAGGGACGGTTCATTTTAATTATCTCTCTATAAGGATTTTAAATAAAACAAACATAATGGAAACATGTGGCGGAGCGTCTCATCCTGGAGTCGGCCCGTGGACTCGTCAGTAAGGCGAGGCCGACTCCTGCCTTAGACGCTCTGTGGTCCTCCGTGAGAGACGGGCAGTTACGGTCTTATATAGTAACTTGCCCGTTGTTGGACCACTAACGAGAAGCCGAGAGCCGTGGGCCGGTAGCCGCGGAGTCGAGGGCCGAGAAGGTCGGCGCCATCTAGCGGTAGGCCGCCGTAGCGTGACGGGTCGCCACACCAGTTAGCGGTTTTATATGTGGAAGAAAATTATTTTCTCTTCCCGGAAATGCATTGATATCTCGGTGTTACTTCGAGATTTCATTAATAAGCCAATTTAAACCTTAGACACATAGGTCGGGTCTGCGGGGTCCAGCAGTAAAAAAAATATTTACCATAACTCATAATAATTGATGGTCGATTGATTTACGTTTATTTTTATTTTCCAATGATAAATATGTTTAGTGTGCGATATGAAAAGGCACGTATAATATCTGACATTATTTCTCTAACGTTAGGTAATAGGGACTTAAGTCACGATTTGATCATAAAGACTTAAGTCAAGCAAAATCCATGTAAATGCGTATTCCCTTGATATAAATTTGACCAGGACTCGAAACTAGTTTAGAATTAATACACTTACCTATATCGAAATATATGAGTTTCTAAAAGTAATAATCACATTTACCAAGAATTTTAATATCTTTAAATTAGTTTTCTGGAAAACACTAGTTTTTGACTTAAGTCCCTATTACATAACGTTCGAGATTTCTTCGCTAAAAATATTACATTTTATGACTAAAATATAATTTATATTATAATTTGTATTTGGGTCGGAGAGACTCGACTTACGCACAGGAGTGAAATTTTGTACACATGCATCTATGGGTTAAAGAGTTTCGATTCTTGAAAAAATTCTAGAAACGAAAATAGGTCCTTGATTAGAAATGAATCAGTCCCGCCTATACCTCTGAAAACTAGTTCAAACCCCCAGCTAAATTTCTGTACCCAAAAATCCCATACTTTCCCCTCGACTCGACTCCCAAAACGTGAAAACCTCATTGCGGTTTCACGCCGGCGTGGAGCGACGGTATTAGAAGCATCTCTCGACGAAAATCGCTTCATCGACGGAGAAGAAAAAGCCGACTTCTCTCTCGACCACCGCCAATATCGCACGTGGCTTCGATCGAAAACAATTCAACTTCCCTCGGAGAGAAAAGTTATGGAAAAACTCTCTTTCTCCGATCCTTTCCTTCGAACGCCTTATCTCCTCTCCCCTCCCCGGGGCCCGTATCTCGCTTTAATTTCCAAAACCAGAAATCGAGCACGGAAACCTCGTTGCGGTTTCGCACCGACGGATCGGCGCGGTGGCGAATATCTCGGCTCGCGGTCGCCGCGCGGGAGGGTACAGTCGCGTATAGTTTTCGAAGAATGCCGTATCGCGACCGACACGGGATTTTCAGCTGCGATAAGCATGGAGAAAACAATTCGTCTCTGCGTAAAAAAATATTCACATTTTTAAATCAAATTTCTACTTAATCTGTATACATATTCAATATCACCGAGAAAACAGTTTATTAATAGTTAATAAATTTAATTTTAAATACGGCGAAATGAATATTTCGTTAGGACAAGGAAATATATGTTAATTATTAAAATGTTTATTTTTCATTCAAACGATTGCCTCAGAGGATCTAATTGTGCCAAATAAATATTGTAATATTATAGTTTACGAATATTTATTTGGTCGAATAAAATTTTTATTTCGCCATATTCAAACAAACATTAACTACGAATAAATGTTTCTTGGTATATGAAAAAGAAAATATACGAAAAAATAATTATTCGCTGAGAGTTAGGTATAAGTGCATTTCTCACTACGACATTGTGACATCATCGAAACGCCGGAGAAACGCACTCATGCTGAGCAACGAATACGGGAGAAATAAGCTTACATCACGATGACGTAGCTGAATTTCAAAATATCGTTTTCCAGTTCAAATTAGGGACCCTTCACGTATTACGTCACACAATTGTTGGCCTTTTTCGACACCCACCTCTTCCTTTGTCACAGTTTGTCACAAATTTAAACCGTCTACCCCCCTTTTGTGACGTTACAAGAATATGTAGGTATATAACCATCTATATTTTTAAGAAAATCTCTAATGTTTCGCATTTGCTTGAATTATTCTTCCTGATCTACTTCGATGTTCCTGTGATCATATGGGAACTTAAAACGAGATATTAAATATCAATAATATGCTAATACGTTAATCTATATTTATTTTAAAATAACCTTGTGTGTTGGTCTAAAATAATAGAACCTTAAGAAATAATGAACTACTGCAGTTTATGAAAGAGTGTTTCACACGAAAAATGCTGTTTTTTTAGCAATATTATATCGTTTTATCTAAAACTTGTGTGATGTCATAAATACAATCCCCCTCCCCTCCACCCCTCAAGAGTGACGTAATATGTGAACAGCCCCTATAGCCGAAAAAGAAGAATGAAAAAATACAGGGCCAATAATTTTGTCCGAATTTTTCAAATGCGCAATAAAAAAACTGTTTGAGAAAACCGAATTGAAACTGACGATTCGAAGCAATAATTGGAAGGGATGGCGCGCGCGGGACGGATGCAGCGAAGGACTGTGCGCTGTCCTGAAACTAGGCCTACGGAGGTAGGGCGAGCGCGTCGTTTATAGGGGCCCTCCACCCGCTTTTTTCTTCCCGTTTTTCTCGCTCTCCTTTTTCCCGCGTATCCGCTCCGCCTACTCCCTCCGCTCTCGCATATATATCTATATATATCTTTCTCGCCAGTTCCTCGGACCGGATTATTATCTAACAGATGGTCGTTCCACCGGCGTCGCCTTTGTTTTGTTATTGTTCCGGTAATTGCGGCAATACGGACCTATTTCGGTAATCGCTCGGACGCCTCCTCTCCGGCATCCCGACGGCGGTCCCCTTTGAGATCGCGCGGCTCTCTCTCCTCTTCCGAGCGCGGCTCCGGAGGGAGGCTGCGTCTACTTCCCGACCTTACCTGATATACCTTCCCCCCGCGCGTGCGGAGTAACGAGGGAGAGAGAGAGGGAGAGAAAGGGAGAAAGAGAGAGAGAGAGAGAGAGAGAGAGAGCCTGGAGATCGCAGTACAAGACATAAAAAAACTGAAATATTTTATACACTGTAAAAAAAATTCTTAAATTTAATATAATTGTATATAATTATATAGCTTTTATTCAATACGTGATTATGAAAATAAATATGCTCCGTTATGAAATGTATCAGGAAAATTTCATAAGGAAAAATGTATTCATTTTCATAATCATATATAAGAGAGAGAAAAGAGCTTTATATAAAAATATATTAAAAATGCAAATTTTTTTTACAGCGTACCTTTCATAGAATATTTTATATCTTTGGCAATAAAGGAGAAAATATTCCACAAAGGGGAAGGGAAAAAGAAACGAGAGAGAAAGAAAAGAAACAATTGCGTTATTCTTGTTCATTTCAAAATGTTTGCAAAACAAGACGTCTAAAACTATCAACCGTTTCAGAGTTTCGAATGCTCAGATCAAGAGCATTCCAGAGAAAGAGTGGGTGAGGAGGAGTGAAAAAGAGAGGGAGGGAGAGAGATTCCGACGGCACATGATAGCCTAGTTACCGGGGAGGATCTCTCGGATAAGCTTCGCTGAGTGAGATAACTGCGGTGCGCGACGGCGTGTGTACAAAAAATTTCTCATAGATTTTTCGGTCAATTCGCAGCGGTTCGAGGGGTGCGATCGGTGTGACGGGATAATCGGCGAGACGGAAGGCTCCTCTCTCTTTCTCTCTCTCTCCTACGAAGTCCCGCCGCTCTCGAACGCGTCCTGTTTTTCGGCCGGGAAGAGGCTGCGGAGTCGTTAACCCTGTTACTTTCGATCGGTTCGCCTTACGCCCGGAGCTCGGCCGCGGGTCGCGTCTTTTTCGAGCTCAAAAATTGACTGAAATTCAAGGCTTCGTTTCCTGAGAATTTCTCACCCCAGAGAGCGTCGCCCGCCCTGTCGGCAACGTTTCGGAGAAAGCCGCGAGTCCCGCGCGACTTTTACCCATTCATAAAATCGCCCCGCCACGTCGCAACGCTAGAACCAATCGCCCGCGGTGCGTCGTATAACGGTACGCGCCCCGCCACAACACTGCAGCACGCGTATTGTGTGTACTCGACCGACGTCTCTACATGTATACAGATACAAACGTGTATTTCGAATCGGTTGCGGCGAACCGATTCAGGATTCCGCTATACCCGCACCTTCCCATTGACAGCGGGGTTATACGCGACCGCGGCTATACGTCGATCGTTTAATTTTAGCCGTCCGACCGCAATCGCCGCACGACGCTGTACCGTTAAAAATGGTTTCGAGTCTTGAGAATCGAAAGAGCCTGAATTTGTAGTGGTACTTGAAAATATTCATATCACACGTCCCGATATTCATTTTCTTGGCTAAAATTTTTAATGAAAGGTCATTATAGATATGACGACTTATTATTTCGTGATATTTTAGACACATCGAGAGAAATAATTGCTACACTCTGTTAAAAATTTCGTTTGAAACTGAAGCAATTATCAACGACATTTTTATTTAAAATTGTATGCAAAATAATTAATCGTCATGTCTGTAATGTTCGTTTTTTTTTAAATTTTAGTACGAAAAATGAATATTCAAGTACGTACTATATATATCTGAAAAGTCAGATTCCTTCGATTCCTAAGATTCAAATCAATTATGACAGTTTAGTCTCAAAAAATCATTTCCTGAATTAAGAACATATGGCCTTAAAAATATTTAAGAATACAGATTCCTGGTCGAAGAATATAGGGTAGACCGGGGCGAATCGGACCGTAGATTCATTTCTTAAATAGTGTTGAAAATGAGCACTTCTCGATCGTTCGTATTACTTCGTTCCTCTCCAGTAAAATAATTCGAATAATCGAGATTCTCATTTTCACCACGATCTAAGAAATATGCATAGATCTATGATCTCCGATTCGCCCGTATCTAGCCTACATTCTCGATTCAAGAATACCTTCGTTGGGACGAGAAATTCTTCCTGCGTAAAAAAAAAATCACTCAAGGCTGTCAAATATTTTCTACCAAAGAAAATCATGGTCAGATATAGGTCCTGGAATAATATCATGTTTTTGATTGAAGGAAACATTTTTTTAGCACCAGCAATTATTTCTCCGAGTACAATTGCTCTACACTGAAAAGAAAAAGATTAAAAATTATTCTGTTAGAAGGATAATCTGAGTACGAAAGGTAAAGTGGATCGAAAATTATTCTAAGGAAGGTTAAATTTTATACCTTGGAAGGATAATTTTTGATCTGTTTTACCTTTCGTACTCAGATTATCCTTCTAACAGGATACATTTTAATCTTTTTTTTTCTCAGTGTAGTTACTTCCACTCGAATTTTCAAACGAAACTTGTAACAGTGTATACATATGTCTGCATTCGCACTTCTGAGCGTAACGAAGAACAGCCACGCTTGTCGCTCCACTCCGGTCTTCTTCATCGCCGGAAGCTTCCGCCTACATTCGAAAGCACCTTGCGCAAAGTCCGTATCGAACGACGATTCGATCGCGCGTCGACGCAGTGTCGAAACCTCCGAACGCGCCGCGCGTAAACCAGTCGCGGGGCATTCCCGCGAAATCGGCTTCGCCGTACGGCATATTTATACACGACCTTGAGAAAAATCGGCATCGCTCCGCGCCGAGTGCAACGATTTATCGGCAGGAATTACCGCGCGGGATTTCCGGGCGCTCGCTGCGAGGTCTCGCAATCGCGGGCGCGATCGGTATATGTAACCGTTGCGAGACGCTGCCCGATACCGATTGCGTCCGCTCGCGTGCGTTCCGAGAGCTCCGCGGCGGCGGCGGCGGGCGTGCGCGGAGAATCGGTCGTTCGAGAGAAGTTTCACTGGACCCGACGAGATCGGCGAGGCGCGATCGTGAGTCACAACTGTACCTGCCGCGCGCGCGAGCCGCCGATGTTGATCTCGCGGGCCCGAGACCGATCGGATCCGGCGGATCGGTCTTTCTCTTCTATGCGTCGTCGAACTTTCGCGGGATCGTTCGGTATGGCGGTTCTTTCCTTTTTTTTTTCCTCTTCCTCCCCGGAGAAGAACTAGACGTTTCTCTCGTCGCGCCTGGATTTTCGGTTACGCGGTCGTTAACGTAAGTAGTATCGTTTAATCGCGCCAGAAATCGACGTTTGCACGGGTGTTAAAGCGTGCGCGCGCGCGTCGTATACCCGTCACACGTAGCGAGAAAACCGAATCGGTCGGAGGACTTTTGTAGCCTCCACGAGTTTCGGTTAGAATTACGTCGAGTGCTTTCGAGTAATTACCGTCGACGGTAATTACTCTCATGCAGGTGTTTTAACTTCTGTCGCGAAAAGTTCGCGAAAAAAATCTCAGTTGATTTCGAATGATTTTTTTGCGGCGAAATAATTCGGCAAACTATTTGGTATGATTTTTTACAGGTCGGAAATAGGTTTTCATTGAGTATTTCGTCTATAAATGTATTAATTGATTATTGAAATTGGAGCGGATAACTGTCACGACTGAGAATGTTTGAAATCGACTTGACAGACACTAGAACTTTCAACTGGATTAGGCATATTGTGTACTTACGGAGAATGCGAGGTAATTTCCGACCTGTGTGATTCGCTGCGCACTATTGATATGCCTTGTCATTAAATACAGCGTTATTACTCAAAGCGTGGATGATGCAGAAGCAAATCGTTTTTCCGACGTCCAGTGAATATTTTGTTTCAGACCTTTCACGCGAGTCTCACGTGTCACTCATAGACGTAATGATTAAATTTATAACAAATTTTTCGACGATCAGATAAAAAAATCCACTTCGGTTGCGACCTTCACATGAAATGAATGACGCCTCCCAGACATCATTGTAAATATGTCAAGGGGTTAATGTATTCATTCAGTTTAACAGCTTCATCGTGCGAGACAGTATTTTTTTTTAATTCCCAGAATCTTCATTCGTGTCCGATTAATGCTGGACGAGGGGAAAGAAGTATAAATCGAACAAAGTGAAATCCGTACAACAGTTGCAATCCGTAAGTCACGTATAAGGCGCGTTGCACAATGATAGAAGGCAAAAAGTAAAGACAATTCGTGGACGTCGCGCACGCCCCCCCCCCCCCCCCCAGAAGCCGATGACTCGGAACCCGATTCCTCGTTCTCTCGATTGCGCAACGCCGACTCTACTGCAATACTACGAAGAACTGGACGGTTATAGAGGCCGTCGTGAAAAAATCGGCAAAACAAAACGATTCGCACGAGAGCCAGTGAAAGAGCAAAGCGATCGGGTCTCTCACCACTGCCGGCGCGTTCGATTTTACGACGACAGAGATTCCCCCGAATTTATCTCGATCTCGTTAAGCGAACCGACGAGTCACGATCGCCCACGCGAGATAAACCCGATTCATCCCGCGCCCGCGCGCGGTGATAACGATTGCTCCGGACGGCGATTCCCGCCAGTTTCATCGAACCTGACGACATCGGGACGTCCGCGCGCTTCCAGGTATCGTTTAACCCTTATGTGCACACCCGGATACCCGGGTGTCCACCTTGTCATATTTTTGCCCATAACTCGGAGAAAAATTGAAATACCGGCCTGGGCCTCAAGATCCCCATTATTTGACTCTTTTTGAAGATAAAAACACAATCGTAAATTTTTTTCAAATTTTTTGAAATATAAATAAACGGCGTTGAAGTTCATGTGCTTAGCGGACACACCCGGGTACCCGGGTACCCACTAGATGAAAAATGGCATTTCGAGTCGGGAATAAATTAATATCATCGATGAATCTTTCATTGAGGTAACAGGGGTTAATGAATAAATAATTACAATAATTTTCAAGGTATATTAGAGTATATTTACATTCCTCCAGCGCAATCGATACATCTGATTGTCGATGAACAATGCTCATCGCAAACAGGTTTCTCGCAAACCGAACAAGATTTTCGTGTTTTCCGGCGTCTTTTGATCGTTTCTTTGTAGCATATATGACAAGAACCTATAATTTTCTTCCTGCCTGTACTGTCTCGAGGTTGAGCTTGCCTTTCAGGAATAGTGGAAGGACCAGCCTATGCCTCGATCACGCTTTCAATCGCAATTTTCGTGTTGAAGTTGCGCATTATTTGGCCATTCGCAGAACGATCCTCAATAAAGGGTTTCCTAGTTCTTCGCCCAGTTGACGCAAGAGAATACAGATTATTCCCCTCTATACACGCCAGCGTAGTACATTGCATATCGGTTGGCGCTATCGGATCCAAGATGGTTCCCTAAAATTCGGTGACAATGCCGACAGCCCAGACACGAACCAAATAGACGTTTCGGTCCGAAAAACATCGGTCATCTCAATAATGGTGAATGTGACAGACGCTCTGAAAGATAACTTGATAATCGTTTGGATTTTTTTTCGAATAATCAAAATAGTGAACGGAAGCAGTGTCATTTTTCTCTGGTTTCTTGTGCATAAAGAGTAGGAAAGGAGACATCAGAATCTCAGAAGAAGTGCCATCAGATAAGTTACTTTCTAACGGACCGTCTTAACCTCATTTTGATAACCACAAAGATATTTGTCCTTCATACGTTATCAAAATGAGGTTAATACGGTGAGTTAGGAAGTAACTTATCTGATGGCACTTCTTCTGAGATACTGATGTCTCTTTTCCTGCTCTTTATGCACAAGCAACCAGAGAAAAATGGCACTGCTTCTGTTCACTATCTTGATTATTCGAAAAAAATTCCAAACGATTATCAAGCTATCTATCGGAGCGTCTATCACATTCACCACTATTGAGATGACCGATGTTTTTCGGACTGAAATATCTATTTGGTTCGTGTCTGGGCTGTCGGTATTGTCACCGAATTTTAGGGAACCATCTTGGATTCGATAGCGCCAACCGATATGCAATGTGCTACGCTGGCGTGTATAGAGGGGAACAGTCTGTATACGTCGCTGATTACTTTTCTTTCGAATCATCTTGTTGTTCTCATAATATATTATATACGAAGCAAGAGCGCCTACGTCTAGGATATTGAAAAACATAGCAAGCGGCCATCTCTGAGTGCGCCTGTGCATGATGTATCGAGTAACCATTTGATCCATAATATCTACATCAGTTTTATATCTATTATAATAAGAGATCATGTGAGGTTTTCTCTTTCTATCGTCATTCACAGCAGCATCAGAGTGCATTGTCGATAGTTTTGTTCTTCTTGGGCAAAATTGACCGCGTGCTACCTGTGTAGCGCTCGGAGACCCTACCTCTATTTCTTTTCATGGGAGTTGTAGTGGGCTAGGGAACTTGGAAATGGCTTAAATAGTTTCTATTAATGTTTATTTAATGAAGTAAATTGATTCCAAACGACTCCGTTTATGTGAAAATTCAGAAATTGAGAAAAACCAGTGGTGGGCACCCGGGTACCCCGGGTGTGTAACGATGTGGTAAAAGTTGGGTGTGCACATAAGGGTTAAAGGCCTCGGCGAGGCCCGCGTGACTCACGTGGGCACCGCGCCGCGCTAATTAATCTCTCGGCATTACTCACCGCGCGCGTGAAAGTGCGTCGGCCGTGCGCGCCGCCCCGGCGGAGTTTTAATATAGTGAATTTTAAAGAGGCGCTAATCTATACGCGCTACTCTACGTGCCGCTGCTCGGGCGGAGTCCGAGCGAGATTCGCCGTATTACATCGCGCGCGGCGCGTGGCGGCGGAATAGCGTTTGAAGCCTTCGGGCGGCGCGGTATCGGACGCACGTACACCTGCGGCGTGCGACACTCGCGCGTAATGAGATTCCTCCCACGTTCGTCTGCTCGCGGTCGTCGAGGAGGTCTCGTTGAAAACAATCGCGGTTCGACCCCCGCGACTTTTCCCGTTCGCTTATGCACTGAGGGAAATAATGACTGGTATCAAACGGATATTTCTTGAATCGAGAGCATACCGTATGAGGCAAAACTTACTCGTCGGGAAAGAAACTTCGATCGTTGTTATCTTATTATCTATAGGCTTTTGGCTCATACATATTTATGCATGGCTTAACATTTTTTCAATTTTTCGCGAAAATCGAAATCTCTTGAATCGAGCTCTCGACTATCCCATCTTATGTATTTTTTCGCGCTGATTATGAAAACCTCGGTTATTAGGTCGATATCGCGAAGACAATATAAGATATCAGTGATTTTATGTAAAAAAAAATTTTTTTTCTCCTAGAAAATCGTCGATATCTCGATGTTCCTTTGAGATTGGCTAAATATATCGGCGATTTTCAGAATCAGCGCGAAAAAATACATAAGATAGGATGGTCGGGAGCTCGATTCAAGAGATTTCGATTTTCGCGAAAAAGTGAAAAAATGTTAAGGCATATACCTTAAAATTTGGCTAAAAATACAAATCTCTTAAATCGATCACTGATCCACCCTATTCCATGTATTTTTTCACGCTGATTACGAAAATCATGGTCATTAGGTCGATATCGCAAAGGAAATATAAGTTACAAGCGATTTTGTGTAGAAAAAAATGATTTTTTCACGCGAAATCATCGATATCTCGGCCTTCCTTTGAGATTTCATCAATATAATAGCGATTTTCGGAATCGGCGTCAAAAAATACATCGAATAGGGTGGTCGAGACTTCAATTCCGAAGATTAAAATTTTTTCGAAAAACTTGCCATTTTGCTTAAAATGCAAATCTTTGGAATCGATCACTGATCCACTCTATTCCACATATTTTTTCACGCTGATTACGAAAATCATGGTCATTAGGTCAATATAATAAAGGAAATATAAATTATCAGGGATTTTCTCTCAGTGTACCTTCATTGAGCCAAGAAGTTCTTTCTGTGCGAGAAAAAAGAACAATTACTCGAGCCTATCAAATATTTTTTTGCAGGAAGAAAACCATGGCTTGATCCTGGAATTATGTCATATTTTCATGGAAGAAAACATTTTTTTAGCATCGGCAGTTATTTCTGTCAGTGTACAGTTGCCTCGTTATCGGATGAAGAGATCGAAGACTCGTAGAACGCCGTTCGACTCAAAATAACGCACGCGTTTCGCCGTTTATCGTTGCAGACACGAGCACCGGTGGCACCAGCGAGTGGACCTACCAATCGCCGGCGGCTTTGCATCAGGCTCCGAGTAACGGGAGCGGCGGAGCGGTCAGCTCCTACTCGCCGATTCCGGGGGGTGCGTTCTCCTACCCCGGGGAATCGCTGCCGCATTATCCCACCACGGAACATGTACCACTATCCTCCGGTGAGTCTTTCGTTTCCTTTCTCCCTCTCTCGCAGTCGAGGGTAAACACCCGTTTGTCTGCACTGTAAAAAAATGTGTATTAAATTTAATATAATTACATATAAAGGTATTATCTCCAATACGTGATTGTGAGAATAAGGGCAATTTATAAATTTCATAACTTAGTATATTAATTTTCATAATCACGCATTGGAAAAAAGCTTTATATAAAAGTATATTAAAAATGCACATTTTTTTACAGTGTAGATCACTGCCACAGCGAAGGGATGCTGTGGGTATATCACTGAGGGAAATAATGGCTAGCGCCAATAAAATGTTTCTTGAAGCTAGAACGTATTATCTTAAACATTTTTAAGAATGCAGACAATAGTATATTTTTGATTCAAAAATACCTTCGTTAAGACAAAATATTCTTCTTGCGCAAAAAAAAAACAATAACTCGAGCCTATTAAATATATTCTTACACGAAGGAAACTATGGCTTGATTCTGTAATTATATCATCTTTGATTGAAGAAACAATTTTTTGGTACCAACAATTATTTCTCTCAGTGCAGTTCACACGTACACTCGCTCGGTTATATCACTAAGAAAAAAATGCAGTCGACTCGACTAAATCAGCAGTTACGGGTGGAGGAATGCAGATTTAGTTTCCTTCAAATAGCCGTTAATCGTTATAACCATATTTATCAACCGAAGCAACTAAATTCTGTTGTATTCCCTCACCCGTAAACGCCAATTTAATCGAACATACCGTTTTTTCCTAAAGATATAACACAAAGTCCTAACAAACTTCCCTCTTTCTCATGAAAAGAAAAAACTCCCCAACACACGACTCGCGCCGTACATTCTCCCGATACGCGGAGAAAAAGAATTAGTTGGATCTACTGAAAATTACTTGCGGGGTCGCAAGTAATTATCAATT
The DNA here is from genome assembly GCA_963678675.1 of Xiphydria camelus. NCBI lineage: Eukaryota > Metazoa > Arthropoda > Insecta > Hymenoptera > Xiphydriidae > Xiphydria > Xiphydria camelus. Next base: position 26,625,497 of record OY783195.1, on the reverse strand, counting down.
TACGTCAATACAATTTTTTAATACGCGTCAATCGGATATCTCTTTCTTACAATCATGTGGAATAGTATGTGCTTGCAAAGAAGAAATATCAGATTAATATGAAAAAAAATGAAACTAATGTAAATAAATAATTACTCACGACCCCGCAAGTAATTTTTAGTAGATCCAACTAACTCTTTTTTTCCCCGTGCACGATTCCACATACCTACTTACCCGTACAACCAATTGCGATCGAAAAAGCACGAATCTCCCCTCTCCGTTGCAGTTCTCCCCTCGGAAGGCCAGCAGGACACGTACACGCCGAACTGCATTTCCATGTACGGCCCGCTCGCGCCCTCCGCAACGCTGCCGCTGGTGCCGACGAAGCCCGAGTCGGAAATCTTCCCCGGTGTCGGAGCGGGCGGTGGCGGCGGCGGCGGCACCAGTCCCGGATATCCCTACGGCTCCTGGTCAACGGCGGCGCCGGCCACTCCCGGTCCCGTGGCGCCGTACAACTACAATCTCAACTACCACGGTTACAACAACCCCTCTCAGAATTACATAAGTCCCGCGCCCACGATGTTCTGCCCCCACGTGTACAACACGGTCAATCAGACGCAATTCCACGTCTACGTCACGAGCAACGGCGACCTCAACGACGACCAGGTCGCCAGGACCAGCGGGACGGTGATCAACAGAGTGCAGGAGATCGGCGCGCCCGGCGAGGAGAGCGGAACGACTACCGGGGTGGCGGAACAGAGGAGCAGCGTGTGGAGGCCGCCCTACTGAGGAGGCTGCGTGGGTTCGCGTTACTCTTCTTCTCCCCTTCGCGTCGTGTTACCTCTTCCTCATCCATCTCCCCGTGGCGGTTTTCGTCGAGAGGACACGATCGGATCGTCCCGAAGTGGCAGGCGATTGATGGTCTCGTGAGTACACGGTGTCGTCGTGTAAACGGGTGCTTTTTGGGGGAGATTTGTGAGGGGGAGCATCATTGGCTTGGCGATTCGATTTGCAGAGGTACTTCGTATTACGGTCGATGGACGGAAGCAATATTAGCTTTGTTATTTTAGAAATTATCTCGTATTAGGGTTTCAATCTACATGTTGGTTTTCGGTGGCAATTTTAGTTGCAGAGCATTTTCTGTTTTGAGACATTGGATTAAGTATTTTCGTGTCATTTGAAAAATTTCTCCGGAAGCTTAATTTTATCAGAAAAAAGTATTGTACAATTTCTGAAACCAATGCCTAAACATTTCAAAAACGATTAATCGCATATCTGCAAAAATAGTATAATTTCTGAAATCAATTGCTAAGCATTTCGAAAACACGATTAATTGAATATCCGCAAACAAAAATTGCTTGACAACTGAAAATGATGCTGAGCACTAATGGGTCAATGTTCTGCAATATCTCAATCGCTACGTCCAATGGCATTCTTTTTCCACGTGCGTCGTACCATGATGTCCTTTGGGCAAATACAAGTGCACAGGAAATGCGCCACGTATTTCCACCCGCCGGACGATCGCCGAGCATCGTCGCGCCCGAGGCAGGATCGCATCCCGTCGCAATCCCACTGGAACGGGTTCCGCTGACTCTCCCGGAGAAACAACCTCTTCGAACGACGAGGTTCCACTGTACAATATAAAGAAGAATCTCTATACGGTAAAGTCGTCGCTGTACATAACTCACTGCACTCTGAGAAAAGTAACTTGGTGGATTTGACCAAAATTCTGAAGACTATAACCAAACCGTTTGGTGAAATGTGAATTCCCCATCTGTTTGATTAAACTGACCATTTTCTGGTTAGAATAATTGGACATGTTAGAATAACTAAATATTTGGTTCATTTTGGTCAGAATAACTTGACTCGTTTAACCCCAGATGTATTTTGTCATTTTAACAAACCCTATTGGAAAAATATCACAGATTCTCATAGAAAACTTATAAAAATCCCATTAGAATCCCCATTATTATTTAATGTGCTTTTGACACAGCAATTCCGGGCACCCGCTGATAAAAATCCGAGGGAGATCAATAAGAATGTATTGGATTTTATGTGCATCTGTAAGAACAAATAAAATCTTGCAACATTCTATTAGTAATTACTAATAGAACGGCACGTATGGGTCTTTATATTTTTTATGGGATTTTAGTCGTCTTTGCAGATACATCGACGCGCCCTGAAAGAAATCACGTAACTCGGTGTTGCATTTAAAAAACACTTATCTCTCAACTGTAACAGTTGAAAAATACGTTATTCATGGCGAGATACTCCCAGCGTCACGGATTCTGTCGCTGGTGACTTTTTACGATGTCATTTTTTAACGAATTAGCCAATGAACATGATCTTATTAGCTACGACGGGGTTCACCCTGGATAATGAAGGTATCAGAATTCATTGATCACTGGTTAACAAGTTTAAGAATGTCTTTTTGAAACGTCACTTTTAAACGTACCGACCAATGATCAATCAATCCTCATGCTTTCATTAACAAGAGCAACACCGCCGTAGCTAATGAAAGCATGAGAATTGATAATAAGAGTTCATTGGCTAGTATGTTTAAAAGTGACATTTTCGAAAGTCACAGTGGTAGAATCTGTAACACCGGAAGTATAGGTACGTATTTTCTAATTTCAACGCCGAGTTATGTGATTTCTTTTAGAACACGTCGACATACGAAATTCGGTGAATCCCTGATTATCATCCGAGGTACACATAGCACTCAATGAATTTCTGTTCGTCCTTCTCAAACTTTTCCACAGAAAATCTGGAATTGCTGCGTCCGAAGCACATCAGCAGATTTCCACAAAAATTGTCTGTGGGACCTTTTCAATAGAGGGAAGTTATTTTTCTCAGTGTACAAACGCGCGTCAGATCTCATTATACTCGTTTATAACGCTAATCAGCACGCGAGCTATCGGTTCACCCCTCTCCCGAAGCCTCCCCCGTCGCCCGACATTGTTGTTACGTACCTATCTAGAAGATACGCGCGACGTTAATTAAATCTACAAATTTCGATCGGCAATCCGCGACTTTAGCACGTTACCGGTAGTTTGGCGATAACACTGTAAATACGCAATATTTTCCATGAAATAATAAAATCTTGCCCGATTAGCGATCGCCTCTCGCGCCTTTCCTTCAGCCGGACGATACGATATCGGGAGCAGTCGCCGGAACGCGGGAATCGTTTCGCGGTCTCGCAGCAGGTACGAGAAGCGGACGCCACCGCCGAAAGAGCCCTCCGTGCCTCGCTGTACGGCGCACAACGCGCTCCATTTAATATTTAAAGGTTGGTCCAGTAACGAAGCGATGGATAGTTGCGGTTACGAGCGCGCTAGCCGACGGTACGGCTCGCCCTCCCTTTATTAGCAATCTGCCCACCTATCCACTCGTCAATCTACACCATTCCCCTCTACACCTATTCCCGTCGTTCGGCCGCCACCCCTGTCGCTACGAGGGCGACGGATCGCTCGTATAGTACCGCGCGCGCTTCTCGTGCCTTCGATATATAGTGGTGCGCGCCGAGCTCTCGTCCCTCGATGTCCTCTGCGCTTCGTCAAGAATGCAGCGCACAGCGAACTCTCGTGCGAGGATTCGAGCGGGAGCTCGTGGGAATGCGAGATTTTGGAAGGTGGCGTGATGAGAGAGCGAATGGGTGACTCACAGTGTTACGTTGAAAAGAAATGTTTGGAAGGCTCGGCGATATTTCCGGTTACTTTGGCGATAGTTCGAGTCGTGGCTGCGATATTCAGAAATATCGTCAGAGTTCTTAAGGAGGTTCTATCGATAATGGAATTAATACGTTTACAGTGTCTTTTTCTGAAGAATTTGCACGCCTTGGAACGTTTGAAATCTAACTACAAAGTTTATACGCGTAAAGCGTGTATAAATGTAACACACTGTTATTTACAGCGAAGGTATAGTGTATCATCGCAAAAATTTAATCAATCATTATTTTCATCGCATCTATCGATTTACCGAATTCGATCAAAATCGTTCCCTCAATTCCATTACCGACAGAACCTCCTCAAACACTTTTACACTTCTCGTGATTATTTAGAAGCGGGTATACAAAAACATCGCGACACGTAGATACCGAGTCGGCACCGCGCCCTCCCCGTCGAAGATGCAGCACCCTGCAAGAATCGTGGCCGACGCTCTCGCCGTATACCCGAGTTCAAAGGAACTGCACGGCGCACAATGCGAGAGCAGAGAAAAGGTGTAGACGAGCGCCCCGTGACACGCCACGCTACTCTCCGCGACTATTTAACGCTCACCGCAACGCGTAGGTATGGGTTTAGCACCGATGCCTCCACGTTTACGGCCGTTCGCTTATTTATGAACGCATCGGGCCACGCACATGCCGACGACTTCTCCCTTCGCGCATCCCCCGCGCCGATGCGGCAGTGCCCTCGGCGCACCGGAGGACTCGTCGGCTGATAATTCTCTTCTGGACCGAGGAACACTTTCATAACTCTGTGCCTACCTGCCGCGAAAAATCCTCATGCGTAATATATTCTTTGAACGAAATCGCGTAGCAGGAAATCGGGTGAGTAAGACTCGTCGTCATCCCGGAGGGCACAATTCATTAACGTCCCAATGAAGTCGGGGAAGGAGGTCAGAGCCCGCGAGGATATCCGTCCGCGCCACTTTCTCCTCGACGATGCGTTGACGCGTCATCAAAGTAGGTATATACATATGTATACGCACGGATGGATTCTATTTTTCTTTACAGCGTTTCATTTCTTCGCTTTCTTTCCCATGTCCTTTGGGCTTCGTCAGGAATTTGGACACACTGACATAGTCGAAATGTTACCCCTACTTTGATGATTTTAATGCTCCATGCAATTTTTAGTAGGTCGATTTTACACTGTATTATTGCAACCCTACGTTGAGCCTAAAATGATCCGTTAGTGAACTAAGGGAAAAGATCTAATTGAAATGAATAGGCATTTATATATATTCACATCGAATGAAAGTCTGTTTGAATTACATAAATATTTTGCACGTCTTTTTAATCGAGTGCGAATCTAGCAGAACATCTGTCAAACTCAAATAGACTTTTGTTCGATGTGAATAAATTTCTATTGATCTCAAATCAATTTTTCTATCGGATTCGTATTCAGCTAGATCTTCTCGTTGGGTCCGTGAACATTTCACCGACTTTAGGTTCAAAGGAAGGACTTATAGATTGAGTAGGTCAATGGTAGGTCGAATAGAGTAGATATTAAAAGCATGAAAGTAGGGATAAGATTTCGACTCGGATCTACTCAAGCTACACACAAGTTCCTATTTTAAACCTAAAGAGTTGGTGAAATGTTTACTAAAAAATTATTTTAGACTAACCACAGGGATTCAATACGATGGAAAATTGACTTACTCTAAGCCTAAAAGAACAGGTTTAAAATTTCGACTCGCGGGATTACCCGCACAATTCTCGATTCAATCGAACTCGCGCGTCTCTCCAGCTCCGGATGCGCGCCGCGCGGCGATCGTAACGCCGTAATGAGTCGCGACCGAGCGAACTTCTCTCGCCGGTGCTTTACAGCTTTTCGAGTTTACAGCCCCTCGCCAATCCCCGCGCGAATGGGACTCGCGAGGAATAAAGCAGCGCGCGCGAATCGCGCGGCGCGTCGCTCGTAAGCTCGCCTCTTTACGAGGCACGGATGACTTGGCCGCGCCGCGACCGCAGACGCAAGACGCGCGGACTCTCGGGTGGAAGGCGTCTATGCGGGCGCGATGCGCGCGTCTCTCGTCGTGGACGCTTTTTCTTCGCTCGCGCGACGTGAATACGAAATGGGGTACGCCTCCTTTTTTTTTTGTCTTGAGAGAGTTCAGCGTCTCTTGGTCGTAGGTCAGGTATCGCGACGAAGCGATGCGCGATTGAGGAGGACTTTGGTGAGGAATGCCACACTTGTCGGGTCGGATTAATAAGTAGGAAATGAATCCTTTCGTAAAAAGGACGTGTCACGTGAGACCCTTTCCGACATTTTCATTGGCTAATATTCACGACCAGCTTTCCACCTGCGACTTCGTCCCTATGGATCTCGAAATAAATCTTAGATCCCATATTTTACCTCATCAAGAGATAAATTTCCAAAAATCCTGAAGCGTGTTTTTCTTAATTTCTATCCGGAAGGTCAAATACCAATATTTTCATGGATCTAACTTCAAAAATTACGGATTTTCATACAAACTCACATCCCCTATTTCACCACCTTAGGGGAGAAGAATTTCATAAAACCCTTTTTTAGTGGGTGCTTAAGCGATAAAAAAAGCCTACTATCCAAATTTCACTTAATTAGCTTCAGCGGTTTCGGCCGGCGATGATCAGGATACGTTCTTTTATATGTATGAAAAAATGAAACCACTTTTCCGTGAATTTCATTGGCCGACTTCATATCGATATTCGCTATCTCGAAAGCGTAAATAGTATCTTATGTCATTAGGCGGAAATCCGAGGTTTTTTCAGACTGCGTTTAATTAGGTCATAACACGAGGCATGGTTTGGGGAGGAGGCTCGCCGAAGGCCTATGTTAATTTGGTATAAGGTCGAATCTCGAAAAATATGGATATGTGTCTTACAATTTATTATTATATTTTATATTAAATCAAGAGGTTTACCTATCTCAGCTCGGTACCGAGACCATAGTGCAAATCCAGCGACACGACGACGATTTTGTGATAATTACCAAGTCGAAGAAAAAAGTCAAAGTAACGGTACTCTACGCATTCTCCCTAAGAACACGATATATCTAATACAACGAAAAGTAATTATCTGTCAAAAATCTCTATTTTGAAATTCGTCAGCCTTTAAGTCAGTTTAAAAAATTTAAAATTTTAAATTTGTCAGAATCGCCTACGATTTTAATAATTCCCAATCAATTTTCAGTCGTGATACTTCATTAAAATCTATTTCCGGTATGTGATCGATCGTACTGAACGGTTTACGATATATTTTACTGCGTAAAAATCATCAAGAATTAAATGGGAGTAATTCGCGAAATCGTTAACATACCTATTGCCAACCGCAACAGTCTTGACAGCCCCGCCTTAATTCTTAATCGAACCTACGATATCTGAGAAGTCCCCCTTCAAAGACTGTGGACTCATTGAAACAAGGGCCAACCAGAGATTTCGCCGAGGATTAATCGAGGTCAGTGTCTCGTCGTCGTCGCAGATCACGCATCGGGTCGAAGCGTCAGCTCGAGATGAATGTCGGATAGCGATGCGTGCGCCTCTCGGAAGATCGACCCCGCACGTGTAGTACATACCTACTCTCGAAAACAAAGGACGCGCGCTGTGCGAGCACTCCTTCGAAATGTCGCTCATCCAGCCGGAGTCCCTCGCGACCAGGAAGCGGTCGCCGAAGTTACGACTCGGCGCAGCGAAGCTCGCTGCGGCAACTTGCCGTGCCCCGGACCGCAAACGTACAGTTAAACGTAAAAAGCATAAATAAACAACAGCCGCGTAACGTGCACGGATAAGCAGATCCATTTATTACGCCGCGAAACGAATCCCTCGTGGCGGAAGCTGCTGCGAATAATGAACAGTGAACGCTCGGGTATAACGAAGATTAAATTAAATAACGCGGTAATAAATGCGGTAATTGACGATAAATAATCAAATCCGACGGTGGTAAAATTCTCAGCATATTTCGAGTGGTCGACGATTCGCGTCGTCGGGCGTCTCGACGCTTGGATAATCCGAGACTGATATACCTACACAGATATATTGTCACGAGATACATTATACAAGTACTGGTACGATAGGTGCTCCGAAAAATAACGTTACGTAACGGCTCTTCCGCGTCCCTCGCCACCGTCAGTCGCTGGCAAAAACGCGGCGCAATGAACGCGATGTATTATTTCTCGATATTTCGACGGAATACTCGCAACGAGAATACTGATTCCCGAGTCGAAAATCTCACTCGGCCTCTGTTCAGCCCACTTTTCGATGTTATGAAATTTAGGCCGAGGAGCGTCTAATAAGGCTAAAAGATGTCAGACCGGAATACGTTCACCGACCTACTGCCAACCTTCATCAGCGACCTGCGCTCAACCTGTCCAACCTGATATATTTTAACGAAGCCGGGTAGACTGAAGAAAGGCCGAGAATATATCGCGGTTCGATTAGAACTTGAGTTCAGCCAGGGAAGTCGAAAGTACGGATGTGGGATACGACTTATTAGAACTAAGGTATCGATAGGCTCTGGAGGCTAACAGGAAAGCGAGAATTTCGACTCGGGTTTGGATGCTTAAATATTACTCGCGAATTAAAAATACATTAGTCTTATCGTTACATTTAAAATCCACTTGATCGCATCTAAAATCACACGGCTTTCCGTCTCCTCGATCTCGAATACCTACGAGTAGATAGCTAGTAGCATTGCGCTACGAAGCGGTCCAGGAGCGCGCGTATCCTTTTCTATCTTCTCGTTCCGCGCGTTTCTCGCTCCCGCGAGAAGGGAAGACATCCCGGCGAACCTCCTACTGATCGGTGAAGCCGTAGAGAAGGACGACGCGATGAAAGAGCGCGGACAGTCGGTCCTTCAGGGTCGGATCGACCGCGTGCCTCGTCAGGACGCGCACCCCACCCACCATCACCGGAAGCACGGGAGCCAGCCGCTCGTCCTGCGCGAATTAAACGCGGAGAATGTCCGGTAATTAACGACCTGTAAAATCCTTCGGACGATCGCAGAGCGCGACGCGCGATAATTCAGACGAGGGCGATAAAGACAGGTGAAAACCGTTCGCTAATTACCGATAACGCCAGCGCCCACTCGAGCGCGGCGCTCAGAGTCTCCGCCCAGGCCCTGCGATGAGCCTCGCTGTCCTTGCCGATGCTGCTCCTGCGCTGCTGCTCGATCTCCGGCGGGATCGCCGGTCCGCCGCCGCCGTCGCCGGTTTCCTCGCTCTCCCGGAGGAAGGGGTTCGTCCTGAGGGCGAGCTTGTTGTGTTCGTAGGCCTTCAGGAGGTCGCCGACGTTCGCCACTTCCGCGGGGGACTCGGCGCGGCCGTTGGGATCTCCGTCGGCGTCGGATTCCCGTGCTTCCTGTCCCACAGTCTCGCGCCGGTCACGCTGGACCGATTCCGAGCGAGTCACCGCACGCGGGGACTTCGGCTCGGAAACGGGCCGGGAGAGAGCTCGCCGAGCGGCACCGAGACGTCCCTCCGAGGTCTTCGGCAACTCGCCGAGCGATAGCGATCGATCCCGAAGACGCCACCGGGTCGAGTCGTCCGATTCCCGCGCGATGACGAACTTCAGGGAGCTCCTCCGCGACAGCGGCGGCTCGTACGTCTTCGCGCGCCAGGACGGAGGCGTCCCGCGGGGCTCCGGGTCCGCGACGGCTCGACAGCTCTTCTCGTCGACCCTCGAACTTCCCCTGGAGCCGTCCGGATAGACGATCCGGTCGTCGATCGAGCCCAATCGGGAGGCCGGCCTCGAGTCGTCGGTTTCCGGCTCGGATTCCGGCCCGGAATCGGTGGAGTACTCGACCGCGAGGTCGGACAGTCGGAAGGGTCGCGATTCCACCTCCAAGGGCACGTCGAGCTCCTCCAATCCGCTCTCGGAGCCGTCCAGGTTGGGATTGTAGACCTCCGCCTCTTCTTCTTCGGCTTCGGGCGAATCGAGAACTCTCTTCGGGGACGGCGAGGTTTTCTCGGTGGCGACCGGAAGCGGGCAGTTCTCAGGATCGACGCGATTCTCACCGGGTCCCGCGGATGGTGCCGGTGGAACGCGAGAATTGCAGGAACCGCCCTCCATCATCTCCTTCCCCTTGATCTCCGGGAAGTCGTCCGGCTGGGCGACCAGAAAGAAGACCGGCCTGTCGCAGATGCTGTCTATCCGCGCGTGCTTGCCGTCCTTGTCGACCACCACCTCGACGTACATCTCGCAGAGCTTGTCGAAGGTGGTCTTCAGCTCCTTCAGGTAGCGCGAGAGGTCCCGGTACTCGGCGTCGCTCGACTCGCCGGCGCTCAGCAGCCTCTTCACCGTCTCCACGTTGGCCTCGGTGCGCGACAGCTCGTGGAGGCAGAGCTCGAAGAGCGCCACCACCTTGATGGTCCACGCCGCGCCCGCTTGGCGATAGAGATTCGCCGCCTGGTCCAGGTTCGCCACCTTCTGCACGAGGAACTTGAGGCCCGGGCGAGAGTCGAACTTCAGGGCCGCCGCGTAGGACAGATCCAGCGCCGCCAGGAAGGTCTCCACGTGTTTCGACTTCATGTACGTCATGTACCCCGGCGAGGGGGTTCTCGATGTCGTGGATGGATTCAGCACTACGTGAGCCAGGCTGCGTGAAAGGAACAAATGTAATTGTTATCCGCGTCGTCTTTATCGCTCTTCCGATCATCGCAAGACCCTCACCTGGGTACCAGCGGCCTCGTCCCGTGAAGCAGAACGCTAGCTATGCAGTGCAGCAGCATCTGATGCACCAGTAGACCGACTATAAGCGCCCTCAATTGGACCCTCACTATGTACAGATCCGGATTGAGGGTGGTCGCAACGGAGGGCGGATAAAGGAGGAAGACGTAGGACCTCTCGTCGAAGGTTCTGGCGGTCTCCTCGACGCGCTGCTCCTCCAGCAGGAACACCTGAGGACACGGCGGAGCACACGTGGCGAGTTGCAAATATCCCGAGGAGAGTTCGGCGCGATCGCGTGGAGACGATCTCGTCGCGGGGTTCCCTCTTCGGTATCAATGGACTATCGGCAAGCGAGATTCCTCGAAAGACTGATACTGATGAATGTTACTGTGTTTGCAATGAAAGAGATGCATATGAAGATTTTCGGATGTCTTTAAACTAAGAGAAATAATCGCTGGTGACAAAAAAATATATCTTGAATCAAGAACATATTATGATCTTACAAATTTTTAAGATACAGATTCTTGGTCGAAGAATACACTGAGAAAAAAATGTACTTGATCAAAATAAACGTGGCTTTGGATAGTCCCAAGAGCGTATTTATTCGATTAAAATGAATATCGATTGGACGCAAATATTAATATTATTGAATTAATTAGATGTTCTTTGAATCAAATCGATATTCATTTAAATCGAATAAATACGCCCTTGGGACTATCCAAAGGCACGTTTATTTCGATCAAGTACATTTTTTCTCAGTGTATGTATGCTTGATTCAAGAATATCTTCGTTTGAACAAGAAATACTTTCTGCGCAAAAAAAAACAATTACTCGAGCCTACACGGGGAAAAAGGATTAATAAAAGGGCTCCTCGAGGTGAAACATTGAAATGTGTAATAGACCAAAGCGTACTTCTTACAGAGTTCGTAATATATAAACATCAGTTTATGCGATAAAAATTACCAATCTCCCGTTAATGTGTGTCGGATGTTTACGGGTTCATATTGCAACGTACTGTGAAAAGTTCGCTGTGTCTATTAAAAAAATTTAATATTTCACCTCGAAGAGCCCTGTTATTGGAGTCCACTGTAAAAATTATTAATCCTTTTTCTCCGTGTGACAAGTATTTTCTTACACAAAGAAAACCACGACTTGATCCTGGAATTATATAATGTTTCTGTGATCGAAGAAAACATTTTTTAATATTAGCAATTATTTCTCTCAGTGCACACAGTGCGGTACAATGATTTTTCTTTTGAAAACATTAAATCTTGATGATTTACATTACAATTTATTAGTGTTTAAGGAAAAATTCTTCTTCAGGTACAGTACAAACATCCTAAAAATCTTTTTTTTTTTATCAGAAACACGATAAAATTTACCGGTATCAGTCTCTCCGCAGAAAAACTTCCACGAGATATCTCGTCCTATACGCGTTCTATGGTGGTGATGAACGAGTGGTCGTATCATATAATGTATAAACGTGGTGGTCAAAACGTGTGCAACAGTATCTACGTAGCGAAGCTGCAGTCCTACGAGACGTGTGTCCTATCGAATAAGTATATCAAATATGCGAATCAAAGTCTAGCCATGGACTCAAGCCATGGATTTTAGCAGCGAGACAACACAAAACCGTGCGCGTTTGACGCAACATGTTTCTAGGTCGACAGAGACGACGGGATCCTTTCGTCGCGCTGAAAAAAAAAAAATCCGAAAGACAAAACGTTACTTCGAAAGGAGATGAAAATCAATCCATCAAAGACGAAAGCGACCGGAAGGACCCCGTCGAAAACGTCCGCAGTTTAATCGTGCCGTCTATATGCTCTGCGTGTGCATTCGCCGTCCGCTCGAGAGGTGATGAGCGATAGAAACACAATCGATGTAAAAAGTGTCGTTCTCTCTTTACGCGCCGCCGGTAGGCCGGCCTCCGCCCCGTCGAAAACGCCGAGCAATCGCGTCGAGCGATCCTCGATCGAGAACGTTTAAACGCTTTCGACGCTCGATCGATTCGCGATGATTGGGAAACAATTTCGATTCCGGAGTCGCGCGAACGATTCTCGCGCAGCGTTTCGCGCGAAAATGCGCGACCGGCGCGCCGCGGTACGATCGCTGCGGAAGCGGCCCACCGACGGCGTCTCCACCGGACCGAAGGATCTATACAGGCGCGCGCTTTTTGGCGGTGGAAAAAATCGATAAAATCCATGACGTGAGTTACCGTGGACGGCTAGAGCCAATGGGGGCCCGTGTTCGACGTAGTGTTAGTAGTGTAATCGGGGGGTGTCGTGTGCTGTCTACAACCGACGGGGTAGGAGGTGGTAGTGTGGTAGTTGAGCAGTGTCGTCTCAACGGTGGTCTCGTCGAACGGCACCGCCGGAAGAAGCGTCGCGTTCTGTCTCTTGACGGCGCTCAACGCCTCGCGCAGCTGGCTCACCTGAGATCAGTCACGTCAACGCGCGGTCCACATTCTCCGTATTCTCTACGGTTTTCGGCTCGGCGCGCTTTTGGCGCGCGCGAGGCCTCCGGCTCCGTTCGCGCGCGGGAAAGAATCTCCCTCGTCTCGCGAGATCGTCTGATCGGAGGTGAAAATGTAAATCGCGATCTCGAGAGATGCCCGAGTAAATTTTGAATAGAAACTGCAGCGAGAAAAGAAATTCGTTGGAGCTACTAAAAATTACTTGCGGAGTCGTGGGTAATTATTTTATTCGCATAAATTAAATGTTCTTTCATATTATTATAATTAAGTATTTCTTCCTTGCAATCGTATCACGGAGAAAATTGAGTGGTAAGGATCACCAGCCAGAATAGTAAATAGGTGACAGCTTCGACAAAATCGTGTTGAATAATCTGCAGAATATTCGAACGGTGATCGCTACTAATCGAATGATGATCATTACTATGCTACAGATTACTATTCAACACGATAATGTCGAAGCTGTCACCTATTTATCATTCTGGCTGGTTATCGTTGCTATTCAATTTTCTCCATATATGCTACTCCGCAAGACTATAAGGAAGAGATGTTTAATTGAGATATATGATAAAATTTAATCGATGTCATTAAATAATTACTTGCGGTCTTTTTTCTTTCTGCGCGAAGAAAAGAGTTTCTCGAGCGTACTAAATATTTTCTCGTATGAAAAAAACAATCCTGAAATTATATTATGTTTCTGATTGAAGAAAACATTTTTTTGGCACCAGCAATTATTTCTCTCAGTATGTACACGGAGAAAAAGAATTAGTAAAATATCATGGGAAAACCCATGAATTTTTACGGTTATCCCAGTAACAGAGCTGCTCACGGTGAAACATTGAAATTTTTAATAGATCGCAACGCACTTTTTACAGTTCGTATTAGTATAAACATCAGTTTATACTATATACATATATACGGTAAACAACTACTATACATGTACGGTAAAATTGACCAATCTCCCGTTAATACGTGTCGGTTGCTTACGAGCTCATACCGCAACGAGCTGTAAAAAGTATGCGCTAGGTCTATTAAAAAATTCAATTTTTCACTTCAAAGAGCTCTATTACTCACATTCACTGTTAAAATTACTCATCCTTTTTCTTCGTGCATCGAAAACAACGTTACATTCACTCTAATCCAGCCTACTCCGCAATTCCAATTCAACGAGGAGGAAAAGAGTCGCTTCCGCGCTTCGCTTCCGAGAAAAACTCTCTATCGAGGAAGGTCCGATCGCTGGAACCATAAAAAAGTAAGACCCGCGTCATCCGAGCGTCGCTCATACCTTCCCAGCTGGAATCGAAGCGCGCACCGTTACGGCGAGGATAAAACAGGAGTTTCCTCGGAGCCGGAAATCGCAACCGTCGGAGTCGGAGGCTCGCGCGTCCGACAACCGAAGAGAATAGCACGCTCGATCGAAAAAAGGCGTGTATATGCGATACGCGAGTCGTCGTCCTCGGACGCGTCGTGGACAGACCTGAGCGGCGAGCTGGCGCAGGCGTTCGGACTCCTCGGGCGTGGCGTCGCGACGCGCGGCGACCTTGACCTGGGCGACGTCGCCGTAGAAGGACTCGGAACGCGGCGAGAACGCCATCGTCAGCTGGTGCAGCTCCTGCAGGGAATTGGAGCAGGCGCGGTAGCAGGCCACTCCGCAGACTTCCCACTGTTCCGGGGTGAGCGTCGGTCCGCCGCTCACCAATACATGCCTGAGGGTTAATTGATTCATTCGCTCCGTTTAAGTCGACGACGTTCTTTTCTCGGTGTACACGAAAAGACTGATACCGGTAAATGTCACTGTATTTACAATAAAAGAGGTACACATGAGGATTACACATACACAGAGAAAAAGAATTACTTGCGGGATCGTTAGTAATTATTTACTGACATCAATCTGATCTTTTTTCATATTAATTAGATACTTTTTCTTTGTAAGCACATACAATTCCATATGATTGTAAGGAAGAGGTGCCTAATTGATGTACCAAAAACTTTCATCGATATGAATAAATATAATCTGCGAATAATTTTCCGTAGATCCAACTAATTCTTTTTCTCTGTACGGATGTTTCTACAGTGCGATACGGCAATTATTCTTTTGAAAACATTAAATCGTGATAATTTACATTACAATTTACTGGTATTGAAGGAAAAATTGTTCTTCAGCACAGCAGAAACATCCGAAAACCCTTACGCGTACCTCTTTTATTGTAAATAGAGAAACATTTACCGATGTAAGTCTTCCCGTGTAGGGTCAAAGTAGAATACACGCGCCAATTCATACTTAACTTTGAACGCGATTATCTCGAAACGCAGTAGAGATATACGAAAAACGCAAGATAGCTTTTTTATAGCAAAAGAATAGAGAAACATTTCTCGTTTAAACCTTTCTTCCATATCTGCCATCGATTTCGAGATAATCGATTTTGAACTCGCTCTTCAACCGAGGTGTCTATCCCAATTCAATCCCAATCGAAGAATCGAATATTCCCACAATTGAAGTGAATGCGCGAATAGGGCGAGCATACGAAAGCCAAGACCCGATCGGCAGATCCCACAGACGAAACGCGACTCTAATCAATCAGCCCGCGCCCACTCTCCAACGCGGCACCCTCGATATCACACACGCATCTCATCCGATGCCCTCCTTCCACTCAGCAAACTCCAGATACCCAACACGCCCGTCCGTCGTGCCGCGGCGCGTTAGTCACTTTTTGCCGGCAAACCTGCCCCGGGTTTTTAACGGCAGCGCGGAGTACGTGTGCGTATACGCGCGCGAGCGCACCTCGTACATCGATACCACCGCGTCTCTCCCGCGGATTGGATTACCGGTGGATGTGTGCCCCGCGTATCGATACGGGGAATGCGCGGCGCGGATACGCGCGCGGCGTTGGCACAACTCCGGGGTGTTGAATGTCAGCGGCTACCTCATGCCATCCGACAAGCTGTCAAGCCTCGTTATTATCTTACACGCACGCCGAGCGCCCGTGAAAGCTCCGCCGCGCGAGTTTCGCGATTTCGTTCCGATCGATCCTCGAACGTTCCGACGACGAGCCAACGTCGCACGCAACACGGCGGAGGAAAAAAGTGCCGACCTGATGCAGGCGCAGCCGAGCCTCGCTATGCTCTCGGTGGGCTGAACGACGCACTCGGCCATCACCAGCAGGAGCTGCTTCAGCATTAGCGTGGTGGCCGGCAGGAGAGCTTCGTTCCTGGTGACTTCGGGTCCTGTCGGGAGACCGGTGAATCAGTCGAGCGGACGCGGGTGACGACGCGGCGGCAGGTCGTCGCGACCGCACGCGAACGACTTGGGAGGGGGGGCACCACTCACCCTGCAGGTGCGCGAGATACTCCACCACGAGGTCCGTGGTGAGGCCGCAGCACTGCTTGAAGTTCGGCGCGAAGTTGTCCCAGCCGCGGAAGATCTTGGACGTCTTCCTCAGCCAGTTCTGGACCATCGGCAGGAGCAGGTGGTTCACGCAGTAGAGGCCGAAGGCCGGCCCGGGGACGTTGAGGGTGTCGCGCAGCAGGTGGAAGAGGGTTTCCAGGGTGTGCGGCTGGTAGCGGCGCGGACAGATCATCGTAGCGCTGGCCAGGCCTTCTATCAGCACGTACCAGACTCGCAGGATGCCGCTGGGCTTGTCCATGCTCTGCAGGGTGGTCGTGCAAGCGCCGTCGGCGGTCGAGAGGATCTTGTAGGATATCTCGGGGATCGTCTCCTGCATCGACTCGGCGCTACGGTCGAACCGGGTCAGCTCCAGGTTCGATATGACGGGGTCGACGTACTGCGGGATGCTGGAGACTTGGATCCTCTGCGCCGAGTGGAAGATGGGGCAGGCCGGCATGCGATACATCGAGGAGAGGATGTCGCTGCAGCTCAGGAGGTACTTGAGACTCTCCGCGCAGATTCGCGCCTTCCTCGAGTCCGCGAGAACTTTGTCGGATCGCTCCTGGGAGCGGCCGTCGCTGTTGGCTTCGGCGGCCTCTTCGGCGTACGCTTCGCGGCCGGCGGACGTGGACGAGGCGTCGAGCTCGCTCGTGTCGCCGTCACCGGGACCTCTCACGTGCCGCAGGAGGCAGAGGATGCAATCGAGCGCGGCGTTGGCGAAGACCAGCGTGTTGTCGGTCGAGAGGAAGACCCGGAAGACTTCGAGGAGCGGCGCCGACTCGACGGAATCCGATGTGCCGACGGAGGCCACCCGCAATGCGCCGAATAGCGGACGCCAACCGGAGCGTATCTCCGTTCGATTGGTCTCGACGAACTCGCAGATGCAGCTGACGATCTGGAAGAGTGACGAATTTTTCGATCGCGTTTGCTCGTCGAACTGACGACGGTACGCAGGATGTCGCTGTCTTCGACGAGCATACCTGATCCTGGACGTCCCCGTCGCAGAGCTCGAGGCAGAGCAGGTTCTCGAAAGGCTTGAAGAGGGCCTCGTTGAAGTGGAAGTGCGGCAGCTCGATCTGCTCGTTCAGCAGCGCCGCCACCGAATCGTGGATACACTGGACGGCCTTTTTCGATATCCGACGATCCTTGTGACAGGCCGCTTCCATGAAGTGGGGCCCCAGGATGCTCCAGACCTGAATTCGCGGATGACGAGGCAATTACGCGAATTCGCCGTAGTGTATTTTCAACTTACTCGATAGGAAAGAAACTTCGATCGCTATTATCTCATTATCTATGAACTTTTGACCTAAATCGATATAAGGCTTTATGTAGATCAAAACCTAATCTTCAAAAAAGTATTATACAAATATCAGCTAAAAACTCATAGACAACGAGATAATAGCGATCGAAGTTTTCCTGGCGAGTAAGTTTAGCCTCATACGATATACCCTCATCACGTGGATCAACGGCCTCCCGCTCTTGACGCAGCGCAGCATCACTTCCCCCAGTCGCGCCAACAGCAGCACGTTCATGTCATCCTCCCGCGGCTTGTTGCGTCGCCACCAGAACCGCCGATTCTCGCCGGAGCCGTCGCTGCTCTTGAACAGCTGAGCCCTGCTCGCCTTGCAGAGCGCAGCGAGGAAGGAGCAGAGCGCCCGGAGGTTCAGCTTGAGCGCCGCGTCCTCGAAGAGCCGGTCGACCTGTTGGGACAGAACGCAGACGATCTTCGCCGCGTAATCGGTGGGGAGGATGCCGTTCGTCTGGTTGTCGGCGTTGGACTCTCGAATGGTGTCCGGAATGGTGTCGGAGGTTGGATTCTGGGTGTACGGCGACGACAGGAAACTGTAGACGTCGACACTGGGGAAGATGAAGGATTCGGGGTTTCAGAAACGAAGCGACGTTGATCATCGACTTACATGGAAAAAAAGGATTGGTAATTTTTACAGTGAATCCCGATAACAGGGATTCTCGAGGTGAAACATTGAATTTTTTAATAGACACAGCTTTTAAAGTTTATAACAGTATAAATCTGTAAGCGCCCGACACATATTACCAGGAGATCGGTAAATTTTGCCATATAAACTAATGTTTTTATTATTATGAACTGTAGAAAGTAAGCTGTGGTCTATTAAAAACCTCTGTGTTTTACCTTAGGAGTCCTGTTATTGGGATGACTGTAAAAATTCACGGGTTTTCCCATGATTTTTCCATCCTAATCCTTTTTTTCCATGTACGAAGAGAACACGAAATCCCACCAAGTCTCCTCTTCGTCGACAAAATTGTAGCTCAGCCGCAGCCTCTCCTGCGTGGTCTTATTGTCCGTGTTGCTCTCCTTCTTCTCCCTCCTCTCCCTCTTCAACTGCATCTTCGGCAAAGCCGGATTCTGGTTCTTCCCGAAGAAGTCGTGCTCCAACTTACTCACGTAGAGGCAGCACCTGCAGCGAGATCAGTTCCGATCCTTTCAAACGATCCTTCACTTTGGAGAAGAGTTACTTCGCAGCTGTTCATATTCTTGCGTACGTGAAAACGTGAGGCCAGCAATCGCTGCCGTGACTTCCCAGCTCCAGTCCTCTTCCCAGCAACACATCCATGCTCAGCGCGTGCGAAGTGTGTATGTTAGCGGCCTTGTTCTGTAATTTCAACCTGAGCACGTCCTTGGTTCGTCGCAGCTTCGAGACGGACTGCTCGGTGCACGATGCCTTGGCCAGGAGGGCGAAGATGGAACCGCATCGACTCTGAAGACCTGCGATCGAGAATTCGGAGATGAAACGATGCTCGAGTGCACAGAAACGACTTGATCAAGCTCAACGATGCACTTACCGACGGAATTGCTGAGCGTCGCAGCCCTGTGCAACCCTTCCAGAGCGAGCACCACTGTGTCCTTGATGCCCCTCCTACCCCCTTCCCTCTGCAGGATACTCTTGTCGTTCTCCTCCTTCGAAGGATTCAATCCAGCGGCCAAAACGGTCATCATACTCGTCCAGCAGCAGGTCAAGACTCTTCTCGACAGTAGAGCCCCGGCATCAGCCTCGGGAGAAGGCTCGTTCCTCGACAGCTGAGCTCTCTCCAGCCGCCGATAGTCCGACAACAATTGACCGCCTCTCAGACTGCTGTCCAGGCCGTCCACGTCTGTCGAGAAACCTTCGATGACTCTCAAGAGTCTCGCTCGCAGATTTGTGGACAATTCAATAGCTTCCACCTCAACCTTGTCTCTCGTACGACATCACCCACCTGTCAGCACGTTCACCAGGGCGCTGTTCTCGGTACTACACGGATTGTAGCCGCACTTCTCCAGTAAGTTGCAAGCCAACACCTGCTGGTACAACTCCGAGAGCCACGTGGCAGAGAGGTAGACCAACACGCCGGATCCGTGAACCTCTTCGACGAATTGCTCCTGAAAATGAAACGATTCTAGGTAGAACGGAATTATTTTTCGAAGAAGTAAAAGAGAAGATGAAGCCGTACCTCGCTGATGGGTACCTGACGACTCTCGTCGTCGTAATAATGGATCTTGATCAGCTTCAAGTTCAGCAACAAGGCGGCGTACGTCGCTAAGTAAATGCCATCGGCGTTCATTATCGTTATCAGCGCGCAGGTATCGTCGCTGGTGTTGCCCTCGTTCTGCAGCTTCTGCTGCGCCGTGAAGACACCTGCAGAGTGACTTCGTTCGAGCATTTTTATGGATCGGATAATCGACTTTAAAAAAAAAAAGCCCGATGAAAATTGTACAGCACCTTGACAGTACTCCGAAGCGAAATTTTGCAGAGCCTCGTCCACCTCTATGTTGCTCCTCAGGTACAGCACCATGGGAATCAAGTCGGCTCTGAGTATCTTGACGAAGGCACGAGCGTTGTGACGTTCCACGTCCACGTTGCACTCCTCGGCCACCTGCCTTCCAACGTGCAGACACTTCGGTAACTTTTCCAGTCTTAGTCTCTCTTTCTCGTTCTCCAGGGCGTAATCGTTCTCGTCGAGGCTGTTGCACTCCTCGTTCGCGTCCGACTCGTTCTGCGGACCCTCCGTGTCCGTCGAGTCGCCATTCTCGGACGGCCCGTGACCCGAAGAGTCTGACTCCGAGCCGTTTCCCTTCTTCATCAACTCGAGCTGTTCCCTGCGGAAGATACACGATTTTTTTTTTTTTCAATTCTCAGCCAACTTCCAGCTAAAATTTCGCTAATTCTTCATCTTCTTCAGTTACGAAGAACGCCTACCTATAAGTTCGCGGTAAACGCGCCATGCTTTGATAGGTCAACGGACCTCTGTAGTCGCAGGAATCGAAATCCGTATACATGAGGTTCAAAGCGCACGTGTAATTGTGGTTGATGGCTTTGCCCTCGCAGAGTTCCTGTAGGGCCGAGAGCATGGCCACCACGCAGGAGACACTGGCGTGCAGGACTGCGGGACCAGCTGTGATGGACTCCTCTATCGAGTCCATCGCCCTGGGGGAGAGTCGTGTATATTTTCTATCAGTTCTCGGGAAGATTACTCCCGGTGTCACGGATTCTGTCGCTGTTGTCTCTTTGAAATCTTATTTCTAAACATACTAACCAATGATCAATCAATTCTCATGCTTTTATTAACCAGGGCAAGCGCTGCCGTAGTTAACGAGAGTATGATAATTAATCGTTCATTGGCTGATATATTTAAACGTGACATTTTAAAAAGTCACCAGCGACAGAATTACAGAATTCGTGACGCCGGCAGTACATCGTGGTACGATGAGTTGCCTGCTCTTCAGAGACAATTATTGCGATGCAGCAACGATACGAGTAGGTATGTCGATATTTAATATATGAAGAGAATCTTAGCCTTTTACAACAGCTCAACGAAACAAAAATGAAGGGTGAACTAAAAACGTGCTCATTCATCGTGGTAAGATGGGTTGCCCGCTCTTCAGGGGCAGTTGCAATGCAGCAACGATACGTCGATATTCAATATACAAAGTAAGTGAACCTTAGTATACGTCTGTGTATTAACGGTTGCATGAGCAATGGGGCAATACCTTTACAGCAGCTCAACAAAATAAAAACGAATGACGAACCGAAAACGTACATACCATATGAGTTTAAATTTACTCGCCAGGAAGGAAACTTTAATCGCTCTTATCTCATTATCTATGATCGTTTGGCTTATATGTGTATAATACTTTATTAAAGATTGCAGTTTCATCTCCAATAAAGTCTTGTATCGATGTAGGCCAAAAGTTGATGAATAATGAGATAATAGTGATTCAAGTTTTCTTCCTGCCGAATAAGTTTAGCCTTATTCACCTGCCCCTTCAATCATCTTGATAGAATAGGTTGCCTGCTCTTCAGGGGCAATTGCAATGCAGAAACGATACGTTGATACTTAATATACAAAGTGAACCTTAGCATACGTCTACGTATTAACGGTTGCACGATCGAAGGGACAATAGCTTTACTACAGCCCAACAAAATAAACACGAATGGCGAATCAAAAACCTTCTCATTCACTTGCCCCTTTAATTATGCAACCATTCATACATAGACGTATGCTAAGGTTCGCGTTATATACTTATAAAGTATCAGCTATTCCATACCCCTGAGAAGATCTATTCTCGCCGATCCCGCAAGTAACGATCACAAAATCGACTCACAGTCGCATAAGAGCCATATCACTCTGCAGCTGACTACCCTTCTCGTCCTCGACCAACAGCGGTCCCGCGAAGTCGACCATCCTACTAGGACTCCGCAGGAGCTCCCTCAGGGCTTTGAGGGGCTCGAGACGTTGCTGCGGCGGAGGATACAGCAGCATCCGATGAAAGACCGACTCCAGAACTGGTCGGAGGGATCCCACGCAACCGACTAGACGAACCAGCTCCGTACCGATGCTACAGACGAGAGCCGAAATACTCGATAGAACTTTAGGCGTCAGCGGGTGTCGATCGCTCTTCATGAAGCGCTTCTAGGCTGAGCATAGCTTGGATTCAACGTCGATAGACCCACCTGTATACGGTCTTAGCTTGATGACTGTCGAAACTGAGCGACGCGGCCAAGTATCCGGATCCTCTGCCCACTTCCGCCTCCTTTCCCTCCCTCGACGTAAAAGTCTTGTCCACCCGCGGCGTACCGAGGAACGCTATCAGCGCGGGACAGAATTTCTGCCAGAGGAACGTCGTGAAGTGCGCGTTCGTGTGAATCTTGTGCGGGAGGGACGATATGAGCGTGTGCAGACATTCCAGCAGAAATACCACTGTGCTTCCGTTTCGACCGTTGCTGGAAAAAAAAAACGGAGATTTGACATGTGCCTGGAGTTCCGAAAGTTTACTTGAACGAAAAATTTCGACTTTAAAAGACCATGGACTCTGTTGTGTTTATCGACTACTTTATTTCCGATAGTCGTCCAATTCGCACAAATGTCTCCATAGATTTAGTAATCAATAAACTCAACATTGGTCATGATCTCTTAAAGTCTAAATTTTTCGTTCGAATGAACATTCGAAACTTCAGGTACATGATTTGATGAGATGCGGTTCACAGAGCGCTAAAGAATATCGAGGAAACTCGGCATTGTCAATGAAGATGAATGAGAAACCTACGCTTGAACCTCCCCCAACTTGCTGCAGATATACTGGAGGATCGGTATCGCCTCGTTGAAGCAGGACACTCCTCTCTCGCGTAGATTTCTGTCCTTCTTAGCATTCTCGTCCATCTCTTGGCACTCCTCGTCTGAGATATACGAAAAAATTATGAGATATCTCCTCGAGCAAATTTATATTTGATTCGCAGCATCTTCCAAAAATTCTGCCTACCCAGAAACAAGCAGAAGGACCGCAGCGTTTGGCTGGTAGCAGCCTGCGCCGCGGTCCTCACGGCCTGGTTCCCGTTCTCGAAGGCCTCGCTGCACGTGGTCAATACCGCGATGATCAGACGGCCGTTCATCGTCCAGTAGGAGGAGCACGCGACTTGCAGCAATACCTTTAAATTACACGCCACATTCGCAAGACGCGTTTAATGACAGAGGAAACCGCAAAAGGACCTGCGCGACGTATGGCATTAGCAAGTATGTAGCACGCGTCCTGCGCGGCGATACTCTTCAATTGCACGCGTTTATAAAGTGTGTGTAATAACAGAGGTCGCGATAAAGGGACGTTATTGCTGACGCGTATGGCATTCAGAAATAACTGTACCCACTTTGAGCATGTCCGTTTGCGTGTCGTCCGATTGAGACAGCATGGATCCCATTGCGTGTAACATCTGCGCTGGAAGCCAAAGCGAATCGTCCTCCGGCTCGTAGGGCGATTGAAACCTGTCATCTCGCAACATTTTCTGAGGAGAAAATTTTGTTTCAAGTCGAGCGAGACGAATTCAAGAGCGAGGCGGAGTCAGTGATGCGTGGCACAGAGCGGTATACCGCTCCGATTATCTCGTTACCAATAAACTTTTGGCTTATGGTGGTATAATCCTTTTTTGTAGATCGAAGTATGATCTTCAAAAAAGTGTCACATCGAATTTCTCAAAAATGCACCAGTGACGAGATAATAGTGGACGAAGTCAATTGGAGTAACACCACTTCAGTTATGTTTTATGAAGAACCTGAGCAGCTAATATTTCCTTACGCAGTGTTGATACAAAACTAAAAGTACATTTTTTGAAACGTTATAAAGCAGCCCACACATGCGTTAATTAATTTAATGATATCTGCACATCCTTTGCCAGAGCTAAATTCATACTTACGTGCAAACCAGCGAGTCCAAACGCTACGAATTTACTCCTTTTCGTTTCCAGCGCCAATTGGAAAGTGTGCAGGCACTTTGCCCGCAATTCGTGGGGGGGATCCCGCAGCAGACCATGCTGCTTGTCCAGAAAATCTGCAATCCCCGGCGATAGACAATCGGTATCGAACGTGCGATGTTCCTCTTTACGGCGGTTTAGAAAAAATCGTACTCACCGTGCGCATCTTGCGCAGATTTTCGTATGTTCGGTAATTTAGCGTTGAAAGCTTCCCTGACTATCTGCAGTAGGAGGTCCTCCATGACAGGACGAACAGCCGCGCAACGCGAATCGATAACAGGGGCTACAGTATGTACATACACAGGCGATGCGCGCTCTACGTCACTCTCTCCCTCTCTCTTTCCCTCTCACGCGTTTTCAGGTGCAATGAAATTGCAGCCAGTGCACGGTATTAATTCCTTTTCAAGGAAGGAGGCAAGGACGTGTGTAATTTTTACAGGACTCGAACGGCATGTTCCCACTTCTTTAATTGATATCCCTATCTCGTGGTTTCCCCTTTAATATCGCGGCTTTAAGTGGAGATTCAGGGAAACGCTATCACATACTGGTCGGCCACAGCTACATAATTAAATCACCGAATGATTAACTACTGCAATCATTTCCCTTCAAGGAAAAAACGCGCATTACACCACAAGATGCGCAGTGAACGGGGGAAATTGATTTTCTCTTGTACATAAAACGCGGCACCCCGTCGAATAGACTTCCACGTGCGCAACGGATATCGCGCGAACGGTGACTGGCATGAGTGCGGCTGCATACTTGCAGGCGCAGGCGCAGGCGCCAACGCACCACTTCTACACGTCCGATAAGAAACTCGTATCACCCACGAGTACACGTGCACCGGCATATATGCCGCGCGCAAATGCTATTGTATTCCAGGAAAAAGAAAAGATGCAAAGCCTGCGATCCACTGAAAGGCACGAAAGACGTTAGATCTTGAGAAGTGCGCTTTTTCAGCGATAACTCGGGACTCGCTCGATGTGCACGTGTCGTTGCACTTACCTGTAAGCAGAATAAGATGACGCTCGATAGCCCTACCCAACTGTGCAACGAATACATGTTGGGAAGCGGCGGATTGTGAAAATTATGGCTGTCGAATACTGTCACCAAGGCTATAACGGTCAATACCAATCCGTAAAAACACGATCTCTACACGGTTCAATTCGTTTTAATACATTTTTATTCGATATTTAGCAATCGTGGTCTCTCTGTAAGTCTGCAGCCATTATTTACATAATAGCCATAGGAAGGACAATAAGGATAATCATTATTGAGTGGGGATTTGTGGTAACAATTTATTGCATCGCATAACGATTACTCAATTAAAGCCAAACGACAAGTCATAAATGTAAATATATTACTCATCATAACACCCGAAACTACACCATAAAAATATCCAGCGTTAACTTAACTCATTAAGGTACTCATGTATTATAATACTAAAACTAAAAATTAAATGTATGTAGATATACAATAATATTATAATGAATTATTCGTCGTAATATATAGCAACAACCTCAAGTTCTCTTCTCTCTCTCGAAAGGGTGCAAGAATCGAGATGGTACCTAGTGACGAAAGAAGTCTATCGCCAAAACTCTCTGTTCGTTACTTCATTCTTTATTAATATATACATGAGACACAAAGGAGCGTGTTGCTCCTATAGGTCTTCTATAGGTCTTCAGGGATATTCGGTATCTTCGCGATGGAGAGGAAGAGATACACCGTCTTTTCTCTTTAGGAAAGGATCCAGTGTTTTCACGTGATAGGAGAATTCATTGTCTTCGCTTTTCCGGGGGATCCAGCATTCCAAGTGATAGAATGATGGGAGAATTCACTGCCTGCGTTTTAAGAGAGGGTGGATTTCCACATGACAGGGAAATGTGATCTTCGTTCTACGGGAGGATCTATAATAGTACTTTTATGTGATAGGAAAACACATTACCCTCGCGTTAGCGAAAGATGCAGTGTTTTCGCTTGAGATGAGCACTGTCTTCATTTTTAAGGAAGGTCCAGTATGTCCAATTGAGAAAATAATCAGCTATCTTCATTTTAGAGGCGGATCCAGTGTTTCCACTTGAGATGATGTCGCGCTACCTCCATTTTAGAGGAGAATCTAATATGTCCACTTGAGAGGAGGGAATATGTCCATCTAGTATTTCCATCCGACAGAAAAACACCTTGATCCGTATTCACATCGCGCTTTTAGCGTTAAAAGTGCTGTTCTATTTTTCGTTTGTACACGGGGTGAGTCAGACCTCAACAGCGATACAAATGAGAACTGTAAGGGCACTGTTAGCAATAAAGTGGGATGTGAATACAGACCCTCTCGTCTTCGCTATTGAGAGAGGATCCAGTGTTTCCGCTTGAGAGGAGGATATACTGCCTTCCGTTTAGAGAGATCCAGTTTTTCCACTTGAGAAAATTAGGCACTGTCTCCACTTTACAGAAGGTTTCGGTGTTTCCGTTTGTCGAGAGAATGCATTAACTTCGTTTTAGTAAATAGCCGAATATATGCACCCTCGAGAGGAGGATGTACTGTCTTCGCTTTAAGCGGGATTTCTACTTGAACGGGAATGCACTGTCTCCGTTTTGGAGAAAATTCATTGTAATCGTTTATAAGGAGACTGCGGTATTGCATGCGAAATCAGATTGTGTCTTTTGCTTTTAATTACAACTGTTGAATGGTAGAAATTTACTTGAGGTAGACGCACGATCGATAAGAGAGTTACAACATCTTCCATCAAAAATTGGATTCCGGATATTCATATAAAAGGAAGGTACTACTTCTTTGACTGAGAGGAGGGTTTAGTGTTTCCACTCGAAAGGGGGATGCGATATTACGAAAAACGGTGTAGCACTGTCGCACCTGGTAAGAGCTTACTAAAGAAAGGGACACTCTATATTCGATTGAATGAGAAATGAATATTTCAGGGGTGGTAACGATTAGGATATCTCGGCCAAATGATTGTCATCCAGACGAAAATAACAAGAAAAAATATTGAAAAGTGAGCTAGTAAGACGAGTAGAATCTGTTGATATCTTGAAGTGGCAAAATTAACAGTGAATTATGTACCTCTTTTAAACTGCAATTTTATTAAAGGAAGTATACTCATTTAAATTTGCTCTCTTCATTTAATATTTTTTCTTTTTTGTAAATCCAATACTGCTCGGTTGGTAAGGCAGACTTGGAGGTGAATGCGTTCGTATTGCCAGCCGACGATCACTTTCCCTCGGAAGCTTACCTACCCCATAGCAAAGTGGCGCCACCGTGACTGCACATTACTTTCACGCGGTGCATTCGAGTGCATGCACTGAGGTGTCCATCTGGATGTGTCCACCGTGAAGCCACACTTCAGGCGCCACGTAGCGGATTACAGTAGTCCCTCTATTACTCGCGCCCTCCATAACTTGCGCGAGAGGGGAAGCGATTGCCCCCACTCCTCCCGTGACGCCATAACTGCTGCCATAGCATGAAGTGCGCACAGAGGTGCGCATGAAAATATAGAGAGGAGAAGCCGGTATGTATGGAGAGACGTGCTACCTAAGTTCAAGCTTCACCACTAGTTGCGCACGATCGTTCGCCGTATCCCCTCCAAGCAGCTGCACACACGGTCCCAATTTTACCAGAGCCGCGCGCAACTTATCGTGTGTTTTCTGTCTAAAAACCACGCTTTCTCTTTCTTTTGCCACGCCTCCATTGAGGTGAGTGGGGGCTGAAGCGAAGCTTCTCTAATTCATAATTCTGCGAATTTACAGCCCCGAAACGCGCGAGTTATAGAGGGACCACTGTAGTACGACTGGGGCCCCTTTCTCTAATCACTCGCAAGAGAACGTATACGTTCTCGAGAAAGGGGGCCTTGGCATCAAAGCGTGGTCAAAGATATATATCTGTGACTACGCTTTGTCGCCAGTCGTACTAATCCGCTACGTGGCGCCCTATCGCTGGCCCTGTGTTGGCTGCTGCTGGCTGCTGGCTGTTGGCTGCGCTGGCTCATATAAAATTCGTTCGAACATTTACTGGACTATTTCTATTACTTCATAAAATTCCTTATCCCTACATATTTATTACAAAATGGAATAATGCTTCATTGCACTCAAGCCCCTTCATTCACATCTAATTCGCCCGCTTTCAGCCGGGCCTGCCGGACCAGCGACACTGCGCCACCACGCAGTTGGCGACAACGGTTTGGCCATGCGAAACGCATAGTTGCAGGAGGCTGCTTTTGCAGTCCGACTATACTGTCGGACTGGCAAAAGAGTCGTCTTCGGGAAAGCTCGGAGCAACGTTCCCCCACTACGGGGGATCACTGGCGGAGTAGTGGGGATGCACACTCGAGAAACTTTGGCGCCACGATCGCTGGTCCCCCCTAACCTGATTGGTTCAAGTTTCAAATAAAGTGTCATGGACGCCGGATTCGACCAATGACACGATAAATCGGAGGACCAACAGTGCTGGCGCCCTCTGGATCGACCTGATAAATGCGGATCCCCATACATGATCACCGCTACGCGCATGCGACATTGATAGAGTGGGAGACGCCACATGGTGGGAGAGCATAACTCCGCTTTCCCGAAGATGACTCTTTTGCCAGTCCGACTGTATATACCTAAGGGGAGTACGTGTAAGTTGCAAGGGGCTGCGCGAAACTTTTAAAGGAAAAATGATTAACAGGGCAGTAAAAAGGAAAAGGAAAGAAATTGAAAAAGAAAATGCTGTTAAAACGGAGGAAGAACATTTGCCGCCAGCGAAAAGGCTTTCGGATGAACCGGTTCCAAAGAAGGTTCGTTGTTAACCTTAAAATTGAAATTCGGAGTTCCTCTTAAAAAATTACATCAAACACTGAGTACAGTGAAACTTAAGATCTTGTATTAATAGGAGCATATATTTTCAGATAAAATGGATAAACAAACAGCGTGTATTAGTCTTTGCATTGCGGGGGA
Source organism: Xiphydria camelus (assembly GCA_963678675.1). Classification (NCBI taxonomy): domain Eukaryota; kingdom Metazoa; phylum Arthropoda; class Insecta; order Hymenoptera; family Xiphydriidae; genus Xiphydria; species Xiphydria camelus. The sequence goes on along the minus strand of OY783195.1, from coordinate 26,596,606 downwards.
TCAATCACAGGGATCGGCACCTCATGGAAGACATTAAACAGCTGATGCCGCATCATCGTCCTGAGAGCAAAATGGAACGTTCTACAGATCTTCAGGTTATCAATGAGATATGTGAAATGAAACATTGCAACAAAGCTATCCTTTTTGAGGGACGAAGAAAGAGAGATCTTTATATGTGGTTGTCCAATGTACCTACTGGACCTTGTGCTAAATTCCTGGTAGAAAATAGTGCGTATTAGATCTTTTAATGTTTTTATATATAATTTAAGAAACAAAATTAACATAAATTTATTATTTTTCTCGCAGTTTATACGATGGCTGAACTTAAAATGACTGGAAATTGTTTAAGAGGATCCCGACCCTTGCTATCGTTTGATGAGAATTTTAATTCAAAGCCGCATTACAACGTATTGAAAGAACTACTGACACAAATATTTGGTGTTCCTAATCATCATCCAAAAAGTCAACCCTTTTTTGACCACGTATACACATTTAGCATTCTGGATAATAGGATATGGTTCAGAAATTTTCAGATTTTGTCAGAGGATGGAGAATTGGCTGAAATTGGGCCTAGATTCGTTTTGAATCCAGTCAAAATTTTCGCTGGCAGTTTTGGCGGAGAAACGCTGTGGGATAATCCTTTCTATATTTCTCCAGCCAAGGTTTGACTATTTACATATCGCCTGATCAACTGTGATACATGTATGCAATGTTACTTGTAAAACACATTCTTTTTGTCTAGTATCGTCAATCAATCAGCAAAAAAGCTGCTGGAAAATACTTGAATAGAGTGGTGCAAAAAATGGCGTTGGAAGTTAACAGACCTTGAAAGAAGAAGAAAAATTGAAGAATGTCAACATCTGACATAGAAAGACAATAAAAAATTGCATATAAGTAAGCCTGCTTCGGAAACAAATCCTAAATATCATTTTAAACTCTGCCATACTTCTCCCCCTCCTCCTCTCTTCTCTAAAATTCGAAAATCTTTAGTACTCCAAATCCTTCTACGCAAAAAATATATACTCGTTCCGGCAATTTTCGAAATTCGTTATTACTACCATCCTCTGTAAAAGTAAGTATTTGAAAATCCTTTGGTCAAGAATTTGCGAAGCACTAGGGTTATTTATTTATTTTGTAAGATTCTGTATATCGATCGATGTACAACAGAGCGTTGCAAGACTTACAGTCATCCGGTATACACACATTCGTTATTGCGTAAAGATAGTTTATCAGTACCGCGTTATTAGCTGAAATTTAGAGAAATTGCACTGAGTGCGGCTAGAGCTGCAGTCCAGTCTAATGTAGCTGATACTCTATCACCTACACCTAGGTAGGAACACCCCTCGTCAGCTGGTAGGTAGCTTCCCGTAATTTCATGGTCAATGCGGGCTATCGCCGCTCGATATCAAAGCTGTCGCTTCCCCCGCTATGTTCAAATTCTCGCGCCGCCGCGCCAACTACTGGCGCGCAACGGTATCTCGACCCAATCGGCGGTCAGTACGCCCACTGCGTTCCGCACAACGCAAACACGTCGTGCGAGAAACAGAAAATGGCAAATGGCTAGGCAGTTTGAAGCCAGTTCAAATAAATATACGTGGGGAATTCGCGCTCGCTGGGTAAATGCGCCCCGAAAATAATGTGATGCGGACGGTGTGTGATGGCGAGCAAAGAGGAAATCTTCCATCAGCAACAGTTCGTGGAGGAAATCGATTACAATGAAATCGAAACCGAGGAGGTAATCTCTCGCTCCGCCTCCGCGCGAGGAAATTGCCCGTTTCGAGGGAGAATCTCGCGGATCGCGCTCATTCTCGCGTCGCGTCGTCGCGTCGTCGAGCGAACGACGCGTGGATAATCGAGTGTTACGCGAGCGGCGTTGCGTTGCGGCGATACATCCGAACATAACCTCACTCGCGGTGTAATCGCAAGTCTTTCGCCGTCGAATTACTAGGCGCGTTTCGTTTTCGAGCTTTCGAACGCGGGGTTGAACTCGAGAATTGCTGTGTGCTAACGCCTGTCCTCCGAAGGTCGTGGGCAAGGGATCCTTCGGAGTCGTTTGGAAGGGACGATGGAGGGGCCAGTACGTCGCGGTGAAACACATCAATTCGGAGGGCGAGAGGAAAGCTTTCACGGTCGAGGTGCGGCAACTATCGAGAGTAGTCCATCCCAATATCGTCAAGCTCTACGGCGCGTGTACCAAGAATCCGGTCTGCTTGGTAATGGAGTACGCGGAGGGCGGGTCCTTGTACAACGGTAGGTAACCGTGGTGCGTCGTCGGAGATGACACGGAACCCTGTTTGATCTTCATTTCGTATTTTACAGTGTTACACTGCAATCCACAGCCGCGTTACACAGCCGCCCACGCCATGAGCTGGGCTCTTCAGTGCGCCCGCGGCGTGGCCTACCTCCACAACATGAAGCCCAAGCCGCTGATCCACAGGGATCTGAAACCGCCCAACCTCTTGTTGATCCTCGGCGGTCAGACTCTGAAAATCTGCGACTTCGGCACGGCCTGCGACTTGACCACTTACATGACCAATAACAAAGGCTCGGCGGCGTGGATGGCGCCCGAGGTGTTCGAGGGATCGCGATACACGGAGAAATGCGACGTGTTCAGTTGGGGCGTTATTTTATGGGAGATTTTGTCGCGGAGAAAGCCGTTCGACGATATCGGCGGCTCGGCTTACCGAATAATGTGGGCCGTGCACATCGGACAGAGGCCCCCTCTGATGGAGGGCTGTCCGAAACCCATAGAGGATCTCATGACTAAGTGAGTTTCATCGAGAGTGTCGCGTTAATTTCACAGCGAATCGGCTCTCGCGATCATCGCTAACGCGTTCCTCCCTGTGTCAGGTGCTGGAGACAAGTTCCCGAAGAGCGGCCATCGATGGACGAGGTCGTGAAGATAATGACGTCGCTCTCAGAGTTTTTCAGCGGGGCGGTGGATCCCGTCGAGTACTCTTTAAGTATGTCTACTCGTTCTTTCATTGCTCGAATCGCGCATTTCCCCCATATCGCGCGGAAGTCTTCACGCGGCGCTTCTCCAGGTAGCGAGGCGGAGGGCGAGTTGGAGCCAGGTGATACCTTGGACATGCCGAGTACCCTGGACTCGCAGATGAACGGTTCCATAGCGAACGGTACCGCTCAAACGCCCACGCCCACGGGGAGTCAGACCGAGGAGCATTACGAGGTACAGAACCCGGAGATGAACGAGGGCTCTCGGCAACCGTGTACACCGACTTGCGAACCTCGTACATCGGGATATCTTACACCTAGGCTGAATCAGGCGGGTACACCGTTTCTTGGTCTACAGTGTGGTCCTGGACTGCCGTCGGCGAGTCCGCGGAGCGCCGAGAAAGCGGATGGCAGTCCGCAGAAGCCTCCGCGTGGCGCACCAACGGCGCACCGCGGTAGACCGACGCTACCCCAACAGAATTACGATTCCGCTCCGTTACGCATAGAGTGCGATCCGGTAAATAAAGCTCGCTATTTGTCAGCTCTTTAATGTCCCGTTGTCCCCGAAATATGATCCGTCTCGTTTAATCGCCGCCGTTGCGCCGTATTCTCATTGTACGCTTAAATATAAGAAACTTTTCATTTTCGTTTTCAGAACGCCTGGGAATTGGCCTCTTCAGACTCTTCCTGGGAGATCCATAACATGGCTGGGCTGGATAAGATGGTTCCGAAGGCGAACAAGGCAGCGGCGCATGGTAAGTTTGATCCTGATGAGTTTTAATGAATTTTCGGGAGAGATGCCGCGCTCGAGATGGCCCTTTTCTAACACTGTCGACCGCAGTCGTCAGGGGCCAACTAGAGTGCCGGTGTATCTTCTGAAATGATTGCGACTGTATCTCTGGAACTTCGACCTCGATTATCTCGTTATCCATTGATTTTTTGCTGATATCGATACAGAAGTTTTTTGTAGATCAAAATCCAATCTTTAAAAAAGTATTATGTCATGTTAAGCCAAAAATTCACAAGTTAAGAGATAATTGACGATTGAAGTACGCGCTTGCTATATTCCTAGATTTGTAATGCCTTGTGATCCTTGCCATATTTTTCTCTACATTAAAAATTAACCCCTTCTTCCCTCTCCCTCCGTCCTCCACTATCCAATGTCACCAATCCCGCAACACGGTGACGCGTCAGCGAAGGAAACGTCCGATCGGTGCGCGCGAATCGCTCTTTCGGGGCTGCAATTCGTGTCGAAGGTGATCGAAAAAAAGTTGACCGCGTTGACACGCGCGAGAGTTTTCGGCATGACGCGCGGTGCGTCGCTGTAGGGGGGTACGCGTATAAATAGACGATCGTAGGGGATCAGAGGTCGGTGAAGTAGTAGAAAGTGCACGAAAGCAGACCCAGATGTCTGGCCACTGAGACACTCGACGTGCGCGAGCTACGTGACCTATTTGCACGCGTGCGACGCGGTTCGATAAATGCCGATTTGCGGAGTTATCCTTCATTCGGCGAGCTCGCTGTAGTACGCACGAACACATGTGGACACTGATTCGCCGGGTATCACTCGATTTTAATGTCTCAACGCGAAGGTATTGTCTCAGTTTCCTGAAGGATGAAGATCGAGCCGACGTTGAATTAACGAGGAGACAAATTCTCAGACCATTTATTTAGTGGAGGTTCAACCGTATCTATACATACTCCCGTCGCGTTACGGATTTTGTCACTGGTAACATTAAACTATCGCTTTTAAACATACTAGCTGCTCTCGTTAACTGTGGCGTTGTTTGCCCTAATTAACGAAAGTATGAGAATCGATCGATCATTGGTTAGAAAGTTAAAAAATGACATTTTAAAGTCACCAGCAACAGAATCCTGTGACGCCGGGAAAATATAGTATATTATATATAAAAGAACATGTCTCCTAACTGACTGATTCATCAACGCCAAGTCGAAACCGCTGAAGTTAATTACATGAAATTTGGACAGCAGGTTACTTTTGTGACGTAAACATCCGCTGAGAAAGGATTTGACGAAATTCTTCCCCCGAGTTGGTAAAATAGGGGGTGTAAGTTTGTATGAAAATCCGTCATTCTTGAAGTTAAGTCCATGAAAATTGGTATTTGGCCTTTCAGTTAGAAACTCAGAAAGATGTGTTTCAGGATTTTTTTAAATTTATCCCTTGGGCCTAGTTCCACAACTCAGGTTTAACTATAATCCTTGGTTGATTGCTATAATACCAGCTTTGCTATTGGTTACTCCATAGTAACTAATCAGAGATTACAGTTAAGTCGTGGAAGCGGGCCTTAAGGGGGTAAAATAAGGGTTGAAAATTTGTATGGGAATTTCTATTTATTTCGAGATCCACGCGGACGAAGTCGCGAGCGAAGAGCTAGTTCTGTTATATTTGCTCAAACGCCAGTTTAAAGTACTCTTTAATTGATCCCCCAAGAAAATTATCTTTTACTCCATCGTGGAGTTAATTGAAAATTAGTTCGGCTTGGAAATCAAGCGATCCGTTTGGTGATACCTCTACAGAGAGGACGGGGAAAAATCGACAAAGTGCCGTTGTGCCAAGCGTTTTCGACAAGGTCGCCAGTAACGCACGAGTCACCGCCTTTTCCGTGTAGTCACCCCGCGCGAATTGGCGAGAAGAAACGCGCCGCGTAATTCCCATAAGTCTGCTTCCAATGTCGCCGCTAGGTCAGTTCCAAAAAGAAAGACACTATCCCCTTCTGGTATCATCGAAAATAGCATATCCGGAGAGACTGGAAGCGACTCGCGGTTAATTTCTCTCTCTTTCTCTTTCTCTCTCTCTCTCATTTCGGTGCGTGACAGAAACGAACTGCATCGGCGACACCAAACTGTCTGCCGATGCCAGCCTGTCGAAAGCCGGACTCGCGAGGTCTAATTATAGGTGTACTACGCGCGGTGCACCCGTATACCAACAAACCCTGCACCGCGGGACTGCTCCGCAGCTCTCTCGTCATCACTGCAAATTCTCTATTATTGCCACGCGCTCGGATGCACTCAACAACAGTGAACAAATGACGAACTCTTTCTTTCGGATGCGGGCCGCCGTAAAAAGCAGTTTAAAGAGTCAATAATTCGCTTTATACTTCCTTCTGATCAATTTTCAGGCAAAGCAGCCCCGTTTTACGGTATACAAGAACCCCTGTCTTTATACGGGAATGATTTATCTAATATTCACAGGAAAGCGCGATCGCCGAGATCAAAGGTCTCGCCGCCACCCCCGCGCTAAACCAGGAACGCGAGGGGTGGGCGCACTATCCGGAGCGCTACAACGTTCCTCACTCACGCGGATTAAGCACGAGCTTGCGTAGTAGTGGCTCCGCGTACCGAGTATATTTTCAGCTCGAAATACCAAGCCTCGCTGATTCATCCCGAATCACGTTCGCGCTCCGGCACACGCGTGCGACGTGCAATCGCGAGCTGTCAACCAAATTACTATACCCCCCTTTCTTCCCGAGAAGCCGCGGATGGATCGCAGGGGATCGCGGGAGGGACGATCCGAAGAAGATTGCTTCTGTCGATCACAGCTAGCCGACGTCTAGGGAGACCAGAAGTAGGAGCGTGTGGCGGAAAGTCGATTGAAAATTTCAAATCCGCGACGAGCTTACGGAGAAAATTGAATATAGTTTCTCTTTCGCCTCGCTTTTTTTGTTCTTGGTGGCGAGCATTTATTGGGGACTTTTGATAGTAATGATTATCAGCCAGAATATTAAATAGACGACAGCTTCGACATTATCGTGTTGAATAATCTGCAGCATAGTAATGATTACCATTCGCATAGTGATGATTACTATTCTGCAGATTATTCAATACGATATAATCGAAGCTGTCGCCTGTTTACTATTATAGCTGGTGAACATTACTATTCAATTTTCTTCCTGCTTCGATGTACACGGAGAAAATTGAATAGTAATGATTACCAGCCAGATTATTTTTTAATGGTAAATAGGTGAAAGCTTCGACAATATCATGTTAAATAATTTGCAGCATAGTAATAATTACCATTCAAATAGTTATGATTACCGTTTGAACAGCGATGATTACTATTCTGCAGATTATTGAATACGAATATATCATCAAAGCTGTCGCCTGTTTACTATTTTTACTGTTAATCATTACTATTCAGTTTTCCTCATGCTTCGATATAGCGAAAAAAATGCATCGTATACGTGCCGCGAGGTATAAATTAGGATGTCTCGTGTAGTACGATCACTGTATAGACACCTCGTCGCACGCGCACTGCCAAGACGCGCGTGTACTCGCTGCGAGATGCCGCGATTATGTGATTCAGAGGTTGTTTAAAATAAGAGCATCCTAAGTGGCGCCGTCGATCGCGGGCCCGTTTTTATTTTCGTAACCGCTTATATACCCTAATCCAACCTTATGACTATCTTTAGAGATAGATATCGTCCGCGCGCGACGACATCGTCTATTTCGGAAGCGTTCCTTCCGGATCTCTCGAGCGTTCGATCACCTTTTGTGCGCCGCGGTATCTTTCGTTGCCAAATATGGTCAAAGTAGCTTATCCTGAGAATTACGCAGGCATTTTTTTCTTTTTAATGATCGAAAGCTGAATAATTTTTGCCAGTTTTAAGGAAGTATCAAGCGGTACTTAAAAACGCACAGCATTCGAACACCCCCAAAAAAATTCCTTCGCAAGCTTATAAACGCAACGAAAGAAATATCGCATGCCTGCAGCGATCAATCGCGATACATTTTTCACCGCGCGATTCCTCTCCTCTCCTAATACACTCTCACGAGATCTCTTGATGGACAGTTAACACGCGCGCCAAATATAACCGACGACTAATCGGGCGGGCGTGCGACTCGTTCTTTTTTTCGCCTTACGAGGAGAGTCCAACAAAAGCGGCAAAAAATCCTCAAGATTCTTGGGGATGAATCAAGGCTCGAGCGAGAGGGAGGGGGAAAGACGAAGAGGGGGGAGGGGAGAGAGAGAGAGAGAACGCGTTTTGTTCTTGGCTCGCGTAGCCGCTCCGAACGGCTCGCCCCGCGGACTCCTCGAGTCGTGTGGCGAGAAGAGTGGGGTTGTCGGGAGGGGGTTGGCGGGGGGAGTATTTAGCAGGTGTGGTTGAGTCAGCCTCCCCGATATAGCTACACGTTTGTTTAGTAGCGAGCCGACTGCCTCTGGAGCAGCAACTCCCGGAGAGATCAGCCGAATACACCGGATCGCACGGGTCACCATGCGAGGAGGCCCTCTCGGCTGCAGCGCCAGACTCATAATCCACGCATCTCTTTAATCGTCCCCGTTAACGCACGCGAGCGAACGTTCTCCGATATCGCCACCCCGTCGACATCGAGTAAAACGTCGTTGATAAACGTTAAAACGACGGGCAAGGAAGTCAGACGTGTACGCGGAAGCGAGGCACACCTAAATAACCGTCTCGCTGTGGTGCGGTGTACACTCGCGCGAGGTACGCGTCGTCGCCCTCCCCCGCGGCATCCGTTGCGATCGACCGTAATCGGCTGGCCCCGCCGCCGCTAAATCCTCTTGTGCGGAAGGATCATGTCGAAGCGAAGAAGATCGGCCGAATAATCGCCCAGAGCGAGAAAGGGGAACCCCTAGGCTTCGTCTTCCCCCGGCAACTCCGACGCAACCGAACGACCGGCGCAGCGAACATGTGCGACGACTTCCCCAATATCGTCAGCACAGAGACTCTCAAGTGTTGCTGGGTACTACTGCGTCAGTATCGAAACGTCGAGTCCGCCGTACGACCCCTCGCATAATCCCTCCCGTTCCTCCGTCGCGCTTCGCGGGGTCGCGCGTCTAGAAGCTTCACGCGTCGAAAACGCCGGGGTGCTCGCGGGGCCGCGAACTTTCGCGCCCATCGGCGAGCGACACGCGTTTTCGGCGCAGCTGTTTCTTCGTCGTAAAGCGGATGGCAGCGCGCGCGCGCGCGCGAGAGAGAGAGAGAGAGAGAGAGAGAGAGAGAGAGAGAAAGCGACTATACCGGCGTTTCTTCGAACACGCAAATTCTGGACCATTGCGGAGTGACGCTTTCCAGAGCGTGGTTCGTTAAAATTGTTTAAATATGACGCGTCGATTTTTATATCCTCGGGGGGTGGGAGGGTGCTCGCGAGATTGATCACAGGATGAAATTGCGTCGGTGCAATTTGATGGGGGTGCGGAAGGTTTTCCGCTGCGTTTCGTTCATCTTTCAGTAAATCTTATACGTAATTTCGCTGACGGAAAAAACATCTACCTACTCAGATTCATGTCAATTCTACGCTAAAGTACGGCATTTGGAATAGTAGTTTTCCATGGTATGGCGTCATATTCCGCAGTTAGTCGTTGGTGAACATAGAAGTCCATTATTATTACGATCAACTTCGTCAATTGAAGCAATTCGTAGTTTTTTTTTTAGAAATGCATAGATTTTGAATTCTAAAGTACAAATATCTGTGGCAGTCTATGGTCTATTGTCAATTACGCCATACTATGGAAAACTACAGATGTTCCAAATTCCGTATTCTAGCGTAAAATTAATTCCTCCATTCGCTTCGAAACTGTTTCCCCGCTAGAACCTATTCTCAAGGAGAATCGATCCATGCCAGGGCCAAAAAACTCAAGTTTGTAAGAATTTTCTCACGTGCGACATTTAGTGGAAATCATTAAAAGAACAATAGAAATCTAGTAATTTCTACTAAATGTCACACATGATAAAATTCTCACAATATCTCGACAATCGGGGCGCAGACAGCGCTTCGATCATGAATCACCCTGCATACCTCGTCCTCCCTCCCTCTCCACTTTATCTCCATTCGCATCTGTCACGATACCGCACTGCCCCTAACCGCGGATATTCTCTGACGACAGGTAGCAGCACGACGAGCGAAGACTTGGACAATGTCTACCGACTGCTGGACGCCGAGCTGAGACCGCTTACGCCGGACCACACGTGCCCGCTGTCGCGCGAGATCTTCGAGGAGCACAAGCAGCTGGCGCAGGAGTACCTCAAGGTTCAGACCGAGATAGCGCTGTTGGGGCAGCACAGGAACGAGATGCTGAAGAATCTCAGCGTCGACAGTCTGCGGCAGCAGCAGGAGCTGCGCAAGCTCGAGGACGAGAAGGTGCCGTCGAACGTTTTTTCTCTAAAAGAGCGAAATCCCGAGCCTTGCCTCGCGTATTCCTCATTATAAGCGTCCTCTTTCGATCTACGATAAAAAGTAATTCACAGTGAAATCACCGTCTGTTAAAGGAATCCCTGGTGAAGCTCTACCGGAACCTCAAGCGTCAACTGGAGATCATGAAGGGTCAGCGAAGCGGATCCACCGGCAATAATCCACCCGGTCCAGCCATGGGTTCTGCAGTTTCCGGGGACGACGGCTGGGTGGTGGTACCTTGTCAGGATCCCTCGAGACTCTCTTGAGCCAGCGCGCTCGGCCCCCTTCCTGTGACAATGTACATTAACCGCCGCGCGGCTCGTAACGGCCGAGCGGCGCGCGTAAAAATCCCAGAGATCGAAGAGAAAGCGGGCCACGCCGACGCGTGGATGAGGCCGTCTCGAAGCGTGGCGCTCGAAGATTCGGCGCTCGCGCGCGAACCTCCCGTCGATGTCCCTCGCCTCGTACGTCGCGCGACTATACGCGATCGGGAACGTGAAACGACTCTAGTCGCTGCTTCGGGTATTAGCCGCGAAGTCTGAAGGAGAGAAAAGATCACGGCATAATCGCGATCCCAGACCGATGACGATGGGCCGCCGAATCGTCGAGGCTTTTGTAACCTCTACCCGTCAATCCAGACGTCACGTTCTTCATGTACTCGTTATCTTGTGCGCCGATTAATGTAGCTGTCAAATTTTATTGAGGACAATACCATCGTTGCGTCCACTGAATGTCGGAGGTCCGCGTTTATCGTGGCGAATCCGAGATGATTGTGTTATCGTCAGATCACGCTCGTTATTCCACAGACAAGCGATCGCGAGAGGATAGTCGCCAATCCCGCCTGCGGAGATCGAATGGACGCGGAATAACCGGTGAGATAACTCGAGATAACATAGTACGTCGATAAGTCCACAGGTGTTTAATCAGTCCGTAGCATCAAGAAGCAATCTTTCGCGATCCCGTCCAACCGCGAGAGCGGAGAATCATCGTGTAGCGATCGCTACGTTCTTTTTTTTCCCCGTAGCAACGCGGCACGCAGGATAAAGTTCTTCCGTGGCTTATTTCCCACCCGCCCCTGAGTCTCGATTTCCAGGGTTCGATGTTTTTGCCACTCCCCAGAACGCGTAGATATCAACTCCGAGAATAAATGTAAATCGATGCGACTCTGAAAGAAAGAGAGTAGATCGCTGTTCGCGCTCCCCGAAAAATTTGAACGCGAACCCATCGAAGTAACGTGCGGCGAGAAACCACGGTACTGGCACGAGAAACGTGCCTTGGACGTATTTGACCAGAGATGGACGAAGGGTGGACGAGTAGCCGGTACCGTTCGATAGATCTCAATCACCGTTTCGCATAATTTAGAATCAGAAATATACCATCCATGTTTTACCATCTTTTTTTTAAATATAAATACGTTGTGCCGCCATATGCTGTACTTCAGTATTAGACTTATCCAATTGCCTATGGCGACGAACGACAGATTTCTAGTCGAACTGTGTAAATAATTGATCGTATGTTACGTTTATTCTTTTATACCAAATGCCACGTTGCAGATATTGCGGTCCTAGCACGGGCCTCGAATAAAATATACATCACTGCATCCCTCCGTAATTCGCTTCTTATTTTTACGCGGACGACGCGGTGTGCATTTTCTGCTAAACGCATCACACTCTTTTCCGGCAGTGATTAACGCACGCGTGCTCCAATATGACGCAGAGGCACGTGTTTACTTTATATCTTTCGGCAGTGCCCGAGCAATCGCAACTATTGACGCTCACTCTCGCATTTCTCGTGACAACATACACGCGTGATAAGATAATTTATTCGTGCAATGCAAAAATACGCGAGTCGCGGTATAGTGCGCTTCGGTATTTCACTGCGGATCCAATACTCACGCATTCGTCCCCCGGCGTATTTTTTTTATAGGCGAGAGTTTAGAGGAAGACGCTATTGCATCTCCGAAAACTTTAACAATTATTCACGAGCAACTTGAATAATGATCAAGTCTTCGTAGACGCAGCACTCTTCAACCTCGCATTCGAATGTACATACCTATACCATTTCCAAGCTATTCGATTTTTTTGGTTGGACGCCAACCAGGAGAAACTCACGTGTGATATGTAGAGTCGGCTATGAGACTGTCAAGATTGATCGTTGTGTTGTTTTTTTAACAGAACCTCAGACGCGCTAGTTTTTACTTCTATCGAGTCGTGGAAGAAAATGCGATCACTTACCTGCAATTTGTAATTATTTCTCCGAGTGTACAAATATACAGAGGAGAGAACGGGATCTCAGTTATGACGCGGAGGGGTGCGGTGTAACGAAGATTCAGGGGCACGTACAGTTTACTCTGATTTTTAATGTACATAGGTATAACTCGAAGAGAAACGAGTGAATGGAAAACCTTACGTGTTTATATTACGAAAGGCATCTGATCCCGCTCTCTCCTGCATAGATTGAGTTAACTTACTAGTTTAAGAGGTGCATTTCATGTATAATTGTGATGTATAATTTATAGGAAACGATATTGTTTATAAAAATACACTGTAATTCGTTAATAATTTTTGCAGTTGCATTACCCAAATCTGCTGGGAATGAGACTGATTCTCCCCCGTAAAATAAGATATACCATGGAAACGCCTCCCAATGAAGATGCAACTACAAGAATTCTGATCTCATCAATTTTAGGTCACCCGTATATTCGCTTCCAAGAATATTTAAAGTAGAGATGAAAGGGACTCATTGGGCACTTTGAACGCGATTGTCTCTTCAAATTTCGGTAAACACCGTTTCTAAAATTTTTGTATAAACGAAAAAATTGAGCTCCCTTTTAAAAAGTGAAGGAATTCTTTAGTATCTCATTAAAAATGCCCAATACAAAAAATTTGTTTCGCGCACAACGTAATCCACTCGAAACCTCAAAACTTATGTTGAAAACATTTTTTTCTATTTCTAAAGACGGGAATTAATCAGGCGGAATGCAATTATTAGGTCGACTATCGCGTAATATCGCTTTGAAAATAACACCTTAATTTTTAAATAGCTTCCTTACCAACGTGGAAACGAAAAGTGCACACCGTTGTGTCTACCAAACGACCCCTTCTCTTCTCTACTTTTCATAACGATCTCTCAAAGAAACGCTCGCTGATAAATTCTCCCACAACGCACCACGTCCGAGTATCGCGTATCAGTTCGAACTGCTAGCTAACTTGTCGCCTGTATGTTTGTTGATTATTATTTAACCAGCGGAACGCGTGTGAGCGACACTTCGCGGCCGTTGCCTTCCGTGCTTACGTTCCACTCCGGCAAAACCATCCGAGAAATCGGATTCCACTTGCCCAGGTCTGCAAACAATCACGGTTCGCTCGATAACCGTCAACGAGTGCGATTCGTGGAAAGAGAGAGAGATTCATTGATTATTCTGCCGACCACAAGACTACTAGCTGGTAAGTGGCTCCAAAGAGTACTCCGCAATGCTCTCTCGTGCGGCTCGTTAGTTTCTATTTTTAATCTCGTATCGCCCTCGTAGACTTCGTCTCGCCCTCGCTCACTCGGGGATTGGACTGAAGTGGACATTCGTCCGAAAGCGGGACGACGATGCATCTCGCACTGAACGTTATTGCGAGCTTATCGCTCTTATCGGTACCGTCCTGGTGCCGTCGGAGCCGCGAGACAAACGAGGTGGACGGATGCGCGCTACCGAAGGCTCTCGCTGCGGAGATCGACAGCTACGCTCCCATCGTCGAATTGATCATCAACTCGACGGTGCACGGTAAGCACAAGGGTTCCACGTGGCGAGAGCTCGGCGATTTCGTCGATAAATTCGGCGCGAGATTCACCGGCACTCGGGTGCTGGAGCACGCTATTGATTACATGCTGAATCGATCGGTCGCCTTTCAATTGGAGAACGTTCACGGGGAAAATGTCACGGTGCCTCGTTGGATCAGGTACCTATTCTTTTCTCTTATTTTCGAAATACCACTCCCTCCGATACCGCGATCCTCGCGAGGGACCAGCGAAGATATCGCCACGAGCTGATAGAGAAACGGTCCCGCCGCCAGGGGAGCAGAGTCTGCGACTCTTCTGAAGCCGCGGAAGAAGAACATCGAGATCCTGGGGCTGGGAAATAGCGTAGGCACTCCCAAAGAAGGCATCACGGCCGAAGCTATCGTGGTCTCCAGTTTCGCGGAGCTGAAGGAGAGGGCGAAAGAGGTGAACGATTCGAGCGTCGACTCGCTGTGTGCATCGGTATACGCGCGATCAATCGCTCACCGTCGTCTTCACTCATTGTAGGTACCGGGAAAAATCGTGGTGTACAATCAGGAGTACGTCTCCTACGGCCAAACCGTCGCGTACCGTTCTGAAGGCGCATCGAAAGCTGCGGAGCTGGGCGCCATAGCGGCGCTCATCAGGTCCATCACGCCCTTCTCCGTCTACACGCCTCACACCGGCATGATGGAATACGCCGAGAACGTCACCAAGATCCCAGCCGCGTGCATCACCGTGGAGGACGCCACTCTCTTGAGTAGAATCTCGAAGAGAGGTGAGAGCGATAACGCGACTCTCGCATTTATTCATCTCTCACTTCCCTCGTACTTTTGACCAGGTCACAAGCTGAAGATAAACCTGAAGATGGACGCGCACAACCTTCCCGATACCATCTCGCGTAACGGCGTGGCGGAGATAACCGGTCGCACCAAGCCTGACAAGGTCGTCGTGGTTTCCGGTCACATCGACAGCTGGGACGTGGGGCAGGGAGCCATGGACGACGGCGGCGGTCTCTTCATCTCCTGGAACGCCCTGGTCGTGCTGAAGGCGTTGAAGCTGCGACCGCAAAGGACCGTCAGGTGAGCGAAAGTCGTTCGCATTATCTATAAGCTCTTTTGGCTGATATTTATATAATACTTTTTTGAAGATTATACTTTTATCTACGATAAAGTCTTGTATCAATGTAGGCCAAATGTTCATAAATAATGAGATAATAGTGTGATTGGAGTTTTTTTTTCTTGCGAGTAAGTTTATCCTCATACGGTACAGGAAGTGTCACTGGTAAAACCCTTGAGTAAAACCTCTACCTATATGAATTTGTATGCCTATCCGGATACCGGGCTTAGTCGTCCAGCTATTGGGACAGTTACCTTATATCGCGGGTCGTTCGGAACCGTTCCAGGGCGATAATGTGGACGGCCGAAGAGATGGGTACCATCGGGGCCACTCAATACATTCGAGAGCACAAAGCCGAAGAGCCGAATCTGCAGATAGTCATGGAATCGGATATAGGGACGTTTACACCCCTCGGTCTCGAGGTCACCGGGACCACGCAGGTTAAATGCATTGTGCAAAGGGTCGTGAAGTGAGTATATTCAGTTATCATTAATTATATCTAAGCATTGATGCTGCGCGATGCACTCCGTGGGAAATATAAAAGGAGAAGAAAGTGCGTTCCCGTCGATTATAACGTTATTTCCCGCTCCAAGTCTATTGACAGCGATAAACGCGACGAAGATCAACAGTCCCCAAGCCGGGCCCGATATCGAGGAATGGGTTAATTCCGGGGTACCAGGCGCTTCTCTGTGGAACCAAAATGACAAATATTTCTGGTACCACCACACAAACGCCGATACAATGGACGTGGAGGATCCCGGCGCCTTGGACAAAGGCACGGCCCTCTTCGCGGCGGTTTCTTATGTACTGGCTGACCTCAGCATCGATCTACCTCGTCACGATTGAGGGTATATCGAGGTGGCGCTAATTTGTTAACTAGACAAGTCATTTCAATAAAGAGTAACGGTGATGATTTTACCGAAGATTTTACAATAAACTTGTGGACTTTTATACTCTGCAATGGGCGCCTGAACAGGTCAACGCGTTTAATAAGGTCATCTCGAATTGAATCGCGTCGATTTGTCGATCAGGTTTAGTGGGGATTTCCAGAGATGTCATTAGTACGTACGCATTCTTGCAATCGGCCTTCCTTCCTCGACGTCTGGATCTCCAATCAGACGTTGAACGAGGATAAAATACGAATAATATTGCGCAAAGATATGAGAATAACCCATTTTCCTGCTTCGCACGGTAGTCATATGTATAATACATTGCACCGGCGATAACATCCTGATCCATAATGGCACAGACAAGAAGTGCATAAATGAGACCACGTCAGAGTATCACGCGCCAGTTCAAACGGTTGACTAACTTGTCGCCGAGCTCGTACGTTCACTAGATATTCAACGAGCGGAGACGATACCGCAACGCGATCGCCGCTTCGCGTTTGTACGATCTGTTCGAAAGAAATCGTCCGAGAAACAGGATAATACTCGTCGGAGTTTATGCAATCGCGGAATATTTAATATAAGACCAACAACTGCACGACCATCCGTGTGGAAGGAGATTCGCGTCATCAGTCGACCATACGACGATCGACAGGTAAGTGGCTCTCAAGAATACCAATCTGCTCTGGCGATTCCAAAACTATTTTTAATTTCGTATCACTCTCATTGAATTTGCCTGCTTATCTCTCTTTCATTATTGAACCGCCGCAGGCATTCATCCAAAGGCGGAAGATAATGCGTCTTGCATTCGGTTTTATCGCGAGCGTCTTGCTCTTATCAACACCATCCGGGTGTCACTCTTGCAAAAATAAAGAAACGAAAAAGTGCGTGCTCCCCAATGACCTCGCTGCAGAGATCGATAGCTACGCTCCCATCGTCGAGTCGATCATCAACTCGACGGTGCATGGCAGATTCAAAGGATCCACATGGCAAGAGCTCGCGAATTTAGTCGATCAATTCGGCCCGAGATTTACGGGTACTCAGGCTTTGGAGGACTCCATTGATTATATGCTGAATCGATCGATAGCTCTTGGACTGAAGAACGTTCACGGGGAAAATGCCACGGTACCCCGTTGGGTCAGGTACATACATTAATTTGCGAAAAATTACTTGCGTTTTTAGAGCCAGCCAGACCTGTTACACCATTTCCGCGACCAAAATTCTACTGGAACTGATAGGTCGACGAAACGAACTGATAACGATTATATCAAATTCTGCTTCGAATACTGCACAGTTTTTGTTACATAAATTCCAAAATTCAATTGTATATACGCGGCAACAAAATTCTTCTTCCAAATGAAATCGCTTTCATTCGATCCTGCGACCTCCCGAGAAACCGAACCGAATGTCCTTTCAAAATATCGTTCGGAACTGATCGAGAAACGGTCCCTATCACAGAGGAACAGAGTCCGCGACTCTCCTGACGCCATGGAAGAAGAATATCGAGATGCTGGGAATGGGCTACAGCGTCGGCACTCCCAAAGGAGGCATCACGGCCGAGGCCATCGTGGTCTCCAGTTTCTCGGAGCTGAAGAAGAGGGCGAAAGAGGTGAACGATTCGAGAACCGAACAGTCGGAAGAACCAACACACAGGATCGGTTAATCATCACGCATCACTGATTGTAGGTGCCAGGAAAAATCGTGGTGTACAATCAAGAATTCGTCAACTTCGTTGAGACTTACGACTACTGTCTTTATGGAGCATCGAGAGCGTCGGAGTTGGGCGCCGTAGCGACGCTCATCAGGTCTGTTACGCCCTTCTCCATTTACTCGCCTCACGCCAGCATAATGGAGTACGCCGAGAACGTCACCAAGATCCCAGCCGCTTCCATCACCGTCGAGGACGCCGCTCTCTTGAATAGAATCTCGAAGAGAGGTGAGAACGATAACGTGACTGTCGCATTTATTCATCTCTCACTTCCCTCGCACTTTTTACCAGGCCACAAAGTGAAGATAAACCTGAAAATGGACGCGCAGAACCTTCCCGATACCATCTCGCGTAACGGCGTGGCGGAGATAATCGGTCGTACCCAGCCTGAAAAGGTCGTCGTCCTCTCCGGTCACATCGACAGTTGGGACGTGGCGGAGGGTGCCATGGACGACGGCGGTGGTCTATTCGTTTCCTGGAACGCCCTGGTCGTGCTGAACGCGCTGAAGTTACGACCACGAAGAACCATCAGGTGAGCAAGAATCATTCGAGACCGGAAAAGACGAAGCTACGCCCTAGTAGTCGGGCATATATAATATAATATGAATATAATTCAATGCTTCAAGATAAAAAGAAACGACTAGTGGAAAATAATCTTCAATAAATTACGGATGTATACCATATGAGGCTAAACTTACTCGCCAAGAAGGAAACTTCAATCACTATTATCTCATTATCTATAAGTTTTTAGCTCATATTTGTATAGTACTTTTTTGAAGATTACATTTTTATTTACAATAAAGTCTTATATGGATGTAGGCCAAAAGTTCATCAATAATGAGATAATGGTGACTGAAGTTTCTTTACCGGCAAGTAAGTTAACTAAAGTTAACTAACTTAAATTTAGCCTCTCTCTTATGTGCTACAGGAAGTATCATTAGTAAGAACCCTGGTTAAAATCCTCTATATGAATTTTTACGCCTATCCGGTTACTGAGCTTAGCCGTCCGGCTATTGGGACAGTTACTTTATATCGCGGGTCGTCCGGAACCGTTCCAGGGCGATCATGTGGACCGCCGAAGAGATGGGCATCGTCGGGGCCACTCAATACATTCGAGAGCACAAAGCCGAAGAGCCGAATCTGCAGATAGTCATGGAATCGGATATAGGAACCTTTACGCCCATCGGTCTCGAGGTCAGCGGAAACGCGCAGGTTCAATGCATCATGCAGAGGGTCGCGAAGTGAGTATAGTATGCAGTGGTCATTAATATTATATCTAAGCATTGATGCTGCGTGATGCACTTCGTGGGAAATATAAAAGGAGAAGGGGGGGGGGAAATATGTTCTCCTCGATCACAATGTTATTTCCTGTTCGAAGTCTACTGACAGCGATAAACGCAACGAAGACCCGCTCTCCTCACGAAGGACTCGACGTCCAAAGATGGGTCGATTCTGGGGTACCAGGCGCTTCCCTGTGGAACCAGAATGATAGATATTTCTGGTACCACCACACGAAGGCAGACGCCATGATCGTGGAGGATCCCGAAGCCTTGGACAAAGGCACGGCCCTCTTCGCGGCAGTATCTTACATACTGGCTGACCTCAGCATCGATTTACCTCATCATGCTTGAGAGTAAGCGGAGGTAGCATTAATTGACTACTTGTAATAAATAATTATGCCTGATGATGGTTTCATCGTGGACTTCATTTCAAAGACGTCACTTTACACGTTTAACGATAGAGATTGAATATAGGGGTTTTGCAGATTTAGCATTTCCATTATACAGTGTCAATCAATATCTGCGCAGGCATGGCAGTTTAAGAGATCATCTTAAAATTGACTAACGTCGTTTCGTTGCCGAAGTTTAGCGGCGATCGAGTTCGACAAAGTTATTTTTACAAAAATATCAGTATTCTTATCATGGACCCTTTATTCCTCGATGTCTGGGTTTGCGATCAGACTGAGAAGGCCTACTATAAAATGTCGATAATAGTGCGAAAGAGTACGGGAACGGCACGCTTCCCTGATTCGCTTGATAGACATATGTAGAGATGAGTTGAGATCGAATATATGAAAAAAGTCGGGATATTAATCACCCCCCTATTATGTCCCTTCCCTCTTCCTCTCCCTCCTCCCCAATCACTCCAGAGCCATCGAAATAACCCACAACTACTAACAGGCCACTATAAATACCCCTCGACGATAATGGGACGAAAACAATCGTTCCTTACGTTAAAACCCAGGCTCAGTCTTCGTTCTACGTACGCTAATATCGGATTATATAAACTCTACGAGAGGAATCGATCGTAAAGAGACTTACGAGAGAACCGTCCGATTACCTCTCGATCCGAAGATAAATCGTGCCGCCAGCCGAGAAAAATTCTTCGGCGACGCAACGGCAGCCGCGCGAAATTCAGCGAGAATTTAGATCAACGTATCCTCATCCTGCGGCTGAAACACCATCAGCAGGGAATGTTGAGACGAAGTCCTCTGACTGGAAGTCAGCAGAGCTGTCTTCTCCCCGCCGCTGCCGTTGATGGAGTAATCCGGAGAGCTGCCGTCGAAGGCCATATAATTCGTCGTAGTGCTGCTCGTCGACGGCATGTCGTTGAGATCCGGTGACGCCAACGGTGGTGCGTGAGCCGGACGTGCGCTGCTCTCGAGCGACACGAGCTGCATGCTGTAAGACTCCCTGTAACCGGACGTGCTCGACGTGTCCTCGTCCCAGGAGACGTCCGAGTGCGTGTGATGATGGTGATGGTGGGGATGATGGTGGTGGTGCTGATGCTGATGCAGATCGGTGTTGCTACTCCGCTCGCTCTGACCCTGGCGCATCGAGACGCTGCGTCTCGAGCGAATCGAGGAGGAGTTCGAGGGGATGCTGAAGTTTGACGGTTCCACCGCCGTCGGGAGGGTCTGCGTTGCGGGCTGTGGATTAGGCGCGGTCTCTCGTTGCTCCAGTTTGATGTGTGACGCCTGCTAACGATTAATTGCATTGATATGGAGACAGGCGCTATGGAATATACGAATAAAGACGATCGGATTCCATAGGACTCGTTATATCTCGCGATTGGTTGGCGCGAGAGAAAAATATTTCAAACGAAAGTTGTAGGGCTACGAAAAATGCGTAACTTTTATTCGAAACTTTTTTTTCCTACAATCAATCAACCGCGAGATATAGCGAATTTTACAACGTCCACCTACTTACCTCGATGTGACTCCTTCGACTCTTTCTTAACCGGAAGGTCCTCTTGCTCTGGCCCATGGTGCGTTGCAGACGGTGCTTGTCCGGATGTGATTCCCCGGAGCTGTCCTCGGTCGGGCTGCTCGGGCTGAGCTGGCTCGTCACAGTTTCCCCTAGAGAGCCGATAACGCGAAGAGCTTTACGTCACGGAACCTTTCACCTATAGCGCGTGAGGTACCGTCTAATCTATTCATCTACTCATGCGCTGCCGCTCTGTAGGATCGCCTCTAAGCATCTACTAAGGATCGTCGCGTTTCGTATATTTAATATGCATATGTATGTAACATTGAATCCCGCGTCGAGTTCCCCATCGTCGTCCGATTTCAAGACGAGGTTGAAAGTGACGATCGACAGCACGTAAGCCTTCCGGACCGTCGAGATCGAATATTCATCCAAAGAAACACGAAGACCAGAAAACGATTTCGAACTACCAGATACGTTAATCGACATGCCCAAATATACTCAAATAAATTTTCCACGCATAATACTTGGATGGACACATATGCAAGGCGAGCTACTGCGCTACGATTCAGCAGCTCGCGCTGCGAAACACTTGTATACGTATACGAATTGGAATATGTAACGTTTATATACATATTTACTATACGAATATTTAATTACGAACAACCAGGAGGTGTTGCAATTATAATGCCATAGGTCACGATGAAAGAAGATCGAGAAGAGAGACAGAGAATGGAAAGGGGGAAAATGGGGAAGGATCGCGCGAGAGAACGAGGAAGTTTGACTTCTTCCTTCGCGAAAATTGGATGTGCAATGCGAGACCTTCCGTACGAAATGTTCTCTTCGGGACGATGTGCCGCTAGGTGCGTTTCGTCGGCTAAAGCTCTATAAATGCGTTCGCGAGAACGCAGGGATTTCGAGGATTTACCTGACGGTTGCCTAAACTCTACAGAAGAGACAAAGCGCAGTTTGGACGTCTTTTGATGAGGTAATATAGGATGAGGCTTAACATTGTTACGTTCATCGCTAGTAGAAGATGGTTGGGATCTATCTGAAACATGCCACATCGAACGTCTAGCATGAGGGCGGGAGGGACACGACCATTGCACGGATAAGACAGACCAGTCCTGCGGTGTGGGATAAATCCAAATTCGTCTCGGGTTGATTCGTCGATCGGTACCGTTTTTCCGAACGTCAGAAAATCAATTACTCTCGTCTTTCGAAGATGCGACGGTACCAACGACGACTCTATGAGCACGATTTGGACATGTATATGTCTACACTACGCGGTTGCTTCGATCAGACACCATCAACATTTTTTTCCGAATTATTCGGATTTTACGCGCGCGTATGCACTGTGTATTTTTACGAAACACTGACAGTGGAATTATTCGGGGCATGGGAATTATCTGGAGCATATGAGGAGAGTCAAGAAGAGAGAGAAAGTACGAAGCACGAAGACAGGAGAGACTTAAATCGAAACGACCATCGAAAAGAGACAGAAACGTCGAAGCAACTACGTAGTACAATTAGAGAGTGGCTACGTGACGATAACGGGATACCAACTGTTGGACATTACCATTGTCTAAATACTGCTATGTGGTAGTTCGGTGATATGTTAATATATATATGTATGTATAGTTATGTGACGTTGCAAAACAACGATAGGAATAACGATTACACGCTAATAAGCATCCCTTTGGAGACCATTTGATAGAGGATGAAGCTGTTGTCAATGAGCGGTGCTTCGATCGACCGAAATTATTTATGGGATTATCTCTTTACCTGTAAGTCTCTGACCAAAATGGTGTAGAACATTTTTGAAGATTACTTTCTGATCTACAAGAAAGTTCTATATTAATATTTCCGAAATATTGATAGGTAATGAGATAATCACGTGTGAGAAGTAAATTTAGCCTGGACCCCAGAAGTCAGTAGGTCTGCCGTACAATGGACCATAACCACTTCTTGCTCCGATTATTAACTCCAGCATCAAAGAAGCATTTCAGTGGCAGCAATCTTGCTCCGCGTAAAAAAGTATAACGAGTAATTGCATTTGCCGAGAAAACAAGCCGCCTGGGATATACTTTAGTACCGCTATCAGAAGATCACCAAAAAGAGTTCCCGTGAAGAGAGAAACGAAGGAGAGTGACAGTGATGACGTACGTAGTTGAAACACAAACAGAGCATCCAGCGATCGAGGGATTCTGGAAAATTCGGTGGGACCGGAAAATTTACTAACGGAGGAAATGTCACACAGGGGGTTGTCGGGTCGTCGCGTCGTCCGGTCTCGCTGGACATCCTGTCGAATGAAAAGTCGTGAGGAGATGAACGAGAGAAAGAGAGACAGTTAAAGTGAAGGCAGAGAGGAGAGACACTGGTGAATGGAGAAAAGAGAGCACAGGTACAGTATATTAAAATACGAAATACCGAAAAGCATAAAGGGTAATTAATTACACACGTATGCGAGATAATTATCGTGAGAATAAATATATATATATATATCTGAGTCGTGCAGAGTCGGTCTGCTTACCTCCGTTCCCTAGCTAGCAATGGAAGCAACGCAATGATCAATGTGTCAATTTTTGTCACGCCCGAACAAAGAGGCCCGATCCACGTATCAAACCGAGTCGCGACTTTCCCCCGAAAATTTCAAGAACTCTACCATTTTTTTTTCTCAATAAAGAATCCCCCAACGGTAACCCATCCCAAGTGCAATCCTTCCGAACGGATCCGTTCGACGACAGGATCGTCACCGATCGATCGTCGCGAGCCTCTTGCTCGGATAAACGGGGATGCGACGCAGCGTCCGAGACGTGAAACCAACAGCAGCAAAGAAAGAAACACACGTGCCATTCCAGTCACGCGTGGCGAACGCGAGTCTACGCGGCCGCGTACAGCGAGGTAGCGAACTCGAAGGGTGGGAAACGAACAACTCGCCGCAGTGCCTCATAGACAATGGCTCGATCCAACTGTGGTAATCGTGGTGGGCCTGTCATGTCATAGAGATAGAGAAAGAGAGAGAGAGAAAAGGAGAGAGCGTGTGTAACGCGCCGATATCGGCCTCTTTCGCGAAGCTCGTTCAGCTTTTCTGTCGTCAGCTATCAAGCGTTCGGGCGTCGAAGGATTGTTCGCTGCGTTAGGCTATCGTTCGTTCATTTGGGATATACCTGTCTGCGATGGCTGCTCGGTTTGCGAGTCTCCGGGGTGGTGCAGCTCACCACCGGCCTCCCGCAGCGTCGACGACTCCGCGCTCGCGCTGGATATCGATCCTGGGGGGCGTAGAGAGCATGCGGGGTGTGGTGCGATTTTATATTTCTTTCCGAAGAGGTGCTTGGTAAATCGGAGTACTCGAATTTGCCCCGATGAGGAAGGGGCAAATACGAGTACTCCTTTTCGCTCCATTCTTCGACTCACCTCTGGCTGAACTCGGGGCCAATTGACTAGCAGGGACTGTCGTCGATGTCTTCGTCGCTGCACCGATGTTGACCGGTTGCTGGGTGGGAAGCGCTTGGGGTGGCGGATGAGATATGGGAGTCTCCGCTGGGGTGCGATTTATGTGCGCCCCTCGAGAGCCCAAGTCTCCCGTCAAGAAGTCATAGAGAAGCGATGGCCTCTGGGAGCGAATGTGTTGACCCTCATTGGTGTTTTGAGCGTTAGCGTTGGGCGC
This sequence comes from Xiphydria camelus, assembly GCA_963678675.1. Taxonomy (NCBI): domain Eukaryota; kingdom Metazoa; phylum Arthropoda; class Insecta; order Hymenoptera; family Xiphydriidae; genus Xiphydria; species Xiphydria camelus. The sequence goes on along the minus strand of OY783195.1, from coordinate 26,572,144 downwards.
GGTCGGGTGCATGTCCACTACGCTTCGTTTGGGCTCGGGTTGCATCTCGTCTGTGGAGCATAATGCATAGTATATGCGCGTCTAGAGTTTTAAAATTCAATTATATTTCGCTTAGAGAAATCCCTCCATCCGTCCATTGAAGAGAAATTATTGAAGAAACGAAAAAAACGAAAATGAAGTTTCAAGCCTAAAAAAGTCTTTCCGTCTGTCTATATATCCGTTGGTAAGTCCGTCAATTCATTCATTCATTCGTCGTTCCATTCAAACATTATTTGAAATGCAAAAAAATTCATCGTACATACGATCATATATAATTGGATATAATCAGCTCTCAAATTTTCGACTTTATTCTGTTCTGATCTTATAAAATTATATCTGATCATATATGATTACTTATCATTATATACATAGTTCTTTATACATAATCAGATAGAGGCAAATTCTGGATCTGATTATATCCAATTATACCTATATGAGATAATATGTATAGGTATGATTATATACTGTATATACATACATATAAACATTTTTTCCTGGAGATACGTACGTATATGTATGTACATATGTATAGAAGATATTTCTGCCGCGAAATCGTTACTGATAAAATAGACAGCTCCAGAAAATGATCGAAACGAGATTATCGCAGACTCATACAAAAAGTGATACGCACCGAACTTGCGGTCCTCTATCTCCTTCTTGAGGTCCCTCAGCTCGTGAAGAAGATCGGTAACCAACGTCCCCCGTGATTTCGGGGCCGGCATCCCCACCCCGGCGATTTTCTTACGTATGACGCTCTGCATGTTGCGCTCGTGCTCCGAGATCGGTGGCTGACCGATTTTGTGGACGATGAACGGCAGCATCTGGATGTAGAGGGCGGTGCGGTGCGTGACGACGAACTCGAGGAAGTTCCAGAGGTGTATCGAGGCCTCGTTGCGCTTGTTGAGCAGACGCATCGTGCGCAGGATCTTCAGCCACTCCGTCTTCAGCTCCGACTCGAAGCAGATGGTGATGATTTTCAGGGCTAACGGGAGTAAAACGCTGTTTTAAGATCCCGATCTTGGAGCTAGCTTCCAAATATAGTAGGTTGCCCGCGATGCTTCGCATAGACTCACCTAGGAAGGCGACTTGATAGAGCGTCAGAGAGATTTTCGTCGGAACTTTCGAGTCCCTCGCGGTAAAAGTCAGACTACCGGCTCTGGTATCGGTGGTGGTCTTCAAGTTCTGCGCCGCCATGGGGGCGGTTTTCGCACCGGTAGGCCAGAGGGTATTGAGCACAGCCGTCAAGGCAAAGCTGATGTCCAATTGCCTCAGCTTTGGGACGTCTACATTGACGGAAGGATGTCAAATATTGAAGAAGAGGAAGAGTAACGAGAAAAATGACGATGGATCTCGTCGATATCGATCGCTTACCTTTTCTTCCGGTACCAACGCGTAGGAAAAGCGGTATAAGAAGATTCAGAAGCATGTTCTCAGTCCTGTTCTGCGTGGCGAACAAGTTGTGGCCACCGCAGACGTTCTCCAGGGAGTATCCTTCGCCCAGCGATATCATGTGCAGCGCTATCAGGCGCAAAACCGTGGAGCAGAAGTGCTGCGGCGGTATTTGACTCATGAGGGCAGCCGAAGCTGCCGAGGTGACCTCTACGAGTCCCGTGGTGTCTCCGATGATGAGGGCCTGTCATCGAACGAGACACGAGACGATAACTAAAGACGCTACGAGCGAAAGACGCATGTTGATCTTCTCTTAAACTCACCTGACACGTGCTTAGCAAGGTCTTCAGGTGCTGAAAGTGTGCGATGTACGGATATCTTGACAGAGTCTCGTAAACACCTTTTAGCAAGTCTCCCGCAGCTTCCCAATCGGTGTTCCGCCTGATGAAGGCCTTCTTGTAGATCTTACTGAAGGTTTTGTCGAGCCTCCTCAAGATGATCGTCAGAGCTGGCCGCATGTCATCGTTGGACCACTCTGTCGACGGCAAAATATCGTTCATGTACCTCCGCAGGCCTCTACATCCCATCGTTTCCGGATCGTATGGCGAGATTTTCAAGAGACTGTGCGCTATATCTGCCAGGCGCTGAAAAGAGAAGAAGATAATGATGAAGAAAGGTCAGAATATATCATTCTTCGACGCGCAGACGTGTCGCGACTTACGACGTGACACTTGGAGTCGAGCAACTCGATGGCCTTGCCGTCCTGCGGCGACTTCTTGTTCAATTCCGCCAGGCGAACCGAACACCGCGCCAGGAAATCGCCGACCATGTTCAGCAGAGTGTCCCTCGGGCGTCTGAACTCGGTCTTATGGCAGCTCTCCGCATCCTCGTTGTCCCTGTCGTAGAGACCCCGCGTGGTCTTCGAGTGCTCTATGTACTTCGTGTGGGCGTCGTCTTCGAAATCGAAGCCCGGCGAATAGGGACCCTTTCCGTAGTTTCTCTGGCTGGAGCCTTTGTGCTCCGGACTCGACTTCTGGGGACCGTTATAGTACCTGAAGATAAGTAAATGATAATTGCGTAAGAAGAGCATCGACAATGAAGGTGTAGCAGTAGCGAGGACTGACTTCGTCAACGCTTCGGAATTATTCACGAGCGTCTTCACGGCGATGGCCAGCTGATTGATTATCTCCCTTTCCGTTTTTCCTTCCCTGTTGTAAGTGGGCTGTTGAATCTGTTGTATATAACAGGGCAATATCGCTTCCAAAATGATCTAAAAATGAAATCAGTCGATCGAATTTCTCGTCCTCGATGAAATATAAAATAATGACGATTTTAAATCGACTCACCAACATCTGCTGACCTCTGATCGAGTCGGCCGCGTATGCTATTACCATGACGCAAAGTGCGATACAATCGAGGACCGTGACCATCTCATTTTCGTCGTGGTAACAAAAGTCAATAGCTTTCAGTGGCTTCTCTTCCTTGACGAGCTCGCCGATGCTCAGAGGGTCCGGCGAGGGTGTCTCCAGACTCATCAGTAAATTGAAGAGGCAAGTGGAGGGAACCTGAAGCGCATGCAAATTAATAAAGTACTCTGAAGAATTGCTTCCAGAGCGAAGCCCACTGATACACCACCTTATGCGCCTCGCCGTGAGTGCTTCCTTCATCGGTATCCAAGATTGTTGAAACGCTTCCAAACATTTGTAAGATGAACGGCTTTCTATTCATGAGATAGAACTGCTTCACCGCGTACTCCACGGTCGTCGTTACCAGTTTATTTGTCTGATGAGTAGAGTATAACTGCAACAGCGTCGGCATGATCAACAGGTATCCGTTCGTCGAGAAGATGTTCTTGAAATTGTGAGCTGCGTTGATATACGTCGCAACGACGTATCTGAGGATGCAGGCATCTTCGCTGTGAAGTATTATCGCACCGTTGAGCACGTTGAGGAAGAGGTGGATGTCCCCCGAGTAGGCAAAGTTTCCAGCCATGGCTTCGAACATTCTCGCTATCAACCTGACCCACATAAACTTGTGCATCACGTCCAGTCCTAAAAGTTCCTGATGAAAACGAATTTCCACTTTAAATTTGATCGATCTGCGAAGTACTTGAATTATAACATATGTATAAAATTGCTAACTTACCCTGCCGATCTCTCCGCCCTTGTACAAGTCAAGGTCGGCTTCCAGAGCCTTTCGCGGGAAGGAAGGAAGCTTCATGAGCTCTTCGTGCAGGAAGACCACCCTCTGCACCACCATGTCGACGTTCTTCAGGATCGCCCAGGTCAGCAAGACCTTCCCGATCTCGACAAACTTGTGCACCAGCTCCTGACGCTGCAACGCGTTGAAGGCATCCTCGACCTTCATGTGGACCAGCTCCAGCTGGGGATACTGAGACCTCTTGAAGAAATAGTAGTCCCTGACGTACGACGAGGGGTTATGTATCTGATCTGGAAGACCACGATTGTCGTTCGTTAATACGTAGCTTCCAGGCTTGGACGATCACTACGACGACTCGCTTACGAGTTTTATAGTCGACGAGGAAGTATTCCCTGTGCCTCGGCTCGTCGATTCCGAAGAAGTCGAGGGACTCGCGGAGTATTTGACAGAATTGTGTGTCCTCCTGGACGGGGAATTGCGATGGGATACCGCCTGCGTCGGGATCCTGAGGGCCATGAACGATGATTTTCTTCGCGGAGGGTACATTGGCTGTCAGGAGAATGGAGGCGTCGCATTGCTCCTTCCTCAGTATCTGCTTAAGGTCTTTGAACATTATTCCGTGGACACTGTGCACTACCTGGAAAATAGAACGTTTCTTCTTCAGCATCTCATTTTCATGGGCAATATTCAGCGGTACTATGAAAGCCTCACCATCCACAAGATCGAGAGAGCAGTTCCAATCAGCTTCTGACCATCTTCGTGGGGAGATCTCGCGTAGAACATGACGTATCCGATGATGTAATTGTAGAGAGTGAAGGCCGCCTGCTGCGGCAACTTGGGAACGAACCTGACGAGGTGCCTGAAGATCTTGAACATGAGCTCTTGCTTGTCCCTCGTTACACGTTCCAACACGTAACGAAGAAATAGAGAACTATCCTCGACGAGGCAGTTCCAGATCACCTGAAATCATTTTATCAAATATTTCATTTCATTTCATCAATACTCAGCCTGAAGATGAAAGAAGACATACGCAGAATCGAATAAAATCAAAAAAATAGACATAATTCAGTGATTTACCTGATAGGCAATTTCGTAGACGGCATTTCCATCTTCGGAAACAGCAGCGTCATCGAGAAGATTAATGATCTGAACTACGCACGAACATAAAGAAGATGGGAAGAGAGAGAGAGCCGATTGGCCATGATGAGAAGTGTTTCTCGGTGCTGTCTCGCCTGCTTCTTCGTCTCCTACATTTCCTGCGAATTTGTAAGGCTTTCTTCATTCGATAAAAGATTCTAACCGACTGAAACTCTTTAAAATAACCGGGAAAGCTCACCTTCGTCATGGTCATCTCCAACAGGACTAGGTTCGTGAGCAGCTTGGACAGTGATGGGTATCGTCGTAATAAGGAAGTTCTCCCTCTCCTCCCTCTTCTTATCATCTTGCGCCTGCAGTGCTTTCTTAATCAGCTCTGTCTGCTGCTTCTTTCGGGTCTTCGTGGCGGTCACGAGGGCCCTCTATGGACGTGAATAAAATATTCATGGCCTCGTTAAATTACGATAACAAATTAAACGAAAAAGAACATTTGAATGTTTAGTACTCACATGACGCTCCTGATTAATCGTCACCTCCTCCACCTTAGTCTTCACCTGAGGCTTCCAAGGAGGATCGACGACGGGCAGTGACTCTATACCGATTTTCGGCGAAGGTAAAGTGAATTCCACCCCCGGCGGAGGCACTTTGAACGTCAGATGAGCCGACTCTTCCATCCTGGGCCACACTTGATAACGCAGCTTCCACAAAACTTGATACCTGAGGATGGCGTTGATACGCACGGAGGGACTAGCGTGCTGAAGACCGTGATGCATCAGCTCACTGGCTCGATTAGGCGCTCGTACTGATCCGGCGATGAAGAGCGAAGCTGCTGAAGCTGCCACCTCTTGATTCGACTCGAGCAGAAGCTCCCAAGCTACCGGTAAAACGTCCACGAAGTTATCCTCGGACATCACCACGGCGCCTTTCACCAAAGTTGCTAGAGGCGCGTGGAAAGCATCCTTCACCTGATATTTCATCGAATCGATTAATAGAATATCTCCCTCTTTTTGCTTTCACCTGTTTCGAGGCAGGACTAACTACAATTTTGATATCATTTTCATTGTACTGTATAATAACTTCTAAACTTTTACCTGCGTCTTGATATACTTTAAAATAGGAGGAGAGTCCTTTTTGGGATACTCCTCGCTCTCGCTGCCTCTCTTCGAGGAGTTCTTCCTCCTCTCCGGGTCCTGCTCTCCCAAATCTCTCGCCGAGTCTCTGTTTCCACTCGCAAACCTCCCCGACCCCGATCCCAATCCTTCCAGATTTTTGTCGATCCTGAATGAAATAACAACTTATTAAGCCTCACATTCCAACTTAGTACCTCTCGAACACCAACCGATCACTCGCCTGTCTCTGCGACCAACGCTATCCTTCCTCCTGACAGGCGACACCTGAGTGCTGGTCTGCTCGGAAACCTTGCGACACCGTTTGTCCTTCTTCCCGTCGTCCTTTTTGTCGGAGTCAAAATCGAAGGCACCGGCAGAACTGTCAAGGATGCCAAACCGTTCCCCGTAGATCTTCCTCACGGACTTCATTAATCTGCCACCGGCTCGCATCTGTCGTCGATGACAGTAAGGATGACAGAAGTTCTGATGGGAGCAGTAGAAATTGAAGGAGTTCGCCATCTGCACGAGAACTTTCATCCAGGGATAATTCCGGTTGGTTTCGTCCGTATCGTTGCTGTCACTGGGACTTTCCGGGGGCTGATCGTCGCTGAGAATCCCAGGGGACTCCTCGCCGCTTACTTCACCTCCTAGGCCGGTTTCCGATGTGTCGCTTCTGTCCGAGATGGAACTCACTTTTCTCTTGGATTGAATGGAATCGGCACGCTTCACCATGTCTATGAAAAAAGGATAAATATACCGAATGCATTAGATTTATGATTTCATATACTCGGAGAAAATTATTCTCATCTGAGCGAGGGCAATTACAGGCTTCGCACTCGGTGTCCTTGCCCTCCTTGGTGCCCCTGCGCAGCTTCAAGCTCCTCCTCTTGAAGGAACCAGCCGCATTTCCGGCGGTACCACGCCGAAGAAGGAAAGGTCTACTCTGAGGCGCCTGAACTCTCTTGTTTTTCTCCCTCTCATTATTCTGAGTCTCCTCTCCTTGAATAGTGACCGTGGACTTGCTGCTGCCTTCGGATTCGTTGTCGGGCTCGTGCAGGACGAAGCTGATCTTTCGCTCTAGACAAAAAAAGGATTTCGAACGAATATTTCAAATGCGTCTATGTGTTTCAGAGATTCCGAGAGATCGGGACTCTTTATGGACCACAATTCTCACCCGTTTCTCGATCACCGGCGATGGACTGGAGGCTCTGAGCTGAAGTCTGTGAGTGACCCATTGAGGACAAAGCCATGCTCCAACGTCGGTTCGCCTCGCGACTGTACATCCGCTCCCAGGGCGGCGGTCGCTCCTTCGTCGACAGTCTACTAGACTTCGGCAAGGTTTGGTAAGTCTCTCGTAGAAAGGCCGTCACTTCAAAGAGCAAAACGCTGGCGACCAGGCGAAGAGCAACGGGACATTGCGAGCCGTAGCCATTTATGCTGGCTGAAAACATTGAAATGCGATGTCATCCGGGTAAAAAGTAACTTTTTATCAACTCACCTTCATCGAGAAAGTCTTCTTCTTCATCTTGCACTACCAGCTCTCTCTGCTTAACCTCATCCGATACTGTGGCTGTGATCTGGTCCATATTTTGCTTATCCTCCGCTAGCAGTTCTTCCAGTCTCGCTCCGATGGCCTGGTTTTGAAGAAGAATTCGATATTTTGAGCCTCGTTTTGTGAGAATTTCAAGATAAACGTGCATCCTACCTCGGCCCACTGATAAAACATCTTTCCTGCGGCGCGCTGTAAGAAATGCGTTCGTCTCAGACCGGTGGGCACATTTCTGTTGCTCATGGGAACCGAGGGACGGAACATAGAGAAGTTTAGCTTCATCCAGGCGGGCCAGTGGCCCTTGTTGCACTGGTGGACCAGGTGGGCACATTCCAGGATCAAAGAAGCTCGAGCGACGACCGGTGCATAAGGCTGTTGAGTGATTTTATAATTAGGTTTGACTGGTAACATCGTTTTCTATTCACTCTTAATTGCATTCTTCATATTATAAGATATCCAGGGGTTGGAGAATTCTGTGTTATGAAAAAATCATCTAAGGAAATGGTAGAGAGCCTAACAGTCGAATTCTAAAAATTATATATTTAAGGGTTGAATGATGTTAATGAGGATGCTTACCAAATCCAAAATTGCCGCCATTAAATAATGATCGGGCACGGAACCAGGTTGACAGGTCTCCAACAAAAAGGAGAACCTGGCCATGCCTTCGAAAACGGCGTTGCAAGGCACCAATCTCCTCTCCTTTAGTACCACAAATTCCGATTCCCTAGAAGCTTCTCCAAGCTCCATCGAGTTTCTTCGGCTGAAATCTACGAAAGAAAAAACATTAACAATAGGAATTTTTTAATGTATATGATTCCCCATCCCAAGAAAGCTCTTTTCACTTACAATTTCCAGGAGTTTCCTCCATACTCCTCTCTTTCCTCTTCCCCTTCCCCAGGCCGATCTTATTCAACTGATCTTCCATTCGACGCTTCGCCTTTTGTAACGTTTGTCCCACTCTGCAATTATCGGAGAATCGCTAATGATTCCTAGGAAAAATAATAAAGAAGAAATATGAAACCTTACCCTCTCCCCGTACGCGAAGTGCCTCGATGATAACCGTGGTGCAAACTGGGTTGCCTGACGACGAAGCTACCCTCGGTCGGAGATTCACTACTGTCGTGGCTGTCGGTCGAATCCGTTCGACCGTATTCTTTGCGGAACCAATTCACTGTGGAGCGTTTTCTCGGGTAAGTATAAGTACACGTATAAATAAATATAAAGTTATTATCCACACTGAGAACAAAATTTGGTTGGAAAATGTAATTGATTTAAATTAGTCGAAACAACAATACATTAATTTACGTTAAGGAATTCGTATTTATTTCAATACTCGTTTATTCACAGCAAGTATAAGCATAATCAGTGTTAGTAAATATTAGTTATATTTAAAAAATACTTACTCGGTCTAACTGCACATAAATAGTCATATATAACGAACTAAATCTGTAAGTTGTAGGAACTGAAGATCCATTTATAGTAATTAAACATACATTAGTTGTGAATAAACGGATATTGAACTGAACACAATTATCTAAATTAGGAGAATATTTAATCAGTTGAAATAATTCGAACCAAATAAATCGATTCAACCTATTTTCTTTTCTCAGTGCAGCCGTGTAGACATCTCTATTTTGCAAGCCGGGGATACTTGCTGATAATTGATAGAGCACTTACCGAGACCACCAATTTGAAACCGTGTGGATTTCCGCGACTTGCCCATTCCCAAGCAGGGTTCGCCGATTCCCAAATTTCGCTCGCTCTGTCTCGGTGTCAGCACGTGATGCTTCTTCCGCAGATTCCCCAGCGGACTCTGGCTGATCTTCGCGTTCTCCTCACTGAGCTCAGTCTCCAGAAGACTCTGTTGCAAGAAGATATTCACGTTTTCATATCTTCCCTTAAGTTGCAAGCCAACCATATAAATAATGCTTCTTAATATGTCCGTGCTACGTACCGCACAAGTAGAAGAGGTGCTCCTCTTCTTGAAGAGAAATTTACGAGTACCTCTCTCGTCCATGGTCACGTAGCAGGAGTCACCAGCGATGTCGACGCTCTCGTCCATGTCTGACTGGTGAATATGTCTGCGAAAAAAAAAACTAATTCGCTCTGATCTACAATGAATGATCGCAACCTCATTCTTTTCCTAATTTTTCTACCTTATGACGCGCGTCGTCTGTATGTTGCTGTTGCACCGTTTATTGGGCCGATCCGCGGAGTCCAACAACCCGCTCAAAGCTACCCTCCGAAACACCCCGCCATGAGCCTCCTTCACATACGTCATAAATTGCCTGAGGTCGCAGTACAGAGCGATATTTTCCTGCGACTTCAGCTCCTTCAGCGATTTGACAAATCTCGTGACGAGAGCCTTGAAGACGTTCGACATGATCTTGCTCTCGACTCCCCGCGCGCCTCCACCCCCCGCACAGCCCAAACCGCCGTAAGCCGACGCCGCCCCCACACCACCAGCGCCGGCTCCTCCACTTCCGCCGCCACTTCCGCCCAGGCTCGCTCCGAAATTCGTCGCATAGCCCACCTGGGACGCCACGTCCGGCGACTTGCTCGATCCGCGCTTCTGATCTGAAGATAAAATAGGGACGCAAACGAGGGGAGGAGGGCGTGGTTAAAACGACGACGTCGAGAAGGAGCCTCACGCTACAAGTTACTCACTAAGCGGAGATAATAACGAACTTGGATCAACGCAGAATCCTACGTAAGCGTGGAAGAAATCCAGCAGTTCCGGCACCGGCTGTTCGCGCACCATGGCGCGCAGCAGACGTGAGAACTGTCGGGAGCTGGCGCGGTGGAGTTTTCCGAGGATCGTTTGACCTTGGGAGCGAATAAATTCGGCCGGAGGGCCGCGAATGCCCTCGGCGCAGCCGTGGGGACAGCCCAGGTGCTTCAGCACCCGGATGACGCAGTTCATGAGGAGATTGTGCGCGGTGATCTTGCTGGTGTTCCTCGTTTCGCTGGAATCGTTCACCGGGAAGCGTTCCGAGTCGTTAATCGGAGAATCATGCTTCCTGCTGGCGGAAGCGTCGATCTTCTCCGCGCTGGATTCTGCGGAGAGGGCCGGTGAGCATCGGACTGAGATTGGAATTGAATTTTGGTCACGTTTTACCACCATTACCGGCTAGAGTCTCCTCGCGAAGACACTGCTTCAACACTCCCATGTCCATCAGCAACTCTACGAGGTTCAGTACGGTCTCGCAGACTCTTAGGGTGCAGCAGGTGTTGTCGCGTAACGTCACGGAATGGACGGCCTGAGCAAGAAAAAATTGAATCTTCATAAATTCAGGGATGAAGAGATTTCTCTTCTGGTCTTCGCGTCGATGAGGATCAGATGAAGCGAAAGTGAACCAAAAAGTGGAAATCGACAAACGTACCCTCAGGACAACTTGATAGTCGATGTCACCTTCTTTCGTGATGTAGCAAGTGGAGCCTGGTGCCTCTGGAATCTCGTCGCCCGTGTAAGTGATGTTGGAGTCAGTCTGAGACCTGGTCAGGCTGGGTTTCCTCTCGGAACCCAGGCGACTACCCTGAACACTTATCGCGTCCAGCTGACTGTCTATCGAGGCCTGGTAATCGAGTAATCACTTCCAATTATCGGAGAACAATTCGCAAGGCCATCGAGAGGAGAAACAAATTGGTACTCACGTGACGCTTCAGGTAATCCGGCGAAGGAGTCGGGGTGTGTTCGGTGACGGTAATTATCGGATTGGGCGCCGTACAGGACTGACTGTAGAATCGGCTCTGCTTCCTCTCAACACGGGTATCTCCGATGTATCTGCGAGAAAGGAGATATTCGTCATCAAAATCCCTCTTCATCGAAGCCCTAAAGAAGTCAAGGTACTTCATGCCGCAATTGGTCAGCTAGCTAAAAACAGGCACTAGTCTCGCGCTGTTCATCACCGCCTATCGGTATCTCCTCTCAATCTACTTCAGCATTCGATATCCCTGATATATCGTGTTCTCAGTTTACGTCGTTCGAACTCATGCCTCGTCAAGTTAAAAGGCTTTCGAGCAAGCAGTCTTCAGGGGTGATACTTAGGCCTATGCGCTGTACCTACGTATGCACCGATATGTACTTCTAATGGTACCTAGGATTTGAAACGAAGATGAGAATTGAGAAGAAGCCTGCTTAACGCGAGGGGAAAGGAGAGATCGCGAAAGCTACTTTGACTGTCATTCCGCATGCTGAATGTTCGAAGCAAGGAGGAAGGGGAAGGAGGAAATGGAGAAAGAGAAACGAAAGTCGCGTGCGATGTATTATAGGAAGTATCGTCCATCATTCGAATTCTTTACTCCAGCGACATGTGTGTTGATCGGTGATATAAAATAAACCAGAAAAGCGTCGAAGGTGAAAACCCTTCTTCTGTGCCGATTTAAGCGGAGTGCGTCTTAGCGGAAAGCTTAAAGGGGAAGATCAGAAAGAAGCGTGATGTGAGAAAGTCCGTTTCTCGCGAGGTAGTTCCTTTCTTTTTCGTTCCCTTGCTTGTTGAGATGATGAAGACTTACCCTCCCGCGGTCAGCTCGTCAATCAAGCAGCTGAGTGTGAATTCGGGACGAAAGGTCGAAGGACAGAGAGAGAAAGAGAGACATACAGAGAAAGGCATTACACAGGATTCGACGAGGAGTCTGTTCGTAAATCATCATCCCGATCGAGATGGATCTTTTTCTTTTCTAAGGAAACGTAGTGCCGTTAAATTTGACCTGTTCGTTCGCCGCTTGAAATGATGCGGATCATTTTTAGAGGGTAACACGCGACCCGTTTTCGTGCCATCCTTACGCTCATCTTACACGTGTATTGTTCGATGAAATTGACCTTAAAGGACCTCCAGAAAACGATAATGTGAACGTGAATTGAGAATTCCTACAAACTACTATATGCTTGCTACTGCATCAAGGATACACGAAGGGAATCTAAGAGTAAAATAACTAACTGCACAGCCTAAAGACACATATTCATGGTTATCGTATACTATGGACTGGAAGTCTATAGCGATAAATACACATTGAATTAAAAATATATGGTAACAAAAATAAGCTACGTGGTTCTTTCCAATTGCCTTCTAAATAGTCCCTATAAATATTAAAATTCCTATACGGGATATCGATAAAAATATAATCTATATAAAATATTATACTTCCAATATACAAGAAAGAAACGAATCCACCTGTACACACCTCAGACTCGGCATACTTTTCCCTTTGATCAGATTGGTAGGATGCTTTATCCTGTCGACATCCTTCGCATCGAATATCTTTGACAGGGTCGACGTGGGTCTCGTAAGGTGATCATCACCAGTGTCCAGACTTCTATGGCACTCCTGAAGAAGATGAGAACAAATGCAAATATAAAACTTCACCTCTGCATCACTGCATCATTATCTTCGCATTCTTCACCTGCTCGAACAACGTCTTGGGATCCTCCTGACCGATCTTCTCAAGCGTCTTCTCCGATTTCGACAGCAGCTTCGTCTCCACGAATGCCTTCAGGTCCGCCATCTTCATCCGTCTCTTCGTCTTCTCGCTGGCCCGTCTCGAATGACTCGTCTCCGAATCGTTCGTCTTGTAAGGCAACTCTGCGAAATTGTCCACCTCTTTGGGCGTGGATAGAATGGAAGCACCTGGTACCGAGGTTCAGGCGCGAACGACGTACCTGCCAGCAACGAGACGTCCCGCACTTCGGGCACCTCGATGAACTCCTTCGCCTCGTCCCGCTTCTTGCTCTCCGGACTCTGGTAGATGGACACCTCGATCTTCGGGATCGGCAGGGAGTTACTCCTGCGACGCGGCATCTGCTGAACCGAGCTCTCTTCGTTTATCTCGCGCAGCCTTGGAACGAAAGAGAATTCCGTCACGTGTCACTTCTTCGGCATCCTCTTCATCGTGTAATTTTTAACGCCTTCGCGACCGAAGACTCACCGATGATAGAGAAATTGTAGGGCCCAATGGACACCCTCCTCCTGCCACTGTGAGACGAAGAGGCACCTGAGGACCGCCACATCGAGGAAGGTCGCCGCACAGACGTCCACAGCGAGCTGACCACGAGACGACATCGCTGCCTGGCGCTCCGCCGCGGTGGTGTCACCCGGTGAACCGTGGCGCTGCCCTCCGGAAGAAGTCCTCGACTTGGCAGACTCCTTCCTCTCTTCGCGGTCTTCCTTCTCAAGGTACCTGGAGAACTGGTCGATGGGAGGAGCGTCTCCTCCTTCGGGAGAGAAGGGCATCCATGTCGCGGGACGTGGAACGTAACTGATTCCAGATATCGAAGGCTTGCTCTGGTATTGTCTGGTGTCCACTTCGGAGATCGCGGTGACCTGCTCGATGGTCAAGGTTGACTTGGAGTAACTCGAAGTGCGGCCCATTGCGACGTGGAAGATGCTCGCTTCACCCTAGAAGACAGTGCGTGATGTATTAATGGGAAGGAGATGATCAGTGGCTCATATTTATGGATCACTGAATTGATAACTCACCGCGAATATCGTGGATACCTCTTTTACTCCATCGATCGCTTTTTCTGACTCGCTGAGTGATGGCAGACGAAAAATGACCTTATAAGGAGAGAACTCGTAATTATTACGTATTCAAATGGCGTGAACAAGCAATTCCAGGGCAGTATCAGTGTGTTTAACCTTTTCGCTGCTCCAGATGTATAAATACGTCTCTGTCCAGGTAGATATAAATACGCAACGCGGTAGAAAAACTATCGCATGGCGGTCACGCTCCTGGGGAGTAATTCAGCAGCGAAAAGGTTAAACGAAACGAAAGTCCTCTTACCACGTGTTCATCTTCCGTGCTGGAACTTTCTTCGGGAATTGTCTCTGGAAATACCGTATCCTTAGGCGAAGAAACCCAGTTACTCTAAAAAAATACAGAATCGCTAGTCTTTGACAAAAAATGTTCATCGCCTGATGAATACCTCTTGTTAGTACACGGACGACGTACCTCTTCGTCAGGTTGCCTTGTGGCAGGCGTCATGCTCTGGTCCGAGAAGCACGCACTCACCGTCTGACTGAGTGGACTCTCGGTATCTAAGAACATCGCAAAGAATTGTTAGCAAATTCTTCAAATGCAATTTCTATTTTGTTTCCTCTTATTTACGTAAATATTTACTGCCCCCCATGAAGACCTCGTCGAAGGGCTGCTGCTGCTTCGTCGCCTTAGTGGAACGAAACCACAGTGCTCGAGGCTTCAGCCGACAATGAGCAGTGAAGCATGGAGCTTCGGGATGACGACATTCCCACATGGCCGACCATATCTTCAGACCGTTCTCCAGACGATAATTGGTACTGAAATCCGACTCTTTCAGATGATTGCTGAGCGGTGCGAAGAGGTATACGAATAGCTGCGGAAAACAACAATCGGATACTGAAGAATTCATTATATATCGTTAAACGTCAAAATAAAACAACCTAGAATAACGCAATTTTACTCACTGATATCGTGGGAATTGAAAACAGGTAGTAGAAGGGATTAGGGTGGTAAATGCCCATTTCGGCGTCCGCATCTTCGCACTCTTCCGCAGCATCCAATATGATCCAGTGCAGCGTGTAGAGGAGCTTCGTCTCCACCGTTCCCAGGCTCTGAAGGTCCTTTCTGGTAATTTAAAAACAATGAGGAAAATTTGGTTTTCAATCCTTCTAATTCAAAAAGAAATATAAATTATTAAATTGATAGAAAATCTTCACTTACCGGTTGTGCAAGAGATTCGCAGAAGCTTGGAGAACGTAAGGCAGTGCTGCCTGGATAAGACGCCATCTCGGTACATTTATTAGAGCTTCAGTCAGCGGGGGTGATAGTCCGAAATGAAGATTTTGCACCAGGACCTTCTCCAAAGACTGTACAGGATACATGTGTCGTTATAACATGTTATCCTTTTTATAAAGCAACGTATGATACATAAATACTCACCTTGCATGCTTCTTTCATCTCCTGCACCAGTCGTTCGTCGATGATGCATGAAAATCACAAAGAGCATCATTATACATTGCCAAACTATCGTCATTGACCATGCTCGACGGTATACTTTACACAAGAATTATTTAAAATCGAAGAACGTTTAAGAGTGACATTAATTAGTAAGTATTGCGGTACTCTAATTACTAGCGAAGACTACTTCAAAGAGATCTTGCATTCCATTGTCATTTTCATTTACACGTTGCATTCAAAAGGGATATAAAGGTGCAGCCGAATGGCGTTTTCAGTTCTTCCGCGTACTGCTTGGGTAGGTCAAGGATTTCTGCGTGAAAGAATTTTTTAATAGCGTTCCCGTATGCACAACAATGCGAATGTATATGTGTAAATGATTGACAACGCGTCGCATATATTACGTAAGTCACAGCCGACGCCTCTCCACATGCATACGTATATATGTATCCTCTCAATGCGTATCGAGCGTGACACATTTCATGCGCCTGAAACCTTTTACGTCTCGAAATAAGACAGGGATGTCGAGCATCGTGAATACGATCTACGACTCGCGTCGTGATCGAAGGAACCATTTCCGACGTATTCGACGGAACGGCCGATTAATATCGCCAACAAAGCGCGGACTTTATCGGACATGGGTTCGATAGACGTCCGAATGCCGGATGTACATTATGTACATGGAGAGGAGCGGCTTGTCGTCGATAGGTGTATCTCCATTATCGATAGGCTTTCAAGGTGGTAGTCGAGAAAGAATGCTCTGCATTATTCGAAAACTGTACAAAGGACTGCCGTAAAACCGTCTAAATATAGTCCGCAGTAGTTGTGAAGGTAGAATAGGGTAAAGGGGTGAGAAAAGGGCGGTAATATTTAGGTGGCTTTACTAAATATCAGACAGTCATGAGCCAAAGGCGCAGAACGATATTGATAAAAATGTTGCTTCCCCTCTAAGAAAATTTTTTAAAGATTGAAGAAAAGTTTTAAAGAATTTCAGAAGTTTCAAAAAACATCCAGAGGCGATATAATTAATAAATATGAATGTAACTGCTGTAAAAATGAAGAAAAATTGTAAAAGGAGAGCAGTACGATTAGTAAATTCATTCAGCGTACAGAAGACATCTACGAAAGTAGTACAACAGCATTGTAGTCAGACAGTGGTACTAAGCAGGTTACAAGCAGACAGACAAGCGAACTTACATGGTGGCCGGGCGCTTGTTGACAAAACTGCAGGTGTCACACGTGGAGGCGGCCGCGTGGAGGAGGTTTCTTTGTTAGTGCAGGTTACAGGCAGATCAGGCAAGGGTGGGTCGAGGGGGATGGCGGGCTAGGCAGGGGTTGACATGAAGTGACGTGTTGACGCGTGTACGCAGTTAACGACGTACACGTAGAGATTTTGGGGTAGCATATACCGGGATTATATTTACAGTACCACGTTGCTTTTTTCTTTGTTGGCCGATTTTTTTTTTCAAAAAAAAACTCGAAGACACGGTAAAATCGTTGATTTTCTACATTATTCGGAAACTTCATCGTGAAAAATTGCTGCCAAATCAATTCGTTCGAAGAAAACAAGTGGTTCGTACGTGACATCATATTGTACCATATGATTATTTGTTGCTTCACTGGCGAACTGCGGGATATCTAAAGCATGTGTTTTTGTCGTTTAGTTTTTTTCTATTTATCGATCGCTTCTTATTAATAATATCGATTAATGCAACGAAACCGGACAGCCTCATCCTGACATGCTCTTTCCCCTCTTTCTCCTTCGCTATCATACTTTCTACATTATCTCTGCCATTCGTTCGATCCATTTTCATCGTTCACTCGCTTTTCAAAACTCGTCACACTTATACTCGTTTTTACAGTATATCGAGGGGTGGGTTCGAACAATGAAACGACAGAGCTTACCATGCATGACGCCTCGTGCAGTTTCCCCAGCTTCGCCCGTATAAAAGGGCTGGAAAGGACGTGTCTTTAAATGTCAATCATTTCTTTCAAGGGGTATCTTAACCCATTAGTGCGCAGAATTATTTTCAGTTTCCAAGCAATTTTTGTTTGCAGATATTCAATTAATCATTTTTGAAATGTTTAGGAATTGGTTTCAGAAATTGTACCCTTTTTTTAAAATAAAATTAAGCTTCCGGAGAAATTTTGTAAACAACACAAAAATGCTTAGTCCAATGTCTCAAAGAAGAAATTGCTTGGCAACTAAAGTTGTCAGCGAGCACTAATGGGTTAAGGGTAATAATGAATAATGAAATTCTGAACAAAGAGAGATCCTGCTCACCTGATTTGTCGCCACAGGAAAGTCTGTATGGGAAGAGGAAGGGCTTGGTCCTGCAAGTTGACATCGAAAGATCGCCGTCTCTCCATATTTCTCTATCGACGAGTGGTCCACAGGCTGCAACACACGTAAGCGTTTTACTCTTTTCCTACCCCTTCTAGGCTCGAGATTGATCCATATTCTGGTAGTCAAGAGAAATGAAACCGATCGACGAGGTGCGATACATTGGGATTGCATTTAATTAGTTGAAAGATCGATCGAATGAATTTCTTGAAAAATCACTGTTCTTAAAAACTCATTACGATTTTTTGACAACTTTAGGTCGTACCAATGGCTCTGTTACACGAATCTCTCTACGATTAAATTATATATATATATATTAATATTATCTCCTTCTCCCACAAAACACTCCACATTTCACCCCCCTTTTAAATCAATTATTCTCCTTCTCTCGCGAAACAGTCGATCTATTTTTACCCCTTAACATTCGCACCCTTTTAATCAAACCAAAAGAAAGACGAAATGATTCATCACGGATGCATAACAAGTACAATTTTTATATCCGCCCGATGCGTCACGAAATTTTCTCACTTCGTCTTCACCACCGAAGATCCTCCCTCCCGCTCCTCGGTCGGTAACGTACTCACGTGCCATTCAGGCGAAGACCTCCCGCGATGCTCGTGACGTATCGGAGGCTGACGAGTGCCAGACGCAAGGGTGGAATGCTCGGTTCGGCGGGGGTGCGCGAAGAAGACTGAGAGACGCGGGGCTATCAGGCCGGCGGGTCCCTCCTCCGAAGGTGAGGAGAGACGAGCCTGGATGCGCGCGCGACTCTCGGGAAATCCGATGCGCGGAGGCTTTTCATCGATCAGTCGAGGAATCTGCTCGCTGGACCACCCTCTCTCTCTCCTCCTCGCCCAACCACCCCTGGCAGCCATCGACCTACCTACCTAGCGACCTACCTAGCCGCGCGTTCCATCCGGCTGTCCGTGCGAACGATTTAAAAATGTCGCGCTAAATCGCTTCTACTCCCCCTAAAGTTCACCTGCAATTAAATTATAGATTGATGTCGATTTTTTTTCTATGGCCTAGTTAATTAATAATGACATCCACTATCCTCCGCATCCCTTCCAACACTCCCGGGTCATTCTCCCCAGCTTTCCATCCAGAAAACTCTCAACGTCTTCCAACGCCATGTCCATCTCGAAGCAGATCTCGTTGCTTCTCGCTTTCACCTATTTTTCAAAAATGTTAATCCACTTCACTATATGGTACATTTAATTCCAGTATCCGTCGATATATTTCAGATTTGATATGGGCCAATACTTAGGTTTCTTTTCAAAATGCATCTATCAAATTACCTTGCCCCTTCTCTTCTTACAAGGCACCGGATTAATTTCTATGCAGACCTCAGTAGTGACACCATTCTCACAAGCCACCCTCTTCGCCTCGTTACCAACGGCCTTGCAAATATCGCACCAGAGTTCCCTCTGACTAGGGTGCAGAGTCTCCACTAATTCCTGAAACGACTCCCAGTCCATCTCCTCGTTGCTCTCGAGGATCTTCCGGTAGATAGGAAGGATCTTCGAGGTCCTCGCATTTTTTGTAGACCCTGCAGTGCTGGAGAACTCGCGGGAGGACGTCTCCCCGTCATTGTAGACCACCTGCCTCTGAAATCTTTCTTCGCGCGTCACGTCGCTCGAGAAGGTAGACTTCGAATGCTTCACGCGGTCGATCGGAATCCTTGAAGAAGCCTTCAGAGCATCACCAATAGTCGTGGGAGTATTCGACGAGATGTACTTCTGACACGGAGCAGAATAACCCTCCGCAGGCTGACTTCGAAAAGCTCTGTCATCGGTTTTCGACGTCCCCCTTCTTTTCGCGTCTACTCTTCTAGCTCTTCTTCCACGGCAAAGGGTTCGAGCCACTTCCTTGGCAATTTCGAGCGACCCCTCCATGCGACTGCAAGCTTTCCCTGACCTTTCTTCGTCGTCGACGAGTCTGCGATCTCTATTGTCCCTTTTCTTGCAAGCTAGTGGATCAGACTTCACCTCGACTCTCGAATACTCCATTTTCTTAGTTGGGGATATCTTTTGTAAAGCATCCTTTTTCTCAAAATCCATCTCGAAACAGTCGAAACGACGCAGCGCGAAATGTTGAGCCTCGGAGAGAGCACCGGCATGATTCACCCCCGAACTTGAAGAACTCGGATCAAACAAAGGAGGTTCTTCAGCAACTCTCCGATCTTCGCACGGATAGAATTTATTTTCGGAGACGCCTCTATGGGTGGTGCACTTGCCGATCGCCTCCGCAATCTGCGTTCTGATATTTTGTATGACATCGTGGTAGTCTTCTCTTGCTGCGGGTTCCGATTGCTCGAATACTCCTTCCTTGGAAATCGTGGTGTTTTCCTTTTCAATTTGGGAAGGCCTCATCCACTCGCGTATTAGTTTCTCCGCCGAAGAGGAACTGAAAGTGGTCGTATCGCTCTCTTGAAGCGGTGCTGAGGCAATAGCCTCTTCGGGAACGGTATCTTTGGATCGGAAGAGACGTTCCCGAAGAGTCGCCGTCGAAGAGATTTTCTCCTGTGAGATTGGATCGATTTTGCATGCTTCCAGCTCGTCGGTTACATTTTTTCCGGGTTCCTCGACATTCTGTTTGTTTCTTTTTTCCCTATCCAAGGTCATCGCACAAGAGGCGCATTGGAAATCTATTTTTGCTATTTTTTCCAGCAAAAGTTTATCGTCCCAAAATCGAAGACCAGATTCGAACTTTGAGTTTCGATCGTTGTGAAGATCGATATTTTCATGACGATTCGAGTAAATTTGAGAAATAATCTCTTCAATGTTCGGATGGGTCATTTTCCATTTACCTTCATCGTCGAAGCGTCTATCTATGAGGTACTTCACGATATCGATGATGGAAAGGACTTCAATGAGAGGTACGGGCTGCTGTGGTCCATTGTATTGCCTCTGTTGTTGCTTTTCTTCTTCTTGATTCAATTCAGGAGAGTCCTCTTCATTAATCAACGCATCAGCCTGATAAACTTCAGGTACTTGTTTCGATGTGTCCTGCTCCTTCTCCTTAAACAAATCTTTTGTACAAGAATTCTCAGAAACTTTATCATCGAGACAATGACTTTGGACGGATGATTTCTCCGATTTTAAATTGATCCTTTCAGCTTCCTCCAGCTGACACGAGGCATATAATTGCTTCTGACAAATAGGATCAGGCTCTATCTTAGAAATCAGAGTAGATTTCATTCTAATTCTGTTTACTCTGTTGCCAATGTTACTCTTGACGTCGCTAACGGCTTTACAGTTCGACTGGATCTTGTCCTTGGTGTCAGATTCAACCTCGTTCATTATATTTCCTACTTCAGCTTCCGTTTCACCAACGTATTCATCTAGAGTTCTCTCAACGCCAACTTTAGCCTTCGAAGAAGGTGGAATTAGCGCTGCGATGCGTCTTGAAGAATAATCCACAGTTCTGCGATTCGAAGATGGTCGTGGCACACCACTCGGCAGTCCTTTAATGGTCCTCACTCCGCGGGAGGAGGGCAACATTGCCTCGAGCTCCTTCTGACTCTGCAATCTCCTCTGATTGGCTAGATACGAACCACCGCGATTATTCTTCGTGAGATGGCGATCCACCTCTCGTTCCGCAGTCATCGGCCGACAAATACGCGAGATGCGAGGAGTCCGAGGAATCGATGACTTCTGTTGGAATTTATCATCCTGTATACGATCCTCGTCTCCTTCTTCATCTCTGCTAGCTTCTTTAATCTTATCTTCGGTACTTCCTTGAAGATCTCCCACAAGCATGTGAGGATCCTGAAGTTCTTTACTGGAGCTCTTCAGCAACTCGTCAATTTTTTCTGGCTTCTCTTCGACACTATTTCGACACGTATCAAACGTTCTTTTTTGAGGTTGAGGAATGGATTTCTTCGCTATTTCGGATGACTGAAATTGTGGTTCAAGAGCGAGGCATTTTCTGGTTCTAGGAAGCTTCGATGGACGAGGCAAAGTCGACTTTGCGAATTTACTGAACACGCCGCAACACCGACACTTCGTCAAGGAGCAGTCCTTGGTGAGAAATTCGTCTAGTTTACCTTCGTCAATCCCCAAGTTATCCAGGAGTCTTTGCAGCCTCGACGACAAATTCTTGCAGTCGATTCCATCGGAAATATTGAAGGATACGGGCTCCAATCGTTCCAGGATACGGAAGACTGCACCCAATTCCACTCGTAGAAGTCGTCGAGGCTCTTTATCCGAGATTGGATGATTCGATGCTGCAAAATCCTGCTTCTTGGAATAACTTTGACTTTCTCTCTTCGGCAAATTAATTAAATCTGATTCTACTTGCACTTCAAGATGCTCTTCGAGGTTCGATTCTACCTTGGAGACACACGGGAAACGATTGTCTTCCTTTTGATGATCGTTACATCTTAGAAAGGGCTTAGAAATAACTTTCGTTAACTGACGCTGTGGTGGAGCGACTTTCATCTCTTCAGCTAAATCGCTAACGATTCCTCCGACAGCCTCCTTCTTTCCTAGGTGCTTTTCTGATTCCTCTTTCTTATTATTAATGTTTTCACACCACTTTTTTAAGCCTAACACATCCTTCTTCAAGCTAGAGACTTCATCCGAACTCGGAATAGCGACCTGAACCAATTCAGCCTCTCGACTATCGCAGCTCAGAGTCCCAGAACTCTTCAAAGTACAGGTGTATTGGCTCTCCGCGATCTCTACTTCGAGGAGGACCTCGATATCACCCTCCTGAAAGCAGTCCTTCTTCGGCAAACGCGGAGTAAGCTCTTCCCCGGATTTACTGTTCTTCACGTTTACATCGTAGCTGAATGTTTCCTTACTGGTCGAACTCGTGGTCCAGGGGAAACGCTTCTCCATCACACATGACGCACTATCGGCATTGAACTGATTGACGATAGGAACATCCAATTTGTTAATTTATCGACTGGAATTTTTCGATCAAGATTTCAAGAGAATAAGTTAGGGTTAGAGTCGTTCAGGCATTTGGTCGAATCAGAGGAGAGAGGAACCCCTCGTATCTTTAGACGACATTGAAGTTAGAAGCACTTCGATCTTCTCATCTCTTCGAGTCGTATCCGAAGCGACCCTAAATCATCTCGCGATCTCCCTAGAAAAATCTGCCGAGTCGAAGCTCGAGGATCGAGCGTAGCGACAAGGACGGGTGGCTTTGTTTTCGTTTACTTCAAAAATAAAATCGACAACGGGCGACGGCATGTCTCAAACGAAGATCAGCTGCGAAGGAGGCTCGAAAGCCACCGCGTTCGAAGGTACGCCGAACTAAACGCTTGTCATTGAAAATGGATCACAAACGAGCTATTAACTAACTACAGCCCTGATCCCATCGACGTCAGAACAAAACAAAGAAATCGCCACGAAACACGACAACGTCCAGGCCTTCGTCAAAGACGCGGTGGAGGACGTTGTGCCGGAAGCCATCGACGTCTTGTCGGGCAGCCCCGAAGAGGGTAACCCACTTCGGAATTCCTTCAGCGAGACATCATTATACTCCGACTCGTGTCTGATCTTCGAAGGTGAGACATCGAAAAAGGCCCGAGTCGCGAGTCAGCCCGAATCAGCTCGCGATAGCTGCCAAGGAAATCCCGAAGAGGACGAAGAAGAAAGCGAAGAGGAGGAAACGAATCTGGGGAGGAAATTATTTCGCGGGACAGGATCAAGACGTCAGGCGATCTCTCTTCAAGGTGAACCCGACTCCGTTTTCACTACGGACGCAGTGCATCGCAGTTTCGTTCGAGCGATGCACATGCAACTGCAACGACCACCGAGCATGGACTGCGAAGGTAATCAGAGCGAAGAGCTTGCCAGGATCGTGAAGGGTCTCGGGAATATTCAAATCGGTGATTCGTCCTCCGTCCTGCCGTCCGACGACGCGGGACTGGAGAAGCAAGTGAAGCGAGCCGTTCGTAGCATCGACGAATGGAACGCCGAACAGATCGAGGGTCCAGCGGAGATGCTGGATACTTTTTCTGAGGGTCAGGGCGACGTCGACGGCCAAGTCCGTCAAGAAACGAGGGTCATGGAACCTTGGGAAATTAATTCCGATGAGGAGAATGAACAGGGAGCCGTGGGAAATATTCAACGAGAGGAAGACGAAGAGCTGAAGAAGCAAAAGAACGATTATCAGAAAGATGGAAGCTGCAAGGTTCCTACTCGATGTCTGCACAAGATCATTCGAGAGTTGGAGATCGAAGATGGCTCGGCCGATAAGTCCGTCGACAGCGAGACATCGGAATGGGAGGAACACGAAGAGCAACTGATCAAGATTATAGACAAGGAAGAGGAGGAAGTTCTCAGGTCGGAGCTCTGTGAAGAAAGTCCGAAAGCCGGAAAGGAAATGATCGAAGTCGTCGAGAAAGATGACACGGAGAATGCAGAAATTTGCACGATCGACGACGACGACATAGCTGCGGCAGGTCCCTCGAGGATGAAATCATTTCGCAACTCGTCCTCGCTGGAATTCGACGAGATTCAAATGGAAGATCTATCGAGGATCGAATCCCACCGCGAATCGTCCCCGGAATTGATTTTCGACGACATCGATATAGGAGAACCATCGAACGCCGAATCCAATCCGAATTCTTCCCCTCTACAATTCGAAGAGATCGACGCAGCAGGAGCTTCGAATATCGATTACGATATACCGTCGATCGGTAGTCTCAAAATCGAAGGGTCGATTAGAGCTCAGCAAAGCTTTCGCGACTTGAAGACTTCCCTGGACACCTTGCCCCCGTCTTCCGGCACTGAGACGATTCTCATCGACGAAGCGCTACCGAACCTGATGAAAATGGAAGACGAGTCTCTTCATCGTTGGAAGGAAGAGGAGCAGGAGTCGCAGCCACCGTCGCCGGTGCATCCTAGACGCTCGAGGGTGTCAACCCTGAAAGCGTCCACGCTGAGGAGCGCGACGACCCTGAAGACGTCCACGCTGAAGAGGGCGACCACCCTGAAGGCATCGACGCTCAAGAGCGCGACGACTATCAAAGCGTCCACGCTCAAGAGCGCCACGAGGATCAAGAAGGGCTTCGGTGGCCGACTTCGAAGATATTTATCAGTTGTTTTCGGCCGCAATAACGACGCCTGAGAAACCTTCGCGTCGCTCGAAATCGAATAAAACCCTTATCAGAGATCATATACGCGCGCGCGGTTTCCTCTCTCTTTCGACGGCGTTTCGAATTCTTTCGCGAGGACGTGGTCACCACACGCCACACCCTCACCTAGTTCAAGATCTCGCGTCCGCCGACGGACCGGAACCGAAATAACTCAACGGCTCGCTTATCCACACTGACCGACGTCACGTCGATGCGTTGAATCGTCGGACGTCATCGCGAGCTTATCACCTGAAACTCGATATACCTGCGTGCGTATCGCGCGCTTCTGCACCTTGGAACGGCTTCAAAGAACGTCGGAATCAGCTGTGTCGACTTTGATCGCGATTATCTCGTAATCCACGGACTTTTGGTCAAGGTTGATAAAATACTTTTTTGAAGAGTAGATTTCGGGCTACAAAAAAGCTCTTTACCAATTTTGGTCAAAAAGTTCGGAGAAGCGAGATAATCGCGGTTTTAGCGCGAATGTTGTCATTCGAAGCTGAAGATCGATTTTCCAAGGTCAAACGAGTGGACGATGAAATCGGTGATAGCACCTAGATCATAAATTAAAAAATGCCGCGTTCCACCAAGAAATCAGGTCCTCCCTCTTTCCCCGTCTTTCCTTCGGCGTAGCTCGCTAACCGAGAGCCTCAGCTCTCTCGCGAAGGTATTTTGAGCCCTCCTCCGCGGCGCCGACCGATCTGGCAACCCCGACACGAAAATACTATTGTCGAAAACGCCGTTCGCCGATGTGCGAATCGCGTTTTCGCCCCGGAGGTGCGTATAGACTGTTTTTGGAGAGCGGCGTTGCCAGAGTCGGCGAAGAGAGGAAGAGACAGTCGGGGGTCGGGAGGAAGAGGGCTCCACGGGGGTTCGGAAGGAGAGGGAGGACTTTTTGACCGGGACCGCCCGCGATTCTCGAATGTCCCGATCGAGACGCCCTCTGTGGCAATAAAATGAATCGGCGCGGTACCTCCTGGTCCCACTTCTGGTTCAAACTTCGTTCGGGGAACATCCAGAAGCCGTCGCAAGTATCAGAGAGCAATGGTGAGTAGAGCAATTTATCGTCTTGGCTTTATCGAGCGCGGCGAATCATTTCGGGAGTGGTTTTCTTAGCGGAGATTTTTTTATCGGAGCGAATCAAAGAAAAACAAGTGAAAATAAATCAGAAAATGCGTGAGATGATTCTTTTATTCGATATACAGCTTCTATATAATCTGTTCCATCATTTTTATCGCACGCTTTCATTATTTTTCCCACTCTGAAATAATGCAGTCAGACGACGCTCCGCTTTCTAAATCAACTTTCCTCTCATTTTCCAGGCTGACCTCAGTGCCAGGGACGTCGAAAGTGAGTAAAAGAAAAATCGTACACACGCGTGCCACCATTTACATACTCGATACGGATGTCGTGTCTCGCAGCCGTGACGAAGAACGCAACGAAGTGCGACGGAGTGAGGGAAAATTTCCGGGGGGTGCGACTGCTCGCGTAAAAGTTGAAAAAGGGCGAATGAAAGGGAGTGCCCAGACGGCGATGAGAAAGGACCTTTCGTGACGAGTGACAGTGATAACGCAACGACGCATTCGGTCGTTCATCCCTTTAAACGAGGTTGATTCGAACCACGACCCCGGTTAACTCGATTCCTCGCCACCCACTCGCTCACTTCCGGTTCGCATTCTCGCCAAACGGCCCCTCGTAATGCGGAAACGGTTTCGCGCGTCGAATCGGTTACGCCGGAGGATAATTCGTCAACGGGCCGAGCATTCCCGGCGCCGTCTCGAACTCGCGGATGATCGCTCGTTTCTCGAACGCGGATTTCGCACGGGCAACCGGAAGTAGTCGGGACCGGACGCCCGAAAACGATTGCGCAACGCGCCGCCGTAACTCGGTCGAGCGTCGAGAGTCTTCGCGGTCGTCCCAATTGGGAAGCGCGGCGTCGCGACGTCAAAAATAGTTCGGGCGCTGCTCTTATATGGCTAGAGGCGGGGGTAACTCGACCCACGTGCCTCGGCGAGCGCGGAGGTTCCGCCGAGCGAGAGGGAGGGAGGAAGAGGAGCGCTCCCGCTAAAGATAGACGACAGATATTTTTGAACGCGATCCGAACGCGTATTTGTTTGGCATTGAGAATGAGAAAAATTAAAGATCCTCGAGCGTGAGGAAGGGGGTAAAGGGAAAGGTAGAGAGGCGAGGAAATTTTGCATATTGCGTTTCCCTAAATAATAGGCCATATAAATAATATAAACTTATCAGATTAAACTTGTGCTCGATGACTGGCGGATGACAAACTGGGCGAGGTAGAAGCTTATACGAAAATACGAAATCAGTTATTTAAAATGGGAATCGGGGAGTCACGCGAATATAGAATAAATGAAATTCTTGATCTCGATCGGAACTGTCAACCGATTTTCATTTTAAATCATATTTTATTTCCCGCTGCTAAAAGCTTCTGGTACGTTGAGCTCGTGTCACCTACTAGACAATCGGGGAAGAGTTTGATTTGATAAGTCATTTTATTTATCTCGCCTTTTATTTAGAAAAAAGTAGCGCGCAAAATTTCTTCACTTTTTCACCCTACCCTTTACCACGTTCCCCGCGCTCAAGGACCCTTAAATACGCTCCGATTACGAGGGCGAGACGAATGTCGCGAAGATTCCTCTGATAGCGCGGCTTTCCAGAGGGGTGGATTTTACTTTTTCGCGTCGAAGTACGGATTCAGTTCAGAAATGCTCGCTTCGCTCGATCATCGAAGATATAAAGGAGTTTTTTCCTCCACACATGCTAATCCAGATTGCCGCGACGCTTCGATTAGTTTTAATTGGAAGGGAAAACTCTTTAACCCCGGCCGTAATAACGCGGGGTGTGGAGGGCGTAGAGAAACTAAATGAAACTATCGATCAACCCGTACCAGGGGCGGAATTCGCCTTCTCCATCTACGACTTCGATGGCTCCAACGTCATCGACGCCATCGACCTGGGCAACGTCCTCCGCGCCCTGAATCTCAACCCGACCAACGCCACCATCGAGAAGCTGGGCGGCACCAAGAAGAAGGGCGAGAAGATCATGAAGCTCGACGAGTTCCTCCCCATCTTCAGCCAGTGCAAGAAGGACAAGGACCAGGGCTGCTACGAGGACTTCCTCGAGTGCTTGAAGCTCTACGACAAGGCCGAGAACGGCACGATGCTTGCCGCTGAACTCTCCCACACGCTGCTCTCCCTCGGTAATGATTTTGGATGGGAATTCGGTTTTTTTCACACATTTTTCTTTTACTGCAGATTCGAAAAATTTAGACGAAATTACCAACCCCGTATTTTTTCATTTTTCATTTTCGGCCTTATTTGAGCTGGAAAACGAAATTTTGAATTTCAGCTACTTCGTCGTGTTGTACGCCTATCTCTCTCGCGTTCGTTGCTTTGCATACGTTCGTTTCTCTTGTGTCTCGATAACGTTACAAAGTGGTAGAGAGAAATTCGATTATAACTCAGCGAAGAATTATTTTTTCGAACATTTTCTATGTCATGTGATATTAAATATATATATTAATAGATTACAAATTGAATTTAAAAATATGAATATTCTTTATATGAACATATGGGGTTAATTTAGAAAAATACGCGGAGCAACGATC
The DNA here is from genome assembly GCA_963678675.1 of Xiphydria camelus. Classification (NCBI taxonomy): domain Eukaryota; kingdom Metazoa; phylum Arthropoda; class Insecta; order Hymenoptera; family Xiphydriidae; genus Xiphydria; species Xiphydria camelus. The sequence continues at coordinate 26,543,812 of OY783195.1, read as the reverse complement.
GTCGGGGTAATGACTAATTTCTCTTTTTTTCTCGAACAGGTGAGCGTCTCAGTGACGCTGAGTGCGAGCAGGTGTTGAAGGACTGCATGGACCCCGAGGACGATGACGGTTTCATCCCCTACGCCCGTAAGTAAAGAGTCACTTCCTCCTCCACAATTTTTTCTTCGCGTCTCTAGATAAAAGAGCCCCGGCAAAGTCAACGAAGTCATAAAGAGCAATTGAAAGATCAGGAACTTCCAACGAAGAAGATTCAGATGAACGAGTCGGTCAAATCGTGTCTACGAGTAGTTTGCATGCGTTCGATGACGTTTGCCCTAGTTTCCACCGTGCAGAAATGTACAACTCGCCCCCAAAGACCCCTTGATACACATAAGTTTGCTCCCGCTGACCTATTCGGTGGGTTATAAACTAGATAAGTGAACGATTAATCGAATCAAAGATATTTTCATTCCTCAGCGTGTAATTCCCCAACGAGGGAATACGAGTGGCGGAACACATCGTACCCTCCGACACGTCAGCATCCCGTATTGTTAGTTTGAGTGTCCCAAATTCAGTAGAAAGCACTGGCCACCCCCGTGATTCTCCCCAGCATCGCAGTTTGTTCTCGTAGTGCATCCGCGTCCCCCACCCCCAAAAAAAACGTAGACGTAGACAACAGTCCCGCAACTAAACGCCGTCGAGGGTAGACCCGATAGATACAACCCCGTATTCGTTTGACCTTCCCTATTCGTCATTTGCAGCATTCCTGAAGAAGCTGATGTCCTAGATCCAGAAGTCGCCAGCAATACAAAAAAAAATATCCACCGATCGTGAGTAAGCCCCGTGCAGTAGCCTCCTGCGCTTGTCTCTTTTCTCTCTTTCTTTTTTTTCTCCGTCTCGGCCTACAGCGAATTCGACGCGCCACCCGAATGTGTACACCCACGCGCTCGCATCCCCGCGCTTCATCCCTCTTCCATTCTCGCACTATCGCGAGAAGCACAGGAGGCAACGCGGTGCAGCAGTGCCGTGGAGAGATGCTGGATTCAATAACGCACCCCCGTCTCGCGCTCACCCGAAACCGGTGTTGCGAGCCACACGCTCAGGCGTCACCGGCGACTCGCCCTCTTCCCTCTTCCGCCGAAACCCGACTTTCCCCTCGCTTCGCCTCACGTCCAGCCGATCATCGATCCCTCCCGTTGCATCCGCGCTTGGAAAACGATTCCTCACCCGTACTTCGCAAATCGCCTGTTCGCCTCTGTATAATACCTGCTGACACTTTTATCGCTTCCGGAGGAAGCGACGGGAGAACGGGCGGAGCTTCGAGCGCGCGTTCACCCATCGCTGACTCGCTTCGAGAGGTTCGTTCGTTCGTGTGCGTCTCCGCGAACGTTCGAAATTCGTCACGGATGATTTCTCATATCGGCGCGTTCGGATGTTGTGTTCACAGCGTTCCTCAAGCGAATGTGCGACAAAGCGAAGGAGGGAACCGAAGATGACTAGAGAAATCGACCGATACACCGTCCGTCGGATCATCGAGAAGCTCCCGGATTCGTCATCGTCGTCATCTTCAGCGGAGGGGCGAGATCTCGCGCGTCCTCGACGCCACCGCAGAACAAAGAAGACAGAAACGGAACAATTTGATATGAAGGAAACGATGAAATTACACGGGACGAAATACCGCGAATAATGCGTTATTGTTATTGTTTGATTTAACGCAATGTTGTTAAGTAGGACGAGCGGGCCGCGCTCTTTTTAGGTTTCCCTCCGATTATCTATGAGACGCGGCTCCGTTATCTCGCAGCACTGTATTAAGTCGAAGAGGAATAATCGTGTTATTTTTATTATTACTTCTACTGCTACTTCTACTACTACTACTTTAATAAATCGCACTGCTGACGAGGGGTGCCAAAAGTCATTGAGAGGAGTAAACCGATTCCTCGCGACCTCGTGGGAGGAGAGATTCTGTGGTACAGCATTTTATTTATATATTATTTATTTGATATTTAGCCAAAGTCGGAAGTACTTCACGATAAACTTTCCGTGGTTGAAGCGGATGCATTTACCGCGGGCATATTTTAACGCTGGGAGAAGAAATATAGGACTTTAACAGGTGATTACTTGAAAAACAACACAGAAGAACAATGAAATTCTTACTGATGTTGGCGAACGAAAAGTGAGTTCGCCAACTCGTGGCGGAGCGTTTCGTCCTGGAGTCGGCCCGTGGCCGACTTACTCGTCAGTAAGGCGAGGCCGACTCCTGCCTTGTCTAAGCCTCTGCTCTGTGGTCCTCCGTGAGAGACGGGCAGTTACGGTCTTATATATTATAGTAACTTGCCCGTTGTTGGACCACTAACGAGAAGCTGAGAGCTATGGGCCGGGAGCTGCCAAATATTCCGGCAGTTACCAAAAAGTACAAGACACAACTTCAAGCCCGCGTTAGGAGTTTTTATTAAACTCCGACGGCACGCCGCAAGTATATAACTACGCAACCGCTCAACTTTGTAAGTCTGAGTTTATCGATTTAATTGCTAATTGGCTGTTACGTTTAAAAATTACATTTTGAAAAGTCACTATGTTTAGAATCCGTGAACCCGGGTGTGCGTGGAGACCCTGTAGTCTAGTCTATGTTCGGTGGTCACACTAATGGCCATCATACAAAAGTTCGCAAGGCCGTAAGACGTAAGCGTAAGCGAATAGACCAATCAGGATCAAGTATTCCGTTGTCCGTAACCCCAGCCCAACGGAATACTTGATCCCGATTGGTCTATTCGCTTACGCTTACGTCTTACGGCCTTACGGAATTTTGCGTGTGATGGCCTTAACCAAGCTCATAGAATCACCGGAGAAACGTGAATGCGCATGCGTAGTCATCCGTGGGTGTTGGCGTCGTCAGCAAGTTCAGATCGGTTTTCACGCTTCTCCGGTGATTCTATTGGACGAGGGGACCCACGGGGATGCTCATCCAAAACTCGCAATTTTGCTATGGTTTATTTGATCGCGGACATATGGTAGATCCACTAGAAATTCGGAAGAAAGCCGAAGCCGTTCATCCGCCGAGTAGTAACAGCCGCGCGCTGTCAGACGGTGGCTCGCCAACAGGTGGCGCTGCTCGTCAAGCGTGCACGTCCGACCAGGCGCCGCGCCGGAACGCGACAGTCGGTTCAAACTCGTCAAGCGTGTTGCGCGTACCGTGTCGTCTCTTCGCGCGAACCGGTAATCCTTCAGTGGTGCTCTCATTTCTGGTGCACATTTCGGGTGACTTTTCTTTTCCTCGTGTCGTGCCAATTGCCAGCGGTGTTCGGAGGAGAGACTACACGTGGCGACGAACCGAGGAGGATGACGGAGGTGCGACAGAAGCTCGACGCGATGGACCTGAGCAACAGGGATGCGGCGGCCAGGTTGCCGCACGTCGTCAACGCGCGAACAGGTCTGTTTTGATTTGAGTTTTCTCTCTATTTTGATGGGGAAATCGTATCGTTGCGAAATGCGGGGGAACGGGATCTTTTTACGCAATGGGGAGAGACGACGTGTAGAATTTAATGCAAGACGAGAAGAAAGGAAGAGGAGAGGAGCGCGGAGGAATTGAATGAGCGCGAAGGAGAGGAACGCTGAGGGGTTGTTATTCGACGGGCATACGGGGATTGAAGCGAACCGTCAGTCGATGGTAATTCATGCGTGGTAAGCAGTCTGAATTTCCTCGACTCTGATATGCGACACGACTTTGAGCATTGTGTGAAAAATGAATATATTGTTGACTTGATAATACAAATATCGTACTATATTGTAGTTTTATTAGTCGTCGCTAAAAATACAAGGATTATACAATGGTATTGTTGCCAAATTAGCTATAATTATCGCGAAACTGGTTAACATGAAGCAACAAACTTGCTGTTTATATCGCCATATTCAATATTTCATAAAATTTCGACACGTTTTACCAGCTATATGATATTTTTGTTGATATTTTATCATATGAAAATAACTTTCATTAATTCCACTCGCATTGTACATGCGTACATGTTATGCAAAACGGAATTTAATATCTTATCTCTTATCCCACTGTTTCTTATCATGTATATCTATGTATGCCACCAGCATTTACATTGTGAACTCGTCTGCTAAATATGACAAATTTAATATCTCTTATTACTGTGATCTGGTATACTCTCCTCTTTCTCTCTAATTAATTCAAGGAAATGTCTATTTATATATTTATTTTCTATGATACACGTCTTTATCGACATGCGTACGAAATACGAGATCTGTATCTACTTCAGATGCGATACTAAATGTACGGATAAATATCTAGTCAGTAATCAGAGGTAAAGGGAAGAGTATGATCGCATGAATAAAAAAAACCTACTATCAATTGACAACGTTTACATTTACGAATGGACAGTATTATTGGATACACATGCGCAGTAAATCTATTTACCATCGATTATCCCTAATCAAGCAATATTTCACTGCAAATTAAGATCCAGTCCGAGTCGGTGAAACCGGTATCAACATCAGATGGTGTTAGTGAGAATTTAGATCCATTTTCATTTTCAAATAATAATAATTTTACTGTCAAAATATGGCATTTCCGATAAGGGAGAGCATCAAATTGTTACACGTGGTCTTCATTTTTCAAGTAAAATAATCGTACTCCAGTTATTAATAATTTATTCACTTTTGAACTTCTCGTGAAGTTATGTTTTAATTTGAGAAATATCTTTTACGAAGATGAAGACAAATCGTAACGATTTGAAGGTGTCCTTTATCGGAAAACCACACAGAGAGAAAAAATTAGTCGGATCTACTGAAAATGACTTGCTGGGTCGTAAATAATTATTTATTTATATCAATGAAAATTTTTAATACCTACATCAATTTGATCTCTTCCTTACAATCACATGAAATAGTATATGATCGCAAGGAAGAATTATCAAATTAATATGGAAAAAGATCAAATTGATGTAAATAAATAATTACTCGCGACTCCGCAAGTAATTTTTAGTAGATCCAACTAATTCTTTTTCTCTGTGCATAGGTCATCGGCGAAACATCCTTTATTCGGAAATAAAAATGGATCTAAAATCTGGAAAAACTATACCGGCTTCCCCCTGTAGTGAATCCAACACAGACTGAATCCTTAAACACGACGCGTACGACTCGTCCTTTCTATATATACGTATGTATTGTACATCACGCGGCGTCTCTTTCACTCGAATACGCAAAAACAATGATTCCTACCATCGCCATAAATTCGTCGAACGATCAAGGAAGAAGACTAACGCGCCCGTCCCAGAAGAGCTCGAAACCGCACTCGCCAAACGGTGCCATGACTCACTCCATCAATCGAAGGAAATATCCTTCGCTCCTACGTACAGCGATCACCAAAAACGATCACTCCGATCGCGACGGACGGTTTCCTCTCGACTGCAATTAACGAATGACGACGGTCTCGACCCCGTACGTAGACTCGGACGATTCTTCGCGTAGCGGCGACGCTCCCAACATCGCCGGTCCTATATCCCGACCAAATACACACGCAATACTCGAGACAATCGTCCGGCAATCAATCCGTTTCCGGTTTCGATGGCGCGACGCGATTTACGACACGCGGACCACGCGCGTCAATTTCCCGACGAGAGACTCGCCGCGAGAAGATTAAGGATATCGGCCTCCCCCCGTTCAGAATCGCCCCGCCGCGAAGCTCGCCGTCGCGACGCGCTCCTTTAAAGGCGCTGCCGAGCGGCTGAGAACGTTTGAAAAAGCGCTACGCGCGTCGACCGCGTCTCGTTGATGGGCCGGCGATGGCGACGTGGGTGCGACTCGCTTAATTGCAAAATTACCGCCAGCGGGACTCTCTTCCTCGGTCGTAATCCGATCAATCTCGACATACCGATCGGACGTAACAAGCCGGCCGAGTCTCCGCCGCGAAACCCGCCGCCGTACAGCCACGCGCGTTGTTCTCGCGCGCGCACGGGTGGAGACGCACCCGAGCGAGGGAAGATGCGTCTCGCATGCGAGCGCGTCTCGCGAGGAGCGATGATCCCGGGGGAGCCGCGCAGAGCGGTATGTTGTATCACGAAGAAGTTTGCGGTAATCAGTTTTATATTGGATGGTATACACTGCCCTCCTGAGAAAGAAATTCCTATCTGCAAATTTTGGGATCTTTAGGTTTTATCGTGTGTGCATTCTGTAGTTCATATTACACCTACATATTATTATTCTGAAACAAAGTTAGTCTTAACATAAAAGTAGCTTCTGCAAAATGTGAATTCAATTAAATAAAAAACTACAATAGCAGCCATTAAAACCTTAGAACGTCAATATCACAAAACAAGAATTTTGCATATGGAACCTTCTTTCTTAGGAGAGCAGTACAGGGTGAGTCATTGAATCAGCGACATGGCAAAGATGTACGGAGAAAAATGGATTTGAAATGAAGGGCACTGAGTGCCCAGATTCTCGCACTGACAATGAGTTACCCAGATTCTGGCATTTTTTATGTGGTCGATTGTGTGGTACTGGAGTTACAACTATCATTTGTTTAGATCGATGCAACACGACTTGGAAGATACACACTTCCATAATTACGAAGAAGTCAAAAATTGGGTTGCTCTGAGTGGATTAGCTGATAAAGTAGACAATTCTTTCGTCGCGGAATTCAACTTCTGCCAGAAAAGTGGGAAAAAGTTATAGCTTCCGAAGGCAAATACTTCGATTGAGGTATTCACATATTTGATTACGACATAATGTATTAGAAACAAGAAAAAAACAGCGGCTTTCAATACAATCCCCTAATATATGGTATGGTAAGGAAATGCATACTTTTTCCCAAAAGGCTTTTCTACTATTCAATATGAAATTAATTATCCGCACAAACTCTTCCACTATTCAGTATAAAACGAATTACTCACACGAACTTTTTCCCATGATACAACCCAATTTTGCATCGTATAAATACTTGAAAATCTCAAAAATGAACGTGATGTCGAAGCACTGCATAAAAAGAGAACTTGTGCATTTCTCCTGCAACCTGCAATTTACACCGAAGCCTAATATCGAACAAATCTGCGACTTGGAACAAATTGACCGCATCGTCAAATAACAATATTTCTCCTCAGAGTACAACCATTTCATTATCTATGAACTTTCGAGCCATAATGAATTAATTTGCGATCCAAACAGGGCAAAGCTTATTACGACGTCGTTTGTTATCGGTCCAAGGTAAACAGTAAAATATAACGCGTTGTAGAATACGTAAAAACATGTATAGCCGCGTTAGTCACTCGGGTACCTCGGTTGATAAACGCACCGCGGGCGGATAGAAGTGGTACGTGGAAACTAGAATTCGGAGTCGCGTGAATTTATTATGAGAGGGGAGAGGGGGATCCTTTCTTCTCCATGTAAGGTATTGCGAAGCCGGATGGTATTGCACGTATCCCCGAGGGAAAAGGGGTGCGAGGGAAGTAACTTCTTTCGATTATCTCGGAAAGGGGAATTGTTTCTTCTTGTACTTTCAATAGACACGCATTCTCTGGCTCTTTGACAGAAGTAGCAAGGATGGACGACGTAAACATGTACTCTCTGGTAGATTCTAAATCGTAATTTGGACCACGAGAAGATTGTTACAGTAAATTTTACTGCGCTTCAAATAAAAGAAGTATACATAAGAGCTTTCGGATGTTTCTACTGCGCTGAAGAATAATTTTTCTTTTCAAACTCGTAAATCGTAGGGTAGATCGAGGCAAATCGGATCATCGATCTAGATTTTTTAAATCGTGGTGAAAATGAGCATTTCGATTGTTCGTATCACTTCATCGGAGAGGAACGAAGTAACACGAACGACCGAAATACTCATTTTCAACGCTATTTAAGAAATATGGATCTTTACACAGTAATAAAGTGATGTTAATTTTTAACACCGTTTCATCGGTATGGACTTATATGTAGCGCATCTGGTGTCATTCAGTTTTAATTGCATTGTTATCTAACATTAAAAATGGTTTGTATAGGTCCACACTGCAGAATTTTTTACCATATACGTATGATCCGATTCACCCGGTAATTCGATTCACTACGGTCTACTCTGATATAAACTATCACGATTTAATATCTTCGAAAAAAAATTACTCTACCGCACTGTAAAAGTAGCTGAAAGCCTTTACATATACGTTTTTTACTGTAAAATTTATTGTACCGATCAATATCTGTAACAATTTGGTTCGCTCTGCAAAATACTAACAAAACTCGGTTTAATGTCTACCGCAGCGCATCGTCCTGTTAGTCTGCATCCTCGCTACGATCCTTTATACTATACTATTAAATTGCCTCGTATAAAACACCATAAAAAGCTTTCCGAAAGCTTCACGTACCGCAACGAGAAGAATCTCTGCTCGTTGCTCCTCCCATCCTTGAAACGCGGTCAAACTGCAAAGCGCTGCATATTGTTCACGCACGGCACATACGCGTAGCTACTTCGCCGACAATGCGCACACATACGCGAGTCATTCACACCGAACGCGCGCGCGACTGGTCGCATTAATAACGCGTAAACGTCGTTAGCAACCGACGACAGCGAGAGAGCGGCCAATCGGCACGGCGTTCCCCGTTGAAAATCAATGCGCGATCCCCTGTCAGGATTTCCCGGGCGTCCCCGTAGCCTGCATTCGCGATACGGAGCACGACGTCGATATAGGTATACGTACGCGCGCCTGTAACCCATATACGCGCGCTCTGTCGTTATTATTCGCTTCTGTGCGAACGTATGACGGCGGGAGCGATATGTAGTTCACTCCCGACGCGGCTCGAACAGCCGCGTCCGGCGTGCGACCACACTTTGCGTCTCTCTCCGTTCCACCGACGATCGTGCGAGGGTCCGGGCATGCGGAATTGGGGGCGACCTAGAGATAGATGAATGGACGGGGAGATGCAGATGTGCGGAGACGAGTTTGGGAGGGGGCCGAAGGGAGAATTCGAGACGCACGAAAATAGATTTGTTCTTCTTGCCTACAGTGACAATACGAGTAAGTGCACTCAATATCCGTAGTGTAGTATATCTGTAGGTAACTGTTAGAAGATGTGAGAAAGTGTAAAGCTTCCTACTAATTTGAGAGAAGATGTAAGAATTATTGATTGGGAATTTTCTATACTTTCGACACATTTGTGATAATTATAGATATACTGTGCCGTGGAAAGTCTAGTGTACTTAGTGTACACTGTAAAAAATGTCGTTTGGAATTTAAGTGAAAGTGTTTGAAGCAATTATCAAGTAAATTTGTATCTGAAATATCATACAAAATAATAAATTGCCATATCTATAATGTTTTTCTTTTGAATTTTAGTCAAAAAATGAATATTGTGACACGGTATAAGTATTCAAGTACTACACAGAGAAAAAGAATTATTTATTTAAATCGATTATATTTTTTTCATATTAATTAGATATTTCTTTCTTACAATCACATACTATTCCACACGATTACAAGGAAGAGATATCTAATTGATGTACTAAAACATTTCATTGATATAAATAAATAATTACTAGCGATCCCGCAAGTAATTTTCAGTAGATCCGTCTAATTCTTTCTCTGTGTGTGCAAAAATTCAGGTTCTTTTGATTTTTGAGATTCAAACCATTTTTAACTCTGATACTTCCCCGAAAACGTTTCAATTATTATAAAAGGTCAGAAAAAAGTCAAAGTACCTATATTATTTCACTTTTTCAAAAATTTGTTTAAAAAATTCCTTCATCAGGGAAGAAAAACAAACCTAATATATCTGCGATAGCAATCAGCGTACGATTGATATATCTATATTGATACTAGAACTCTTATTATCTGCGAAGCAATTATGCATATAGGTATTTACCAAAATCATTCGATACGTTAATTGGGCGTAATAACAAAAAAAATCTCGCGCACGTTAGCTTTGGCGCTCGATCGAGTGCATCAACCCGCGCTGCAGCATCCATTGAGCACCCCTCGCTCCCTTTTTCATCCCCGCGACTCCTCGCGCGCGCGACACGTTCGAACTCTCGAACGAACCCCTGACGTTAAGTAATACGAACACGTCGCGGAGGGCCTATTTGGACGCACGATCCATTCCATTTTTTTGCCCGATGAAATCGATAAAGCTTCCTCCCTCCCCTCTCTCTCTCTCACTCTTTCTCTCTCGTCTACCACTCTCCGTCCCTTCAAAGGGCTCGATGAAAAGCGCTCGCTTGCTCGCTCCGCGGCTTGAATTGTTTCCGATGCGTAGGTCAATAGGCCCGAACTTCGACCCCGCGTCACACGCACGGGACATAACCGGGCGTACATACGGCGCGGTGGAAATCATATGTGTACGTACGCACACCTCGCGAGCCGCCTTACGAAGCTGCCGATGAAGCAGAGGCGCGAGCCCCTCGTGCCACGCTCCGTGTATCGACCAAACTGCCTGCATCGACCCCTCCGAAACGTTACGTGAAATCCCACCGTGACGATCGAATCAATTGCGGACGCTCTCGTCGCGAGTTTATCGACGACGCGGGGGGCTGAAGTATCTTCGTCTCTCTTTTCACGGGCCCTTTCCCTTTCGCGTTCGACTCGATCTCTCGTTTTATCTCCCTGCAGTCATTCGAGATTGAACTCGATGCACCCCGCACAGGCATCAAATAGAAGCAATTCTGCTTTCTGAATTTCTTTATTGCAGATTCGAGAAATTTGGACAAAATTATTTATTTCCTATTTTTTTATTCTTCAATTTCGAATTCAATTGAGCTGGAACGCGACATTTTGAAATGCCGCTACGTCGTCGTTCTATAAACTTATCTCTCTCGCACACTCGTTGCTTGGCTTAAGTCTTGCATTTCGACGACGTTACAACGTTGTAGAGAGAAATGCGCTTATAATTCTGCGAATCATTATTTTTTTCGGACATTTTCTTCTTCGCGTGATATTAAATATGTATACAGATTATAAGTTGAATTCAAAAATATGAATATTTTTTGTATGAGTAGACCAAATTCGACTCCACGTACTGAGATCTATACTGAGAAAACAATTTATTAAGCAATATTTTGCAAAAATTTGAGTTGTCACACAGTCGATCACACAACACCAGAATTTTGGTACTCAGAGTGCCAGAATGTAGGCACTCTGTGCTCTTTATTACAAATCAATGTTTCTGCATGCAGTATGTGATAAAATCGACAACCGTTCCCCACACTCTTTGCTGTGCAAATTCGAGAACGCGCTATAGAGCGTACGCAAGTAGCTATTCCCGACCATCGTTGCTTACTGCACAATTATGCAATCACGGCTCGTGTCGAAACGCTAACCTAGCCTAACCGCGGACCTTGACTGACCGGTTCGCAGTCGTGGCGACGCGCCTCTGAGGAGTCGAATCCCCCCGACTCTTGGGTACCGGAAGAGTCGAGCCCGGTTCCACTCGTAGTATTTTATCGGCACGCGCGTGTCGCGATAACGTCTCGCGGCTACGTTCGCTGTCGTCGCGTCCGACGATCTCTGCGAGTAGAGCCCGCGCGCGGTGTCTCGTTAAACGCCGTGTCTGACGTAACCGAATCTAGGGCAGCTAGAATCGTCGGCCGAAGAATTTCGCCCGCGCGCGTATCTCGCGCTCGTCGCCGAGTCGATAAGGAAACGCGCTCCTGTCCGGTTCCATACGGAATCCGCAAGTATGTGTCTCGTCTCGGTCTAAAGGGAGAGCCCAGATAGAAAAAGATAACGATTTTCAAAAAGTTATCTAAATATACAGTAAAACTCGTTTAAGATACAAATCAAGGGACCGAGGGAGTTTCGTATCTTAAACGGGATCGTATTTTATTCGGATTTCGTAGATTCTCGTCTAATAATGCATGAGAAGCTAGTGCACATTGTATATTAATGTGTTTTAATTATTTCTAACTATCATTTTAGCTATTTCTAATAGTTTTTAAGTATTCTAAAAAACATGAATTCGGGATTTTTAAATAAAGAGTAATTTTGTTATTTTTTATAAAATTTGATTGAATTACTGTTTGTAATAATACAAAAATACCTTCATACAGATTACCCTCTGACGAACTGAAAAAGACAATAACAACAAATTATTGCTAACGTTTTAAAAACAGAACGTTTAAAAGTGTATACCCAAACGAGTTTCACTGTGATACAAAATGTATAACTAATGTATGTCCGAAAGTCAACTTATTTTTCTGATATCTCAAAGGTATCTTAAAATTATCCAAAAAATAAGTTGCCTCTCGGACAGATATTAGTTATACATTTTGTATTACATTTGGATAACTTATTGTTCTGCCTGGGAAAGAGTCCGTCGCTCACACGCGACGCCGAAGAAACTGTTCCCTCGATGCGCATATATCGTTACACGCGTAACGATTCTCACCTATGCGAGATCGGTATAGATCGGTCTCCCGAAGCCTCTCCGCGAAGGTGAGCCGCGCGGCGAGGCTGTCGCGAGTAATGATACACTCGACTAACTGGCGCTTATCTCGAGAGGGTTACGTCAGCGTTTAAAGGATCGCACTCCTTTCCGTGCGATCGCGAATTTGTTATCGACGACGCATCGGTCGGCGCTCGATAACACTGATCTCGCGGAGAATCGCAATCGTCTTCTTTTGTAGAGGGAAGTCGCCGAATTAGGACCGATGCCTATGATGAATCATCTCTGTATTTTGAACAATAGGGCTATTTTGCGTTATTTGCTCAGTTAAATAGATCATGTGCTCAAACTTGAACTTGAATGATGCACCTTTTCCATTAGTTTGGACGGCCATATTTGTAGGACATACTGGTAGGACAATAACAGTTCTACAGTGAGAGAGAAAAATTCAATTGTGAGATTTAGTTGGTTTAAATTAGACGAAAAAAACAATTCATCCATTTTAAGTTAAGGAAATCGTATTTATTTCAATACTCGTTTATCGACAGCAAGCATAAGCATAATCGATGTGAGCTGATATTATAATTATACTAAAAAATACTTACTTAGTCCAACCGAACATAAATAGTCATATATAGCGGACTAAATATGTTGAGTTGTATCAGTTAAATATCTACTTATACAGCAATTAACCATATATAAGTTGTGAAAGAACGGGTATTGAAATGAACACAGATATCTAAATTAAGAAAATATTTAATTACTCGAAATAATTCAAACCAAATAAATCAATTCAACTAATTTTTTTTCTCAATGTAGGTAGATACAAAGTTGGTCAAACTTAAGCGTCGGTCCAAATTCGACTACTCTCCCCTACATTGCACGGTCGTTTCTATCATGGATAATCGACTGGTCGATTTCAGATATACCTCTTAGAATTCCTTTAAAAAAGTTCAAAACATCCAGAGACGTGCCTAACGCCAAGGGGAAGCTCCCAAAAACCGCGTCGATATCGTTAATTAAATCGAGAGGGATCGAGGGGACCAAAAGGGTTAACTCGATCAGAAATACCCCGATAATTCCATCCGTAATCGTATTCCGAGCCTCTCGCGCCTCGCGAAACGTCCCCGTCGCGACGGATCCCATCACCACCGCCGCAGCATCCGCGTTAATTATCCCCGAATTCGCGCGAATACGCGACGTCGCGACTAGGTGACGAGCTCTCCCACGGCCGCGATAATCGATGATGTCAGACTCGAGAAACGACCTAATCCGACGTCACGATTGTCACGACCCTGAGCGAACGGAGGAGCGCGGGGAGAATCGCTCCGCGCGAGCGTTACCGCCGCACGGGCCGCTAATTCGCGCGCGCGCGATAGGTGCGTCGAAAACGCGTCCCGTTCTCGTTGCGCGATACGCACACGCCGCACCGGCAATCTTCAATCGACGACTCGTCCCACGCGCGAAGCCGAAGTTGAAATTGACGACGTTTTGATAGGCTCGAAAAAGCGAGACACCGCGCGATACCCACCGGATTCGCGATCCGCGACGTCGCCGAGTGCCGTTGTGCCGATTGCCTCATTCTTAAACGGGAATTCCGCCGCCGTCCGCTTCTGTGTGGCGCGCTCGGCGCTCAGAGATTCCGATATCGCCTCGCGCGAGCAGCACGTACGATCGCGGTGTCGTATAGGTGTTGCCTATTTCCTCCGCGCGTGACTCGTACGGATCCTACCATTATCTGGTGTAACGCGCGGAGGAGAGTTGGTCAACCTCGGCTTCTCGCTGTTACGCGGCAGGATATCAGCTTCCTCCGAGACAGTCGCCCTCGACGCGCGTGGAAGAGAATCGAGATCTGTGCGCGGAAAGAACCAATTTTGCCTTGGTAACAGTTTAGTTTTATTACACCGAGAGAAAAGTGTAGTAAATTTCGACTAAATTTGCGGTTACGGTTGGGGGAATGCAGATCAAGTTATAATTGGAGTAATAATTGACTCGAATGGACTACGGCTTGCTTCCTTCAAATAGCCGTTACACAATCGTTGTAGCTAAATTTATTATTCGAAGCAACTAATTATGCGTTCCCTGACTCGTAAACGCAGATTTAATTGAATATACCTATCGCACGAGACTAAACTTACTCGCCAGGAAAGAAACTCAAATCACTATTACCTCATTATCTGTGAGTTTCTGGCTCATATTTATGTATGTGATACTTTTTTGGAGATTACATTTTTATTTGCAATAAAGTTTCACATCGATGTATGCCAAAAGTTTATTGATAATGAGATAATGATGATTGAAGTTTTTTTCTAGCGAGTAAGTTTAGGCTCATATGGTAGCATCTTTTCTCTCAGTGTACGATAACAAAAATAGTTTGCTCTGTTGGGATGAAAATATTTGACAGGTTTCCTTGGTTATAATGAAGACCATAGCTTTTCTTTCTTTTTTTTTTCGTTATCATAACAAATCGATATGTTATCACTATTTTGACTCAAACATTTGTTACAGCAACTTGAATAATATTATACTAACAAATTATTTTTTCCCGCGTACTTCTCTCATGTATTCTTCTCGTATCAATTCCAAAAATCGCACATAAAGAAAAAGAATTAATTGGATCCGCTAAAAATTACATGCGAGGTCGCCGGTAATTATTTAATTTCACCCCAATGAAATCTATTATCATATATTAATTAGATATCTCTTCCTTACAATCACATACTATTCCACATGATTGCACAAGCGAGAGATATTTAATTCACATTGATGCATTACAAAATGTCATCCATATAAATAAATGATTATTCGCGACCCCGCAAGTAATTTTCAGTAGATCCAACTAATTCTTCTTCTCTGCGCAATAATTCGGTCGATATTTAAAAAAATATATATAAGATATTGACGATTTTATGTTCCTGCTGAACAATCTTTCGTCCCCAATACAATTGCCCGAGAGGACAATGCCGTCACGACACATAACACGAGCAGCGATTAGAAAAAAGCAACATCTAATATTTCTACCCACTCGAGACATACATATGCACCGACCGCCCACTGCAATCATTCCACGCGTGCAATCATCCGCGCGTGCATGGAATCGTCGCAACTCATGCGGGAAGTCGTTCGCAGACGTCGAACGGTGCTCGTCGACGTGACAATAATAATCGTTATTCGCCGAACCGGTTCGAAGTAGACTGGCAATTAGCGAATATGCGCGTAAACGTGCTCAAGGGTTGAGGAGGAGAGGAACGTGCGTGCAGCTTGCAAGCCCCTGGACAAACGCAACGCGTTTCTCGTTTCCCTTTGTCGAGGCACCGGTACAAACCGCGTTTTAAGGGAGGCGTGGCGCGTGCGCTTTCATACACGTATACATATATGTATACACTCTCTCTCGTATACGTCACGCGTCTACCCAACGTGCCGCGTGAGGGGTTCCGCCGCGGGGGTGGTCGAACGCACGGTGGCGAGTGCAACACGAGAGAGGGGGGCGAGAGGGTCGCTGTGTAGACGCGCAATCGATAAACCGGCGCGACGCGGCGCAGCATCCGAGGGAGAGGAGCGGAAGAGAGAAGAGCGAGAAAGAGAGAGTACGCGCGCGATGAGAGTTCGCTCACCTTCCCAAATGCCAAATTCTTGACTCCACTCGCGAGCGACGCACGCTCGAGGAAAGATTCTAGTCGCTGGGCGATTTGCGCGTCGCTCATAGTCCGAATCGAAATATTAAACCTCCTTCAGACTTACAGTAGGTCGATTTTTCATTGTATTGAAACTCTGTGTTGAACCTAAAATGGTCCGTCAGTGAACATTTCATCAACTTTAGGTTCAAAATAGGAGCTTACAGACTGAGTAGACCAATGATAGGCCGAATGGAGTATAGAAAGCGTCAAAGTAGAATACAATTTCGATTCGAGAGCGTTCATCTGCTCGACGCGACCCCCGAGTCAAAATTTTACCCCTGCTTTGATGCTTTTAATACACTATTCGCGACCTACCATTATTCTACTCAGCCTAAGAGAGAGAGCTCCTATTTTATACCTAAAGTTGGTGAAATGCTCATTAACGAATTATTTTAGGCTCAACACATAGGGTTTCAAAAAATACAATAGAAAATCCATTTACTCTACACGGACAAAAATTAATTGTAGCATTTATCAAGTTTGTGATAAAATGCGAGACAAGGCCAATTTATTGTTACGATAACTAGAATTTTAATAAAAATTACAGCAGATGCTTGCGACTTCTACGAGTTTTACTATAATTTTTATTAAAATTTTAGTTGTCATAACGAGAAATTGGCCTTCCCCTGTATAAGCCCGAACGAGTAGGTCTAAAATGTCGACTCGGAGATGGACCCGCGCGAAGAGCAGCCCCGTTCCGATAATGAAAGCGCTTTCGGGGGATCGATATTTGTGCCTGTGTAAAGAATTTTTCTCCCGCGATCCAACAACAACCGCAGCCTCTTCCACCGTCCATTACCCTCCCGGCGGAACCATCGATCGGTCCTCTCGCCCTCCCGCGAAACAGGCACACCCTACACCCGGCGGCTATTACGATCGCTCGTCGATGTCGAGGCGTAACTGATTGCGCGGCACGGGATATGGGTATCGCCTTACCGGTAACCGCTTATCGCGGTGGCTCGCGTGCCTAATGGGCCGAATCGGCGTCTCTCCTCGTCGTCCGAATGACAGTCGACGGAAGAGAGACGCGGTCGGAGAGGAGAGGCTGTATAAAAGGCGAACGCGACGGAGATTCGTCGGCGAATAGACAGCGATTTCCTCGCGAGTGTGGCCATATATCCCGTGTGTATAGATCTTTGCGAGAGGACCGGTGGTGGCTTTATACACGGGAGGAGGGGGTACCGCGACTTCTTTCTCGTGAGGGAAGATCGATCGATCGAATAATCCGAGCCGACCGAGGAAATTCTAATCTTCGCGTGTCGCCGATTTTTCGGATCTTTCGTCGGGATTGAGGTGTCGTTCAATCGTACGTATTTATGTCGAGAGTGACGGATCGTTGGGTGATCGAAGTTTTTACTTTTGATGGCATGGCAGTGAAGTTCTTTTGGAGATTTGTAGCATTTTCGTACAGAGAAGGGCTTCTGTATAAAAAGGCTTGGGTGAAGTGATGGAATCGTGATCTAATAACGTTTTCTTCTACACGGAGAAAAAGAATTAGTTGGGTCTACTGAAAATTACTCGCGGGGTTGCAAGTAATTATTTATTTATATCAATGAAATCTTGTTATACATCAATTTTATATCTTTTTCTTACAATCATATGGAATATCATGTAATTGCAGGGAAGAAATATGTAATTAATATGAAAAAAAGATAAAATTGATATAAGTTAATAATTACTCGCGATCCCGCAAATAATTATTAGTAGATCTAACTAATTCTTTTTCTATTTGAAGGCTGCACTGACTGCATCGAGTGTATCTATCTTTTGTTGACGTAAAGCACGGCGTCCAGCGGTCAGGGAATTCTGAAAAATCTGGAATTCTCAGGGAATTATGTGTGTCAGAGAAACTAAAGAATTTTCTTGAATTTTTTGAAAATACTCAAATAATATGCATACATATAATACATATATATTAATATATTATTAGGATATCTCTTTCCTTTAAACACAGAAATAGAGTAATAGCTAACGAATATTTACTTAGCTCAAAGAAATATTTCTTTCGCCATAATCACGTAAGTATAGGTATACTAACTATAAATAAACTCTTTCCTCGGTGTATAACGAAGGATGCAGATACACTCGATGCAGTCCAGGTGAAAACGCTCTAAAAATTTAAGTTGACGCCTGAGTAGATGTGCAAAGTGATTCGGTGTGCTCGATACACCGCAATAAACGAATTTCGCGGTTGCCTTCCATCAGACGCAGCTGGAGTCTACAACGCAACGCCTACGAAAGACAAGTGCGAATTACTGCGAAGCATAAAACGTAACACCTGGTACATCTCCCGTGAGACATAAGTCGAGGAGGGACGGTGAGTGTCGCGCGACCTTTCGAAAAAACCCAGCGTCTGCGAGAAGCGCGCGCAGCGTTCCGCGTGCCGAGAATAACGACGTCACCTTTCCTTCCTACTCTGACTAATTCCTCCTGTGGAGACGTTTCTATTTTGTTTACTTTCTGATCGCGTGCGTACGACATTCGAGAGTGAACGTATTTTTCGATCCACGAGAGACGCGCTGCAGCATGGTTACGGAGCACCGTATACCTACATACGACACAAGTGTTTGTCCGACTCACGCGCGCCGTTTCTACTTATCGGCGACGCGACGAGCATTCGGCTCAAGACGATCGTCGCGCGTTTTTGACATCAAACTAGGCTTTGGTACACTTATTATGATATTCTATATAACTTCATTATGATACTCTATATTGTACTGCATAGCAATTGCTACAATATTTCACAAACTCAGTGCAATGCTCATAGCATTCGTTCCTATACGTGCTCCCAAATAGCATCATAGTAAAAGTACAGTAGGTACGCGGCAGATATACTTGTATAGGAACCGCTCCCATAATTTCTCTCCGTGTATCGATAGCAATGAAGATAAAGTCGTTTTCAAATAGAGAGAGAGAGGAAGCAATAAAGAGTAAAACATACTTATTTCTGTACGATTCGAACGCGCGATCATCTCGCTCTCTATCGTCATTTCGGTAGATCGAACAGCAGTTTTACAAGAACTATTGTGTCGAGTCACACCAAAAGTTCTCGAATAACGAGAAAAGTTTTCATCCTTATTTCCCGAATGTCGCTCGCCGACGGATTGTATCCGAAGTGCGACGGTGCAACTTCGAGAGCGTTGCTTTTTGATTAACCGACGTCGTACGAAACTAAGCGTGACGTGAAACCGTGGCGATGCGACTGTAGGTATAATCGAGACGAGGACGTGAAATCCGGAAGGAAGGGGGAGGGCTCTGTTTTCCGCAAAGTTTTCACAACGAAACACCTAGGAGGAACAAACAGGCTTCGCGCATGCGTATACATATATACATATATAATACAGCGTATGCGATCTGTAGAAGTCGCAAGTTCCGTATGACTGGTTTATAACGACACATTGTCCGACCGTCCCGACGTTTCCACTAGATGAAAACGTGCATACATACATACATACGTCCACGCCCTTCTGAATCGTCAATTGCTTTTGTTTCGGCGCCCATTAAACGACTCTTCCGCGACGCGGTACGTCGCGGTCTTTCGAATTGCGTAAGAATCCCCCACTCCTCGTCCCCGACGCGATAATTCTCGAATTCGTGGGCACCTCTCTGGATCGCTCGAATCTCGCGTCCTCCCACGGGGATTCGCGCGCGCGACGCGGCGAACTTATTATAAAGTCGCCTCGGACTCGGCGAAAATACGCGTTCGGCTCATAATATCGTTCTCGCGTACGAGATGCGCGCGCGAAGTTTAGTCATTGTCGCGGGTTCTTTACGCGCGACTCGTGGGCTCTCTTCCAATTCGAAGCGTTCGCGTAGACTGGCTTTCTTGTCTCGTTTTACGCTTGGAAAAAGAGGAAGTTAATAATAGATGTATTCATACTGTGTAAATGACCGAGTCACTTTTTTGGAGGTTTTATTGCCGTTCTTATTATTCTTCTTCCTCTTCTTCTTCTCCCTCTTCATCTCCCTTTTTATCTTTCTTCATTTTCGTCATCGTGTTCATCTTCGTCTTCATCTTCATCTTCGTCTTCATCTTCGTCTTCATCTTCGTCTTCATCTTAAACTTCCTCTTCATTATCATTTCCTTACAAAATTAACTTTACTCAACAAAACAAAAAAGTCCGAAGGAAAATCTCAAAGAGAGACTGAAAAGCATAGAAGGAAAAATAGGAATTGAGAATGATTAATTCACTCATAACCGTACATATGTACGAATATGAAAATATAGAAATGAAGACACGTGAAAAGTTTACCACGTAGTATTGTCTGACGTGCGTATCGACGGATACCGGTGCAAGTTACGAGTATGATCGAATACGTGACTGACGTCCTTAAGCATAACACGGTATATCGATACCAGAACCGGAATCGTCGAGCTTTATAACGGCCGCCCTCGTCGAGCGTGGGTTCCCTTCGCTTCCAGTCGGGTGGAAGACACTGTGGGGCTTCCGTCAGCTCGGATTAACCGTCTTCGACACTCTATACGGCTACGCTGCTTCGGCACTCTAGAATACTTCGCCGACCCTACAAGTTACACGTGCGGCACCGCGACGGCCGGAGAGAAGTCGAAGAAAATTCATTATCAAACCCGTAAAGCTCCTCGGTGTACGACGTATGTAATTATTTCTCTCTTGGATTAGGCTCTTCTTACATCGTAGAGAAGTAGAACTACCCCTGACTCGTCACTTTCTAACGGTGACGCGTACCTAATCGTACGTTTTCAATTTCCTTTTTGTAGTACATCGTATAATAATACTTTCCCACCCCCGGTAGTATCCATTTTCCCCACGAGGATCATCACTATTGAAACGTTATCAACTGCCGAACGAAGCACGCGAGATAATTCATAGTGACTCGTGTAAAACAGGGACATGCTTCTTTTTCTAACGAAAAAAAAGAGTTCTATCAGCACCCCTTTGTAAAAAAAAATCGTTTAATCCGACCCGTACAGCGTGATACATCCGCGCTCTCCTGAAATAATAATCCTTCTAACCATCCGAGGGCACTGCAGTTGCTTGTCGGTCGTTCAAGCTCTAGGAAAAAGCTCTACCGTGTGTCCCACTCTGTATTGGCCAGTTTGAAATTACCTTCGAGCAGGCTTGGTCGGTACTCGAGTCATTTAATACCGCGGTAGAAGTCGAGTCGGTAGTTAGAGTAGGTGTCAATTCGGGTGATCGAAGCGTCTAACCTCGAAACTGTGAATTTGTGAATAATGGAAATTACTCATCATTATTCACAGAGTGGGACATACGGTAGAGAAATTTTCCAACCGAGCTTCCCCCCGTTATTCACGCCAGTCGGTATTGTAGAGCCCCGAAAAATAGCCGAAGTCTTATCGGTTACAGAATGCTGCATTGTTGGCGGTAAGCTGCTGGTTTCGCGTCAGAATGTGCAGATCGATATAGTTAATGCGTAATTCGTTTTCTCGGAGGATAATTTCAGTGTCTCGTCCTGAGCGATAGAATTATCCGTCCGACGTATCCCTGACATTACTACTTCCTCGCAATCGAGGTCGCAGATGATCAAACAATCCCCGTTACAAACGACTATCATCGAGGTCGATCTAAATGGGTTTCAGTAATCGACAAATTATATAATTTTTGTATATGACTGTTCAATGGAAGGCCTACTATCGATTCGTTTCGCGGCGCTGTCGTCTGCCCTTGCCGCGAGAAGGGAAAGCCAGGGCTAGGGGATGGCGATGCCTGTACCTACTCGGGTGGCAGGCGATCGATCGCGAGTGGAAGAAGGGAATCCCTTCTATCCCCTTGTATAAAATCGCATAGAGCTAATAAAATTGAAAATAACTCGCCTGCAAAGAAAATGATAATCTCCAGAATAATTTTAATCGAATAGAGCATCATAAAATCCTACTTTTGCTGATGAACCATCATTGTTTTTTGTTCCAGGTGAGAAAAAAACTTCACCAGCCCGTTTAAATCTCCCTAAATCTAACTACGTTAGCGACTCGAGTGGTGAACCGAAGCAAAATCCTTTTCTCGCACGTCGTCCTCGATGAAGCAGGCTTCCAGGGTCGACAGGACTCGCAAATGATACGTAAGACATTTATTTCATCGAAGAAATAAATCGGGGGGCAGAACCTGTCAGGCATACAGAGTGACACGCTGGATACGTCGGAGTGAAGGGATTTCATGCGCGGAGAAAATGAATTCGTTGGATCTGTTAAAAATTATTTGGAAGTCGCAAGTAATTATTTATTTATATCAATTTGATCTTTCTTCATATTAATTAAGTAATTCTTCCTTGTAATCACATACCATTTCACATGATTATAAGAAAGAAATATCTAATTGATGTGTACTAAAATATTTCATTGGTGCAAATAAATAATTACCTGCGACCCCGAAAGTAATTTTCATTAGATCCAACTAATTCTTTTTCTCTGTGCGGTTACATTCCATAGGTGCAACATTACAGACGGAATGCAACCACGAAACCCATCTTCCGGAAGTACAAAGCGTATCACCTTGTACGTATGTAAAATAAAGAGTCTCGAGACTCTCATCGACGATAAAAAGAGTGGGATCCCGCATTTGGAGAAACATTTTTGACTCCCCTCCTTCGCGGTCAGCGGGGAAGCGTAATCTGGGAAATTTGGAGGAAGATACGGCGGGTGAAAACTCTCTTTTTCCTGTAATTCGCCAAAGAATTCCCGCTTAGTCCAACTGCGGCCGCTGAAAAATTTGACCGCGGATCGCATTAAGGTAATGGCGTTGAAATTAAAGTGGGAAGGTTCCAGGGTGTGACCGCCGAGGCTCCATCCTCTCCCGCGCTCACGGGCACCCCATACATTCGTCCGCCGGGTGTTCCTTCACCCCGAGTCGAGACCGGTGGTCAGAACGCGGATACCGGCCCTTAGGAACAAGGGTGAGTCGATCGACTTCCTCCTGAGAACGCTGAAATAGGTGCCGACACTTCGCTATCGGATCCTGTTCGGGGCACGGCGCGAGCCCCTTATCGCGCCGAATTACGACGTTATCCCGCCGACGAATCCGGTCGGGCAGACGGGATCGATGGGAATATCGTCCGGTCGCGAAGCTCAGGCGACCGAGAGGGATGGAAAGCGTCAAGAAGTGGATGGCTTCCACTGGGGCTGTTTATTCTTCGAAGGAAGAAAGACTCTCGCATAATTTAAATTACAATCTCATATTTATGAAGATTCACGTCGATTTGATCTCCATCCACTGAGAGAAGAAACGTTAATTCAAATAATCTTATTTTTCTCTTTCGCTAAAAATATCTATTCGATTCAAACGAGTATTTCTCAATGTGAATGCACGAAGAAAAAGGATTGGTAAATTTTACAGTAGATCCCAGTAACAGGGCTCCTCGGGAGGTGAAACAGCGTAATTTTTACAGTTCGTAACAGTATAAACATCAGTTTGTACAGTAAAATGTATATACTATATTAACGGGAGATTGGTAAAATTTCCCATATAAACTAATGTTTAAACTGTTACGAACTGTAAAAAGTACGCTGTTTCACCCCCCAAGAAGCCCTGTTACTGTAAAAATTGCTAATCCTTTTTCTCCGTATAAACATTCCGCGAATTTCGACGATCGGTAAAATATCTCTTCGCGAGCGCCAGCAGTATTATTTCAAGCCGAATACATATTTAGCGGATGTAGAAAAACGACCTCCGTCGAATCAACGAATGCTTTCTCTTGGTTTACGAACACCCCTGAAACCCGAGTCTTTACGGCCGCATAAAAATAGTGCGTGCGGCAACCCACACCGTGAAAGGGGGTAGATACACTCCAAAATAGTATTTCTATTTAAACCCACCCCACGACTACATCGCGACCCGAAGATGCCGACCACGAAATATCCACGTATGTCGCTAATCCTCCGAGATCGTACGTCTAACTAATATTTCATGCGTCTGGTATATTTTCCCCCGCGTCTATAAATATTAGGCACGAAGGTTACGAGCTACCTCTCGTACATGTGCCGAAATAGGATTCATAATTTAATGTCTAGGATGGACTTTAGGCCCCGAAACAAGGAATCCTCCCTCGTATCGTAAAAGTCCTATTCGTCTTTCGTCCTCCCTTCTCGTTCTCTCTCGGTTCCTCCCCCTCCCGTCGTCCTCCGAATATGTGGGTATCGAGTGAGGGCCGGGGTTGGTTCGGCTCGGGTAGGGTTGGGCCGAGACGTCGGGCGCAGGAGCAGAACGCAGAGAGGACCAACGGACGGGATGTACCGATATAGGGACGGAAGGACGGACGGACGATAGAGGGTAGTAGCGCAACCGAGCACGAACCCGACAGTCTCCCGTCTAGACACCCTCGTCGACGGACGGCACCCCGCTCCCAGGTAAGCCGGACGGACGTACTCCTCCTAGCCATCCCTGCCGTACGTTTTCTTTCCCTTGCTTTTTCCACCCTTCGGACCTTCTCCCCTGTCCGCGTTGGAAGGATCCAGAAGCGATCGAATAACGCGACGCACGACCGCTGCACCCTCGCGACGAGAAATTCTTCGTGGGAGGAATATAAGTGGGGACGTTTTGTTGTAAAAGTGTCGTTCGGGTGTAAGGGGTGCGGAAGCGGTAAGGTTGGATCTATTTTTCTGGGGAAATTTTGGAAGGGTTTCTTTTGTTTTCTCCGTGAACTGCGTAGTGCCGTGTACATTTTTCTTGAGAGTCACACGAGGCCTGTGAAGATCGTCTATCGAAGCGTCTGTCTCTCTGTTCGAAGTTTAGAATATTAAAATATTCGAGGACGGTGGTGGAATTGTGATCTGAGAAGAATTTCAGTCGACGCCTGAGAGGATGTGCAAGGTGATACGCTTTATACAGCGCGGTAAACGGGATTCGTGGTTGCCATCCGCCAGGCGCGTCTGGAACCGGTAATGCTGTGCGTATGGAAATCAATGACGAAAAATAATTTACTCCGACGTATAAAGCCTAAAAATCATCCTGTATTTGCTGCGTTGATCGGCGGCCGATACGAAATTACTCTCGTTGCTTGATCATTCGTGTATCGTGTTAATATCGTGTACATTTTTTGGGCGGTTTTTTTAATCGTGAAAATTTAATTACGACAGGGGCCGAAACAATCACAGCTGTAATTCCGCAGGAGGATCCATACAATTTCCCGATTCCATCCGTCTCCCCTTCAAATTATAGACTCGACAAAGTAGACGTATTGCGAAATAGAAAACTGATCGCCTATTCAAATTGAACACGCCACGAACGCTTCGATCATTAGTATCCCTATATGTGTACGCCTATACGCAAAGGATGAATAGAAAGGACATATCGTCGCTCCTACTTTTTCTTTCTATCCACGAGAACTACCTAGGTTCACTGAATGTTATAGTTAGAGATGCAATATATAGGCTATTGACATGACAGCACGCTAAGCACCCTCGTTAAACTTTCTTCGAGCAGCACAATACTTTCGGACAATTTCTCTCGTAATTCACGCTATTTCTTGCGAATTAGAAAAATAGGAACTTTCTTAAATAATATATTCCAATGTTTTCTTATCTCAAAGTTGATGAATGTAGAAAAATGTCGATATCTACCCCTAGTGGGCATTTTTCTCCGTGTTTACTCACCTTTATACTCGCATACGCGTCGATATGCAAGGATCGCGTGTTGCTTCGTGATCCTGGAAAAGTTCGCGGTGGATTTCAACGCGAATCGTGCGGCTGAAATATTATATTAAACGCATGTAGGTTCGTGTCGCGGGAATCTGGGAGTTTCAATTGAAAGGGAAAGTCCGCGAGGTCGCCAGGGGTCGGGGGGATGCTCAGGGGGTTGAACTTTGCTGTTACACTTTAGCAGTTATAACTGCGCTATAAATTGGAGGGTGTTTATGAGTTTTTTAGGAGGGAAGAGGGAAATTGAAATATAGGTAGATGTATAATTTATCGACATTGCGATATGATTATCGCTAGGGCTGTTCTTACGTCGAAAGGCGCTATGCAAATATGTATACATATTATACGATATAAACATTAACACGCGCAGTTCCGAGAATTTAACTATGAATCATCCGCCGTGCGTTCCTAGCAATCGCTTGCAACGTGTAAAGCAGGAACGGATCAAAGGGGTGAATCGAGTCGCGTTACTCCGCGTAGCATATATTATTCGCTGTCTCGAAAAATAAAAAATACGTACTTAATCAAATATAATCAAATATATTATATACTGAGAAAAAAGATTTGCTTCACCAACTAACTCTTGGTAGGCTCAACAAAATAATATGGATAAATACGAGCCGATTAAACGTTCTTTTGCTACAAAAAAAATTGTTTCGTCAAAGGTTTTTTGATATATTAGCACAGATTTTGAATACATCAAAATCGTTTTTTTTTGTAGTGAAGAAATCATCTTGTCGTTTTATTAAAATAACCATAATCCATGCGAATTTTAACTAGAAATTAATAAAATTACTTTCTTCTTGTTAACTTTCATTTTGTTGTCAGAGCAAAAATTTATTTTAATGAACGAAAGGCTTTGTTCTACTATCAAAATGACTGATCAAAATTACTTTTATCATGTAACAAAACATATTACAGCTATTTCGTATTCAGAACCAAGCATTCCTATAAATTAACCAAATGTTTTGGTGAAATCAGCGAAATGTGCGCAACAAAATAATTATTTTTATTATGGCTGTAACTTTTTTCTCAGTGTAGACACGATAAAAGAGCAAAAATGAAATTACAGATAAATATCGTAGATCACAGGGTTAATAAATACCGAATATCGCGAACAGTAGAGAATTGGGCGAATCAAAAAGACGGATGACTAATGGAAAGCTTATACATAGGTAGAAAAAATCACACAACGTGAAAAACGTATCGGATTCCAGTATCTACGGTCTATCGCGGCGCGCCTCCTTCCCCCTCGGGGTAGTATCTCCAAATACCCCTCCCTATCCTCGTCTCTCATCGGAATAGTACTTATTAACGAACCCAAAAGTAGACTAATCACCCCTGCTCGTCCGTATGTACATACAATTTATCTCTCATATTTTTCCCCCGCTCCCCTCCATCGACATAACAATTCCAAACACACCTTCCGCCGGAATTCCTTTTATAGACTAATCTAAAAGCGTGCTAATCATCCCTTATCTCTTCGTATACCCGTATACCCTCTCTTCGTGGTACACGTAGATCGCCAGACGACTTATATCAGCTCCTCTAATGATGAAATTTTTATATCAGCCCCTTTATGGAATACCTGTACGAGCTTACACGTGTACATATCACCGTGTCGCACGTGACACGTTCACGCACGTGCTATGCCATAAACGTTTTTATAATTACTTAGTGTTCACGGCACCATACGTCGCCCTTTTCCGGGCATACATACATATATAACGACTATGACGAAACCATTACAGCCGCGATGTACTGAAACGACACTGGCGATCTACATCAACCTCCACGTGCCCTGTTTTTCACCTCCACACCCATTCCCATCCCGTATATCCCACTCACACCCTCGTGACTCTCCCCGAGAGCAGGACACTCCGCGTGAGACGTCAGCCACACCCGCGCGACACGCATCACGACAGACGGCCGCGAGCAAAAAGCATCGCGCCCGATTAAATTTCCAACCCGGACGAACGTTTCTCGCGATTAAAGCCTCTCGCTGTCGGCCGCGCGCGCGCTCACTCGCGGCTTTAATTAACTCGCGACGGTAATTGCCACGACGACCGCGAAGTCGAAGTCGAAGGTACCGCGCGACGCGCCGTTAACAAATGCAGCGACGAGGGTAGCTAATTTCTGGCTCGTGCTTCGACTAATGTCTATGATAGCGAGTAGCGATGGGCGGGCAAGAGGGGTGAAGGGGAGGTGCGCGATCACGTGTATACGAAGTGCGAGAAATGGGAGGTATGGGTAAACGAGAAGGAGAGAGAGAGAGAGAGGGGGGGAGGGAGAAATAGGGGGTGCACGAAAGAGAAATTCACCAGAGTATTCGGCATCGACCGACAGTGCCATTCGTTCTGCCCGGCACCCCCCGACGCCCTTCCAGAAGCCCCGAAAACTACCCGCGCCCAACACTACACCCCGGCGAGACCTAATTGCCCCGACCGCCTCTTTTCTCCATTCTCGCTACACGCTCCCGCGGATGGGATCCCGCGCACGACCCCTTGTCTCATCCCCGTGCGAAAATATCTACCTTTTTTCCCCCCTCGCGCGTCGCTCTCTTTCTTCGGACCTTGGGAAGATCGCGCGCGTGCGAATTAAGGCAGGAGGGATTGACTCTAACTTTCTCTAATTACGTTAGAGCAGCTACACTGCCTTCGCGACGAATTTGCTCTCTTCCGAAAGCCTTAAATTAAACGTGCTCGAAATTCCTGGCGTTCCTTGGAACGAAACATTTCTAATTCCATCATTTTTCTACTCATCTCTCGTTCAGACGAAAACTTCAAGCGCATCAAATTAAGCGTCCCGATAAATAATTAAGCGATAACGGCTTATTTTACACCGCGATATTTTCACGCTCCTCCTTTCTCGTCCGCCGACTCCCGCGGAACACACGCGACGCGAGGACCCCCGCTTACCTATGTATACGTATATCGGAACGATTGGAATCGATTCGATAAAAATATCAGTGAGGAAAATCGGAGCGTTTTTCGGAGTCCGCTCGTTGGCAGCGTGCATGCGTATCGCTATCGCGATGGAAATCTTGTCGAAAGTGCCCGCATGGCTGGGAATAATACGAGCGCGACGACGGGGGTGATTTTGGTTGATCATCGCTTTATCGTAACGGCGCGAACGAAAATGATTTTACGAGGCTTTGCGGTATCATCTTCGGGCATTACCGCGCGATCTGCTCCTTATTTCTCACGAAGTACGTAATCTGTTTAGTTTTTTTGTCGCTGTACAAATATTCGTGTGCGTAGATACAGGTGATCAGTGTCTATGTAAATTGGAAACATACACTGTTAAAAATTAAGAATCGAAAGAACTTGAATTTTCATTAGTAGGAGAGAATCGTCGAATTTAGATCGGCGCCTAGGATGGATCGTCTCCTCGAGCAATACAATTTCATTAAAATAATGTCACTGTTTGAATGACGTCATTTTTTTTGTCAAAGTGACTTCAAACTTCTTTCAGAAATGACAAAATAATGATAAAACCTCATTATTTTGTTATTTTTCAAAGATATTTGATATCATTTTGAAAAGGAAAATGACGTAATTTAGTGAGTGACACTATTTCGAGTAAAGTGTATTGCTTGGGTCTGTATTCAGAACAGTAAGGATATTTTGCGTTTTTTGGTCAGTTAATTCATAATACGCTCAGACCCAGACTTAGATGACACTCCTTTTCCATTAATTCTGACTGCCACATTTGCAGCCAGTGGCGCAGTAACAGTTTCCCAAGGAGAAATGGCAGATCAAGTTGACATCCAAATGATATCCACATGACGTCCCTTTAAGTCAAAGTAACATCATTTGGAAGTCATCTCGACTTATCATTTCTCCTTGGGTCTAGACAAGGGGTGGTCCAACTTAGAGGCTGGTTCAAATTCGGCTACTCTCCCCTACCTGAAGACTTCTACCGTATCTCGATGTTCATTTCTTTTTGACTAAAATTCAAAACAATAGTACGTTATAGGCACGACGATTTATTATTTTGCGTGATATTTCAGATACAAATGTATAGTCGATAATCGCTTCAATTTTCAAATGAAATGTTTAACAGAGTGCTCTTTTCTCACGGCGCTTATCTCGAGCCGGAGTTCGATACCATATTCTTATCGTGCCATTGCTCTCTACGCTCTTCAAAGGCCCGACCCACCGATAAGCTCTATCAAGTTCACTCGTCACTCGGCCATCGCGTCCAGAAATAGACGAGAATTTTCCCGCGATCGTAACGATTACCCCCGAGACCTTGAAAGAGTCCAGTCTATTCCCGACGACCTACCCCACTTACGTAACCGACGGTTATCCTCCCTCCCTTCGCCCGCGAACTTCCGCATAGCGAGCGCGGCTCGAGAGCCCCGCTAATATGCGCGGTGCAACCGTACGAACCTCGGGAAATGGGTTAGCGTCCAGGAAGTGTAGATGCGCTGCCGATAAGAACATACCCTCGCACATTTCCGTCGCGGCTACATGTTTATCTATCGCGCCCGCGCGTTTCGTGACGCCCGCTTGTTCCCGCGCCGCGGGTGACTCGACGGGCGGGCCTGCACTCTCTCAGATGCACCTCGATAAGTAAAGCGGACAGGTATGCGCGGCGCACCTACGATTTGTCGCGCCAACCGCCGTTTTATGCCGCGTGCGCCGCGCTAACGGTAAGACGTATGCGCGCTTCCCGACGGGCGCGATTATTGCGATGAATTATTTTGCGGTAGACAAATTGTTATCGCAGGACATGATGTAGTTAGAAGACGCGAGAAACTCTCCCACGCGTTCGTCTTCCTCTTCGGGGAAATATGACATCGACGGGGGCGAGAAAACCTCCCCCCGCGACGACACAAATTTCAATTCCCTTAACCTACTTTACTGCTGCGTTTCATCGATCGCGGTATCTCGTAAATCACGGAAATGCGTGCTGTACCAGCAGCGGTGCCACGCACGACGCGGGGGAGGAATCGGGGAACCAGATGGGGGAGAGCGATTTCATGGGGTGGCGCGGTGTCGCGGTATGGGATCGTTGGTGTGGCCATTCGTGAGAGTGTCCTTGGAAACATTTCGTGTGTCGGTGGAACATAATGTAGGCTCGAAAGAAAGTAGGAGAAATTCCCGGTTAACATCGGACCGGAGTTAATTGCCAGCCCGAATGAAATAATCCTCGAATCGGTCGAGAGATGACGACTAGTAGAAACTCTCGGGTCGAATCGGACGAAAGACCGGCGGGGCTCGAATACGATTACTTTCATGCATTTTAAAGGATCGTCGTACGTACACGCTCGTCCTTACACGCGTCATACGTGCCTATATGTACGTATAGGCACATACAAGTAAAACAGTCAGGTCGAACACGCTTCGCGAGACGGATCAATACCGCCACCAATGGCACTCGCTCGGGTTATCGGGGACGACGCGAACGCGGTACAGGTTTTCTCATTACTCCTTTGAAACCGAGAGGAAAGGAAGCCGGAAGTCGGACTCGAAGGCGTTGAAGTCGAGCCGCGAGCGCGGCAGGCCCGTCTGACCAAACGCGGGGGCGATACTACTGGCGTGAGAGGCGCTCACGATCGACATTTAAACCGTTCCACACATAATTGCAATTGGTATCTCTAGTTTCGACGTATCTCCATTTAGAGCTTTATATATTTACGGGAGACTGAGCGGAAGAATTATTCCGATTAAAAAAGAACGCGTGAAATTCGAAGAATAATTTTGATTATAATATATGTAGAAGAAAAGACGGTGTCCAGAGGTCAGGAAATTCTGGAAAACCTGGAACTGTCAGGAAATTGTGTGGATGAGGGAAAAGTCAGGGAAAATAAAACATTTTCTGGAACTTTTCGAAAATACTTAAATTTCTCAAATATCTTGACTTCTATTCTATTAAAATTTTTAACAATTTATATAGAAATCGAAAAAAGAGTGTTCCATACGTGCATATGTACGTATCCATGTTCTTTCTTGTTTTAAAAAAGGTCATTAAATAATAATATGATTTGACAAAATTATATTATTTTAATATTTAATTCTCAGTCATCATAACCCGTTCTATGAATATTAGTTAATTTGTTCATTTGACGAAAAATGATTGATGCGTAACACTTTATAGGAGATCTATACCTATAGAGCGCGGTAAAGGATATTTGGTTACTTCAGACTAGAAAACCTGGAAAAATCAGAGAATTTCCTTTTTAAACTTTACTAAACACCGCAAGAAAACTTATAACAATTCCTTTCGTTTGAGTAAAACGGTCCATCTAAATAGTTTCCGGATAAAAACGCAGAAACTAAGAAAATAGCGTCAAACCGTAAGCGAAAGTAAAAAACTCCCCACGTTCGACTCGGCGATGAAAGATTAATAGCGAATCGCTCCAGAGAAAAAGAAAAGTTAATTTCTTTCTCCACTCCTACGTGTAGAAGCCAAGAAAATTACATTATACATCGTACTAAAGTCAGAACAATCCCTTCCCCCTGGTCCGGCTCGCCGATGAAAGATTAAGAAACGGTCGTTTCGGTAGAAAAAAAAGGCCAAGAAAATAACATCCAACCATAGCACGAAAGTAAAAGCGATATCCCCTTCACCCCCCCGAACGGATTCATGACCACCCATGAGCGCGACAGTATTTAATCGTATACCGCCAGAGAAAAAATTTCTAATCTATAATCTCTCGGACGACCAACTAAATATATAGTTATCTCAATGAAATATGTACTTAAAGTACCTAAAATTCAGTAGAGGTAACTAGATACTTATAGCTGCTTTAACTAAATATTTATTCAAATAACTATATACAATATTTAGTTCTTCAAACTTTAATTGAATCAAACGATCTTCTTTTTCAATTTAGTTAACACTATACTTCCACCGTTCGACTGACAAAACTTTGTTTCAAACAAACTAACTCCGATTGACTTAATAAACCAGTAAAATTGAATTGATTTACATCTACCAACAAATTTAATTTTATCGAATGAAACGAAAAAAATTTAGTTATTCCAACTTTGCATACCTATACAGTCCAATCAAACGCAAGATAGTTAATTTGACGAATTCGAACCTCCAACCCAAACAATTTGATTGGAGCAATTAAATTTTTTTCTCAGTGCACCTCTTCTCTCATAGAATTCCACTCGCCCGACCCGTCACGGGGTTCCTCCACTCGCTGCCGGACTAAATTTGTATACCTCGAGATCTTCCACCCCCATAGCCGTAACTCGCAAAACCGTGAGTTGCCATTCGTTCCACAGCGAGGAATACGGAATATAATCGCAGGGTGGCATAGAATTAATAAAGAAACAGATACGCACGGCGGAGTAGTGGTGCAAGGGAAACTTCGAGGTCGAGGGAAGGTTAACGGTCGAAGGCACGAGACACGCACGGCGCGTTACGTTCACCCCGTTTTTCTTTGCACAAGCCTCGGGACGGCTTTATCGAGCGCGCGCGGCGCGCTACCCCCCCGACGCAACGTCGTCGGGCACGTCGCGCGGGGGTGGCTCGCTCGCCGGAAGAATTGCATTAGACTCATTGCGAGATAATCGAGCGACCGCGCTTTGTGTAGAGCTTCGATCGGTCGTTCGTTCGTTCCCCGTCAACGTCCCATATCGTACGACGATTTGAAATATGTAGTTTGCGAATTTTTTACGAGCCTCTTGAATATTTATAGGAGACGTAAGCTACGTGCGTGAAGCTGATCGGGGTGGATGTAACGTACGAGGACTTGTATTCGGGTTGAGTTGAATAGAATTGTGAGATATGGCTTCGTGTACCTATGTACGATATATCGAAAAGTCATTCGTTCAAGGAAATGTATGCCTACTAAAAATGTATTCGATTAGAAATGTTCTTTCGATTGCATTGTATATCATATGAGGCTAAACTTATACGCCAGGATACATCGATATTAAAAGTAATCTTCAAAAAAGTATTATATAAAAATGAGCCAAAAGCTCACAGATAATGAGATAATGGTAATTCGAGTTTTTTTCCTGGCGAGTAAGTTTAGCTTCATGTGTGATACATACATACATATTTAGTTGAAAATTTTGTGCTGAAAACTGTCCACCCCCACTGTATGTAGAAATCAACTGATTATTTATGTCAATTTAACATTCCTTGTGTTAATTTCAACACAAAAAATATTGGACTAATACGAATAAACGGTTGATTCTAACATAAAAAAATTGGTAGACCATTTCCAACAAAGAATTTCTAACGACGATTTATAAGAAGCTGTCGACGGAGGAATTACGGAGGTTCTTATCCACTCCGTCGATTGATCCTAACTGGCAGCGACGTATCGGGGCCTCGCCTGCGGTTAACTAATCGCTCAGCGCCAATTATCAAACTCGGCGGTAATTAAACCGAACAATTTGGAGAATCTCTCGACTCGACCCCCCCCCCCCCCCTCGCCCGATCATGAGACGACGACGGTTGATGATCGATGACCAAACGTGTCGTTCGTTACTGCGCGCAATTATTGGGTCGGGGCACGAACTTGGTCACGGTTTATCGCGATGGAATACGCCAAGGTTAAACGCCCCTGGTAGCCACCCTAAGAATTGCTATAGTACATCCTACAACGCGTCTCGCCTTCGCGTGTCTCGCTACGTTTGCGTGTACACACGTGCAGTCGCACAGACATGGCGTGTGTACTTATCTATCCACCTCCGAGAATGTTTTTCCACCCCTTCTTAAGGGATAACTAAGGACGCGTTCCTCGAATCGGAGACGCATTCGAGCTTTGAATTAAAATACAGCGTAGGATGCGTATCATGCGCATGACAAAATTAACAGAGGAATCTTAAAAAGAAGAGTGCCTCCAACGTGTAATTCGGTTTGCCCGCTAATTTTTTTATTCTATTTTCGAATAATTTAGACAAAATTATTTAACCTATATTTTTTCATTTTTCATTGTCGACCTTATTCAAGCTGGAAAACGATAATTAAAAATACATCTACGTCATCGCGTTGTAAGACGATCTCTCTCGCACTCGTTGCTTGCCATAAGTGCGTCTCTCTTGCGTTTCGATGACATCACAATGTTGTAAAGAAAGACGCACTTATAACTGCGAATAATTATTTTGTAAGAAATTTTCATTTTCGTGTGACATTAAATATGTATATAGATGACAAATTTAATTTAAAAACATGAATATTTGTTTAACGAAAAGACTGAACTTTACAAGAGGATGCATCCTAGTTGGTCCCTGGCTCCGCAGACTGACGTGTATTACAGGTGACTTCCAATTCCTCAATTTTAACCACGATCGCGATAAGTTAATTACGCATTCCCCTCCTGATTGTTATACCACGAATTCCTCGAAGCCTGAAATACATGAAAATTAAATCGAGACGCATGTAGTCCGTATCAGCACGATCTTTTACAGTCACGATTTTTTCTACATCAATCCCTCAATTACCCCCACGTAGTATAAAATAACTTCGTCAATTTGCATCTCCGTAGACGACAATCGTTTCTCGCAGATCAGCGCTGCGATACCTCCGAGAAAAATCGTTCTCGCGCGACACCCGCGCACGCGTTATCGTCACAGTTGGCATCGACGTACGCTTAAGCGGGCACCTGCACCCAACTTTAACGCTCCAGATGGCAGACGCGCGATTGAAATTTCGAGCCTCTCGCAACACGCAACCCGCCAAGACGCCAGAGACGTCTCTGTGGACTCGCGCACCACCCTTTGACCGATTACGAGAGAGAGAGAGAGTATACATATTTATAAATCACACCTTAACACGGTAGTTAGTAGTCTGGAGGTATACGGCACCTTCGACCATGTTACTCGCAAGGAACGCGAGCTTTTTGCTGGCTACCAAGTAACTGCATATAGTGGTAATTGGATATTTATTCATACGTACGTACAGTAGTAATTCCAAGGCGCAGACTTATCACCCGTATATCGACACGCTCATTATTTAACTCTCGCTGTTTAGGTCGTATACGTACTTAGAGGCGTTGCTCTCACCTTGCCATGTGACGTCACGTGAGCCAGAAAGAGCCACGACACGTAAAGTGTAGAAACCATTCACGAAACTCCTCGGCGAAACTTTTAGCCCGCACTTTGGCCTTTGCTCTCGCGCGCGCGCGCGCGCGGTACTATATACATAACCTTTTCTCGTGTATTGTACGCAACAGGTTAAGCGGATAATCTCGTCTCTCTCCGCCTCCCGATAGCGAGGTGACGAGAGCGCCCCTGCCCACTGTCTGCCGACAGATTTGGTATCGAAGTCTAGGGTGTGTAGAGTAAAAAGTCGAGTACCTAATCGCGCGAATGGAACCGCAACAGACGCCGAGGTCCTCGGTGGATCCCGCTGCGGGAAGGGGTGGAATGATGGTAAGCAATATGTCTGGGCAAAGTACGACGGTAATTATTCTCGTAGGAAAGTTCAGGGGATGAGGATGATATACTCCCAGGCGGAAAAGTTGTATATATTTTGTATGTGATCCACATGTGGATTTGGTCATACATTCATACATATGTATGTGCCCATAATTACGAAAGTGGTCTGTCAAAATTAAAAAAAAAAAGTTTATCTGTTATTAATTTAGTTTTAAATAATGTGGTGTGAAGTAACTGATACTCATTTTTTCTTTAATTTTAACTTAGACCACTCATAATTATGAGCACATATATGAATTATATATTATAATTTCTATATTAACCATATATGGATCATATACGGATTGTACAAACATTCAAAAATCCAAATACAATCCACATATTATTAATATAGAAATCATATACATATAATTCATGCATGACCAAATTCACATACGGACCATATACAAATTATATAGAACTTTTCTGCCTGGACTGAGAAAAACATGGTATATACAATTAAATCGGCGATTATGGGTGGGGGAATGCAGAATTATTTGCTTCGATTAATAAATTTGGTCATAACGATTAACGGCTATTTGAAGGAAACAAGCTGTAGTCCATTCGAGTCAATTATTAGTCCAAGTAACTAGATCTGCATTCCCCCAACAACAACCACTGATTTAGTTAAATCTACTGCATTTTTTCTCAGTGCACTGTGGTACCACTATGATCAAAGGTATCCTCGAAATTGAAAACGATCGGGACTTCTTCGATCGCGATCCATCTACACCTCGATGCGACGAAGAGATCGCCGCAGTAGCAACAGCCTCGAACCGTGCGTCCGAAAGCGAATCACCACCGCGTTTCCTTTCCGCACCGGAAGGCGGTCGCCGTTCGCCCGGCGCAGACCCAAGGCTAATCCCAGCTCGCGCGATCGAAATCTCGATACGTCGTTATACACACTCGCGATCGATCGGAGAAGGGCGTAGGGAGACGCGCGCGCAAGGGAGAGAGATAGCAAACGGTGGCAGGCACGGGGTGCTGCGGCGGTAGAGGGTCGCGTCGGGACGTCACCGTCTCGCGTTATCGAGAGATCGATTGGGCTTGGGGCCAATCTACCCTTTTGCCATTCGAATCGTTTCCATTACGATGCCCGTAGCCGGTCGCTATACGTTGCAGAGGCGAAGGGTTGCACGTACGGCTGTACGGTTTCACGAGTGGGACGGCGATAACGACGAGCTGCGCGACAAATTTCGCCCCCGTCTCGCGCGATGTCCTCCGCGCATTCATCCGTCAGAAGGATGAGTAATGCGACAAAGATGGAACCTTGATTCGATTGAAGAAAAATGTGTCGCTTCCGGAGCTTTGCCCCTTGTTGGCAATTAACGCGACGACTGAATCGTCCGACCCACGCAACGTACGCGTGCGTTACGCGGTACATGCATTACATGTACGCCGACGTACGTAAGTAAATCGGTCAGCACAGCGCGTTACGTAGGCGCGCGCGTGCCTTCCGCGAAGCGACTCTGACGAATCGCGCGCAAAAATCGATCGCAAGGCTCCCCGGCCAGCGGCGACTCCGGCGAAACGGGATGAGTTCCCGCCGTGTGCCGCAGGAGTACGATTCTACAGGGCGCGCGGGGATCCGCGTAAGGGGATTCCCGATTACGTGTCCGGGAAAGATTTGATAAGGGAAAAAATGCCCGACGAGAAAGCAAGCCTTATCGCGCGACTGCCACCTGCACTCCACACCGCGCGCTACTCTCGCGTGCGCGTGCACGGTGTATCTTTCCGTCTCGTACAGCGAGCGAACACGATACCGAGTAATGTCGTTACGTACGGTTGTTACGCGGGCTCGGAACGTGTCGCATGTGCGTTCCCATGTAAAACGGTACGCGGCGAGGAAAATTATTTAGAAAGTGCTCGAATTACTCGGAGAATCTCGGACGTTTACGCTGTTGTTTGGTCGGCCGATTACGCGTGGGCTGTTGCACTGAGAAAAAAAAATTGGTCGCATCGATTTATTCGTTTCGAATGATTTCAGGCAACGAAATATTTTCTTCATTTGGATAATTGTGTTCGATGCAATTTGTCCGTTTATTTGCAACTAATATGTATTTAATCACTACAAATTTGTTTTCTCAATGTACGTAAGGTCTAATGAAATTGACGAGGTGAAGTTTATCTCGGTTGTTCCACTCCTCTTTATTTAATTCGAAGGAGAGTATAAGAGTAGTTATACCTCCCTCGTGTGTGCGTGACGATAAATCTTTTTACCTGCGGGAGACGCAACGTAGCGACGGTTTTATAGCGACTCGGTGTCTATACGCGCCCTTGTAGCGTGTCACATATGCGTTTCGGGGGAGAGAGAAATTGTGTAAATATATTTTAATCGGAGAGTGTCGTTATTTATTTTCCAATTTAAACCTCACAGAAGCATCCGAAGAAATGCCAGTGTTCTGCCGCAGGTTCGTCAGAATCCGCCTTTACCGCCGGCCTTCCAAACACGACCGCAAGGTCCGCCGCAATCCTCCGCGCCGAGGTACCCCATAAACGATGGTCCCACGGGAGGACCGCGCTTAGCGACAGGACAACAGCAACCTCCTCCTCTACGTCGCTTGGATAGTCGCTCGTCGGTAATTCCTCCTGGCACCGCGCAGAGTCCGTATCCCAGGTTGCAGCGTCCTCCTTATCCTCCCGGAGGAACAGGAGCTCCGTTCGGTCCCAGGCAACCAACTCTTCAGGGTCCTCCTCAGGGTCACTATCAAAATTCTCCTCAGGGTCCTCATCAGGGTCCTCATCAAGGTCCTCATCAAGGTCCTCATCAAGGTCCTCATCAAGGTTTCCAACAGCGATTCCCCCCTCAAGGCTCCCAAGGTTCTCGCAATCCCCTCCCGCGATTTCCCACGGGACCGCGAAACGGGCCTCCGCCAGGTCCCAACGATTTTCCTCGACTGCGTAATCCGGTTGCTTCGGATCCCCGAGCGTTTCACCCGCAAGGACAACATAACTTCGAAGCTCACCCGCGACCAAGTCTGGAAAGGTCCAGATATGATCCGACCGTGAAGGACGAGCCGCGCAACAGCAAGATCCTCAACGAACCCCTGACCGGAAAGCCACCCCTGAACCCGTCTTCCTCGCGATCCGAGCTGAGGATGGAGCGAATCGAGATGAGCAAAGTCGCGGAGGAAGCGACGGCGATGAAGAAGAACAACGCGGCGCACGAGAACGACGAGGAGAACGACGACGACGACGTGGTCTTCGATACCGAGCGGAACGGACCCAAGAAGTTACTCAATAATGCCCCACCGGCGAATCAAAAAGAAACGATTTCGACGACGATCATCGCGCCTACCGCTAAAACGGAGATGTCCTCGACGAAGAACAGCGATACACGAGGAGAGAAACCCGAAGAGGTCGTCAACGCGAAGGGTGAGTTATCCAAAGAGTTCATCGCCGAAGAAAAGAAGCTGCAAGAGGCCAGAGCGGAGTCGAGGTTGTCCTTCGGCGGCGAGGAAGCTCCCGCGATCTCGGTATCGCCCGCCCCCTCCGTCGAATCGCAATCGCAAAGATCGACGACGTCCTCGCTGGATGTCGAAGCGGAGCTGACGTCCGGTAAGAGCACTCCGATCGCGGTAAAAGCCGAGGACTCTCCATCGGCGAGATCACCGGAGAACAGTACCGACGTCGACCCCAAGGCTAATGGCGATGCCAAGTCGTTCCCCGAGAGACCACCGACGACCTTGCCGCCTCAGTCGCCGAGTAACTTGAAGCAATCTACACCAGTATCACGAGACTCCCCTAAAAACGCTCCCCCGGAGCATTCACCTGAGAAAACTACTGTTCACAGTACTCCCACCCCTCCTCCTCGCTCGCCTCTTCCTCAAATCAACTCGAACTCGCGCCCGGAATCGGCGCAAAGTCTTCTAGACGATTCCAGTGCGAAACGATCGCAGGACTCGGTCTCGCCGGTCCCACCAGCTCCGCCTAAAGTTCCTCAGGGCTCCGCGGGTGCTCCGGTAGCCGTTAAAGAACCCTCCAAGTCTCCGACGATTTTGAATTCCATTGATTCTGCCGCTAAAGAGCTCTCCAAGTCTCCGACGACTTTGAACTCCGTTGATTCTGCCGCTAAAGAGCCTCCAAAGTCAGAGTCCTCAGCGCCTTCTCCTAAAATCCCTCCCAGCCCCACACGCAACTCTCTGACACCTGCCAAAGACGCTCCGTCCAAGTCTCCCTCTCCGGCGCCAGCGGATGCTTCCGCCTCGCCGAATCGTCCTCCGTCTAGAACTTCTCCAGCACCGCCAACGATCCCTTCGACTACGGAAGGTCGCGAGAAGCAGTTGACGGGCACCGCGACGGAGTCGTTGAAGTCTCCGTCGTCAGCGAAGACGGCCAAGTCTCCGTCGCCGGCGAAATCACCTTGTGAGAGCGTCAAGGGCTTCGACAATGGCCAGAGGAGATCCCTGTCGCCCAAATCATCCCCTGCGTCGAGTCCACTGCAATCGCCAAAGTCGCCGGGTGGCTCGAGGTTGCCGAGCGGTGAGAAGAAGAGGACCACCTTTGCCGAAGACTCGATGACGAGGAAGGAGAAGCAGGAGCAGGAGGAGAAAGTCAAGGAGCAGGCTAAACCGAAGAAAGCTGAAGTGACGACTCCGGAGAATCCTTCCGCGGTCAAGGGAAAACCCCCGACTACTCCGACGGGCGGTGCAAGACATTTGCACTCGCCGACGAAGCCCGCGCAGAAGCTGAAGTCGCCGGAGAAAAGGGCGTCGACGCCAGGTCGACAGTCAAGGAAGACAGGTTCTTAAAATGATCTGACGTATATATTTTACGGACGCTTGAATTGTATTCTTCTGCGAAAAATTTCATTACTTCGTATAGCTATATAAGCGGAGAATATTCTCATCTTATCGATCCAACATTTCCTCCCCTTAACGATATTTTCTCTCACCCCGTCGTCGATCGTTCGCAGCGTAGGGAAAAGAAAAGGATTTTGCTTCGGTCACCTTTCTGAAAGTTTCCTCGAGAGATTAAACTGTCATTGAAGTCTATTTGCGAAGTAGCAGAGCGGTGCAATGTCTTTGAAGCCGATTCTCATAATCTTGTATTGCTTCGCAGACGGAGATAACGATAGTGGAGTGGATGAGTCGACACAAGGTCACGTAAGTATCCGGCAACAGTTATAACAAGGATAAGGCGTCTTGAAGAGTAGCGAGTCTACAATTTTGCATCACCCTTGAAATTAAATGATCCGAAGGAGGTACCAACGACGAATGGAGTGGCCGGATCGCCCACGAAGAAGTCTCCATCCTCAACCACCCCAAAAACTACCAAAGACAGCGGAAAGAGATCGACGGCAGCCTCCCCGACGAAGTCGCCCAGCAAGACCGCCAAGTCTTCGCTCCCGAGGACACCCGACACCGCGTCCTCCGTTCCCGTGACCGAAAAGAAGAGTGAGTACACCGTGCGATCATTGTAGAAAAATTCATCTCGCCCGCTGAAGCCACGCGATACCAATATGCTCGGTCCGCCTTGACCTCGGCTTCCAGAAGTTCCCATGAACAAAGTCCACGTCGGCGCAGCACCCTCGCCGAATCTCAAGACGGTCAGGTCGAAGATAGGTTCCCTGGAGAATACGAGCTACAAGCCGGGCGGCGGCAAGGTGAAGATCGAGAACAGGAAACTCGATTTCAGCAAGGCGCAGCCCAAGATCGCTGCGAAGAACGAAAAGTACACGCCGAGCGGCGGTGACAAAAAGGTGACTAGGTTCTCCTGTTCTAAAATAGAACTTTGTTGACATTTATCTTCTTCTTCATCTTACACCTCGTCTTCCTCTTCATCTTCCTCTTCATCTTCATCTTCATCTACCTCTTCATCTTCCTCTTCATCTTCCTCTTCATCTTCCTCTTCATCTTCCTCTCCATCTTCCTCTTCATCTTTCTCTTCATCTTCCTCTAATGAAACACCCGACACAGTTAAATATTTTACCGCATCCCAATTCACGTAACCTCGAGAACCGCGCAAAATACATAGCGTAATGTGGCACGAGTTTCTTCGCGCGCAGATAACGCAAGTGAAGCTGCAGTGGAACGCGAAGCCGAAAGTGGGCTCATTGGAGAACGCGACGTACAAGCCCGGCGGCGGTGACAAGAAGATCGAGACGGTGAAGCTGGACTTCAAGGACAAGGCGAAGCCCAAGGTCGGGTCCAAGGACAACGCGAAGCACATGCCTGGAGGAGGAACCGTGAAGGTAAGGAGTCCCGCGGCGCCATCGCGTTCCTCTAGGATCGATCCAGGCGAGATGTTCGACAGGCATTTTCAATTTCTCCTCACTTCCATCTATAGGAATCGTAATTAGCTCAATCGAATCGTTTCCTGTCTCTTTGTATCTTTTTCTATTTCTGAGTCTCTCTTCATTTCTATCTGTCTATCGTGTATACGTCCATGCGTCTTTCCAAATTTTCTCTCAACTTCTTTCGCATGTTGCATTTCCACGTGGATCTCGTAACGAGAGTAACGAGAGGGTAGAACTTGATTTTTTATTCCATGGCGTCAAAGGGAAAGGATATAATTCGGCTGTACAATTATTTTTCAGATTTTTTTTCACTTTTTTCATATATTTTTGAACGATGAGCGCGACAAATTCTTCCACCGTGGTTCCCTCGATGCGAGCTTATTTCGAAATTCTAACGAAACATTCGCCCTTTCGTCAACGTTCCAC
Organism: Xiphydria camelus; assembly: GCA_963678675.1. Taxonomy (NCBI): domain Eukaryota; kingdom Metazoa; phylum Arthropoda; class Insecta; order Hymenoptera; family Xiphydriidae; genus Xiphydria; species Xiphydria camelus. The sequence continues at coordinate 26,501,095 of OY783195.1, read as the reverse complement.
GTTCGAATCGTACCGCATGGGAATGCTTGCGATATGTTTGTGACTGACGTGTAAGTCCTAACCGTCGTTAGACTCTTTCCAGCGTTGTCCTTTTTTCGATAGCGAGTAAACAATTTTAGTTGAAATAGGGCTGAGAGTTCTGTTTCTGATTATCGTTCCGATCTCAGATTCACCTCAAATTTAATCGAATACAGAAACATCGGCCCTCCGTGCTGAGAATTCCCCCTCCACCAAAATTAGATCGGAGCTGAGTCTGTAACAAGAACCACGGGTGGCAGGTGATTAAGTGTGTTCGGACGTAGTTTTAGTCGGATGCGAAACCCTCGGCTCCTGATCTGCAAACGTGCTTGGGAAGTGCGTGCATGTGGAATGATCGTGTCGCCTGCTCTGTGTCCGTACTTAGTAACAAACGAATGAAACGATCGAGTCGGCTGCAGTGATTAACCATTGCGAGTGTGATAACGACACCAGACACGATAATTTATCGAAAACGTCGAAAGTCAATTTTAGAAGACAGAGTTCCGGCGCGTCTACCATAAGTCCTCCCATCGCAGGACGCTCGAACATCGGACCGATCCTTTAACCGCCTCTCTCTCTCTCTCCCCCTCTCTCTCTCTATCTCTCTTTTATGTCGCTCGCTTTGAATGTCACATCACGTAACACCTCATTATTGTTTCTCGGTGTGTAGTCGCCGGCGACGACGCCCGAGACACCGCAGAAGGACTCTGACAGTGTAAGTACATACTAACAACGAGATACATCACCCTAGAATAGTGTCCAGGCGAATCTAGATAGTCGTCAAAGCGTTTGCTGCGCGGTAGAAGTGGCGAGGAAAACGAGAAGTCGTCGATGTCTCTCTAGGAGTCTCTTGCGTTGTCTGGTCGCATACGTGCTTTACCTACTGGGCAGTCAGGCGAGTTGCGTCGTACAGGCGATGCAAGAAGTCTGTCCAACTTCCAGAAAACTCTCGGAAGCTGGTTAAACACGTGCTTTATGCCCTTTCAAGCATTGTCTTTAACTTTATCATAGACTAAACAAATTATTCTCGTTTTATTCGCCACTGTACAACGAAGGCGATCAAACGGAGCTCGGTAATACTGCGAAGCAAATGCTATGAACGACCTGCCGATACGCGACCTCTTTTTCTCTCGTATCGCGTACACTTATACTGGATGTTTTCCATTTAACTGATACGTTGACACAAAACCAAACCATTGATTTTTTCTGCTGTGGTCCGCCAATCAGTTGGTGGTTCTAATAGAAGTGTGTCGACTTGTGTTACCCTGGCGGAAACAAATTTACGCCGATTTATAACATATCAATTCTACGCTAAAACACGGAATTTTAGTTTTCTATAGTATGACGTAATTGATGATGGGCTTTCATAAACTGCTATAGAGATTTGTAATTTAAGAATTCAAAATCTATGCATTTCTACGAAAAAAATATAATAATAACTGAATTTTATATATTCATCAACAGCTAACTATGGAATACAACGCCATACTATGGAAAACTAGAAATGTGTTCCAAATTCCGTACTTTAGTGTAGAGTTGATATAAAAATCGGCGTAGATTTTTTTCCGTCGGGCTATTAATGGAAAGCCTCCACTATTGTTTCAAACAATCTCAACACCGTTATTCACATCAGCACGATACGACATCCGTACTACATATGTTCATACGTAAGCCTGCAGCCGAATTTTCTTTTACGCTATCACGCGTAGCAAAGTCGATGTTGCTTTCTCCGTAAGCTACCTATGGGTACCCCGTCCAACGGGTAAGTAACGTATCCAAGCCGCTCGGTAGACGACTCTCGCATGCCCCGCAACAAAAGCGATCGCCTGACTAACGTGTACTCGTCGCAATCTAACGTCGCTCGCGACTAACGCATCTCTTACGTCCAACCACTCTGTACAAATCACGCGCAGTGTGCCTATCCGTGTGTTCCGCTTGACGAGAACGATCGTCTCCGATCGTCGAAGGCGTCGCTGATCCACGAGTGCGACGCGACGCTCGGGAGGCCGAAGATGTAGGAAGATGGAAGATCCTCGAAGACGGCGCACACCTCCTCTCCCTCCACCTCCCCCGTTCCAGCCCCGCGAAAGAGCCGCTCCCGAGTCTAATTCGTCACGTCATACCAGATTGAGTCGCAGAAGATCGAGATCAAAGCCGAGAGCAAGGTGGGCTCGATGGACAACGTGAAGCACAGGCCCGGCGGCGGCGACAAGAAGATCTTCAACGACCGGGACTACCTGCGTCAGACCAGTGGCTCGAACGTGGAGAGCCTGACGGGCAGCGGTTCTCAGGTAAATCCCACCTGACCTCCCGAACTGAGCGAGAGCGGTCCACGGATCGCGAGATCGACGAACCGAGGAGGAGCCGGCTCTCGTCCTCCAACGCATCCCCCAAAGTCTCCCCCTCTCCTGGTCCGATCGAAATATCGTCACGATCACGCGCCTGCATCGCTGCGCACACCGCAAATCGCAATCACGTCTTTCACCTCTTTTCGCCGTGAATTTTCACTCGCTCTCACTGCACCGCGTGATCACGAAACGTCGTTTGGCGTCGTCGGATCGAGAACGGAGGAACGGAGAGGAAAGAAGGAGACTGCCAGGCGGAAAACGATCGGGATATCTTCATCGTCGTGCGCGCGCGTTGAGATTTCCTCGTCGTTTTGGCGAACGGCCAGTGTGGCGAACCTGGTCCCGCTTTCTTCGACCCGTATCGCGGGCCAAAGACCGTCTCACGGTGTACGCGGACTTGTTTTCTCGCCTTCTGTCATCCGTCGAGAGAATGTCTGATCGGTCGCGACGAACAGTAAAGAATTCCGTGAGGGGCATGTGGTGTATATCACACCATGACGTACTAACAGTAAATCTACTTCAAAAATCACAGCTCGGAAAGCTACGAGGGCGGGGCGAAAAGTCCGATACTTTTCTAGTAGATGGTGGTGCGCCCCAAAGTCTGTAAAGTAGCCCCCTGCTGCGGCGATGACCTCTTCGTTTTGATGAAAATTTCTTTGCAGACAGCCATTTTTTCAAGTCTGGGAAGAGAAAGAAGTCGCAGGGAGCCAAATCAGGTGAATAAGGTGGATGCGGTAGCAATTCGAACTTCAAATCGACCGATTTCGTTGTTGCTACGGCAGACGAATAGGCAGGTGCATTGTCGTGGTGGAACAGTACTTTTTTTTTCGCGAAATGGGGGCGTATACTCATCTTCGCGGTCGCACTACCCTCTACTAGAAAAGTATCGGACTTTTCACTCTGGCCTCGTACATGGCATCCAAGAAATGCAATCGATGAAGCATCGCCGTTGACTGCATGTCGATTGACCCGGCGCCTCGGGACTTTGCAGCGCATGCCCCTGTTCTTCTGCCTCTTTTCCGTTTCTCTTGATCCTCGTTCTCTCTTGTTTCACTTTCACTATACGTCTTTTCCAAAACCTCATGAAAAAAGATTCCAACCCCCGAGGAATTATCGACTGCTCGCGCGCAGGATCATCCCGTTGACGTTGTACATACATACGTATAAACATCCACTTCCTGCCGGGACGAAGACGTCGAAAAAATGAGATGCCCCCGATCGACGTCTCGTCCCAGATACCAACAGACGCCCCCGTGTCTACGTTGTCCGCGTGTTTCGTCGCGTTTACAAACCCTCCCCCATTCAACCCTCATGGTCAGCAAGTTTGTCTGTTGTATGTCGCAGAGCCCCGTGCCGTCCGGCGCTATCAGCGATGGCAAGAACGGCATCCCCACGTCGGACGAGAACCTCAACCAGGAATGCTAGGTCGTCCGGTTAGCCCCGCTTGCGTTTACGTTAACGTTCGCGTTCTCCACAGGCGGTGCGCCCCGCGCGGCGCGCCCGCAGGAACGAGATTCCGCCACTCCACGATCCTCCGGGCGGTCGAACGCGGATAGAAGTTGTACGAATTATATCAGGATGCGTTACATCGGCCGGGCGTTGCGAGAATGTTGCGCGCGCGTAGACGGGTAACTCCGGAAGAGGAAGAAGACTCGTCTCTCGGGTGCTCCTTTTGGTCGAGATCGAAGCGTGATCCTCGGATCGCTCGAATCTCGATTGCGCAAAGGATCACTCGAAGCTGCGTTTTCCACATTTTCTTCACATACAGTCGATGATTTAACGAGGACCATAATTGTTTATAACTCGCTTCCAACACTGTGCGTTCTTAGACTTCAACGGGACCCTCGTCCTCCGAGGATTCGTCGAGTGGTGGCTCGAATAACAACAACAAAAAAAAGACACCGGCGAACGCACGGCATTCTGGAATACGGATAGTTGTGTACTGTGTTTACGCGTTATACGACGTCTACTGAACTAACGAAACACCACGAATAACCGCTCGCCAATTTAACTCGCAAGCTTTGTTCACCTATCGTCTCGCTTGGATCACGACAGAAAGGGGAGGAAAATTAATTAGGAAGCCAAGAGAGGCGAGTAGGCGCGCCGCCCGATGGATTCCCGTCCGCGCCACTTTCAAATCCCTAGAATTGTGCCGGGCGAGGACGACTATATCGGTTTTCTTCACCTGTCGTTCAGAGAGAAAAGAAACGACGACGGAACGGGGAAGGACGATTAGACAGGAACACGTGCGACGTTTCAATTTTTTAACAACAACCGCGGATGATCTCAGCTCGCACGACGAAAAGCTCGACAAAAAATTCTGAGAGACATCTTTAATCCTTCAACGCGCGATCGCCACTCACCCCTCTCTTAGTGAAAAGGAAGCGCAAGGAAGTAGAAGAAAATAAACGCGCGCTCATCGAAGGATCAAATTCCTTGCGAATATATCCCGCGAAGCTTTCCGTCGTCCGAGCGATGGATTTCGAAACGCTTCGTCGGGGATTCCCTCCAACGAGGCGAGAAGCAAACCCTCCACGATAACGCGGCGCACTTCCGGCGTCGCTTCACCGATTCACGAGTGAATGCGAGAACGGGACGCGTCCGCGTATGCGGTCGGCGCGTGGCGATCGACGAATTCCGGTGCGATTCGCGCACTCGTACCCGTCGAATCGAATGCGAAAGCTGCCGCGCGTCGACCGCGTGACTAGACAGCGTCCGCACCAATTATAGTCGTCCATTCGTAGCTCGTAGAGGGTAGAGTTTGGCATGCTTATACACATGTATAGTTTCTATCACTTTCCGTCACGCTCGTCGGATCGACTTTCTTTTCCGTCGCGATTTTAGCACAGTTTTTATCTCTAGATAGGTCGGACGATGACACGGCCCGGTCCGGACGGACTTTGCCATTCGAGTATACAAAAGAAAGAGCTTGCGGAGGAAAAGCACGAGCGAGAGAATGGAATATGATTTTGGTATCGTACGGGCATTTACCTTCGTCGAAGGTGGAGAAATCAGTCTCACTTGGTTACTCGGTGGAGGATCTCTATTGAAAAGTTCCCATGGATTCCCATAGACAATTTCTGTGGGAATCTGATGTGTCTATCACGCGGTAATTCCAGATATACGCTAGAAACATTTGAGAAAGACCAATAGAAATTCATTGGATTCTATTATACGTGTATTTTAGTTGCTATATATAAGGATTTACCGAATTTTATGTGTATCCACAAAAAGACGAGTAAAATCCCTGGACACGCCGTTTTATTTGTAATTACCTAGTAATTACTGGTAGAACTTTACAAGATTTTTTGTTTCTACAAATACATGTACTATCCAATACATTCCTATTCATCCCTCTCAGATCTTCATTGGTGGATATCCGGAATTGCTGTGTCTGAAATACATAAATTCCCATGAGGATTCTATAGGATTTTTACAAGCTTTCTATGAGAATCTGTGATATTTTTCAATAGGAATAGAAAAAGTGCGGTAAAACTCTTCGACAGTCCACCCCTTCGAGTCTGAGCGAAGCAGACGCGGGGGCGAGGCTACCGGGACACCGTTGGGCTCCGAGCTGAGGACTATTGAAGGGTTTTGCCGCAATCGGAGGATCAAACTGCTTACGAAGCGATCCGTGTGCCAACGACCCGATTTGATCGTTGGTCCTTTGTGCGCGCGCGAGATCGACGATCTCCTCGGTAGACTGCGTATATAAACTGCTGTAGAAGTAATAGACGAGGGGAAGAAAGATCGCGGTAAGTCGTATATTTTACCTTAAATATACGCAACGCATACAGGGGAGAGGAGGTCATGTTAAACTGAAAGTAAGAAGTCGGGCATTCGAAGGGAAGATACGTTATCGATGTAAATAGTAACCTAAAGTAAGAGAATTTCTGAGCGAAACGAGCGGGCCGACGTATCAGTACGTCTTCGGGGCCAAATTTCGATGCCCGACGTCGACGACAATGAGAAAACGCGAATTTGATTTAGCGACTCGCATACTGGGTACGGGTACGTTTGTACGTCGGTAACGCACGAGGGACAATCGGTAACGCAGAGGCGATCGGTGCATGAGGGGGGAGCGAGGGAAAGGGGAAAAAATTAGATCCTTCGAAATATACACGCATGCGTTTTACGCTACACCGCAGAGAAGGGAAAACCGCGTCTTACCGTCGTCACTTAGATACCTTACGCAATTATACTTCGCTAGGAATTATAACACTGTACCGCTTCTACGTTGATTATGTATTCAAATCGATATAATTATGCGATATTAAAGTGAAAGCTAATATTTACGATTCGTATGATTTCCTCACGCGCAGTTGTACCACTCCGTACAATCGCCATTATATGTGACGACCATCCAATGTATATCTATAATTATTACAATTTACTAGAAAGACTAATTACAATAATATTTTTGTTTTTAAATTTACATACATCTTACGCACTCTTCATTGCACCCCCCGCCCTCTCTGAATCACGTAGGAGCGAGACGTATTCGTCGTAATGTAATGCGTAAGACGTGCGGGGAGAGCTTGGAAATTAGAATTACATCTTTAAATTCTCTGGCTTGATTGGGAGGAGGGAGCTCGTCCTCGTTTTTTAGAGGCTTTCGTATCGATTATATCAAACACTCTAAAAAATATCTCATATTTTCCGCATAACTAATGGATCATTGACTCACATGCTGTTAATCGTCAGTTATTTGTTCATCGAAAGTTTCCACGTATGAATAATTCTACGAGGGATATTGTTACCTCGTGTCAAAGTAAAATTTGAATGATTTTGGGGCTGTAGCTGTGGACTAGTTGCTAATATCAACTTGGAAAATAATAATGTGCCAATTTTAATGTTCTTTTTCAAGTTAATGGGGAAAGAAATGAACTACGGCGGTCGCGAACCGATTTTTACCACTCGGCCGACCAACTACGCCTTTCTCTACTTGCCGGGCCAGTTACGTTTTACTCTACTTGCCCCTTCGCTTATGCAACCCGGCCTCTCCGCGAACCGAAGACGACTGAAATCGGTTACTACTTACTAATTACTCACGAATTATCGTTCCGCTCGCACCGTAACCACTGACAGGCACAGTATTTACAGATTTCTATAGGAAATTTCATATTGCTATACCCTAGAGGGTCTATAAGCATACGTAATACGATTAGCAAGCTCTTCGTGGCGGGTCTGTAACGTGCACAGCGCTCTTCATGATCACCGCACACTCGCATCGGCCCGCCCAACATCGACACGCAACCAAACAGCACCATTTCGACAATGCAGCGATAAGGTTTGTTCGCACCGATCATCTTATTCTTCCCTCTCTTGTACTCTCCTGTTTTGTGCCATGACCTACCGATTCGAACTTTCTTCGCTCTGCGGAATCCGGCCGATATTATAAAATGCCCCCAGAAAAATGCACCCCCTGAGAAATTTTAACTTACATTACGCGGGAAGAATTAAATCTTCTTTTCTCCTTCGAAAGAAATAATAATTACAATAAAATTACAGACGTTCCATCCTTATTTTCAAAGAGTAGTGACATCGTTATGCAACATTCTAAATTCACTATGGAATTTTTGAAACCGATTACAGCTTTCACACAAATGTTATACTCATCGAAATAGGAAAAGCCCGGATAGAATTGGAGTCGCGAGGACTCGTCCACCATCGAACGGGTCCTTCTAAAATAATTCTCCCGTTCCCAGGTGAACTCCAATCCCGCCCCTGTCAAAGCCAAAGACGCCGCGGCGAGCAAAGAGAAGCGCGGAACGGCGGAAGACAGCAAGACGGAGGTCACTCGCGCACGAACGCCTCCGCCTCCGACACCCACACCCGCTTCCAGTCCCACTTCCGCTACCACCCCGCGTTCCTCGAAGATGAAGAGGGTAACCATCGTCGAAGAGGAAGAACCGGAAGCGCCCGCCAATAAGAAAGAGATCGTGAAAACGTCGACGGAGAAAAAGGTAAAACCGACCGAGCGCTCGGGTTCGCATCCCACACCGAAGAGTCCGAACCGGAAGCCGACGGAGGCTAAAAACAAAGACGGGGAGAATGGGGAAGTGAAGGCAACCAAGGGCGCCGTCAAATCCGCAACGAGATCGCCCACCTCGCCGCGACCACCCAACAGCCTTTCCATAAAGGGTTCGGAAAAGTCAGCACCCTCCGCAGCTACCGACAGCGCGAAGAAGCCCTCCCCGAAGGAATTTCGCCTGCCGAAATTGACGCCGGCTCTCGTGCCGGAACCCGTTCCGCAGGACCCGGTGATACCGGTGCCCGGTCCTGAATCGAAAATCGCGTTGCCCAAACTAGTCGAGCACTCTACACAGCACAATCGAACTGGAATGGCGCAGTAAATTGGAAACGAGGAAATTTTGTAGGCTCTTTTCACAGACGATCTTGTATCGTAACGTATCATCAGCGTGGATCATTGAATGCATGACAGCGAGTACATATGTAGATTCGATGAGTTCTTCGCAGAAACCTGGCGATTGAAGTATCGAGCAGTCACTGAATATACTGCCGAAACGGTAATTTTATTGTCTCCGCAGTTTTGTATTACCAAATTAATAATTACATTGTTACTTTTTGGCAGCGGAACTGCCAACGACTGTGATTCTGCGGTATAAAATCGCTAGGACTGAAAATGCAATGTCGGCCTTTGGTGACGAACTGCCGCGCCTACCGCCGAGCAACCAGAGATACTCCCGTGCATTCAACGATCCACGGTTGCATAAAATGTACATAACTAACTCTATTGCAGGTACTGACGAGTTGTAACGCACGCTGGGATACACCTCCCTGTTAAAAATATTTGATAGAAAATGATAGAAGATTGTAGAAAAAATTCAAAAATACCATAGAGTGATGTTTTATAGTTTCTTATAAATTTTACGTTGAATGTCATAGAAAAAACAAGAGCGACATAAGATTTCTGTAAGTTTCTATGGTATTTAATATGAAAATGATAAGAAACGATTGACTTTACGCTCTATGGTATTTTTGAATAATTTTTACTATATTCCATTGTTTTCTATCGCAAATTTTTAACGGGCTGTGCCCCGGTTGGGCCTATCTTATGATTAGAATCAACCTGCTCTGCGTTTCGAGATTCGCTCTCTTATTTAGAATGCAACACGATAAGCGCAAAAGATCTATCTCGTAGCCACGGCTTGCCTATCGCGACAAGTCGCGATCTTGCAGTAAAGATCTATAATCCTATAAACACGCGTCAATTCCAGCCCCGTCTTCCAGAAAATGGAAGATCTCTCAAGGGGTTTGGAAGTACGAACGACGCGACATCTCGATCTCTGCTGCCACCCCTTATTCTTTGACGCACTCGGATCGTCCTTTATGGCGTACGATACGCGTGCAAAGAAACGTATGTAGCGAGCTATACGGTACGAAAATAACAGTTCCATCCCTATTGAGAAGATCCCATAGATTCCTATATACAATTTCTATCAGAACCCGGTGTGCTTTTGACGCAGCAATTCCAGATATTCATTAGAAGAGTTTGAGAAGGGCGAATAGGAATTCATTGGATTCTGTATATATCTGAGATGATAAATAGGGATTACTGAATTTAAATGTATCCGTCAAAATAAGTAAAATCCCGTAAAGATAATAAAGTCCTATACACACGCCGTTCTATTTGCAATTATTAATAGAGCCTTACAAGATTTTATTTATTTTTACAGATACACATAGAATCCTATACATTCCTATTAATTCCCCTCAGATCTCTACCAATGGGTGCCCGGAATTGTTGCGTCAAAAGCACATCAAATTCGCATGGGGATTCTATGGGATTTTTATAAGTTTTCTATGAGAATCGATGATATTTTGTCAATAGGAATTACACGAATATGAAGTGCAGCTCGGCATGTAATTATTCACGCCTGTAGCGTTCATTAGCTTTGACTCCTCTCGAAGCTACGATTACGATCGCCATTCTTACGCGACCCTAGAAATCCGCGACATCGATCATCTTGCACTGATAAGTAAATTACACAGCCGTACAATCGCATATTTGTACTACCCTATATACTACCAGCTTCCTACACGGTGCATTATCCTAACGAATAAAGTTCTTGAAATCATAATACCGCAAAGATCTTGCGCACTCTGGTGAAATATATTTTCGACGTTTTATTCGGCGCCCCGAGAAGGCGCGAGTCGCCGTATTTTATAAAAACTAAAGTAAATAAGTACCTATATACGTATGTTTGTTTACGCGACGAACACTGCAGCGAAGGTAGGTATCGCAAGATCACATCTTAACTCAGCCTTTACATATACATATATCGTATTTACGCTTGTGGCGCAGTTTATCATTGCAAGGGAGATACGAATTCGTATGAATGATTTTTTACAATTCCTTCTTATTTATAAATATCGCCGTAAGAGTAATTAGTCGGGCTCGAGCTTGCCCCTTTTCTCCGCTTCGGCGGATGGGCTCTCTCGAGTTCGAGATAACAATTTCCTAGTATTTTTCTTATACAGTTCGACTTAAAAAAGTGCTATGAAATATGGAGAAGGTGAACACAGATCGCAGATATATCAGTCTTTTTCGTATAGTATCGCAAGCGGTGGAGGAACGATCTTCACGTCCGAGAAGAAGGGATGATTCAAGGCCATCTTTGCCGTTATCCTTTTGTTGGGGTCGTACGTGAGCAATTCCTGCGAGGGAACGTAACGATGTAATACGTAGGGATCAACCGGCGCGAGCGGGGCGCTTCATTTCTCGCGTTCTCACCGTTAGTAAATCCCTGGCTTCGTCGTCGAACGACGGGACGACCTCCGCGAGACTGCGCGCTTCCCACCGCGGAAATATGGACTTGTAATCAGTGAGCTGGGTCACGCCGGGCCAGACTGCTTCATCGGGCGTCCCCAAGGTGCGAAATATCCTAAAGAGCTGGTCTATTTCGGAGTCTCCTGGGAAAAGGGCTCTTCTGGTCGCCTGTTAACGACGACGCATTGGTACTGCAACCTCTACACGATTCCTCGCACACCTTACCCACCATTTCAGCGAAAATACAGCCGAGACTCCACACGTCGACCGCTGACGAGTAAAATTTCGTCCCTAATAGAATTTCAGGAGCGCGGTACCACAGCGTCACCACTTCGTGCGTGTACGTTCTGACGGGAACGCCGAACGACCTCGCGAGGCCAAAGTCCGCCACTTTAATGTTTCCCTCCCGATCGATCAGGAGATTCTGTGGTTTCAGGTCCCTGTGCAAAACCAGGTGGACGTGGCAGAACGCGATTCCCTTTAACAATTGCCACAGATAGCTCTGCAACGGAGGCAATGCGAACGGCATGAGACGGCGGACGAGTGCGAAGTTGCGAGGAAGGGACAGAGCCCTTTGGAAATAGCTACCTTCACGAGCGCGCCATCGAGGCCGGATTTCGTAGAGTCTAACAGCTTTTTTAAATCCTGATTGAGAAATTCAAAGACGAGGTAGAGGTGTTTGTCGGAGACTATGACATCCAACAATTGAATGACGTTCGGATGGGCTAGTTCCTTCAACAGCGATATCTCCCTCATCGCGGTGGACGGAACGCCTTCGCTCTCCCTGATTCAAATCGACGGTATCCGATTAGACGAGACGAATCCCAATTATGTTTCCTCGATTGTTTCGGTATCGACACGCAGGGATACCGACTACAAAACGCGTATGAAACACCCCGCGCAGGGCATCCGCTCTTTCCTCCTTTGGTACATCTAAAGCATAAAGATCAAGTTTACGAATACAAGCTTCGACGACGCCGGTCGCTTTAGTCCCTGGGAATCTCTGTGTGTGCGTACGAAAGAAATGCTAAATTATAACAAGAGGAAAGCGACCTATCTCTACTGCGAGGCAAGCGATCAAGAAATGTTACGCGAAGACTGTTTCTCCCACCGAGTCGAGACGTTTGCGACCAGGGAGGAAGTGCTAAGTTCTACTACGAATGATCCATTTGTTCTCAGAATCAATTGCGTACTATCTCTTCGCATCGGAGCAAAGCTATTCGATCTATTCGCGTTAACGTGTAAAGTATATCCCTTTGAAGGTGCTGAGGGCGAAAAATAACATACGGAGATACCTATTCGTGCAAAGGATTTGCACAACTGAAAACCGGGCGAGCACGGCACGATGGGACAAGCTGAATAATGTGGTGCTACGAAAGTATATTGAAACGTGGCCCCCGCAGATTCAGCTGACCCCAAAGCGCAGGTTAGCAGGTGTGTTAGCAATGCGTAAAAGCGAAAGCCCTCCTTCTTCTCGGCAAACGCGTACGTCCGTCGATCGCTAGTATTACAAAGCGTGAGTCTGAGCCGATGGAGCGAAGATGCGATCCCTGTTCTTGAGGAAGTAAAATTATACTCGTCGGCTACAATATCGTTCAAGCAGTCCCGCAAGCACATGTTAAGCAGAGCTCGGAGTGCAGCAGTCGAAGCCGCTGCATAATTCGTTTAACTTAATCTAATTTGGCGGAACTTCACGTGTCTCTCGCGAAGCGTACGCTAGAGATGATGCGGTGTTACGGTGATGTGGAAATGTCGTTAATAGCGAGGAAAACCAGTGGCGTTCGACTCGTTCCATTCGACACGCGCGCGTGTATTTACAAAGCCGAAAGCGTACAGGTTATACGACGTTGTACAGAGTCACGACGATCGCATCGACGTCTTTTACTCGCGGTTTCGGAGCCGGGATGGTAATTGTGCAAAGACTCACGTTTCCAGCCGAATTTTCTTGAGCGCCACCAATTTTCCAGTCACTTTATCCTTCGCTTTGTAAACAATGCCGTACGTTCCTTCCCCTATTTTCTCAATTTTCAAAAAATTATTCATCCTACCGGTGTGCGTGGTACCCTCCCGCAGTCACTGACCCGCTATCAATCGCGCTGATATCGGCGATACCGCGGAATCGCGAAGAGATCGTAAAGGCAGTCCCTGCCGAGGAACTCCGAATCGTCGGTCACCGACCGACCACAGGCTGCACTCGAGTCAAATGCCGCGTTTCCCGCCACTGTAAAAGTCGAGTGTACTTCCCCCCCGGAAGCCATGTTGTATGTTAGATACACCTGTCGATGATCTAATTATTCTCAGCCTACGCGTAGTTTTTTTTGGTCAAACGAGAATGCTTCGGTCCCTTCTAATTTTAAGAGACTATAAATGGCAAAGCTATCCGATTTATTCGAGTCGTAGAACGCTAATTGAAAATGCATCCGCGCGCACTTCGACCTGCGTGAAAATCAAATTCAAATGTACAGAAAAGGCGCCAATGAAACAATAATGGGCGCGAACAATCAAACTGTTGGTAGAGCAAAACGAAAGAAACGAGGATCAAAGTAAATTCGGGTAATTCAAATGCGTGTAAAATGCAGCCAATACTTTATGAAAACTCGTGAAACTCAAACACAGCGGTGGAATCTCACCTTTCGACGCAGGAAATCCGTGCTGAGAGAAGGGTGGTGAAAGAAAGGAAACGCTAACCATGATTGTCTTATTTGTAACGTCAAGATTTATGTAATGTTTATTTATACCGGGAGGGAGAATTGAACCCAACATACAAAATATTAACATCACGTTGATAAATAGCTGCATTATTGTCGCAGATCTGCAACCTCTTTCGATATTCTAGTGAACTTAGGATAATTTAAAGCTACGTGTGCACGAATCGTCTACGTGTCCCTAGCGACAGACGCCGAACGGTCATCGTACCGCGAATTTATTCGCGATACAGTAAAATACTCCGAATATCTGCAACATCGTTCTTACGTACGTATTTATGTGTACGCAATTAATTTATTATAAATAATTACGCATAGTGATGTAAAATACAAATTCAGCTTGCCACGTGCTCGAACGCGCGCAAATGATCTACGTCCCACTTTAAAATCTACATGGTTCCGACTACGACATCACATGTCTCCGTCGTCTCATGCGCTCCGATACAATACAGAACGACTCTTCCGCGCGTGGGCGTTATCTTCAAGTTTCAATTCATAACTGAACCATTTTCCCGGTGACACTCGTCGGGAGGAGACGAAGGAATGCTTACGTTGTGGATCTCACGTAAAACAGGAGGTACGGAGTCGCGGAATTTCGAGAACTGGAAGCGAGCTTCTCCTCGAGCTCTCTCACGGGAATCGCTCGCACTGCTTCGTCGTCGCACTCCAACCACGTGCCGGAACACTTGCTACGGCGAATGCCGCAGCACTCCATGCTGCGACAACCGGACTTTGCCGGCTGTTCCTTATTCTCGCTAACGTTTGGCTTCGACCGTAGATACCGTAGGATACTGGACGACTTGTCCGGGGCGGAAGCGCTTGCGGTACTGCTATTCTGGCCGAGATTGTGACGCTTGCCATCGCGATCGCAACGCGAGTACTCGGAGATGGCGGACTCGTCGGGAAGCCTCGCGTAGGCGACGTAATGGCCGGCTGTCATCGTTGCTCCTTGATGCATGATCACGGAATAGAGCTTGTAAACGTGCCGGACCTCTGCTTTGCCGCGCTCCGATTGCTGCTCGCCGTTGCATTCCTCGCAGAAGCATTGGAGGGTCAACGGGGTTGGCATGTGATTGTTGATCTTCTCCATGGAGCTGTGAAGGTTTATCATCGTTGTGGACTTTTTCTAACCAATTCTTCATCGTTGCAGTATCCCGCGCAGCGCGCTACCAAGTAATACGCATAATATGGACATACCCGGCGGTCGTGGAAAACCTCTTGAGCTGCAAGATGAGAAGCCTCGGTAAAGCCGGATAGCAGACCGCGCGACGGGCTTCGTTGTAGCGTAGACACCGAGCGCACCAGTACTTGTCCCTCCCCCACAGGAGTTCACTCGTCACCACCGCTCGCCTGTACACCTCGCTGCTGTCCATCAGCTTCCCACTTTCGTCTGCGAGCAAGTAACGATGAATGAAGTCTGGCTATCGGCGCGATTGGTTATATCGAGTCAATCATACCCACCTTTCTCGTTCGACCGATCCGTGCCGATGGGTACGCAAATCTCGCAGAAAGTCTCCTTCCTCTCGGTGACCTGTTCGCACTCAAGGCAAGTAGTGCGCAGGAGACTCACGCCCTCGAAATCTTCCGAAATGAAACACTTTTTGCTCTCCGGTCGGTGCGCAGCGACAATCTCGCTGTTGCCCTCGGGAAACTCCGTTGTGTGACCATTCTCGATGGGTCTGGAAGGTACCGCCACGCCGTTTACGTTCGTTTGAATCAGTGAAGTCGTACTTCCTTTGGTCGAAACCTTTTTCTTCTTCCAAGACTTGCGAACGCCCCGCTTACCGGAACCACTACTACCATTACCACCACCACCCCCACCGACACCAACTTCCGACTGCGTGTCTGCCGTACGATCCGCGCACAAATCCGCCGCCGCCCCCCCGTTACTTTGACCAAACTGGCTCTCCCTGTGTCTAACCAGTAATTGAAAAGTCTCCCTAATGTTGTCGAGCAGGCAGACCAACAATTCGTGAGCGTCCTGCTGTTGATTTCCTTCGAATATAGGATTCACCTCCCTGAAACCAACGTCAAAATGAGAAATGTACCGAGCGCGAAACCTTCTCGCGAGGCGACGAAAGCGCGCGGTATACCTCAACGCCTGCAGGAAGGCGTCCGGTTGGTACGGCTCGCCGTTCTCCCGTATTTCCGAGACTCTCAACGCCATGAACAGTTCGTGCAGTTTTTCCGTTGCTACTTGTATTCTTGGTTTACTGTGTTCTCCCGTGGATCCAGCCAGAGCCAGTAGATCTTTGTTGCTCCAACTTCTGCTGCCGCTCGCGGTTAAAGACACTCCCGTTCTACCCAGCGACGAGGATTTCACCTTGGAAATAATCGGGAGGATCACGTGAATGCCGTATTACGTAACAGCCTTCGCGGATTATTCCAAACTATCGAACACACCTTGGTTTGGACTTGTTTGTCGGTTAAATTGGAGAGATCCGTCGCGAGGTGATGCAAATTGTGTAGAAATGATGGAGCAAAACGCAGCGTGTAAAGCACGCTATTCAAGAAGCACGTATTGCCCAGATTGCACAACGTAGCTATTCTCAGTCCCTCGGAGCCCGAAAAATCGTAATTTGGGTCTTGATGAGTCCCTGATTGATTGCGATAGCCGTTCAACATGTTGCTTTCACCTTGGAAACACACAAAATATCGTCGCTGGAGCATAGAATCGCTAATTTTTGACGGATTTCTCAAATTATCAGTTATCGGATAACGTATTGAGTAAATAACTACCTTATAATTCTGTCTGACAGTTTTGAGAAGAACAAACAGCATCTTAGGTATCTGTCCAATGGTTCTAGTAATCGTAGGAATCATAGTGAAACACTTACCGCGCGGAAGAGATTGCTGTCGCAAGAAGCCCCCTCCGCTGAACAGACGAGGGGGCTGAAAAGTGATCTTCGAGACGGTGCGGCCACGTCCCGAGAGTGACAGGCAGAATTTCTTCCTGGGTGGAACCGACCGTTCATCCGCGTCTTCTTCCGCTCCTAATACTGTCATTTTTCGCTAACCTGAAACCCCGAGTCTGGAGGAAACGTCCGGTCCCTTGTGCTCTCGGCGCGATTTCTTTCAGGATGTCATCCCAACTCAAAGCACTCCGACATCGTGTCACTCAACCGATCAACCGAATCGTTTTACATAAATATTCCGAGTGGGTGTGAAGTGTTCTTTACTCACGTATTATCGGGTGGAGGAGTCATGGAATAAAAAAACTCGCGATGAGTGCTACTCAATCGAAACGAAACGCTCGACAGTTTTTCACAAAATTCGTACGGATAACGGGGACTACATTTCTGTTTAAAATCGTCGACAGCTTTTCGACAACCCTGCCACGGCCATTGCTCTTTTCACCTTTGGCGTGGGTTCGTGAACTCATCGAGTTCCCATCATTTCCTCCGCGTCGTAAAAATCGAAAAGGCGTATACGCGTGTGGCGTTGAGGTGTGTTCGAAAATGCGACGTTCGAACAACGCGGGTTACCGAAGATTTGAGGAAAGGTCTGCTCTTTTATCAATGAAAATTAGTACAAATATCTAGAAAATGCAAAGATATTCTCGATGAATGATAATAACGAGTACATTATTCTTTATCATTTACATCGATTTATCGCCGCACCGAAAACGCCGGAATCTTTGACCCGCCTTTACGGTGTTACGACCCGGCCTATCTCTAAACCCGGTCGCTCTATGACGCGAGGCGCGAGGATCGGGCACCGCGCGCGAGACGCGCGATTCAGGAACAATCCGAAAGGAAACAGGGAAGAAAATTCCATACAGAGGTTGCCGGCAAAATTCAAATTTATTCCTTAAGCAAAAATCGAAGTTCGACGTTATTCTTTAAGCAAAAGGAAAAGTCGCGTTCGGTTCCGTGATCGAGTTGCGTCTCTCCCAAAAAATCTTCCAGCGTTTCAAATCCCTCTCGGCGTCGCCCGGGAAGGGGATGCTCCGGTGGGTGTGCCTCGTGCGATGTCCAATCGGGGTGAGTCCTCGAGAAAAGGGGTGTTTCCTCGAGGACGAAGACGTCGGGTGCCGTAACGTCTTCCAGATGTGTCGATGCGTCCTGTTTCGAATGCGCGGGTCCTGCGTTGGCGAGAGTTTTCTGCGAAGGGACTAAAAAATCGGTTTATAGCCCCTCATTGTTCCTGGGCCTTAGAGATGTTGCAGCCTTCGCTCCCGCTGTTCTCGGTCCGTGAGAAAGTCGCAGCCTTGGCTCCCGTTGTTCTCGGGCCGTGAGAAAGTCGCCGCATCTGCTTTCCTCCTACCTACCCTACCTCATCCCTAGAGTGACCATTTCTCTACAAGAATCTATGCGGAAAAGGGAGATATGCTAATGATGGGGATTTCTCATACGCAAGTCTTAATTCGAAGGCTCCTTGAACAGCCCGCGTTCTACAGCGGAAAACAAGGCGATCGTCGTTCGTGTAGGCTTGTCCAAAGAACCGTCGCTCTATGAGAACGTGACGTAATGTCACACCTTCCCCCTTATCAAAAGCTGTTACCTATGGTGACAGCTTTTATAACCTATTTGATTACTTATAATTTGCAAGAGTATATTGTTCGTACAAAAAAGGGGAAAGTGCGCCGTAGATACAAGAATGCTTAGCAAGTATTTTAATTAATTTAAGTCTGGATTTACATCTCCGTTATAAAAATATAGCCACACTAAGCAGACACATAACACCAAAAAAAAATCGTGGAAGGTTAATTGTTTGTTATAATCGTTAATTTCGATGTAAATATTCCAAATTTCACAAACGGGATGGAAATAACAAAGTAAGATAAAAAAAAAATTTTTGCAACATACTATACATACACACATTCGTTCCATACGAGTTGCTATTTACATTTATAAAGATTTATTTTACAATAAAGAGTATCGAATTAAATACATTTCAGGGTTATTATTTATCCTATTTTACTTTCACAATGATGCTTGCGCGTCACAATTATCAATTATTTCCTAGAGGGGATGTCGGTCGAATATAAGCGAGCTTTAGTTTATTTGTGTGAACTATCTTCTTATTATTTTTGCTAATTTGTATTTCTGCGTTAAGATCGTTGAAGATTCGGGTAATTTTAAAAGGACCCTTCCAATGTGGATCAAATTTAGATTGACGAGGCTCTTGAAGCAAGTAGACATCGTCGCCTACCTGAAAAATGCGGGGATTTGAGTGCCTATCGAAAAGTTTCTTGCTCTTGGCTTTCGCCCTTTCTAGGTTTTCCGTTGCCATACCCTGGGTAGTAGTAATTATCGTGAAGAGGTCATCAAAATATTGAATGAATGTACGAGGCACCCGCTGATCTGAGAATTCCGAGGGAATTTGAGCTTTTCTTCCAAAGATTAATTCGTGAGGTGTGAATCCGGTAGCTTCGTGGACGGAGGTATTGTATGAAAACATACCAAATCTAATCCACTGATCCCAATTTCTTTTTGCGCAATAATGTTTCAGATATTCCATGAATGTGTGATGGGCTCTTTCTAAGGATCCCAAAGATTGCGGATGAAAAGCGGTTGATTTTATCTGTTGAATTTTGAAGATTTGACAAAAGTTTTTCATAATGCTACTCATGAAATTGCTTCCTTGATCGGTATGTATTGCCTTGGGACAACCGAATCGAGAAATGAATTGTTCAGCGAGTGCGAGGGCAACTGTGATCGCATCGATGGTGGGGAGAGGAATGGCATCCGAATACTTTGTTAGGTTGTCTTGAAGAGTTAGTAAGTATCGATTTCCTTTCTCGGTAACTGGTAAGGGACCGACAATGTCCATTTGTACTTTATCAAAAGCTTGCTGCGGAGTGTCGGTGATACGAAGGGGCTGCCTAGTTTTTATTCTGGCGAGCTTGTTCTTTTGGCAACTACTGCATGTGTGAACGAAATTAATGATATCCTGCTTCATCCCTTTCCAATAGTATTCGTCTCTAATTCGATTATAGAGCTTGGAGATGCCTTGATGACCACCTACAACCGACTCATGGTACTCTTTGACGATAGCTGCCTGTTCGTGCTTGGATGGAAATTTCAATTCGTTTGAGCAAATCGTAATTGTATATCCTTTATTGAAGAAGACCGTTTGAAAGATTTTTTCTATGTTTACCCAGGGGAGTTGATCTAATCCATTTCGATTTTTTGAAACGCTACAGGTGAAGATACCAAGGAAGTCCATTAAATTTTTCAAGCTTTTTATGCATGACTCGACGTTGACTAAATTGGGATATTCGTTGGGCGAATTTTTAACAAATAAATGGAAGACGTGATACTTATTGGATGGAAGAGTGGTTGCGTCACCTAAGCTGCCAGGGATTTTCTGCAAGTCGTGAAAGGTAAACCATTGTGTTTCGATCAAATCTTTGCTTGTTTGAAACGACAGGTCGTAATCGATAGAGGTGAAATGTACAATATGATCATTTCTCAGGGCCAGGAAATCTTTACTGTGGACGAGGCATGTGGCTGTGGAAATTAAAAGGTTGCGTCTTGTAATTTTATCATTGTTAAGTCTGTGAGAGTTTTTGTCCTCAGGTGAGTCATCGTCAACAGTCGTCTCTCGATGGTCTCGCTGGCTGACGCGTGCTCCGGAGTACCCGGCGACGGCACACGTCAGGAAGTCCCTCGGTGACGATTTAAACCTGACACGGGGGAGGGCTAACGTCATCTCCCCCCCTGGCGTGTGTTCCGGAGTACCCGGCGACGACACACGCCAGAAATCCCTCGATGACTCTTTAAAGTTGACATGGGGGAGGGCTAACGTCATCTCCCCCCCTGGCGTGTGTTCCGGAGTACCCGGCGACGACACACGCCAGAAATCCCTCGATGACTCTTTAAAGTTGACATGGGGGAGGGCTAACGTCATCTCCCCCCCTGGCGTGTGTTCCGGAGTACCCGGCGACGACACACGCCAGATATTCCCACGATGTGCTGATACTGGTGGCGTAATTCTGTCTTGTCCCGGTAGTTCGTCCTCAGTTGCTGTCAGGTAAGCGTCGCTGTCCTCTCCATCGTCAGAGTCCGTCGACATTGTTTCATCTGATTTTATTAGAGAAGGAGCTTTGCTCGGGATGCTATCGTCTCTGTTTGCGTTAATGGAGAAGCAGCTGTCGATTAAAGTTTCGATACTGGAGTCTTCCGTCGGTCTTTCGGGACAGTCGCCCACTGCAAGATTCACGATAGGTGGGTCGTCTGCGCAGACTAACACCGATCTCAAATCTTTCGAGCTAAGTCCCTTTTGATTTGTATAGTCATGATTTTGTTCGTTTAGGAGGATCGGGTTACGGGAGAGTGCGTCAGCGTTGGAATTTATTCTGCCCGGTTTGTACCTGATGTCGTAATCGTATTCGTTAAGGCGAACTCGCCATCGCATTAATTTCGACGTGGGATCTTTGGTATTGTGTAACCAAGTTAGCGGTCGATGATCGGTGACCAAGGTAAATTTGCGGCCGAAGAGGTATGGCCGGAAATGTTCGACGCCGAATACAATAGCTAGCATCTCTTTCTCTGTCGTGGAATAATTAGTTTCTGCGTTGTTGAGTGTTCGAGAAGCATAGGAAATCGGAAGATCTTTGCCTATAGGACCTTGACTAAGAATGGCGCCCAGCGCGTAGTTGGAAGCGTCGGTCGTGACGACAAAAGGTTTAGAGAAATCTGGATATTGCAGCAAGGGCTCGGTGCATATAATATTTCGGAGATTTTCGAAGGCTTCTTGAGCGCTATCGGTCCAAGAAAATGAGATGTCGGATTTTAAGAGACGAGTCATTGGTTTCGCGATTTTCGCAAAATCTTTCATGAATCTTCTATAGTAGCCGGCGAGGCCTAAGAATTGCTTAATATTCTTTTTTGTTTTTGGGATGGGAAAATTCTTCACGGCTTCTATCTTTTTAGGGTCCGGCCTTACTCCTTCGTGCGTGATGATATGACCTAAATATGATATTTCCTGCTTTAGGAACATACATTTTTCCGGTTGGAGGGCTAAGCCAGAGCTTCGCAACCGACCTAAAAGTTTTTTTAATTTCAACGAGTGTTCTTCCAGGGAAGCGGCATAGATGACAATATCATCCATGTAAACGAAAAGCTCGATTCCTTGCAGACCCGAGAGTACTAAATCCATCAGTCTCTGGAAGGTTGCGGGGGCATTTTTTAAACCGAAGGGCATACGGTTAAATTCGTAATGCCCGTGCGGGGTGGAAAATGCAGTTTTTGATTGAGAAGCAGGGTCTATTGGCACCTGATGAAATCCAGAAGCTAGATCAAGGGTACTGAAGTATTTTGCCCCTCCGAGCTGATCAAGAATATCAGTGATGTTGGGGATCGGGTAAGCATCGCTAATAGTTTTTTCATTGAGGGCGCGATAATCTATCACCATTCGCCAGCGAGGATTTCCCGAGGCGTTGGGTTTTTTCGGTACGATCCAGACGGGAGAATTATAAGGTGAATCGGAAGGCCGGATTACGTTATTCTCGAGAAGGGTATCGACTTGGTTTTGTATCTCTTGTTTGTGGACCTGTGGGTATCGATATTGTTTTATGTTAATCGGATTCTCGTCCGTCGTGGCGATTTTATGCCTTAGAATCGTGGTTGAACCTAATTTATCTCCGGGAAGATAAAATTGAAACGGAAAGCTGGCGATACATTCTAAGATGCTAGTCCTTTCGACTTCGTTTAGACCATCCAAGTTGAGAAAGTTTGCAATTTTCGAGAGTCGTTCTGCGGCAGATTTTTCCAAATCAATGCCGGGATTTCCCAGTCGAGCAGATCGAGCTAGCGGAGGTTGAGATTTGAAATCTTCTAACTCGATAGGGGGAATAGTAAGATTAATGCGACTGCTAGTTGAATTTATGGCAAAGGTATGGGCGTAGCCGTTCCTTTGCGTGACTAACACTTCGCCCAAATAGACACCGCGTCCTGCGTCAATCCTTCTAACATATCCCTCCTTTAGTTCTTTATTCTTTATAGGAATTTTGATGAGTTTTTTTTTTTTCTCGGAGGAAGATCAAACGATGGGTGGTTACAAAACTGAATCTCCTGATTACCGAGGATCAACTGACTAGGAAGATTGGCACGGAAAGTGAGTATTGCTTCCTGCTGAGTCAAAAAGGACATGCCTAAGATACCTGCTTGCTGGATGGGAAAGTCGCTGTCGACGACTTGAAACCGTATGTCTACGCTTCGTATTCTAACAAGTATCTCGCCATAGGTGCGCACCGTGCCAGAGCCGATTCCATTAAGATGGTAAATTATTTTCGTGTTTATATCGATGTCTGGTGTTAAAGCGTTTTCTTTAATTAAATTCAATTGAGAGCCGGTATCGATGAGAAAATATCCCAATCCCGAGTTAAGGAATTCGTGGTCTAAAATAATAACGGGGAGTTGCTCTATTTTTCCTGCGTCGAAATGGTAATTAATTCGGTAGATTCTGGACGCGCTCTTATTGCCGTGCTCCTCGATGCGTCGTTCCGCGGAGCAGGCTTCGCGTTTAAATGCCCGGTGCTTTCGTTTTCCGTCCTTTCGCGTAAATTAGTGCGGAAATTGTCCCGACGGCGATCCCTGTCCCGCTTCGCGTAGCACTTAGATTCGGTGTGCCCCTTTCGCTTACAGTAATCGCAGCGCGGCGGTTCTGCTCGCGAGAAATGTTCGCGTTCCTGTCGCTTCCCGTTGTTACAATTTCTTTTAAGATGTCCCGGTTTCCCGCAGTCGAAACAAACCGCGGATAACTTGTCGTTTGAATTCGCGGCCGAATATCTGATCTCATTCATGTAGGCTATTCGAGGTCTACTGTATCGCGAGTTCTTTGATTCGTTCAAATTTCGGACGCGCGATCGTTCTTTTTCATATTCTTCCTCGGTGACGGCGAGGTTAACGGCATCCTGTAGATCTCGTGGACTCCGATGTCGCACGGGTAATTCTATTCTACTCGTGAGGCCTTTGACGAAGCAATTGCACGCGTTTTGTTTGGCTCGCGACTTTACTCCGCGCGCGATCTCACCTTCGCATTCACGGTCTACTGCCTCTGATATCTCGAATAGGAGTTTTTTTACGCGATTTCCGTATTGACTAACGGACTCATCTCTTTTTTGATGTATATTAGACATGCTAGCTTGTAGCGAATCTAGTGTTTTGCGCGGCGCGAAGGCACGTTCCAAATCGTCTAGGAACTCGTCTAAATTTAGGTCGTTATCCGAATCAAGTAGGTAAATTTTTGCATCGCCCGTAATTTTTTGACGAATTATTTTAAATAAAAACTGTTGATTAGCGGGTCTTACCGACTTCCAGACATCTCTGCAATCCTTAGCGAATTGACGTATCGGTGGAGATTTCCCGTCGAATTTCGGTATGAGGTCCGATGCTATTTTTAAAGATATATATCGGGTTTCTTCGCTTCCCCGGCTTGAAACGTCTGACGTAGAATTTCGATCCGATTGTGGAGGATCGTCTCGTAATAATGTAACTGCCGGTGATGCAAAATCGCGCGACAATACCAATGGATAATTAATGTTACGCGACGGCTCCGGCTCGGGGCGTGATACCACGGGTGTTATTTCCTGTATATTTTCTCGGGGTGGGGACGATTCATTTTGTTCTTCAACGATCCAAGAATTTGTAGATCGATTCCGATACATTTTCGCAGAAGATCTCTATTCGATATATACTACGTATCTTGTTATTTATAATATAGCCCTACTTGGTCACTCAAGAGATGATAACTATTTGACTCACTCTTACAGCGTTGTGAAGGGGTTGTCAGCCTCGTGATCTGGTTGCTGGGGTCGAACGTTGTATAGATGATGGGGGTCGAACGTTGTTCAGGTCGCCGATGCTCCTCTTTGTCGATGGTCGCCTCCTTGTCCGGCAGGGTTGTCCAGAAGTCTCTCTCGCCGTTGGATTACTGTGGTGAGTACTTCGTGTTGGTGATGTTGCTCTCTATGGTTGCCTGTGGTTTCAGGGATATAGCGTGCACGGCCGCTGAAACCGCTTCTCCGGCATTCGCCCGTCGCTCCTGGGGAAACCGTGCGAAAACCCAGGAAGGAGAAATGGCACACCAAGAGGACGTCTTTCTCGGATTATTGGATGTCCCGTAGTTGATTCTAGTTGTCGTCCAAGGAGACACTCGGTGGGTTGAATCGGAAGTTGGCTCGGGACGTCGGATGCTTCACTCACTCTGTTCACAGTCTGGGTAATTACACTATATGCACTGTAGGTCAACGTCTTTAATAAATTTGGGTACACCGCTGTCACCACTGTTACGACCCGGCCTATCTCTAAACCCGGTCGCTCTATGACGCGAGGCGCGAGGATCGGGCACCGCGCGCGAGACGCGCGATTCAGGAACAATCCGAAAGGAAACAGGGAAGAAAATTCCATACAGAGGTTGCCGGCAAAATTCGAATTTATTCCTTAAGCAAAAATCGAAGTTCGACGTTATTCTTTAAGCAAAAGGAAAAGTCGCGTTCGGTTCCGTGATCGAGTTGCGTCTCCCTCAAAAAAATCTTCCAGCGTTTCAAATCCCTCTCGGCGTCGCCCGGGAAGGGGATGCTCCGGTGGGTGTGCCTCGTGCGATGTCCAATCGGGGTGAGTCCTCGAGAAAAGGGGTGTTTCCTCGAGGACGAAGACGTCGGGTGCCGTAACGTCTTCCAGATGTGTCGATGCGTCCTGTTTCGAATGCGCGGGTCCTGCGTTGGCGAGAGTTTTCTGTGAAGGGACTAAAAAATCGGTTTATAGCCCCTCATTGTTCCTGGGCCTTAGAGATGTTGCAGCCTTCGCTCCCGCTGTTCTCGGTCCGTGAGAAAGTCGCAGCCTTGGCTCCCGTTGTTCTCGGGCCGTGAGAAAGTCGCCGCATCTGCTTTCCTCCTACCTACCCTACCTCATCCCTAGAGTGACCATTTCTCTACAAGAATCTATGCGGAAAAGGGAGATATGCTAATGATGGGGATTTCTCATACGCAAGTCTTAATTCGAAGGCTCCTTGAACAGCCCGCGTTCTACAGCGGAAAACAAGGCGATCGTCGTTCGTGTAGGCTTGTCCAAAGAACCGTCGCTCTATGAGAACGTGACGTAATGTCACAACGGGCACGCGCAACGACCTCGATACGCATTGCGCAAACGCGCTCCGCAGATTGCGGTCCGCTAGTGTTCCAGTGGTCGTCCCGTCTCACTTGACCGGCCATGATGTTGAGTGCCGTATCGAAGGCAGCCGCTGGGGCTTTGAGGGCCGTCAAGCCCACCCTTTTACAAAACGAAGCTTCGAAGATCGCCGGAGTTCTTTCCGTCAACAGTGAGTACTCAAGTTTCGCCTTGAAATATTCGTGGAAACTTTCGGAGCTGCTCCGGCATCGCCTCGCTGTCCGCGCTCGCGCCCCGTGATTCCTCGAGCCAACATCCTCGCAGATCAGTGTTACGACTCGGTAGAGACGTGTCGCGGTGACAATCGATCGACTCAATTGAAACAGCGAGGATTTGTCATTTTACATACGCGCACGTCTTCCGGAAGGTACGAAGTATCGATTATGTAATCTATATCATTTCACCGGACCGATGGGAGCTCCGCGGAGCCAACATGGCGGCATTGGGGTCACACCGACACCGCAACGAGGATTCGGAGTTGTCCTCTGAATCGTTGAAACTCGTTGCTGAATCAATGACATAACTTTGATTAACTTGAGATCCGTTAGCCACGTTCCGCAGTCATCATTCGTTTGACGATTGTAACGTGCGCGGGGAAGAGTGGCTGTTCTAAAATTGATCTACTCCATTATTTCTGGATTCTGTAATTCTTTTTTTTGTTTTCGCTCCTCACACGTTCGAAATTACATTCTTCGCGGTGGGCTGCGATGCTCGTGTAATTGAAAAAAGTCAACTCGTTAGCGTTATTTGATAAACATTTTTTTGTAAAGTGAGCTTCACCATCGTATTATGTAACTCTTCCACACTTCCATTACCTAATGTCTTCTCTGGTAATGAAAAGCTCTTTGGTTTGTATTATTGACTTTTGGACTGACGATTTGATTCTTTTGAATTAAATCCGTCTTAGAACTTTATCAGACAGAGGTGATTTCAGTGTCTATTTGCAGCTGTATCTAATTTATCTGTTTTCTGAACGTTTCTCACGACATCACTTTCTTACTACTACCATTGAATCTGTCTCAGGTCTTTATTAGTCAGAGGTGGTTTCAGTGTCTATTTGCAACTGTATCTGATTCATCTATTTTCTGAATATTTCTCACGACTCATCACTTTCTTACTACCACTACAAACTAATTTATCAATTTTTATTTCTTCACCAGGCCGGGATTATGCCAAGTCTGCTACAGCGTCGAAAGTTGGCAAAACCAAAGGAAAAGTTGTGGCGGTCATCGGTGCCGTCGTCGACGTGCAATTCGAAGATGAACTACCTCCCATCCTCAATGCCCTGGAGGTTGAAAACCGTACTCCCAAGCTAATCCTCGAAGTCGCCCAGCATTTGGGAGAGAACACCGTTCGCACCATTGCTATGGATGGTAACATAAATTTACTACAGCAATGACAAAGCGCCGCAAATTCACTCGATTCGGTTCACTCTCGCGTAAGACATCCATCCGCAAGTCGATCGTACAAAATCGATATCCGTTCAGGTACCGAGGGTCTCGTCCGCGGACAGAACGTCTTGGATTCTGGCCTGCCAATTAGCATCCCCGTCGGTGCTGAGACCTTGGGTAGAATTATCAACGTCATCGGCGAGCCCATCGACGAGCGTGGTCCTGTTCCCACCGACAAGCGCGCTCCCATTCACGCTGACGCTCCCGAATTCGTGGAGATGTCCGTACAGCAAGAAATTCTAGTCACCGGTATCAAGGTCGTCGATCTCCTGGCCCCCTACGCTAAGGGAGGAAAGATCGGTAAGATTTTCCCGAACAACATTGCGAGTTCCGGCATTACACGAGTCGTGTTACAGGTCTTTTCGGCGGTGCCGGTGTCGGCAAGACCGTACTCATCATGGAGCTCATCAACAACGTCGCCAAAGCCCATGGTGGTTACTCCGTGTTCGCCGGTGTCGGCGAGAGGACCCGCGAAGGAAACGATCTGTACCACGAGATGATCGAGTCTGGTGTCATTTCCCTGAAGGACAAGACTTCCAAGGTGGCCCTCGTATACGGACAAATGAACGAGCCCCCTGGCGCACGTGCCCGTGTCGCCCTTACTGGTCTCACCGTAGCCGAATATTTCCGCGATCAAGAAGGACAGGATGTGTTGCTCTTCATTGACAACATCTTCAGATTCACCCAGGCCGGTTCCGAGGTACGATCTTCGCCGCGGATACGCGTCGGAGAACTATTCGCAGGAGGGATAAACCGACGGCGTCGCTTTTCAGGTGTCTGCCCTTCTGGGTCGTATTCCCTCGGCTGTGGGTTATCAACCAACATTGGCCACCGACATGGGTACCATGCAGGAACGTATCACCACGACACAGAAGGGTTCCATCACCTCTGTCCAGGCTATCTACGTGCCTGCCGATGACTTGACTGATCCCGCTCCCGCTACCACTTTCGCTCACTTGGACGCCACCACCGTATTGTCCCGAGCCATTGCCGAGCTGGGTAAGGCTTTATTTTTAACGCGTAAACTATTAAGCGGCGATTGTGAGAATAAACGTAAAAGGAACCGCTGCATTTCTGGAAATATCATCGCCACCAGGTATCTACCCCGCTGTCGATCCTCTGGATTCCACCTCCCGTATCATGGACCCCAATGTCATCGGCACCGAGCATTACAACATCGCTCGTGGCGTGCAGAAGATCCTTCAGGACTACAAATCCCTTCAAGATATCATCGCTATCCTGGGTATGGATGAATTGTCTGAAGAAGACAAGATCACCGTAGCGCGCGCCCGTAAGATCCAGAGGTTCCTGTCTCAGCCATTCCAGGTACGTACCCTCGTTCTCTTCGTCTATGGGTGTGTTAACGTTTCGTCGCAATCACGCGCGCTCATATCGTTATTCAGGTCGCTGAGATCTTCACCGGCCATCTAGGCAAACTCGTACCCCTGGCAGAAACCATCAAGGGATTCCAAAAAATCTTAGCGGGAGATTACGATCACCTTCCCGAGGTCGCGTTTTACATGGTCGGCCCGATCGAGGAGGTTGTAGCGAAGGCCGAGACGCTGGCCAAGCAGTAAATCGTAATCCCAGTCATCATAATTTTGATGTTAATTTCTGTTGTCAACGATCTTCCAACGATTCGACAGTGATCGAACTTTGTGCCGTAGAGAATAAACACCATTGACGTTCCGTCGTACTCGCTCAAACTCAGAGTGGTTATGTGTTTGATAGAAATAAAACAAAACCCAGTCAAGTGGTTGGAAGACCGTCGTTCGGTATAAACCATTTAAAGCACATCCCATCGAGAATATCTAGAGAAGGTGGAATGCCGATCCGTGGAAAGGAAAACCTCGGATGACGCGCTTTCGTACTCATTTTACATTGTATCGCCAACTAGAAATCACTGCATCGGATTAGTTGGAATGCAGATTCTTGTTTCCCGCGCGGCGATGCACGCGCAAAACAAGGTCCCGCAATGTTGCTACTCGATACGATTGCATCGATATAGACTCTTGCCAAGTTTGGCAGAGTAATGTATACACCTTGGCCGTGTCATATATTAGTAAAAAACTTAATAAAAACGTATAAAAATACGCGTGATCTGGCTTACTAGGACCTTTCTTCTGGAACTAACCATACTAGAAAATAACCGCCAGGTAAGTAATTAGTGGAGGAATTTGAATAATGAATAAAAACATATCAAGATATATTCATTATTGTTTGAGGTATAAAAATATAAACTTGCAAAACCTGGAAAGATTACAATATCTGATATAAATTACATGGTTTTGTGGGTGGATGAATTACTTTTTCCTTTGGGCGAAGTTGATCATGGGCTCCTCCAGCCTGTATATGTCTTTCAATTTCTATGAAAAGAAAATATTCTCAGACGAAACATAGCATAAAAAGCAACTGAAATCGTTACACTTACGCGCCACTGATCCATGTTCAGAACCATTACATTCTGAATATTCGGTTTGCCGGATTCTTTGGCCTGCTTAATCGTTTCTTTACTACGCGGTAGAATTACCAAGGTCCCCGATTCGTCTGCAATAGAAAATCCATAGTTTCAAATTGATTTATCCCAAAGAAATCGTGTAGAGTACCATGTTACGTCGGTTTAGAAACACGTAGGAGCAACGTGACATCAAATCACCTTTCTGCAATTCGAAATGACCATCGCGAACGATAAAAGACACGTGCAGCATGTTTTCAACAGTCTGTCCAAAATCATGAGGGTCTAGGATAAGCCGGAAAAAATCTAGAGGCTTTTGATGTCTCTTGTGATATCTCGTGACGAGCTTATTGATCTTCTCCACTGTATGCTCTAAACTCTCCTTGTCAGTCTCGACCGTCGATATTTTTTCCGGTCTCTTGGTGGCTGCCAGTGAATCCCTGGTCCCTTGTTTTCGCACGATAACTTTTTTTTCCATTGGCTCCAATGCTCCTGCGTGAAGAAAGAATTTGTGGACGTTGTCCTGACTGCATACGACTTGAGAAATTCGCTTGTTTTACGAGTAAGGGCAAACCTAGAAGCGTCGTGTAACACGGTGTAGTATAGAACAAGTTTACAAACTCATCTTCCAAAATAGACCAGTTTATCTCCTCTAACATCGTGTCCGGAAGTAATCTCACATAGCTCATCTGCAAGGAATGAGAATAGTGATAAAATGGTCACACAGGTCAAAAATGTTCTACTTTTGCGTTTTCATGACTCACAAGTTTGTCGGCAAAATCGAGAGCGTTGTAAGAACTCGTGCCTTTGGTTAGTTTACTCGTACATTGTCTTAAAACATTGGAGGACAGGCTCATCACTTCGGAATCCAAAAGCACTTGGTCCTGGTGATTGACTGAAAAGTGATTATCGTTCCATCTTTGATAGTGTACGTGTACAGAAACATGATTCTTATTTATTATTATAAGAAATTGTCTTATTTCATTAGAAAACGAACTCCTTACTCTTTTCATCGAGACTTGCTTCCTCATTGACATCATCAGTCTCGCTCATTATACTTTCGAGAGCTTGAATAGTACGGAAACTCACATTTTCATCTGCGATAAAAGCGTATCATTATTTACATGGTACGTAAATCGATTTATCAATCGGCTTGCCTCTGTGTGATACTCACGAAGTGATTGAGCCCGCTCCAAAGAATTCCTCAATAGTTCTTTACGCTCTTGAGGGGACCGTATAGTCTGACTCCTCTGTGATGGTAATGGACTTCCCGGAATCATTTCTTCGTCCGACATCGTTCTATATCTCTCCCAAATGGTACAATTGTATCAAATAATCCACACAGTCCGTATCACGTTCGAAATCTGTAGCCACTGTCGAAATTTACGTGAATGAAATAGAAGAAGCTTCCAAGAGATCCTTGCACGAATTGCATGCAGCGTAAAACGAGTTGTTAGACGGACTTAACAGTCTCACGATTCACAGAATAACCGTCTCATTCCAAGGGTCCACCAATATTACAGAGAGGATAATAATTTTTTTCAGTAATATAATAAGTTCTCGGAGCGTAATTTGCGACAACGCGAGCGAAAGGTTCGCTCCGGCTCAAACGATCGACTACATTCGCGTACTCATCTGTGATTGGTGGAGATGCTACTTCCATATCGTGCGTGTTTGTTACGAGAAAAAACAACAAATATACACTCTCACAGCTCATGCGATGCACACATATTTTCCACCCTCGTTTTATTAAATAACACATGCAGCCATGCTTCTCTTTCGTGACGCGCTAAGTGCATTCAATGCGCTAATAATGAGCGATTGCTAAACAATACCACGTATTGTAGTCGCGCAGTACACACAGAAAGTAAAACTGGAAAACGATACACACGCCCGATCTCTCTCTCAGCAGCCAAATCGAGCCAACTGACAGTTTGTAATTTGTCGTGATCGTGCGTTGTTCCCGTGGTTACTTTCGAAGGGAGTCGTAACAATAATGGAAAATAGTCAGGTAAGGATATTCTAAATTCATGTGATTATAACATTCATCCACGTCATTAGTTACGTCGAATTATATGGTTTTAGGCTGAACAAAATAACCAGGATGACTCCGATTCTGACATAGACGAAGTTGAGCCTCGTTTGAAGTACGTAAGATTACGAAATGATTTGGAGAGGATTCTACAGAATGACGCGGCGAGCTGTTTCGCCGCTCATCCAAAGGTACGAAGAATTGAGTTAGTTTCAGTGTTTCTCTTGCGAAAGGAAGCATCTGCTGTCATTCCGATTAAGAGGTTAGATCAGCATCTCCGATCCAAGCAATGTGACTCATTGATTTCTTGCTGATTATTTTCTACCAATTCCATTGTAGATAAGTGCCATTATTTCTAACATAGGTATTTTATCGTTACAGTTTTTATGCTTAGGGTCGCATTGGGGAACGATCCATATCTTGGATCATCAAGGCAATAATATCAAGACGACTAATTTGCAAGCTCATACTGTTGCAGTTAATCAAATTTCAATCGATCTTAACGGCGATTTCATTGCGTCCTGCAGTGATGACGGTAAAGTTTTTATATATGGACTGTACAGTACAGAGAATAACCATAATATGAGCACAGGACGACTCGTTAAGAGCATCGCTATCGATCCCAATTATTCCAAGAGTGGCAGTGGAAGAAGATTCATTACAGGTACATCGCGATTAACAATGCTGAAGTCATCTTCTCATACTTACACGTAAAATATACTTGTATCTGGTCTTTATTTGGAATAGGATATCTGGTATTCATAATACACTTTATTTTTAGACTCCCTCTGTACCGTCCACCCCTTAAAAATCCTTAGAAATCATCACGGGACTTCATTTGCGCCTGAACAGATGTCTAAAGTATTTTAACGTTATTTCAGGGGACGACAAATTAATTTTATACGAAAAGACGTTCTTATCGCGAATAAAGCAAACAATTCTCCGCGAAGCCGAAGGTAGCGTACGTTCCATAGCGTGGGCTGGACAGTTCGTCGCGTGGGCATCCGACACAGGGGTCAGAGTTTACGATTTGAATGCAAAATGTCCTTTAGGACTCATTAAATGGATGCAATCGGCGGAGTAAGCAATGGAATGTCGTAGCGTCAATGAATCTTCTCGGTATTCCGGACTCTACATCATTGTACCCATTTCAGGGCTCTATCAGAGCACTACAGATGCAACTTGCGCTGGTCTGGGGACAGATTACTGATAGGTTGGGTCGATACGGTGCGTGTTTTTCAGATAAGAAAGCGATCCGTTCAGGAAATGGTTAACCGAGATTTACCGGAATACGTTGTCGATCCAGGTGAATTTCTGCTCGCAAGTATATTTTACATTCTTCGTGATATGGAAATTATTATCTTTTTTGCACCATTTTTACGCAGTTTCAACGTTTCGAGTTGACTTTTATATATCTGGCATCGCGCCTCTGGAAAAGCAATTGGTCATTCTCGGTTGTCCGAAAGATCCGGACGAGGACGGCAAGAGCCAGCGTCCGATGTTGCACGTCTTGGAATTAAAGTACCAGGACTTTTCCGTCGTTTGCAAGAACTTCTTAAATCTCCGCGGTTACAAGGAGTACACCTGCAACGACTATCACCTGGACTGTCTGATAGAAGAAAATAGGTACGTTTTATTGACTGCAGGATGAGCTCTGATAACGCGCTAAATGATCCTCGGTATTTCCTTATCCAGATTTTTCATAGTCAGTCCGAAGGATATCGTAATCGCCAGCTTGCACGACGCGGACGACAGGATAGAGTGGTTACTGACCCACGGAAAGTTCGAACAAGCGCTGGACGCTGTCACGGTAAACGGCGGCAAAGATTGCAAAAGACATTCCTTGGTTTACGTGGGACGAGTGTATTTGGATCACTTGTTGGCCCATGGCAAATACGACGAAGCTGGAAAGCTCTGCCTGAAGATTTTGGGCCGCGACAAGAAACTCTGGGAGGAGGAGGTTTACAAATTCGCGAGAGTCCATCAATTGCGTTCGGTGTCTTCTTATCTCCCGAGAGGCGATGTCACCCTTGATCCGTCGATCTACGAGATCGTTCTCTACGAGTATCTCAAAATGGATCCGAACGGTTTCCTGCAGCTAGTCAAGGAATGGTCGCCATCGTTGTATACCGTGGCTGCTGTGATAAGTAGCGTCTTGGAACATTTCATTCACAATCAACACCAGAACGTCCTTGTGGAAGCCCTGGCTATCCTGTACAGTCACGACGGCAGATATGACAAAGCGTTGGCGATATATTTAAAACTCGGACACAAAGATGTGTTTCAACTTATCCAGAAACACAAGCTCTACAATTCCGTTTACGATCTGATCGAGGGACTGATGGACTTGGACACGGAGAGAGCTATACAGTTCTTCCTTGAGAAGGATAGAATACCCTCCGAAATTATCGTACAGAAATTGCAAAATAATCATCGCTACTTGTACATGGTAATAATTCTTTTTTATCTCCAATATGACGATACACTTTAAGCCCATTGAATAATAAGGGACTTGTGGGACGCGTGAAAGTAATTAAGGGCGCGTATTTTCCCAGTATTTAGACGCTTTACACAAAAAGGACACAAAAGATCTCAAGGGAAAGTACGACGGCCTGCTAGTGCGACTTTACGCGGATTACTCCAGAGATCAACTGCTTCCGCTATTGCGGCGATCCAATAATTACCCGATTCAACAAGCGCTCGATATCTGCAGTCAAAAAAAGTTCTACCCGGAAATGGTTTACCTGCTCGGTCGAATTGGCAATACGTCGGAGGCTCTGGCGCTTATGACGCGAGAGCTCAATGATATGGAAAGTGCCATTGCGTTCTGTCAGGAACACGATGATGACGAATTGTGGAACGATCTCGTTAATTATTCTTTAGATAAACCAGGTAAGCGAGATGAGAATTGAACACGCGGCAAGCAGAAGTGAAAAATGACTGTCGATAAAATTTCCGTCCGCAGAAGCCATCACGTTCCTCCTTCAGAAAATAGGAACTTATGTCGATCCAAGACTCATAGTTCAGAGGATAAAACCGAGCTTGAAGATCCCCGGATTGAAGAAAGCTCTGGTCAAAATGATGCGCGATTACAATTTGCAAGTCTCCGTGCAAGAAGATTGCAAGAAGATCCTCTCTAACGACTATTTCAACCTCCATGAAAGGCTAGTACGGTCGCATCAAAAAGGAGTA
Organism: Xiphydria camelus; assembly: GCA_963678675.1. Lineage (NCBI taxonomy): Eukaryota > Metazoa > Arthropoda > Insecta > Hymenoptera > Xiphydriidae > Xiphydria > Xiphydria camelus. The sequence goes on along the minus strand of OY783195.1, from coordinate 26,465,984 downwards.
GTCTTGGATGGTGAGTGCTTTGTCTGTTTTCAGTTTTTTACAGGCCTATTCACCAAGAAAGGATGCGTAGTGACCAATACATCCCCTTATTTCAGATGACCAAATGTGCGGTGCTTGTCATAGGAAGATAATCGTAAGAGGTGCGACATTTGAACGCATTATTCTTCAATTTAGTTGTTTAAAAGCTGCAGTAATAGATATTTCAGGGATATGATAATCCAGCGATTTATTTTCCACCTTTCAGAACCTAGAAATCTAGTTGTATTCTACTGCAAACATTCCTTTCACGAAGACTGTCTGCCAAACTTGGAATTGGTGGTATGTATTCTTATATCATATGTGTGTGTGTGTGTGTGTATTATTTCAAGCTTCAACAATTTGTAATTTATTCGAACAAACGAGCTTTAATTGCCTTCCTGTGCTTTAGGAAAATTGCGTCATATGTAATCCACAGAGAGAGACGATCTTCAGAGATGCGCCCAGTAGAAAATGATGTAAGTAATTTTAATTAAAACTATTCCCTGTTCAGTTTTTAACTGCGTCACGTGGAAATTCATTTGTGCAAATTGAATTTATGACTGGCATTTAGATCGTATACAATTTCTTTTTCGCCATGTATTACGGCTTCGTGTCTGTTAGAGTTTCACTGTTACACACCCTGCAATTGGGACACAAGTCGAGCTCCTCGCAGGGTTTGTTACAGCCTGGACATTCTGGGCAGGTCTGTGCGTAACATAAGGAGTTGTTAATAATTCAATTTAGCGGTTTGACAAAATATACTGCTCTAAAGCATATCAAAAGAACAAACCACTTACCGCATGTACCGCGCAACTCTCCCAAAGGTGACGGCAACCTTCGCACGCATTCACGTACTCTGGTTTCATATTGCAAGTGCTACACGTTCCTTTCGTTACGGAACTCTCCAAAAGATAACGACAACCTTCGCACGTATTCGCGTACTCTGGTTTCATATTGCAAGTGCTACACGTTCCTTTCGTTGCGGAACTGTCCTTAAGATAACGACAACCTTCGCACGTATTCACGTATTCTGGTTTCGTATTGCAAGTGCTGCACGTTTTCTTCGTCGCGAAACGCTTCGAAAGATAATGGCAACCTTCGCACGTGTTCGCGTACTCCGGGTTCATATCGCAAGTACTACATGTCCTCTTCTCCGTGTGGCTCGCTTTGCATTCATCGGTACAGGTTTCTTTTGCGTTATTACCTTCCATCCCTTTTCTAGTGCAACTTGCGTCGGAACAAATTTCTCTTACGCTACTACCATCCATTTGTTTTCTGATACAATTTGCGTCGCTGGGACATTTCGAGAAGACTGAACAGGCGGAGAGTAGGGAACCCTTCGTTTCACTCTTAAAAGTTCGAAAAAATCTCAGTCCAGTTAAATCCGATATTACGCTCGTACCATTTTGGATGTCTGTACTCACCAATTTCAAAGAAAGCTTATCGCCCTCCGATTTTCGGTGCGATCCTTCCATCATTTTGCAGACTCCACACGTAGGGCACGCTGGTTGCGGCTGAGACTTCGACAACTGAGACATTACATCAATAATTGACATCTCGGATGACAAATTGATTCTTGAGGGATTCGTTTGTTTGGCAAACGCCTTAAAATGTTGAATGGTAAAGGAGAGAACGTCGATGGGTTTCACTGCAGTGACCAGGTCGTTGCATAAGAGGAAAAAAATCATTATTACTGTATTAATATCAATAGACTCACATTGCTTCTACAGACGATCGAGTAGTGAAAACGAGGAGTAAATTAAATAATTGACAAATATCGTGACCTGTCTAAAGAGATTTGGCAGGAAGCCTGTCTCGATGGCAAGCTGATTACCGACTAGCAGGTTCTGCGTGAAATCGGCGATCAATTGCTTCACTTCGGGGTGATCGGCTAGGTACTCCGTGTGCTGCGCAATCTTGCAAGTCTGCAGAAGAGGAGAAACTATTCCCTTCTCTTATAACCCGTAACGCACTCCACTCTGCACTGCTTTACTTTATTGTCCAAATACTTGGACATCATTTCCATGTCCTCAGTCCAGTATTCCTTTAACGGCAGTCTATCGGGTTCCCCTTCCGCTATTTTCCTCGGATCTATCAATGGGTTCAGCTGCAACAGATAAGGAACCTCTTCCCAATCGTGCCTCAGTATTCGCCCTTGCTCGGTCATGTAAGTCTTGACGTTCTGCACGAGACCGCATTCTTCGTGCAGCCGGCGTTCTACCGTGTACACGTTCAGTTTCCGGCCATTTATCTTCATGTACTTTGCTGATGTGCATCTCTTCGAAAATTAATCAAAACCAGATGAAATTGAGGACCTTGACGTAAATATAATTCGAAGGAATTCCTTTTACGTAATTGCACGTAGTCACGCGACCCTCTATCGAGACACTCTGCAGGGGTATCGCTCCCTCGAAGTTCATTACGGCAAAATATCGCATGAGTAGAACGTTCGCCCCTTCGCTTATGAAACAGGAGGGCAGGTCCACCTTCGTTTTAATGATATCGCATGGACACGTGTGTGTAGCTTCCGCGTAATAGGCGTCATCTTCCAAGCCAATGAAGAGAACTCTCTCGTGGAGACCGTTGCTTTTATACGTGAATCTACGAAGGAAATGAACAAGGTCTTATTTCACAAAATTCTACGTTGACATAACAGGCAAGGGATGCCTCCGAAATTGATTTTTGCACCCTCCCGGGGATCGTTAACGATGCAGACTCTGTTCTCTTCTCTTCCAGGCAATGGAATCTCTCCGTCGCTGAGCTGATGACCTTCGAACCACTAAAGCAACCGTCGACAGTCATGGAGGAGAATAAGTGTACGAGAAATTCGGAACCTTGAGGCCCGATGCTTTCCACCGAAATGCAGTAACTGCCGATCGGATTTGTGTTCGTCGTGAATTCATCTTTCAAGCTGACTATCAGATTCTCTCTGAAGGACAATGCTCTTCGTTTTTCCTCGCCTGTACAAGGAAAAACTTGAATATGGATTATTCGAGGAGAATATCATTCAGCTTCATTCGTAACTTTGCAGGGGAATTGACCGAGGTTGAACTGTAGAATATGAAACGCGAGTTGTACTGCGACTCGAAAAGTGGGAGTGATACACGTAATTTCAGAGAAACTATAAGTAGCGGTAATTGATGACATTCGATGAACTGTGGTGTCGTGGCTGTGTTGGACGGATAAATTGAGCGATCGTAAGCGAAATATATCAAGATGTAATTTTCTTCGCGTAAAAGGATAGATCACATTTTTATTGGAATAGGAGCAGTAGCCATTGTAATTATTATAAACATTAAGATTTGCAATTATTTTTTCGATATACCAGCGTGTAAATATGCTTCTGAATGTGCTGTGAGTATTGTACAGAATTCGGTGTCGAAGCGAGGACGTCGACTAATATATTAATTTTTCAAACTATCCCAAAGAATTAATGTATTTACCAATCCAAGAACTATTAAAATGTGAAGGTTCACCTATGTAGAAATCTGGAATCCACCGAGAAAGGTCGATCAGCTTAGTAGGACTCTCCTCTAAGTTTATGCACGACATTCTCATTCGAATATCATAAAAAATTTCTCAGAGAAACTAATAATCTCCATCTGCCAGTCGTGAAATCTGATTTCAAGATCAGGATCTACCGTAGCGTTCACTTGTTCCGTTTCGTCGGCTCGCGCGTGGTAGTTGAATAACGCGCGCTTCAGTCGGGTACCACTAGGTGACGGAACAAATTTTTAACCTGTGGCGAAAAGGACGTGGTCGCCATCTAATCGGCGAAGCGTTTCGTCCCGGAGTCGGCCTGTGGACTCGTCAGTAAAGGCCATTACACGTGAAAAAACGTAAGCAATAACAGTAAGGATTGACCAATCAGAAATATCATTCTTACGGAATTATGCTTAAACAGGCTTTCTGATTGGTCAATCCTTACTGTTACTGCTTACGTTTTTTCACGTGTGATGGCCTTAAGGCTAGGCCGACTCTGAACTTGCTGACGACGCCAACACCTGCGGATGACTACGCATGCGCATTCACGCTTCTCCGGACGAGGAACCCACAGGGCCCACAGGGGTGCTCATGCAAAACTCGCAATTTCGCTATCTGATACTAGGCCGCCACATTTTATCTTACCTATAAGTAAAAGTTTAGTAATTCATCTATGTATCGGTGTGCCGTGATGTTTAACCTCAAACGTCAACTGACAATTCAAACCGAAAACGTCCGCAAACGAAAGTGCTACGTAAGTTCGACCAATTAACGTGTATTGTGAAATAATGCTATAAATGTGCACTGTGTGCTTATGGAAAAAGCTTCGAACTTTGGATGAGGTGTTACAGCGACTAGAAATACGTTAAATTAGCGTGGGTCTTTACATGGGGCAGTGTACGTGATTTATCGTTCGCAGTTTATCTTGAGAATTAAAAGCGAACGCATGAAAATACGCGTCTGAAAGCAAGTTATGGCACACGATAAGAAGCCCTTGAGGCGCAGTCGATCGCGCGAACGCGATCGCGAAAGGGAAAGGGATCGCGAACGTCGCGAACGTAGGCGCTCCAGAAGCAGGTCGAAGGATCGCAAAAAAGATTCCAGAAAGCGCTCCAAATCCAGAGAACGTTCGCGCGAGAGGGACAGGTCGCGGGAGAGGGATCAGGACAAGTCCAGGGAAAGAAGAGACCCCAAAGACAAGTCTAAAGACGACAAGAAATACAGACCTGGTGGTGCGTATTCCAACGAGGATGAATCGAAAAACGAAGGTAAGTCGGATTCGAAGAGAGAAGAGGACGAGAAGGACGATGCCAAGCTGAAAACAGTGCCCAAGAGGGAGCCGTTGAGCTTGGAAGAGCTGTTGGCGAAGAAAAGAGCCGAGGAGGACGCGCGAGCGAAACCCAAGTTTTTGACCAAGGAGGAACGTACGAAGTTGGCCCTTCAAAAGAGACAAGAAGAGGTCGATTCTATAAGGAAGAGGCAGGAGGAGGAACGCAAGTCGTCGCAGAGCGAAGGTTCCACCAGCAAGGAACGGGAATGGGATGATAGGGATAGGTGAGTATAATATGGAAAGCGGATCGATCGATTTAATGAAATAGTTGTAATCGAAAGAATCGCATTTAGACGCAGAGAAAATCAGCGTTCTCGCGAAGAGGAAGTCAAGGACAAGGATAAAGAAAAAGAAGTCGAGGCTATAAAGGAACGCTACTTGGGACTGATAAAGAAAAAACGTCGCGTCCGGAGACTGAACGACAGAAAGTTCGTCTTCGATTGGGACACCTCTGAGGATACTTCGGTGGACTACAATAATATCTACAAAGAACGACATCAAGTTCAGTTCTTCGGCAGGGGCAACCTCGCAGGCATAGATATTAAGGCGCAAAAGCGCGATCAGAGCAAATTCTATGGAGAACTTTTGGAAAAGCGACGCACCGAAGCTGAGAAGGAACAGGAGAAGTAAGTGCGCCTGGAATGTTTGCTCGCGGTAAATTTAATAAGGGCATTGTACAGTTTGGGCAATTTCTTACGTCTTCTTCAGGATGCGGCTCAAGAAAGTTAAGCGGAAGGAGGAGAAGCAAAAGTGGGACGATCGTCACTGGTCTGAAAAAGCGCTGGACGAGATGACTGAACGAGATTGGCGTATCTTCCGGGAAGACTACAATATCACCATAAAAGGAGGTCGTATTCCTGATCCGATTCGTTCGTGGAAGGAATCCGGCTTCCAGAAGGAGATACTCGATATCATTGACAAAGTTGGGTACAAGGATTTAACGCCGATCCAGAGACAAGCCATTCCCATTGGCCTTCAGAATCGTGATATCATCGGTGTCGCTGAGACGGGTTCGGGTAAAACACTGGCCTTCTTGATCCCGCTGTTGCTGTGGATCACCAGTTTACCAAAGATCGAGCGTCTGGAGGAAGCGGATCAGGGTCCTTACAGCATCATTTTAGCTCCAACGCGGTAAGGATCGACTATTCGTGTAATTTTTCAAACGAATATCAGCTGCTTGAAAACTGACCAAAATTGACGTTATACAGTGAATTGGCGCAGCAAATCGAAGAAGAAACTAATAAATTCGGCGGGCCATTAGGAATTAGGACAGTCGTAGTGGTCGGTGGTCTTTCGAGAGAAGAGCAAGGCTTCAGATTGAGAATGGGTTGCGAAGTACGTATTGCGAACTCCTCGAATTTCCGAAAGTCCTCGTAACGAAGAATTTATTTCGTTTTAGATCGTAATCGCGACTCCCGGAAGATTGATAGACGTCTTAGAGAATCGCTATTTGGTCTTGAATCAGTGCACGTACATTGTACTGGACGAAGCTGACAGAATGATCGACATGGGATTTGAACCTGGTGCATAAATTAATACAAAAACGCGCGTCGATAATAATTTCGAACTATTAAGACTGAGTCATTTCTCTTCGCAGATGTTCAGAAAATCTTGGAATACATGCCTGTTACGAATCTGAAACCGGATAATGAAGATGCAGAAAATGAGGAGAAGCTCTTGGCTAATTACAATACAAAGAAGAAGTATAGACAGGTACTTTAAGACCTTTACGTCACCTGATCACGTCATTACATCTAAAGCGCAAAATTGGATTAATCACATTAATGGATATTCTCTCTCCGTTTTAGACCGTGATGTTTACAGCTACTATGCCTGCGGCGGTAGAACGCCTGGCGAGAACTTATCTGAGACGCCCGGCGGTGGTGTATATCGGTAGCGTTGGCAAGCCTACAGAGCGAACCGAACAAATCGTTCACATTATGGGAGAGGCGGACAAACGAAGGAAACTCATGGAAATCCTCAGCAGAGGCGTCGAACCACCCGTCATTATTTTCGTCAACCAGAAGAAAGGAGCAGATGTTTTGGCTAGGGGCTTGGAGAAGCTCGGAGTGAGTACCCGTTACGATTTCTTAACAGTTCGCGATTTTCTCGAACGATTACTAATGTAATGTCCACCGTTTTCAGTACAATGCTTGTACCTTGCACGGTGGTAAAGGCCAAGAACAAAGAGAGTACGCTCTTGCTTCGCTCAAAGGCGGAAGCAAAGACATTCTGGTTGCTACTGACGTTGCCGGTCGTGGTATCGACATCAAGGATGTTTCGATGGTCATCAATTACGACATGGCTAAGACAATCGAGGGTGAGTTGCGCTTTGCTTTGCTATATTTCGCAGATCACATTCAATAGCGTCGGACAAAGCAAGGTATTCCCACTGCTATACTCGGCTGAATCACGGAAAGATTGGAGGCGACATGGCATTGGTTTCGTTTTTCCAGATTATACGCATCGTATCGGTAGAACGGGTCGTGCCGGCAAGGCTGGTCTCGCAATTTCATTCTGCACGAAAGACGACAGTCATCTGTTCTACGACCTGAAGCAGACCATCCTCTCGAGCCCCATATCAACGTGTCCATCCGAACTCTTAAATCATCCAGACGCGCAGCACAAGCCTGGCACGGTCGTGACGAAGAAGCGGCGCGAAGAGAAGATATTTGCATAAGCACACTTCGATTGTGGAGAGAACGGAGTATAGCGTCTCCCGACTGTAGCAAGGAGCATGAAAGGTATCTTTCTCCAATAATTAATTCGAACCTTGCAAAACTGGTTTATCCATCGATCTTACAGTAGCAATGCTATAAAATAAATAAAATACGTATTGTATAAAATCCAATCGATTTCATAACAATGCCAATACATACATATGTTACGTTATTATCCCACATTGATAGATAGTTGAAAGAAACAGCAAAACCAAATGTACTTCACACAATAATAAGTTACGAATATTGTATTATACATTCGCGTGGAAAATTTACAAATTATATACATTTTTAAGGGGATTTACACGTAAAAGACGAAAATGACTGAGCCGCGATAAGTAGATTCGATATGATTGATCGATATTCGTACGATCGAAAATTAAAATTCAACGCGCGAATTTCTCTTTGTTACTGTACAAGCTTGCATGACCAGAGGTATTCTACGCATTTTGCCTCTCTATCCTCTTTGACTCTCGATGAATTCCTCGGGTGACTTAAATGTCTCGTTGCGTCCATGCAACTACCCTGATTTTAATTAACTCCTAGGTTCTTTACTCTTAATTTCCTATGGACGGATTGCACAACTTCTTTAAAAAATTGTCCACGTAAGTTCTCCGTTCGTGAAGTTCTCGTGGAAAATCTACCGCATAACAATTATTAGGGAGGAAGCGGGGTTGGTGCAACGTAGTCGGGATCGTCTATCTTGCACTCCGCATCCCAATCGACAGGTATCACGGGCTCTAGTAGCGTCACAAACTGGTCCAAAGGACAAGCGAATGTGCACCCGGGTAGCGTCAATGGGTACGGCTCGTGGTTGGTAGTGTTTCTCAAATACATCTGTCGCGTAATAGAAAACAAAGAGATGAAGCTTATTCCCACGCGTTCAAAGTTATTCGTCTGATCGTAAGTTTCTTTGTTGGACGATCATTTGAATCATTCGGCCAACCGATTACATTATAATCAAAATGCGTTTGAATCGACTTACTTGAACGTTCCAGCCGTCGTTATCCTCGTGCAGTTCGATCATCGCTAAAACATTGTAATCGGGCATTTGTGGCTCCCAGACTCCTAACGTGCTCAGGAGATTCGTGATCGTACTGTCGTGACCGCTGTACATGAACATCTTTCTCTTCTCCGGCTTTAATTTTCCCTCGAATTTATCCACCATGTCGTTAACGATCTTTTTGACAAAGAGACCGCCCTTCAGTCTTCGCAGCAACACCGTACGCGTGTTTATCAAGTAACTGATGATCGTCAGTGGAAGGAGCTTCTCTGGATAATAGTCGTCGGTCCACTCGGGCAGGTTCAAATTCATGTCCGACTAAAATGATATTGAAGAACGCGTTAAGACGCAGTCCCAATAGTCCCACGAGCAACCGTACCGTTACTCGGACGAGAATGATATTTGGACGATGTGCGCGGTGCTTGATTATAGCATTATGCAATCTACATCCTAAAGCGAGATGAACGAAACGGCAGAAATTGTGAACTCGTGATTCTGGTACCCCATTTGCGATGGATAGTGAACATTTGAGAATCTTTCTAAGCAATGTCGGACATCAACTCCGGATTCAAGCGACCACAGCCACGACGACGTCAATCGGGCGGATGTCAAAGTATAGTTGAAGCTACCACAATGCCTCAGGCTTGGGGAATAGCAACGTCGTTTTAATCCGGCATTGGTCGCTATATGAGCATTTTTCTCACGTTAATACGCGACCGCCGGTGTGAGAGTACTCCTAGCGACCGATGTCGGGTTAATGAAGGGATTAGTTGTTTTTTTTTTGTATCCAGCAGCTTGATGCTACCTTCTCTGTCAACTACACACGTAATCAAACATTACGAAGCAAAAGCCGCTAGTCTCTTTCCACCCTGATACATTATTGAGGTGGTTACGCGTTTCGTCCCAATGGTGAACACTCCAACAGGCAACGTCATAGGGGCGAGGGACATCGTGGAAGCTTGAACTCTGGATTGATTTCTATCCCAACCGATTAAGTATTTCGAGATACAGCAGTTAATTAAGGTAAAGGACGGGCACACACCTTTTGACGTGAGACAGTGCAATGACAATTTGTAGTCAAAGTTGAAATAGGTTCAAACCTCGGCTCTCAACGTGCCGTAAAGCGACATTACATCGTCAGGACTGGAGATCGACCAGCCAGTCAAGTTTGAGAGCGCCTCGTACAGCAGTTGACTCTCTTTGTTCAGCTTAACGATTTCCGTTGAATTTTTAACCCTTTCCAGTTCCTGGTAATACGCTGGGCAGGCGGTTCTTACCAAGAGAAGCTGGAAGAGAAAGCACGGAAGAGCGTAAGACTCGATATCAAGAGGGCGTCGAAGAGGAGAGGCTGGAATAAACTGCTACGCCATTGCCGAAGGGATGAGCTCACCGTATCCCGATCTAGCTCCTGGTAGTGTAGACTGGTAGGTTGCCATGGTAGACCATCCTTGAAAGTCTGCACGCCACCCGGGGGCCACAGGCCAGCCGCTTCCAACATTGCCGACATCTGAGCGCGATCCACCGCGGTGCTCTGCAGCCAGAACACTTCGGGGCTATAGACCGTACCCAGGAAGTGCCCGTAACGCTTGCGTAAGAATACACCTTGATTGTATTGGCTCAATTTTCCTTTCTGTAAAGGCAGAGTGAATGTTGAACTAAATTCCACAAGCTTAGACCGTGTTATTATCTCTGATATTTCGAGTACTATAAATTTTTACCACTCCTTAATCTTTGATACACGTGAAAATAACTACTTTACTTTGCTCGCGCGTGTATCGAAGAGTCGGATGCAGAAGAGTTGAATCAATGGGAAGATTTTACTGAATAGCTCATTTAGTGGTATGTTGTAGAGAAGAGCGTTGCCATCAGCATTTCTGTTAGTCATTTTTAAATAAACATAAGTACTTGCGTCGGTGGTTTTTAAAATATCTTCCAATTAATAAGCCGGATTGGTATAATCTCGAGTCTCTCTGCACGTGCTTCGTAATATGTGCTTAAGCAATCCAATCGAGATAGCGTCGGTGCCTAACCCCTTCTCTCTTAATTATTATACACCAGTACAAACCAGATAGATTCGAAAGTGTCACGATCACAGAGGGTCATAGACGCTTGAATGCCTCCAGATAACTCGTGCAAGCGGTAACCGCGTCATGAGATGTATACTTTTTCTTTTAACGATTGAGAGTAATGCAAAGACCCGGTATAGAATTTTAACGTGATATCGTTATATATAATATATATGTAGTCTCTTTACTACTCCCTACGTACATTACAAAGATTCAAGAATTGTACACTGAAGGGCCTTTTCTTTGTGGATTCTATGCGGGACGATAATTGCTATTTATGATATTTTTCGTCCAATTCGAAGCGAATACAATACTAAACATAATACGTCAGGTCAAACATAATCTGTAACTTGGGCAGACGTTATCTGATTATAATTGAACTTACATTCGTCAATTGACCCCATCCATAAGGCGCCATCGTATCGTTAATGTGAGGATCAGTCGGGAATGTATCAGCCGGAGTTCTTTGTCCATGGCGGAAAGCCTGTATAAGATGTATTTCCAAGTTAAAATTTGACGCGTAGAAAGGATTTCATTTGCCAGTCGATAAGATATTGCCTTTTTACGATTTACATTCGAAGAAAAAACTTATTTTTCGAACGATTTGAAATCTGACTCGTGATAGTACGAGCTTTTTTCAAAATTGTATTATCTCCTTTACTATCGATCTCTGTATTACTGTCCCAGTCACACGAGAAAAAAAAAGATATGTAATCTATAATTGAAGAGAAAACCAAGCATTCAACCGTCCATTTCGTATTACGTTAGTTCCCCACCGTATTGAAACCACTGAACCATATAATACATCGCGAATGTTAACGCGACGATTAAGTAAATCGAGAGGCACGAGTAATTGACGAATATCCACATCCTCTGGCATTATCAATCTCTTGAAAGCAAATGTCAAAGTCCCCCGAGATTTATCTGGATTTCGATTGCGCTCAGAAGAATAAATAAAAAACTGAAGCTCTCGCCCGTGTCTACACACTGAAAGAAGAGATCGAGTCGCTTCTTGGAATGGATGATACCTATTCGAGCAATGATATGCCGATAATCTAGCTCCGTGTAACTTAACGCATTTTCTTGCGTCAACGTGCTCGTTATGCCGTTGCGTGTAATTCGGCGCTCGCGTTATCAACGACATTTCTCTTCTCGCTGCGCGTTTCTTTTTTATACTTTGAAAACGTGCACGGCAAAGTGAATGATACTGCAAATGGTTGATAACAATTTACAGAATCCTCATGCGGGAAAAGAAGCTCACCACGGTGACTTGACGAAGGGTGCCAGCATCTTTCTTCTCGCCCAGATCATTATCATCGACGAAGTACAACGTCTTTTCCTTGCTTTCGAACTTGGAAGAATCACGGTCTGACGCAGCTCCTGTTGGATTCGAAAAAAAAATGTAAGAAGAAAAAAGTTCAACGACTCTCAGCCACGAGAAGATTAATATTTCATTCAAAACTGACCAAGGGTACGGATAAGGTAATCGTCCGTTAATGACGGACGTGTTCGTGGAAAGAACAACGCTTTCGCTCCTCTAATTTGCCTCCTGGATTCGTGAGTGTGAGGTGAACCTAAGAGGACAAATAAGACACCGTGAAGCATCAGTCCGAAGGACACTAGGATGGAGAAAACGTCAGATATTCGTGCGTGACGAAATGCGGCGCGACAAAAGTAGCGAGCGGAGTATGTATTGAGTCGCCGACGAAACGCAACCAACATATCTGGATGATTTGAAAGATCATGAACGGTCAAAGAAAAGCCTTGGTTATGATAAACTGATCGCTATTGTCTGATCCGGCAGTCTCAAGAGAATTCGATGAAGACACGATCGCCGTACGATATTTACTAAAGCAGCGAAAGGATAAACGCGAGAAAGCGAAGGCAACGGCCGCAGATGATGTTACACATTTCTGACGAGTTTTTATCGCGCATAGTTACCCAACGCCAAATAGACAAGCGCGAAGATAAAGAGCAGATTTGTTAATCGAGCCATTCCGCGGATGATTTATGACATAAATCACTTCACTCTCAAGCGCTCATCGACGTTCACCGTTCTTATTGTCAATTTTCAAACGCGTCGCCGTACAAGCGTCGACCAATGAGTACTGAAGACATGTAGCAAGTGCACGTAGATAAAACACTTGAGTCTGTCCCCCCTCTCCCCCTCCGACAGACGTCAAGCCTGGTTTTTCAACTGATAAATTTTTATTTCAAGATTATTTAATTATTCTAGCACAAATGACGCGTGCGTGATGAATGCTAACACGTGACGCCAATGCGAAAAGCTGCAAGAAAAACTGGAAATAAGGGGATCCAAAAGAGAAGGGGACGGAAGGCATAAGGATCGATGCCGCGTCTCCCAATGTCTTGCTGCACCGATCGACTGATTGTTGAACCTTAATGCAACGTACGAGGACGCGTGTCTAGCTCCGAAATGACTTATGATAAAGATGCAAGATAGTGCCCGAACACTTAAAGTTTGAGAGAATGAGGCGCGACGAAAGATGCGAAAGGTATTATAAATACCAACGACAGCTACGGTGTTTAATCGTTATTCCTATTGTGCGTAGTGTTTAGGATCTGAGAATTGCATTGGAAAACCTAATCATGATTTATTCAATTCAAAGTTAGGAGAGTTCATGCAATGAGTCACCCTCTTCTATTTATCTCGTTTACTCTCGAATTTAACTTGGCATCGAGAAGTAGAACAACGAAGGAATCAGCAAAATCTCTGGATGCTTGGTAAAGAATGTTGTCAACGTATCGCAGGTATAAGGAAATTTGACAAGAATATCTCTTTGTAATTGCCATATTCATTGTTATCCCGTAATACGTGCACTCTGCGATTACACGGCAGACACGTTTTATTTTTCTTTGTTGAAACGCAGTAAATGCAGTAAATATCTGAGAACGGCAGAGATTATCAGTGTCGCATTCCAACGTGTCCAGTTGGATTATGATTATCTCTAATCTACAATCTTTAGACCCACGTTTATGTAGAACTCTTTTGTAGACTGAAGTACCGCAAGAAAGTCACATTATCGTGTGTTAAAAGTTTACAGGTAATATGATCATCTCCATTTAAGCGGATTTACCAAAATAGGACATTACTTAATCGCTGTCCTCGGGTAGAGCAATTATGCGCTTCGAGGAAGATAAAATTTGCGGAATAATTGAAGACTTATTTATTTCAGTAAGAGATACTTGTGTATTCAAAAGCCTGGAGATTTGTAAAACAGTTGCCGGTAATTGCTTACAATCTGTACGAGTTATGTAAATTTGCAATCGTACCTATACTGGATTCGAAAATGTTATCTCGCTCTCTCTCTCTCTAATAATTATCTTTTTAATGACTTATAATTATCCCGTCCACAGTAAATCTGGACAGGTTGAATTCAAGGTCGAGGGAAGAATCGACAGGATACCTTGCACTCGCATTTCAATTTTTTATATACCTATTACCAGGAACAAAAAGATTGTCCCAAGTGAAAGAGCAACTCTAATTGCGAAGGTCGATCTAATAACTCCATTCAAAATAGTATGCGAAATGTGTACAAGAAATGAATTAATATCGACGTTTCGTAAGAGTATCTCCTCTACTAGTGTATATCGCCAGATGTAATTCGAGAAATATTGTGTAACGAGGAAAAGTGACACTCGACTTTAGCTGAACAGCTAGATCTCTTTCACGAAGCATCTCTTTCAACATATTTAAATAAGAAAGAAATTGGTCGATTCTTGAAAGCGAAATTACAAGAGTCTCTCTAGGCACGAAAATACGCTTCCCCAACATTTGGAAATACGGAATTACGCTATACTAGTCAATTCACTTATAGCTCGAACTTTTTCCAAACGCTATCGCAAATTTTTATTGACAGAGTTAACTATAGTTAACTTATTGCACTCCTGTCTCAGTTTATCAGAAGGAATGCTTTTGTTTGTAGATAACTAACGAAGCTTGCTCACACAAGTACCCTTATTAGGGTCATCTTATATCTCTATTCGTGAGCGAGCATGAATAGAGAATCAGGTCTTCTCAAATACGAACACGAAAAGAGGGTGACCCGCGAGATGTGAGCTGCACAATAACAATAATTTCATAGCAGAAATTACTACTTGTACATGAGTAGACAAAACATGCCTTAAAGTATGTATAGGTGATTGAGCGTCATTATCGTCGCATTATACGATTAGATAACATGAGAAATATACATATGCACGTCTCTATATTCTGAAACACAACGAAAAGGAAATAGACGCAACTGAGAATAATGAAACGTGTCGTTGAAGCCGCATTTTTCCATCTTCTCTTATTTCTTTCGGGCGTTATTCTCTTCTTTCCTCAAAAAAAGAACCAATCGCCGTCACAGTAACAGCTCCATCGATTCTCGCTTATTTCCTTTTTGTACATTTTCTAAGGTCGTACCTACATTCACGAACACAGATCTCTATTTTGACCCGTAATTCACGTGTGGTCCGCCGCGTTTCTCTCGATAAAACGCGATCAAGGAGACACTGACCTATGTCCAACTAAGAGCGCGCGTAGACCACGCACATTGAGACTCGGTGAACGTTGATGAGAAAATCGTAAGGAAAATCAGTCAACCGTGGATCGTTCAAGCGAGAGGGGTCAAACGGTGGCCTCGAAGACCCGAAAATCGCGTCGCAAGAAGCCGAGGCACGCGGCTGGCGACTCCAAGGTAAAACTTGGGCGAGTAACTGGAATGTCGCGCAATTGAGATAGCTCTGAACCGTGAAATCGGATTGTCTAGAAATGAATGAAACGTTCCGATCATTTTCTCATTTCCATTTTATTCGCCACGTCACTCTTCTTTTGTTCATTGACACGCATGATGCATCGTCGCTTCAGTCGTCAACTCCTTCAAACGTGTCGTCGATGAAACACAGTTGTCAATCCCCAGGGAAAATCGATGACGAGCACTTCCACAGAATTTCGGAAAGATGTGCAAAAGGGGCTCCTGCAAACCGGAGCCCAAGCACCGCCGTCGCATCCCAATTCCGCACCAGTTATGCAAAGTCAAAGCGTTCACAGTGCCCCCATGAGACCGAGGTCCTTGTACACGGCCCACAGTTATCACGCGCAGACCGAGGAGGCCAACTTTCAAGTATGTCGGATAACGTAATGTATTCAAGACGCGATAATGACCTCGGCGTTTCCGGTGTTACTTCGTCCTTTTCCTCGCTTCCTCATAACTTTCAATCGATAGACAGTGACGAGACGTTACTTCCCTTCATATTCTCAGCGATATAGCGAATTTTCCAAGTATTTCGAGACGCCACCTTCGGAACAATGGGGCGGCATGACCGGTGCGACCGCCTATTCGAGCTCCGCCGCTATTTGGCGTCAACCCCGGAATCCCAAGCCCATCGCCGCGCCGTATTACGCGACGGAGGAAGCCTGCATTTACACGGAAAACTGGCGAGATCACGACAACGATGCGGGTGTCGGCAGCGTCGTGGCCACGCCGCATGGTACCATTTCACTCAGACTGCATAACAGAATTCGCGTGGATATGACGATAGATCGTGCCGTGAGAGTGATAAACTTCAAGGTACTTCCACTCTTCGAAGCGTCGATTTACATGCTTGATGAGGTCGACTTTGTTAGAGATAGGGCAAACTAACATTTACGTAAAATTGATTGTTTTATTGTATATACTCGCATGTCGACCTTTCGTCAATATAGAATAACATCGTCTTATCGCTGAGCGGTTCTGGCGCAGCTGCTGCATTGTTACATCCGAACGGCCGAATATATCAGTACGGATCGCGCGTTGAAATTTTGGCCCACGACGCTCACGGAAATAACAAGTTTGTTCAGTGTATTCCGCGAGCGATGACGCAAATGCGCTAATTGTCGTTGACCCTCTCATCAGGTACGCAAAGATGTGGTACAAAGGCGTCAGCTTCACATCCGAGCAGTGCGCTCTTGTGTATTTAGTCGATGCCGCGGGAACGAGGACAACAACGGACTCGTTTTCGGACATGAGTCAGGTAATCTTGCGTTGAATCTTCGATAGTCTCGCGAAGAAGTTTAATGACATGCTCGGCTGAGACACTTCAACCTGCGAATGAGAAAATTTTTAAACATTGCCAACCTAATTTAATCGAATGTGTAACCGAAACCGTACGTCTTTTGCTACATAATACTTTAATGCTCATAATCGATTCTCAGGACTTCTCCCTGAGTGTATTTTATTCTGAATCGCGACACGGTCCCGCGTGTCTTCAAGAAGCAGCAACCGCCTTGACCGCGGCTCAATACTGGTTAACCGATGAAGGCGTTGAGAATTGGATCATAAACAACGTACGCGTATCGCAGACACCCGACGGCCTCGTCAGGTACACGTCGGATATTCAAAATTTTGCGAAAACCTCGTTGGGACGGTTTGGAAGCATTGAAAAAAATATTTTTCCGACAGGATCGCACGTAACAGTAACAAGTACCAATTGCGCACATCACCCAGCAACGGGACCGCTTCTCTGACCACACCGTTTTTGCATTGCACCGCATCACTCGGTCAAACGTCTCATTTGTTCGTGCGTCGCGGGGAACGGCGCATGCACTACGACGGAACTAGTTTTATCGTGCGAAATGCCGGTCACAGCGCGGGCTTCGACGACAACAATCAACTGAAGGTTTACTAGAAGCAATCCTGGGCGCCTATACCTCTGTATTTTCTTTCGCCAAGACACGTTAAGGACATCGTTTCGTCGAATCGAGAGCGGGAGACGTTGCGAACGCGTCGATGATGCAAAATGAGGAAATAGACGAGGTCGCGAAGAACTTACTGCTTCATCGAATGAGAAAAGCAATATATGAGGAGAAAGGCAGGCAGCGTGCGATGCGTTATCATCGAACTTTTTGAACAGAGGCACAAGTGAAAACTGATAGAGCAAGACTCTTTCCTCAACGTGCGACTGCAGAGGTATGTTTAGCAATTTATAATTTAACGCACCTCTACTTCGAAGTGAGTCAATTTCCCCCAAAAGTTACGATTCGGATGTCGCGCAAACGCCGATTTGTACTTGAAATTTGAATGGTTTGTATTTTTTCTGCGAGTGATAAGTTCTCTGTGTGCATTTAATGCACTCGTCAATAAAGCAAGAAAACTGCGAAGGCAAAACCGATCATCGCGGCAATTTATTGTAGAAAAACGCTCAATTAAATTCTAGAAGTATCAAATTTCTTTCTACAATCATCGTATCGAATGCATTACGAAACAATTACTTTCCTATACCTTTGTAACGCGTAGAAAAGTGATTGCAGAATTACACGACGCTATCCAGAGAACGCCTTGTGCGGACACATCAGTAACCTGGATTGCACATCTCATTCTAAGTCGTCGGAAAGCTCGTCAAACGTATGTGGCAAGTCAGCATCGTAACCTTCCAAGGCTGCTATATTTGAAAGTTCTTCTTCCGACGAATCCGTGTCGAAGCCGTGGCCGAGTTTTGGTCGAACTCTGTTTGATCTCCATCGACTGCAAAGTGGAAAGAGACGTTGAAACATAGGCGTTATCAAAAGATTCGAAGAGAAGGTTTAGAGATGAGTTTTGATGGTTAAACCAAGTTTATCTCTGTTATTTCTTTCCATACTCACGCAATCTGTTGCGCATTAATTGCAGAAGAAGACGTGCCCTCCGAGCTTGAGGCCACATAAGTTGCCATGGCATTTTGTCTGTTACTTTCCAGTTCTTTGATGTCTTTGGCTATATTCTCGATAAAATTATGGTCGAATAGTTCCATGCCGCGTTTAGGCTTCTCACTATTAGATATCGCGCATTTCTGGTCTTGATAAAGTTTGCTCAGCGCGCTTATCTTTGACGACAGTTCACCCTGCTCCACCAGCTCTTTAATATTAGACATCACGGAGAAATGATTCACCTTCGTCACTGATAATACTCGATTGGCTCTCTCCAATATGTACTGGAAAATGGAGTCATTATCTTACTCTTCTTAGAATATTCAAAAATTATTTTCTACCAAATTTCAAAGGAACAGATCGAGTACCTCGTGATCGAAGATGCAATATACGAATGCGTCCTCGAGAAGTAATTTGGCAAATATGTAATAAGCGTCTAGGTGCTCTCCCTCTTTTATACAATTATACAATTCGAGTATATTTTGCCAATCTGTATATTTAACTCGTATTTTGACTATGTCAATTGGCATTTTGCTGAAAAGACCATAGACGAGGTACAACCCGCCAATGCGTTCTTTGAACCGATACGGTGGTAATAGGAACAGCTTGGCAACGTGCATCGCCTCTTCGCAGAATTCCAGTAGCTCCAGATAGGATCTTCGACGCCTGTGAAGAAAAAGCTCTTCGCATAACAGAACGCATTTCAAGTGAATGGAAGCGCTTGAATTAAGAAAAAAAAAACTTACGTGAACACCAGGGAGAACTTCATTTCCTTCCAAATTTTACAAAATCCCTCAAACCTGACATTCTCGAGCTGCTCGAACCGGTTGATCAACTTTGTGCAATCCTCCTTGAAGCCGCTGGCGACGTACCAACCTTTCGAATTCATTGTCAACGGTGGTGATCAATTATCGGAAGAATAATTTATGCGTCAACGTTAGAATGACAAAAGTTACAGCTAGGTGCGAAATAATCGGAAACACTCGAGAGGGTAATTATCGCACTCCGCTATCACTGTAGATCGCCGTACCATAACGTGTACATGGTTCGATACGATTCGTTTATTCCCGTTGCACACGTGCGTTTAAAATTATTTCCTTCAAATTCAACGATAACGCAGCAATTGTCGCAGCTTTTTCCACATTTCAGTTATCCGGAAAAATTATAAATTAAATTTTATCTTCACCCAAATTTACGGAGCAGAAACTCATTTTTTATCCATAGTAGGTATACTCGCAGAACTTGAGTTCTCGAGTAGGCCACGATTACTGCGACAGGACTGCGAGGAATCCACAATGGCGCTGCACTTGGCAGCTGTCGTTCACGTTATACAGGTTATCACAGGTTGTTATTGGCGAGGGGTCCGCGTGAACTCGAGCTAGAAATATATGAAATTTGTGACCATGGCTATTACGAAGTAAAAGTGTTGTTCACGGTGCATTCTTGACCGCCAGAGAAGAAATTGCGAGCGTCAACGATGGCAGAAAATATCGAGACGAGGGATGCCGAGCTTTTGCAAGACATCAAAACGCTCCTCTGGGGGCCGTCTGTCAAAGAGGACGTTTTTAAACGTTGGGCTCAAGGTGGGGAAATAATTTGCTCATCGTTGTCTTATTCTCAAATTGACGCGCGATTTCCGTGCGTCGACTTTTCGCTTCACGACCAAATACAATTAGAATTTGGAGCTGTGCTCTCGTTTCAATGATCGTTGCACGATGCAACTTTTCGAGAGATAAATACTTTTAACATAGTGGTAATAAGGTCGTTGAGTGCATCTGTATATTAGCGACATATATACTATTCTGTTATACATGCTCGCCTTTACTTTTCAGGATTTTACTTTAGTACGGACGAGCCAACTGCGCTTGTACAAAGGGAAGGTGGTCCATGCGCTGTGATAGCTCCAGTTCAAGCCTTCATTTTAAAACAGCTCTTGCTGGAGGGAGAAATATCGAGTTGGAAAGACACCAAGGTGGAAAAATGTGACCAGCTCCTGGTTAAAGCTATGACTGAAATCACTTCCCAAGCGGTAGATACGCAAAATCCAAAGTATTGCATAATTTACACATCCGATACGAATGAAGTCATAGCAAATGGAGAGGCCAGCGAAGTCGATAATTTGGAAATGGATGTTGCTACTCCGGAGCAGACAATTAGCGAAAATATTCAAAATTCTATCGGTCCCGAGAAGAGGCTAGCACTGGAATCGGAAATCTTTCATTCCAACTTAAGGTATGTCGATGTTTTAAAGGATGCCTCAATTGGAAAGAATTTGTCATCTTACACTGGAAGAGCTAAATTTATCTTTGCACTTTCAGGATATTCACGACAGACAGCCTCGACGAGGTGGAGAGATTTTTCACAGAGAAAATCGACATGTTGAAAGATCCATTTGGAATCTTACTCTTGTTATATACAGTCGTGTGTACGAAAGGCATATTGGGAATGCGCTCGGAAATGTCCGATCCGACGGAACCCATAATCGATTCGACGTACGGGTATGGGAGTCAGAGTCTAATTAATTTAATGTTGACCGGACGAGCCGTTAGTCATGTTTGGGATCACGATCAAGACGTTGGTGGACTTAGTAAGAATTAAAGCTAAAGATGGGGATGGCTGAAGATTGTTGTAGTCGCGATAGCGTAGCTGTGACACGCATCGTTGTGCTTCTTTCAGAGCTACGCGGCATAGACAAGCAGAACTCGGTAGGGTTCCTAGCTCTGCTAGAGCATCTGCGATATTGCGAGGTGGGAACGTTTTTGAAGTCTCCGTCGCATCCAGTGTGGGTGCTAGGCTCGGAAACACATTTGACCGTCGTTTTCTCTCCCGAGAGGCAGTTGGTAAGCCCTGAGACTCCGGCGGAGCAGGCGAGAAGGGTCTTCAACAGATTCGATCCCGAGGGGAACAAGTTCATCTCGGCCAACCTTCTACAAGATGTTCTCGCCGAGCTTGGCTTGGTCGCTGATACGGAATAGTGAGTGTTAACGTAGATCATACCAGACAGCCTGATTAGATCGCCGAGACCGTCAATCATTGCCGCGCTTTTTGTTTTCAGCGTCGATATAATCAGGAAAAAACTCGACAGCGAATCTCTAGGAATCATTTTACTCGCGGCTTTCATGGACGAATTCTTTCCGGAAGAGCGCGTATGTCCCGATACATTCTTGCTTTATCACTACAACGGACTCCCGCGCAGCAATCCCGATAACAAAGTAAGGTACCACAGCGGCCAGGCGGTATTGCTGGAGTGCACCGTCAAGTGCATTCTCGACAGTAATCCAATGTTGACGGTCCTGCAAACCAAGTGGCCGAATATAGAGATACAGTGGGACATGGGTCGAAACCCCAGTTTAAATTAGACAGCTCCCGCGACGCGTGTGACACGAGAGACGTTAGTAGCACGGTGATCAGATTTAACGTTTGTACCGATCGCAATTGGATATCTCGACACGGAGACGGAGAAAATCACCGTATTCGCCGATGTCCTCAAGTCGTATTCGGTTGTTTTCTCTCCTCGCTCCATAATTTGGCGAAAAGATCGTACGACGGTGGGGAATACATCGCGGCAAAGGATCGGCGCAAGGGATCCCCGATCCATGGGGGAAGCAACATCTGTTTTTGTATATACACACTTGACCGTTATTCCTTTGTCGAATGTGCTGCGGACTGAGCGTAACGGTAAGAGTCATTGCTTTAATAAGTAGAGTTATTAAGTAATATAGCACACAAAGAGCGCCTTCTTAATAAAGTAACTTAACGATCCGAAAGAGCAAATTTACAAACGTAGGCTAGGAACTTGGCACTCTGCAGAGCTGCGAGCGAAGGAGGAGTTTGTTTCTATGGATTTTACCATTTGTTATATGTATTTTTCGTTGTTTTCATTCGGAAGGGGAGCTCGGTATCGGAATAATTTTCGCGGAGTTTCAAGTCATAATGTAGAGGGTGTCGCACGTGCTTCGAAGAGAAAAAATTACGCGTTACGCCGCTTCAAAATTCGGTGAAACGCGCGCCGTGATTAGGCCTATACAAATCCCATAAAGTGCACATATCGCGCATTCGTTCCATTATACATATACCTATATCTAAAATGTACATAATTTATTAATCTATATGTGTGATATCGATTAAAATCATTTTTCATAGCGAAGCCATGAAAATGAAAATGTTTTGCTATAATATTAATATTGAATCACTGTTCTGCTTTCCCTCTTTGAGCTACAATGAGAGCTAATGTTGCTGCAACTGTGCAGAGTTGCTATATAAAATCTGCAGCTATTCCAATAGATAAACATCCGTAAGTTATCCCGTAAAATTATTAACGATTTAAGGGTCACGCATGAAGGAAAAGAAAATACTAAAACACACTATACACACGCGAACAACCAAACAATATGCATACTTTAATTGAACTCGTGGAATCAATAAAACTAGATTACAGACTACTACGCCTAATCGTTCTTTATAGTCTACGTGATACTGTGCAATAAAACGAATCAAGGTTTTGTCTATAATGGAACATTTATTTATTCGATCAGTGTATATTAGGTACAGAGAGAGGCAAGATTGAATTGCTCATTGATAATAATTAAAAGTAGTGCAGCGCGCGGAGTGCCGAATAATGCTATATAATTACATATATAAAGGTACTGCGACAAATGACAAAAATTGCAAACAATTACAAGAATTAATTTGCACTTTTCTAATAATAGAATATACAAAAATAAAGTACTTCGTTGAAAAACTTCCCAAAGTATTAAAACTTAGTCTCACAGAATACGCGACGCGATGATAAACTTATTTTCTCATCACAATCGTACAACCATCATGTTTGCTGAACGTTTCGCTTTATACTATAATTCTTCATTCTTTCGTTATTTAACAAAAAATCACAGTTAGAAGCCACATCCATTTTTTACTGTCTATACTTTAAAGGAGCGAAAGTGTACGCGACTGGAACGCATTACATGTATAGCTATGTAGTAAATACGCTTGTACATAGTCTTTGGAATGTAAAATAATGGAATTCAGCTTTGGCATGGGTTTACGGTTAAATTTGTGTTTGATAGATGTTTACATCGTGTGCCTATACCAAGCGTATGTCCTTATTCCTTTTAAAATGGTTTGAACAAAGGATTTCCTTTGTTTGTATAGCCGATGAATAATCCGTAGTGTAAAATTATCGAAACGCTCGAGGAAAATTCTATTCGTAACACGATCATACGCTAAAGGCTTAATCGGAGTTCTTCTAATTACGAGCCTTTTGGAAAACGTCAAAGACAGCGCGAGTAAGTGGAAAGGTCGTATTCCTGACGCAAACACTATTCCAGTCGTCGTCGTTCAAGGAAAATAGCATAGCACCTCTGAAACCATTGGCTCGAATCCACTCGGCCTGAAAGTAAAGGCAAGAGAGATATGAGATATTAAGTATTTATCAATACGATAATTGCGATGCTGCTGAACGTGTACGAGTAAATATGTTCTCATTGAAATTTCTCAAGACTTTAACAAATTCTAAACATCGCATCGAATCGTACAGTTGTTTCGGAATCTTTGAATTTCAAATCAGTATCGTTATTCTGCGCATATCTACCTTGTATGACACGCTGGTAACGTCGTCGTATGACACCCATTCGTAGTCTTTGTACGCGTAAGGAACTTTGCTGTCGTTTTCGAAGCTTCTCTGCGCACCGCTCTCGAGAAAACGGCACGTCGCAGCGTACTCCACGAAGCCTGATTCGCCGAGTTTGCCGAGGCCATTTACCGGAGCGCCCAGATTGTGATTATCAGGATTATCCAACGTGTACGAATGTCCGTAAGTTGGAATACCAATTACAATCTTATCACGTGGCATTCCTTTCGAAAGCCAATAATAGGCGGTGTAATTGACATTCATCATCGACAAGTAGCCGGTCTCGACGGAACGCGCGTAGAGCGGCGCGTTGAGTCCGGTCACCGGGAAGTACCAGATATAATAGTGATAATCGTACGCCATTACGTTGACGAAGTCTATGAGCCTGGAATAGCGTCAATCGCTGTGAATCTGCAAATTTCTAACTGCACCCTGTCCCGAATCATCGAGTACTCACTCTGCAAATTGCGGAATGTTATAACTTTGGTCAATAATAGCCGGAGGAGCTGCACCGGCAATTGTCAAGAGCAGCTTGCGACCGCTGCGGTCGAACGCCCTGCGTAATTCCTCCAGCAGCTGGACGAACTGTATCTTTTCGCGATTGTTAGCACCCAGCCAAGCTGGGAACTCCCAATCTAAATCCAGCCCATCCAAGCCGAAGCTCTTTGTTACATTCAGCACCGATCTTATGAATCTGTCGAGGATCAGTGTGATTAATTTTCTCAAGACTACAGTAGAGGGTATATTTAACGAGGGGAAGCAGCATCTCACGTTTTTCTACTCGCGTGATTCTCGACCATTTCCGGAAAACCGCGGCGGAGCTCGTTCATACCGCCGGCACTGACCATTACCTTTAATTTGGGTTCTCTGTTCTTCAGGTCGACTACCTTTTTGTAGATCGACGAATTTTCGCCCAGAGCAAGAGTGCAGTTCACCACACTCGCAAAACCCACAATAATATGCGTACAAAAATGAGTGTCAATGTGCGACGGACCGAGCTCTTTCGACGTGTTCAAGTTTTTCGGGATTGTGTAATAACAGGCGATGATCTGGCTGCAAGAGAAGAGTGTCCTTGATAGACTACAATTAAGAAACGAAATATCGATGCACGGCGAGTCGCCGATCAGACGCTATACGTGATTTGGTCGTGAGAACTTTACTCGAATTGCTCCTGTTTGCGGAGCTGTGGCTCGGAGGCGTAGACAATCGCATCCCTCTCTGCATTCTGGTTCGTTTTCGTCGACTCTGCGTACATCCGAGCCCGACGTACCCACGCAGCAACCTTGGCATCTTCGATTTGTTCGACGAGTGACGTATATTTTTCAAGTGCTATCAATGTAGTGACGCCCACCCAAGCTCGTATCGCGAATAATACTCCAGTGGCAAGAACAACTAATACTAAACAGTAGGCGCGCAGCTTCCAACGTGGTCTGAAAGGTAGAGATTCTTTAACCCTTGCGCGAGTTCTCAGTTCCGCGTTAAAATTCGTACATGATTCTACGAAACTGGAGGCATCATCGTTATGATCAAACAAAACGCTACTTCTGACGATAGACACAATTGACTGGCATTTTTATTCGATAAGCCCTAGAAGCTAATTCACCAGCCCCCTCTCCCCAGAGAACCTAATCGAAAAATTCAAATTATCATTACTCACTGCCGTGTGTCTGTCAGCAGTTCATATTTTGCCTGACGTTCGGGAATAACTTGATTAACCATTCCGTGTGCTGGCCAGGAAATAATCACGAGTCTTATCGCGTAACATAGGTATTATTTGAAAACGTTACAGGGCGCACTTTTGGCTGGAACGAGTGCCGCTGGTATTATACAATTAGGGTGTATTACGATATTGTTGACAAATACCGAGCAGAAGACGTGCTAAAACCCCGACGTATGCAAGTCCACATGAGCTGACTACGGCAGCAGAATATTGGAGTAGTCAGTAGACAAGACAGGTGGGAGGGGAACGTGGAACGTGACGTGGTGGGGGAAAGAATAGAGAGACCACCTGATTTCAAGTATGGAACGAGTCGGTGTTCCGTGTCTCTGTGTAGTTCTGTTCTATTGTGTCTATTATGACAAGTGATAAGCCAGTGTCGTATCGTATACGTTCGTGGTCATTTTATCAGTGTTTCTGCATATGTCGCGTATTTTTTTTTGAATGCTTGAAGTTCGTAGATCGTAATAATATCGCATGACCGTTTATTACGAATGTCAGATAATTATACGAATCTCAAAGATATATTAAGATTACGTTGCAATCTTCACTTCCGCTCTAGAAAGGATAATAGGAATGGAAAGCTTATTCGCATTCGAATAAATCACACTGAATATCATGCTCGTATACATCAATTTACTTGCTTCGGAAGGAACATCGACATTATACATATAATAAAATTAATACAGATACTCCATGATCAAACGAACAATCGCGCAAGCTTACAAGCGAAGTGATTACACGTAACTTATATATAATATACATATAGTACCTAGTTTTTGCTTAGCACCACACAAGAAATAAGTTTAACAAGGGATCCTGAGTTTAAAAAATTATCGAAAGACACGGTAGTTCTGTACAAGGGCAATTTAAAATCACGATATGTAGTGCAATATATGTATAGCATGTACGGGTGACTGGGTCGTGCATTGTAAAATTCCGTGACACCGCGATCAATTTTTCACTGACTTCTGCCTGTCAATAGAACGTCGTCTTCGGGTCTCGGCAATCGTTTGTACCGTGACTGGGACACCAAGTAAACCGTCAGACTGCCGAAGAGAACGAGGATCAATCCGATGACGTTTATTAAAATTCCTTCGCTGCTCTTGAGTGCGTAATCTCTGTGTAAGTAAGAAAACAATGTATATTTAATTATTCTTAAAATTGAATCGGAAAGTCGACCTGGTACGAGTGTACGGAAAGACACTACTTACGGCACAGAGAATATCGCCTTCTCGTTCAGCCCTAAGAGACACGACGCGATAACTGCCACAAATCCAGCTGTACCAAAGTACACGTGCACCGGCATATATGCCGCGCGCAGATGCGATTGTATTCCAGGAAAAAGAAAAGATGCAAAGCCTGCGACCCACTGAAAGGCACGAAAGACGTTAGATCTTGAAAAGTGCGCTTTCTCAGCGATAACTCGGGACTCGCCCGACGTGCACGTGTCGTTGCGCTTACCTGTAAGCAGAATAGGATGACGCTCGATAGCCCCACCCAACTGTGCAACGAATACATGTTGGGAAGCGGCGGATTGTGGTAATTATGGCTGTCGAATACCGCTACCAAGGCTATAACGGTCAATACCAATACGACGACCATCGCTCCGGCGTGAAGCAGTTTCAGGCGCCTCTTGCGAACACTTCTCTGCGTTCTGTACAGGAGCATCGCTGCAAAATTGATTCACTTTGTAGTATGGGAGCATTTTAATGAGGGTATATTTAATTGTACGTACCATTAGCATACAAGAACACGAGTCCGATTGTCATCAATAGCGGGTGCCAATTGAACTGAAAGTCTGGATGCGACCTCCAACTGAAACCACCTCTGTAGGATCCAGTCCATATCGCTACGCATATTACCAGAACAACGCCTATTACTTCCGTTGCTCCGTACAATATATTGAAACCCTCCAGGTTTTGGGTCTGGGCCGTATCTGCTATTTGGTCCATATCTGAAAAGGTTTCTTGTCAGTGAGTATGGAAAGTATCCTCTCCCGGTGTGTACAACGGGTAGAGTAGCTTAGAATGCTTTCAAAATAATATGGGAAGAGGCAAAATCATTGGATAGATGCACATAATTAATCTGCGATCCATAGATAGATCTTGCGTTACTTTGAAATAACATACCTAGGATTTTGTACTCATAGGGATACGTCGAAGACATGACCACGGTCTAGACTATACGATAACATGCTCGAAGGAGTGCTCCTGTTTCAGGCCGTTCGCGTTCAACCAAAAGACATAACTAGCAGTAATCAAAGATAATGCGTTTCTATTTCACCAGCAATTCGACGAAGCGACATGTAATTCAACTAACAGCAAATTAAAGAATATTCTCCACACTTGTGGAAAGCATATCAGTTACCTTCCACACATTGAATGTAACGATTGAAGTGTTGAAAAATTCTCATACTCTTGAGATATACGAGGCCTGATTAAATATCAAAAGACGTCCGATAATTCGATTCTTTTAGAAACATATGTTGGCAAGGACGCGCGCCGCGAATCTATATTGCACACAGTTAACGTCGCGCTCCGTATGTGCGCAAATAACCAAGATCGTCGTGAATAACACGAAGAAAATCGCGCGTACTACGCCGCGAATTGAAATTCCTCCCGATCGACGAGCATTTATTTGAACTGCGATAAGCGCACAGGATGATAAATGTGGTCCTTACTTTCAGAGGTTCTCAATCAGCACTCCGCTCCGAAATCAACAGGTACGGGAAATATACGCGGCGTCGATGAAATGCACGGCGACAATAACGGCATCGATTTTTCGTGGACGCCGAGCAACTGCGCGTTGAGGTAAACGCCCAGGGGAAATACGGTAGAATTACTAACCGGAAAACGCGCCTCGTGATTTGACAGACTTGCGAATCCTCATTGCTAGGTGAAAGGCGGACTTGAGAATTGTACATGGCTTTCAAATCTGGCACAGTATGGCAGGCTATTTGCTCGTGCGTGAAACGCTCCTTTTTTTCCCATCGCGGCGAATAACTAGGTACGCCCTAGATAACACGCTTACTATTTTCAATCTTGCGACATGTCAACCTCAAGTGAATCAGCGTAACGGCAAGGCGACTTGCGTATGAATAGGTGTACGTATACGTACGCACGTGTATGTATGCCTATACGCATGCAAGTATGCCGGCTTATCTTTTGCGCGTTTAGTTATTCTTCAAAGCTATGCAATTATGTATAGATTCAGTTACAAGTTGAGTCAATCATTGTGCGAGGATAACGCAAACGGAGAACGAAAAATGCGTGAATGTTCTACTTCACTCTCAATGATGAATCAATAAATATTCTAGAAATGACGCAGACATTTAATTTGACAAGCACGTGACATAACGTCGATTCCATGAAAAATATTCTTCAAAGAAAATGTAATTTACGACTTTACACGGTCGAGGAATTCTTTTCTACGACGGTTGTATTTAACGGAGTTCAATTACAGCAATTGCTCTTTCTCGACTTTAGCCTTAATGCACACTCACGTGTATCAAACGTTGCGCTGCACTCGAAGACACTTGTATTCAAGAAGAGTGCGTTTCGTGCTATTACGCAAAGCTTATATGAGTATACGTATTATATATACTTATGTACAGTGTTATCGGTCCGTAAACGCACAAGGCGATTATTCAAATGGTCTCTTCGGGCACGGCAGAGGCTACATAAAGTCGAATGTTTATTATGAGTTCTTCAAATTTGAAACTCCGTCGGGCAACGACAGTCGACCTTTATATGACCATAAAGGGATCGGCGTTTCTTATTTGATTTATTGGTCTGTAAGAAAAGACATTACTTCTCTAAAGAGAGATCGTCCCTTTGTGGTGGCAATGCATTTCATATCAAATCCAGCCATTAACTCTTTAAAAAAAAACGATTCGCGTACTTGGATACGTCGCTGCTGCGACTGCCGTAGAACTTTGAGGGCTTTGTCCATTCGGCATTCTCCAAAAGACGATCTCCCATCCAAAAACCATGCTCTTGACTACGAGTCGGCGGTACTCTGTACATATCCGTCGGCCCGACCGGCTTCGTCAGACCCTTCTTCCTCTGCAAACGTAATCTCTCGTAGCTACCGTACGAGAATCCATCCGCGGTACCGATAATGGGATCGAGTTTGTTGTAGACTTCGTTGAAGGTCTTGGTAGGATTGCGACGCAGTCGTTCGTCCAAAATTTCAATGAGATTTGGAGGATTCACTGGTTCTTTATAGCCTGTAGCGTCAGTTTTATATTTGCTAACTTTTTGCGTACAATGTCAATGTCGTTGCTGATTCTTTACATATACGTTTATAATATAAGTGAACATTTCATTACTATGCTATTAGAAGTCGTCGAAGATTGCAAGTTTGTCTTTATCATAAAAAAAAATGGTACATCCTGTAAAATCACACTTCGAGGCTTGCTAATATACGGGTCTTTTCAAGTTGTTCTTTAATTAATTCGTGAGGAATTTGAATTAATTACCTTCTCTCAACACTGCGCTAATGTAATTGGAATAACCAGTAAGCGTCAATCCGAAAATTTCCATATCAATCTTTGATACGACGTGATAATACCGGAGCAGCTGGACGAACTTTCTGTTTCAGATATTCTTTTCAGCGTAGTCTTTTTTTTTTTGATGCCGAAGAAATAGACAAATTGTATACTGTGTATTTTTTTACGCAGTCACCACAGTGTAAACATACATAAAATAACAAGTCCCAGCGTAATGCGTTCGTTATAGAAAGAAATATTTAAATAATTGGAGCACTAACGTGTCGAAAAATTACAATTACCTTAACCCTTAACTGTGCTGGTGAAATAATGTTCCATATAAGAAATGTGGACAACGGTGCCTGCGCGAACCCCACTAGCACAGTTAAGGGTTAAAATGCCGTCTAAATTCCGTGTAAATTCATTTCGTTCGTACACTCGATTTCAAGGACGAGCAACATTGTAACGCGCAGTCGTGATGTTTGCGTATTGCAATGGATTTCCCTTGAAAACCAGACTCCATTTCTGGATTTTGTATCAAAACTAGAACTATCCTAATCGTAATCCTTATCGAATCGATCGTCGTGTCCCCAATTCTTTTTATTAAAACTATCTTGCTTCGACAATAACGCATTACCATCCTTCTTCCCTCGCGGTGATTGCTTTTCATTTTTCCGATGTTTACTATCGTCCGTTGCTCCCGAACCGCGTATCGCTCTCGGGACAGGAATATCACCAACGGAGAGATTGGAGATACGATCGGCAACTGATACAGCGATAGGCTTCGACGCTCGCATTAAAATGCCGGGAGTGTCATCCACAATTGATGGTTCTCTCGCTCTTGTCTCTTGTGCGCTATCGCTTTGCCACTCTGAACCTCCAGCTGCATTAAAAAATTTAGCGTAATTATACGTAGAATTATTGTCGGATATAATGGTTGCGCTATCAAGAGTACCGTTACCATTGACTTTTTTCTTTGACTTTGTAATTATCACCAAATCGTCGTCGTGTCGCTGGATTTGCACCATGGTCTCGGTGCCGAGCTGAGATAGATAAAATTCTTGAAGATCCCGCGACAAGGGACCGTACCTCTGATTAGCTAGATCGATCATTAGAAGCAACATGCCCCGAGAACGGGCACTTAGATTACGGTTTATTAAAATGGTCTTCCCGTGTAACACGAGTTCTTCCATCTCCGCCTGTTTACTTTCGTAGAGTTTTCTACCGTTTATAGAGATCTGCGGAAAAAATGGCGAAGAGAAATTATCGAAAATCGAATTACTAAATTACTGATTCCCCAAAGTTCACAGCCACTGATGCAAAGTGTGTGAATCGATTGATTGGACTAACACAATTAGGAAGAACTATCGTTAGATTTGAACCTGGTAATACCTGTATAGTCGCTAGTTCGATATCCTCTTCCGTGGCACTATCCAGTAACATTCTCACGCAACACAGAAATGGCACTTCCAGTATACTCAAGGACTTGCTCTTACCGACTTTGACACGATAGTAGATCTCGCCAAGCAACGAAACCACGTTCAAAAATTGCGTTCTGTTATCCTTTTTAATCTCTTCTATTCCTATAATAATACGCGTATATCTTAAATACAGATCTCACAGTGTGTCCTTGTTAACCCTAAAAGTGCCCTGTTTTAGCACCGTATTCTAAAAGTATCCTAATATTGTAAAATATCCCTAAAAGCATTCTATTTTAAATAATTTGAAGGAGGATGTAAGTATATCTGGAGAACGTACGAGTTAAAAGAAGACTTTAAGTTGTCTTGAAGACATCTTATATATCCCACTTTCAAATAACTATTAGACATGACTCATTTCAAAGATATTTTTCAAAGGTAAAAGTAGTCAAAAAGTTGGTCATAAGACGTCTTAAAAACATCTTTTAACACTGTGCTGCCGGGATATTCTTACATTCATGAAGTTGAACTAAAATATAGTTCAAACTACTATTATGAACTGCGTTGATCACATTTGTACGGTTTGATATTGTTATAAAATGTGTAATGTATATTCTACATTTATATACCATACAATAGTATATTGTGCAACAAGGGCTGAAAGTTGGCGATTGCCGACGCGAGTGTGAAGTTTGCTGCCCGAGCGAAGCGAGGGCTGCAATCAAACTCGTCAGCGCCAACTTTGGTCCGTGTTGCACACGATATTTTTTATAACAAGTGAATGCAAATGGTGCTTTTCATGCTAGTTTTCAGGGACGAAAGTGAACGAAAATTCACCCAAGGGACGAAAGTGAAGCACAAGTATAAACTGTGCATGCGCGAGCTCAACTTTTCTATCCTAGCGTGCAATTTGCTATTTTCGTCCCGTAAAACTGGCAAGAAAAGCACCACTTTCGATGCACGTGTTATAAAAAAACTATTTTTGTTCCCAACAAGTTTTTTTTTATTATTAGAGTGTACCTGCCATTGTTATTTTATGTTCCTGTTAAATGTACAAGTTATATTTAAACTAAACTGCATTTAACTACTTTGAGGAAAGTATAGAAAAAATATAAATATTATACAAAAAAGCCTAAAAGAAAAAGATCAAAACTTAGCAAAAACTAAGTTGATCTTATTTTTAGACCTGTTTGTATAATAAGTATAAGTTTTTATATTTTGAAAGATGATTACATATTTTTTTATTGGCCATGTATCTTATTTTGTCCCTATTTAAAAAAAAATGTACTCTATTTCCCCTAAAATAAAGTTTAAGGATGCTGTGAGGCCTGTAAATATCTTAAATTAAATTGTATAGTATACAGATGAACTACAGTTATGCTAATGTACACATACTCGTGAAATCCCTTTGCAGCGCACTCAAAAACATAAATCTCTTGCTCGTGTCATCGGAAATTGAAATATTCCAAAGCTGTAAATCACCTAAAAAAAGCGCAAACTTGATGCCAAATTGCTTATCCTCCAAAGCTTGCTCGTGCAATGTGTCGAAGACATTTCTGAAACAAACGTGCAATAAGAAGAGAACAAATTTGGATTCACTGCATAAACCAAATTATAGATTTGCAGAAATGATATTTATATCGATGTATGATTAAATTAGCCCATTCGATTGATGGTGATCTAAATAACATACTGTATATCTTCAGTCTCCGCTGCAGTTTTAAACAGAGTCTTGAGTTCTTCTCTTTTCTCAGGGGACATGGTACTGTGCAGGTCGAGACTGTAGATTTCACTGATGAGGTTGAAAATGGAAGTGTTCTTTGATAGGGCAATTCTCCCTGGTTTGCGTAAGGATGCATCGCGTTCTTCGATATTTGCCCAACCTCTTCCTCGTCCCACAGATGCCATAATTTTTGCCTGAAGACAAATTTTAATGTGATTATTATTTCTATTGTTCAGTGCTATAAAATAGAATTCTGATAGATTTGCAAACACGATCTTAAAGAAAACGATCTATAAATTGAAAAAATAGGGGGAGAAAAGGGTAAATTAACATTGGTACTTAAGCAAAAACTAATGTTCGAATACCATTACATTTTTAACCTACAAGAGTTTCTGGTGTTTAACGCAAGTATGGACAATGTAATGAACGCCTTATCTTTACGGCACCATGCGGGACTGTCTATTAAAGAAATTAAGTAATAAGCACGTATTGTTGCCTACAAATTACACGTAGAAATACGTGCACGAAAAGTAAATACACAAGTACACACCGTACAATCCGTTTATACCTATGCGAATTAATGCTGAGACACACATTACCGGGCCATGCCAGGGCCGAACACGGCTGTCATTCGGCCCTGGCACGGCGCGTTTATCTAGAAATTGACCACACATGTCCGTCAGTCGTCAATTATTCGAAACTACTAGAATGAACTAAGTGTAGTTTGTCTTATTATTATTGATAATCTATAGTAGTGATTATTAGATAATTTTATTATTATTACCTTTGGCTTCCAAGATTTCTACAATTTTTCTCCAAACCGGTCTTTATAGGTATTCTGCATTCCTATATTTTTCGTGAGTTTGGTCATAGAGAACAGGAAACTTTCGCACCTCTTCTATGAGTCGTTCGGTATCCATATTCCACACACGTAAATTAATAATCAATACCTATTAATATTTTAAAATTGAGAAGCGCAGCCGGACCGTCA
Source organism: Xiphydria camelus (assembly GCA_963678675.1). NCBI lineage: Eukaryota > Metazoa > Arthropoda > Insecta > Hymenoptera > Xiphydriidae > Xiphydria > Xiphydria camelus. The sequence goes on along the minus strand of OY783195.1, from coordinate 26,431,725 downwards.
CCGTGAAAAATTAAAACTAAATTATTATCGACCAGTAACGTACGTATGAGCTAGTAAGTGTAGACAGGTGGAGCAGTTTATCAGTGCAGTGTGATAACGGAGAACGTGCTTTGAATCGAGCATCGCAGAAGCATGAAAGCGAGACGCTTGTTTACTCTGTATTTCATCGTTTCTACTTGCGTTCTCGAGTATTCGCAATGTTACAGCGTCAAGAAGTATTCGCTCCTAATGCCGAATGTCAGACCGAAGATTGTAAGTCAAAAAGCGGTTGAATTTTACGCGATTCTAAGTGGAAACCAGCTGTCATCTTCGCGAACATATGCTGGGCGTACGTGACTAGCGCTCGCAAATCGATCAGACGCCGTTGTTAATCTAAAAATGCATTGTCGCGATGCAAATTTGACGATTCTGCGATTGGAACCAAATATGTCGAGTACTTACCTATAAAATGTTTGTAAAAAGGCCCTCTGTCAACATTATTGCGGTTAGCAGCATTAGAAAAAATTCGCGAAGTTCTCAGCTAATTTCTAATGATTTTTTTGCAGCGAAATAATTTGGAAACCATTCGGCGTGATTTTTTACAGGTCGGAAATAGGTTTTCATAAAGTATTATGACTAAATAAATTAATTAATTAATTATTAAAATTGGAGCAGGTAACTGTCATTACTGAGAATGTTTGAAATCGATTTCACAGGCACTAAAACATTCAGCAAGATTAGACATATTATGTACTTAAGTAGAATGCGAGATAATTTTTAACCTTTGGTTCATCGCACACTATTGGTTCCAATATATTTCACTGCAATCTCTTATTATTACACAGCGTTATTACTCAGGGTGTAGATGATGCAGAAGTACACCTGTGGACACGGAATCTGTCGCTGGTGACTTTTTTTAATGTTATTTTAAACGTACTAACCAATGAACAATTAATTCTCATGCCCTCATTAGCTACGGTGGCGTCTACTCTCATTAATGAAAGCATGAGGATTGATTAATTATTGGTTAGTACGTTTAAAAATAACATTTAAAAAAAGTCACCAGCGACAGATTCCGTGTCCCCGGGTGTAGAATGTCTTTCTGACATCTAGTGAATATTTTGTTTTTTGACATTTAGTCGAGTGCCATATGTCACTGCTATTGAAAAGATCCCATGGATTCCCATAGACAACTTCTATGGGAATCTGGGGTGGGATTCTGTATCAATAGAATTCTATAGTCGCTATCGTTGCGCATGTTTTATTATACTTGAGAAAATATTCGAAACGATAGCAATAGTAGAATTCTATCGATAGAGAATCCCACCCTTGATGTGCTTTTGACACAGCAATTCCAGATATCCATTAGACAAATTTGAGAACGATGATTAAGAATGCATTGGATTGTATGTGTATCTGAGATGATGAATAGCCCCTCATTCATCATCTACCTAGTCATTACCCCCTTCTCCCCTATTCGTTGTTCAAATAGAATGAACCTATATAATAAATGAAGATTTGTTTTTCTTATTACAGCCAGAGTTATACTTGTGTACACCAGTTAAAGTGGATCCTGCAAAGAATTACTATATAATTGGGTTTGAACCAAATGCGACTATGGCAACAGCCCATCACATGCTACTGTATGGTTGCTCAAAACCAGGCAGCTCAAAGGATGTGTGGAATTGTGGAGAAATGGCACAATCTATGGGTATGGATGATACTGCTATTGCAAGTCCATGCAGTGAGACGTCAGAGGTAAGTCGAATACAGTACTTTTAGTATTGAATCGGACGAACGATTTGATTAAAGTAGTGCGTTAAAATCTTACCAAAACTAAATATGGTTTTTTAACAATAATGAAGGTAATGATACTTGAAAACGTCATTCATTTTAGGGGCTGTTCAAGTATTACGTCAGCAGTTTGGGGGCGGGAGGGGGAGGAAGGTCAAGCAAATCTTAGGATTGCTGATGTTGGGGAAAAAGAGGGGAGGGGAAGGGAGATGTGAATAATGCTTATATTTTTTATTTTTTTTTTTCTTTAGAAGTATAAATGTATCAAAATGATGGCTTAAGGATTTGTTCCCATCCACCTCTGTTGTCACACGTCGGGAATGGTAATTTTTCGCAGTAACTACGTACATATTCGAACTACAAAGTACATGTTAATACGAACACTAATTCTGTTTGATCTGTATATATATAAATCTATATTAATGCATTTTAAAGGGAAAATAATTTGAAGTTAGTCTTTAATACAAAGATAAAAGACGGATTTTATATTATAGAAGGCATATGACTAAATATAATGAAATGTGTAATTAAAAGATTTGAAAACTTGTTCTCTTTTTTACAATTTTTGGCTTTCTGGTGTAAGGAAGGGATGGAGGGGTCAAGAATTTAAAAAATCTACTGACATAATACAAATAGTTCCGGGGGGAGGGGGAGGGGGATTAAATTGATATGCCTCCTGACATGGGGGGAAGGCGGTCAAAAATTCTAAAAATCTACTGACGTAATACTTTGAACAGGGTATCTAGCGATTCTTGAAATACTTAAAGTACTTCAAAAGTACTTGAATTTTGCTTGTCCTTAAAAAGTCCTGGAAATGTACTTGTACTTTTTGTAGATCCTTGCGAAAATTTTATTTTTTATTCGTTCTACGAAATCACAAAATTTTGTAAAGAGTGAAGTCTAATGTACAATAGATTGGGCGTACCGAGCAGCAGGCAACGATCAATGAACGATTAGAATATTGTTGGTTGAACCGAAAATTCTGCTCACGTATTGACCTTTTAGATTGACGTCCCTTAGAGGACGTACGTTCGTAAAAATTATGTTAGCGCGGGGGGGGGGAGGTAAAAGTTACTCCATATTGATTTTCCTGTGTAGTTCTATACATGTTATATGTGAGAATCTGAGAGATATGATTGTTTATAAGAAGCGAGAGAAGAAGTATTTAAATTTGGATATTTTAGAAAAACGAAGTATCATAGTATTCACTTCAAACGATAATATCTCCTTTTCTATGAATGTTTTACCTATTTTGATATAGAACTTCTTTGTAGATCGAAATACAATCATGAATAAGTATTCCACACAATTTAAAGTAGTTTGGGTTGTCGGCGGTCTAGCCTAGCTCTATCTTATGGTTTTCAATTCTGAATTATGAGTATGTAGACTGAAAATGTGGTACTATCTCCTTACGTAAACATATTGTTATCTGACAAATGTGTGTTGTCGAACTGGAAAGAGATCTTGTTTTACCTGTATAAAAAAATGGTACTGTGATAGTATAATGAGAGGGGGGAGGGGAAGGGGAAAGGAGGCTGCTATCCAAATATTCGTGTACCTAAAGAAAAATTGATATTATTTTTGACCATTCAGTGGAATGTTTGTAATGTAAGTCCTGACGTAAATTATACAATTTATATTTTACAAACTTCTTAGAATTTATTGTTTTATTCACATGGCACCATGTTTTGAAACATCAGAATTCGGCACGCCTAAATCTTCAGTGTTCGACACATTTGTCATTGTTTCCAGGAATATAAAAGAATATAAGAAAATTTAATCCGTTATAAGAGGCATTTCAAAGAAAAACAGAATATAAATTTAAAGATTTCTACGGGAAAAATGGCTTATGGAGTTGTGCCAGGTACCTTGTTTGAGAGAATTCGAAGTTTAACTAGGAAATACGTGAGAACTATCTTAAAATAATTAGTGCTGTGAATACTAACACTCTCTCTCTAGGCTTTTGTGGGTAGTTCAGCCATGTCGGTATGCCAAGCAAAACAGATGTAGCTATTGCCTGGAAGCCAAGACTAGTAACACTCATAGTATTAACAATAACGGCCATGAAAGTTTGGAATTTTTAAATTAGAATATAGGGTAAACCACCCAGTTGTTGGACACCTTGCAGTTATTGGACAGTCTAATTTAAATAAATAAAAACAAGATTCCTAGTTTTTACTTTATTAAATATCATCAAAAACCGTACCTGGCTTATTGATTCTTGACTGTCCAATTACTGGATTGAGTATTTCCAAAAAATAAGAACACTGTCCAATAACTAAGTTTTTTGACTTTATTCCAGTCTTTTATTGTTGAAAATTATATTCTTTCCAACTAAGACGTGTAAGTTACTAGAATGTAAAGCCAATATATTTTCAATCAAAACAAGCCACCACTCATATCTCTCTCTAGGTAGAAAAATATCTTTTTAACGCGGTCTCAAATCTTGTAAAATGCTTAAGTGTCCAATAACTGGGTGGTTTACCCTACTAATTGCATTTTTTTTTTCGTGTTTATTGTAAAATACATAATTCTCTTAGAATTCCATCGGGTGATGACGATATGTACTATTTCACGAAACAGATTATCTACGCATGGGCTAGGGATGCTCCGAAATTAATCCTACCTGAAGGCGTCGGATTCAAAGTCGGCAAAGACTCCCCAATTAAGTATTTGGTTCTGCAAGTGCATTACGCACATATTATCAGCCACACGGACGATTCCGGGATATTTCTGCACTACACTCTACGTCCATTGAACAAACTTGCCGGTGTCTTTCTGCTCGGCACTTCGGGCAGTATTCCGCCTAATAGCACAGAACATATGGAGACGGCTTGTGGACTGGAAGAAGACACGATCATACATCCATTTGCTTATAGAGTTCACACGCACTCTTTAGGTAAAGTTGTGTCTGGATATTTGGTCAAGCCAAATGGTGAGTGGATAGAACTTGGAAAGAGAAATCCTTTGACGCCGCAAATGTTTTATCCGGTTCACAATAAGACTTTGGCAACGAGAGGCGATACGTTAGCAGCAAGGTGTACTATGCATAGTAATCGGAATACGTGGACCTACATAGGCGCTACCAATAAGGACGAGATGTGCAACTTTTACTTAATGTATTACGTCGAGAACGGGGAACCCCTCCGCATGAAATACTGTTTCTCTAGTGGACCACCTAATTATTACTGGCGAAATGATGGACTGTCCCATATTCCTAACCCAGAAGTATCGGCATTATAATGGATCGTTCTTGGAAAAACGCATAGCACTTTGACAGGAATTGGTTTTATTTTGATTTTATCAATAGTGACGTAAAAGACAAACGAAAGTAAGAGAGGATGTTGTCTTCATTGCAAGATGGTGATGTAGATCGAATCTTGGAATCGAACCATTCCTGCATCGAGGTTAAGTAGTCTCTCGATGAAAAATATTCCGATTTACAGATTGATTCTATTTTTTTACTGCAAATATCGAGATATTTTAAAGAAATCTATTTATGTTATTTTTTAGCTAACATCTTAATCTATAGGAAAGTCTGAATCTCGTGAAACCACATTCCTTTTTGTTATCTTTTAGTTTTATAGGGTATTATTACATATCAATTTGAAATGAATAAAGTCTATTGACGGAGAGTTCGGTATGTGGTAGTTATTGAAACTGGAACGATTTTTCAGATTCTTTCTATTTTAATATTTATCTATTTTTCTGCAATGATTAATAGTATGACAAAGTGGAGTAACATTTAGTGATTGTATTTTTAACATAGGTTTATATACATACATATATGTACTTGTTTTCGTTAATTCCAAAAATTTATCGGAAGTTATAACTAACGCTTTTACACGTATCATACGTGAAAACTTAAAGAGGATGGTTTTCATTTGTCTTTCCATTTGATAAAACGGCATTATGCCTGGTTTATACGCGGAGATACAGAATCATAGCGAACAAATGATATGTAGGAATATGCTCTAGTAGACTAAGCTGTGAGCTATTTACCAGCAGTCTGCGTTCATTCTAAGTCAACCTCTATTGGCGTATAGTCTAGAGCCTGCTACAGCATATTGCCCTGTGTATAGTTTCCTCGCTGTGATCCTGTATGATATATTATGATACATCATAAAGGCCTCAAGAATCAGGGTAATATGAGCTTCGAGATCCACCGACTTATATGTACTTATGTTTCACGGATGCATGATCTATTTACTTCATTTACGCGTGAAGTTTAAACACTAGTATAAAATGTTGGAATTCTTAGCATACGTGTAAAATATTTTTCAGCAAAATTTAGTAGAAAAGAGCAGTATTGGGTGTCCCATAAGTTCTTTCCGCGCCACGCTATGAATGACTCCAGCCGGCTATGTTTATATAAAGCTGTTTCTATCTGTAAGCTGTTTCTATCTGTAAGCTGTTTATGGGATCGATTTCAGTCGTCCCAGAGCTCTTTCACAGTACGTTTCGTTGGTGACGAAGTCCCTTTAAAATTTTTTTTCTACATCCTTCAATATGAATAGCCAAAAGAAGCATTTGCGGCGTGTTATGCTTCATTGCTTTAAAAAAGGCAATAGTGCAAAGGACACTGTAAACGAGATTTGCACCGTTTACGGAGATGGTACTCCGACTAGTAGAACTGTCCGCAGTTGGTTTAAAAAATTTAGAGCTGGCAATTTCGACTTGAAAGATGAAGACCGCAGCGGCCGCCCAGCAACAACGGATACGGACCTTATCAAGAGTATGCTCGCTGAAAATCCGCGATATAGTGTGCGCGAGATAGTAGAGGGCACCAACATATTCCCAGGACAACGGTACATAAGCATTTATTCATTTCGCATCAAAAAAAAAAGGAAGGAACTTATGGGACAACCTATATAAATAATAATTGTTATTTACATTGAAGCCATGTAACCCTGGTTAGATAAATATGTATATATTAGAGTTCTCCGTAAATGCGAGCAAAAAACAAAATGTCGACAATTTTACTCATTACACTTTAGGTTTCTTATTTCACATAAGAAATAAAAACGGTCAAGTATTTTACTAGCCGAATATCCAGATAAAAAACGTTCTATGTATGTAAGAATAAAATGATATCTTGTCGGAACATATTTCTAAATTGGTTTACACTTTTGGCCGTTTTAATTTCTCATATGAAGCAATAAACCTACGCTGTGTGCTCAGTAAAAATATTCCAAGATTCATAAATAAAAACCATCTTACCATGTACTTAAATCATGTATTAAGGTGACTATTCTCTAAAAATGAATTATGACATATATTTTATTATAACGTTATGTACTTACCTATAGAAAATGATTCCAGTGCGTGCTAATTAATCGTAATATATTTAAACTATGAAATTATGTTCCTATTTGCAGTCCTTCGTACATCAGTTTGCTCGGCAATGTGACATGTTTCTATTGTTATTTAGCGACATTTATTATGTCAAAGCGTACTTGTAAGCTTTACCTCGATGTCGTCCCGCTTTTTCGTTATTAGTTCCTGACGTGTGACTCGAACGAGTCGCCTGATATGTTGTCTTCGTCGTATGATATATGTGTGTGTAATACATATCTCGATACCACAATGATATACGTATCATTAGATCTGACTCACAAAAGCAGATGATCGGAATTAAATAAATGTTAGTTTTAACTTTGGATCAATTGAATGTGAAAACAATTTTGTTTTACAAATATTCGTTTGTTTTGAAAGATTCATCATCTATAAAGGGCATTATGAAATCAAAAGCATGGATCAAGCACAATTTATGTAATTCAGAGGCTCATGCGACGTTATCATCTCGAGCAAATGATTCTTAAAAATGTTAACCACGCAATAAATGTTTAAAGAATAAAATTATTTTATTCAGAATTGTCTAATTAGTCATAGTACCTTTAATATTTATTCCTCAAAAATATATTCTTACGTTTCCAAAAAGCGTGAGAATATACAGGGCGGTCTATTTTAAATAATATAGTTGATTATTTGTGAAAATAATTGGGCCGTGAGAAAATAATAAAAATGAAAATTGTATTTTTTCGAAGAAGGGAGGTATAAAAAGATAAATTGTAGGAGGCACTACTTGCGAGTAATTTACATAGCAACACTTTCTTCAATGGAAATCAATTTTTTTATTCCCTCAAAAGTTTTTAATCTCATCCAGATTAACAAGTATGGTATAAACTGAAAAATTAATTTCTATAAAAAAGGTATAGTTGCGATGTGCGAAAATCTCGAAAGTGGTGTTACCTAGATTTGATTTGATTATACCCCGCTTTCTCCTTTTGAAAGCATAAAATTTTTATTTCTCTTATTTTTTCGTATCTCTTTTTTATTTTCAAGATGATCGACCATATCATGTAAAAAAGAATGCTCCGTATAGCAGAAACTGAATGTAAGCAGATGAATTGAATGAAAGTTAAACATTTCAATCTTCATCGTATTCCGTCATAATTTTTTATAATTGAAAGTACCTCATATCAAAAGCAAAGGCTTGAAGATAAGATAAAGTAATTTATTTTACAATATAGAATTGCAATTCATGCCCTTAAAATTGAAAGGGTTTATTTAGATTGGCGAATAGCAAAGTCTTTCATCTCTTTTATTCAGTTTTTACTTTTTTAAAATTATATTTGAAACAAAACATTTTAATTCCGTTAAATAATACAAGGGTGTATGAATTTCAATCAAAGCTTTTAGTGAAATTAACGAATTCTTCTAATACTTATATTCTTATATGAATCTTTACGGAGGCTCTCATTTCGCATTATCATTGCTTGGTATATTTAATCAATTTTCAATAACTCCTAGAGGATGAATTTTAATGACATGCAGAAATAATTCATTAAACTTGCAATTATTATTCGTACACTAACGTGATTTTCCAACCATTTCAACAATTACCGATTAGGCGTATAAATCTCCATATTGAAATGAGTAAAAATCTATGTAATACGCTTTCTGTCGTGCCGGATTAAATCCGCATCAGCGATCCGACCGAATGGGGATTTAAGACTGAAACGACAATATGTATGCGAGTCATGTTGAACTTCTATTTTTTATATAAGGACTCCAAAGGACGTTCTGCCGTTAAGAATTACATGTATTACAGAGGAAAATTCATACTGTATGAAAGACTAGATTTTGGGTTTTCCGATCATAAGATAGTGCTCGTAAACGTGTTTCTATCAAGAGACACGGCAGTGTTTCGCGACATGTTTAAAGTGTTATACATCTATACGATAAATAATTCTAACGCAGGTTCATTTGAACCTACTCGTACGCTATTCGTACTTTCAGGAATTCCGATTCAACTGTATACTATCGTGAGTTTACGATCAATACTTGAATACTTGGTAGAAATCCAACTATGTGCTTTGCGGATATTTATTTTTTATACTGTCTTGAATGAAAGATTAACGGAAATACGCTATTCGCTTACTTTTCAATAGATTCATTTTTTTTCTATAAAATTCTTGAAACACGAATTGTTTTATACGTATTGATTAAAAAAGATTTTTGAACAATCAATCTAAGAGCGAATTGGATGGTTCAACGAAAAAATATTTGGTGGCTCTGAAAAGAGCCGTTTTTTTTTTTGGAGTCCATGTGATTTTACTTCGAGCTGGTGTACTTGGTTACTGCCTTGGTTCCCTCACTGACGGCGTGCTTTGCCAGTTCGCCCGGCAAGAGAAGTCGAACAGCAGTTTGAATCTCCCGAGATGTGATGGTGGAACGCTTATTGTAATGTGCCAGACGAGAAGCTTCTCCGGCGATACGTTCAAACACATCATTTACAAAGCTATTCATGATGCTCATGGCTTTGCTCGAGATGCCAGTATCGGGATGGACTTGCTTCAAGACTTTGTAGATGTAGATAGCGTAGCTTTCCTTCCTCTTCTTCTTCTTTTTCTTATCGGTCTTCGAAATATTCTTCTGGGCCTTGCCGGCCTTCTTCACGGCTTTCCCACTTGCTTTTGGCGGCATCTTCGCAAGAGTCAAATTCGGATTTTTTAGGCACGAGACGACGTTCTACTTCAGCAGATGGAGTCGGAGTGATGCTCAGTCATTTTACGCACAATGTTTTAACTCGTACGGCAGTTGATCTAGCGCACCAATAGGAAATGCGGAGGAGGTAGAGCTCGCTGTTCGGCGCTCTCATTGGCTCGGCGGTAGGAGTCTCACTGTGCATATATAGGGGCAAGTAGGGTGCCAACCGCATTCTGAGTTTCGCTGCGGAGGAAAGAGTTTCGCTCTTTGAGAAGTATTTTCACTGTACTCTGAAAATGTCTGGTCGTGGCAAGGGTGGTAAAGTCAAGGGAAAGGCAAAGTCTCGTTCGAACAGAGCTGGACTACAATTCCCGGTCGGTCGCATACATAGACTTTTACGCAAAGGCAATTACGCCGAACGCGTCGGTGCTGGAGCTCCAGTGTATCTCGCTGCGGTGATGGAATACCTCGCCGCCGAAGTTCTCGAGTTGGCTGGCAATGCTGCACGCGACAATAAGAAGACCAGGATCATTCCGCGACATTTACAATTGGCTATTAGGAATGACGAGGAGTTGAATAAGCTTCTCTCGGGCGTAACAATAGCTCAAGGTGGAGTCCTGCCAAACATCCAAGCGGTTCTCCTCCCCAAGAAAACCGAGAAGAAGGCGTAAACTCGATTTTTCTACTATCGGCCCTTTTCAGGGCCACATATCAGTCATACGAAGACCATTGGAAAACGCATTGGAACAAATATTAGAATACGACTATTTTGACTCCCTTTTCAGTTTCATCCTCACGGAAATAACGATTACGCAATGGATAAATTGTGATGGTTAAAATTCAATAGTATTTTTCGTAGCTATGTAGATATGAAATGCACTTCTATATAAATTCTAGAAATGTAATTTCTACTACTGCTATTAGTACGATAATTTCACCGTGCGCCATTAACTGTATTCGTTAGGTACCCAACGGTTCTTTTCAGGTAGATAATCCATTAAGGGCCGGTTTTACCAACACGGTATAAACGCGGTATAGCGCTATACGGAGAATATATATAATCAGCAATAAGCCTTGTGGTTATTCTCGGTATATCGCTATACCGCGTTTCTACCTGTTGGTAAAACCGGCCCTAAATGAGAGGTGTACATACCTATTGATTCACACACTAAGATAAGGCTGAGGTAGTGAAAGGAGTAATTTGCGAATATCGCTGGCTGTAAGTTAGCTTAACATCAGAGATTTCCGGAGTAGGTATTGAAGTAGTGTATAAAACTTCAATACCGGAATTTTCCAAAAATACTGTGACAGAGCATAAACTTCATGTAATACTAATTTCCTAGACTTTGTTAGATGTCAAGCTACAAGAAAAGTAATTCGATTTGAATCTTTAGTGTCCTTGACGGCAAAATTCGGCATTCTAACGGCAAGTTGGCACGTCGTGCAGTTTTTCCGTACACCTTGCCGTTAGAACTGCAGCGATTGCCGATTAGTTTCAGCAAGGGCGTATACATTTACCTAATGCAATTGCGATAACGTCACATTAGCGGCTGCATACTCTCTTGAGCCTGGGATATTTCGGACGAAAAGTATCTACTCAATAAACGTTGTTACATGCTGCATAGGCACGAATCTTGCACGCCTTTTGCAGTCAGCAACAGGAGACGCTATTGCTGTAATTCTAACGGTAAAGCTTGTCGATTCTCCTGTCGTCTAGTCAGGGATTATCGATATTGCTTTGATTTAATTTTCTAGCTTTATCATACACTATTTCTTTAAAAAGGATTCCACTATAAAAAATTGAAATAAAGTACGTAACTGTAATTGCCAACGTAAATTCCTTTTGTGGCCCTGAAAAGGGCCGATGGTTTGCAAGACAACCTGCACTGATGGTAAGCGCTGAAGAATGTTTAGCCTCCGAAACCGTACAAAGTGCGGCCTTGGCGTTTCAGAGCATAGACAACATCCATAGCCGTTACGGTCTTCCTCTTGGCATGCTCAGTGTAAGTGACAGCGTCACGGATAACGTTTTCCAGGAACACCTTGAGAACACCACGAGTTTCTTCGTAGATCAATCCAGAAATACGCTTTACACCACCACGACGGGCAAGACGACGAATAGCGGGCTTCGTGATTCCCTGGATGTTATCACGAAGAACCTTCCTATGCCGCTTTGCTCCTCCCTTTCCCAATCCCTTGCCACCCTTTCCTCGACCAGTCATTTTGTGCTTCTTTCCGAATTCGAGATACAGCTGCCAAGGAAAACGATCCTCGAGTGAATCGCTAACGGGTTTGTGGCTCTTTTATACCCAGCGGTCCGTTTTCCCCCACTATCGATCCTCCAGCCAATCAGCGGCAACCAGCGGCAACGACGCTCTAGCGATGGGGATAAAACTGCCGTCATCAAGCGCCCAGCTCATTCGCCTCGAGATCTTCTAGTGTGAACTGTCAAAGCCTTACTCAGCGATACTCTCCTAAGATGGCCCGTACGAAGCAGACTGCGCGTAAATCGACCGGTGGGAAAGCGCCTCGCAAACAACTCGCGACTAAGGCGGCTCGCAAGAGTGCTCCGGCTACCGGCGGTGTAAAGAAGCCTCATCGTTACAGGCCTGGAACTGTGGCGCTTCGTGAAATTCGGAGATACCAAAAGAGCACGGAGTTGCTCATCAGGAAATTGCCATTCCAGCGGCTTGTCCGAGAAATTGCCCAGGATTTCAAGACTGATTTGAGATTCCAAAGCTCTGCGGTTATGGCGTTACAAGAAGCTAGTGAAGCATACCTCGTCGGACTCTTCGAAGATACGAACTTGTGCGCTATCCATGCTAAGCGCGTGACGATTATGCCAAAGGACATTCAATTGGCTCGCCGCATTCGTGGAGAACGCGCTTAAATCATCTTTGCGATCCATTCTTCAAAACACTCGGCCCTTTTCAGGGCCACAATTTTATTTCTACGTAAAATTACTCAAAGCATTTCTGCTGTATTTTATTGGATAATTTTAATTTTATTTCTACGAAGCTATTCACGTATTTCATCTCATTTTATAACATTAATTTGAAAATATTAACTTTGAGGCATTGACTAAATAGGTATGAAAATTAACGTTGCCAGATTTTTCCAAAATTTAAGATTTAGCCACTTTTGGTTTGGCTAAATGACGAAGTGTCAATTTTGGTATTTCCAGTAGTATTCAATAGTCCAAAGTAGAAAGAAGAGGATAGAAGGTAGAAGATAAAACACCGTACGTAGAAATGACGTTCTGCCTCAAAATATCTTTTATAGGCTCTACTTTCAAGTCGCGAGCAAAATGTAGTTGCTTGCTATGGTAGCGAAAGGAGTACAGCTTTTCAGGTCCGCGTGTACAAATTTTGCTTCTCAGTTTCCATGAAAAAATCCTATCCAACGTTCAATAACGTCTTCCCTGTTTTTTTAAATGATCAAATTAAACTTATGCAAAGAATGCTAAATGTTCAATAATGGCAATCACATGGACATCAAGTTCCTAGCTTATGCCACAAGACATTCAGTTGGCTCGCCGCATCCGTGGGGAGAACGCGCTTAAATCATCTGCGGTTCGTTCTCCAAACCACTCGGCCCTTTTCAGGGCCACAATTTGATTTCTACGTAAAATTGCTTAAAGCATTTCTGCTGTGCTTTATTCAATAATTTTGATTTTATTTCTACTATATTTTGTTGGATAATTTTAATTTTATATCTACGGAGCTATTCATATATTTAATCTGACTCTGTAACATTAATTTGAGAAAGTAGAAATAAGAGGATAGAAAGTAGAAGATAAAATGTCGTACGAATAGAAGTAACGTTCTGCCTCAAAATATCTTTTATAGGCTCTATTTTCGAATCGCGAGCAAAATGTAGTTGCTTGCTATGGTAACGAAAGGAATACAGATTTTCAGGTCCACACATACACATTTTGCTTCTCAGTTTTCAGGAAAACTTCCAGATAACATCCTATCTAACGTTCACTTACGTCTTTCCCATTTTTTTAAATAATCAAATTATACGACTTATTCAAGAACCTATGCAAGATACTAAATATTCAATAATGACGCTTTTGGCAACATGGAAATCAAGTTCCTAGCTAACAACGCAGTTAAAACGTCGTAATATGTCCTGAAAACATAAGGTTAACATTTCAATGCGAAATGAGCCGTTGAAAACCAGAATGGTGTAAGTCACATTTCATGTAAGCTGAGATTATTTGACTGCAAAGTTAAGTACAATTTGAAAAATCTGTTTAGGTGATACAAACAGATATTTTGAATCGTACATATCTGTTTTGTATCATTCTAAACAGATTTTTCAAACTGTACTTAACTTTGCAGTCAAATAATCTCAGCTTACATGAAATGTGACTTACAATACACTGGTTTTCAACGGCTCAATTATCAAGTCCTTTGTGAGAACTATTTAACGGCTCTGTAGAGGGTCGTTGGTTTCCAATGCGAATTAAAGCTTCCTTCGTGAAAATCATCTGATGGCCCTGAAAAGGGCCGTTCGAGTGCTCGAAAATTATGCATTAGGATTTCACTTCTTTGAGACTGCGGTTTTCTTGGATACTGGCTTTTTAGCTTTAGGCGAAGCAACGGCTTTTTTCGGTTGAGGCGCCTTTGCTTTCTTGGCCGGCGACTTCACTGCGACTTTCTTCGCCTTCGACGCGGAGACGACCGTCTTGGCTTTGGGTGGTTTTGCAGCGGGTCCTTTGGAAACCTTGCGTTTTTCAGCGGTACTGACAATCGCGGTCTTCTTTGCGGCAGGCTTCTTCGCAGCGGCTGCCTTCTTCGTCTCTACCGGCTTCTTCGCAACTGTCGCCTTCTTTGACACGACGGCTTTGACCGTGGCACGACGAACTTTAGGCTTCACAGCCTTCGCTTTGTTGGACAGCAGCTTGAAAGATCCTGTAGCGCCCTTTCCCTTGGTCTGAGTGAGAATGCCGGAGGCGACAGCGCTCTTCAAGTATCGCTTGATAAAAGGCGCCTGCTTTTCGGCGTCGATCTTGTAGGTGGAGGCGATGTACTTCTTGATCGCCTGCAGAGACGAACCACCGCGCTCCTTCAAGTTATTGATGGCAGCGTTCACCATATCGCCGGTGCGAGGATGCGTCGGCTTCGTACGAGGCTTCGATTCCGAGGAAGCCTTTTTGCCCGGGGCGGCTTGTGCGCTGGGACTATTGGTGGCCGATGCAGACATGATGACTGGAGAGGCGGTCTTGTCACCCATTACAGACTGAATCCCTTTTGATCTCCTTTTCCTTCTTCGACGTAGATTGTGAAATCACAATTACAAGTGCGGTTTGCGCGCGAGATACTATCTTTACACCACGCAAGAGCAGAGTAAAATGTTATCACGATTTTTTTTTTTTTTTTTTTTTTTTTTGAAGAAGGCGAGGAGGGGAATCTTCAAGAAGACACCCAAGATGTTGGCAGGGTAGTGTCGGATTTCTACCGACTAAACCCCTCCTCGTGGTTACCAACCGCTAGGGTTATAAACCGAGTAGAAGACGAAGTATGGGGGTGAACGACTTAGTAATATGAGCACCTGCAGCTAGATGGGGCCACAGGCGCGGAAAGCCCGAGAGCGAAGTAAGGGGGAAACGATTTAAGGTTAGGTGACGGCGTTAGTTGAGAAGAATACAGGGTCTACGGACCTTATCCGTGGGTCTGCAAGTGTAATTGCTGAGTGCTTTAATAGAGGGGTTTACGTGCGACTTGACGGAGGTACGAAGGTTAACTGCGTACTTGGTAGCCGCAGTATCGAGAGACGGAAGACCGGTTTCTCGAAGTAGTTGTTTGTTCCTAATGAACCAGGGGGAATTAAGAGAGCCTCTGAGGAGTCTCATGTAAGTGCCGTGGAGTCTGGATAGTTTCGAAGGGGAGGCCGAACCCCAGACGGGAATGGCATACGAGCAAATGCTCCTAATCAGCGCGTTGAAGGCCCTGACCTTGGTGACCTGAGAGATATTCCGGTTGTTGAAAAATGGTTTCAGGGAGACGAATGCCCCGTTGGCTTTGCCGCGCACGGAGGAAATCTGCTTGACCCAGTTTAACTTCCTGTCAAAAATAACCCCTAAATATTTGACAGAGTTACTCCAGGGGATTAGATGATTATTTACTGAGAGACGATCCGGGGGGATATTTCGGCGAGAGAAGAAGATAGCCTCTGATTTGGCTTCGTTGAGGGAGAAACCCCACATATGATACCAATCGAGGAGTTCGGGTAAGAATTTGTTAACAACTGAGGAGCAGAATTTCTTGGTTTTCGAGGAATATAACAAGGCGACGTCATCTGCGTATTGCGCAGTGATGATTTTGTCGTGGGTGGGGATATCGTGACAGTATAGATTAAATAGAGTAGGCGAGAGTTTAGAACCTTGTGGAACTCCGGCCGTGATAGGCTGCGGATCGGAGAAGCTTTTCCCCGAACGGACTCTAAAAGATCTGTCTGAGAGAAAGGACCGAATCAGACCGATCAGGTAGTGAGGGAGTTTTAGCTCATTTAATTTGTAGATTAAACCCTCGTGCCAGACTCTGTCGAAGGCTTGCTTGGCATCGAGCAGGAGCATAGAGGTGTGGCGAGACTTGTTAAGGTTGTCCGCGACGAGTTCAGCAACGCGGAGGAGTTGGTGGCAGGTACCGTGCCGGGGACGGAAACCATGCTGGAAGTCGGGGAGGATGTTGGCCTCGGAGCAAAATCTGTTAAGGCGGGTTAGTATGATACTTTCCGCAACTTTGCTGAGGGCAGGGAGCAGGCTAATTGGCCTGTAGCTGGAGGCTTGATTGAGAGGCTTTCCCTGTTTAGGAAGACAGATGATTGTTGCTGTCTTCCATGCGGGGGGGAAATATTGCAAACGCATCATAGCGTTGATGATGTTACAGATGGCGACGATAAGGATGTGCGGGAGAATTTTGAGGACCCCATTGGGGATGGAGTCATAACCTGGAGCTTTATTCTTCTTTAAGGATTGAACGGTTAACGCGATTTCGCAAGGAGAGGTGTGAGGGAAGGAGAGGTCTTCGAGACTGATATTTTGGACGGCATCTGTGATAGTGGAATGGAAAAAGGCGAATTTGTCGCGTATAGGAAACGGGGAACATTGTTCTCTGAGGGATTCGGCGAAGATATTAGCCTTGTCGCTATCTACCGGGTAGAATGTTATCACGACGCTGCGGCGATTGACTAGTACGACGGAGCGCGGACTACGGAGAGAGGCCCGCGTGGTCTTGCACGCGGAGCGTTTGCCGATACTCCGTGAGCGCAGTACCGGGTATCCGGTTGTTCGTGGATTTTTCGCCGCTCGCCGACCTCCTCAGGGATCTACAACGTCTCTATCTCGCTACAGAATACTCTCGACTATCCAGTTGTTTGGTCGAAAAGGGTGTGAGTCGTCGGAGTTTCGAGAAAATCGTTCGGCGCCGGAAGTGTGCGCCCAGTCGACAAGCGCACCCTGACCAGAGAATCGTCGTCAATCAGTTGTAATCCTGGATCAATTTCGTCGTGTTCGGGTGCAATCGGAACAGGCGATCTGCACGATCACGTGGGACACGCGAAATTTGAAATTAACACTCACTGGACGGTCTCGGCGAGTCGGATTCCTCGGCTATAGTTCGCCAGTCGGTAGTGACGGATGGCGAACGGCTGCCGGGGTTTTGGTCCTGATTAGTCCAGTGATTGCGAACCCTGGCGATGCCGGTTTTGCAAATAGCCAGTTTGTCATGGGGTACATCGAGTGCCCAGGGTTCGGAAAAATCCATTTTATTTGAAAAGCCAAAAGGACTTTGAAGTTCTTCCACCGACGACGCCTCACGTTCGGTAGACCGATGCTGGCACACCGTGGTAAAGGCGACGGAACGAATTGTCCTTTTGAAAATTATCTATTTCGCAATTTCTCGGGTCGTTCTGATCGTAGCATCGTTTAAGAGAAAAAACAAAACGTGAAAAATAACGCGGAACGGAAGAATACGGCGGTCACGGTTTTAAGTCGTACGCCGGGTAGGAGTATCCACATTCATGTTTAGACGTTTGGTCGGGGAAGATGTTGACGGATGCATTTAACTACACCATTATCTTCATTAGGTTAATGAATCGTATTATTGCGGAAAGGAGAATAGATTTGTCTACGAATCGAAAGAGAGCTCTTAATCACCCCAGAGTTTATCCTGCCGACGTTCGAGGACATATTTTCAAAATAGCTCAATCCTTGGATTTCTCTTCAAAATTTAAACTCCCGAAATTCCTCGACGGAGTCTTTACGTCGTTTTAGCGGCGTTTCCTCGTTTTTATTTTTTGTCCGATAGTTGCTCTGCTTTTATTCGTCATATTGCATTCAATTGCTGAAGAAGAGAAAATCGAATATTACATTGAGCGTTGGCTCTTGTGGATTAATAGATATTTTCGTTATAAGGGCGTGAAGCGCCGTTTTTTACGAGTGTGAAGTTTTCCGCACTTAAAACGACGCGAAACGCCCTTATCACGAATTCTATTTTTTGTTACTAAGTGTCAAATACGGGGTTGAGGACGCCCGTGAAACCGAGTTTTACGCACTGAGTGACGAAAAAAAACTCACGACGGATCTCGAAGAGAAAATGAAATAGGATCCTTTCTATATGAATTTTTCGTTCTCCAGCCAGGTTGACCTCATTTCCACTCTACATTTTTCCGTTTAATTATCACTGATTATTCTCAAGCTTCTCCCCAGATAATGATAAAGAGTCGAAACATCTACTTTTTGTAAGGATCATCTTTCTAATAATGAATAATTACACAGGCCTGCGAAATTAAAGTTTTTGAAAAATACAAGAGAAGTTTTCGCTGATTTTTATGTTATTTGGTGTGCTGATTACTAAAATGACCTCCATTTTTTCCCATCACGTCAGGATTTTTTGTAAAATCGATATCGCTATTTTTGCTAGAATCCTATTTGAAAATTAATTATCTCGAACAATTTTGCGTACTATCTGGCACAACAGTGGTTTTTATCTATTGAAATATATGTAAAATAATCGATTCTTGGTGAGGCAAATTAATTTTTCAGCAATCGATTATTTTGTATAGGTTTAAATGGATGAAAACCACTGTTCGACCAGATCGCAGGAGCCGCCTCTGGTCGAGAGGAAAACTGAACGTTCCCTTGGGTTTAAACTTAAAGACATCAACTAGTATTCTGTAGTTTCTAGAGAAAAATCACCAACATACTATTTTAATTTCTTTTTAAACCCTTTGCGGGGAGGGGCGCCTTAGAGGCGCCCGAGTAGTGTCTAGCTTCCGCGCTCGGCGGTTCGATCCGTCACTCAGCGACGCCGAACTCGATATGTTTCGACTCCACGTGCGAGAAAACATTAAACATTCTCGCCCAGATTGTTTGAGAAGTCCACTCGACCGGCACTGCACCGTATTTTCACACATAAACACGATATGTTTATTTCCGATGCGCGAAAATATTTATCGCTCGGGCGGTACGACGCGTCCATTCGAAGTATGCCCTGGCGCTTTCGAACTTGATAGGTATGTTTATTCACTCACAGGCGACAGAGGGGTTTTCGGTAGGCTTCATCACGGTAGAATCATGGTCAGACAGGGAGGCAAGAAATTCAACGCCAAAAAAATGTGTTTGCAGTAAATGTTCATAAAAATCCAAGTAAACTTGAATTTTTCAAAAAAACGACGTGATAGAACTTTTTTAATTATTTTTTTTCTCAATCAACACCAAAAAAGACATAAAGTTCAGTTGTCACTTCCCTTGTATTTTTTTCATCGCAGGCCTGTGTTATTATTAAATTATTAAAGCAGCAAAGGTAAACGAGTGTTTTCTAAAAATAAACTTCTAGCTCTACTTTGCTCAAGTTTCATATTGTGTACACACGTACTGCCAGTCAAACAGGCGCTGTAAGAACGATAGTTTGACACTCTATTTCAAAGATTTAACGAATCTTGGACTTGAAACTTGAACAGAATTTTACGTCATTAATGTCTCAATTAGGAATGTGATTATAACAATGCAATTAAATGAAGCAACTATAATTATAACAAGAGTATTTAAGGGTGATCTTACTCAGAAGGCTGCCTCGAAATATTGCACTTCCTCATAAAGGTATATACATATTAAATTCCGTAAGAAATACTGAAAATTCTATCGAAATTCGATTTTGTATTCACGGTCAAAGCCTAGCAAGTTTAAAGCTGGATCCAGTCTGCTAATAATGCTCGGGCTCGTGCTCATACCGTAACCCGCACCCAATTCTCAGCTGGATCCGTATCATCAAACCTAACATATTGTTACCATTAATTAACTAAACTAAACTCCTGTCTAAACTATTTAAGACTCGAGCCGTTTTCTTCGGACATACCGTTAATGTTGAGTGGTTCACGCACTTGAGTGGCTCGTGATTTATGACAGAAAGAACGAGTGCGAGTAGAATTCTTGAAGCTAGATTTAACATACGATCGATTCTAGGGCTTTCAGCCTGCAGATAACTCAACGGACAATGGCTCCATAAATTTCTACGGGAATTCAAGGATTGGGATTATTCTACCGTTCAAGGATATAGGTAAATTTTGTGTAGAGCGGAGAGATTTAGTCCCTAATCGGAATTTTCCTAACATCTGTTGTTAAACTACTAGGAGTGTAAAAACATGTCGCTACAATGTTTATTTTGCCATCTGCAATTTACTTGTTAAGAAAATCTAACCTGTAGACTGAATGAGAATCAGTGCTTTGTAGCGTGAAGTATCATTATCTATTGTTCTAAATATTGTACAAATTAATAAATGTCAGATGCGTCGAATTCAGTAGTCCAACGAAAAAATTAATTTGGTGGCTCTGAAAAGAGCCGATTTTGGGTGTTGACGATTTTACTTTGAACTGGTGTATTTAGTCACTGCTTTGGTTCCTTCGCTAACAGCGTGTTTTGCCAGCTCGCCAGGCAAAAGAAGTCGAACCGCGGTTTGAATTTCTCGAGACGTGATGGTAGAACGCTTGTTGTAATGCGCCAAACGAGAAGCTTCTCCGGCAATGCGTTCAAATACGTCGTTTACAAAGCTATTCATGATGCTCATAGCCTTGCTCGAAATGCCAGTGTCAGGATGCACTTGCTTCAAGACTTTGTAGATGTAGATGGCATAACTTTCCTTCCTCTTCTTCCTCTTCTTCTTATCGTTCTTCGAAATATTCTTTTGGGCCTTGCCGGCCTTCTTGACAGCTTTACCACTCGCTTTGGGTGGCATTTTCGCACGAGAATCAATTCGAACTTTGCAACACGAAGAGACGTATCAATCGCCACCACTAGAGTCGAAATGATGGTTTTGTCGACAGTGCACCACCTATTTAAGCAGTACGGCAGTTGATCCAGCGGACCAATAGGAGAAGTGGAGGGGGAGCTCGCTGTGCTGCGCTCTCATTGGCTCGGCGGTAGGAGTCTCACTGTGCATATATATGGGAATTAGGGCGTCAGACAGCATTCTGAGTTTCGCTGCGGAGGGAGGAGTTTCGCTCTTTGAGAAGTAGTTTCACTGTACTCTGAAAATGTCTGGTCGTGGCAAGGGTGGTAAAGTCAAGGGAAAGGCAAAGTCTCGTTCGAACAGAGCTGGACTACAATTCCCGGTCGGTCGTATTCATCGTCTTCTGCGGAAGGGAAATTATGCCGAACGCGTTGGCGCTGGAGCTCCCGTTTACTTGGCCGCGGTGATGGAATATCTTGCCGCTGAAGTACTCGAATTGGCTGGTAATGCCGCTCGTGACAATAAGAAGACGAGAATCATCCCTCGTCACTTGCAACTGGCGATCCGGAATGACGAAGAACTGAATAAATTGCTCTCCGGAGTAACGATCGCTCAGGGCGGTGTTCTGCCTAACATTCAAGCAGTACTTTTGCCGAAGAAGACCGAGAAGAAAGCATAAACTTTTAGTTTGTGCGAAACAAAAGGCCCTTTTCAGGGCCGCCAAATTACTTTTACGATGGAATATTCAAGGATATAAAAAGTGCGCGTTGGATATTAATTTTCTATTATCTAACTAATTTCGCGATGAATACTGTGCCATTCTAGTACATTCTAGAGCCAGACTTAATTTTATTGCACGTTCAGATTAAATTAAATGAGTATCTTCGTAATGCGCTCTCCAAAATTACATGCTTTCCCTAGAAATTTTACCGTATATTTGGTGTCGGATTAACGCTTCAAAGTTCAATAAGATGATAATTTCCCAAATATACCTACTCCTGTTGACTGCAGTAATAAATTAGCGGCTCTTCCGGGCTTTCGCAGAACTCCCGTTTGCCCTCGCTCCCCGCGAGTGCATCCCGAGAAGGAAGGCGCTCGAAGCAGGCAGTTCGATTCCAAACTTTCTAGTAAGACAGCCTTAGTAGCGCTTGACCCGAAGGCAAAATAGAAGATCTACAGCATTGTATATTGGCATTGAATATACCGGGTCTCCACGTATGTTGTAGATATACTTATGTGTCGCGAAAGCTAGGTAGTGAACGAGTGGGGCTGCCCGCTCCTTTTTATTCCTCCTACATCCGATATGTAGAAATCCGATTATATCGTAATGGGTATTATGGGGGATGGCTCATTACGACTGATCTGGTAATTACTTTCCGAGAAAGGTGCGGGACTGCGAGCGCGTCAGCAGCACAAGTTTGTCGGAACATTATCCAACAGGACTGACAGAGGAAAGGGAGGAGCTAAACGGCATAGAAAAGTGTTGCGTGATAATATTCAGGGTATCACGAAACTGGCAATTCGTCGTTTGGCTCGCCGTGGTGGTGTAAAGCCGCATACAGACCGCGCCAACGAACGGCATTCGTCATTGGTTCCCGAACGTTCGTTGGTCGTTGTATAAACTGCGTACAAACCGCGCCAACGAAAGTCAACGAAGGGGCTTCAAACGCCAACGCGTTCGTTTATCTAGCATAGACGGTTTAGCGAATGCCAACGAAGGTTCGCTGGCGTTTGCCGGCAAGCCGCAGCGTACGGAACATGAAAGAAATCGACGCAGGGACGAGCCAGGTACGACTTTATGACCAGGGATGAGTAACGGTAGGTACCTTTGCAAGTGAAAAGGGGCTTATTCACGTTCAGGCGGTCGGCCGGCCGCTTTCCTCTACATATGCAAAGTTAAATGACACGTCGCTGCCGGCCGGCCGGCGGCCTTTAATTGTTAAAACTGAACGTG
Organism: Xiphydria camelus; assembly: GCA_963678675.1. Classification (NCBI taxonomy): domain Eukaryota; kingdom Metazoa; phylum Arthropoda; class Insecta; order Hymenoptera; family Xiphydriidae; genus Xiphydria; species Xiphydria camelus. The sequence goes on along the minus strand of OY783195.1, from coordinate 26,408,771 downwards.
GATAGTAGTTCGCCGGCCGAAATTAGACTGCTGGCCTAATTTTACCAAAGATAAGAAGCTCTCAACAGAAAAATATTATTAAGAATAAAAGGACATGTATTTTAAAGAAAACTTGTTTTTTTTTCAATAAAGTGTATCGGTATAAAGGTAAAAAACTAGAATTGCTTTAATAATCGTGTTGTACAAAATCATTTGAATATAAAATAAAGCACTATTATACGCTTCCATTTTAAAAGACTATACCTTGTTAACAAGAATTGTATAGATACTGATTTTGTAGCAAAGGAAGTTTATTATTCTCTATTTGTAGATTATCATACCAAAAACCACATAGTAAATTAAATAAACGAAAAATTCCAAAAGGAATTTGGCATTTAAGTAGGGATTTACATAGGCGTGCAATGGCAGAACTATTCGATTGTATCAAATAATAGGTATTTTAGAAAAACAGAATTCTTTCTTCTTATCTCGTATTCATAATTTGTATTTGCAATTTTATTTTGAACTTCACTCTGAGAATGATATAGAAATACCTCGCTGGGGAAGGATGACGTGGAACAGGAGATGACGCTGGGTATTTTCCGAGGCCCGTACCTAAATCCAGGTGTTATATTTTCCGGATCGGTTATGTATTGAAAATTCGCCATGTCTCCCCTTTGCAAAGCTGATTTAATATTCCAAGTATAGCGGTATCTATTACAATGGGTATTGTGGTAAGGGGTTCATTACGACTCGTCCGGCAATTAATCCCTCAGGTAGCCTAGATTCGCCGAAACATACCCCCGCAACCAACCTGTGTAATTGAGAGACAGGTGTATGTGCGTATTTCGTCGCTCCGAAATCGGTCGCAACGGCGGGGCGGGCGGTATGGGACAGGTCAGAATGAGTCATTTTCTGTAGTGCCCACGGTATAATAGATACCGCTATATTACTTCGAAGCTCCTTTGACGCGGCTCAAATTTACGGACAGAAGCCCGAACGTGGCTTGATATTCGTATGCGCGCTTGGCAGCTGTATGCGCGAAATCATGTCTCTGCCGAGAGAAATAGTTGCTAGTGTTATTTAATAAAAAAAAAATTATAATCAATCAAACATAATATAATTTCGAGATGAAGCTATGCTTTTCTTCGCGCGAGAAAATATTTAATTGGCTCGAGTAATTGTTTTTTTTTCACGCAGGAAGAATTTCCCTTCCCAATGATTGTTGAAATGTAGCATTATTGGTTATGATTTCTACTTTTTCATCACTACTTGTAGATTGCTTTTCTTTGGCGGGCTTGTAATTGAAATTATAAAATGGTTCTCTTACTAGTGGGTCAAAAACGTATCTTTTTTAATTCAAATCCTGCACTATGTTCCGCGTCATCCTCCTCCAGCTATCCCCTCTGTCAACCAATTATTGCCGCCAACCTTTTCCGATAGCCGTCAAACGCCAACGAACCTTCGTTGGCATTCGCTAAACCGTCTAGGCCAAACGCTAGGCCAACGAAGCTCCTTTGTTGGCACGGTCTGTTCTCGGCTTAAAACGAATTTCTGGCCTGATATACTAGGAAACTCGCGGTGTTCTGAAGGTCTTCTTGAGAATGTCATTCGTGATGCAATTACTTGGTACTGAGCACGCCAAAAGGAAGACAGTGACTGCAATGGACGTTGTCTATGCCTTGGAATATCAGGGTAGAACGCTTTACGGATTCGGAGATTAAATCCTTTTCAATTTGGTGGATAAAAAAAGGTCCTTCTCAGGACCACAAATATTTAATACTTGTATGAAACTGGAAACATTGGTTTTTTCCATCGGAAAAAAAGTTCATAATTTATACTACATGGTGGTTTAACAAAATACTGCCAATTGTATTTGTAGGAATACGCGCGCGTGAACGGTAGTTAAATACTTCCTGATAAAGGTATATACATACTAAATTCCATAAGAAATATTAAACTCTATCGAAATTCGATTTTATATTCATGGTCAAATCCTAGCAAGTCTAAAGCTGGATCCAGTGTATACTAAGGCATAAAGTTCATTCCGGTAAGCTAGCCCGCAAGCAGGAGCGGAATAAGATAAATTAAAAATTATTGAACATGTTAAATATTATAGACCATCATTCGTATGCAAAATTTAACGAGTTGCCGTTCGTTTCGATTCGCTTCTCTAACGATTATCTAAAGTCAAACTTAGAATAAAATAAAAATATCTGGACGCGGAAAAGCTGGAAAATTGAAGTCAAGTCTCAATCGAATAGAGCTGGATTACAATTTCCAGTACGACGTATATTCATAGAATGTACGCAGATATTACGCCGAACGGGTTCGATACGAGCGGAAGGAGCTCCGGTGTATTTCGCTGCTGTAATGTAGTGGAATATCTAGCCGGTGAAGTTCTTAAATTAGCTAGCAATGCTGCGCGTTACTGAAAAATCGCAATTATACCGAGACATCGACTTGCTAGTCGAAATGAAGAATTAAGTTGCCTTCCGGCGCTACGATTGCTCAAGGTGACGTATTCTCAAATGTTCAGTCTGTTCTCTTACCGAAGAAGTTTGAGAAGAAAATATAAAGAATCGCATCGAAGAAATCGGCTCTTTTTAGCGCCAACAAACGTTCATACGAAAGAACTTCTCTAACGATAAAATTAATATCAATTCATTTAAGGAAAACTGTCAAGAGAGGGTAGTAATGGCTGCACAGCTATTTCATTTCTATATAAACTCTAGAAATTTACTTTCTACTTACATATTAGTATGTTAGTTCCGCCGGGTACCGTTAACTGTATTCGTTAGATACCTAACGGTTCATTTCAGGTAGATAATCCTTGAAGTAACTATCTTCCAATTAAATGAGAGGTGCACATATTGATTCACACGCTAAGATAAGGCTCAGGTAGCGAGAAGAGTAATTTGTGAATATTGCTGACTTCCAAGATTTCCGGAGTATCGAAGTGGTGTATGACTTCAATGCCGGAATTTTCCAAAAATACTGCGATAGTCAGAGCACAAGGCCTAGAACGCACGAGCGGGAACCGTGGCGGTTGCCGGTCGTGTTACAATGGAATTTTGCGCGGTTACGCGGATGCCAGTGCGTTGTCTGCCATATATTTCTATATAAATTAACAGCCGCACGACCGCTAACCGCCACTCGTTGCTAGTCTTTGTTAGATGTCGAGCTACAAGAACTGTATAGTAGCGGCAGCATAAACGTCCTCGAGACTGGAATGTCTTGGACGAAAAGTATTCAATAACTGTAATTGCAAACGTAAAATTTTTTTTGTGGCCCTGAAAAGGGCCGATGGTCAGCAAGACTGCACTGATGGTAAGCGCTGAAGAATGTTTAGCCTCCGAAGCCGTACAAAGTGCGGCCTTGTCGTTTCAGAGCATAGACCACATCCATAGCCGTTACGGTCTTCCTCTTGGCATGCTCAGTATAAGTGACAGCGTCACGGATAACGTTTTCCAGGAACACCTTGAGAACGCCACGAGTTTCTTCGTAGATCAATCCAGAAATACGTTTTACACCACCACGACGGGCGAGACGACGAATAGCGGGCTTCGTGATTCCCTGGATGTTATCACGAAGAACCTTCCTATGTCGCTTCGCTCCTCCCTTTCCCAATCCCTTGCCACCCTTTCCACGACCAGTCATCTTGTGCTTCTTTCCGAATTCGAGATACAGCTGTCAAGCAGAACGATCCTTGAGTGAATCGCTAACGGGTTTGTGGCTCTTTTATACCCAGCGGTCCGTTTTCCCCCACTATCGATCCTCCAGCCAATCAGCGGCAACCAGCGGCAACGACGCTCTAGCGATGGGGATAAAACTGCCGTCATCAAGCGCCCAGCTCACTCGCCTCGAGATCTTCTAGTGTGAACTGTCAAAGCCTTACTCAGCGATACTCTCTTAAGATGGCCCGTACGAAGCAGACTGCGCGTAAATCGACCGGTGGGAAAGCGCCTCGCAAACAACTCGCGACTAAGGCGGCTCGCAAGAGTGCTCCGGCCACCGGCGGCGTAAAGAAGCCTCATCGTTACAGGCCTGGAACTGTGGCGCTTCGTGAAATTCGGAGATACCAGAAGAGCACGGAGTTGCTCATCAGGAAATTACCATTCCAACGGCTTGTTCGGGAAATTGCTCAGGACTTCAAGACCGATTTGAGATTCCAAAGCTCTGCAGTTATGGCGTTACAAGAAGCTAGTGAAGCATACCTCGTCGGACTCTTCGAAGATACCAACTTGTGCGCTATCCATGCTAAACGCGTCACAATTATGCCGAAGGACATTCAGTTGGCTCGTCGCATTCGTGGAGAACGCGCTTGAATCATCTTTACGATTCGTTCACACTACTCGGCCCTTTTCAGGGCCACAATTTGATCTCTACGTCAAATTACTCAAAGCATTTCTACTGTATTTTATTCAGGGTGGCCACATACTCTGGAATTCTGGAAAACCTGGAAGTGAGGGAATTTTTCAAATCTGGAGAGTCAGGGAATTTTGCGGAAGATCTGGAATTTTCATTTGAACGTGCCTTGTATTGAAAAAAATTTTATTTAAAGTTCGATTGTAAGAAAATTCTAAAGAAACTTCGTGATTCGTTGATGACACGTAGTCCATTGAAATTCAGACTAACGAAAGGAATTTCTTTTTTGGATCCCCAGATTGTGACAAAATCCAGCTTACGCTACAAACGACTGCAGTTAGCTTTGGTGGTTTTCACCGAGTCTAACTGGATTTCAGGTATCACTGCAGATAAAATAGATAAACAATTCAAAACGGTTTGTGCTACTGAATTATTTTCCACAACATTAACGAGTTCTTCTGAGATCAGATTGGATCACCTCTGGGTACATGAGCTAATACCCAAGACGTCAGACTATGAGGAACTTCGATCATTTCTCAAAATGGTTTTCATTTTATCACATGGAAATGCCTCGTTGGAAAGAGATTTCTCAGTCAACAAGGAGTGTTTGATCGAAAATCTGAGCGAACAATCACTGGTAGCCCAGAGACAAATGTATGATTCAGTCACTGATCTTGGTGGGATGGAAAATGTGGGTATAACGAAGCAGTTGATGCACTCTTGTCGCAATGCTCGTAAACGATATGGCGAAGTACTAGAGAGAAAAAAATGCGAGACAAAAAATCGTGAATAAGAAGAAAATGAAAAACGACTCACAAAATTGAAGCTGAAAGCACTGGCCGCTGAGAAAGCGAAAGTATTGCAAGAAACTCAACAAAAATTGTCTGCGATAGACGAAGAAATGAGAGAATTAAAGTGAAACAACAGAAAAATTGGTTTTACTTTTAAGGAAACAATGAAATTAAATCTGCCAAAAAAGAATGTTTAAAAAACTGACACTTTTGTGATAAAAAATATATTAATGTTATTTCTAAGAAAAAAAGTATTCTGTTTGCATTAATAAAAAAATATATGAGGTTCGAATATAAAACAAATAAAGAATTTCGCTTATTTTTCGGTCTGGAAAATTCTAAAAATCGGTCTGGAAAACCTGGAAAAGTCGGGGAATTTTTCAGTCAGATTCTGTGGCCACCCTGTAAATATTGAATAATTTTGACTTTATGTCACGATATCAATGTTTCAGTAACATTTAATTTGAAAGTGTAAACTTAAGCATTGACTAAATAGATATAAAAATTACCATCTGAAGTTTTTAAAAAATGTAAAATTTATCTTTTATAGGCTTCTTTCGAATCACGAGCAACTGGAGCCTAATTCTAGTCTACACGTTTTCAGGTCCGCGCGCGCGCGCGTGTACAAATTTTGCTTCTGTTTCCATGAAAATTTCCAAAGAACATCCTATCCAACGTTCAATACGTCTTCCCTGTTTTTTTAAATAATCAAATTAAACTTACGCAAAGAATGCCAAATATTCAATAATGACTATCACATAGAAATCAAGTTCTTAGCTAACAACGCAGTTAAAACGCCGTAATGCGTCCTGAAAAAATAAGGTCATCATTTCAATGCGAATTACAGCGTCCTTCGTAAAAATCATTTGATGGCCCTGAAAAGGGCCGTTCGAGTGCTCTTATCTCGAAAATGATGCATTATTAGGATTTCACTTCTTCTTCGAAACTGCGGCTTTCTTGGATGCTGGCTTTTTAGCTTTAGGCGAAGCAGCGGCTTTTTTCGGCTGAGGCGCCTTTGCTTTCTTGGCCGGCGACTTCGCTGCGATTTTCTTCGCCTTCGACGCGGAGACTGCAGTCTTCGCTTTGGGTGGCTTCGCAGCGGGTCCTTTGGAAACCTTGCGTTTTTCAGCGGCACTGACAGTCGCGATCTTCTTAGCGGTAGGTTTCTTTGCGACGGCTGCCTTCTTTGTCTCAGCCGGCTTCTTCGCAACTGTCGCCCTCTTGGACACAACGGCTTTGGCCGTAGCACGACGAGCTTTAGGCTTCACAGCCTTCGCTTTGTTGGACAGCAGCTTGAAAGATCCTGTAGCGCCCTTTCCCTTGGTCTGAGTGAGAATGCCGGAGGCGACGGCGCTCTTCAAGTATCGCTTGATAAAAGGCGCCTGCTTTTCGGCGTCGATCTTGTAGGTGGAGGCGATGTACTTCTTGATCGCCTGAAGAGACGAACCACCGCGCTCCTTCAAATTATTGATGGCAGCGTTGACCATGTCGCCGGTGCGAGGATGCGTCGGCTTCGTACGAGGCTTCGATTCCGAGGAAGCCTTTTTGGCCGGGGCGGCTTGTGCGCTGGGACTATTGGTGGCCGATGAGGACATGATGACTGGAGAGGCGGTCTTGTCACCCATTACAGACTGAATCCCTTTTGATCTCCTTTTCCTTCTTCGACGTAGATTGTGAAATCACAATTACAAGTGCGGTTTGCGCGCGAGATACTATCTTTACACCACGCAAGAGCAGAGTAAAATGTTATCACGACGCTGCGGCGATTGACTAGTACGACGGAGCGCGGACTACGGAGAGAGGCCCGCGCGGTCTTGCACGCGGAGCGTTTGCCGATACTCCGTGAGCGCAGTACCGGGTATCCGGTTGTTCGTGGATTTTTCGCCGTTCGCCGACGTCCTCGGGGATCTCCAACGTCGCTATCCCGCTACAGAATACTCTCGGCTATCCGGGTGTGAAGCCGAAAAGGACGCGAATCATCGGAGTTTGAAGAAAATCGTTCGGCGCCGGAAGTGTGCGCCCAGTCGACAAGCGCACCCTGACCAGAGAATCGTCGTCAATCAGTTGTAATCCTGGATCAATTTCATCGTGTCCGGGTGCAATCGAATCGGGCGATCAGCACGATCACGTGGGACACGCGGAATTTGAAATTAACACTCGCTGGACAATCTCGGCGAGTCGGGTTCCACGACTATAGTTCGCCGGTCGGCAGTAACGGATGGCGAACGGCTGCCGGGGTTTTGGTCGTGATTAATCCAGTGGTTGCGAATACTGGCGATGCTGCTTTTACAAATAGCCACTTTCTCATGGGGTACGTCGAGTGCCCAGGGTATAGGAAGCTCCGTTTTGTCTGAAAAGCCGAAAGAACTTCGAAGTTCTTCCACTGACGCACAGTGGGGTATTTGACCCGAAAACCTGGCCAAAAGTATTTTCGAACTGTAAGAATGTCAAATCGATGTTCTATGTTAATATTTGACGTTTTATGGCTATTTTAATTTTATTTATGATGTATTATTTATTATTTATTTAAAAAACCATAAAGGAGCAATATTTATGGACTGCAACTCTTAAAAAACTTAAGATGGATTAACATGTTATCTGCGAACAAACAAAAACCTAGTATTCATATCAAAAGGGTTCGAAAACACACGGCGATTTTTTCCTTCTTAGGGGTGAGCGGGGAGAGTTGATACATGAAATTGGCCCCTCGTTCGCGTGGAAAATAATGAGAACGGGGGGCCATCTTCCTGTTTCAACTCTCCCCGGTTTAATAAACGGATTATTTAAAGGGGCGGAAAGTGGCGGAAGATTTTCTTTTTGATATTATAAGTAGAATCTACATAGATTGTGTGTGCGTTCACATAAACAGCTTAGCTTAACTCTGTTTAACTCATACTTAAAATCACATCTTAATCTAAAGTATTAGTCAAAAATTGCCCGAAAAATACTCTTGACTTTAGAAGGAAAAATTTAAGTGACAATAAACAAAATTCATTTATGTAATATATTCAAAATAAACTACATACCTTCCTTAGAAGAATCCATGGGTGTTTTTTTAGTTTGCACTAAACACTACAGTTCAGTAATGCACAGAACACGATCTAGAAATTGTAAACGCCGAGAATGCAACGAGTGACTAGCACAACAAGCGAATTCCGACTGAAGTGGAAGGCGCATTTATGATGTTAACGGCATAATTCTTCCTTTAATATGTGGAGGGGGGTGTCCCATTACCGTTAAGTAACAAAAGTGATGCTTATCATGAATTTCGTAATTTGGACTTTTGGCCAGGTTTTCGAGTCAAATGCTCCACTGTGCGACGGCACCTCGCATTCGGTAAACCGTTACTGGCATCCGAAGTAGAGGCGACGGAACGAATTGCCAAGAGCGAATTGTCCTTTTGAAAATTATGTATTTCGCAATTCCTCGGGTCGTTCTAATCGTAGCCTCGTTTAAGAGAAAACAGAACGGGAAAAATAACGCGGAACGGAAGAATACGGCGTTCATGGTTTTAAGTCGTGTGCCGGGTAACAGAGTATCCATATTCATATTCAGACGTTTTCGGTCGGGAAAGATGTTGACGGATGCATTTAGCTACACCATTATTTTTATTCGGTTAATGAGCCGAAAAGTGAATGTTCCATCACACCGAGCGACGGAATTCCGAGGGTTATTTCATGACATCGCTCAAAATAATTCGCCGATTAGATTTAATCGTGTCATCGGCGATTTGAATATTTCCTCCGCCGATCAACCTCACTCGGAATCAGTAAGTTAATCAGGTTTTACGTCGTATTTGGTATCGCGGAACGTGGATAGTACATTCAGGTGTCAGTCCTTTATCTGAACACGATTCAGTTACTTTCGCTCCCATTGTCAATAGGCCATTGCGTGCCAGCCGACGGATTGAAGTTCCGAGTTCGTACCGCGTCAATTCAGCGCATTCAATTATAAATCGTTATAAACTATCACTCCACTGTATCTTGTTAATTTAATATACAAACGTTAAATTTAGTGAGTGCAGTTTCCAATTATTTGAACTAGCCGATTGGTTGAATCTCTTCCTTTCGGTCGTTTGGTTAACATTCTAATAGTCGCGTCACACATAGTGTCCTCGGGATTTACGACCCCGAGGAGATCGATTAATTTATCGCGCGGCGACCGAACAGTGAATTTCAGCTTGAACGAAACGGACTTGTAAATATAGTCCTTACGAGGGGGTTGCTAATAAGAGGGTATACTATAGTAGAGACTCTAGGTCGCACGCTAAGGATAAAGTGAGCGATATCGATGTATAATCTAGAGTTGGAAGCGAGTCTAAGTCAGTGTATTTCTGCGAACACGCTAAATTCAAATTAATTTCTTTATTATCAATGTAATAGGAGTGATAATGAGGGAGTGTATTATAAATAAATCAAAGACAATGTTGTTCGATGCATTCTTACCCACCGTGTTCAATCCTCTGTGGAACCGCTGCCTGAAGTCGACCTCTCCAATCAGTAGTCGCGTAAGGACTGACGGCGTGTCCTGAACAGGCGTTCTTTCTAACTATTGTACATCTGCCCATTTACAGACGGTATTTTATTGGTTTGGAATTATCACCTGAATAAACACTTTGAGAGGAAAAGAAGAAGTGAATGACTGCATACCTTCAAAGACCATTGCAAGCGTCACCACGTGAAAATCCCTGCGCATGGTCATCCATGCATCGATGGTGTCAATTTAATCTTCACTTTGAGAAGATATTCTAACTGCATTGTGTGTGTGTGTGTGTGAATATTGGATTATTGAAACAATCTTCAAGACAATACAAAAACAGTTTCGAAGATGTCAAGTTAGACTTCAAGACGGACGAAAATACGTGATTGTTACTTGCGTTGTTCATTAAGCAACAGTTGCATACAAACTAAAAAGGATAACTTAGTTGAGCATTCCTTTATACTCGTAGCCCTGACCGCTAGACTATGCCCACACATTTCACAGTCTGATATTTTTCGAAGAAGTAACGGCAATTTCAAAGGAGTGCTTTAGGGCTTTCAAAACAGTGTCAGGACTTTCAAAGGAGTGTGAAAAGTTCAGGAAGTATGAGGCGCAAAAGGAAGCGTGGAAGGGAAAGTCTATTTTCAGCAACCAGTTTATAAAACCGGTTGCGGTAAGTATTTATCTTTCTTTTGCGTGTTTCTAAGTATTTCGTCTACGTATCCATACACGGCCCGTTTATGTACATACGTGTAACAGTACATTCTAGGTATACATTTGAGCGTTCAATCTGACATGAAATTAAACTGGTATTAAATGATGACGGGACAAATCATTAGTTGACATGAATAACATTTATTTATTATAGACAAAATAAGTGCGAGTGAAAATGGTCATTTAAAATGTTAAATATAAACAAATCTTTCGAAACTATCAAAGCATACAAAATTTGTTAAAATTTCGTCTTACATTAATTACAAGTTAAACGTATGTACCAAACGAAATAAGCTGACCTTTGGAACTCAAGTATCAGACGATTTATTAATCAATGGAAGCACATTATCGAATAAAATTGCTAAACGTGACCGCCGGAATATGGAAATACGGGATAATTATTTTTGGGTGTCCAGCATTTTCTGCTATACGGAATATAAACGGGGCATGCCAAATGGTAAATGCTCACGTGATAGAAACGGCATGCTTCAATTAGAGATTCTTAACACATTGACAGCCGGCCCCGCGAAAACGCGGGTTTCTAAGTCTGTCGCTTGGGGTCGCCGGCTGTCAATGTGTTAAATGATCAATAAGAATTAATTTTAATCGTCAATGTTTTAGTTCAATTAAAAACTTTATATTATTTCATAGCCTGCACATCAGTCTGCTCGAGAGAACTGCTAGATCAATTCGACGATATTGAATCAAATTATGCGAAATAAGCATTTCACTTTGAAATGCATCGGGATTTTCCGACGAAATAATCGAATTGAAATAATCATTACACGCAATAACCATTCGGATATAGAAATGATCGATAATCTTTTTAAGTGTTCTCACGCAGAAAAATGTTATTATCATCTGCAATCGATATACAGTCTCCCAAGTACGCGTATAAGATCATGCGTACAAATGGTTTCGTTCGTTGCACATTACTCGATATCTACATGTTACAAGCAGCCATTCGTAATATACCCTGAAGTAGTCAATGTCATGTATTATATAATATTTAATGTATCCCAAGTTAAAATGCTTGCGACATTGCCTAATCATATATAAATGTTACATTCATGTTATACTGTTGTTTTACATATCTCCAGGACACTCCGCATAAACACGCACATACATTCGTCCGTGTAAAATGAGTCTACCAAAATAACCGATTTAATCTAAAAACATATTTAGATTAAATTTTTCACATTTACGTTTGAACTTATTTAGGAAGTAGAAACTGCGTACTTTTTCGCACCAAACCGATCAAACGAATACTCTTCTTTCATTTATTTCACAAGTTTTAATATCGCGTCACGTCTTTCGCAAAATAGATCACCAGAGATATTAGATACTCTGTAAACATCGTCACTGCGTCTCTCCAAATTCAATTTTATTACTCAAATATTTCCTAAACAAAGTGCAAAATCCTGCCACGATTTCGAACTGCAAAGCATACACGTAGTTCCTTAGCTCGAACATTCAAGTCTACAGGTTCCCAAGTTAAACTGCATTACGGCACATATTCATATCTCGATTTTATTCCTAAGAGAAGTATTCCGTTTGAGCAAGGAAATAAAAGGAAAGTATTGACTTTAAAAGTAGCACGTAAATACGGGCCATGGTATGCGCCACAAACGCACAATATAATAAAAGAATTTACTCCGCAAATAAATGTACTTAGCGGAGTTAGCTTCTTCATGAACCGGGATGTAATCGAATGGACTTAGTTAACACACGATGCGTCACAAGACGATATTTCTCCTACAATACACATAAGTGTAACACTGAATCGCTCCTGTACCAAAGCACGTACGATCGCACCTGCACGCATCAAAATGAATTAAATAAAGGATGGAGAATACTGAAATAATTAAGAAAGGGGCTTTTTATCAAGAAATATGTAAGCGTAAAACTATCAAAACTCTCCTCAAACAAAAGAAACTTAAGAGCTTAAGCTTTCGACTGTGCCGTCATCCGCTGTGGTTTCCCTTCGTCACAGCGCAGTCACGTCTCACATTCACCGTTCCGCGGTCGTATTCATTGGTCAAGTGGAAGAGTAGTTGCGAAATTTCACCTCGCCACCGTAAAGGCAATACAGCTACTACCACTGCTAATCGTAAGTATAAACAGAGCTCATTTCGTCGACTGGGAAAAGAGCAGCCGATATTAGAGTTCAATGTCGCTGATCTTGCGAAGCGTTTATCAGTGACATTTTCTCGTTAGAAACCGTGCCCCCCACGATAACAAATCTCCGAAAGGACACCGCTGTAGTAAACTACCACTTACTCGCTAGATTTTACGAATATATCAGGATTCCTTTGCATTTAATCGCTGAATATGTGCTTCAAATCGTGCTCGTACAGGGCAATGATCAGCATTATACCGAGACCCGTCGTTATTCCCGATGCTTGGAAAACGCACTGCCACTGCGAACCACCTTCCACTGAATGGTTCGAACTCAGCTCTGGAATCTGAACGTAAAGAAATAGATTATGTCACGCGTTCATGTACGCGATGGAAGAAAATCCAAGTACGTTGGGTACAGCTCAAGTCATCATCGCGGTGGATAATCATAAAAACTACTGAAACCCTATCATCCCACGGGAAAAAATAATATAACTATTTTTCCCGGGCGTACAATCTCGCGAATAATTGAATTGTGAAAAATATACTATGGCGGACTCACCATATCAACCAGAGCTATATATATAAACATGCCGGCAGCTGCCGCAAAGACCCAACTCGTCGCTGCCTGAGATTCGCCAATCAGTACACCAAACACCATTCCAAGCAAGCAAAGCACTGATGACAATAGATTGTAGAAGATTGCCTGTTTGGCACTCATGCCGGCCTTTAGTAACACTGCGAAATCACCTGTTGGCAAAGCACAAGAATAAGGTAAGCGGGATCGTTCTTAGATTCTGCGTTCATATTCATATCGTCTGGGAGTGCGTCACGCGGTTATGACTATCGTGTGTTATACACATAAGATAGAAGTGTCCAGAAGACTTGCCTATTTCGTGGGGTAGTTCGTGGCAAAAGACAGCAATAGACGTTGAAAATCCTCCTGCTATGTTAGCCGCGAAAGCTGCGCCGATGGCCATGCCATCCGTAAAATTGTGTAAACCGTCACCCATCACCACCATCCAGGCGACGCTTGACATAGAATCTGGTGCTGAATGTACATGGCCTACGGGGATTAAGTACGTTTAAATAACTAGATTAAATATACTCTTCCAGTGGATCGTGGTCTCAAGATTCTGAAATCGGTACGCTTAGAGTAAATGAGCATCTACCATGAGAATGTGTATGCCCATGATGATCCGTCTCGTGCTCTCTTATAATAACGGTGTAACTTTCAGTCTCGCTTAAAGGAAGATCAATGCCGTCGCCGTTCTTCTTGATATTATTTACAATAGACCTGTCCAATTTCCAATCCTCGTCGCCTTTCTTCTCGGCGATCTTAAGTTCTGAATTACAATCCGCAGTTAATGGCTTTTCCTCCTCAATGGCGGGAGGCTTTTCATTGACCTTGTGTTGAGGATCGTGATGATTATCTGAGCAAAATAATGTGACTTCATGAAGAATTGCCAATGGCATTTCAAGTTCTCATAAAGGAGGAGTAATTTACCTTGCGTTTCTGTCGTGATTTCGCCGTAGCAATACGGATACGAGGAGTATTTGTGCTTGCAAAGCTTCTCACCAACAGTATTATTGGCGGGACCTCCTTCTGGTTCTCTCATTACTCTTACTCGCGCCGGCAGCTGTAATTTATTAAATACTGTATGATACTTTTGACTGTGACACGTAATTGAAGCCTTTGAATTGCACTTTAATCTACGTGCATTTTTTATATCAAAACGATTCCATTATCATAACGTCGGGAGTTTACGAACGAATTTTGCTCTCCCTTTAATGGCATACATCGAACTCACTTTATTGCGACGCTGACGACTCTTCCTGCATTCGGCTATCATGTTCAATCCCTTCTCTGTGAAGAAAAATAGTACTAGACCGATCATAGCAACAAGTCCCTTCCACATATTCTCATTATGCGCCGCCTCGTGATCTTCGTCATTTACCTCCATTATGGAAGAACTGTGATCATGATCATGTCCGTTCTCGTGATGCTGCATGGCCGATGACATCATGGCCTAGTTACACGAGGAGGAAAAATGAAAATGTACGGGAATCGTAAAAGCCTGAAGTTAAACGAATCGGGAAAGTAATTCCCTGATGAATATCACATTGAATCCCTGGAAAAATCGTGTGGAAAACTCACATGCGGTAGTAAGTGTATGAGAGCGTCTCCGCAAAGTGTTCCAATAGCGAGAGCAACTAAGAACTGTAGTAACTGGTGATAATAAGTTTTGCCCATCACTGGTATCACAGCAACTCCGAAGAGGCCGCATAGACTTATGATTAAAATGCTGATCGACGAGTAAATCCACACTAAAAAAATGCAAAAAGTTATTGAGAAACGATACGCGTAAGTGGGTCGCACGAATAAACGAGAACACTTAATTTTACTTCAGACATTAGCGAACACGCACCTTGAGCACTATGGCGAGATGTATCTTCGGCAGTGTAACTATCAGCCGCTATTGATTTACGAATCGTCGGGACATGAAGAAAGCAGTCATTCCTTTCCTCATTCGTATCCGCGGCTAATTGATAAACAAGTGCTGGGCATACTCTCTCGAACAACCAGTCTGGTAACGTTGTACTGTTACTTGTCTGTGACAAATACGAGGTATCGTGTGACAAAGTACTTAACAATTCCCTCGACCTCATCGTGCACTGAAATTTGATAAAAAATTTCAAATGAAGCAAGACTGTCACTTAAAATAAGTATTACAATGTGACATGACATCGAATTGTAGAAAACGCGCACGTGAAATTATGTAGGAGAAGTCCCGTAATCAAAATACACTCAAGAATATTTTCGATTCAGACTTTTAGAATGCCTTCTGAACAGATTATGCCTAGAGGCTCTTGTTCCAAACATACTTTGTCTCGCGTACGCATTCAAAAGCATACATCAGCAGATTGAAGTACACCACTTACCCTTGTATGCATGAGAGGACCGTTGTGTGAAGAAGCGTGGCTCTCCGAATCATCCGAACCTCCTGTGCACAGTAAAAATATTTAGTATTATACGCTGGATGTACTTAATATTTGCACGGCAGAAATTATGATTACTACGGTATTATTAGTTTTTTTTTATACGTAGTAGAACTTCAATTCATGTGAATCCAAATTACAAAGTAATGACGACAATACTCACCAATCTCAGTGCTATGCTCTCCCTGTTCATTATATTCGGGTAATAGCTTGATCCCCAATTTCTGTAACAATTTCTGGAATCCCTCCAGTGTCATGGTAGCTCCATCACCGTAAGTCTCAAAAAGTTTCTTAGTGAAATATCGCTCGTCGATTTCAGCGCCCGACGCGTGTGTATTCACGTGACCGTGTGCGTGCCGCTTCAATCGAGCCTTGCTCAGGCGATTCTTTTCCAAAACTCCCGAGTTTTCGGTATCTTCAGACACTCTGTCCACCCAAGTCAGCCTCTTCATGATCTCTCTGCGCTTGGAGAATGTGGGATCATTGCTGGAAAGCGCTTGCTTCCCTTTACTCTGGACATGTTTAGGCTGCTTTTTGGTGTGAGACACCGAACTGCGGTCGACGATTTGCATTCTATTAAGCTTTTGGCCATTGTTACTATCGTACACGCGTAAACTACCTCGTTTACGTGCCGTGCGATTGTCCTTATCGATAGAATTTAAGTTTCTGCTCTGCCCGTTTTTCGTATGGCCTATACCTTCTAAACCCATTGGTACTCTGGATAACTGGGGCTGCTTATCCAGGCTGGATAGCTTATCTGAGATTTTCGGACCTTGAGGAATTAAATACGAATCCAATATATCGTTGTGAGCGGAGCAGTGTGTATGCGTTGTGCACAAAAGGCAGACCATACACACTGTCACCAAGTGTCGTGACATGCTGAATTTCCTGTAAGACAAGGAGATGGACAAAAATATTCATGTTAAAATGTTTTCCTCGATATCAGTTTTGGATTAAGCTTATGCAAAGATGAACAAACTGTCCACTTCTAACTTCACCACTTTGACTCTCTCGTCAACTTACTCATAATTACATAGGTAATACGAAGATTAGAAAGAAGTACGAGATTAAAATAGAATAAAAAGAACATAACAGCCAGATCAGTGATTACATACTGCATGCACTCTAGAGGGTGAGGCTACGCTTAATTATCTGTGAAACTTAGACAACACATAATGGTGTAGGATAACACGAGTAGGATAACTTTACTGGAAAAAATCTAAGTACAGGACACGTGACAAACGAAAGGAGGACAAATTAATAACGTGCATTTTATTCTTCATATAATGCTTCCTGGGAACAACATAGTACTTGTTTTCCTCCTAAGTGTGAGAACTACATATCTTCAGAACTCTAATACCATCAACAATTAAACTACTGCTCTCTCTACAGAGAGAGCATCTATATTTGACTTCTGTTGAATTTATATGTTACTTTACTATTTGCTTAACTCTGCAATGGCACATGTGGGTCTTTTGTGTCCTCAGATGTGTCTTTACAATAACAGATGTGCTAAAGATGACTCCCTCATATTAGGTGTGAACCATTGCAGGAGATTGATAATATTATTCGATTCTGGCATGGATATTAGCGATAAAATTATGAAATAACGTTATTATTTTCAGAAGGATGTGATGCTCTGATTTGAGCTAAAACCTTGTAGATATATTTCAAATAAAGAAACAAATACGATATTGTTTTTTAGAGCTCTTAATTACAAGTAATACAGAAATCATAAGTGTGCTGCTGCCTCCACATACGATAACTGATTACCTTTATAACTGCAAGGAGGAAATCTTTCTCACTTTCAGGGACAATGAGACAATCTTGATGTCTCTTATCTCTCCAAGGTGCAAACTAATCAAACCAATAGAGTCGTGAATGCCTCGAAACAAGCATTTCGATCTCTTAAAATATTGATAAATGTCTTCAAACTTTTATACAGAATATATAAATTATATAAATAATATATGATTTAATAGAATATCTAGAAAAAGATGGCACAATGTTAGTACATACGTTAATAATCCTGTCAAGGCTGAAAGCAAATCCATCCTTATCCGTGAGAATGTAGATTAGCATGGATCAATGGAATGCCAAGAAAACGAGGTAGCTGATGGAGGTAGGTCCGTGAAAGAATTAACAAACATTAAAAGAAAAGGAAGAGTTAGGAGAGCATGCGGGCAATGGCTTTTCTGTGTTTACGCGCAGTCTCGTAAACATTGAAAAGCATCGAACAAATAAAAGCGATCGATAAATATTGCCTATCGCAGATAAGCCAATCGTAGCTACAACATAGAAACGGAACAAGCGCATTCGCAGACTGCTCTTGTTCAGAGCACAATACAAAGTCATGCATTGAAACAAGATATATAATCCCAAGAAAACATATTATACAACATAAATTGAGGAATTTCTTACAGAACAAGATGGAATACAAATAAAACGTTGGACGTACAAATGACGCGTTAAAGAATACCATTTTTGGAACCTCCGTCGATTGTCTCAATGCTATATTTAAACTCATCGGAACAACGCGAGCTCAATTTATGTCAATGAAGATTGACAGTGGAAAAAAAACACTTCAGTAGCCAGGGAGAATCGAGAGTGCAAACTGTGGCGCGATCGGACCGATGCTCTTGCGATTTTCCACCGAATACGGGGAGACCGCTCTATTCGGGTCGCGAGATCGTCCCACCGAAAACGTATTTTTAGCTGTCAAAAACAGAACACCCACTGTTCCCACTTCGCGACAGAATTTGGGATATAGGTTAAAGGGAAAAGGTGCCGCAACGAGACGCGAGACCACGCGACAGCCCGGTCCAGCTGGCGCGCGTCTTCCTCTTGACGTGTGGGCGCGAAGGCGCGCGCCGTGTCGAATAATTACCTCTGCGTGTCGGTGGATGCAAAAATGCCGCCAGAACGCGGCACACGCCGAATTGTTCGTCGCACAAAACCCAACGCTCCCGAAGCGGCACCGTCGCTGACTGCCGCGAAGTCTGTCGGAACCCAGTAATAATACTCCCGTGAACGAGACCTTCTTGGAACTCAACGCAGCGTTTCCCCCCACCTAGCGCGTAAACGATTTTGTTTTTTAGCTGTGACCTTGCACTCTCGTTACGGTCTAGCCTAAACCTGCTGAATGTTACCTTTCCGGCGGCGGCAGCCGTTGAAATATGGATGTCGAGAGACCGATTCCGCGAAGACACGAGCGCGATAGCACGAAACACCGAAGCCGCGAAGCGACGAGCTCGTCCCCAAGGCTGGGGTTGTTACGAAATCATCTTGTAAATTCTTATCAATCGGGCAGTAAAAACTATTTGGCGGTATTCATTTTAATAATATTAGAGCCGCCGTAGATAGCGGACGAGAGAGCCTCATTTGTAGCATAGATTGAATTCGATCTAGGGGCGACATGGACGTTTGATTTTTATTCATCCGGAGTGGCGCTGCGAGCGCGGCTACGCGCTCAGGGAAAATGCGAACAGCATACGCGAAGATGAAATTTTTATCCGTTTACATGCGTGGGTGCCAGGTCGATGCACCGATAAACGCGACCCAGAATATTTATGGGTTTCGTCTTATCTATTCTGGAATATTTCAAATATCGGAAGTAGTTCGAAACGGACTCGCGTCGTGATTTCTCTTGAGCGCGGCTTTTTTTGAAACTTCATAGGGCTTCCCCGGTGACCAGACTTTCGTAGGTCCTCGTGGAAATTTGCAAAGAAGCATTTTCATCGGAATTGTATCATCTCAGTTTTCCTTCCACTCTGCACCTTCCTACGTTAAGGATCATCCCCTTCGGGATGGAGAACCTAAATTGACGAAGCAGAAGATCTGTACGTCAGAAACTAAGGAGTTGGCAATTTAAAATCTAAAAAACTAAGTAGCGTATCACCTAGACACGAAAACCTCCCGACTGGCTGACCTGGACACTGAAGACTTTAGTCACGTGACCTAGACATCGAAAACTACAGACTGGATGACCTGGATATCGGAAACTGGAGCGGAAGGATCGGACGTTGAAAACTATACACAGAGGATGACTTGAATTAGTACAACAGCGCGGTACTTCCAGATGCCCGCAAATAATACACGAGAGACGGCATGCCTGAGATCAGCATTTCCAATGTTGTCACCCAAAAACTCTTCGCCCGTATTAGAAGTGTGAAACGAGCAGGGAAAAAACAGCATTGCAATAAAGAAGCAAATAAACCGTATGTCTTGATGGATTTGCTCAACAAAACGGAATGAAAAGGAGCTGTGAAGAAATCTAAAATGGTAAAAAGAGAGAAAGCAAGAGAAGTACTGTACGGAGAAAAACTGGAAGAAAGTGGAAGAAGGGTTGGAAAAAGACCGTACAGAACAGTCTGGTGTCGATGATAATAGGTTTGTTCCTGCAAGAGTCAGAGACTGTCTAAAACGGTCATGAGCATGCGCATTACGATTCTACGAATGTGTAGAATCGTAATGCGCATGCTCCTGACCGTTTTAGACAGTCTCTGACTCTTGCAGGAACAAACTTATTGACAATAAAATGTAAGGAGAATAAAACTTCATCTGTGGGACGGAGCAGAGTACAACTACTCCTCCAATTTGACACATGCTTTTCTCGCCAATATTATTTACAATTCACCAATTCTATCAATATCATTTTATGTAACGTTATGACAGCAGTTTAAATAAAAAAAAGATGCATCACCGCGTGGAATCAGCTGGCTGATGGCTGGAGGGGATCGCGGACTACACTGGCGCCACCAAACCTCATAGTACAAAAAACTCGTGCATCTGACATCCGGAGTTTGTGCAATGTCGGATTCCCGAATGCGATTGTGATGTTGTAAATGAATGAGAAGTTTTATTTTTTGTGGTGAACCACTGGATTACTACCAATCATGAAATAAGGATTTTTCAACGAAATATGGCGTACATTTATTTAAACTTATCCGTAAGTATTTCCGCGCGTACAGCTACTCGCGCTCGCTTCCTTCGAGGTTAACTCTGTTTCAATAAGGGCCGGTTTATACAGTGTTGGGGTAAAACCGGCCCTCTCTCTCTCTAAGAGAGAGAGAATACAAATTTTCGAAACTAGACCGTTTAAGCGAGCAACAGTTTTTCAAAGGAATATTTGAGCTTTCGAAATACAGCCAGGCCATACGCGTATTTTCTTCCTTGGTCTCGAAGGAATTTACTTGAACTTGGGAAAGGAAAGTAGGACGCTTCGATAAAGTCATTCGTTATCTCCTCAGCCGTCGTCCACGTAGTCGAATTATGTGCAATTCGGTATTAACCGCGGGAATGGAGACTAAAGTGACAAGCAAGACCAGTAGTTTGAAAGCACTTTTACTCCGCGCGTGGAGGGAGCGATGGAGTGATTTACAATGGGGCATCAACATTAAAACTGTAAGAATCACTCTTTGGAAGTCCCATTAAATTAAGAACCATGGAAGCATCAGGAGCAAAATCATATTTCCATGCGATGCGCTTGCAGATTTTACCGAGAGGAGTCAGCGGGGATGTTTACAATCTGGCAGATTGTATCCTGCAGCAAGCGTTGGTTGGCCCTGGGCCAAATCAGCTTGTTTTATCGTACCTGAAACATTCCTTGAGCTCTCAGGTATTCCTACCTCGGAGGAGGTTGTATATTTTCAGTACAGTGTGTTCCCCTGGAGTAGATTTACTCTTGGTACAAACTTCCTTGTAAGATCCGGCATAAAACCTATAATTCTCTTTGCAGTTGGTCTCCTATGCAGCTGTGCTCCAACGAATCAGTAAATACGACGCCTTCCACAAGCCCCATTGCATCATCAGTCTTCTGGAATTCCTGGAAACCATCCAAGTGGGCATAACGTGTAGAGGAAAACCGGAAGAAGATCTCTTAGCCGCCGCAGTCTTGTCCATAGTTCACTGGCTTTTGCAATGCTATCTGGACACTTTGACGAAGCAGTCGCAAGGCAACCAAATAACGCCGCAAATATCCGAATTGATGGACAAGCCCGCGACGATATTGAGGCAAATGTTAAATTCCGACTTCATTTGCGCCATGATGTACTTGGCTAAACACGACGACAAAGGTGAGCTGATGGGAGAAAATTTACAGAGGAGTCGATTAACGCCAGTCACTTTTAGATCTTTACGTAGAGGTCGTAAAAAAGTGTCACGAAATAGAGGCGCTGCAGAAGACCGGTAATATCAAGCCGTCCGTGCCCATAGACGGTTCCCTCAAGAAGTTATGCAATTTAGAAGTCGAAAGCTTAACGCAGCATGCTGGAATCAATGAGATGGAATCGATAACGTATTGCCTGCAACCGTTATTGGCGGTTCAAGTCCTGCTGAATCCCAGCACCGAAACGGCGATTTTCGTCAACCAACTCCTCATGATTCAGAGGTTGAAGAGCTATACGAACGCGCGGCTCTACTGCGAGATCATCAGAGCGTGCTTGATGTGTCTGCACGACGTGACCGGATCGTTCAAGGAGTCGCAATGGGGCGCCTTTACCTTCTTAAAAGTGCCACTTATTTTGAAGGAATTGTATACTATCTCTCTTCAGGGTATGTCCGGCTGTTAGTCATTCTCCTACCGGTGAACAAGTTTCATCAAAGGACCGACGTAATTACCGCGTCTTCGTTCCAGGCGAGGAAAAGCAGGAATATTCGCAGGACGTCTTAGACGCCTTCGAATTGTTACTTCAGTTTACGCCATTGCTCGACATCATGGATACGACGTGCTCGTGCAACTGTGTCGAATGTTTGCTAAATGAATTGCAAAAAGTCAGTCTGGTGACTGAAAAACAGGCGAAACAACTGAGCAGCAGGCGGTAATATTTCCATGCACGTCGCTAGTTACGCTTTCTCTTCCACAAAGTGTGTATAATAGATTACATCATCACCTTGTGCAATGAATCCGTTCTTCAGGGAGGGCGTCACGGCAGCCCTGCAGAAGCTCGAGTCATCGGGGTCGCCAACGTCGTCGATCCCGAAGGTCATTATCCGCGCGGAGCCGACCTTGGCGGGGATTTTGAAGACGCTGAACGCGGACTACACGAAGATCCAGGAGGCTCTGCTGAGCATGCTCTGCCAGGTCTTGACCGGGAAGAGCTTCGAGCTCATACTGGCTGTGGCAACGGTCGAGGGAAAACTGAAAACGTTCGTTACGAAGCTGATTAAATTCAACGAATGCAGCAAGCAGATCAACGAAGCGGTGCCTGTAAAAACTGCCGCCACGAGAGCCATGCTGTTCGACGTCTCTTTTTTGATGCTGTGCTCTATCGTACAGACGTACGGATCCGACGTGAGTCGAAGCGAATTCTATTCGCGCACAGCCGAAACGCAGTCCTCTTAATCTTCTCTCAGTATACATAATTACTTTATTCTCTTCTTTTCGCGAAGTTGGATTCACCGTCATTCATGTTCCGTTATGCTCCAGGATTTATTAGCTTTTTACCGTGTGCCTTGTCCTCGGTATAACCTTCTTTTATTCACGTGTATGCCCTAATTTTTTGTCGTTCGGAGTATCCGTTTATGCTCTAGTTATAATCTAGTCTAACGTAGACCACCGAGAGCCCCGGTCTTGCTCGTGTATAAAAGGGAATTATTATTAATGTTACTGTTATTATCGTTATCGAAACTGGCCCGAGCGCCATCTCCTCGCGATCGAAGTTACCGATTTCGCTTATAGAGCTAGAATGCCGTCTGTCTTCCGCTGCAGGTCGTGCTGGAGGAAGGCGGCGATTCCTTCTTCGAGCAATGGGTGCGCGAGTGCATGGCCGAGCGCGATAAACCGAAGTCTCCGCAGAAGATGCTTCAGAATATCGATCCCGGTCGCGTGGACGCGCTGTTGGCGCAGATAAATGCCTCCGAGCCGGATTTCAAGTCGAGCAACATCAATTGGCACGTCGCGTGTCGCTCGGCGATGGGCGCCGTGAAGGAGTTGCTCTGCGCGTGGGAGAGCGGGGCTCTCGGAGCCGGCGACGTGAAGAGGGTCCTCGACCGGTTGCGAGCGGCGGCGTGTTGCTTACCGGTCTGCGCCGCCGCGTGGTTGTGCGCTCACATGAGCATAACCCATCAGGACGCGCTGCTGAAGCCGATGAACATGGTCCAGCAATTCCTAACTCCATTTCCCGGCGACGAAATGCAGGACAATTTCAAAGAACGGTACTACGATGGTTGCTCGTCACTTCACATCGCTCGGAATGCGGTGAGGTGTGAGACATTGCTGTAATCTCGTCGTTCTCTCCTCAGCTCCAGTTTGATGTTCCAAATCATACGCAAGATGCAGTACGACGTCCACCCGCCTACGCAATCGAAAACCAAAGTGCTGTCCATGTCTCACAGGTGAGTCGTAACGCGAATCCCCGAGTGATTCAAATGCCATTCGATTTCAATGACTCCGAATCGATGTTACTTTCAGTATTATATCGCGTCAACCCATATCGGAACAGTTAGAATCCGTATGGCAAGGAGTACAGCAAAAAGGTTGGATAAACATCCAAGCGACGCAGTCTTTGGAATCTCTCTTGAATACTGGCGGTTCCTTGTGGTTCGTCTCGAACCTGGTAAAGGAGGTTCTGAAGCATCGATATCAGGAGGAGCTGGATCGCGCCGTCGATCTAACGTTCTCGATATTTCACTTGGATATCGAGAACTGCACGTTGGACCTCTTGAATCACGTGGTGCCGCAGTACCTTTACAATTCCATGCAGTGAGTATTTCCGGGGCAGTCCGAAAAACGAGTTGCAAATCGTTCGAGAACATCACGGACGTCACTCTCCTCTGCGTTCCTTCCAGAAGCGAGGAATTGGTCGAGCCGCAGTCCTCGGTATTGGCGAAGCTCTGCGTCTCCTGTATATTCTCGGCGCTCGAACACAGCAACTCCAATCCCAATCGCGGCAACGGCAGGAAGCGCGCTCGGCGCGACTTGGAGACCGACGAGTTGGACTCCATTGGAATGCCGGCGAACAAGATCTTGCGGCTGAACGAGTCCGGCGATTCGAACTCGATGTTCAGTTCGAATTCTCCTCATGCCCAGGGACCCGGGAATGGACCAAAGACTATCGTCCTGAGGGAACCTTTGCTGACGGCTTTGAACAGGCTGTTCGCGACGTTTACGTTTCTCGCCGGTAGAGACGGGGAGATATCTCAGCAGACGCATTTCACGCTGCAATTTCTTCGACTGATGGTACAATGCGGAAAGGACAGGACGCGTATCGTCCTTCAGGGGATGCCGCAATCGTTGGTGAGTCGCGTATCCTCTTGCAAATGGATCGAACGATTGTACCGTCATATGAAAGACAATATCTTCCGTAAGAAAAATTGCATTGGTATCAATCGTCTCTTATTTTTCAAAGGTACCTTGCCTTCTGAAGGCACTTCCCGAGTTATTCACGACTGATTTGCTGCTGAGGTTGTACGACATCCAAACCGCATCGGGTCGAAAAGCTACCGCTCGCGATCTGTGTATGCTACGCAACATAAATCTCAAGCCCGTGAAGTGAAACGATACCAAACCATAGTTTTTAATAGGTGAGACGGATTGACATTGGAAATTTAAGCTGGACCTAGGCCGGTATTCATTTTCCATTGGCCTGAGACTAGCCTGGACTAATACATATAGTGTAATGTCGTTGTATAGTATTTTATACTGTGCCAATCCCTTGTAAATCAATGACCATTAAAAATAGCATGGTATTTGATGCTGAAATGATTGCCTACTTTTTTATGCCGGACGTTGACGGTCCCTGTTCCCCTGAAATCTGATTGGACGGTCAGATTTTCGACGACTACGCCATCCTATGGACCCTTCCGGCAGCAGAAGTGATTTCTATACATGTACATACAGTACACATACAAATTACAGTTCAACGGTAGTGGCTGCGTTCAGTTGTCCGGGAAAGCATTCAAATATGTTCGTTACTGCCGCATGAAATTTGGATTTTAAATTGTGTCCAAGGAGCAATTTCACATGAGTGGCATTAACTAGTGAGAAAAGTGACATTTTCGAGTACGCATTGCATCTAATGCAGCTCTCGAGTAAGCTTAAAAGAATTTGTATTTTTCTGTTGCAAGGGACAGCACTTTAACCGTTGAAACTTTGTTTTTGCAGGTTAGATGTGTTCGCGTTTGCACAGTTTTTCCTAAACAACTAATCTCGAGATATCCTGCAAACAATTAAGACACTCAGCCGTGCTTTCGTCGTAACACGAAGAGCAAACGTGAAAAACATGCCTCGAACCAAACAAGTGCGCAAGGCGAAGCAATCTCGCGACACCTTGGACGACTCCGACATATTAGTGAGAAATTTTGAGAGACAAGCTCAAATGAAAATCCACAACATCGAAGGCGAAGTTAACATGGCGATGAAGAGCGTGGAGACGAACTTCGATGTCGCGCTTTCCCGCCTCCCATCGGCCATTAAAAACCTCACCTTGGGTGAAATTCTTGCAATGAGGATTGAAGCAAACAAGGAAAATCATCTCGAAGTCACCTCTTCGACCAACGACGACTTTCACCTCGAACCAGCACCGTCGACGAATCGAACTAAAAAGACGTCAAAGAGAAACACGGCAGTCTCGGATGACGGATACGCGACAGAGGGAGGCGCCACGCATCAACCACGTGCTCCCAAGTCTTCCACCGCTCAAACAGACAGAAGAACGCGCAGTAATTCGAGGAACGGTAGGACGAAGCTCAGCGAAGTAACCACCACTACGACTGTTAAAAAAGGAAGAACCAGCAAAACCGTCAGTGGCACCGCAACTAAGACTGATAAGTTTAAGACCCCGGCTCCCTTGAAGCAGTTTCCCAACGAATATAGTCTTATTACTCCAAAAATGAAACCGAACACACCTATGAATGTGTTGAGGAGACCGCGACACGGCGAGACCGTGCTCAGTATGCAGGGCAGCCCACTTTTGGTGTCAGCAGTTGTCCAAGAACAAACCGCCAATATCAATGTACCGCTCCAAAATGGAAACATCATTTCCCTGTTACCCAACGACGGTCTGCGACTCTCTCACATCCCTCAGCTTGATACAGAAACGTTGCGCCAGTTAGAAACGCTCAAGGGTCATATCGAGAAAGTCATCGGGCCAAAGTAATTCTGTAGATTCTGCAACTTTATTGGAATACGATTTTTTCCTCTTTTTAGAAACAGTTTATGCACTTCCGACCCTATACACTCGATATCCGAAGACCTTGCTGTAACGCGACGATTGTATATTAAATAAACTTTGTTTATTAAAATATATCATATTTATTTAATTTTATAATACGCTGTAGTGTGTGGCACACTTGGACAAGTCACTTTCTGGTGATTTCATCGTGTTAAAAGCCCGCGCACCGTTTGTTCGTACATTATAAATCCATTTGAATCGTTCGCGCGATTCGTATTTCGATCCTTGGAACAATTTTATCCTATTATGCCAAAGGCACGCAACTATCGCACATTTCCTTCCTGTGGCACGACTCTGCATTCGTTTCATAACTCATTTCTGTCAAGAAATTATAGGATAATAAAGCATTAAGTTTGAATAATTTGTATGATATAAGATGTATGATACAATTGCGACGATCTTCCGCACGTTGGATGAGATTTTTCTACTTGTGTACTCCTTTACCAGCAAACTAACTGTATGCGGTGACATTAATAAATGGATTTAGAACAAATATCACCATTTTGTGCTTTGCCAACACCCGAGTTATCGTGCAGGACAGAAATATATTACGCATGTGCAGAAACATGCAATAGCGAATGACTTCAAATCGACGGTAATTATTACGCGTGCCAAACGAGTTTCTATTTATCGCTGTTCTATCACAATTCATACTTTTCTTCGCTGCGCGTATCCTCCTCGACCTCGTCGCCTTCATCGTCAAAAAACATCGTATCGTTACACATATTCGCAACGTCCGCGCAGAGTTTCGCGTGGAGACCCGTTTCGCCCTGAACGACTAGATTGACTATATCGTCTTCAAACTCCTCGACGATTCCTTCGCACTGAAATCATAGATAAACTATAATGCATCGCGGAAACAAAGGAACCCTGGCGGAAAAAAAATCACCAATTTATGTCAATTCTACGCTAAAGTACGGAATTTGGAGTACTGTAGTTTTCCATAGTATAGTGTAATTGACCATAGATCTTCATAGACTGCCATAGATATTCCAAATCCAAATTCAAAATCTATACATTTCTACAAAAAAAAAAAATGTTCATCAATGGCTAACTACGGAATATGACGCCATACCATGGAAGACTACAAATGTGTTCCAAATTTCGTACTTTAGCGTTGTATTGACATAAATTGGCGTCGATTTTTTTTTCACTGGGGAATACTTTCCCTTGCTGCGCTTTGCTTGAGCTTACATAGTATTTCAGACTCTTATTTAGATCACCATCCTGAATAATGTCCACTTCGCTCATCAACGGATTGAGCGCACCAGATGGGGTCATCAAACCAAGAATCGTCAATTGTCCGTTAGATTTATACCTAGCCCTGGCGTAATCGTTCATTTTCTCGCAAATACTATCCAGCATATCAGATATGTGTACCTCAGAACGAGACAGTGGAACCTGAAGGAAGATTTGTGTCAATACAGAAGGAATTGCCAAATGATAATCGACGTACTTTCTTTTGTATCGTGTTTCCCTTAGCATCCATGCGATAGTTTCCTACATCGACTTCTATGTTAGGGTTGATCTTCTTCACTTCTCCCTCCAGTTCGTTCATGGACTTTCTACAAACTTAATACATCATCTGGTGTTACATTGGAAGAAGGTAGTAGAGCTTTATTAATTAAATAAAATACTCTACTAGGGTGTTTTTCTCTTACCCAAACATCGTAGGTGCTTCAAATCGATATCTTGCTCCTGAGCAACCGCAGAAACGACTGCCAGCCCAATAATAATTGCTATAAACTTCATCTGCAGTAATATAAGATAATTTTTCTGTCAGAACAGTTACTATAATTGACTTTACTTTTACTACTTTATTTCATGAATTTACACTAATTTTCGCATTGACTAATCACGATTCTTATTACGAGTTTACGCTGGACTGTATTAACAATAGAGTTTGGCGACTCAAAGTATTAAGAAAAGGAGAATTAGTAACTGAAATACAGGTCTTTCGAACGGTATTTTCTTGCCGGTACAGTTCGTAGATATCATTTGTAAATCAAACGACCAAACATTGAATGACACCCTTAATAGAACACGCACGAAAGAACACATAAAATGATAAAGCAGATCTGTCAATTACGACTAGTGTTATAAGAAAACTCTATTTTTACTCACTGTCGATGAGCGAAATTAAACCTTAGCAAATTCGGTAGTTTTACATCAGTTCTATTTTATCCGAAATCATCTATCACTGCACACGTGTAATCTGTCACACTCTGATAACAACAATACACGATCTTGATTACCATTGGCCCCGAGAGAATCGGTGTCGGACGGATCAAATACAGGTCTCTTTACTTCAAAAGTAGAATAAAACTAAGTGCTTTTTAAAGTTAAATCGATAAGGAAAATTTAATCGAACGTATCTGATAAATTTTTATCAGTAAACATTGCACAAATTCAGGAGCAAACAAAAATTAGTTCTCTCTCCATCTCCGGTTGTAGATTTCAAAATGGCGCACACAACACGACCGCGCAAAATCCGCGAATACACGCGTAAAAACAAATTATCGAGAACGAAACTCGTTCTTTAATACCACAATGAAATATTAAATTTCTTTATAATTACCTTATCACTTCCATTTCCTATTTACTTTACGATGGAATGAGAAACAACCCCTTCATTGAAACTAGAGTTTCAAATTGTTCTCACAGAACCGAAATAAGGTCCTTTTCCTCTCTAACGTGACAAGCCTCATTGTGTTCTCTAACGAAGCTTGACGCGAAGTGACTGGAACAGGTCGTCAATATTTAAGATTTATTAATAATAATTGTTTATGCAAAATATACTAACATTAAATTATTATCTCAGATAGTAAAATTGCCTGTACATTTCCACTTTTTTTTTCTTTTGATATATAGGCATTTTATTTAAAAGTAGCAATTTACTGTTAAAATATATTAATAATAATCACAAGTGAGCAGGCGTCAGAAGACCGTGTGTATCCCTCTTTTATCAATTGTCCCATGCGCTCGAGGTAGGATGCCGTAAGCACGACAAAGCATGCGTCAATGAGATCGCGGAAACGATCTTTCCCCGGCTGATGTGATGCTTCTAATCGCTCCAACTGGGCGGGGCGGGTGTCTAAAGCCTACGATCATACCGTGCCTCGTCGAGGAGACAATTTTCGACGCTAGGTACGAGATCGCGCAATGGCAACCTCCCCGGCAGATCTCGAAAAACTAGAAAACACTACGATAGAACCAATAGCGACGTGCTACCCCGTCCTCTACGTAGTCATCTTGTGACCGCAAAACGACGATCACACCAGGTCCCACCTCGAATGCAACGACGCACCCTCCGCGCAGAGACCAACAATCATTCTGTACAAATTAATTAACATCATCGCAGGTCTCCGGAAGGCACGACAATGATGATGATAGTCACCGTAGTCGTACGACGCGCCGCTCACCGTCATATTACGGTAAGATTCAGGGTCTCACACAACTCTACAGTGCTAGATATGAAATATTTGTACACATTGTGGAATTATGTTTAACAATACAGAGCTAGATTAGATTATACACAACAATCATTTGAGCGTCGCGCGTCGCGATAAAAGTCAACGACTGTCCGTCCCGACGCACCGATGATCCACCGAGGTCGTTAACCCGCGCGCGTGCATGGCCACGTTGCACGTGGATCGATGCACGATGCGTCCCCGGATATTTTCAAGCTGTACGGCGTCACTTGGTCGAGGATTGGATGAGAGGGAAACAGATGGAAGGATTTCTTTCGATGTATCGCGGTACGATTGATAACGTTGCGTTTCGATTTTTCATTGAATCGTCTCGAGATTAAATGCATCGAAAACGTGCCAATCTGTTACCGACGAAAGAAGCTTGGTTCGACTTGCGAATTGGAAAGGACGCGAGTATAATTCGCTGGCGTTTCGCTACGCGATACGATGTGAGACGAATAAACAATTTTGACGCGAACGTTTGAAGATATTGGCCCGTGGTCGGTGTTATCGTTTGCGTAAAACTGTCGGGTCGACTTTCGTTGTATCACCCCTGATAAAATGCAGTTTACCGCTCGTCAAAGCAGGCAACGCGTGAGAAGGAAAATCCGAACGCACAATGTTTACAATCGTACCGTAAAATGCGGATATCTCGAATCCAACGCAGAGTCCGTTCGAGTAATGCGAAACCTGAATGCTGTACCCGCGCGCTCTTTCTCCGCCCGCATCGTTAAAACTGTCACATGCATATTTACGCTACATGCAAATCCTTCGTATCAAATAATCTTTTTTTACAGTCGACTACCATTCTTCTCCAAGGTCTTCCATCGCGAGCTCCTCCTCTCGTGCGGTCGCGCATTGCCGACGTCGTGATTTGTGCGCATCGGAGACGCGCGACCGGAGGCCGCGTGGTCATCGTCCGATGTGACGACAACGACGTATAGTCCGTGCTCTCGGAACGCCACGATGGGGAGAGGGGGGAGAGAGTTTCACTCTCGCTCACCTCATTGGCAGCAAGGATTTTGCACCGTGACGAAGCTTAAAAAATTCCGTCGGGGGGTCTTCGCGTCACTGTCGAAATCCGTGGGGGGAGGGAGGATCGTAGAGTGTCCAGGGGAAATCGCGTGGCTACACACACTGTTCCGTCGTCGAATCGGTTTGCAGACGCTCGACCCGATATCGATTGTACTGCCGGTACGGCGACCGAGTCTGATCGTTATCGGTAATCACTCGTGTCCTGTGAGGAATCAAATTTTCATAGCGACCCATTAACCAATCCTGGCACAATCGGTGCTGCGTGTCGGCGACGTTCTTCGATGCCCAGCTCGCGAGCCACTGGTGGAACTTGGAGTTCAGGTGCTTTGTTACTGCCGGATGACACTGGAGAAAGAGAGAGGGGGGAATATCGCGTTAACGTTTCTTCTTGTTCTCAGTGCAGGGGTGGTGCATCGTGAGACATTTCTATGGGGAGAATTCTCTTCAATAATTACCTCTCTGGCACGGGTGAATGAATTCTGCTTGTAAAGGAATGCCTCTTTGCTGGCGATATAGAGCATGTGATAACTGTTAGGGTTAAATCTGCACTGGGTATCGTCAGAAGCCGAAATATCGGTGCCGTGGCCCGATTCTGTTATCCTCAGAGGCGGGGGTCTCTCCAGCAGCGCACCGACCGGATCCATTGGCTTATCACTGTCGGCCGAACTGAAAAGGCAAAGCCGGAGTTGTGTTAACACAAATTTAGTCTCAATTATTTTTCTGTTCGTTCGCCTTCGCGCGGCTCGATTGGAGAAGTAACATTCGGTATGCACTTACTCCGGAGTCTTGTCCGAATGAACGGCGTTGGACGGAGATCTCGTCACCTTGGCGGCCCTTTTCCGCCACTGCCTGACATTGCGATAGAGAAAGACCGGCTTGCGGCCTGCCAGGAGTCTGCCTAAAGAGCTCCAGCCGTTTCCATCGATCTACAACAATTCAAGCTGGTCGTCACTTTTTTACGCCCCGGTAAAAAGTCATCCGAGACGGGGTGACCGTTAAAAGACAAAGAATTCTGATCGGGCGCATCGCCTCGAGCG
Organism: Xiphydria camelus; assembly: GCA_963678675.1. Classification (NCBI taxonomy): domain Eukaryota; kingdom Metazoa; phylum Arthropoda; class Insecta; order Hymenoptera; family Xiphydriidae; genus Xiphydria; species Xiphydria camelus. The sequence continues at coordinate 26,376,609 of OY783195.1, read as the reverse complement.
GGTTTGCTAAGCCTAGAGCATCGCGCTGCAGAAATAGAGAAGTCTACCTGACTCGAATTTTCGGCATCGATGCAACACAAATCTTCACAATTTGGTCAATTACATTAGTCGATGCGCTCGATCAGATGTGACTCCCCGTCGCTCTATTATCTAACTAATGCAAATGATACCGCGAACGGATTCCTCGTCCAATACTTAATTATAATTTGACTCTGTCGCGAATTGCTTTAATGCTATGTTGCTAAATGATGAAATGAAAGTGGCGCCAAAGTCATCGAAAGCTACGATTGTGAGAGAGCTTCGAGGACGTTCGGTAGAAATCAAAGAACGGGAATAGAATTTCTAATGCAGACCGAACGGAGCATAATGGAGAACGGAATAGAATTGAATGCCCGTAGTCTGATGTAAATTTTGAACCTTCGAGTCGCACGTATTCTCTCGCGTCGTACCGAATGTTTTACGATAAACCGACGGTGACGGAAAGCGCCGAGTATCGCTAGCCGAAAAGAATGCTTTAGACTTTTGAATACGTAACACTCGAAGGGCAGATAGTAATCTTTTCTTTCGCCAAGTTCAACGACAATTGGCGCGTGTCTTCAAAAGATCTTAAGAATAACGAGACGGATCGTCGCGTCGCCTTCGAAGCCATGTCACAAAGTTCGCAACGCGATAAACCGAATAAGAGGAATTTTGGTCGTTTCGCAATTGGAAGACGAACGAGAAAAATAAAGTATATGCAGAATACAATCGATTATATCAAAGGAAGCAGCGGGTAGAGTAACGCTTGTCAATAGAGGAAGAGAGAGGCGTACTTCTAACGTCAGATTGGATCCTAACTTCGCACTTGACACGCAGAACGACGCATTATCGAAATTTTCTCTGTTTTCCCCCAAGTTTCCAGAGCCGTACGATATGAACGTGACTTGAAATATCGTTATACGTTACAGCACTCTTCGCACTTTAACATCTGTCCCTTTTGCACATCAAATTATTCGCTGGATCTTGACAATATCGCTTCTGCAATTTCATACATACAATTAATCATGTATACGGTCAACGAATATTACGAGTGTGTACCATAATCTCTCTAAGATTTTTTTCTAAGCATACTTCCGCTGAGCATATACAGAATGGTTTCGATTGTTGCAAAATATTCGAAGAAAAGTACTACAAAACGAGTGTCTTTAACGCCGGGCGGAAACCTGCGTTTCCTGATGACTTAACTAGCGAAAAATGAAATGAAAATTGGCCCGCAACTACAGATAATATCGGTCGGTAGAGCTGTAGACGGAGGCGCAGCTAACGTGTAACTTAAACGTAAAAATATAGCAAGCCCCGTGTCATACGCGACGGAACTCTTCTGGCGCCTCCCGAAGGAATGCGTCGGAGTGCGGTGCCCGTCGAATGTGGCATTCGAGGGAGTGGAAGTGTTAGAAAAGAGATATATTATTATTTCGCAAAGCATTCCGTCGCGATTACGATGAAAACAAGCGTTGAAAAATGAATGAAAATCGCGAGGAGTTCGAACGGAGAGATGACAATGACGACCGGCCAAGGGGTTTGTACGCGCGGGTGCAATTTTCGCACATTCGCACGAGGATAAGTAAACTAAGATTGATGCAACGAAAAGCTTGTTAGAATTTAAAAAAAAAAAGCTAGAACAGAGAGAACACAGAAAATACAAAGAGGCGGTATAAAATGTCGCAATCGCATCTGCATCGTCCAAATATCGCAGCGACACGTTCTTTCACATTCCTTTTAGTTTTCATCGAACGCAGCTATGAAAAAAGCAACGAATATCAATTCTCTATTACAGACATGGTCAAGTCGTATGAACAACGTAGACCGCGAACCCAAGAGTACAATTTGTAGATAACAAAATGAACAACAGCTTCACAGAATGTAAATGAAAAAGAAAAACGAAGCTTTGTACGGGAAAACGAAACTGATAAAATTTCTTTCTTTCTTTTGTCTATTGTTCTTCTTCAAGTGGTACAAAAATGATGTTAGACGATAATGTTTAAAAGCATCGTTCATGTATTTCAATATCTCTCTCTTCTATACAATATATTTTTCATTTTCATATCATTATATGTATATGTACTTCGTATATAGTTTACAGTTACAAAATATATATATATATATATCTTATATATATATAGAGATTAAAATTCATCGTGAAAAGGGAAAGCGAGGGGTGTGGTGGTGGGGAGTTTACAACATTTACACAAGACACGAAACGTGTGTGTGAGTTTGTCATTTCGGCCAGTTAGTATTGACGAGACTAGTTTTTTCTCATTTTATGATACAGGAAGGAAATGCAACGATGCATCGTCCACTTCGAACCAGACTCTAAATTCACGCGGCAACCCTCGCGACATATTACGTGCACGTAATTTCGAACGGTAAAGCGCACACAGGTGAAGATTTTAAATGGGGTATCGTAGTGGAAAAATGATGAAGAGATATCGCGCGCGATTGATAAAGATTTTGCATGCGCCACGATTATCCCATGCTATCGAAAGTACGATTTATCCTCGCGTTATCATCGATTTTTTCATGCGCCGCGCCGACTTGACATTTACCGTGCCGAAATGTTTGATTTTTATTTATCACTGGATGAAATTCAATTACTGCACCTCGAGAAGACGAAGAGTAAAACCTTTAAGAATTATTCTGAAGATGATCACCGAAGCGAGCGACGTTCTTTACCGTGCAAAGTTACATGCACGTCGAGAGAGTTCGGTTGGTTGGAAAGGTAGAATCTGGTCGCGAGATGGAGGATATTTTTCGATGACGGCGAAATCGGAATTATAAAAAGGCGTTAAATGAAAGAGATCGGATTTACACATCCGGCGACACCGACAGACACGCTCTGTCGGGGTTCGTACGAAGGACTAGAGCGTCGTCGGGACGACTGAGTATCGGCACGCGTTCAATGAGCCGGCCACTAATGTCGGGTGATATCTAGTCGGCACAATGAAACCTTTGGCGAGCTATATCACAGCGTGCTCTCAGCTGGCTCGGCCCTCTTATCACACCTGGCACGTGCGTATTGCGTATCACCGGTCAAGAAGTATAAACATCAGCCCCACATGCGGATTACTTGCGTCAAAATATTTTATCTACTCTCAGTTTCTTTTCGTATGAGTGTCACGAAAGGTAACTGGTCGATTCGGATCGTTCGCCACGTCTCGTCATCCCCCACCGAAAAAAAAATAATGATCCGAGATTCCGCGAAATTATGTCGAGATATCCGAGCTCAGCTCGGCGCCGCGAAGAATTCAGGAAAAATTCGAGATCGAGCGTTGTAAAAGATTTAAAAAAAAAGAAAACAGAAACTAGGCAAAACTATACAACCGCGCACGTTCCAAAGGCTTCACCGATGATCTATCTGCGAGATGGGTATAACGAAGAGTTATTCTTTTTACAAAGTAGCACGTAACTACCTCCTAGCCTAGAGTATGTATCAAAAATCCTATGTACAATAACTATATAAAGGTGATTGAAGTATTCGCAATCTCGGGGAGATTGCAGAGTTTGCACTTGACAGGCAAATACATTATTCTTTTAATCTTTTCTCCTCCTCATTGGGTGACTTAATTGATAAAGTTTTTGCGTTTTTCCTTTTCTTTCCGTAAGTACGGACCGCCTTCGAGGCAGAATGTTTTAAAAACATTTCCTTCCCTTCCTTCTCTTCTCGCCCGAACGCGAATAATCTTACACGCAACGAATCTCGCCCCGAAAGTGAAGTCCACGGATTAATCCGGAAATGAATTGTAATCGATCCGCCACACACTTGTATAAAATACGTGAACTTGCACCAACGAATCATGCGTCTAAACGTGTACGGCTGCTTACAGAGGTTCTCCTATTATTTCAAAGGTTTCTACTACTCTTCCGGTTGACGATGCGAAGAGAGATGAGGAATGTTATTGCGAGTGATCGGTACAAGGCGTTGTAGATCACGGTCGTCACGTGTCCGAGGAATTCTTTTCATTTTACATTGGTTTGTACAATCGAAGTGTAGCACGATCACGACGCGCGATCAAATTCGTTCGAAAAGTCTTATGCGCGTTTCACCACACTGAAATAAACTGAATCAGTATCGAGCCGTCGTGTCGCATCGGGACAAACACAATCGAGTTGAATTTTCAATGTCTGAACGAAAGGAGGGAACCTTTGAAAACGGTCGTAGTACGATCACAAGGGTATGAAAGAAAAAGACGAACTCTTATGTGTACAAAATTTACAGATTAAAATGCGACATAGACTACTGTCGCGCTAAAGGGTCGAGTTGCACGTGCGAATAATATTTTTTGAAAATATCCACATCGATCGTGCCTACTTCTCTCGAATTATCGAGAGTTTATCCACGACGTTCATGCGGTAAGTATAAATCACTGATACAGTAAAAAAAAACTCCTCAGTACGAATCAACAAAGAATCAACTAAGATCCAATAACTGGGTAACAAAGAAAACAAAAGCTATACTTCGATTAGATCGAAATTAATATGCGCGCTGCGTGTATTTGTTAATAAAATATCGACACTCTCCGAGGACGTTTTTGAAACGATTCATCAGGGAGCCAACAAAGCTGCTACAAGTTCCACGCTTGGGAATGTAGAGAAATGAAATTTAGAGAAAGACAAAACCAAGACGAAGAAAATAGCGCCCGACTTGCAACTGCATTTAATTGATCCTTCGTTACGAGAAAATGCACACGCGCGTATTTACGTCGTTGTTCGCAATTCCAGATTTCCACGGATAGTACGCTGTCTCTTCGAGAAACAATCCGTTTTAATCATTCGAAATTAAACATATTCTTCAGTCGCGTGGTTTTTGTCATTTCTTTACACACTGTGTGTCCATTCCCGTACGAGCTGCCAATAATTTTCCTCCCCTCTCAACTAATATTTACACGCGGGTTAATTTCTATCTCCCATTCTAACGTCCCTTCCGAGCGAACGTGAATGGAATAAAAAGGAACACGTTACATTTGTACAAATATGTAAATGTCAGCAACCGTTGATGCTTCGAATAATTTGATAGACTTCGAGTTAAGACGCGCGCGTGACATAAATCGCGCATGTGCACTCGCTTTCGTAAATATTTCCGCGGAGAACTTGCAAAACGAGTGCCGTTCTTCTTCTTCAATGATCTCCCGCTAAAAAGCCCGACATTTATAAAGATATTTCGTTACTCTCTCCCTCTCTCTCTATCTTTTTACCGGTTCAATCTCTTCGCGATATCGAATTTTGTGCACGGGGTATTTCCCCCATTTCTCGCTGTACAACTGCACCGACCAATTGTCGAGCGAGAGAATTCGCTATCGAACGAGAGTGCTCCGACTGTGAAAGATACACACCACCTCCAATGACTTATCAAAGGACGAACTTTGGCGGGCTCTGTCACGAGGGCCCGCAAAGCAATGTCGTACGTCCCGGGCAAGAGATTCTCGTCCAGAAGGGTGATTGGACAGTTTTGTTGCGAGACGTTGGACGGCGACAAAAAGAGACGCTCGCACATCGAAATATGATACAGTTGTAATCGGAAATATTGAATATAAACGGAACGCACAAGCTACAACGTTGGCAACGGTTTTATGGAAATGGCTGTGGGTCCTATACCTTCTTGTTAATGTCAGTGTTCTTGCGCTTTCTGCCCCTCCCCCCCCTTGCTGCCTGGTCGCTACTCACAGGATGATTGGCTGCCGAGTCGTTGTTGTCGGTCGACACGGGGGTGTCCTTGGGACTGGTCTGCCCAGGCGGGGCTGAGAACCTCTCAACGTAAGACGACCATTTCTCAGTGGCGGTAACGCCTTCTCTTTCTCTTTCCCTACAACCACCATCCATGGTCTCTTCGCCCTCCGTGTCCAACAACTCCATTGTCATTTTACAGTCTTTTTTGTACTGCAACGGAAAAAATAGCGTCTCCTTAGGGCAAGAAAGAAAGTTGGATCACCCGCGTAGAAATTGTGCGAACTACGCGAGTGTATTTGCTTTGAGAAGAGAACACCGAGTCACTAGTGCGGGTCCTTGACCAATTAGATACTTCACGGTGGCATTATCAATTTATTTCTATCTTTGAAGACTCTAGATCTCTCGATTATGATACCGCTTCACTTCTGAATGGAAATCCGATTTGAATACCGTTCTCGGCGAACATTGGCGAGATACTTTCGAACGCGTCTTCTGCCGAGTCTCATCAGAATTACAATTCCAAAACTTACTATGTATATCTTGAAGCAATTTTCCTCTGCCATGGCCTTTTCCGCTTTGCGTTGGTAAGCCATTTCAGCGCCGATTCTCAGATAAGCCGTGGCGCACAAGCCACCTGCCCCGCTGACGTCTTTCGGCTGTCGCTGTTCACGATGAAATAGCTCCACGCATTGCTGACCCGTGGGATCCGAGACCAAATGCTGTAGCTGCGCATGCAACAAGTTACAACGAAACGTTATCGGACTGGTATTTCCTCTCCTTCCTTGACAGACTGTGATAAACGAGTCGGACGATCCCTCGCGAATTCCACCTACTTCGTTTAGTCTGCGTGAAGTGAACTCCTCGCGGTACGCGTTACAAGAGTTTTCTCTGAAACTGAACAAAAAAAAAAAACACTTACCTGTCTCACGGCATTCGTCACGACTTTGTCCAAGGTGAAGGCGATGTACGCATGAATACCGAACATTTCCCGTAGTGTATCTTCGTACGCCGTGCTCTCCATGTTACCGTCCAGAACGTTTTTGACCATATCCAAAAAAGCGGGATAATAATCATCTATTTCGATATCATCTGTAACGAGACAGCAGATGGTCGGTTAAGGGAGATGAACTGAGCACCGGTGGAAGGGTTTACCGTGTTGATGGCGTTGCTCGCGATACGTACTCTTAGGTTTTAACCTCAGGGCTACCGCTGTGCTTTCTTTCCGCTGCTGCTTATAGCGGGACTCCTCGTCCGCGAGTACCACCGCCTTCTCGTACATTTTCGTCAGCCTCTCGCAGAGGATCTGGTGTAACCTCAGGAAGATGTACCAATTGTTACTGCCCATGAAGAGCGTGTACGCCTCTTCGGGATCGGTCGAAAGGGCGTGTGTGGGTAGTTTTACGTCGGACTCAGTTTTGAGCGGCGTCGAGGAAAGAACTGGCGATGGCGGCGCCTTGTTCCGGGTGCCCTGAAGACCGCCGACTGAAGCGGTTGACGTGGCAGTCTGTTGGGAACTGTTTGCGCACAATCCCAAGTCTATATCTTCCTTTTCATCTGCGTTAAATAAACCGACGAACGAAGCGCATTAGCGACCTGGTGTCAATCCCCGTCCGTATTTATACAGCGGAGCCATTGATGAGCAGTAGAGACTTACCGTCTTCATCCCTCTCGTCGTCGCTCAGTTCCTGCCGAGGATGGAAGAAAAGATCGGGTATGAAGTGCTTCAGGAACAATTTTATTCGTTGCTTGTCCTCCTTGTGAATGGCAGTCTGTCGCTTGACATGGTGGATCAAGAGATTAGCCGCGTCGTCCAGCACGGATTTGTCCTTATACGAGAGTACCAAATGTGGACCGTTGCTGCTCTGTCCCTCGCCGCTGCCATCTTCCACTTGCTCGTGCCTCTGTTTTGTATACAACGAGCCATTTTTACCGCCTCTGTCGACAACTCGTTCATCGACACGCGCAGATGTGTTTACGCATCTAGATTGCGGACGGAAGCCGCTACTAACCTCGTCGTACAAGGTCTCGATCTCGTTGTACAGACTCTTCGATCTTAACGCCTTGACGTCACTCTGCTTGAAGTTCATACCCTGATGATCCAGCGACTTTAGATAGTACTTCTCGTTCTGTTCCCTCCAGATCTTGTTGAAGCCCTTCTGCGCCTCTCGCCACTCCTCCTCCTTGTTCTTCAGTCTCCTGAGGACGACCGGCACGGCGACGGTGGGATTCTTCTTGAGGCCGTCGATGATATCGGCAGCCTTATCGCCGTATATCCTCTTCAGGGCGCGCTGATGTATCGTCGGTGAACAACCACCGAGGCAATCGTCGAGTTTGAATTTCTGAAGCTCCTCTTGTGTCATTCGATTCATCTTCTTGTGGACCCCTTCGAGCACCCTGATGGTAGCGGCGTTCGTCTCTATCACACCGTCCAACTCGAACCTTTCGTCCTCGCAGCGATAAATGAATTCTTCGTACTGAGTTTTTCTGAAAGAATATCACGGAGTTCTAGCGACGATCTCCGATCGCGACGCTTCGTCGTTGCACTCGTGGAAGTATCGCCGAAGGAAACCAATTTGTATCCGTCCGGATTAGTAGGTTTCGGGAGCGAGCCAGAGGATTCAATAGAGACAAACACTCCGGTTTATTCGTACCGCTTAACGTATGTGAAATTGTTGGAACGCCAATGTGTAAGGCATTTCGTGAAACGAAATTACGTAAAAGTAGACAAGGCGAGAAGGATCTACAACCGTCATATCAAAACGCAGTTGATTTTCCGAAATGCGCCACGGGATAAGCGTTGTTACGCTAACAACGCTGACATAATAACGGGGTGTTACCAGGTAAATCTGCGGGCCCGCGAAATTGCGAAACAAGCGTGACAAATAAAATTGATCTTTCCAACTCACCTAGACGTGACGAAAGTGCTGTCCTCCGACCAGGTAGGAAACGAGACCCAAGTGTCGTTCAGGACTTCTTTGCACAATTGCGTTCTGCCGGTACACTTTGGTTGAATGTACGACTTAGGTAGTGCACAGTACGAAGCTCCTAATCTCTTACATGCCGAATAATCGATCTCCATAGCGAGATCGCCCTGAGGACGATCCTGATGACTTCTAACCACATTGTTGGGGAGCGCCTCGATGCCGATACCGCTATTGATATTCGTCGATAACGAGGCGGACGAGTCGGGCGAGTGACCGAGGAAATCCTTGAACCAACGCAACAACTCGGGGAATCGACCGAGAAACGGCGTTACCAATTGCGTCAGTTCGGATTTCGAGACGATCTCTTGGTTGAACAAGACCAAGCACCGCAGGAAGTTCTCGTAAACTTCCTGCGACTTCAGAGCTTTTCGCACCTAAATAATGACGAAGCTTGCGTTAACGATCATTCGAAGGAGGGATGTTCTCACTGCAAACTTTACAGCTTGTCCTGGAGTGAATTTTACAGGGGGAAAGAGTGGAGAACGTGTTCTGAGGTATAACATTAGGTAATGCAAACGAATCGAGTTCAATGTAACATTTAATAATAAAAGTGCAAAAGTAAATTGAACCCTACCTTATCGAAGAAGGCATAATCATTAAGGCTACCATATTTGCCAGCCTCCGCAATGCTAACGTCCCGATTGGAAGCCAGCTTATGCTTCTTCGGTGGGGGTGGTCCGTGCTGAGCATGATGGGAATTCCCAGTCGTCGCGGAGGTCGAGAACGACGGACTTCTCTTCAATTGGCCAGTGCTGTGACCGAACTTCTGACTACTATTGAGATCTCTCACTCCTGGTCTATCTCGATCCCGATCCCGATCCCGATCCCGATCCCGATGATCCCGACTGTCTCGATCTATACCGCTGACGCCGCTCGATTCCCGATGCTCCCGTGGGATGTTGCTAGAGTTATTGTATGACGTTTTGAGCCCGGGCGGTTTTTTAACGATCGCCGAGTGATCGTTAACCGCTCCAGCTTTATTACTCTGAAACATAGCAGACTGGCACGAATCAGAGTTAGATATTCCATAAGACATCACATAGAGACGCAGAAAATGAGGGAATTGTCGGCTCAGAAATCAAGGTCGATCCTTTGGCCGTAAGTGCGGCCGCCGAGTACGATTTTACATATTTCAGGGTAACAAGTATAGGAGACAAAGGGAAATCATTGAGAAGAAACTCACCAGGGCACTTTGTTGATTGGTGGCATCGGGTAGAAATTGGCCGAACTCCGCGAGGAGGTCTTCCTGATTCTCGAAGAGCTTCGCAACCTGGCTATATACCTCCGCCTCGGTCAAGTGCTTTCCACCGGTAGCGACACCGGTTCCACCAGTGCCGCCCATATGGCCGGATTCCTTGAGGTTGCGCTGCTCTTTCTGATACGTGTGTAAAATTTCCAAGAATCGCTTGTATTTCTCCGGTTGACCTTGAAATCGGTTCTGCGAAGGAATACCATTTTCCAGAGCTATAAACTTTGCGAAAGGGAATTTTCTCTCGTGGAATACCGAACACGCGTCGCGATGCAATGATTACCTTAATTTTATTGACATAGTTGATGGCATGGTTAAATTCGACCGGTTGACTCTGTTGCGTTTGCCCGCTGTTCGGCACCCCGTCTTGTGCCTGGCTCAGTGCTTGACTAACAGCCTGCGCTTGTGCGGCACTCACGTGTGAATTATTGTACGTTTGAATGGGTGGCGACGAGGGTGCATGAACGGTTAAACTGTTGTTTGAAATATTATTTGCAAGGGAGTGATGTATACTGCCGGATCTGAAAGAAGTTTAGCATATAAACGAATATTTCGAAGGGAGAAAGAGAGACGATAAACCCGAACAGTGTTAGGCCTCGACATACCCTTGCAGTATCTGCAGGACGGGCGGCGCTTTCGCAGGCTGAGTTGGAGGACTTGCAATGGGTGGCGAGCCAACGTTTACGGTGCAGTGATGCTGAGAAAGCGTGGTGTTATGCGTGGCAGTCGGACTCGGCATGCTCACGGAAACTTGGAAGGCGTAGCCTTGCTCGTTCGCTTGCACTTCAATTTTGTAACCCGGCGGTAAGAAGGTATTAAAACCGACGATAAGCTCTGGATGCCCTTTGAAAAGGTGACTAACTCTCGTTATCACACCTGGTGTATCTATGCTTTGCGATTTGAATTCTTTCATAATGTCCAGGAAATCATTGTAAACCTGCAGGAGAAAGGATCGCGTGGTAATAAAATAGAGTGTAAATCCTGATGTTTACACGTTTCTGGTGTCTTCATTGAAAAGAGTCGGCGCTACTAACCTGAGGCTGGTCGCTAAATTTGTTCTTGACTTGATCGAGGTACGACAGAGCATCTTCTACTTTTAACCTCTGAAACTGCTGAGATCCGCTTCCACTGCTTACGCTACTACCCGGGGGTGTGGACGTTAGCGGTGTTACATTACCAGTGTGCACCTGCAATAATGCAAATGAAATAAAACTTGGCGCTAAATTCGGAGGCGAGAGTAGTTTATTGGTTTTCACTTCCATCCCTAAACGGGTACAGCTTTGCGAGTTCGACAAAGATCATTGTACTTTTACATCTCACGGCATGCCAAGTTTTCTACCAAACACAGACAATATTGACTCAGCCGACAAAACACAAGGAGGACACACCTTATGCCTTATAGCTGCCGGTTGTGCGTGAGATTGAGACTGTGATCCTGGCACCGACTGCTGTGGCCCCATATTGTGACCACTGCTACCACCACTTAATCCGCTACTATGCAGCCCTCCACTGCCACTTATGGCGCTACCACTACATGCGCCAGATAAACTACCCTGACCTCCACTTCCCTGAAACATGCAAATAACCCTATCGATTTGCCTCCCATCATCGTCAAAGCAATGACGCTTTGATCTTTTCACCAAAAACGACGCATGCTGAGAATTGATACATATAGTTTTCAAATAAAAAGATGCAACCTACTAGCATCTCAATTTATCGTACGAGACACACAAAAGATAAGTTGAAAACATACGCACTATAACTTTACAGATACGATTGATATAAAATCTCTCCTTGAAGAGTCCGTAACACACACAAACAATAGAACCATTAAAAAAAAATTCTTTCAAAACAGTGTCAAATAAAAAATTGTAGATATGACTCCTTCACCCCCTTCCTTTTACACTACCTAACAGTTTCGTGTCGTATTACTAAATTACAATTTGGACAGCGGTGCACGATATACCGTAATTTCCAAGAAAATTCAACATTGATTACCCCAAACAAGCACGACACGTACCTTAACGACAGACGGAGCAGCAGTCGGCACGACGATTGCCCCGGTATACTGCTGTTGCGTTTGGACAGCACCAAATTGTACGCTTCCTGGCATCTCTTTGGAAGTAACAGATCTGACAGTTTGACCAGATGCAACTCCGACTACTATCCCACTTCCAGAACGATATTCCAAACCACTTCCACTACTCGAACCACCACTAGCACCACAATTACCACTGACACTGACGCCGCCTCCAATGCCGCCACCTCCTCCTCCTCCACCACCACCTCCTCCACCCCCTCCCACAGACGAATGCTTCAATGTTGCTACTACTGATGATACCTCTTCCACCCCACGAACACGTTTCATCTCAAATCACATTGGAAAAGCTGCAACCATAAAAATGTATTTATTTAAAAATTTACTTTTACCGTTGTTCGTTAATCGATAGAAATAAGCCATCGAAGTTGAAAGTGTCGGAATATCAATTCAGCTAATACTTGTGCTTTTTCGGAGTTAAAAATAGCGCTACACGTATGCAAATTTCTTTTCTACAGGAATATCTCGAATCGACGGAGAAAACCATTTCTTTCCCAATTCATGGAAAACCAGCTCCTCCCCGAAAGCAAAAGTAAGAAGACAAGTGGAACGTTTGAGCAAAGGAAGTATTTGTACTTTTCCGCTGAGATGCCTAAATTAATTCTTAACCTTGAAGCATCGTCGGAACTGCTCTAATACATAAAATACGGTTGTAATGAAAAAGTTCGTACCACATAATTTCATACAACAAATCCTACAGTTCACTGACACGATTAGACAAAGGGAAATCTAGGAGAACCAGATGCTACAGACGGGACAAACTTTAAACGACGAAAGTGACTCCGGAATTATTAAGTCGGAACGATTTGCACCTTTCATACGTATCGCTCCACCGAGCTTTCACGGAGCTTCTCGCTGGTACAAATTTACACGCACTGCGATCGCAAGGAAAAGTACGAATTATTTTTTAGCTCAGAAACTTGACGGACCCCAAGGAGGACGAGCAAACTCACCGAAAGTAAGGTTATCTACGACGATTACGCGGCGTACCGATTTTTCCGGCAGGAGACCTTCGGTTTTCGTCGTCTCATTCTAAAACCCGTGAAATCAAGTTCAGAGTTAGGCGACCACGCAAAAAGTGTGCGTGCACTCGCGACGGCGGCGACGAGGGGGGAGCCGCGGAAAACCGCGAGCCCGGCGACTCTCCGGCACCCGGACGACTGGAAGTCCACCGCGAAATCGTCGTTCCCGACGGCACTGTCGTACGAGGGTGTCGAAAACCGGTATTCGAAACGCGGCACCGCACAGGAGCGACCGTCGAGGCGACACGACGCGTGCGAGCTCGCAAAAGCCAGGTTTCCCGGGGTAGCGTCTTTCCAAACACTTCCCGGCCCGCGACGTTACGCAATATTCCACGTAAATACTTGACACATTTTACTGGCACATCCTGTGAAAACATCCGAGCTTGCGGGGGTCTTTCCCGATGCGGCACGAGGCGATACGCTAATGCTCATGTTCGCGAACGCGCCCTCCTCGCGGACTTTGCGATCCTTACACTCGAGCGATCGGGTGATATTTCGCGGAAAATTGATGCTTCGCGAATTTTCGCGACGAAAAGATCGGTGGAAAATTGTCAGGACCGGTCCAGACGCGAACACCGAACCGCGCTCTCGCACGGATTTCTATTTCCGAAAACACGAAACCTCGCTACGCGTACGACGTTGCGCGCCGACGATACGCATCGTCGCAAACTTTTCAGTGGATTATCGCACTTTTACGAAAACCGAGACGGGTGAAGCATAACCACACTCGCGAGACACCAGGCAAACTATTGGATTTTGTATGGCAAACAAGGAACCGACGGGCTGCTAGTCACGCGGGGTGGGGGAAGTCGGGGGAATGGCGCAGTGCCGTCGCGATTAACGCGGTGTTGGCGGTGATCGGGGTGCCACGCGCCAGATTTGAACGCGCGCACGCCTTTCGCCGTACATTTCGATCGTTTGATATTTGGAGTATCCTATCTCTCGCGCATGCTATTCATCGGGAAGGTCGGATATGCGTTCGATATTCGATACGTCAACATTACGCAACGGTCGTTCGCCCTTTCTTCGGTAGACGAACGATTAAAATAATTTTTAGTTAGATTTTCGTAAGAGCTAAGATCTCCAAAAAAAACACTTTCGATCGCAGAGCAAAATTGTTCTTGCCTCGAATTTCCCGTCATCTCGTGGAAACGAGAGGGAAGGAAAAAACAGGAGCGACAAAAGTACATACGCGCGGAGCACGACAACGCAAGTAGCGAGGCGCGTAGCCGCCCGTGGAAAGGGAGACACCAGCTTTACCGAATAGCGCACGGCCCTGCGAGCAGCGACGGTGAAGCCGCCAAGAGGCGCGCGCAGTCTACGAAATATCCGAGCGGTTCCCCGCGGCCGACATCTTTGCGCGGCCAACAGCTGTTCCGAATGGCGAGCGAACTCCCCATCGTTATCTGGGTCATAGAAACTGCGCAAAACGCTTTGCCGGAGGTACGGAACGACGAATTTTGAAGGAAAACCGCGGAGAAATCAGGAAAATTTCGTCCGACACGTGAGAACCGTGCCTCGTTGCCGCGAGATCGAACCGAGCTTCGGAATTGTCGTTCGAAATCCGTAGCCCCTCGTAACCAGTCGCCGCCTATCTGTCGCCGGGTCCGATTGGTCGCTGTTCAGAGAGCGGTGTCGCGATTGGCGCAAGATTTTCGATCTCCGTGTTAGAACGCGAAAAACCGAGTGCGGCTGATAACAGAATGCAGCTTCCTCGCGATCGAACCATTCCTGCGAATTTTCGCGACAGCGTCGCGGATCGTTGCGAGGAATTATCGCGGGACTCTCAGACGTCGTTTCCCCGGTGACGAGTTTCCGCGCTTCCACTACGCACAGTTCGGATGTATCGAGCGTATACGTAACGTGTTACGATAAAACGGTAAGGGTACACCTCGAAACGGAATAACGTTATCATCAGTGTCGTTCGATGACGAAAATCGAAAGAAAATATTTACGATTAAAACTCCTTTTTCGTTAACCTGTGGTTATTCTATTGCGTGACCTTAGATGAAATATAAAGAAGCTCTTTTATATTTCCTCTTTCCAAATTCAGATTTTTTCGCAGCAAAGTCAGTGTGATTCGGACGTAAAAAAATCGTAAACGCTCGTACTTCTCGCGAGTCACCGCGCACGAGAGTTAAAGTGCGGCGACGCGGTCGAATGAGAAAAAAAAAAAGAAGACTCATAGGCGGAACCACGAGCTTGCGTGACAAGACTCGGGTTCACGTTGGTATCCGCGCCTCCGGAGACCCGCGGTGAGTTGATACGTGTTCTCCGCGTCATCGTGTGCAGGTCGTCATTACATATTGCGCCCCCCCCCCCCCCCCCGAATTGCACTGACTTTTTCATCGCGGCACCTCCTCCCCCCCTCGCCGCCCTTCCACTACTTTTCTCGCGTCACTTCCACCGCGCGCGCTCTCTCTCCCACCCTCTGCCGTCGCGCCAGCCCAGAGCCTCGAGAGTACCGCGCGCGCGTCGCGGTACATACTTTTTACGCGCCAGGGGGGCAGTACAGGTCATACCTCTTCGCTACCCGG
Organism: Xiphydria camelus; assembly: GCA_963678675.1. Lineage (NCBI taxonomy): Eukaryota > Metazoa > Arthropoda > Insecta > Hymenoptera > Xiphydriidae > Xiphydria > Xiphydria camelus. The sequence continues at coordinate 26,361,016 of OY783195.1, read as the reverse complement.
TACCCGCACGCCGAGAAATTTGCGGGTATCCGGAATTTGGGGCATTTTTCTCCGCCACCCGGCGAATCGACGTTCCACCGCCCGACGGAGATGAGTTCCCGGCACGTTCCGGTCGTCGCGACGTACGCGCATTTCAGATGAGGCGGAGAGCGTCACGTCAATGGAGAAGTTCCGAAAAGGTGACCGGTGATCGTCCCTCGTATCATGTATACTCCGTTATCAGAGGGGAAGGGCGTCCAGCGAAGCAACTCGGCCCGTGCGCGACGTACCGGGAGAGGCGTGACAGTGTTGCCGCTTTCGGCGGACCCACGGTGTTTGTCCTCGGCGGTAGAAATAACGACTCGTCTCTCCTCGTCGGGAGACACGCGCGGTTCCCCCGAGACGCGTCCGAAGAAAATAAAACGCGAGCACGTGAGATATTCCCGATGCGCTCCCCGAGTGGCCCGCCACGACGATGACTCGCGTTGCGCGCTGTATTATATTTGGTCAAGAATAAAGAATGTTTCTTCTACCAGACAACGCACAAATGCGTTTCGCTGCGGGTTTGAGAGAATTATATCCCGGCTCCCCGGCGTGTGAAAAATTTCTCGGTGAAATGCTATAGTTCGCGCTAATCATGTACGTCAATGCGCGGCCCGGAGTCGACGAAGACATCGAACGAGCGAACCGCTTCGTCACAGATTGGAAGTTAAAATCACACAACGCTATGGTTACGTCGCAGTCGCGGCGAGAGGGCCTTCGGTGTCGGCGCGTATATAGTGCGCGAGATACGCCGGAAAGCATCGCTGCGTGGCAACGTCGCATGTCTGCACTATACAGCGTCTGCTGGGGAACCTCGTACAGTGATACGCGCGACAACGGGGTGATGCGCTTCGGCTGGGATAGCCCGGAGTTTTCCCGGTGAACGGCTCCTATAAATACGTGGCCAGTGATTGAACGGCAAACTCTCGTTCCGTCGGAAGAACGAAAGTGTAGGTACGTCGCTCCTAGCATTTTCTCGCGAGAGACGCGCCTAAATAGACGCGTCGGAGGTGCGTCTCCCGGCGTTCACACCACCCCAGCTCGACGTTGCGCGACCGAGGTCAGCCTGAGAGCTTTCGTTTTATTTCTGCGACGTAAACAGACGCGATCGATTCATGAATTTCGAAATGGAAATTGAGCGTTCTCGAGCGGTAGCCTCGCGGATCATCCATCGTCCTGGCGCAGCCTGCGGAGGAGCACATCGAGCGAAGCAAGCCCGATAAACATACGCTGCACGCCACCGAACGTATCTATTCGCTTCGTGTGCATACGAACACTGTTGTACTTTAGTGGGCGTGTATGATTGTACACATGCATATTCGCAGCGCCATCTGTTTTATAGATTGGTACTTTCTGACGGACATTTGTTTTGCACGTATACTGCCATACATGTTCACTGAAGTATAACAGTGTTCGTACGCACGGAGCGAATACAGATACTGGTTTGCACTTGTAGAAAGCCAACCAAACCTGCGGCCCGGACCGATATTTTCATGTAACATTGTACAACGCCGTCTCCACCCGCCTCCTATCGAATACCGCCGCAACTCGCGTCGCGGCGCGACGCTGAGACGTTTCGAATAGCGCGCGGGTTTCCAATGGGTCGCGCCAGCTACGCCGCGGACGCGAGGGCCCGCGGAGAGAGGGTTATCGTGATTGCGCACGCGGAGGCACGAACGAGTTGACGCGCATATTTTCTCCTCGACGGAAACCAGGCGAATCCCCCCTTGGTATATACACTTGGTAACGGGCGGCAGAGCCGTTCACGCTGCCCGGTGGCGCGCCCGGCAGCGTGCGGAGTTATTCGCTCGCAAATCGACTTGATTCTATTTTTAATTCCACACTCGAAAGGGTCGACGCGTCCGTGCGGAAATTCAGTCGCGTATGCATCGCGAGAGCCGCGAATCTCGCACGCGCCAGGGTATCGGACGCGCCGCTGAATTTCGGAGCGAGGCGCAAGCGCGACCGCCCTTCGCTCGGCTCGGTGGAGGCAGTCGGACGCGGCTGTAGGAGCGGGATTCGTCGGTCGCCTCGCTCGCGCTCGGTCCTACGACGAAATCGATATTCGAGCGTAACGCGCGCTGCGCGCAGCCCCGTGAGCCGGGGGCTCTCTGTGAAATTCGCGTGGCTGCGGCGCGTCCTCCTACTCTCTCTCTCTCTCGTGCAAAATGGTGGGGCGACGCGCGCGTCGACGATGCTCCGACGACGGCGAGGAGGATCGGCGGTGGTGACGGTGCGCGGTGCAGACATCGGCCGACGGGAAAGCCGTGACGAGCCTCGCCGGAGGGCCCGCGCGTTACCGTGCGCCGTCGGAACGGCTTTGCGATCGGTGAAAAAGGCGGGAGTTCGGCGAGATAAATGCGCGCGCCGCCGCGAGACACGCGGGAGGCGAATCCGCGGTGATACGGAGTTCGCGATTCAGAGGGACGACGCAGTTTGAGGGAATTAATGGCAGCGTCCAGCGACAGTGTGAAGGATTATTCGTTTTGTTCGATCTCTACGCGCGCAACTGACATACGAGCGCGTGAAAGCCGTTGCGGGTAGAAAAGGCTTGTACCTCGCGAGAGAGAGAGAATCTGTATTTCGTTCTCGCGCGCGCGAAGGATAATGTTATTATTGGTCGGCCGCCGATGACTCATATTGCGTATATGCTCGCGCGGAAATGCGTAATTTCTTTTTCTGAACAAGTCGCGCGTATCTCCGCGGTTCCTTCTTCGCTCGTTTGAATTACCGAAAGATGTTGCGATTCACTGCGAAAGTTGCGGCAGAACGGAACGAACGCGTCTCGGTGATATCTGCTTAAATTTATTTAACTTTCGTCATAAACGCTCGAACGACTCTCGCGATTCCAATTCGAATGGATATCGCGGGATACTGATGCCTATTCGAATTAGAATTCGAGTGAACTTAACGGGGGACTAACATCTGCTCGAATCAGAATCTCGCGCACTGTGCGAATGATACTAAAGATACTTTGTGCAGACTACATTTTTCTTATTGTATTTATTGCGAAAAGAACTGGAGTGCATGTGCGTCCCCGCGGATCTTACGAAGTTTACCGTTATTACTTCGCGACGCGATGTCCCACGGAGTCTCTCGATTAATCGAAAGAGCTTTATAGCGGCACGATCGTTCCAAACGAGGAGTCGAATATAATTGCCAATTACCGTGCAGCGAATGCGTCCCGCGAGAAAACACTCCTGTCAACGACTGAAACTCGTGTGAAATAAAGACTGCATCAACCATCACGTGTTATCGTGTTATTGTTATTTGAAACCTTTAACTGCGCGCCCTATAGCACTTGTGTTTACTCGATAGGCGCGTGCTCGCGGTGTGTTGAACGTTTATCTCCCGCCACCGCTGTTCGGAATTTCATAACAGGATCTCATCGTTGTACGAATGGCGTAAACCCGCGCGATAAAAGCAGGGCTCCCGTTCAGTCAGGTGTTTAAAAATAGTAGGTTTAATGATTCCTTATTTGAAACAAAAATTACTAAACAATGAACATCTTTCCTCATCAGAGCATTGTGAAGGGATAAGAAAAAGCGGTCTAATGGTATTTGTAATAAATTTGAAGTTTTGAGAAAATAATATTGGAAGAAAATGACTGAGATTTCTAATCGAAATAATTTTTTTTTTTCATAAGAACATCGATATTGTGAGGTATGGAATATAACAAATTTGATCACGCTTTGACGAATAAATACCTCAACAAAACTTTTCTTATACTACGAGAAACACACGCAATAATTCCGACTGCATGTTACTCGTCATTATAACGATTTACAGAACCTGAGTACTGATAGCATGACTATCTCAACACCGAAAATTCATACGAATCATTGCAGCATTCTAGCGGCGAAGCAAACGAATCGAGGAATGAAATCTTAAAAATAATAACCTTTAACCCTAAAACCGTACACATGGGTCACAGGTACCTAAAGGGTTTCTGATTTTTCTGGCTTTTTCCGACGTTGCTCTTCTTCTACAGTTCGTAGTGTGTTAACTAATTGATCGTTGCCCCTTCCGCCAATTCTTACGAATAGTTTACCCTCTGGTATTTCGATTTCACATATATTGAAAGCAAAAATAAAATTGCAGATAAGTGTTATAGCGCTTTCCGTCAGCTGGATACCTATGACTCATGTGTACCGTTATAAGGCTCAAAATATGTGTACCGTTCTAGGGTTAACGATAAATAGTTATTTTCGTTATTAGGGCGTGAAGCGCTGTTTTTAACGAGTGTGAAGTTTGCCGCACGAGCGAAGCGAGTACGGCAATCACACTCGTTAGAACGGCGCGAAACAACCGAATAACGAATTCTATTTTTTGTCACTAAGTGTCAAATACGAGATTGACGATTTCACACACTGCGCAGGTTATTTCACGCACTGCGCAACTTTTCACGAATTGGTGTGTGAAAGATGATTTCACATGCGTCGAGGACGCCCATGAAACCGAGTATTTGACACTGAGTGACAAAAAATGACTTTCTACTGACTAATAAAAAAAATGAACAAGCAGGAGCCCTGTAAAAGGAACAATTCCACCGAAACGAGCGAGTGCGAAGCTTATCTTAGTCGCGCGACGTCGCAGGGATGAATACCCGCGATATTTCACGAACCGATCGCGCGCACCTGCATTTGTGCGCGCGCTTCCCACCACATATGTACGCACACTGCACGATTTCCCGACGGATTTACATACATCCCGAGAAGGCGAGGAAGCGGTGGTGGGGTCGACGCTCATTGTGCCGGGCTACACGCGGTCTCTGTTCGATAAATTTCCTATATCCGTACGCGTTACCGGCTCGTTACGCAAATCGTCACGCCTGTTTATTTATGCGTGAAGTTTTCGGTAACTCCGCCTTCGAAATTCCACGGAATTTCGCGCGGAGCCGCTCGATAACGCATCGTCGCGACGCTCGACGACGTTCCACCCCTGTTCCACCGCCCGCGCGCGGTTCCACATTGTTCGGACGGCGATCGCGAAACTTTCCCGACGGAAAAATGCATCCCCCGCAGTTTCGTCTTGCGCGTTTCCATGCGTCTTGAAGAACGTCAACGGGACGATGAGAGGGATCTACATCGCTCGATTATTCGCCTGCAATAACGGGGTAAAATCGCGTAGATTCATTGACAATTTCATCAGAAACGGAGCTCTCCCGGCGCACCTCTCGTTACACGCGCAAGCGACGTCCGCCGAGAGGCGCGATCTTTGCCCGCGCATTTTTTTTCCTCCCAAGGAACCGAATCCGGCAGGTTGGGTCGGCGTTAGGACAGGTTAGGTCGCGACGGAAGCGTCCTGGTGTGTATCAAAGTCGACGGCGGAGGAGGGAGGAGAGAGAGAAAGAGAGAGGTGGACGCCGCGAACTTCACCGCGTTCAGCTCACCGCCTCTCTGTCACTCACGGAGGGATCTCCACGCGCTTTCGCGCCCTGCGCGAATCGTTCGGATGGAAAAAAGGCCGAGTCTCTTCTTCCCTCCTGCGAGGGATAGGAGGTGAGTGACCTTCGCCCGATCCGAGCCGCTTTTTTCAACAATACGCGCGCGTCCCGATGACAGGTCGCGACGACGACGTAACGCGCGCGATGCCTCCGTGGAAAGTGCGAGAGATCCCGTCGACTCGCGATTCCCTGCAGCGGACTTAGCCTGATTTTGAAAATGCGTGTATTCGCGCGATGCTCCCCTCCGCGCGGAGATGCCTCTCTCCGAGTTTCCCTGCCTGGCGTTCCACGCGGTCGAAAATACTACTCCGGGACACACGCATCGCTTCGTCGCGAGCGGAGGCGTGCGTCGTCTCGAGAGGCTTAGGTTTTATGCGTGCACGCACGAAGGAAATGCGCGGCACTTTATCGAGTTCACGGAGAGAGAAAGACAGAGCGGAAGGGCCTTTCCACGAGTAAAAGCATCGGTTTCGCGCGATCCTTTTTTATATTTACGACACAAAAAGCGTCGCGTGGTCAATTCCACCGTCGCGCGGCGCGACGTTTTTTCGGATTGCTCCGGTGCGATCGCGGTTCCGTTCGGACACTTCGATACACTTTCTTGCACGGCGTAAGGTCAGACGGCGATGCCAGGAAGCACCCGTGAGCGGCGGACGCGTAGCGCGCGCCGAGCCCCGCGTTGTGCGCGCTCCGGCCGCCAGCGAACACGCATTTCGATTTCACTGGCCGATGAATTTGGCCCGCGTCGATTCCGCTCGGCCGGGAAAGGCGGCGAAGCCCGCTTCGACAGAGTCGCGAGAAAAGGAGAAGTTTAACTTTCCGAGCAGACGAGAACGCGCGCTTACGCGGGGCCCGGCTCGGCGGCCCCTCGACGGATACCTCTGACACGTCGCGAAGGCACATTTCAACCTCTCCACCCCGCGATTCCCGGGTGCGCTTGACGATTTCGCGAAGAGTCCCGGTCAGCTTTTCCCGTCCGTCGCCGCGATACCCCGTGGGGGGCCCGGGGCCCCCGACGCTTATGGAATGCGTGATTTTTCCTTACCTCTTAACCTCTTGAACTTCACTTTAATCTCGATCAGACCGACTGAAACCCCACTGGCACTCGAGGCGAACACTTTGTAATCGTTCCCGAAAAAACTGCAATGTCCGTTTTTGTACGATGAATCTTGACACATCTTACGGGCGAAAAGTAGGTCCGCTCATGCAGGTGACCGACTGTAGACTGTCGGGTCGCCCGCGACTCGGGCGAGTCCAAATTCGGACCCGGGAGGAGGTGTAACCCGTCGCTCGGTCATATCGCCTCACTCGCCGGCGGATACTTTTTCTTTAGGAAGCACATCATCCCGGATCGTACGCCGTGGGACGAGTTGCGTGTCTCGAACATGGTGCGGTCCCGCTCGTCGCTCGCAGGTAGGATTGATCGGCAGTAGCGGCGGTGTTTTGGAAATTGGAATCGTCAGAGACCGCGGCGCATTCCCGCACTCCCCGACTCGAATAGTGGACTCGGCCGCTGGCACTCGACGGAGAAGGGAGACAGACGTAGATACTACGTATACGACGGATCACGAACTACTGACAGCAATGTAGACGGGAAACCCGGGTACCGCCTTCGGATCCAACATGGCTGCGCGCGCATGCGGCAATAATGAAGATGAAACGGACGATAAATACGTTTACGATATTATTATTACTGGCGATCCGACGAGACGTAATAAAGAGTGGAAAATTTCGTTAAATAATTTCCCCAATTATCCATTTATCTCGCGCGGACGTCTGTTGGACAAATCGTCGAGACTAGAACACGGAATTCAAGATGGCCGTCGTCGGCGATCTGTCGTCTGCATCGGTGAATTCAAACCCTTGACATTTGACGGAACAGATGTTTCACGGCAACGTAAGTTTAATTTTCAAAGTCTCGTAGAGGAACTTCAATGTGATTGTCAGGAGTAAAGACGAGAAACTGTAGAATACATCGCCGCAGCTGTACCGAACATATCGTCCTCGACTTTTATACTTCCGGTAAGTTATTATCGCAAAATATCAATGCGCGGAATTTTCCTTCAGTCGATACGAAAAACTTTGATTGCCCGATTTAATCAATCGGTGACTCTATCGTTCTTTTTGCCGACAGGTGGAATAGCAAGCAGCGATCATGAATCCGATCGAGACATTATGCGACCTCGGTGCCGTCGCGATCGCCGCATTGCAAAACGCGTGAGTGGATCGCGGTTGTCGACCGAATAGCTTTGTCGATACTTTTAGAAATATGCCTTAACCCCCCGGAAAATCTCTATTCACACTACGATTCACAATGTAACGAAGTAATTCCCAGTATCGCCGTGCGGCGAAAAATATACTTTCGTACCCCTCGAAGTATCATTTATCGGAATTATTTTCCTATCTCCTTCACTTCATATTTTAATCTCTCGACCGGATTACGTAATGCAGCATCGCCGGCTGGCGGTATTTTGCTTATCTTCGAACCCGTTATCTATAATGCTCAAGCTTGGCCTCTCTAATTGCGAAGCGAATGCTCATCTCGTCGATCGTTGTTAAATTCCGCAGATTTCCGGAAAGCGACAATTTTTTTCTACCGACGACGCGATTGGGAGATCCGGACTACGCCTTCTGCTTTGTATTTCCACTACTGGCAATAGCGAGCGTTAAATTGTCGTCGGAAGTGTTGATAGTATCGTTCGTCGCCGAATGGTTGAATACTCTGTTAAAATGGTTACTAAGGGAGCACAGGCCTTACTGGTAAGTACCGCAAAGAGTGAAACGTATCTTCCAGGTACTTACGATATTTAATTCACGAAATTCTTACAGGTGGGTGAAGGAGAGAGAACTTCTTACGAAGCGCGCATTTCCGACGCTGAGGCAGACTCGTTTGACGTGCGAAACGGGTCCTGGATCGCCGTCAGGTAAAATTACCAAAGGACGATTTCTGTTATATATGTACATGAGGGATTTAGATACGTGTAAACTCGTAAATTCACTTTTAAATCCACTTTAGCTTAGGGAAGGATGAATGGACGTTGAAGCTTCGAATTCGTTTATCTAATAGACCTGCAAATTATCAAACAGTGGCGTAATTAGTAATGAAATCACAGGTCACGTCATGGGGTGCGCCGCGGTTCTCTTCACGGTCATTTTGTTCGTGAACGAGGCTATGCGAAGGAATCAAAGAATTAGGTAAGAAGTCCAGGAAATGGGACTGCCAATTATTAAGCAAGGAATTCTCTAATTGATGCGAGGAACGCGCGAGTTGCCGGAGAGTAAATGAGGTAATTTTGCAGCGAAAAGCGTAAGCTCACTATAAAATGGACCTTGTTGACGGCGTCCGGCTTACTGCTATTACTAGTGGCTGTCTCTCGCCTCTACGTCGCCGCGCATTTTCCTCATCAGTGTCTGCTGGGACTTTTTGGAGGTAAGGACGTACGCGCGCGCAAAGAGGAGCTTTTGCAACTTTTAGGAAGTATAATATCGAAATTAATGTCATTCCATTGCAGGGTTGTTCGTAGTAAAATTGCTGCTACTCAACCGTAGATTATCCGCCTGGTGGCGATACGATGGGAGGTCAAAGCTGCTTATGGCTGCTGTGGGAATAACGATGATATCGGTCGGTTGCTATTGGCTCCAAAAAGGCTTAGGTGTGTGATTAAGCTTGTCCTTCGATTTATATGTTGTTTTTGACTACAAAGATTTCGTTATAGCATTGCGAATTCAATTTAACAGCGATATAACTAACTTTGAATATTACACTTCCTTTCTCTTCCAAGGCATCGATCCACAGTGGAGCGTCAAACTGGCCTTCAAGTGGTGCACCAGACGCGAGTGGATTCACGTTAATACCACTCCGTTATTTTCGTTGGTCAGAGACTGCGGTTTCGCGTTTGGATTAGCCCTTATCGCGCCAGTCGGAGCTAAGTAAGACGCTTGTTTTGTAACGCGTGTATGAAGGTATCTGAGAAAAGTGTCCGTAGAAGCATTAATAATAAATTCCAATTTCTCAGATACGTCAGCTCGAGGACACTGTCGGACTACCTGTTGAAAGGCGTGCTGATCGGCTGCGCTATGGGGACGATACATATCTTGCAGTCATCCATTCCAACGGATAGGGTATACGTATTTTACGTCTGCCAATTCGTGCTGTATGCTATCCAGCCGTACATATACTTAGTGGTCACTCCATCCTTAGCGATGCTCTGTTCGCCCGCTATAAAGTCTGATTAACGCAAAGGTTTCATTAGTGAGAGAAGAATGAACAATTAGCTAATTCTCTTTTACTTAAAGCACAAACTGTGTGTACGTTCGCGACGTATTATTACCGAATGATTGTTGTACGAGAATAGCTGGATCTCGATGATCTGTGATTGCAGTTGAAAAAAAAAAGAATTGTAACGAAGTATCTCAATTGTACCTAACAGAACATGCTTGTTTTTACGAATCTTCTATCCTGTGAGATATCGCGCATGGATGTCCGTGTCCACTGTCGAGGGAACATTCGACGGTCTACGCAGAAAAGAAGACGAAAAAAAGTGGCGTTAGAACGGATTTAATAAAGAAAGCGAAGAAAGACTATTGTTGTTTGTTCCTGGACACGTTGTGCCTCGCACAATATATACGGGTACGATTAATAATAATATCATAGGTTGTACTTTGTACAGAAAAGCTGAACGTTTCAGTTAGCCGTAGAAAGTATAAACAACGAATGACTTACTTACTCTTAAGTTGGTCTTAAGCCTTAGGCCTTAGGCCCGGTTGTACAACATGCCGATATAGGTACTGCCCGATAGTGTTATCCTGCCGGCAAGTCCGCTTGCGGACTTGTCGGCAGGAATAACACTATCGGCATGTTGTACAACCGGCCCTTAGACATTAGAAAAAAATAATGGAGCACAATTGTCTGTAGAATGCCATATCGCGTGAACGTAGAAAATAATCACGAGCGTGATTTATATGAATTTTGTAAATCAAACGATCTCGCGTTACCTTCAACTCAAACTTGTTAATTACGATGGCTCGTTCGTATTTGTAGCTTATTCGATATAAATTATATACGTGTAAATTGCTTTGATACGTTGAAGGTTGTTAGTTACAAATGGAACTTATAAATAATAGTGCGGCACGGAAACAAATACTACGATTTGATATGACATAATGATATAGGTATAGTCACACTACTTTGAAACACGTATGTGCAAGACTACATGCAATAAAGGACGAAAATACCTATGTGGAATTGTCATTTGAGCATACGTATACACACGATATGAAGTAGTATTTTACACCTACCTTATTAATTTTTCTTATAGGAAAAACAGCAAATTGCAAACACATTTTTTCTTTTTTCTTTGAGAGAATTCAAGAGATTTCTTTAATACGGCGTAATAAGAATAATAATTCACGCAAGTAGAAATGCAGTCTTAAAGAAGAAATTAATCGTTATACGGAATTTATGGCAAAGTATCGTGCACAGCCTCTTTCCTCCTCCCAAACTTCCACTCAGACCTCTCTAGGTATGATTAAATATACATATTCGAGGCGCCCTGTATCATAAAAGCGATAACGTTTTCAAATTCGTGTACGTCACTGCAGCCTATCGGATTATGAAGACTGAAAAATAATTGAAAGTCGACGAACGATATGGACTCCGAGGAATCGAAAGGAAACTCTTCTGAAAAAGTCATTATCATCTTAGCGTGTATCGTAGTAATTTCGATATAGGTTTCGTGCAATCGCAAATATTCGTAAATCGCGTAATATGTGACCCACTGGAGGAACTGTCGACTGTCGCGTGCTTTCGATAAATCTTAAGTCGACTACGTATTGCACATTGTACCGAATAACAGATTAAAATACTACCGGAGAATCGTCAATGCTCCCTCTACAAGAATTATCGCATTACGTAGCTCATCCGCAGCACGAAGAGCCGCTAATCAATTCTCCTGCGGGAGAAATCGAAAATATAAATTTACAAATTATTATATTTATTTCATTATTTTGTATAGATCAGAAGCTCTTAAGGATAGTAACATCCGCCGCGATATATACGTTACATATAATGTCTTTTCAGTGAATCTGTGAAGAGGGAAGATTGCGAGGATCGATTTACCATTTGAAATATCTTCTAATTAGAGTTCAGTTATACGTGCAGCTGGCCACGCGGGAAATTTCGATCGAATGCTTTTCAAAGGCATGCACTTCGACTGGAGCCTATAACTGTGCGCGATGCGTTTCCGTTCCTTTGGACGCGGAGTGCGAGATACATTTAAATAGGACTTTGATATCATTTTTTTTTTTTTCATTGATTTTGCTCTCAATGGCTTATATATTTTGTAGTTAACCGTTAATGCATTCTGGAACATCTATATCGATCAACGAGATGCCTTCCCACGCGTATGCAATTCGCGTATCGATATAGCGGAGAAATACGTGAGATACAACTGCGTGTCGCGAGTGAAAGCTATGAAAAAATAGTCACCTGTTAACAAGCTGTGTGAATAATATAGGAACTAACATTCAATATTTTTTGGCGAAATCAACTCTTCCATGCCCTACTTGCGACTTGGCCGATTCACATGAGAAAAGTTGAAGTCATTTTGGGTAACATAGACTCGAGAAACTCAACATTTTGATGCTTTCACTCGACTCGTTATTAGGGGAGCTGAAATCTAATTACGAGTAATAAAGATCCATATGTGTGTATGTGTATATACGTGTAGAGATAGGCAATATCACTAACCCATCAATCAGATCCTACCGTTGTTGCAATCGAAGCGATCAGCTCCTCTTCGGCGCGAAGCCCGCACAGCGCTAACAGTTTTGCGCGTTGGATATTAAAGTGGTACGCGAACCTCTATGCGTATCGTTATGTTCGTCTTACTTCCGTCACAGATCTCGAAGCTCTCGTGAAACGGGAAGGAGCGCGACACAATTGGACGACTAAATATCTCAATTGTTGGGTTATCGATGTGTGTTTTTGAAATCTTTGCGAATACGATACACACGCGGAAGTTGCGACGGCTTATTCTATCGCCTTGCTCATGAACTCGATAAACCTCTTGCCGTACTGTTCCGGATCGCAGGTGGATATTCCGTCGACGTTGGCACCGTACTTCACCGTTTTCGCCGCCTTGGCTGCCTGTTTGCGCACTCCGTAATGAGTTAATACATCGATTATAGCTAAGAAGTAGATTTCTTTCATGGGCGCACCTGAAAGAGATCGAAATGTTTGTTTCTATTGAAGTCGCCACTCGGGAAGTGCGAGAGAAGCGAATCGAAATACTCTACCTTCTGAACTTGGAATAGCATAGATATCTAAGTCGGGTATTATGGCATCCTCGTACTGAAGACTAGTATCACGCATCAAAGCCGCATGCGGCGATTCGGGGGGTGTCGCCATTCCCGTGACCCCGCCCCACCCCCAGAGACGACTAAAACAACAGAATTAGGAGAGTTATTCCTAAGGGCTTCGATGATGGTAACACTTTCGACTGCCCGCGAGCGCGTAAATATTCGATGTTCAGCCACTGCAAAACCATGCTTCAGCGGCGAGAAGAATCGCGGAACGGGGACAAGGATAATATTTATCGAGTCGACGTTGCATGCTTACTCTCCCATAGGTCCTCTGGTGTCCAGTCCACTGCCAGACTCGCTGTCGTCCTCTTCCTCGTGATTGTCCTCGTCCTCTTCCCTCTCCGCGCGTTCCCTGCTCTCCTGTTCGGCACGCGCGCAGTCGTGCAGGCCGAGCAGCAAGGAGTAATCCATCAAGTGTAATCGCGTGAGGAACTGTCACAAATGCAATTATTTACTGAAATAAATCGATTCTCGAGGAAGACAAAATGCCAATAATGCATCCTCACGTCGACATCCGCGGTAAGAGTTTCGATGAGCTTTGTCTTCGCCTCCTCTCCGATATATATCTTCATTCCCTCCTTGACAAAGTCGTTGTCTTTATAAGTAGGAAGATCTTTCTCCTTCTCCTTATCGGATGCTTCCCTGTCGACGGTCGAGCCTTTCAAATCGAACTTTCTGTGCGTCGTGAGATGATTCGAAAATACATTCCTACTGGCGACAACATAATGCTCGACCCCGTCCACGGTCAGTCGATACATGCCGAGATATTGCGGTAAAAGAGTCTTTCCGTGACGCTCGACTATGTACTAGAAAGAAATTAAATGAACTATGTTACTATGATTGGTTCCGAACTGAGAACCATCAGCAAGAGAGACTGAATTCACCCTAAGCAATATTGGAGCACAGTTTAGTCTATTGAAATCTACGTCCTTGCTAAAAATTCGTAAAAAATACATCGATTCGTCGCTCCATTAACGCTTACCGGATGGTAATGTTTCAGGAATGAATGCATCCTCTCGACCTCCTCGCTCGTGAGAGTTTTAATAATGAATAACTTATCGTACGACTGATAGAACTTAGCGCCACTTTTTCCTGAGGAATCGTCGAGTATAGGTTGCGACCTGGAAGGGAAATCAGGGTTGTACAGTGATCATCTGTACGCGATTCTGCTCGCAGTTGAAATAGAGAAGCATCGGCGACGATTACCTCGTCATCGACTCTTTGTAATCAAGATCGTCGATACCGAATCTCTCGCGTAAGTTTCGAAAAACTAGTGGGCAATATTCCTTGATTTTGAAGTGAGACGGCATGTTCTCCCTGCGGAAATTAAGGAAGTTAAGACTTTTCTCGATAGGAGTTCGATCGAACGCACCAGGGTAGGGCGTTTCTGGTTCGATCCGGTTCGCGGCGCACGCGATACACGTTGCATCTTAAAGAGTGAAAAGAAATTAAAGACAAACGCGATAGCTTACTTATTGAAAAGGTGATTATCGACCTTCAGCTTGCTGTATGCCCTAAAGTCGTCGGGTAGCAACATAACTGGTATATTGACGTGACTAAGTTCGTTTATCTGCAACAGCGAAGTCATTCGCGAAAGACGTGCGTCAATTTATTCATGGGTGTTTATAGTAAAAACGGAGCCGCGAGTCAGCGTCGAATATCGAACAGAGCCTGGCATGATCGACGATGCAAATCGAGACACTCACCGTGTGATTGACACCCCACATGAAGACGCTGAGGAGCGGTTCGTTCGCCCGGAACAATTTAACCTTTTGATGTTTGACGCGGAAATGTTTCTTTTTGAGCTTGCTCAGCCCGCTCGACACTTGCGGCGCACTAGACATGTTTCGCTCCGACGTACGATTCTCGTGTTTCGATCGTGATATCGGCCCCGGGACTCGCTGAATGCGACGTTTTACGCTCCCCTCATCGTGAAAAACCTTATTTTTGGCATTTAGCACGAGTAGCGGCACATTAATAAAACGTCCGATCCGAGACAGCGGGAGAACGACGACTCGGATAAACTATACGCCACTGCAATTAACCAGCTACTGGAGTCCTTTAAAAATGGCGAATATGATTGGGAAGGTTCCTTGCGAGAGGGCGCCTCGTTTGCGTCGGCGGCGGCGGCGGCGGCGGCGCCTACCGCATACTTTTTTGTAACTGATTTTTCTTTTCGTTCTTCCGGCCTTCTGAAGCGTTCCACACCTCCGTAGATAGATCAATGGTTAATTATTGATTCTCGATACTAATCATAAGAAGATTGACTCTCCCTTTAAAGCACAGAATAAACTTTCGTGGCCAAACGGTGACAGGCAACCGATTAAAAAACATCACATCAGGTGGCGCACGAGATCAACACTCCGGTTTACGCGAGAGAGGCTCCGACTGCTCTCGCGAGTGGTCCGTTTCGGAGTGTCGTCGTTCAAGTATCGTTTAGTTCGTCGCGATATAAGTGTGCTGCGGAACTGCGGTAAATTTTCTGAAATAAACGACTTGTTGGCTCGTTCCATTGTCGGCAAAATGGTTGTTACGATGGATATGCACCTCCCTACCGATGAGGAGCTGACGGTACCCGAGGTCAACCTCAGCGGTCCGGTTTTAATGGCTGCTTCTCTTCACTTGGCAAAGTATTGCGAGCATCAAAATAATGTAAGTTATCGCGTTAGCTGATGCTCCGAAAATTATTTTACACTGCACGCGCACCTCGCGACTTTCGCACGGTTTGATGGAATGTTCAGTCACTCTTTTTAGCTAAGGGGGAATTGTTTGGGTCAGGCATTTCA
This sequence comes from Xiphydria camelus, assembly GCA_963678675.1. NCBI lineage: Eukaryota > Metazoa > Arthropoda > Insecta > Hymenoptera > Xiphydriidae > Xiphydria > Xiphydria camelus. The sequence continues at coordinate 26,345,401 of OY783195.1, read as the reverse complement.
TCGAATTGCATTATATAATATTTGGCATCGCGCTGATAAAATTACGTACTTTGACAAATACTGCTCTTGACGTATCTCTGTCAATTTTATCTTAAAATTATCACGCGGTAACGTCAAATCGCGAGATCGAAGCACAACGCGTAATAGTCGTTGCGTATGCTACTCGAACGTCTTTAAAAAAAACAGCGTGTCATTCTTTCGCAGGAGTTCATGTTATGTCGCATCGAAGAGAAGGACCCGCGAAAATGTTTGAACGAGGGGAAAGACGTGACCGCCTGCACGATGGAATTCTTCAAGAAAGTTAAGAAATCCTGCTACAACGAATTCAGTCGTTATTACAATTGCATCGATAAATCCAGCGGGACTTCAGCTTTCGAACCGTAAGACTTCTCGATTATTAATGATGCAGAGAACTTGATATTCACGGGAGTATGCCTGAATGACAATGAAAACATGTAAAGTGCAACGCGCGCGTTGCTTTCCAGCTGCCGCAAGACTCAGGCTGTATTTGACAAGTGTGCGTTGGATAACTTGAACGTGGAACGTCCGCCGTACGGCTATTTCACTGAAGTTAGGGTACACGAAACGTCGAGGCCGAAACCGCCAGAACCGCCAGTCGCGAGATACCCAGACGCGACTCCCGGCCTTTCGCCGGATGCTCCGCTCCCGCCGGCAAAATACGGAGCGCGTTGGATACTTTAGAAACCGTTAGAAAAGCTTTCGAAGGAGACTCAGTCTGTTATTTCGTGTAAAAGGAATTCTACATATGTACATATATACGTGGTATATGCGCAACCCATTTCGCGCAAAACATCGCATCGAATGTCCCTATGGAAAAGTGATACTTTCGTCAAAACGTAATCTACAGAGGAGTGTGTCTTGCATCTAAAATAAACTGTCGCGGGAAGCTGTAGTAATACAATTTACATTATAATAAATCGTTATTATCGATTCAATTTTTTCATTTTCCTACCTTTTCAACGACCCGCGAAACTCGCTATCGACTCCCGTATCTTTTCAAGAAGTCCCAGACTCTCTGAAACCGTGTAATAAAAGGTGCTTAAAAATACTATTTTCAAAACGCTTGGTATAATTTTATTGTAAAATATTAAATATATCGCAGCTTCGATTACGTACTAAACAATGACGTTATCAAACAATTACGACGAAATGGTTTGCACAGCGAACGGCCTGAAATATTCTAACGAATCGTGTACTCGTGTCATTTAGCTGCTGCTGAATCGCGCGAAGCTTTTGCGGTAGCTGTTTTTGGTCCATTCAGAATGTCTGACATCAGAGAAGGAGGATGGTGAGATGCCCGAGTTTATGCCCGTAATTATCAAAGATCAGCTGTCCGAAAACGAAGGAAACTTTAACCGTCAGCTTTTCACCATTCAGCACGCGTGAAATAAATTAAACGTTACTTCATTGCTTACGCATTTATGTACACTTTGGCACCTTCGTACGGAGTCTTTGATATCAAAATTATCCCGTCGCGCAATTCTCTAAGATTACCCTCATCGTACCAAAGCAATTTGCGTGTACGACGCGTCTTGTCAACACGATTCCTGGTCTGGAGCACGGAAGTGCACAACTCACGGATGTAGATGGAAAAGAAGAGAGGGCAAAATCACTTTTCGACGACTATCATTACGCACTGGAAGTGCAGCTATGCCTTTCTCTCATATTTTCCTCCGATCGTGAAAATTCTAAACGCCGAACTCCGAGGAAGATCGTGTAATTCCATTTCGAGAAACACCTCGTTACAAATTATCACATTGCTACGCGACGTCAGGTGATCCTCAGAGGTAACAAAGAGGGGATACGACAAAAACTAGAAACTTTTATCTGGAATACGTAATCTTACTAAACCGAAATTAGAGAAAAGCTCTAGTTATCGTTAAGAAGCTCGCGGCATCTAGTAGCGGATTACGCGTTAGAGAGAATATTCATCGCACGTTTTCTACCCAAAACGTTTGGTAATATACACCCCCCATAGACAATGATTGTCTCCAACCCACCGTAGACGACTAAACGTAACAAACTGCGTTTGTTTACGTTTCGTTATCCAAAGTGGATCAGACCGTATCATCGTCGCGGGCGGCTTACGATTCACTGGGCTAGTTCGTAGTTTTGTTTTATTATTTTACTTCATCTAAACTTACATCTAAACTATGAAATATACATTCTCTCCTGGCCAGAGTTCTCACTCGTAGAGCTACGGTAATGCTGACGTAACGATTTTTCATAATAACTCTCGTAACGATACATCTGTCGAACAGCAAAGATAGATTTGCGTGGTACGCATTTACAAGTGCCCAAACACTTACCGCATCTCTTTGTATTTTCGTTTGTCGTTATACCTTACCCTTTCAATGCATGCGACTAATATAATACAAATCCCTACACCTTTCACATATATCGCCGCTATACGTGTACCACAGAATTATCGTTATTTCTCACAAGGCGTGCAACGCGCGTGCGAAGATGCGACATGGGAGAAGCCCCACCGTCCGAATATAATCACCGCATCTAAATTCCACGACACGCTTGTCAGTTCGTTCTTTACAGTCGAGATAAATTAACGCGGCATTCCTACTCCGTAATAAAATTTTATACATCTCCTCGATCGATCGCCCGTAATTCTTGCGAATTTACGCAATAATTAATTCCTATCAATTTGACTATCTCTCATCCTTCAGTTCAAAATAAAGTCGTCCTTCCTTCTGTATACTTTACATGGTATTATTTCTTTGTATAAATATATTACGTAACGCAGGGAAGTATCAGAGCTGTGGGCCAACCAGAGTGGTCCACACAAGTCAGGCAACGCTACCCTATTCAATTCCCAATATCCCAGATGAGAAGAGATCCTTTTGTCCGGCAGTTTGGGACTTGCCCCTACCACAAGCACGCACCCACATTCCCTCCCATTCATTCCTTCCTCTCGTACGCGTAGACACTCAATTCAATCGTTAATTCGTGTTACTCTCTTGTGTAATACTTAATCGATATAATATATGTATTAAAAAAAAACGGTGGGTTTGAATTTCTGCGAATTTGATATTCTCAAAAACGGCGTGCAGTAAGGGCCTCTCACGAAAGTTTGCCCGAGGAAATAACGCGTCCACAGTGGGCTCAGATGTTATGCCGTTCACTGTAGATTCTCGCCGTGAATAGCGAGAGACACTGCAAGTTAGAAGGTGCGAAAAAAAGAAGCAGCCAGCAGTGAAAATACCTTTGTGCTTTTAGTAGCGATATTCTCGAGGATCCGTCTTTGTGGGAGGCTCCACCGCTTCGGACGTCCGCGGGAAAGCATTGCCACGGTGTTGTAATCGCGAACGCCCGTTATATCGTTACTGCAGACGCAAGGACGCGTTACTGTGTTACTTTTGATATTACACATATAGGTATACCTCCGTGTGTGGCGTCTGGGGAAATTGCGCGCGTGGCGCAGATGCTCCAAGGGCCGGAGCACGCGTCGAGATGAACTCGGGAGGTTCGCATCTCGCGGAGAAACCATTACAGATCTCTGTTGTAACGGTTAATTGTACGTTAACTCCACGAGATATTGTAACCGTTCCACTTCGCGCCGGGTGCCAAATAGACCCTTCGACCCTTGTAGAAAAACGAGACTACGCCTCGATAGCCAGTTCTCGGCACACCGCTCTGCGGTCAAATTGTAATCGTTCGTCAGATTCGTCTTGTTAATCGACGGAGATGGTCTCGAATAAATTGTCATGGATCGATTGCTCGGAAATACCAGGATATCGTGCATTGTAGAGTAACAGTTACTCACCCTGAAGTCATCCATCAGACCGAGTTTCTTGGCAGTGTTTTTGTATTCTTGTCTCGAATGGTACTGTATCCTAACCGGGCCGGGACTAACTATATTTCCATTCCTTAGTTCACGATAATCGATCACTATCGATTGATATACTTCATTGACGAAGGCGATGTCATAATTATCCTGAAGGAGCGAGCTAATTGTAATGAAGAATACCTCAGAAGTTTCACTTCTGGTTGAAGTGAAATCCAAGCTAAATGTGTTTCAGGCATGCTGGCACAGATCAATACTTAAAAGTGAGAATATTGAGTGTTCATGGAAATAGTGAGATAAAGTGACCAGCTTTGAAAATAGTGACAGAAGCGAGTCGCTAGCATGCCTGGTGTTTTCAATAATCGCTGAATTATACGATTACAACTTACCTTTAGCAAATATGTTAAATTCATTTTTGTGAAAGGCACGAATTGATCGTTAAGCTTGATAAACTTTAAATGTTTATCAAAGAAGAGACCACTGCAATGAGAAGAGAAGCACACATTGCACATAGCCGATAACTTTTCAACGATCGCGAGATCAGAGCACCGAGCTTAAAGTCACTCACTTGCTGACTCCTATTTTTCCAAAGGTTCTGGTTCTCGACAATTCCGGTCTGATGCAGGCTCTGTCTTTACGTTGCTCCGGCTGTCTGATCCAATCGTCCCAATATCTGTAGTTCGATGAGACCTCATTCGAATATACGATAAAAATACGTTGGAACGAATAAACGCGAAATTGTGGATTAACCCTTCATTCTTACGATTTGGGCCACTTGGGAGCAAGTTCCAGCCATAACTGACGAGTTAACATCCACCCTAGACCAGGGAAGAAGTCTGTACGATAGATGAGGTGGGGTGCGTTCAGGTCGACGAGCCCCTCCTTTCCGTTATCGTTCCACGCAGATACGCACCACAGAGATGGATCAGACGTGAGCAATGGGTACGTACCCAGGAAGTACTCGAAAAAATCTGGGGCTACGTCTAAATCATCTGAAGACAAATCGCGAGTCAGAAAAATTCGGGCGGCTTTGAAAATATGTGCATTCGAGGACAACGCGGTACTTGAAGTACGTTCGTACCTTCGACGACGATTGCAGTGTCGAAGCCAAATTCTAAAAATATTTGATTTAACGCCCAGCCGTAATGTCGAGCTATTTTGAAGTATCCCTTGAACTTCTTTTCCCTCGGCGGGACGTCGATATCGGATTGGTCGGGTTGCTGCAATAAGGATCACACGTCCAAGGGAATAAGTGCTTTCCGATCCCACTCAGGGAATGAATCGCATTCGTCGTTGTGCTCGCATAATTCTACCTGTATAAGGAAGACTTCCTCCCCATAGCTTTTGATGACCTCTGTGGTTTCGTCGTGCTCGCAGTCTTGGGAGACGATGATAGGGAACTGTTCGGCGCTCGGTCTACGTTTAATCAATCCGTCGAGGCATCTTTGGACGGTTATTCTATTGCAAGCGAAAACTAAAACTGCGATAACGGGAGAGCCGTTATCGAGCGTTTTCTGTGACGCCGTTCTGTGTAATTTTTCCAACTGGTGCTCGGCCTGTAATAAATCATCGTTGATTGTATCGGAAGGAAAGAAAGGCTTACTTGGCGCCATCAACAAGGCTTACAGGTGAAAGAACGTCATTGTCGGATTGTTTCTGTTGATTGTCAGCCTCTTCGTTCTCTTTAGCTTTGTCATCGTTAATTTCCTCATTCTGCTTCTCTTCTCCATCTTTGGCTACTGGTGCCGGGTTATTTACGTTTTGCTCTGAGAAGGAAATGAATAACAAGCTTTGAAAAGATGCATGACGACGAAATTTTGAAGAATAACAACCACGGCTTACTCTCACGCTCTCTGTTTTCTTTAAGATCTTGAAGCAGCTCTTCGTTGACCGCTATTCGTTCCTTTACCTGCTTCTGTAATTCGTCGATTTGCTCCAAGAACTTGTTCTGCAATGTAATACCGATACGGCGCGAGAATGTGAGAAATGAAGAGTTATGGTAAGAAATACGTACAAAGATTTGCAAGTTGCCAACATACCTTATTCTGCTCCTTTCCGATCGGTCGGTCAAGGAATAAAAAATAAGTGACAATACCCCATAACAGCAGTGACGCGAAGACGAAACTGATGGATCTATTCCGCATGTTAAACGCAAACGTCACCTTGTCTGAAATAAAGAAGAGCATTTAAATACCGCTCCGACACTTCCGTCGTCTGCGGAGAACACGTCAACCGTCACAATCCGAATAAACGTGTAATGTGGAAACGGGGAGAAGCTTGTACCGCGATTGACGTTTCGAAGAAAACTACAACACACCGTTCCGTCATGGAGAGCGCGAACGGGTAAATAAATCGTGGGTTAAAGCTCTCGCACGTCGACACACTCCGTACGCTTGGATATCATTGGAACGATTACGGGAAGGCGCAAATTCGAGCGTATCTTCAGTGTTGAACGAGGGAATCCGCCGGGCACGCGGTACACTTTGACGGGTTAACCAAGAATGCCATATAAATCCGAATTACCGTTCCGACATCGGCGAATCTCACCGAGACCCACCGCATAATACGTCCGCGAGAATCACACACTCTTCTGGTAACGCGAAATCCGAATAAAAACGCGAAAACCGTATTTGACACGAGCTGCGTATCGAAGCAGGAAACGTCGTTACGAGCGACTATCGCGCGAGCATGCTTTCGGACTGAAAAGTACGGCCCACGCGATGAACTCTTCCCTTATTGCCGTATTTTTATACCACGTCATGTGCATGCGTTTATGGATACGTGGCTTCGATTTCCCTGGTTTATTTATCTTGTTCTTATCAAATTATAGATTTGAAAGGTTTACGCTTCTTTTTCCAAACGCGACGTGTATGACAGGCGGGGAAACGCCATCTGATGACGTATTCGAGTGGAGAACTTTCCTAGAGCGGGGAGATTTAAAAACCGGTACCACTGGATCTATTGAGAATTCTTTTCAGTTTTCGGGAAAATAGCACCTGATATGAGCATCTTATGCTTAATGATATATGCGTAATAGCAGTATATTGCGCTATCTTTTATTACCCTTATCATCCGTATGAAAAGTCACGAGTGACTCCTTAGAATTATGAATTGTTCAGCTTTTTATCTCAGGGAAGATGCGAGTAATAAATTCTACACGTGCGGACTACGCGTAGAACTAGACGAAATCTTCCTTTCGGAAATGTTTACATAGCGCCAAGAGTGATGAGCAGAGTCGCGTTCGAAAATCAATTTATCGAACTACCAAAGTAAGATAGAAAACTTGACACCTTTACGAGCAATATCGCTGCAACAAAATTGGAACAAAAAACTGGGTAAAAGTTTTTTACCGACGCCCACTTTGTAATCAATCTCTAGACGACACACGTTGGTTCTAAAAAAAACTAGTGAATGAAGTGACGTTTTATTATGAACATTTGTACATTTGATCCCTAAAATTATTTGTCATCCTATAACCCTCTAACAGCTTTAATGTCATCGCGTTTGTGCGTTCCGTCACAGAACGGACGATTCGAAGTCTGTTTGCAATTGCAGAGCCAGTACTCTTTGGTCTCAGTTACATTAAAACGGATTGGCCTCAGCTTGATTTTGAGGAACGGATTGTTGTGCGTTCCGTCGCACAATGGCTGACTCTTGCTCTTGCCACAGAGGCACCAGGAGTAATTTCTACCCGCTATGCACCGCAACTTGAACGGCTTTTTATCGTATATAGCGCCGTTTTCTTTCTGATACGAAGCGCCGTAAATTTCCTTCAAAGTATTTACCGGTATCGTCGGTTCGCTCGATTTCGTGCAGAACAGAGTGACCTGGGGGAGAAGAACGAAGACGGAATTTAAGCGAAATCTGGTGAAAGGCGGGGCAAAATTGTTTGTAAACAAAGCAGCGAAGAGCTTTCATCGACAAACTTTGACGGAGTAAAGATTAACCAGTGGATTAGCGATTACGAGCTATTATTTCAGCATCTTTGTCGCTCTTTAGGTTACATCTCGTGTAGATTTCGTTCGATTCGTTGGAAGGCTCCGAATTATTAGCATGGATTGGCATTTCATCGAATGCGACGTCGTCTCGACGTTGAAATACTTACATTTTGCCTCCCCAACGGATTCAAGCGAATACGTCGCGAGACATTGACAAGAACGTTCATTTTTCGCGATTGCTTCGAAATTACTTCTACCCTTCTTCCCCGGTGCGCAAAGGCCACGAACCATGTAATAAAATGGCGGCTCATCTAGTTCCTCGAAATTCCACCGAGTGCAACGACGCGCGCGCATCGGCAACGAAAATCAAATACGAATAAATCGTAGACTCTTCCACATATTCCGTTGTAATGAAAATCTATCGCGCTGCGCTTTACAGCGCGTCGTAATTCTCATTTCCCCGCGGAATTGCCGGGCGCGCGTAGTCGACCGTACTATGACGGAATTAATCAAGCCGGGAAGCACTCCAGCGTGGAAATCAAAATTGTTCGCAAAGGGCCGAGCGGCTGATAATTGCTGATTGTTAGAGAGAAGGCGCGTTATCAGACCGTACTACACACTAATTAGTTAGATTAATCGGCAGTTATTGGTATGTCGAATGTGCCGACGCAATCGCTGCGTGTCGTCGTGTCAACGATTTTTTCCGCGCAACGCACCGATGATCACGAGCTGATAGCGATGCCGTTCGAGCTCGGTGCGTCCGGGACGAGTGATTTTACGCGATACAGATATTTTTAATATAATAAGTCATCGAAGCGTCGTTTAATTTCCATTCGATCGACTTTCGGATCCGAGATACGACTCGGTGAGGCGCTCTCGAGGATTATCATTTAATTGAGTCTTCGGGGAAATGAAATGAGGGGTGAAAACTGATACTGCTACTTAAGCGTGTGTACCTGAATGCTTAGTAGTACATAATAAAGCAATCTGCGGCTTAGCACTTTCCTCGTCCAAATTCTAGTCCTATCCACCCACTGCCTTCCCTGCGGCGATACACCCTACTACCTCTCGTGAGTTTATAGAATTTCACTTCGCCCTTGATTCGGTACCGCTCTTTCCCCGCGAAAAGCATACGACGTACATACATTACGTATCGCGATATCTGCATCGCTCGTCGCGAATTTGCGCGCTTTGTAATGTACGGCGGCTGAGTAAACAAATAAACGTTATTAGAGAAAGCTGAGCTTCAAAAGTTTCGCCAGAGCGAACGAACGAAGCTTTGCGAAGGTTCTATAGCGCCGCGTTTAATAATAATAATTACGAAATACGCGAATGCTTCTAGCGCGCAGAGAAATAGCTACGGAGAAGTATGCTCGCGGAATGCGTCGTTCATATTCAAAGGTTCGCGTAGGTTTACGATGTTAATGCCGACTGGGTTTAAAGCGGAATTAGTTTGTTTCTTCCCCTTTGCCTATTTACGCGGAATAACAGTGACGGTAGAGCTCGACTCGCGGCGTAGGTACATATGTAATATTTATACGTATTTATGTATAAATATACATGCCGGAGAGAGGGGGGATAAAAATCGTTTGCATGCAAAATATTCGAGTCTCATTCTTGAAACTCATTTTAGATATTAGCGAGCCCCGGCGTACCTAGCAGCGTCTGAAATAAATAAACTTCGTCCTCCGCAGACTCGTCCGAAGGACGAATTTCATCCAAAGGGCAAAAAAAAGTCGAGCATATAAGAGATAATCATTTCACCCTCAGAGTAATCTCCTTGGTAAAGCCGCTAATCTCCCGCGACAATCGCGGACGAGCGCGGCTGTCTTTCTCGAAATGTCTGTTCATTCGTCAATGGGGTTTTTTGGTGATTTTTTTTTTCAAGAAACTGCTGCATTCTCGTTCCGCCGCGCGATAGGTAGACTGCACCCCGATGCGCTTCCTGAATTACGCGTCGACCGGGAAGCGCGGATGAATTGAGCGCGGATCGATTGAGTCGATCACACTACGTGTTGTCGACTACCCTTGAAATATCGCGCCGGACTATTTTAATACACGATGTATTTTCTGGCGGAAGGAAAGAAATAATAACACGTCCGATCATTGGGCTAATTGGCCCGCAAAGGGCATCGAAACGAGACGTTGTACCTTTCGACGCGCCTCGTTGCGTAAGGGGTTTCCGTGCTTCGTGTGGGTGGAAGGGTGGTCGTGCTATATAAAGCGGCCGCAACAGACAATGGCTCACAGTTCCATTCGCAGGTATCACTCGGCTCCTGCGCGGAGGCTCATTATTACTCGCGTTCTTCCTCCGCGCCTCGATGCATGGCATCCGCGGAAGATCACTTCTCCTTCGACTCGCCGGAACACCAAGGAAACCCCATCCGAGCTGTACGCGGTTGTAAAGTTCCCCCCGAGGGAATCGACTGCGATTCGAACTAGCTCATCTTCGCCAGATTTCGAAGTATGGGCGAGTTAACGCGCGGTTGGGCTTTCGGAGAGCAGGCCGAGGCACCGTAGATCGTTCGAGCAGTAGTTGCCAGATATCACGAGCGGTATTCGCCGCTGCATGATTTTCCTCGAATTGCAATCAGTCATTAACGAAGTGCGATTGGAGGCGTAGCTGAGAATTGGTCGTGTTCGCAGGAGGGAACGACAAATCGAGAAGACCCCAGCACGGCGGTACACGGTAAGAAAATTTCTCTGACCAACGGCAACCGCGGTACGTACTTCGCCGCAATTCGGTTTTGACACTAATTTCTTTTTTTTTTATAGCAAATTCGACAAATTTTGAGAAAATCATCTACCCCGTCTTTTCTCATTTATCATTTTCCGCCTAATCTGAGCTGGAAAACGATATTTTGAAATGCAGCTGTGTCACGGTCCAGTAAGACTATTCATCTTGCACTCGTTGCTTGGCATAAGTGCATCTTTCTGTCTTTTTGATGACGTCACAATATCGTAAAGAAAAACTCACTTGCAACTGTGTGCGAATAATTATTTCTTCGGACCGTTTCTCATTCGTTTGTTATTGAATACGTATACGGATAACAAATTTGATTTAAAAATACGAATATTTTCTTTTATATTACGACCGAATTCGTTCTACCGATTCTTCGTTTCTTTTTCGTTTGCCATAGAATATGTATACGGATTACGGATTAAATTTAAAAATACGAATATTTCTCTTATATTAAGACCGAATTCGTTCTACCGGACCTGCGATAGAGTACATCCACGACAGTCTTCTTTCCTTCCTCAGGCGAGGCTCGTTCCAAGTCCGCGACGAGAGATTCCAGCCCCGATGTTAGCCCCGAGGAAGAGAGCTGAATTGACCGGCCTCTCGAATGACTGCTCCTTTTCCGAGTTTATCTAGTCGCAGCTCCGAAGTAAAGCGCAGTAGTCCTCGAAATACGTATATCGGCCGGCAACGACGCGTTAAAGACGCAGCTCGCAGCGGATGTGCGTTCCGCTCTCGATCTCTCGTTAGCGCAACGTCGCGACGCTCGATCCAGGAATAACTCTCTTGGCGTTTTCAGCTTGTGATATTAGAAATTGAACGGTAATGTGATGATAATACGAGACGCGGTGTATCCTCGTCGTTATCGCGCCACGATCCCGCGTCGTTTCTTCCAGTGCGACGGTTCTCGCGAGAGAGACCGATTTAACGGGAGAACCGTCCGCCGCAGTGTTCCAGATACGACGATGACGAACCCGCGTCAAAGAACGCGACGTCTCTCGAGCAACCTCTGCGGCGTGGAGCTCGTCGTTTGGATCTGGATAGCGTGCATCGTGACGACCCTGGCGATCTCCCAGCAGAAGTTCTACACCAATGGTCGATACGGCAAACGGCTGGAATCGCGGGAATGTAAGTATAACACGTAAAACAGAAGCCAGAAAGTCGTCTTTCAGTCATCCGTAGGCAGTCTAATGTCTCGCTTTGATAACTTTGATTTCAAGTTATCAAACAGTCATCTTTTGGATAACATGAAATTTAAGTTAACGAGAAAATAAGAACTGATTTGAAAAATCAACAAATACTGAAGACATTAAACATGCAAAAATAATTTAATTTTTTTACACTGCTTGAATAAGTTTTAGACGGCTATTAAATTACTAACGTAAAATAAATCAGAAGTCCTTTGCATTCGAGGTAGACGGAGAAAAAGGATTAGCTAATTTTACAGTAAATCCCAGTAATAGGGCTTTTCGGGAGGTGAAACAGCGTACTTTTTACAGTTCGTAACGGTATAAACATCAGTTTATACAGTAAAATTTGTTATGCATCCGACACGTATATCATATTAACGGGAGATTGATAAATTTTACAGTATAAACTGACGTTTACACTGTTACCAACTGTAAAAAGTACGCTGTTTCACCTCCTGAGGAGCCCTGTTACTGTGATTTACTGTAAAAATTACTAATCCTTTTTCTCCGTGCATGTAAGTACTATAATAGTATTTTTTGGAAGTCGGTGCTAAGCCGCACGTCAGGTATGTATAGGTAGACTACGTAAAATAGACTTAGTCCTTTTTATAAATTTGACGTGCGACTTGGCACTAACTCCAAAAGAATACTTATAACAAAAGTTGGTCGGATCATTGGATGAGTGAGCATGTTGGATGATACATCGCGTCATTAATTATTCTAATTTGCCTTATTGGAGGATGTTGTAAACTTTGTATATTGCCGATTGGCGTTTATCGAATAAATCAAATCAAATCAAATCAAATACTATTATAGGTAGTAGGGTAAGCGGTAAAGCTATCGACATGATGTCAATAACTGTCGAGTGTCAGCAACTGTGCCGCTTACCCTACTTATCTCAAATATAAAAAAAATCTGATTTATTTTGTGTTAGTAATTTAATAGATACCTACTTAACACTTATTCAAGTACATATGTAAATAATTAAATTATTATTTTGAACAAATAAAAAAAGAATCATCGAAATCGGTTAAGATTTGACAAAAAGATGAACTAACATGCAAAAAAAAACGCGTCGAATTAAGAACCTACTCCTTTCTTCAAGTCGGTTAAAAAGTGAAACATTAGGCTGCTTATGAATGACTAACACGTTGAGCGCCACGTGGCCACCCGTGGACATTCACTGGAAGGACAAAAATGACCACGGGTGGGCACGTGGCGCTCAACATGTTAAAAGATGACTGTTTGGATTATGTTGCCCAGGTGAAGAAATCCGCAAGCGCGCGAAGGAAACGCGCGGAGAACCAAATCGAATCCTTTCCAGCCCCGTCGTTCTGGACGGGCAGCAGGTACGGGCGCAGCGACGCTCGCAGCAACTTCCCGACGTCCGTGACGAAGCTCCTGGAGGTAGGACCGCGGGGCGATCGCTTCTTCCTCGGCAGTCGTTACGGCAAGCGCGCCGGCGGCAGGATTACGCCCGACCTGACGACCCTGAAACATCTCGAGGTCGTTCCGCGTTATCCGCACCGCGCGCGATACGCGAAGGCCGGAAAGACGCCCTTCGCGATGAGATACGTCGGCGGTGTGAAGCGGCACCAGATCGCGACGAGGGGATTCGACGTGCCTTTGCCCTCGGGATTTCGGTAATGTCCCCCCGCTCGTTGCATCCTCGAATTCGTTCAGCCGCGCTCCCGTCGAAACGCGACATAAGTATACTTCGCAAGCGCGCGACACATACACCAACGTGTATTTCGACGTTGTCGAGGAGCCAGTGCTGATTGAATTTGGAATTCGACGAAGCGGCGATGGATTTGAGAATGAACCCTGGATAAGCGTGATACGGTAACCGATAACGATGTATATGAGCGTATACAGGTCCTGCGATCGGTGCAGTCCTGTAATAATTATTGTAATCGTTATAAGTTGATATCTTTGCGCACGTACGCTGGCAGTACAATTTTGACCAGGTGTCAGGAATGATTATGTAATTGTAATAAATAATTTGAAGCGCAAATCCGTATCTGTGCTATGCGCTCGGCGGTGTTATTCCGCACGTGATATCTCCTGTCCTCCCAATCCGGACAACACAAGCCAGAAAGGTGGCTTTTAGTCATCCGTGGGCAGTCTAGTGTCTAACTGTTTGATAATTTAAAGTTCGAGTTTTCCAACAGTCATCTATTGGATAATATGAAATCTAAGTTTGCAAAAAGTAAGACTTTAGACTGCCTACGGATGACTTCAAGATGAATTTCGGATTGTGTTGTCTGGGAAATAACACAAGATAGCGATTTTCAAAAAGTTATCTGAGGGTAATACAAAATGTGTACCTATAAGGGTCTGTATTCACATCCCGTTTTTAGTGTTAAAAGTGCTGTTCTATTTCTCGGTCGTTCATTATTAACTCTTCGGTGATATTTCGACTAAAAATCTTCCTCACAACTGGCGCGTGAATCACCGCATAATAAATTCAAAGAACAATACGAGAAACTTCAATTCACGAGAATCGAACATCGAGCACGCTTGATCGATACCTCGAAGATCGATCGAGAAATGCAGCGGGGCACGAGAAGGTGTCGCTGTGCGGCACGACGTGTTCAGGTAACGTGCTGCTGGAGGCAAAAGCGCACAAACGTATGAGCGATTCTTTCGTGCGAAAGTATTGCAAAAATTACTCGAATCCCCGAGGGTAGATTCCAGTCGATTACAATGGCAAGAGCACATTTGTCAAGCCGTTCCGATTAAATTAAGGCATTGTCGGCGCACCGCCGGAGTCAAACTCGGGCCTAGAATGCACCCGACTGCACCTCTTTAGTTTGAAAGAGCAACTCGCTCACAATAGTTTGAATATTCTTTGTCTACAATTTTCTTGGAAATTTTTTTATCGCATCGCTAAATCTATCGGACGATCCGATAAACGAAAACCGTAGGAGAATAACTGTACAAATAAAGAAACAGCCAAGATGTGCTGGAGAGCGCTGAGAAGATCGCACCGAAAACTCCGATGACAGTTCCGTCTCAGAAGAGAAAACTTATTTGTTGATTTTTACCGAGTCTTCTCTCCCGCACGGACGCGCCTGCAATATGTACAGAGTTTCGAAAACGACCGTGCAACAGCTGTGCAACGAGGTATTTCGCTTCGGCTCTTCACGATTAATAATCATTTTCGGAGCACGCTTTTAGGTTAGATTTGGAAAATGTCAAAATTGACTCGCTGGTTGCTCCGAAATAAACGGTTTCGACGGTTCGCAATTTTAAAGTTCTCAACGATTTCTCGCGACGCGTAGTTTATCGAGGGAATGCATTTTTTTTTCGCAAAAAGACCACCATGCCACCGCGAATGCACTCAATTGAAATGTATTCGCTTTCAATTTGTCACGACAGCCTCCCTTGTTGCAAGCTGTGTTTCAAGGGGACATCGAAGAAGTGAGAAACTTGCTGTTGAGGCAGGAGGACGTCAATTGGCAGGATCCAGAGCAGCGTACCATCCTGCACGCGGCTGCTTACAGGTCTGTACATCCCTTGAATTGCGTCATATGCCTTTGAATCGACCTTCCTTTTGAAGTACGGCTTACATCGTCTAAATCCACTGTCTCTCTTGCAGAGGCGATCCAGCGATCCTGGAAACTCTCCTGCTGGGTGGAGCGCGTGTGAACAGCAAAGATGTGAAATGGCAGAGACCATTGCACAGGGCTTGCTGTTCGAGCAACTTTCACGCCGTGGACGTTCTGCTGAGGCACAAAGCGGACGTGAACACCGGAGATCGCAGCTGGCAAACGCCGCTGCACGTCGCCGCGGCGAACAACGCCGTGCAGTGCGCAGAGCTCTTGATTCCTTTGGTGTCCAATATTAACATGACCGATAGGTATGCGAGTAATTTAATTAGACGACGTATCGCCGAAAGTTCTACTCGCGCCGGAAAATTGAAACATCGCCATTCTTGCAGAGGCGGCAGGACGAGTTTACATCACGCCGCTTTTAACGGTCATTTGGAGATGGTAGAATTGCTGCTGGCACAAAACGGTTGCGTGATCCATGTGCGTGACAAGAAAGACAGAAGGGCTCTGCATTTCGCGGCCAACATGGGCCACGACAGCATCGTCAGACTCCTCATTGAAAAAGGTTCCGACGTAGACTTCAAGGTAAAAATCGGCACCCTCTCTTTTGATCGTTCGAGTGGAAATGCGCGTAAGCTCGACTCACTTTTCTGTTTCTTCGTCAGGATCGCGAATTATACACCCCGCTGCACGCGGCCTCGGCTTCCGGGAAGGTCGAATGTGCGCGGATATTAATCGAAACCAGGGCGGACATCGAGGCGAAGAACGTCTACGGGAATACGCCGCTACACATCGCCTGCTTGAATGGGCACGCCGACGTAGTTACGGAGCTTTTGAATTGCGGCGCGAACATAGGTAACGTCAGACGCGCCGCAGCCGCGTTCTTCCAGTAAAGGTTCTTTGCGCGCGAGAAGCGCAAAGGCGCTAATCATTTTTATCCCCCAAACAGAAGCGATAAATTACCGAGGCCAGACGCCGCTTCACATCGCTGCAGCCAGAACTTTCAGCGTCGATTGTCTGGAAACATTGCTTCGAGCCGGAGCTTGTATAAATGTCCAATCCGAGGATGGACGCACTCCGCTGCACATGACGGCGATTCACCGACGATTCACCCGCTCGAAAAGCCTCTTGGACGCCGGAGCTTATCCCGATATCAAGGACAAAAATGGGAATACCGCTCTTCACATAGCCGCATGGTACGTTCTAATCAGGGAATAAGGTGACGTTGTATTTCCAGTAACAGTCCGTGGAAACACTGAACATTAAACATTGATGAATTCGTTTCGTTTCTCGCGAAGGTTCGGTCACGAATGTTTGACAACGACGCTCTTGGAGTACGGAGCGTCTCCCGCATCGCGTAATACGGAGCAGCGGACGCCGCTCCACTTGAGTTGTCTAGGGGGTCACATAGAGGTAGATGGAAATGCGTACAAAGTATTTACAGTAAGAAATGCGGTCCTGATAAGATAACGCGAAATTTTGATCAGGTTTGCAGGAAGTTGTTACAAGTCGACAGTCGCCGAATCGACTCGAGGGACATCGGAGGACGCACGCCGTTACATTTAGCAGCTTTTAAGGTAAGAGAGTAACGTTGTAAAATCTCGGGCCTACATTATCGAATACCGGGACACCGATGACAAGCTCTAAAACGTGCTCAGGGTTCCGTCGATTGCCTGGATCTCTTGCTCTCCAGCGGAGCGAACTTTCGGCTGACGGACAATGACAACAGACTAGCACTTCATTACGCCGCGAGCCAAGGTCACTATCTTTGCGTCTTCACCCTGGTCGGCTTTGGAAGCGATTCCAACGCTCAAGACTTGAACGACGCGTCGCCTTTGCACCTCGCCGCAGCCGCTTCGAACCCCACGGACAGCGGCGCGCAGTCAGTATCATTCAGAACTTTCAAGGAGTTTAGTTCCTTCTGAAGAACATTTCAAAGAGAAACTTCTCATTCGATCGTTTCAGATGCGTGCAGTATTTGCTGAAGCACAGAGCGGATCCTTGTTTGCGGGACAAACGTGGTTTCACCGCGATTCATTACGCGGTCGCCGGGGGCAACCAGCCGGCCCTGGAGGCGCTTTTACAAGCGTCACCGATAGGCAACTCTGCGACCGTGTCATCCAACTCCAATTCGAGCAACGCCGAGGATGATCCTCTCGAACCTACGCTCACTCCGTTGCATCTTGCGGTGAGTCTGTAGAATTACCGGCCGATCGCTGCACAATTGGTATCGAATATCGTTTCCCTTGCATTCGTCTGTGATATCGTCAACTTGTGAACGTATTTGCTCGACTTCTTTAGGCGTACCACGGTCACGCGGAGATTCTGAGGTTACTGCTGCCTCTCTTTCCCAGTACGAACATTCAAGAAGACACCGGGAAGACTCCGTTGGATCTCGCTTCGTATCAAGGTCACAAACAGTGTGTGCAGCTGTTGTTGAAGCACGGAGCGTTGGCCTCGGTTCAGGTAATCATCTACTTTTCTTCCGCTTGATGAGCTGGCGCGCTGAATCGGTAGCGTAACGACTTGTTCAACGTCTCTTCAAGGATTCCGTCACGAAACGAACTCCCGTGCATTGTGCCGCCGCAGCCGGACACACGGATTGTCTGCTACTGCTTCTGGAGAATACCGAGGATCGCACGGTGGTCGATCGTCGGGACGCGAAACAACGGACCGCGCTGACGTTGGCAGTGGCGAACAGCAATCTCGAATGCGCGACTTTATTGCTGAAGTTTGGAGCCGATTGCAATCTGGCCGACGTGAACAAGCACACGCCGCTCTTCCGCGCCGTGGTCCAGGAGCACAATCATCAATTGGTCGAGCTGCTCTTGGCGCACAACGCGTGCGTCGCCGCACAGGACATTTACGGGAAGACTCCGCTGCACTTGGCGGCCGCTTGTGGCCGGTGAGGGTTCTCTCATCTACGTGGCGCATAAGCTTTGTGTTCGTGTCGAATTTTAAAATCGTGCTTTTCCCTCTCCAGCTTGGAAGCATTGGCCGCATTGGTCAAAGCCGATCCCAAGGCAGCTACTTTGAAGGACGAACAAGGCTGCACGGTGCTGCACTGGGCCTGTTACGACGGAAACGCAAACTGCGTTGAATATCTGTTGGAGCAGAACGTTGTGGATTCGCTCGAAGGTGAATGTCGTATTCTCGCATGGCCGTGCTCTCTTGATATTTCGATTAGATCCTCACGAATTTCCCTTTTCACAGGCAATCCATTCTCCGCCGTTCACTGTGCGGTGTACCAGGGGTCGGCGCACTGTTTGGAGCTTCTGATCAACAAATTCGGAGGGCAAGCGGTGGCCGCGCCGCGCGATTCTCCCGGCGGGCGTCTTCCGCTGCACGTGGCAGCGAGCGCGGGTTCCGTCGAATGTGCTCGTCTGATTTTGAGCGCCGTCGGTCCGGACATGGCTGGTCTCGAGGCGCCCGATTATACCGGGCGAACGCCGTTGCTCAGCGCGGCGATCACGGGTCAATGCAACGTCATAGGTGAGCCTCCAATTTCTTTATTCATTGATTGGGACGAAGGCGCGCTTCCACAAGATGCGGCATTATGTCGACCGTCATGCTTCAGCGAAGATTTACTCATTTTTCAGAATTGCTCTTGGAATGGAAGGCGAATATCCGCGCGGTTGATTCCAATGGAAACACGGCGCTGCACTTGGCCTGTCAAAGGCGTCAGTCCGCCGCCGCTTCGTTTCTGTTGGATCACATCAACAATCTCGGCTTTGGCACGGATAATTCTCAGCAACAGCGCACGTCCGTTATCAATATGGTGAATAAGCAGCAGAGAACTCCATTGCACTTGGCGGCGAGAAACGGACTCGTAACGGTAGGCAATCAGTTGTATGACATGTGTCCTTCTTCGGGAGCTTCTTCCTTCCGTATTCAGTCTCCTCGTTGCTGCACTGACCGGAGCAGCGTATCGAAACGTTATCCAACGACGTCGCAACGCATCCTTGTCATTCTTCAGATCACCCGTCGCCTGCTGCAACTCGGAGCGAGCGTAGTTGCCGTGGATGCCGAAGGACTGACTCCCGCGCTCGCGTGTGCCCCGAATCCCGCCGTAGCTCGTTGTTTGGCGACCATTCTCGCTGCTCACGGTGAGTACTTTTGCGCGACTATTTTTTCCTCGTACTTCATCGCCGGACCGATTCTAATCGCGAGTCGCCGCGCTCGAACTCTTCCAGGTCAAAATTGGGAGGCGGCGAAACAATCGCAGTCCATCCAACAGACCTCGGAGGTGTACTTAAACGGCAGAACTGGCGATTCCCAGCACAGTTCAGACTCTGAGTTTTACTGACGGCAGGTGTCACGCTTAGAGTGTCAAGCGTTTCAAAATATAAGTGTTAATTCGACGCGCGGCAACGTTGACGCCGCTAGAGTCCTCTGGACGAGCTGTTGGCTTTTCTCGGTTTTAGTGTAGCGCCGTCGAACGTAGTTAGGGTATTCGTTAATCAAATTCGCAGGACGTTTCGTTTTTGGATAAATACGCGAAAATCCGAGGGACGAACGCTTGTCTCTCTTCGAAATAGTCGACGATGGAGTGGCGATCGAGTCAATTCCGCTAGCTTAGCCACCCTCCCTCGATTAGTGTATATCGAATTGCAATCTCGACAATACGACACGAGTCTTTACAGAGTTAACAATTTTTCTAGAGACGATTAGTTCTAGCGCTGCCGAAGACGGTTACCGACGAGCGTAGATAGCGCGATTAATTGAACCACAAATGCCTGAAGTACCGAAAAGCTTTACATCCCGGGCAGGCGATTAATTTTTTTTCACTTATAGTTGAATCTTCTGTAATTAAATCGGAGTAAGGCAATCGTGGGGAAAAAAGTAGACAAAAAGAGTCGTATAATGGGTCCGTGTTTCGCGAAATCAGTCGGCGTAATTTGTTCTATCATGTGAATAGGCTTATAGTTACCGAAGATTCGTCTGTAACTCAGAGAGAATACTCAATTTGTTTTTATCGCAGCGAGGCGAAGGAAACGCGCCTGTTCTGTTTACCGCGATGCATTAGTGCAATTATCAGTAATAACTAGACAAAATACAAAATTGTAATTATATCAACTCAACTATTCCGTATCCCCTCTTATTATATCTTAACTAGAAGAACGATATGATCAATACAATTTGCAATATCGTCGCATCAATAGTTGAAATGTCGACTGGTGGTATTGATATCGTCAATACTCGAAAGAAAAGCAAAAGCGACCGACCTCAAGAAACGTTATGTATCGTCTACATCAGTGATGTATATATTGTGTTCTTTCTTTTTCTATCGATATTGGAGCCAATTAGGTGTAAAGGTATACATGTATTATAATATTTAGGAGGTATATTTGCAAAGACGAACCGTTACTATAGTGTGGTTTGCGTTCGGTTTAAAATAGATACGTTCTTTTTATACCAACTGTTGCTGAAAACAAGCCGAGATACGGCGCAAAAGGAATTCAGCTCTTGTCGCGTCTAAAAATGCCATGAGCAGAGCAAAGTGGAGTCCACCATTTACTCTCTAATTTCTTATTCTACAAATAGAACAATGCAACTTTTTTGCCATGAAATTAAATGGCATTCGGCTAATAATAGCTCCGCACGAGTCGCAACTGTGGACGATCGTACGATCGTAAAGACGATTGACTCGCGATTGCTATTTGTTATACAGAGAGAGGTCTCTGTAAAGGCGTTTGCAATACGTATTATTGTTACAGTTATTTTTTAATTCAGTGCTGGGTTACGTGATCCTTCGGGAAGTGAAATTCTCTCTTTGCCCACTCGCGCTAACGAATTGCAGCCTCCTTTTCCGTACTCGTACTTCGTTTTCCGTAACGCACAAAGACGAACTTGTAGCTAACTAAAGAAACTTTTCGTCTCCCCGAAGCCACGTTACCCAGCCTTGCTTCAATCAATTGCATTTATTAACTTTACGGCGTGTCTAACATCTTCTGATGTTATTCGCTTCGCGTCATTGCAATTCCGTTTGACTGAATGAACTCGCGCGAATCTCGAGCGTTAGCTTGTACATAAGTAAGTAATTTTTGTTTCACACACCTGCAAGTCGGCTCTTCGTGATTACGTGGCGAGTGCAATTTTTAGTATTTACGCGTAATTTTCCGTCGCAAGACTCGATGCGGAGTTTCGCGCTAATAGAAGTAGTAATATACGTTACACGCGATAATGGGACACGCGTACAGTCGATATAACAAGGATCCCGGAGCCGGCGAACGCGTCACTCGAGGATAGAGCGATCAGTTTCTTTTTCTACTCACCAAGAAAGTCTTTATCGAGTATTCGTACGTAATTGTAAATACCTACCGCGGCTCGAGCGCTGCTGTAAATAATCATGTATCGACCAAGGAAAAAGATACCAATGATACGAACGGAGAGCTATTTTCTTAGATGCAACATCGCGACGATGTTCGAATCGCGCCCGCTGAATGAATTTTGAAAGTGTGAAAGACTGGCAAGAATTCTTCGAGAGCGTTAGTTAGCCGTGAGACTGTGGAAGGAGCGATTGCGTATGCCCTGGAATTTGATGTTGGTATCCTTATCGCTAGAGCCTCTTATTTGTTTCTCGTGCCAATTCGATTTGTGATTAATTCGAGCGATCTCTACATCCCGGGTGGCACTTTTGTATCGTTCCAAAAATGCGTGGAAAGGAGAGATCCGCAGCGGTACGGTTCAGTTCGCGAGTTCTCCGAGATAGCAAACGTAATACGGTGCGAACAGGCGGAGCTAGTAAAATCTTTCTAGGCCGAATTAACGAAAAACTTCGCGTGGGCGAGACTTGGCGTGGGTTCGTCACTTGCCGATCGATTTCGTTAGGAATCGACTCCGTAGTATTTCTCGATAAGAGACGACTCGCGTACTAGGATTACGGGTTTTGCTGTTGATTTCTCTCTCTCTCTCTCTCTCTTCCTCTCTCTCTCGCTCTCTCCCCCTCTCTCTCTCGCTCTATCTTGATCTTTTTTTTTGATACGTATCATACGTATGTACAGGGTGTAGCATAATTATGCTCAGTGCGAACAGACGAGCGAGTGTTGGCGAATCGAGCAAATTACGCGACAACCTACTCGGCAATTAATGCAATTATGTAAAAATAACAGCGCGTTACATATGCGCGTTCTTTTAAGTAAAAATGACTGTTAATGAAAAAAATAATAAATTGCTACTCACAGTTTTTCTACAACTTGTACCCGCTTTTCAATTCGACCTAACTACGTATATCCTTCCATCGTCAACTATAAAATCGAATATGCATTGTTTTTGGCTGTCTCTCGGATTTCTGATCGCCCAGAATCTAATTTACCCCATCGTCTAATCACACCGAGGAAGTGATTCATTGGTGTCATTGGTACCGTTTGGCACGAATGTTCTCGCGATATGAACGTTAACGGAAAAAGGATTACTCAGCTGTTAACGACACGAAGCACTTTACGTTTTACTGCAACAGAGATCCGTTTAATTTCTCGTTTCAGCGCGGAGTTTCATCACGCCATTTCGGCAATTATCACATATTTCGGAAGGCGTTACGTAGCGTCTACGTAATCGGGGAGGTCCTTTGCGAAATTTCCCCGATGAACTAAAACTAATTTGCCATTGTACAAAGAATATTTACAGTGTCCGCGTCGACGCGATATAAGTCCGTCGAACGGATAAATTTCACTCGAGTCCGTCGTTAGTGTGGACGTCGAGTGCGTCGCGTACTCGTGCACGACTACGTTAGCGTGCCAATGAAAATTATAAAACCTAAAATCAGCTTTATAAGAAGAATACGTAACAATTCGTACATGTAATAAGATACTTTAAAGAGGCATCATATACCTTTCTTATCCTATATTGTAATACTGATATGTTTCCGATAGACCTCGAGAGCTGCGCGGAACCTCGCGGTGGACGTCGTCATCGTACAAGAGAGATGAGGGTTCTCTTTATTTCTCCTCCTCTTTAAAATAGCGGCTTTTTATATACATGGAAATACCAAGCGCTTCTAAAGGATGAGATTTGCCCAAACTCTCCATTGCATTCGGCTTGGTGCGCGCTTTGCGAACAATCGAACACGGTCTTCCAATGTCGAGGAACTCTTGTAATGCGAACAGGAGAGAAGGAAAAGTCGGGCCGGTCGGTCGTGGTCGTAAAATGTAAATGGAGTTTCCTTAAAAAAAAGAAGTAGGCAATCAGCCGACCGCTGGAGCGAATATTCCGCGAGAAACCGCCGCAATCGGCGGAAGACCGAATCATTAGCCGACGCAATAGCGACGGTCATTTATTTCAGTGTCGCCGGTCTGGAGTTGATTGAAGCAGAGAGCGATCACCTCTCTCGATGGCCTTTCCAAGGCTAATTGTGAAAACCCTCGTTCGAGATCTTTCAAAACTCTTCCCTTCACGTCGCATCCTAAAGTTCCCTCGTGGAAGGCGAAGCGCCACCCTCTTTGGACGAGACTTCCTCTTCAAGGGAGGAAGACGCTCGTCGTCGGTGGCATGGATTCTGCCGCGCAAAATGCGGCGGCTTTCAAAGTCAACAGGGCGTTCGATACGAACCTACCCGTCTTCCTCCTGTTGTTCTTCTTCCTCCCGAGCAGCTTCATACGCACCTATCGTCTCGAATCGCGGTTCCACCCGTACGAGAGCAAAACATCCCGCATCAGAGCAGAATTTTCTCCTTAAAGGTAAACCTGCTCGACGGAAGCGAAATTCTTGTCTTCATGGTCTCTACTGCTCTTCCTTTCGGTGGTGTCGGCGACCTTCCGAGGATTCTCCGAGGACACGTCGAGGCCCAGATTGTCGTAGACGTAGACGTTCGTCCACTGCGATATCGTGGGCAGCGTCGCGTCCGACAGCTTCTCCTCGGATTGGCCGGCGACCTTCTTCTGATGCACCGGCGCCGTCTTGGCCGGCGATTCCTCGTCGACGAGGTCTTTGGCGCCGTTCGAGAACCTCCTCTCGATTTCGTCGAGGCTGCGTCCTCGGGTCTCCGGGAGGATGGTCAGCGCGAAGACCGCCCCGAGGAAACTCGCCCCGCTGAAGGCCCACATGGTCGCTTGCAGGCCCACGGTCGTGCTGACGTCGGGGTAGACCTTAATGGCCGCGAATGTCATTAGCTGAGCGAAACCCGTCGTTAAGCCGCTCAGAGCGCCTCGGAATCTCAGCGGGTAGAGCTCGGACGTCATCACCCACGGCAGGGTCAGGTAACCGATCATCGAGAAGCCCACGTGACAGGCGACGCACATCAGCGGCACCCACGAGGGCGAGGCGATCCTGAAACGAGAGTCGTTTCGTTCGGGGTCGCGTTCGTCAGACGCGAGAGCGATGCGTTAAGAATTCCTGCGAATTATTTTCACAGATTCCGAGTTTCCTGTCAGAATCCACGAGAATCTATATGTCAGTTTTTCAATACGGGTCGCAGATACGTTTCCGCGATGTATCCGCTGCTTTGCAATATTGCAGAAAGCTCCCCGCAACGTATCCGAAGGTTTGAGATGCTGTATGGAAACTGACCTGATGGACATGGCGACGCCTCCGGCCGAGACGGCCATCCCCAAGCCGCTGATGCACGCCAGGGTCCTACGACCGAGCACCCTGGCCAGTCCGGCGCCGAGGATCGCGGCGAACAACCTGACGGCGCCTATGCCGACGCTGCCGACGTACGTGTCGATGGTGACGCCGATGTCCTCGAGCACGGTGACGGCGTAGAACAGCACGATGTAAATACCGCAGAGCTGTTGCAGGGCGAAGAAGGCGAAGAGGACGAGGAACGGCTTCCAGACGCTCGGCTCGTGGAGCGCCTTGAAGAGGCTGGTCTTCTTCTTCTCCACCTGCTGAACGTTCGTCGCGCACAGCTCGCGGTGCTCCAGCTCCGTGGTCGTGCCGGGGCCGCGCAGCCAGAGCAGCGCTTCCTTGGCTTCTTCGAGGCGACCCTTGGCTGCCAGCCACGACGGCGACTCGGGAATGAGCCTGCGTTGGGAAGATATTTCTCTCGACACTCGGAAGAGGTCTTCGTCTACGAGACGCGATCGTTCTCCTCATCTGCATTTAATTGAATTCAACCCTCTCGGGACGTCGCGAAGACGGTAAACAGCAGCAATCTCGATAACATCGCCAAACGAATCCCGGCTTCCTCGCGTTTCACCCCCCCCCCCCCCTCCCCACCCACCCCCACCCCGTAATTCTTACCGACACAGAGCCAAGGAGAGAATAGCGGGACCGATGCTGATAGCCGCAGTCCTCTGCCACGACGTGACGGTCCCCAGTGTGTAGACCATGAGGACGCCGAAGGAGACCAGCGCCGGACCCGAGCTCGCCAGCCAGCCTCTCTGATGAGGAGCCGCGGCCTGGGTGAAATGATCGGTCAAATTTCCTCCCCCCGAACAACGTCGACAAACTCGAAGAGAAGCAACGCCGGCATACTTCGCTGACGTAGAGGTACAATCCGTTCGCCATTCCCGTGCCGAGGCCGCTGACGAATCTACCGACGTACAGCATCGGCACGTTCGTCGACAGGGCGATGAGGAGCCACCCCATGAAGTGGGGAAAGGTGGCGAGCGCCACGGCCGATCTCCTACCGCAAAACTCGGCGACGAGACCGGCCAGCAGCGCGCCGATCGGATTGGAAATGACTCCGAGCGCGGCGGTCCAGGACGCCTCGGAAATCGTGGCGAATTCGGACTCCAAGAGTTTCGGCACGAGGACGGCGCTGAATCCTTGAGAGAGTCCCACGGATATCTGGCCCGTGTGAACCGCCAGTCCGGCGAGGATCTGGGGGAGAGTACGAAGGTCCCGTCAGCGCGGCGACCGGGGGGGGTGTCGACAAAGAAATTCAATTAAGTCCACGAGCCTGGAGCCGCGGGATATCGACCTCCGCGCCAATATCGATTCGCTTATTTCCGCGCGACTTGAACTTGTGCCGGCGAACGACGGCATTTGGCGCCTCGAGACAAAAACGTGGGCGTGACTTTCTATACGTATGTATGAAATAGTGGATATACACAGGTATCCACTACGCTCGGGCCGCGAGCCAAGGACCGAAATACTCCGGACGCGAAATTGACGGAAGAAAATACGATTTCGCGGGGTGACGCGTGTATTGCGCGTCTTTTCCCTTTGTCAACACTGCTGTCGTGTTATCGGTGGACGAGTTTTCACCGCTGACTCGGACGGAAGATTAACGCATCCGAAGGTGCAATAAAGGCGAAGCTGTGAGAAATTCAGGGGCCCCGAGAGATACCACCGGAAGATACTTCCCGCCTTATCGAACATGTACGAAAGATTGGGCACACTGCGACGCTCCGTTTTTTTGTCCCCTTTCGGTCGACAACTTCGTCTATATCGCAACTCGGCGCGAATAACGGCCGAATTAATTTTGACGAAACGATCGACTTACACCCTTCGCGTCTCCCGCGTAGAGAATTCTCCACCAGAATTTCCCCCGGGCGATCATGCTGCCGCCGATGCACGCGGCTGGGTGCTGCTGCTGAAAAATAAAAGTACAAAGAATTGTAATCGGCCGTACATAAAGCGGTCAAGAATAAATCCTCACGGAGAACGACTCGTGTACCCGTCATCGCCTCCTTCGACTTTGAATCGCCCGAGCGATTCGGTCTCAAAATGAAAAAAATATTCATTTTTGAATTCAATTTCTAATCTGCGCACATATTCGATATCACGCGAAAAAGAAAATATCCGGAAAAATAGTTACTCGCTGAGAGTTATAGATGCGTTTCTCTCTGCAACATTGTGATGTCATCGAAACACCAGAGAGACGCACTTATGCTAAGTTGCGAGTGTGAGAGAGATAGACTCACAGAGCACGGATGACGTAGCTGCATTTCAAAATGTCGTTTTCCAGCTCAGGTAAGGCCGAAAATAAAGAATGCAAAAACACGCGATACATAATTTTGCCCACATTTTTCGAATCTGCGATAAAAAAACTGCTTGAAGACCAAATTCATTCCTATCCAACGTATTCTAAAAAAGTTGAGTAGGCTGAAAAAAGACCGAGAATATATCGTGGTTCGCGGTTAGAACTTAGGTTCATCCAGGTGAGTCGAAAATACGCTTAACGTTAGCAAGTTAGAGTGAATTAAAAACAAGAGTAAGGCTGATATTTGACGACAGAGGACTAAAAAGAATACAGGCTCTCTGAAGGCTAACAGGAGAGCGATAATTTCGACTCGGCACCCGCCTCGAGTTGCCGCAACGCGAATCCTCCTTCCGCAGCGCGCAGGAGATTCGTCGCAACCGCAACTACCGCGGTTTTTATTGCCTAAACGTTGCGTCTCGTTTCCTGACCGACGCAACGGGACGATTACGGGAGCCCGCGGCGACGCTCGTCTCGTTCGGCTTTGGCGTAATTGCGCGCGGGCTCTCCTCCGTCTCGGCCCTCTCTACGCTCGGGATTAAACGATATGGAGGTTTAAAAAGGACGACGCCGTACCGGGATGATTGTTGAGTCACGCGCGGTCACGGGTCGCGTCACGTGACGTGAACTCTGATGCACTCGCGTATGCGGGGCTCCGGTGCGGTGCGATTAAATTAGAGGTGGAGTACCGGGCGCGCCCGTAATTGCAAATGACCGCGTTTTATTCGGAACGCGTTGGAGGAGCGCGCGCGATATCTCAAAGGGAATTATGATGCTGCAAACGTAATGCGAAGTCGCGGTGAGTCACCGCATCGACGCTGGGAGTTGTGCGGAACGCGTAAATCCTATCCGATCGGATTATTCGGATCGTCTTTCATTCGTAGGCGAGTTCTCCCGCGGAATAATCGTCGGTGCGACGAGGTATGTTACTACTGCGTACGACGGATCGGCCGATGGAAGCCCCTGCGGACAGGCAGCAACCGTGCACCGGTGCATACGCTTCTCACGATGCTCAGGCGCCGCGAGAAGGAATCTCGGGACGACCGAATCGCTCCTGCATCCTCGCGAACGCCGGCGTCGTTGGCCGATATGTAAATGGAGCGATCCGGTATCGGCGCGACGCGCAAAAATTTACCGATGCTTATTTCGATCGGCGATGCCCGCCCGTCTCTCGGGTCGAGCGTGTCGTTGTCAAGGTCTCGCGACGTCGACTGGAATAATTGCTATCGCGATCGCTGCGTATACCGTTGTAGTAGATCATGAGCGATCGCAGAAAACGTGACTCACACGGCGGAGCGACGGTCGATTGTAATGGAATTTTCGCGATTTTTCGCGCGCCGGTTTGGTGGCGGGAGGGTTGCGCGACGCCTGTTCAGCTTGTTCAGAGGATCCGATTAAATCCGATTCAAACTTGTTCACTTCATCAATCGGTCAAAATCCGATTTCTGTCTTATTGTTAGTATTTTCCTATTTGAACCTATTTCTTGTTGTTAGTTGAGAAATATCGATGGGTTTGTATTGGAAAATTCCAATTCCTACTTCAAATATTTGTAGGACTTAATCGGGAAATAGTAATCGCTCTGAAACGCACACAGAGTCTATCAGATTCAATATTGACCATTCCGATTCGACCTCAATAATAATAAAACGGTATTATAGTAATCAAAAATATTTTTATCACGTCAAATTAAACGTCTTCCACTTTTTCACCATTCCGTCTGATTTGCATAAACTAGGATAGGACCGATTATTTCCTATTGCCACATAATTCCACTTCGATTGTATGTATAAAGATGAGTGGGGTCCGGACCAATTTATTCCAATTTGAAAAAAATGAATCGGAAAATAATGTTCAAATTGGAAATTGCCAGGACAAAAATCGGATTTGTTCCGATTTGTTTGACTCTAATCGGTCTCACTCGGATCCTTTAAGCAGGGCATAACGCGCTGCGAGAACAGGCGTTCGCCAAGTTCCCTCGACTTCCGGTGAAGAGAGGTTCGTACGTATCTGCACGGAAAAAAATATGAAATCGAAGCAGTTAGAAAGTTTGTGGTAAATTTCGGGACAAGGTTAACTCATCATTACGATAATTACAGTTTTAGTGAAAATTATAATAAAACTTGTAGAAGCTGCAAGCGTTACTGTAATTTTTACTAAAATCGTAGTTATCGTAACAATAAATAGGCCTTGTCACGAAATTTATCACAAATTTAGTAAATGCTATGATTTATTTATTTCTTTTTCTGTGGTGAAGTAGCTATCATCGAGGTGATTTCGAAGCGGAAAACAGGGCATATCAGATTACTAAACAGAGATGCAAACATTTTAAAGAACAGCCCCATTCATTTGAACTATTTAGTTCAAATCCTCGGATTTTCTTGTCTCCCCGTATTTTCGAACGCTTCTCGGAGTCGAAATCTCGGCTACACTTCATCGACTAAAGTCTCATCAGCGTTAACCTCGACTCTGGATCACGCTAATGTATCGACCATTCCGACGAGGGGAGGGGAAAGGATTAGGCCGTATTAAAAAATGAATGGAATCCCTTGTCGCGGTCCCCTTATCATATCGTACGCGAATAGGTAAACGACCCGGCGTCACGTGCTTACGCGGTGCGTGACTCGATAGTAGTGCCGCGTGTGCGTCGGGATGTGTAATGAGACGAGCGAGAGGCCGTCTCGTTACGGACGTACGATTCCACGGCAAGATCCCCCCCGCCGCGCGTATCAATTTTAATTTCTCTTCGGGCTCTTTATACTCTCGCGGCTGTCGAATAGAAGTTCTCTTCCCCTGCGAGAAGTCACCACGGAAGACGTGTGCATACGTATGTATGTATGCATAATGATATCGAAGGATAGTTACGTTCATCCGAAGAATTAAACGATAACTAAAGCGTATCGCGACGCCGCTTGCAGAATGGGCCTACTGTGCAATTGACATTCTTCGGCCTTCGGCGATCTACGTTGGCGCTTGGCGACACGCGGTGTGCGCTCCGAGGGGGAACATAGATCTTAACGGATCGGAATAATTATGCGCGCTCTCGCTTAAGATCGACGACAAATACAGCGCGATCGGCCCATTCTGAAATAAAATCGGCGCGCGGTATAACGCGGCTTATCTCGAAGGGAGGGAATGGTAGATACGGTCGCCCGCACTGAGGGGAAAGGTCTAGTTGAATAAGGACCCGATAGAAAAATTTAGTTGAGATAAATGGGAATTTATTCACATCGAACAAAAGTTTATTCGAATCAAATTAATGTCTTGCGTATCTCTTTTTAACCGAGTACGAACCTGCTAACCTAGTAGAATATTTATTTGTTTCAAACAGACTTTTGTTCTTTGTGAATAAATTCTTATTTGTATGAAATACATTTTTGCGTTTGTTTCGTATTCAGCTAGATCTTTTCCCTGGGTGCACGCGGAAAGACTGATATCAGAAATTGTACTGTATTTGCAATGAAAGATGCTCCTACTGTGTGCTGAGAATAATTTTTTTAGACACTAGTACATTTCAATGTACACTATCACGATTTAATGTTTTCAAATAGAATCTTATGTCATTAGGCGGAAATCCGAGGTTTTTTCAGACTGTGTTTAATTAGGTGGTAGCACGAGGTATGGTGGGAGGACCTAAACACAGTCTTAAAAATCTGAGGATTTCAGCCGAATGAAAGGTGCCGCATGGGAGTTAGCTTCACGCTGTGGCGGCTTTCTTGGTAGTAAAACGGCGGTGAGTTACTATATAAGAGGACCACAGAGCGTCTAAGGCAGGAGTCGGCCTCTCCTTACTGACGAGTCCACGGGCCGACTCCAGGACGAAACGCCACAGCGAACCGAAGACTGCGGTTGAGCTGTGGCGTAGGTTGTCCTTATAACTGGACAGCAACTTTTCTACGCAGAGTCTGGTCATACTGTCTCTTAACTGTGGGTCAGAGCAAGTATCCGGATGGCCAGACAGTAAATTGAAAACAATATCACCGAATGATGAAGTGGAAGAGACCGTTTTAATATCATCCACTACGGTGGTGACTTCATTAGCTAGAGATTTCTCCGTCTCGGAGGAGAAACACTATACCAAGAGTTCTTCACCAGGAGATAGTTTCACTGTTACCATCAATGGGGCTTCTCTTTAAACGAAACAAAATCAGAGGCAGTGTTCTTCTCGCGTAGGAACATACCCCCCGACGTATTAACAGTACGCACTCACCGGATCCCATGGAAAAATTCAGCCAAATACCTGGGAGTTATCCTCGACAGGAAACTCGGTTGGTTGAAACAGATCACCGTTGTGAGAAGCAAAGCTATAGGAGCATACGTCTCCCTCAAACCCTTTTTCAATAATAAAGACATCTCTCAACAAACGAAAGTCAGAGCTTTCAATGCCATAATCAGGTGCCTATGCACCTACGCTATCCCCGTCTGGAGCTCAACCTCTCCACCCAAATTCCAAAGGATATAGGGTCTATATATGAAACTTCTTCGTGGCTCACTAAACACTCCTTGGTTCATTAGGAACAAACAATTACTACAAGAGACCGGCCTCCCCCCTCTCCACGAGGCAGCAATAAAACTTGCTACAAATCTCCGTAACTCTGTAAAGAATCACTCAAACCCCTCCATCCAAGCTAAATAATGCATCGTTTATAGGTCTCGTCGCATCCCAAATGATCCGGCTCTTCGATGTCACGGCGTCCAACGCAGTTCTCGCGTCCTCAGGTGATTCTATCATCGATTAGCAGCTACTTTCCCGATTCAGATTCAACTGCACGATCTCCGATCGGTAGCCAAAATAGCGAAGTTGGTATCGTAGCAGCTGACCAGAGATTACAGTCGAACCTGAGTCGTGGAACTCTGGTCCCAAATTAAAGATACTTCGAAATCTTTCGGAAGGCTGGATCTCGAGAAAAAGAAAAATCGCTACCCAAGGGAACGATAACGAATGATCAAACGCGCCGACAACGACTCATTCGCGGACGCACCGTCGTGTCTAAATTGCGCCTCGCACGACGACAACGGAGATAAGCCCATGCATACTTTCGCATCCACGTGCGAGCGCGTAAAACTGCAAACGTGCGATTCCCGTGATATTGAAGCGGGAACAAAGAGACTCGCCTCGATTCTTTCGGAAGGGGGCGGAAGGAGGAGTGGCACGATGAACTTGGGCTATATGAATAAAAGTAAAGATAATGCTTATGAGCACGAGATAGAAGAGCAAGTACTTCCAGCAAAAGGTAACAGGAGTAGCATTTCCTCTGTTTGGTATAGTTATTGATTGTCTCATACTGGCAAGCAGCTGATGCTATGGGTAATGAGTAAAAGATTAGCACATATCCAGAGCAATTGGTAATGGCGATAGTAGAGCTTAAGAAATTATAATATTAGCTAGCCGCTCTACATTTTCTTCTCCGGATTGAAATAAACTCTTTAAATCATTAACTTGTGACGAGAGGCGCGGCTCATGATATTGAACTTTTCTCAATTACACTATTCCACAGCCATGGTAAGATGATAGAAACTGAAAATGACCTCGCTAAGATGAATACTAACATAAGGTACCCAGTGCGGTTATTGACCTTAAAGAGACAAGATTCTCATATATCTGAAATCTCGAATGTTCATTCGAACGAGAAATTTCAACTTTAAGAAATCATGGCCAGTGTTGAGCTTATTGATCACTAGATCCATAGAGACATTTTTGCGAACTGGGCGACTATCAAAAATAAAGTAATCAGTAAACTCAACAGAGGCCATGGTCTTTGAAAAAGTTAAAATTTTTCGTTCAAAGGAATGTTCGGAACTTCAGGCACGTAAATTCTCGGTCACCGTGACACACCTGTACCTCTTTCAATTTAATGCATTTCTTGTCGAATGGTATCAATGACTGTCGAATGACAGAAACCGTATTGTTTACCCTATTCTTCGCGGATAAGTTCACGTTTAATGGAGCGCATGTGTTTTGAAAGATGTGCTTGTAGTTGAAAGTGAAGGTTCACTTTTGTGAATATGAAATGCTTGTACCCAACATGAGCAAATCTGCAGCTCTAATGGAATTTGCTTCTCACTCATAAGTAAAAGGCTTTGTTTCTATTTTTATTCTTATCGTTAAAAGGACTTGCTTAAAATTTTTTAAGGATAAGGTAATACCTACTTGTTTTTATCCATACAACCCATTGTCATTTAAATTTATGTTAATCGTCGAACGGGCTTTTTTTTTTATCGTCGGGCGCACGCACGGCCGCGGTTTACGACCGAATTCGGTCGGTTCGCCGAACAATTGCATGTGCGCGCACTAGTAATGTAACGCGCGGGGCGGTAGATTCGCGCTCGCCTATAATAGGCGCGCGGATCGGCGAAAACATTCCGAGCGGACGAGCGTTTTTATCGAGTAGGTGTTCGAAGTAAAATTTTACGCGCGTACCTCGCGGCGGAAGCGTGCGTAGTACGAATTCATCCGCTGACGGAGTTTGATTTGGCAGGGTTAATTACAGGGTTAATAAGAAAATGAAGAAGAAGACGGAGAGAAAGATGAAGAAGAAGACAGAGAAGAGGAAAAAGAAGATGACGAAGAAGGTGATGAAGAGGATGATGAAGGGGATGATGAAGAAGACGACGAAGAAGTTGATGAAGAAGATGATGAAGAAGACGATAAAGATGACGAAGAAGAAGAAAAAGGAGGACGGAAAAGACGCGCGATAAGGGCGGCTGTGTCGGAAGGGAGAAAAGTCGCGATGCTCTTGCGACGCGATTGTTTACCGCGCAAGCGCCCGAGTATCGTATACTTTTCGCTATTTCTGTCGGTATAGCGAGCGCCGCGCCGTAATTATAGAGACGGGAATCGCGCGCGAAGTGCGCTGAAATCCACCGGGAAGAAGTGTCGGCAAAACCGCGACATTTTCGCGAACGGGGAGCGAAGAGTAAACGCGTCGTCGCTGTCAGACGTCACGACGCCCACGTCAAAGCGGAGCTTGACAGCGGTCCTCTATCGTTAACACGCACCTGTCAAATTCACCGAAAGCACTTTCTGGCGCGCCGTCTCCCCGGGCACGGGATGGGAACGCGATCTTCTCCGGCCCCGAGACGATCGAGAGATCCGAGAGAAGGAAATTCGCGAGGGGACATAAGAGTCCTTCCTTTCTTTCGCGGCGTTGCACTGGATTCCTTTACATCTTCCGACGAGAGTACGAGAGAACACCGGTCCGCGACTTTGTGAGGAACGATCGCGATTACTCTTTGGATTCCTCCGAATCGCGAGAATTCTCTGCCCCGATAATTTCCGCACGATTCGGCTCGATTAATCGCAGTCTGTACTTCCGAGGAGGATTCACCTCGTAACGGGCGTTCGATTTTTCCGCCCTTCTCCGCGACACGTGCGTCGACGATCGCGATCGATGCTGGCGCGGTGCAACCGCGGCGCGATATTCCTCGGTACTGAACCGTGCGCGCGAACGGCGCCGCATTTATATATCGGCGCCTTTCGAAACCGTCGGTCGCCCCGCGGTCGCGTGCCGTCTCGCTCGCACCGCGCGCGAATCGCGCGAGATATCCGCGAATAGATATTTCTCCCTCCGCGCCATCCCCTCATGATTCCTCTTTCCTTCGCTCTCCCCCCCCCCCTCTCTCTCTCTCTCTAACGTTCTTCGAAAAGTTGCCGGGAAACGCAGCGCGCATTTCCCGCGCGACTGATTCCGCGCCGCGATTGAGCGCGCGGAGCATTCCGGGTGCACCGCGGGGCGCGACGGATTTCGAACGTCTTATCTTCGGGGGCGCGCGTGTCGCAAGGGACGATCGCTTCGCGCGGGTGCGATTGTTCTATCGTCGTTGGACGCTTAATTGGGAGAGAGAGAGAGCGCGCGTATTTTACGGAAGAGGAAGCGCGGGTGATAAGGTGGAACAACACTGCGAGCTAATCGGATAAGAGCTCAGAGGCGCGCGTTCGAGTTAAGAATGAGCTTCCTTGTGCGATCGTTCGCTTCGTCTCGCGAAACGAAGGAAAAATCGCGCGTTTCGTCAATTTCAAAATCGTCAAAGCGGTACAATAGACCGCCCCAGATAAATTTGTACGATCCTCACGTCGTTCATATGAACTACAATAATTGACTGTTCGAAAGTTTTACACTGAGAAAAATAATCGGGTTAAAATGACAAAACGCATCTGGTTAAACGCGTTTAGTTATTCTAATAAAAAATACTGGTCAGTTGGACAAAATATCCAGTTATTCTAACCAAATGTTTCGTTATTCCAGTCAAACGTTTAGTCATTCGGATCAATAATTGGTCAATTTAACCAAACAGATGAAAGATCCGTATTTCACCAAACGATTTGGTTATTATCTTCAGGATTTTGGTTAGATTGACCATGTATTTTTCTCAGTGTGCGTTCATTTTGTCGCATGAGTTTAGAAAAATAATTGTTCTTCAAAAAATTGTTCAATTAACATTATAATGTTATTCAAACTAATCGCTGTATTTATTGCAGCAATATATTTACGAAAAATTTACAATACATTGAACAAATGTTTAGCGTTTTATTTAACATCATTTAATGACACAAATGTGCTCGTTTAATGACTCATAAAGCGCACAACTTCGACGCATCAGATGAGCCAACGATATTAAAAATGTCTGTATAATTTACGCACCTACATTTGTTTATCCGGGGCGATGCTTCCCTCCGCCGCGGCGTCAGTTCAATTTACGCACGCGTCGCGCCGTGACCGTTACCTAGCGGCGTGTTCCGCGAGGCAGGAAATGCCGCTGCGTGTGTAAAAGAAATATATTTTTCCCGCCACGTGCTCTATATCTAAATCGCACCGCGTTGTCGTCGATTCGGTTCACGGAGATTTCGCTGCTTTTTTCCCGAGCGATTTTGCCCGCCGACTTTTTACCGCCTTCCGTTATTGCGTTATACCTGCACGTTTAATTCGTTTCAATCGTCGCGATATAATTATACGAAAATACTTTTTCCTTCCCATTTCGTCCCGTCATTGTCGTCATTACCACGTCGATTTAATCGGACCCTATTCAACTTCTCCAATTTGCAATCTAGGAAAATAATTTATCGTGATTACACCGCTGTATATCGATGTCTCGTTTCATCCGGCGCGATATGTTTTTTCGAGAATTATTTTTAACTCTCGACAGATCGGATCGATCCGATCTTCGGTGGCTCGGATACCTCGTCGAAAGGCGCACCGCAGCCGGGGCTCGGCCCTGCATCGAGAGTGCCGCGGCGCGGCCCGGCGAGCGATTGTAAGCGCTCGAACTCGAAATGCAAACGCGGCGCGACGATAATAACCGATCGCAACAACAACAACGGCGACAACGCTCCGGCAAACGACCCTGACCTGCGTTAACGCGAAAACGAGAAACGCCCGCCGAAGCTAGCGTCCGCGGGTGGTGCCTTTGACCGAGATCTTCGCCATCGGCGGATCGAGAGGCTTTTGCCGAATGTCGTCCGCGAGCCTTGAATCTCCCTCCTGCCCCCCTCCCCGTACCCAATCGTCGCCCCCGCGAATGGATCTCGAACGCCGTCCAAAGTGGATCCATTCGAGGCGACAAGCGCGCCTCGTGTACCTATACCCTCCAAACGTCTATTCTCTTGTTTTCCCTTTTCTTTCGAAATAAAAGACCCGGCGCCGCGCGAATGATCGCCAAGCACTTTTAACGCGCGAGTGATCATTCTTCGGCGACATTTATTGCTCCTTGCGAACGAACGGCTCCACTGTTGCATTCGTAAGTTGAAAATATTTCGGACGATTGCCGACGTCCATACGTATTCGAAGAGTTTCGCGAAAAAGTGATATAAAATTGCCATTATCTCTGTAAGTAGGAACTTTTCGTCTATATCGAAATAGAACTCTTTTGTAGTCCAAGAAACGATCTTCAAAAAAGGTCAATACAATTGTTGCGCAAAGTTCGCAGTTGAGGAGATAATCGCCACTTCGTATCGCGCCGTCATCCTGGAGTCGCTCGATTTCCGCGGTACCCAGACAGCACAAGCCAGAAAACTGTCTTTAGTCATCCGTAGGCAGTGCGATGTCTCACTTTTTGATAACTCAGATTTCGAGTTATCCAGCAGTCGTCTTTTGGATAACGTGAAATCAAAGTTTGCAACAAGTGAGACATCAGACTGCCTACGGATGACTTCAAGATGACTTTTTGGATTGCGTTGACTGGGTAGCTACTCAGACGAGACGATTAACGTATAGCATCGTTAATCGCGACCGCAGCGACGAATTC
This sequence comes from Xiphydria camelus, assembly GCA_963678675.1. Taxonomy (NCBI): domain Eukaryota; kingdom Metazoa; phylum Arthropoda; class Insecta; order Hymenoptera; family Xiphydriidae; genus Xiphydria; species Xiphydria camelus. Next base: position 26,308,056 of record OY783195.1, on the reverse strand, counting down.
GCGCGTAACGCTTATCGAGAAAATGACGAAGAAAGGCGCCCGGATAGACAAATGTACGTAAATTGTACAACAACTTTAGATAGTATTGGCTCATCTGATGCATGAAGGTTGCGCGCTCTATGAGTCGTCAGTAAGCGAGCATATCTTTGTGATATGAAATAATTTCCCAATAATACGAATAAAATACTAAACGTGTACTCAATGTAAGCACAATATTTTATAAATATTTTGCTACGATCAATATAGAGGTTAATTCGAATCACATTGTAATGTAAATTTAATAATTTATTTAAGAATAGTTATTTTTTCAAAGTCATACGACAAAACGAACAAAGACTTTAGAAAACTCAATTATTGTAATTTGTACACCCAGGAAAGTAATTTAATTAATTTAATCGAAATACTGGAGATAATGACCAAACCCTTTGGTCAAATATGGATCCTCCATCTGTTCGGTTAAACTAACCAATTTTTCGTTAGAACAACTAAAACTTTGGTTGGAATAGCTAAACATTTGATTAAAATAACTTGACCTTTGGTTCAACTGACCAGTATTTTGGTCGGAATAACTAAACACGTTTAACTAGATGCGTTTTGTCTCATTCCAATCTAATTATTTTTCTCAGAGTGTGAATGTCGTGACGATCACAAGAATTTATCTGGGCGCCTATAGTGGATCCACTGGAGTGGAAGGTAATGCTATAATCCCGCCTGGAAAACAGTGGAGACGACAATCGTTCGCAGCGCGGTGTCCTCCGGATCCAGAGGTTTGCGCTCGCGATATTCTCGGGACGAATTCGGCGTCTCTATAAATAGCACATCGAGCGCGATGCATAATCAAAAGGAGCGTTGTCACGGGCAGGCTCCTCTCGGATGCTGCGCCGACATCGGCGACGAGCGCCAGCCGTGACGCAGGAGCAGAGCGCAGCCACTTGTGAAACTCCTCCACCGTATCACAACATCAACTCGCGCGTCCCGAGGGAGACTGGATCTCTCGCCGGGCGAAAATCGTGATCGCTATATAATGCACGCGGCAACCTTCGAGATAGTATCGACCTCCCTCCCTCGCACGGCGGTAGGATATGAATTCGAACGAGCGCGACTCCCGCGCTCTATTCCCTCTTCGGCCTCGAGCGGCGATTCGACTTTTCCGAAGCGCGCGCGGCCGCGCCCCGGCGGCGTCGCGGTACCCGAGTGAGGATCACCCGCGCCCACGCGCGACCCGAATGCGGAGGTGAGAAAGAGAGCGAGTTTTAAGAACGCTGTAGCTACTCTTCTGTCCTTTTCATACCTCTCGACGACGATACACGCGCCAAGCGAAAAGCCATCGACGAATCGATCGCTCACGCGACTCGAGAATCGTCAATGTCGAGACGTACGATGAACTGGATCGGGCAAAGGAGATGGAAGTGTTTCTCGGGGTGCAGGGCATGGCACACTATACTCTATACCTCAGTCACCGCATGGCACCGTGCACAGAGAAAACAAAATCTATCACATTTTTTTTTGCGGAAAAATAACATGATTTTGCAGTTTTAGCAAAATTTGGTTCGCTGGGAACTTTTTGCTACCACGACAGAAATATTATCTGCAGCAGCAAAGTATAAGTTCAATAATGGCAAATAAAGCTAGAATCACGGTGAAATTTTTTTCGGTAAAAATATACTTTGTTGTCTCGGTAAATATTTTGACTATTACCTATTTTACATATCTTTTGCTGCCGCAGATAATATTTTTGTCACGATGGCAAGAAAACCTAGTTTTCTTTAAAACTGCAAAATCATTTTTTTCCGTGTACCACACTATAACTTTGTACCCGAAGAAAGTGACATCAGATTTGGCAAAGGACATGTGCTTCTAGTCACGCCTCTATCTTGTTTGGCTCGGACGATATCCGCGGCGGTGCGCGCGAGACCTAGAGCGATCGCTTATAAGGAGGCTTCGGGTGTTAATTTGTTTTTCTCGCTCCTTTTTTCCTCCCGCGTCCTTTTATCGCGGCGTCGCCGCGAGCCCGTTTACCCAGAAGCCCTCCAAGGATCCCCGCGAGGACTTCTTCGCGTCGCGTGTAGATACACGTAATCCATCAATGCGCAAAAAAACCGCACTTATATCATTTCTACTATTGTTGATCGCACCTCTCACGTACACTGAGAAAAATAATTGCGTCTGAAAAACATATTTCTTCAACCAAGAACATACGATCTTAAACATTTTTAAAAATACAGATTCTTGGTCGGAAAATAGATTTCTTTGATTGAAGAATACTAGAATTCAAGAAATTCTACCTGCGCGAAGAAAACAGTTATTCGAGCCTGTCAAATAGTTTCGTGCACAGAGAAAACCACGGTTCGATCCTGCAATTATATCATGTTTTTTATCGAAGAAAATATTTTTTTGGTACCAACAATTATTCCTTCCGCACGGAAAAAAATAAATCGTAACATCAACAAAGTTTGTGGTAAAGTCCGGAACAAGGCCAATTTATTTTTATAATAACTACAATTTTAATAAAATAGAGCCCACAGCTGGAATAACGACTTAAAGTGCCTTAAGTTTTCGTATGCAAACCTGAAATCAAAGTTTTAAATACTTAATGAACCATTCTCTCTATTGCAGAATAAATCCTATATGTATATATTTCTGTACGTTCGTATGTCAAAAAGAAAGGAAGTAGAGGAACAAAATAAATTATAACATTTACAAAGTTTGTGGTAAAATGCGGGCAAGGCCAATTTATTGTTACGATAACTACAATTTTAATAAAAATTACAGCAGACGCTTGAGACTTCTACAAGTTTTACTATAATTTTTACTAAAATTGTAGTTATCATTACAAGAAATTGGTCGTGTCCCGAAATTTACCATAAATTTTTTTCCGCGTAGTAAAACTTTTAGAATTTGCAAGCATTGCTGTAATTTTTACTAAAATCATAGTTATCGTAACAATTGACTGGCCTTGTCTCGAAATTTACCGCAAACTTTGCAAATGCTACGATTAATTTTTTGCCTTGCAGCGTAAACGTACACACATCGCGTGTACAAAGTAAGCGAAGGTGCGAGCGATTTATACCGCGCGTCGCGCGTTATCGAAACTGGATATGGACCGTATTAATCAAACGGGGAGAGACGAAGGAGAACCGCCGTACTTTACAGGCCTTGTTCGCATATATACGCTCATTATACGATCCTCCGAAACGGAGGAACGACGGTAAATCGATATTACGTCAATCTCTTTAATAGTGGAGCTTTAACCCGTCATACGCGTGTACGGGATCGCAGCGCTCCGATGCAAATCCGCATTGATCCGAGTCGAATGTCGCTGGGCTAATTTATAATCGCATTGTATATGGGATATACGGTGTCTCTCTCCAGCGGAGAGCGCGGATTGTTACGTGTACTCGTGTCCGCGGGACGGCCGTGCCTATCGTGCAGTCGCTTGCAGGTTGCAAAATGACGTCCGATTGATCTCGACGACAAGGCTGGGCGCTACCCCACATGCACATGTGTATCGGTTGGTATAGGTGTGCGGGCGCGCGATTACGTACACAGAGAAAAAGAATTGATTGGATCTACTAAAAATTACTTGCTGGGTCGCACAAGTAATTATTTATTTTTCACAATTAAATTTTTGAATGACATCAAATAAATATATTTTCCTTACAATTATGTGGAATAGTATGTAATTAAAAGAAAGATATATTTAATTAATATGAAAATGTTATTTAATTGATGTAAATAAATAATTGCTCGCGACACCGCGAGTCATTTTTAGTAGATCCAACTACCTAATTCTTTTTCTCTGTGTATCGAGGCCGATACGGGCAGAGTTTGATTAAATTGCTCAAGATGCGATCATTTCGGTTAAATTGCATTCTCCCCCTCCCTCTTCCCCTCTTCATCCATCCTGTCGTTCAAATCGCTCGTTTCTGCACTCTCCGAGATAACTTTGTGGGGGAAAAATGAGTTTTTCTTCGAGAAAATCAGGCGGATATTAAATATCGTTCGATTTTAAGCTCATACTCACACTGAGAAAAGTAATTACATAGGTTAAAATAATAAAATGCATCCAGTCAAACGTGTTTAGTTATTCTAATCAGAATACTGGTCAGCTGAACAGAATGTCTAGTTACTCTAATCAAATGTTTAGTTATTCCAAACAAACGTTTAGTCATTCTAACTAAAAATTGATCAGTTTAACCAAACGAATGAAGGATCCATCTTTCGCCAAACCGTTTGGTCATCATCTCCGGGATTTCGATGAAATTGACCAAATAATTTTTCTCAGTGCGTCAAGAAAAAAAAACTCGAATCGCGATTATCTCGTTACCCGTGAACTTTTCTCCCATGTCGATACAGAGCTTTATTGTAGATAAAAATGTGACCTTCAAAAAAGCATTATACAACCACAGGTCAAAAGTTCACCGGTAGCGAGATAACAGCGATTCCAGTGTTCAGGCCGGGTCGACTAAGTTCAAAATTGCACATCTTCGCGTATTTCGCGAAGCACACTTCGAGGAAATAATTTTCCGCGCGCGGAACGTCTCGTCCCCCTTTCGCCGCGCGGAAAGAAAAGGCGCCGAGGGACAGCCGCGTTTCCTCGCGCGCGCGCGAGACCTCTCGAACGTTCCTTCCGATGCTGTACGCGTCGATGTAAAAGCGCCCGCTCTAATCTCGCCTTCGCGCGCGCACGACCTACGGCGGCCTCTTCTCTTCCCCGTCGCGAGTTTATATGGGCGTTTGTGAACGGGGGAGAAGAAGAAAAAAAAGAATCTCGTCCAAGGCGTTCGCCTCTTTTAAATGCAAGGAAAATCCTCGAAGGACCTCGGAGCGCCTCGAGTGCGGTAATGCGCGCGAGACGAGCCGAACGTTTAATTACATCCCGCACACTCGTTGCGCTCTCTCTCGGAAGGATCTTCTCGTTTCGAAAGAGTGCCTCCGGCCCCCGCCGCGCGTGTTTTGACGTCATCGAAGTATTTTTATTGCGTACACGAAGCGAGAAAAATTGAATTTTGGCGAACAAAAATAAAACGGAGCAGAGAAGTGCCGTCGCGCGAGGTGCCGCAGCGTGAAATCTCGTCGATCGTTCGCGCGAACGATCGAGACGTCCAAATTTCAGTGGGGCGCGCGCGCGCGCGCGGAGGCCTTTCTCCGAGGCCTTGCCATTGGTATCGAGTGTGACTAGAGGGCGACGCGACGCGGCGTAACTCACCGGAAGATATCAGGAAGCGGATCTCAAGGACCAGGAAGTCGTTTCCGCCCGATCGACGGGCCGAGAGACAAGTCGTTCGACGCGGCGAGAGCGCGCGCGCGCGCGCTCCGTATATGTACGTATATGCTAATTCGCCGGGCCCTCGAGGGACTTCCGCTTCTGATTAGACGATCGGATCGAGAGATATCGCGGCGATCGGCCTTCCGCGCGAAGAGGGCAATCGCGATATTTCAAAATGCTCCGCAGGTACTTTGGGGTTTAGGCAAGAATGGCACTGAGCCACTTAATTGAGAATATATGCGCTCGGAGAAAATTCTGGTTGAAAGAACCACAATTTAACCAGAAATCGTGGTCGATTTTGGCGACAGTCACAATTCCATAGTGATTTTCACCTGTGAGATTCTGGTTATTGTAACGTGAGATCAGGATTACTGCAACCAGGTCAACTTGCAGCATGTTCAATTGATGTCCCCAACCTCTTTTTATATAGTTGATACTACCATGCGGTAATATTATTGACCTACTTTTGTGGATAATTCAACCATGGTATCTGGCTATCATAAACTACAATCCCGTTGTCAATAATCATGCAACGAAAGTTATTTCGACTGTATTCATGATCTATCGAACCATAAATATGGTGCTAGCAACCAGGAAAAATCAACCTTGCAATTATGGTTGATTTTACGACCCACTTTTCTCTTGTCAGTGTACTTTTATTTCTTTGGGATTAAAATTTGGTCAACAATCGAAATTTTTAAATTTTTCTAATAGCGTCTTTCTTTGGGCTTCACTGACTGCATCGAGTGTATCTCTATCTTTTATCCACGTAAAGGTATAACGAAGCATGTATACTATAGATGCGCTCGGTACAGCCAGTGCAGCTCAGGGAAAAATGTTACACCGAGAAAAATAATTTGCCGATCCAAGTACCTATTGTCTTCGATATTTCCTCACCAAGCATTTTCTTCCTCGAAGCAATCTAGAAACGAACGAGTAGTCGCGGCGAGAAATTCAGATCTACGGAGTCTAGGCTTTTCCAACAACCCGTCATAAAAATTCACCGACAACTCCGCGCGCTCTTCCATTATTCTCCGACTGCGTCATATTGACACGAGTATGTAAATCGGAGTGGCACTCAAACGCTGGACAAGTGGAAGCGAGGGGAAAAAAAGAATGAGATCTCGTCACTACACCGATATCCCAGTTTCGAATGGAAAAAACGAGCGATCGAATTATCGCGTTGAAATCTCATTACGCGTTGAATACCCAGGTAGACAAAAGTACGTAAATCGTATAGCAACTTTAGTTAATTAGTATTAACTTATTAAATGCATCAAGGCTGTGCGCTCTATGAGTCATCATTGAGCAAGCATATTTGAGGGGATGAGAAGCCAAATGGGTCTAAGTAAAAAAACAAGTTTTCCGAGATAATCCACATTAAAGTATTTTTGTTCTTTAAAAATACCTTTGCCTCAAGTGTATAAGCTGTATGAATTATTCATTGATACAATTGATACAATACAATGAATTATTCATGAATAATTCATACAGCTTATACACTTGAGGCACAAAGGTATTTTTAAAGAACAAAAATACTTTAATGTGGATTACCTCGGAAAGCTCGTTTTTCTACTTAGACCCCATGGCTTCTCATCCTCTCGCACACACATTTGTGTTATTAAACGATTTCAAACTAATATAAATAAAATGCTAAGCATTCGTTCATTATATCATAAATCTATATAATATATAAATGGATGTGTGTACATTTGTATATTCTTTATAAAAATCCACAGTTTTTATCCGATCTAGATGAAATGTTGTATATGTATGCTTCAAAATAAGGCGGAAAATACTGTCTACATTTGGTTTACAAAAACCCACCCCCACTACCCTTTACAACCCCCTTGAGCACAGTTTACACCTGCAACTTTTCAGTTTTTCGCAAATATCTCAAAAACGGTGAGGAAATCGGCAAAAGTGAACAGCAATATTCTGAAAGCCAATAAAATTTCCTGTCGGATGGCGTTGGATCGGTTCCAATCGGAAAATTAACAATTTTTGAAGGATAATTATTTTTCTAAACTCATTCGGCAAAATAAACGTGAACTTTAGAACAATCAATTATTGTAGTTTGTATGTTTGTACGATCATACAAGTCTATCTGGGCGCTTCGTATCCACGTGTACACACGTGCTCATACGTAATTGCATGGATCTAGTAAGAAATGAGCGGTTGGTAGATACATTTTAATTGTTCGCCGCTAATTGCACATCAAACAATTCGAGACGCGCCAATTGCGCGTTGTCGTTGGGAGCTCGTCTAATTGCCGAGACACGGCGGAAGCTGACGAATTTGACGAGCTGTTTATTCGCTGGAATTTTTCAGATTCGCTCGAACGAGTGATTTTCGATTCGACCGTTTCTCGCCGTGCTTCGCGATTTCAGCTTCAAACACGCGGACTGCCGAAGAAAACGTCGCCGCGCAAATGCTAAAGCCTTCCGTGTCCCTGCTCCTCTGGATGATAGAGCTTTCTCGGCTATACGCGTGATAAGCGTCGAGAGAAATCGGACTCGACGGTTTTAATGACGAAGAATTTATTTTCTATAGGTACGACGACGGCAGAAGTTGGAACATCTACACATTGAGAGAAAAAATTCAGTGGAATCCCAACTTAACGTTTATTTGCATATTACCAACTAAATACTTTATCGGCTCGAGAAATATTTATTTATCCCAACAAAATATCTCTCTCTCGATGAACTTGACACGCAAACGATAAACGATAAACGCAACTTGAGCCGATGAAACATTTTGTTGGAGTAAATAACATTACTCGAGGCAATAAAATATTTATCTAGCAATGTGTACAAATAAACGTTTAGTCGATTCCACGAAATTTCTCTTCCAGTGTAACGACGCGAGCACGCGGGGAGAGCGACTCCGTGGATTGTCGCGAGAATTTTCAAAATTGGAACGTGTGGAACGAGAGAGGCCGCATAATTTTGTCCCGGATACGACGACCGCTAGGCGCGAGTACATTAACACGAGTAATGAACGAGGTTGATTAAAGATATCCTTCGCCCATTCGGTGCTACACATACGTATACACCTATCTCGTGTACGATTGTGACCAAGTGTCGCCGCGGTCGAGTGTGCAACAGGTGGTCCATTCATGCGACGATTATACGCGCGTCGGTAGGTGTATTCACGGCGGAGGGGGGAGTAAGGCGACAAAGGTGAATTCTCCGAACGTAACCGCGGTGCGTAGGGCAATTAAAGAATTGTAGATCAAGGCTTCTCCCGCCCGATTATACTCGCTCGCGCGTTGAAAGTGTACGCGCGCCGAATTTTTGGCGGCGCGAGATCGCAGCAGCGTCCACGCGATACTCGAAAGAAATTAAAATCGCCGAGCCATCGCGTGACTCATTTTCCACCGCGATCTCTCGTTCGCGATGCTCGTGTAGATACGTAAACGTCGCGTTGACGCTTTCTCCTTTTCGAAAGAAGATCGACGCGAAAAGCCTCTCGCATCCGACGACATTCGATTCTAGTCCTTTCCCTTTTCCGGAAACGTTTCGACCTCGCGCGACCCCTCTCTCCCATCGGTCTTACGAATACCATACGACGCACCCGCGAACCGATTTCTCGCGCGACAAATCGAGCATTGCTAATGACCGCGGCGGACTGTGAATCATCGCTTTGCGTTCAATCGAGACACGAATGCATTGCGTCGGTTCGTGGCGATCCCTGTTGAAAAAATCTCATAGGTTCCCATAGACAATTTCTAAGGGAATCTGATGTGCTTTTGACGCAGCAATACGGCATTCGATTTAAAAAAAATTGGCATATTTTTAAATTCAATTTAATATCACACGAAGAAGAAAATATTCGAGAACAAATTATTATTCTCAAAGTTATAAGTGCGTCTCTCTCTACTGAGTTATAACGTCATCGAAGAGCAATGAGAGACGACGCACTTATGCTTATGTTGCAACTTTAAATATTGTTTTCCGGCTTAACTGAGGCCGAAAATAAAAAATGAAGAAATACACGGTAAGTCATTTTGTCCAAATTTGTCGAATTATCAATAAAAAAATCGTTTACCTAACCACACTATTCCTGATATCCACCAGAAGAGTTTGAGAATAACGAATAAAAATTTATTGGATTCTATGCGTAACTGAGATGATAGCTAGGGACTTATCGAATTTTATGTGTATCCGCAAAAACAAGTAAAATCCCACGGAAATAACAAAGACCTGTATACGCCGTTTTATTTGTAATTATTAATAGAATCTTACACAATTTTATTTGTCTCTACAGAGATACACATGGAATTCAATACATTCTTATTCTTCCCCCTCAAATTTTGATCAGTAAGTATCTGGAATCGCTGTGTCAAGAGCACATCAAATTCCCATGGGGATTCTATGGGATTTTTACAAATTTTCTCTATGAGAATCTATAACACTTTCTTGATAGGGATTCGATTCGTCGCAGAGCTTCGTAAGATATTAAGCGCGCCTCGGCGATTCTTTTCTTCTCGGTAAAATTAAACGCTGCGGACTGAACAAAAAATGTAGAGATTTTTGACTACGATTGAATTTAGTGGTGACGTGATGGGACTTTCGATGGTGGCGATTCGACGGGTGCAAATAGTGACATCGTAACTCACAAGAAGGCAAAATCGAGTTACGATGTTACTATTTGCACCCGTCGAATTGTTTATAATAGGTAACAAAAAACATACGAGGTACGTATAATAAATCATTTGTAAAAAAAGAACTACGTAGTAGTCTTGACCAACCAAGAGTTGCAATGCGTTTTAGATTATCTGTTGGATACGGTATAGGTAACATATCATTAGGCGATGCTATACTCGCGTATGTACGTAACGTGCCGCGCGATAGCCCGAGATTTTGCAAAACTTCGAATACGCGCGTCGCGGACGTGTTTTCCGCGATTTTTTTCTTCCTCCGCCGCGAAAAACCGGTAAACGTGAGTCTGTCTCTCTGGAAAACTGGAATCACGCGAAGCTCTCGACGAGGAACGATAAATGACGGAGATCATTTTAATTGGAAGGTGCATAAGAGCGGACGGGACGTCGAATCAGCGTGCAATTTACGGTGTCTCTAATACGCTTTAAATTGCAATCGGCTGAGACGTGTCATTATACGCGGCGCGAGTCGGAGAATTTTGCAAAATCTCAAACGCGTCTCTCACCCTCTCTTCCTCGCTTGCTTCGCGTCTCGAGTGTCTCTCTCTCTCTCGCGCGTGACGCGGAAGATCGATGCGGTGCATTAGCCGTCACCGGCTACATTAATAATTCCCCGATAAATCGGAATCGCCGTAGGAATAATTTATGATCGTCTTATCGCTACCGGTAGATCGCGATCGCTATCGCGCGGTGCCATTAGACGGTGAGCGATATATCATATCGTCGGGGAAGCTTGCAAAATTCGAATGTTTTCTTCGAACGCTTTTTTCGAAGCCTCTTTTATCAATCGTGAAGAATGGATTGACGTTTATCTCGGAAAAAAAACTGGAATCGCACACGCGATCGGTACATTTGGGAAGCTTCAAATGTCTCCAGGAGATCGATCATGATCTGCAGAAGTGGACGTCAATTGTGATGCCACGCGTATCCCCGAGACGCCTCTATGTATAGAGACTCCGGCGAGTGTATCGCATGATAACGACGAGAGGACAACGGCATAATCCGCCAGTCGGAAGTGCATCTTGCGATTGTTTATCGTCCCTATCAGCGTTACGTCCGATGTCGCTCTCTTGCGCAACTTCGGCGAGGAATGAGACGTACGGTGATGTAACGACGGACAATGAATGTCAACGGCGATGCACCGCGGCTCGTCGAATTTTCAAAGGGACTTTCGGAAATTTATGTAACGGCGTCGCGATGACGGGGGAATTTCGAGCGCTCGCACGGCACTGTTTCGACTATACGTCCAGTTCGGTTTTTTAACGGATTCGAAAAATTTCGGAAAAATTATTTACCTTGTATTTTTTTTACTTTCAATTTTCGGCCTTATTGAGCTGGGAAGCGACGTTTTGAAATGCATCCACATCATCGTGCTGTAAGTCCATCTCTCGTACTCATGGCTCAGCATAAGAGTGCACCTCTTTGGGGTTTCGATGATGTCACTACGTTGTAGAGAGAAATGCGTTTGTAATTCTGCGAATAATTATTGTTTCGGATATTCTTTTCCATATATGATATTAAATATATATACAGATTACAAATTGAATTTAAAAGTGAATATTTTTTATTATTTAACGACCGAATTCTTTCCGCGATTCTCGCGTCTCGCGTTTAAGCTGCACTGAGAAAAGGTCGTGCTTGTTTCAAATAAGTATGGTAATTGAAGATTCCTAATTGCACACTTATATAATTCAAATCGATAGATATTGATTAGATTTACATAAATATCGTTGATTCAATTGAATGATGTTTTGATTTAATTAATATCATTATGTTCGAGTCAAATAAATATGCCTATGTAGGTACTATTAGAAATGTTCGATCGTATTTGTAAGAAACACGTTTCTTTTCTCAGTAAATATCTATGAAAATTTCCATTCACGATATTCGGCGCTGTAAGTACTTATGTACACTGTAAAAAAGTCTGCGGCGTGGACCTATGCAGACCACTTTAGGCGTTAGATAACAATGGCATAACACTGAATGACACCACATATGGTACATGTAGGTCCACACCGATATGAAATGGTGTTAAAAATTAACACCACTTATTTACTGCGATCTATGCATCGTCGTCGGGCGAACACTACGAGCACATCGGGAGTTATCGTGTTGGAAGGAAAGCGCGGTGTAGGTACGTAGTATTTCGAGTGATAAGCGAATTGCGCTTCGCGGAACTACAAAGCAGTTTATAGGTAGGAGTATATAAATACGAGAGGACGTGACAGTGCGGATCGTATACGTGTAATTGTTCGCTTCGCGTTTCCTCGACTTTCCATCGCGACCCGCGCAGAGGTGGTTTTATACGTGCGACGCGTGGCTTCCTCTTGCGAGAGCCTTCCGAAATGATTTCCGTCTCGCGCCGTTCTCAAATGAGACGCTTACGGTGGAAATATCCGAATTTCAAGCGAACAACCGTCGATAAATTTTCCCCTCGAGCTCTGCTCTCGGAGGATCCCAATCAAATAAATATCCGCGGCTCGCGCGGCGCAAGCTTCGGAGCCTCGCGAGCGACGGGAAAAATAGCGACCGCGCGGACTCTCGCGTGCGAAATTAAAATAAAATTACACCCGCCGAGCAACGCGCGCATGTGGGCATCGAATGACGGAAATTATCCGAAGCGAAACGACAGGAAGAGCTGCTCGTGCGGAGCCACGTGATCCACCTTTGGCTCCACGCGATCCTTCGACCCGCGACGACCGACGGAAACGCTCGATTCTCGCGCGTGTACAGGGTGGAGCGGTATTTCGATGTGCTTCAACTACGATTATCTCGTTATCCGTAGATTTTAGGTCAATATTGGTATCAACCTTTTTTGTAGATCGAAATGAGATCTTCAAAAAAGTATTCCATCAATTTTGCCGAAAAGTTCGCAGGTAATGAGATAACGGCGATCGAAGGTTGAGCGGGACTCGACTGTACCCCATTTCTCGTCTTTTTCGTGCGATCGATTCTGTATACCGCCGAGACTTTCGATTTTACGCGCGGGCCTAAAAAAGTGTGGAAAAAGAACAGCGGAAGGCCGGTCGCGCGAGTAACGAACTATTACTCGGGCGTTGTAATCGAGTTTGACGAAAGTACACCGGGGGACCATTTCACCGCCTCTGTTCGGAACTCCGCACAGTCGACGGTTCGCGGAGAAAAATCGTGGCCCGCGTTCCGGACCACCGCGCGGCCTGCACGCTCCGCGTTTTACGTACGCGCGACGGGAGAGGGTGCGTTGTCGTGCGACGTGTAGCGGCACGTGAACGTTCCAGCGAGTCACGCTCGTATACGACGCGCATTTGGATATATCCTCTCTGGACGCGCTCGAATGTCTCGTGGATGTTTGTACGTCCTAAAAATATCGGGGCGTTCCATGGAGTATTCAAATCTTTATAGAAAGTTAATTTCTATAGTGGATTAGAAACAATTGTAGCTGCAAATCGATATAACAAGATTACGAAAGTGTCGAATCCATTTCGCGAGCTTCGATCGATTGAAATAATTCAAATTCCTAGAAAAACATAATTGCGTCTCCCAATTCATCTACCCTTTGAGCCCAACGTCAACATAAATCATTCTAACGATGTTTATAACACGCCTTTACTTTATTTATTACTAAAAAAAAATGAGACCTTTCCTATAACGTGAAAAAAAATGTGGTAGATTCGTCTAAATTAGCGCTCACGGATGAAGGAATGCAGATTTAGTTATTCGAACTAATAATTTGCTAGAATGCGTGTGTGACTACAGCTTGTTTTTATCAAGCAGTTTTTAATCATTATAACAAATTAATTTATTTCAAGTAACCAAGTAAACTAATTTTTTTCTCCGTGTATACAGTATCAATCCTTCGAGGCGATAGTACCAATCCAGAGAGTGGAAATTTTAGACCTACTATTTTAGGTTTACAGTACATCGATTTTCCATTGTATCGACCCAGCGTTGAGCCTTAAATGATCCGCTAGTGACCATTCACCAACTTTAGTTTCAAAAGAAGGCTGAGTAGGCCAATGGTAGTCTACGGAATGAAGCGTTAAAAGCATTAAAATGGGGGTAAAATTTTGACTCAATAGGGTTGAGCATACAGTTATTGACAGTTTAAGCAGACGAAATTATACAGTAATTGACCTATCGCTTAGTCTTTCTGTCGAATGCATTTGTCAATCACTGTGAAGTGGTCAACAACTGTATGCTTTACCCTAATCCCTCAGTATAATTATCATTTTTTCGTGAAAAATTACGCGCCCGAATAAAAATTGTCATACCGAGACACGGAGAAAAATGGATTTGAAATGGAGGGCACTGAGTGCCCAAATCCTGGTATTATGTAATCGATTATGTGATACTGGAGTGACAATTCGAATCTTTGCAAAATATTGCCGTACAAAATAGTAATTCATTCCCCTCGTATGGCAAAAATGGATACAGCATACCATATTTTCGAATAATTTGGCATTTCTTGCAATACAGCTAACGTGCGTATAAAGGAAAGTATAATAATGTACTGTTTTTCTGATTTTTCAATTCCTATTTCTTATTTTTTTTCCCGCACGTCCGTTGGCTGTAATGCAAAGAAATACCAAATTATTTTTAAACGTGCGATATTTTACTAATTTTTGCCATACGAGGGGAATGAAATGCTATTTTGTATGGCGATATTTTGCAAAAATTCGAGTTGTCACACCAGTGCCACACAGTCGATCATATAACGCCGGAATCTGGGTACTTATTGTTAGAGTGTCAGAATCTGGGCACTCGGTGCTTTTTATTCCAAATCCATTTTTCTCCGTGGAGTTCTCATCAATACAGTCATCCATTTATTATACATTACCGTTTCGCCGCGCTCGCACTCGGCGGGTGGCCGAGTCGGTAGACGTGTGTAGACGTACATCAACGCATCCCCTGTCGCGGAGACGAGCTCTTATATACCACTTCGAACGCCTCGGATAAATACCTGCCGCGCGCGTAGGTAGGTATATCACTCGCGATTCGACGGGGTGGTAAAGCCGATACGCGAATAGCCGCGCTGCAACGCCGCAGTTTCGCGCGGAGCGCGTTACACGCGCGAGTGGGCGACAGTGCGAACGGAAAAGTATGCCTGTACCGCCGTAGCTCTCGATACGATTGTACAACAACGGCCGGAGTCTCTAACTTTCGCGGGAAGTCATTGGACCATCGAAGCGGCGGACCATGGGTAATGGGAAAAGAAACGGCGCGGCGATTGCTTCGTCGCACGGCGGAATACGTAGCGATATGCCTACCCGCGGTGGGAGGGGGGACGGCGCGCGATGTACCTACGCGAAAAGTCGCTGACACGCGTGGGCGTTGCGCATATCGCCGCGCCGGTTGCCGAAACGCCGTTGAAAGGTTTCGTTCTGTCGAAGTGGTGGAACGCGATTTTGCGATTCTTTTTGCGAGCGATCCTATGTTAGCCGTTGAAAACCAGAATGGTCTGTCACATTTCATGTAAGCTGAGATTATTTGACTGCAAAGTTAAGTACAATTTGAAAAATCTGTCTGGATGATACAAACAGATATTTTAAATCGTGAATATCTGTTTTGTATCATCTAGACAGAGTTTTCAAATTGTACTTAACTTTGCAGTCAAATAATCTCAGCTTACATGAAATGTGACTTAGACCATTCTGGTTTTCAACGGTTCATGTGTAGATGTGTACTCGTGTGTGTACGTATTTCGGAGATAGTACGCGATGGAAAAAAACTATAACTGAATCGGGCAGACATTTACTTAGGGCCAGTTCCACAACTCGAGTTTATATTAATATTATATATTATTAAGTCTGAAAAACGGAGTTTAAATCCTCGTTCTCGAGCATTCATTCGTTGCCCAGATAGACTTGTATGATCGTCACGACGTTCATGCAAATTGCAACAATTGATTGTTCTAAAGTCAACGTTTATTATGTGGCATGAGTTTAGAAAAACGATTGTTGTATGAATGAATTTATCGTAGCAATATATTTACGAAAAATTGTGCATGCATTGAATAAGTGTCTAGCATTTTATTTGTATCAGTTTGAAATCATTCGATGACATAAATGGATGCTGTTATGCAAAACAGTGACAACCCACAAAAATTAAGAAATTGAGGTTTTAACGGAATTGCCTTGTGTAGAGTTGGTTGAACATTTTTAAACAACATTTTAAGTAACTTAATTTTTGTGGGTTGACACTGTTTTGCATAACAGCGTCCAAATATGCTTGTTTAATTATGATCCATGAGGCGCACAACCTTGACGCACCTGATGAATTGATACAACTTAGAGTTGCTGTACAATTTACGTATATTTTGCCTATCTGGGTGAATAGATAGTTTGAACTCTGTTCAAGAGTTCAACTCGAGTTGTGAAACTGGCTCTTAAACCCTCTTTTTCAAGCGTTTACTCGTTTAACGGATGGTTAAAACTGCAAGTTGAACTCGAGTTATGGAACTGGCCTTTATAGTGCAACAAGTCTTCGAGTATGAATCGTAATCAACGGGACTATAAGATACCATTGGCTGTTAGAAAAATTTGTATTTAAAAATACAATTGCACGTAAAGCTATTTTATTCAATACGTGATTATGAAAATTAATTAATATAGCATAAAACTCGACGAATATTTAGTATAAATTTCTCTTACACTGTTCGACAATTAAAGTTATATTTATGATGGCATCTTTATAGATTCTAACAAAAATTTGAAGATAGGTATACATAAATGGCATCTAACATCCCTCAAAGTCTTAGCTCGTGATTCGCTGACAAACAAATGCGACCTATTTCGCAAGCCAACGAAAAGCGGTTTCTACCTACATCTAATTCGCCGAAGAGCAAGAATGGTTATCCGCCAGTTAACAAATGATTTTTATCTCGCGAAGGAAAAAAAACCCGCCCTGCGCGCGGTACGGAGAACTTGAAAAATCTGGAAGATACTTTGCTTACGTTCAACGCGATTAAAGCCCATTAAGCGCGTTACATAAAAGCAGAAGCGAACAGAGAGAGAGGACGCGTATATATTTAAAAAAATTTGATTCACCCGACTACCGCGTATTTCCAGGTTCGCGTGTAATATTCAAATGAACCGCAAAACCGGGTAATAATTAGGCAGGATTCGCGTGCGGGGCAAAAAAGTCAGAGTTTTTGCGGCGAAGCGCGCGGCAAGAAAAAACGTGTGTCGCGCGCGCACGCGCGACATTATTACTCGTAAATATGACAGATCCTCGCGTTAACGAGCCACATTCGCGGACTAATTGTCGGATTCGAAACGAATGACAAGGTCGAGGAGCGTCGCCTTCCATTCGTCGTTGGACGCGCGAGGGACCGCGAAGAGTACGTGCGCGATTGCGAGTAATCGCACAACCCCCTCCCGACCGCCGCACCGTGAATAATACCTTAACGAGCGACAGGTGCGAATCTTGCGCGCCGGCGATCCTGTCACCGAGAAGCGCGCGCTTAGCGGAGAATAGAAAAAAAAGACTCCGGCGATCCGGTGACCGAGAAGCTCGTGTAGCGAGGAGTAGAAAAAATCTCGGAGGAGTCAGACGCCCCGCTGGAAGACGCGAGAAAGAGGCGAGCACGCGCGCGCGCGGAATGTTCATTCGAGAACGCGCGACGAGAGTGGCGGGAAATCGTAAAAATTGCGTCGCGACGTTGCGACCGAGCGCGATAGTCGCTGAAAAACTCCCGTAATTGGGCAATCTTCCGTTTCCGCGACGGAAGCGCGGCCCGAATTAGGCGAGTCCCTCCCCCTCTCCCGGTTCGAGAAGTACGAAACAATCGCCGAGCTACGAATTACGGAAAAGCGACGCGTGGACCGCCGCCTCAGACAGATCGCAATCGGCGTCTCGCCTTCCGGCGAAGTCCGGAGCTTGGGGGGGGGGGAAGACGCGGGAAATATATAGAGACCGAAGAGAGAGAGAGAGAGAGAGAGAGAGAGAGAGAGAGAGAGAGAGAGAGAGAGAGAGAGAGAGAGAGAGAGAGAGAAAACACGTGCGCATACGGAGGAGGTAGAATTTTTCATACCGGCGTGTGTTACGTGCCCGCATTTAATCGCGCGTTACACAATAGGTTGAAGCGGCGTCGAAGGACCTTGGCAATGGCCACTGCGAGTAAAGGTCGCGTTGTCCCGTGCCGTGCAACCCCGGGGCGTGTGATTAGCGCGCGATTAATTCGAGAGAGCGGTGCGAATATCCCGATCGGCGGGAATTCAATGCTAAGTTCGTATTCGTCGATCTGTCGCAATAGCGTCGATAAGTTGCACGACCGCGTTCGCATCTCGAGGTTGAACGCAATGTTGCAGAATTTCGGTATTTTCTGCGGTTTTAAACTAGTTTTGGTTCGCGAGGCTGGGTTATTTGTACGGGGTCCCAGTGAGAATGGTAAGAGTTGTGAGGTATGTTGCAATAAACCCCAAATCGTACGCCGTCTATCGATGCGTGCAGCTTAGGGTTTATTACGATATACTTTTATATCTATCGCGTTCTTGTGTGCCTCACGTATTTCAATAGGCGTATGGCGAGCCATTTGTACACTTTGCTTGCTCGTTATCAACTGGTTATAAACTCTCAGTACAATATTTGAAAATAAAACGATTCGTTGTCCTTCTGAAATACCAAACAGCAAGGTGATTGGAGACATTTGATCACGTGAAAATAAGAGTTCAGTACGTAAATATATTCTCGTACATAAAAATAGCTTCACCCCTACATTATTTACCTTCATGAATGATACAGCGAAATACCTTACTGGCCGGAGATTTTTGCACGCCACTGAATACGTGGGTGTTCGAATTGAGATTCTCAGGATGGAGCGCCACCCTCAACCCGTACCATACGACTCGAGGCTGTATCCCGTAATGGGATCGAATTCTCTCTGGTGAGAAACATTGTGAGCGGGCACGTAACCCCAATATTGCATAGCGGTTACGCACGCTCGTTGTATCTCGTCGACTTCTTTGAAATCGAGGTCAGTTCGCCAATGAAACGGAGCTGACTTAGAATTCCGAAAAGTGCTGTACACATCGCCGACGTTTTCTTTGGTGTGCGTATCCAAAAATCGTTTGACGTTCGCGTGAAAATCCAATCCATAAAAATTGTAGACATCCTTAGTATATTTGTAGACATCCAGGGAGAGATCCTCGGAGCGAACCACTCTGCGGTTAAAATGGAAAGGGAGAAGAGCGTACAGAATGAGGAAGCAAGACTTGCAAAGGTAATTTCCACGACCAGGTCAAGTTTGCTCGAATTTAACGAACCTAAAGGTCGTGGGGTACTTCTTGATCAATCGCGTCGCTACGTCGAAATCGGAAACCATGTCGGAACACAAGAGTACCGGATCCGAACAATCTGGGTAATCCTGACACCATTTGAGGTGCTTTCTCGACTGCAAGGTACCGCGTGGATCCCGAACGAGCAACATCAATCTTAAACCCAAGCTGAAGCAGGTGAAACGACAACGGAACTTATCAGTAAGATGAACGAGAGAGAGAGAGAGAGAGAGAGAGAGAGAGAGAGAGAGAGAGAGAGAGAAAGACAGTCCACCCGATGGTAGGATCAACGTAGGAGTGAACGGAACTCGCCTCGTTTGTTCCAAAAGTTCTTCCGCGACGCGCAATCTGAGCCGTGTCAATTTCATCAACTGGAATGGAAAGAGACGACAGAACCTCGAGAGAAACCGAGGTTCCCAACAGATCTTTTTATGAGCCTGGCACTGCCGCCACAAATGAGTATTATGAGTTCTGGGAAACGGGTCACTCTTGCCAAAATTGAGATAATTACCTGAAACAGCGGATCTATATCCAAATGAGAACATACGCCATCGACGCGTATAATACTCACGCATGTTCTCATATTTGTAATTGCACGCGAAGAGCGATCTGATGTTCTTCAACGCCTCCCGAGCGAGGGGCTCGCCGGCCCTTACCTGCACTATTCCAAAGTCTAATAACGGTTCGTAATGATAGTAACTAGCTGGATGTGCGTTCATAATATCGCCTAAGAAGGTGCTGCCACTTCGCCAAGTGGAGAGAATGACACTCCTCGTCGGCCTGCCACCTTTTTCCATTACCAGATCCTCCAACTTGCTGCAACGTATGACGAAGAGGAATCGAGTGGCATCACTGGTGCGTATCACGAAAACGCGAAATAGTGGACGACGATGATGAGATTACCTCGCGTTAATGCCGTACCGCCCATTGGGATAATTGTAGCCCTCAGTGTCTCTCTCGATGGACCACCTCTGCCAGTCTATAACGTCTTGGATTTCGGCGAGGGTGGCATTATCGGGTAATGTAAACACAGAGACTCTCGGCGGAGACGGACTCACCTCCCAATTTTTGCTCACGGAGAGCACGGCCTGCGTTCGACATTCTGAGTAGTCGTTGTAATGATGATTCAGCAGGAGAAAGAAGAAGCAGAGGAACACCAATCCTACCAAACCGTAGAAACTCAGTTGCCTGGACATCTTTGTACCTGTGGAAGCGCGTAGACATGTGCGTTTTGTGACGACGAGTCTTGTTGAGTGATCTTGCACGACACGAGGTCGCGCGGCATTTTCGGCAACGCGTGTTCCAAGGTCGATGCGATTTCGCGAGATCAGCGCGTACGAAGTATGAGAAGGGCGACTGATTCGGCGGGGGCTGGAACTCACCTCAAATTCGCAGGAACTCGCACATTTGAAGGAATGTCGGTTGAGTATGATGAAGACGCCGTTTCAATTCCTGAGTTTCTCTCTTCGTCGTATCTTTCGTTCCAATCACATTCCGTCGCGAAATGCGGACGATGTGGTGCTATCGACGGGGTGCCATACTGCGGACGAGTGGTAAATTTTGTTGAGCATTAAAAGTGGCAGAAAATAAGGAGCAATTTCGACATATTACGCATTTTAGTTTCTGAAAGAGCAAGAATGCTTCGCGTAGTACGCAAAAAAATATGGATGTATACGGTGGGGGTACCGTTAACGATTCCACATGCCGTAAATGGTTCAGAAAGTTTTGTGACAGAAATTGTAATGTTTAACAAAATTCAAAAAACATATCTAATCAAATAACACAATTTTTTCCCCAAATATTTTCTGACATTCTCCTAATATCAAATAACACCAAAACTTCACACGTGTAAAGTAGATAGCACTTTGGTTTTGCGATTCAATGCCTTCACTGATATAAACGAGACGAACCTTTGCATCAACTCTATGTATCAGTCGAATTGATTTTGACCTGAAAAATAGCAGCTGTCTGTTGATCTTTCTCGTGACGCTCTCTACCGCAGCTATCTCTCTCACGTAACCAACGAATAAGCTGCCACACTCTTCTAACTCACCTATTCACCTCGAGACTTAAATAGATCTGGTTCCTAATTAAATATTGGAATTTCCGTCTGGCTACCCAGCTAACAATTTTCATGTTCTATAAAAATCGTAAGAACGTTTCCAGAGCAAATTTTAGGCGCGTTTATAGAGCATGTTTGTTCTAAGAACATTTTCAAAACGTTCTTACAACACTTATAGGGCTACATTAGCAGTTATCTTATAAATGCTCTATAAATTATGATCTAAGAACGTTCTTGCAACAAATTTAAAAAGCAATTCAGTTTCTGAAGGCAAAATAGTCTCATGTGCCACATTAATGCCACAATTCAGTGTTCGAGATACAACTATAAAACATTAACAGAATATAAAACTCCTATTACTCTTAATTTATAGAACTACTTTGCTAGCTGTGTAATTAATAATGTACTCGTTGATTACAGAATTATAATATTATATTACAATTTCAGCTATATTAAAAAAGTTTGAAAATTATTATTTTTTAATTACTACAATTGGACCTAGCTCAATGTGAGTAACAACAAAACTGTTTGCCGACTGTAAATTTATATTGCTAAAAAGGCATACAAAATTAGGAAAAAAAATTTATCTTAATATGATTTCAAAATACCCACTTTTTACCTGAGCAGCAGAGATGCGCACAAGTAAACACAACCGCTCCCAGGTGCCAGACGTAGGTACCTCATCTATACCTACATAACTTCAATAAGAAAGGGAAATATCAAATGACCTTTTTTGTGACGTTGCTAACTTTCGTACTATATGGGCTCTCCTTTCGGGAAGGCGAGGGCGTTGATGAATGTTGCAGAATGATGTTCTTTTTCGTGGGGGTCACCACTATAGAGACGGGTGTCGTCGCCATGATTTCGACAGAGCGTTTCATCCCGGAGTCGGTCTGTGGACTCGTCAGTAAGGCTAGGCCGACTGCTGCATTAGACGCTCTGTGCTGTCGTCCTCCATGAGTGTCGATTTTTTTTTAAGGGACGAGGAGGGGAATCTTCCTAAGATACCCAATGAAGGGTAGTGTCGGATTCATCGAAATGCCTACCGACTAAACCACCTCCTTGACGGTTACCAATCCGTGGGGTTATAAACCTGCAGAAGAAGAGGTTGGAGACCTAGCTAACATTAGTTGAGGCCGCTGGCACATATTCGAAGCTGGAGTGTGATTAAGCTGGTGGGATGGGAGCACAGGGCCTACGGATCTTGTCCTTGGCATTGCTGGAATAAACGCTCAGCGCTTGAACGGAGGGGTTGTCGAGTGTCGTCGCCATGATATCGACAGAGCGTTTCGTCCCGGAGTCGGCCTGTGGACTCGTCAGTAAGGCTAGGCCGACTCCTGCCTAACGGTGCCCATCCACGTACAGGCGGACTGCAGTCCATGATCTGACAGTTCTGATCTGCAGTTCCGAACTGCCATTGAACACACACGTTCAGTTCAACTTAACAGTTGCGGACTGCAGGCCAAAGCCGGACAGTCAAGGGACTGCAGGCCGCCGGATGATTCGCCATACACACACAGTACAGACTGAAGGCGCGATCGCTCAAAGTTCGGGACTGCAGCATCAGTTTTCTCGTTTTTTTACTGTTTCTGTAGATACCGCTTTTTAATTGTGGACTGCAGTGTAGCAATATCGCTAATTTTTTCGCATATCGGAAATAAAACATATCGAGTACCAAACCGCCCGAATGCCGTAGAGGCGCCGCTCGAGTGGAAGCATTAACCGCCAGGGCGCTGTAGCGGTGCCTGTGGAGTGGGAGCGTCAAACCGTCCGGGCACCTAAGTATACAACTGACAGACAATTTTTCACAGCAATGAAAGTTTAGCACGGCAGGCCTGGTCTGCAGATCAACCGCCACACACGCGCAGTTTTTTCAACAGTTTCGACGGACTGAAGGCACAGGCCTGCAGTCCACCTGTATGTGGATGGGCACCATTAGGGCTAGCGCATACATACGTCGTTAAACTGTTTAGTCGAGTTGTATGCTCGTCTCGACTTCCACATACTATCGAGTTGATAGTATGTGCATGCTCATACATTCCCATAGACTTGTGGTACACAATTAAATAGTTGTACAACTAAAAAATTGTATGTATGCGCTAGCCCTAAGAGTGAGAAGTGTGAAACGTTTAATTCCTCGATAGCTGTCAATTCGAGAGATCGAAGCGTCTAACCACGAAATCGTGAATTGGTGAATAATTTTTAGAAGTGATAATAAATAATCAGTCGGGTTTCTTCGACGAAATTCCCCAAGTGTTTAAAAACCGGTAACCGATTTGTCAATAACTTTTGCTTCCCCTTTAACTGATATTAAGTGTTACTGCACAACGAGTAGGTTACAAGATGTTCATGAAGTCTTTAACGGTTTTCTTTACATGTCCTCTTGCACAGGTGCAACCGAAGAGCATCTAACTCGTGTTCTATCCGTAAAAAGATGACTCGGTGGACATCGGACAATGTCATGCTTGTCACCGAGCATCTATCACCCACGTTATATTAATTGTAATACGCCCTTCCCGTATCAACTATTCCAGCGTTAAATAACTTGTACTTCTTTCGAGCTATTTACCTTCCAGGAATTGTTCATCTGTAGCGGCAGCGAGCGATGATTGGAAACAAGTTCACCTATTAAAACTAAAAGGTAATTTGGTGTGTCGAACTATTACTGTGATAATGTGTCAGTTGCAAAGCATGGACCTCTAGCATGTGAGTTTACAGAGCGTCTGATATTTAATATCAACTTTACCTCTTTTGGAACACCCATTGCCCGAGCATAACCACGTTTACGTTAACGTTAATCGCAGAATAGACCACGAGCTCAGGCGATGGTTGTTTAAAAAGAGGTAAAGTTGCTATTAAAACATTGCTATGCTATGAGGGTGAGTTGCGTGAAATACCACACTGATGACGTAAGATCGCAAGTAAAGAACGACAACTTTAAGGTCTCCGAGTTTCGAACCTGTTTATTTTTTGAGTTTGCATTTATGGTGATATTTGAATAGCTGATCATGACCTGTAATATTCGTGCAGGTGAGACATATTCACGAGGATCTAAGAGCCATAAGACTAATTTAATACAGCAGAGTGTACGGACGCAAGTAAAAAAGTATATGAAGGCAAACACGTGCTCACAAGAGCGCACATGATCTAGAATGCGTGCTTGAATTGGCTGAAAAAGAGTGTATGGTTTCGAGTAAAAAGCGGCAACTTTAAAGTCTCCCTTCCCCCCATAACTGCTTATTTTTTGTCTGACCGAGTGACACCGGAATCGGTAGCTCACCAACCACACACAAAATACGTGATTTTGAGCAAAATTCACAGATAACCTGATTTTATATGATTATTTCGATTCAATAGATCGTATGACGGAAAGCAAAAAGTATGAGCTTTAAGGTCTCAAAACTCAAAAACTGTCCATTTTCCGTTGTTGCGGCAATGATAACTTTTGATTAGAACAAGATCTACAACATATGTCAAGAAGATGTCAACCAAATCCACCGGGACCCAGTTCCCATAAGGATTGTGCGGGGTCCTTTATTAAATTTAGGAATATATTTTTTTAAAGAGGTTATTTTTTTAGGCTTAGATATTTATTTATTTTTATTAACTTTCTTATCTTTTTGAATTTTTTGTTTAATAATTATAGCTAGAAATATAGTACGTACGTTGATATCATACATACATATTATGTGGGTATTCGAAATGAGGTTCTCAGGATGGAGCGCCACTCTCAACCCGTACCATACGACTCGAGGCTGTATCCCGTAATCGGGTTGAATTCTCTCTGGTGAGAAGCATTGTGAGCGGGCACATAGCCCCAATATTGCATAGCGGTTACGCACGCTCGCTGTATCTCGTCGATTTCTTTGAAATTAAGGTCAGTTCGCCAATGAAACGGAGCTGCCTTTGAATTCCGAAAAGTGCTGTACACATCGCCGACGTTTTTATTGGTGTGCGTATCCAAAAATCGTTTGACGTTCGCGTGAAAGTCCAATCCATAAAAATTGTAGACATCCTTAGTATATTTGTAGACATCCAGGGAGAGATCCTCGTACCGAACCACTCTGCGGTTAAAATGGAAAGGGAGAAGAGCATATAGAATGAGGATGCAAGACTTGCAAAGGTAATTTCCACGACCAGGTCAAGTTCGCTCGGATTTAACGAACCTAAAGGTCGTGGGGTACTTCTTGATCAATCGCGTCGCTGCGTCGAAATCGGAAACCATGTCGGAACAGAGGAGTACCGGATCCGAACAATCGGGGTACTCCTGACACCATTTGAGGTGCTTTCTCGACTGCAAGGTACCGCGTGGATCCCGAACGAGCAACATCAATCTTACACCCAAGCTGAAGCAGGTGAAACGACAACGGAACTTATCAATAAGATGAACGAGAGAGAGAGAGAGACAGTCCACCCCCGATGATAGGATGAACATAGGAGGGAACGGCACTCGCCTCGTTTGTTCCAAAAGTTCTTCCGCGACGCGCAATCTGAGCCGTGTCAATTTCATCAACTGGAATGGAAAGAGACGACAGAACCTCGAGAGAAACCGAGGTTCGAAACAGATCTTTTTATGAGCCTGGCACTGCTGCCACAAATAAATATTATGATCCTGGAAAAACGCGTCAGTCTTGCCAAAATTGAGATAATTACCTAAAACAGGGGATATACGTCCAAATGAGAACGTACGGCATCGACGCGTGTAATACTCACGCATGTCCTCATAATTGCACGTAAAGAGCGATCTGATATTCTTCAACGCCTTCTGAGCGAGGGGCTCGCCGGCCCTTACCTGCACTATTCCAAAGTCTTCCAACGGTTCGTAATGATAGTAACTGGCTGGATGTGCGTTCATAATATCACCTAAGAAGGTGCTGCCGCTTCGCCAAGTGGTGAGAATAACACTCCTCGTCGGCCTGCCTCCTTTCTCCATTACCAGATCCTCCAACTTACTGTAATGTATGACGAAGAGGAATCGAGTGGCGTCACTCGTGCGTATCACGATAACGCGAAATAGTGGACGACGACGATGGTGAGATTACCTCGCGTTAATGCCGTACCGCCCATTGGGATAATTGTAGCCCTCAGTATCTCTCCCGATGGACCACCTCTGCCAGTCTATGACGTCTTGGATTTCGGCGAGGGTGGCATTATCGATGGCGTCCTCGACGGGCGTCTACGAGAAGACGTCACACAAGCCTGAATTTTATTCGCGGAGACGGAATAAACTCGAGACGAGATTTCGACTCGACAAACCGCTCTGACGACCGTGTAATGTGAACATGGAATCTTTCGGCGGAGACGGACTCACCTCCCAATTTTTGCTCGTGAAAAGCACGGCCTGCGGTCGACTTTCTGGGTAGCCATTGTAATGCTGATTCAGCCGAAGAAAGAAGAAGCAGAGGAATATCAATCCTACCAAACTGTAGAAACTCAGTTGCCTGGACATCTTTGTACCTGTGGAAGCGCGTAAATACGTGTGTTTTGCGACGACGGGTCTTGCCGAGTGATCTTGCACGACACGAGGCCGCGCGGCATTTTCGGCAACGCGTGTTCCAAGGTCGATGCGTTTTCGTGAGATCAGCGTGTACGAAGTGCAAGAAGGGCGACTAATTCGGCGGGGGCCGGAACTCACCTCAAATTTGCAGGAACTCGCACATTTCAAGGAATATCGGTTGAGTATGATGAAGACGCCGTTTCAATTTCCAAGTCTCTCTTCGTCGTATCTTTCGTTCCAACCACATTCCGTCGCGAAATGGGGACGATGCTGTGCTATCGACACGGTGCCACATAGGCAAACATAAAAACTGTTCAAAAGGCATAAAAGCTGTACTTA
This sequence comes from Xiphydria camelus, assembly GCA_963678675.1. Classification (NCBI taxonomy): domain Eukaryota; kingdom Metazoa; phylum Arthropoda; class Insecta; order Hymenoptera; family Xiphydriidae; genus Xiphydria; species Xiphydria camelus. The sequence goes on along the minus strand of OY783195.1, from coordinate 26,280,972 downwards.
AACTGGCAAGTTTAGTTTAGTTTACCGCGCGAGAGGACGCTTGTATTATCGAGAAGGCGCAAGGCGCAGGCGTCAATTTTGATGTTTCTTCAGTTTCACTTGGCATTTATGATGGCTTCGCTTTATTTACTTACACTACATTTTATGCTTGCTTATGTATTTTGTGTTTCATAGTTTTATGCTATATATCGTCCCCTTTACGACATACCGACGTAAGTGCCATAAAGTTGATAGTCAGATACGTCATTATGTCATGAAGGGGACGATATGTATACAAACAGGATAGTGATTTGTTATAGTGATCTGTATTTTCTTAAATTTTTCCGGTAAGTACTTAGAGTAATAAAAAACAAATAATGCTTGTTAGATGCAATGCATAAATAAATTCTTAGATTACGTGTTACACGGAGTTCATTAAAAGTATGGAATATTTATTTATACTTTATGTGTTCAGAAAAATAATGTGGTTCATGTGGTTAATTTTAAGAAAAAAGTAATACAAGTATTGTACCGCATGTCCCACGAGAAATGCATCAAGCGGCGAGACCCTGACACTTACCTTCGGCAATATTTGCCGGCGGTGCTTGAGTCTTTTATATACCTTTTATACCTACCTATAAAAGACTCAAGCACCGTCGGCAAATACTGCTGAAGATAAATGTCAGGGTCTCGCTGTTTGATGCGTTTCTCGTGGTACATGCGGTATAAATATATTGATACAACTCTTTTATTAATTGTAAAATACATAGGTTACACATTATTAGCAATTTTTTAAATATTGTTACCACTTGCATTATTTTTAAGTATACTGACGATAAAGAACAATTTTGTAAACAAGACCAGAACTAAATATTTAAAAAAATTTTACATTTATAAATGTTGGAGCCCAAGAGAGGAGACCCGAGCGGGAGACATGCCGAGGCGAGACGGCCCGAGACGAGAGACCGAGAGCACTGTATATACCTACCCCCCACTTATGCTCTTGCTTTCTTTGACTCATATTGGAGACTGCTTCTAGACCGAGCGCTCCGAGGACGAGGCGAGAACACCAGGTACATACACTCTCGCTCTCGCCTGGTCTCGGGTCTCCTCGGCGAGCGTGTACTGCTAGCATTACGTAGCGCACTCTTCTGCTATAAATAGCCTTGTGACTGCTCTGCGAACAAAGCTAATGACTCAAGCACCATTCAAACACTGCCGAAGTCAAATTTCAAATTTTCGGCGAGCGCTCGGTTTGCCGTTGGACATACGGTATAATGGTGGCCGATGATGTCTTCCCTTTGCAAAAGTATATTATGAAACCTTATTCTGGACATCAAGAACCTGGATCCATGAAAAGGGTATTCAACTACAGACTGAGAAGGGCGCATATAGTTATTGAATATGCTTTTGGGATTTTATCCTCTGTCTTTAGAGTACTGCGAAAGCCGAATCGGGCTACTAAATGACTTGTGTATGTTTACACAACTTTTTAAGAAAAAGTAAATTCTTCAGAAATGTCTATTCACCGAGAGAAACTTTAGATCGTGATAATAATGGAGCTATCAGGTACTCCGCGCAGAGAAAATGAAGTAGATCCATTAGGTTCATTTCTGCCGTTACAAAACATACCGCGAAGATCTGCTCTCAGTAAATAATGAGCAGATACGCATTGAATTTACGGAATATTTCTCAACGGTAGGTCAAGTACACTGGCAAAATAATTATGCATAAAACTTATAAAATACCTGTAATTTTTATGAATAAATGCCACATCCAATAAAAATCGAAACAAATTAGTTTTATTATTTATCCAAATACTTATCATTGTGTATCAATTGCTGTACGTGGGGTGAATTTGTTTTAAAAAAATTTCATTTCCTTAAAAGCAAACCACTTTGATTTATAAATTTCGTCAGTAGGTACCAACGTGATTTCGCAGTGTCCTCGCACCTTTGTCTTTCACATCGAAACGACGTTAATAACGAATCCGTTTTTTTCCTAACGTCGCTGACATCATATTTGAAAATACTAGAAATTTCTTTCCAGTCGTCATTTCTCTTTGATTTCAACTTATAATGATTATGAGTAGAATCCTAAAGACTTGGCTTTTCTCTATACAAATCAATTAACAAAAAAACATGTCTTGATTGCTTCAAACTATTGTTTTATTTTGATTTTCCTTATTTAACACCTAGTACCTGCAAAAATACTAAATAAATAATAACAATTTATAATAACTTACCTACTTACCTGTACGCAGTTTTCAATAGATCGAACGACGAACGAGCGTAGATGTTACGCCAGATGTTTTTCCATTTCTGAGAACATCACTGATCATTTTATGAATAGAAATATATTCTATTTCACATTTTATCGGCTAAAGAAAATCCTTCGATATCCCTCAAGTCCGACACTTGTTTCGATATGAAATAAGTATGATTATTGACGAGCAATGCAAGCACTTCTGTAGTTGCATAGGTTCAGGCGCAACGAATTATTTAGGGCCGGTTTTACCAACACGGTATAAACGCGGTATAGCGCTATCCTGAGAATAACCAGCAATAAGCCCTATGGTTATTCTCTCAGTATAGCGCTATACCGCGTTTATACCTGTTGGTAAAACCGGCCCTTAGACCGAAAAATTTCGCTAGAAAACTGATATACCGAGTGTCCGCCGAGAAGCCCCACCTTTTGAATTTCCCTGACATTTGACTTCGGTAGTGGTTGGGTCGGTGCTCTAGTCCTGATAGGCCAACTCTAACTATCAGGACTAGAGCACCGACCCAACCACTACCGAAGTCAAATGTCAGGGAAATTCAAAAAGTGGGGCTCCTCGGCGGACACTCGGTAGAGAGTAATTTCTACCATTCTTTCTTTGCCAGTAAACTCAGAAATGAAACGAGTATCGAGAACTTTATTAGAGTATGCTGCAAAGAATGCTTAGAAGAAAAAATCGATCTGCATGTTAATATCTATATTGTATAACATAATAGGCGAGCTTTCATTGGCGCACATACGTAATAAATGTCACGGCTATCGCACGTTTATCTACCAGCTAACTGGAAGATAAATAGAGCATAAATTTAATTGCTCTGCCTGTGGCAGTGCGTTATGCTTGTCTTTAAATGGACGTATGTAACGCGAGTTAGGAAATCGCGTTTCGAAAAAACGAGTTTTCAACCAATCGTAATCAGCATTCTATGGATTTTCAGGGTGGGAAGGGGTTTCTTTATTTCATAGCGCGTCTGCTGAATGGATTGGAAGATAAAACTCATTGAATTTATAACAGAACAATGTGTAAAGGGGCACGAGGCTTTTATTGCAAGACTAGACCTCGCGAGTAATTGCTTCTAACGTTTGGTCTGACAAAAGTTAGTTCGAGAATTTGACAATCATAGCACGTAAATGCTACGCCATAGGATAAAGCTGGATACGAGTAACGAGGAGAGAAACAACGAATTAAGCAAAGCGCAGCCGATCCTGTGCCGATGTTTGGGCAATCAAAGGTCCTCCATTATGACGCAGTCCGTCGAGATGAGCGCAACTGCGCAAGCTTCTCGCGGTTACCATCCATTCTACTCCGGGTCGAGCCTCCTTTGTTCCATGCTCGATTCGTTGTTCTACTCGTCGTTCAATTTTATACCCGATTTAAAATTCTATGGCTCCGTGCAACTCGATGCCATTAAACCTACCGCGCATTCGCGGCAAAGTGTTCGTTCTCAGTATTTCTCGCGCTTTTATTTATCTCTCTACACATTGGCTGTACAAGGTTAAATAGCGGTAATTAGATAAATTTCTACGACGTACCTTCATTTACTTCTAATTAATTTAGAGTCGAACAGACTATGATCGAAAGAATCGGGAAACATCACACGACGCGATAATAAATCGATCTTTCGAACCAACCTGTCCGAGTATTCCTCGTCCAGATTAATCGCCAGAGATGAGAGGCAATTTCTCTTCCTCCTCTTTCACTACGTAGTGATACTTCGTAATGTAAGGCCTGTAGTAGTAGGCTTGGTAATCGCGTCGCTCCTTCATCAAGCCCTTAATCTTTCTTTCGAGCTCCCGCAACTGCGCTTTTTCGGTTTCCTCGGCTACGTAGTGCATATACTTCTCGTAATCTTGCTGCGGCGGCGAAAACAGGTAGCGCATCATCCATCTGGTGACGGGATTCTGAAAGAGGGAAGAATTTGGAAGGGTGGCGTGCGAGTTACGGCAGAAACTTTGCATCTCGATTTAACGACAAGGCGCGCAATTATTCCCTTTTATACGTATACAGTCGAACTTTGATAACTCCAACTTCTATAAGACTATGAATTTTTCTATTTCCTTGATCTTGGTAGGCCAAAAACTCTTTAAATCGAAAAATGAACATCTGATAACTCAAATCGCTCACAAGCTCTCCAGACACATTGTTTTGCCTCTATAACTCGATTTCTGAACAACACAACCTCTGTTACTCGAATTTATCTTCTATAATTCGAAGTCATGCGACTTTAGCCTCTATAACTTGAATTGATATCTGAGCCTCGTCTGTGTAGGAACATCATGTCATAATTTGGAACCTTGGGGGTTCTGCCCACGTGCATCGCTTGTGTTCAGAGTTACTGCTTTTTACACTTATTCGCAAATTCATGCTTCAGTTGCTTTTACTATTGTAAATAACTGTTTGTGGAATACAATGAATCCGAATCGAGAGATTTGACATTTCCAATTTCTTTCTTATATTTTATGCATGTGGGGTAAACCACCCAGTTATTGGACACTTAAGCATTTCACAAGATTTGAGACTGTGTTAAAAAGATATTTTTCTACCTAGAGATATGAGTGGTGGCTTATTTTGATTGAAAATATATTGGTTTTACATTCTAGTAACTTACAATTGTTAGTTGGAAAGAATATAATTTTCAACAATAAAAGACTGGAATGAAGTCAAAAAACTTAGTTATTGGACAGTGTTCTTATTTTTTGGAAATACTCAATCCAGTAATTGGACAGGCTAGAATCAATAAGCCAGGTACGGTTTTTGATGATATTTATTAAAGTAAAAACTAGGAATCTTGTTTTTGTTTATTTAAATTAGACTGTCCAATAACTGCAAGGTGTCCAATAACTGGGTGGTTTACCTTACGTCGTTTGCATATAACATATATGCGTATGTATATACATCATGTATGCTACATACATGCACATATATGTACTCACATATTTCATTGTTCTAATAAAAGATTACTGTCTATAAGTTTAATTTTTCCTTCTATTAGTCTTAGTCGAAGTCCGATAAAGCGTAATTACGATAAGTTGAAGGATTTCTCATTTCCCTTGAGATTCGAGTTAACGAAGCTCAACTGTACTCACCCTGTGATATTCCCAGTGTTTCGGAGTGTAGCCCTCGGGTATAGGCGTGAGCGTGGCGGGACCGACAAATACGTATACTAAAAAGACCCCGGTCAAAACAGGAATCATCCCGAGCATAGTGTAAAAGTGAAATAAATCCTTCGTTTTATGCCACTGCCAGCGACTGGCTTGTATAGGCATGGTGCGATGAGCCGACATGTACCGTGATTGACCTAAATCGTACATAATATGAATTTACATGTCGAGAATACATTCTGTTTGTTCTTTCCCTCCCTTCGCTTTATCGATCAATAATATCAGTACACTTTAATCCTCCAACGATTATTAAAATACACACTGAACGATCGATTTCCACAATGCGAAACTCTACGACCCACACAGCATGAAATATTTTAGCAACATTGCAGAAATATTCCAGTGCAAGGGTTAAATATTGCAGAAACATTTTATGGAATATTTCCAAAATATTTCTATGACCGCTGGAACCTTGCAGTAAAATAGTTGATGAAATATTCCAGGAACATTTAAAAACATTTCAGAAACGACATCCCCTTGAAGAGCACCTATACATGTATTAAATGATAATAGAAACGCTTAATCACTGAATATTGTTTTAAAAAATTGTGCTATTGAAATTTCTAACAATTTCATTCCATATCAAGTAACCTTTAGTGTATATAGAATTTGTCAGTTGTTAATTCATTAATTACTATTCGGTTACATCGTTTTAGAATGATTAGATATCAGCAGACTAACATTGGAAATGCAATATTTTTATGATATATAACACATAATTATACAAAATGTATCCTGTACCTTTAATCTTTAAATACGTCTTAAGGTATCTCAAGTTTCAAATTCACATGTTTTGAATTCTACAAAATAACGTTATATATGTGTTGCAGAAATATTCCTAAAAGATTTCAAAACTTTTCAAGTAAATATCCTGTGAAATGTTTCTGAAAGGTTTAGGTAATATTTCATGAAAATTACACTGAAATATTTAAAAACATTTCTGACATATTTGCGAAATATTTCTGCAACATTTCATGGAATATTTCAACCTGAAATGCTCCAGAAATATTTCGTGCTGTGTGGGGACACGTATCGAGATTAGACTCGACCGTTTTTCGTCCTGAGAAACTATTAAACTTTGCAATATTGGCGATGCAAGATTATTGCAGCCAAAAAGTCATTATCGGTTGCTACTTTAATGCTCTGAAGAATATCAAAATATACAGCGATCGTTCGGTCTCCACGATAGGATATTAAAATACGTCACTCTCAAGATTAATTTCGATTCTAAGGGCTGATCGACCAAGTCCCCTCAAACTTAAGTGATACTTAATTCCTATGGAACACAGCCACTACCAAAGCAGTTGCTGCTGGAGATTCATAGCAGTTGAGTGTCACTTAAGTTCCAGAGGATTTGGTCGAATCGGTCCTAAGTTTATTACTGAGTTTTATAATCGGAATCCTCTTATCAAGAATGTGCGCCAAACAAAAGACAATACGTCGCGTTCGAAACTGAGTGGAGAAAAAAAAGACGATCGAAACTTCAAAATACGTCTCAAATGGAACACGTTCGTGCAAGTTGTATACCTATATCTATAGTGCCGAAATATTGCATAACAGAACGACGGGCTTATCGCAGTCTCGAAACAGGACGAACCAAAAATGTCTATTTCCATATGTGAACGAGTCATTTGCGAATAGGACTTACCATTTTGGAGCACTTGTTTCGGTACGGTAACGTAAAATTTGGCAATGTTTTGTCCAGCCGCACGAAGCACACTGCTCCACGCCGCCATCTTGAACACCATAGCCAGCCGGGCACCCTGAGCTTGAAAGATAAGTTAGGAGCTTCCTGTATAACCGACCGAGTGCGCGCAAGTAGATTCCGATAATAACGCGAAGAAAATTCAAACAACTTTGTTCTGCACGCCTTTAATTTCGTATAGCGGAGACGAACGAGTCGCTATGTGAGTGGTTGTGCTTTGCGTTTCAAGAATTTGGAGAATTCTATGTATTAGTTTCTATAGAGCGTGTATAGTTTTCAATCGTGCTTCGATATAATAACATGATTAGATCCGAGGCTTCGCGCGCGCGCGCGAGTGCGCTAATTTTACATGCTTTTACCTACGCGCTCGCTTATTGCGATAGCGTTGACCTCGGGAAATCTGCCAGACAAAAGTACCAGTGAGACGTTAGATTTGGTCTCGAGCGGTTCTCTCAAAGACGCTTCTTTTTCGCGAACATCGTACGATCTGCTGACGAAAGAACGCTCCAGCTTCACCCTTATCATGGATTGCACGAGGTAAGAGCTCTAGCACGGTGGCCAGTGATATCCCCGTGAAAATAAAGTTTCCTTACTCTTCCACAGGTTTTCCAATCTGAAATAAATGCTATTCTCTAACGCTTATAGATGTTTCTATACTGAAATCCAATAAATAATTCAATTAAGAAGATGATTTCATAACGTTCTTCGAGATCTAATTTTTCCTTGGATTTTCTCTCTAATTTTTCACATACATATCTGCTCCGAAAATCCTCTAATAATTTCAGATTTCTCAAAAATTTCTGACCGCTAGGCATTATGTTTAATTGCTCAAAGTGCTATATTGCCATAAATATTCATAGAAAATATCGAATTTGACAGTATTCGGATAAAACGATATGCGTTTTCATGGGGCTCGCAGATTCGAATAATGTTGCGCGCGCGAATCGCGAGTTCGTAACGCGTCGTATTGCGAACGACTGTTTTATTCAACGCAAACCGAGTCAAACGTTCGATTGACCCCGCGGAACGATCGTCAATTACCACGATACCCGTGTGTCGTTCCCGGGAGTCGCAGACTTTGGAACCTTCGCGCAAAATCGCCGATTGTCTTTTTATTATTGGCAATGTTGCGGCGAATCGCTCGAACGTCGCCCGAATGTCGACCGATGAATTCTGGGCCGAGAAGTAACGAGAAGTGAATCCGATAAGCGCGAAATACCGGAATAGGGGAAAATAACCGATGATCGACGTGACAATCTTCACCACTTGCCCAAGTAACACACTTTAGTCAAAATAATGTAATTTACTAAATGACGTCACTTTTTTTTTTGTCAAAATGACACCAACAGTTTTTCAGAAATGACAAAATAATGATAAAACCTCATTTTTTATCATTTATGAAAGACATTTGATGTCATTTTGACAAAAAGAAATGGTGCCATTTAGTAAGTGATATTATTTCGACTAAAGTATGTTGCTTGGGTGGTTGCACAGAGAAAAAGAATAAGTTGGATCTACTAAAAATTATTTGTTGGGTCGCACAAGTAACTATTTATTTATAATAGATCAATTAGATCTTTTTTCATATTATTAGGTTGGCAAGAATTTAATGAGAAACTTTTAACGTGCATATGGTTTCTTTTTTTTTTAGACGGCTTCTGGAAGTTTCTATACTAGAATGTTATAGAACATTCTAGGAGGCATAGCCAGAATAATATAATATAAGCGCGTGGGAGTCAATGACAGACGAACAGTCGTGAAAATGGACGATACACGAATTCGAGTGGTCAACTAATCTTCAACTAATTCTTTTTCTCTGTGTGCGTGACCCAACATCGAGTTTAATTTTCGGCACGCGAAGCTGCGAGAGAGAATGTCTCGCCAAATCCGCGTGTCACCATCTCCAGAAAATTTCCAACAGTTCGTAAAATTGGTTCTGCAATTTTTCTGGAGGCGCATATCTTTTACACCGATCGCGAAGAGAGACCTGTTTCTCTCGCGATCGACATCCCGGGGGGCAAATATTTGAGATATCGTTGGTCGCATGTCGTTCCCGGCCACGCGAACGAAAACTGAAAAGCAATTCGGCGAAATGTGTTCTAGACTGGGAAAGCGTCGTTAAATTTATCTCCCTTTTGCCGCGCGAACACGTGCCTCCGCGTGACCGTACCGATAATGCGCGGGTGGAAACAAATTACACCGAGTCGGTAGGAATTAAGAGACGCTCGCTCTTATCAACGCCACCGGAGTGTACCTACCCTGGAGCCACGACTCTCCATCTGTCACACATTTCCTGCACGTTTCAAAATTCATTCCGGGAATGATCCCACTCTGGTGACGTTATCCGACGACACAACGAATGATATAACACCTGGAATACAAATCCGTCACGACATTAACAGCGATAACGATCCGAGCGCAAATATTGTGGCGGATAACGAAATCACAGGGGAAAGGAGAATCCCCGATCGGATCGGATTCATTTTCGGGAATCATTTTAAAAGATACGGGTACTGTGATATATTCGTTAAAATAAAATTTTCAACGCGTTATTTGCGAATTACTCGTGCGTGATTTTATGAGAGGATTTACGATAAACACTTTGACATAGGAACGACTACTCTACGATGATAAATCGTTCTCGAACAATTCTAATACCCATACAATCTCGACGACAATACCAATCATAAACGCGTTACGATTCGCTGATACGTCGCCCCTGAATCGCGGCAACTTGCCGCGCACTGACGGCGCGAAAAAAGCGCGCGACGGCAGACGGCGATTCGCCGTTCACTACGCGCGTAACGCGTCATTCGATGCAATTCCGGTGCGTAGCGCGGAATGCGAATGGCACGCCAAGCACGCCCCACATTTATCTACATCTCGTAGCACTCGGTGCTTCTGCCTTTTAATCGCGGTGCATCGTCGCCGTCATTCTTCATTACTCCTCCACTTCCTGCTTCTCGTACTCGCACGTCACCGTGGATCGCTCGCGGCGTTCCTTCTTCCTCCATTCCTCGCCGGTCGTCTTTCGCGCGGCTTGCCCTTCGCGTTGCAGGAAACGGATATTTCGTGCATTGGTGCAACAACGATATAAAACGTCGGAGAATCGGTACCGGGTACCGTCCGCGCATTCAATCGCTGTTATCTCGTTATTCGTAAACTTTATGAGAAATTTCATGAAATGCTTTTCTGAAGATCACATTCCGCCCTTCAAAAAAGTTCTACATCAGCACCGGCGAAGAATGCTTAGTTAACGAGATAATCGCGCGCGAAGCGGACACCGCTGCTCCGTCTCGCTCGCGCGATACAGAAGATCTGCGCATCTCATCCGTCGAGCGTTGCGACTCACTCGAAGATAAAGCCCGCTGCTCACGATGCTATTTTTAAAGCTACACCGAGAGAAATAATCGCTGGTGCCAAAAAATTTGTTTCTTCAATCAAAAACATGATATAATTCCAGGATCAAGCTATAATTTTCTTCGTGCAAGAGAATATTTGAAAGGCTCGAGTAATCGTTTCTTCGCGGAGGGAAAATTTCTTGTCCCAATGAAAGCATTCTTGTGTCAAGAGAATACAGATTTCTCGACCGATAGTCTGTATTCTTAAAAATTTGTAAGATCGTTCATTGGTTCAAGAAATATTTGTTTGTGTGATGCTAGTAATCATTTTTCTCAGTGTAGATTGCATGCATGATTCTCTACGGGCTGCACTCTAAGTTGTGCTGAACTGTGCTGGGCATATGTATTTCCTGTGGTAAAAAACGCATAGATCCCTATGAAATCTTTTAGAAATCCCATATCATTCCTTACGGAAATATGATGCGTATTTGAAACAGCAATTCTGGATACCCGCCCATTAAAATTTGGGAAAATTAAATTGAAATTTATTGGATTCCGTGCGCATATGTCGAGACAAATAAAATCCCATAAAAATGAAAGCCGTTCTATTGGTCATTATTAATAGAATGGCGTTTATATCTACCGATTGGACATTACCAATAGAACGGCGCTCATCTTTATGGGATTGTATTTATCCTGACACTTGCGCATAGAATCCCATATAAATTCCGATTTATCCTTCTCAGATTTTAATGAGCGGATATCCGGAATTGCTGTTTCAAATACACGTCATATGTATATCCATAAAGAATCGTGTGGGATTCCTATAGGATTTTATAAAGATCCATTCGTTTTTCTTTCAACAGGGTTGCTAATTTTCGCGTCACACGAAGCGAAGCGGGTTCAAGACATCGTCTCATGAGGGATAATCAACTCTGACGTACGCTCGCGCGATTACAGCAGCGCACGTGCCGCAATCCCCGCGCCGTTATACATAGTCGCGACTATAGTACTCGAGCGCGTACAGATAAATGCACGTCGAACCTTTCTCTCGCTACCTGCGCCCGTTCCTTTCGCTCTCCCTCCCGGGCGCATCGACGAGAAGATCGGAGCAGCGCGTGGGGCGCGATTAGCGCGAAAAATGACGCACCCTTCATCGACCGCTCTCTTCCTATCTTCGCTTCGCGCGCGATGCGTTCGAATCCTCCCCCCCTGCGTGCGGCGTGTTTCCCGGCGGAGGGAGAGGAACGCGCGCATCGCTGTCTCACTAGATGCACGCGTGTCCGCGGCGCGCGTTGTACTAGCTGAACCTACCCACACGGAACATATACGTATTATATACGTATATTAGATATTTGCGATAGATGTATATACGTCTACAGGATATCTGCAGAAATATTTGGGAGGTATTTTTAATATGCGAATGTCCGCTTCATGTACGTATAATATACGTATTTTATATATCCAGCAGATATATACATTACGTCCAGTAAATATACCATGAACAAAATATATACTTTCATTGTACATTTAATGAACATTTCATAAACATGACAGAATATCTATTAAATATTCATCGATATATTTTTAACATAAATTTAAGGACGATTTTCCGCTTTCTCCACATATAGCGAACGTATTTTACATGTTTGATAGATGTATATATTACGTCTTTTAGATACTTTGTAGACGAAAAGTAGACGAAAAAGTAGACGAAATATATATACGTATAAACATATATTAAATATAAAATAGCTATTTATTCTATATAATTAAATATCTATTAGATATCTATAAATGTGGTTTAAACGCATATTCAACAAATCATTTAATCTTTCAATCGTTCGATTTATTGTACCAAATACAGTAATGTTTTTTAAGTTTGAAACTTATAAATACTTAGAATCACATTTGTTCGTTATAATGGGTATTTTTTTCACATAATAAACTCATTATAGCTAGATAGAAACTTAGTTAGGTTACGCTTTGGCTGAATATCAAATAAACTATTTATTAACAAGTTTTCTAGAAAACTTCTTAATATTTCTTTTTTTTTCTTTTGAACAAAATGAACACAAGTTGTCTTAACTAATTTGTAAGTATTTGGCAAAAAATAAAGCAAAAACTAAATATTTATTTCAAAGAAATTTCTTTTCTTTTAACTTGCTACTATTTATCACGAGCTTCTTTAACAATAACTAATTGTTACCTCATAATAGGCGTACTACGTATAACAATATATATATTGTGAGAAATAATGCTAAACTATATGGGAACTTTCTCACATTACGCTTCAAATTGAAATGAATTATTTGTTAATAAGCAATTCTTTAATACTTCTTTATATTTATTATATAGTGTTACTCTGTAAGTAAGTCTTTCTTGTACTTCTTGTTTCATAAATCAGCCTTCATTTTTGCATGGAAGAAAAACATTTGTAAAAACTAAATAAACTAAATATTTACTTGGAAAAAATAATTTTTCCCATAATCTGCTACCGACAATTACATTGCAATTGGTCCTAGGAATAACGATGTAACTCTTTTTCATTTCAAAAAATTGTGCCCATTCTTTTTTGGCTCCTGCAGCAATTACAATGTTATCAATCTAAATTAAGAAGAAAAAGATGCCAGCAGAGTTGCATCGTTATTCCAAGAACTTGTCGAGTTTTATCTTAAAATAGAAATTAGCAGTAACAAAAAATGTAGCACTATTGCTAGGCGAAAAATGATGAGGATTTCATTCAGCTGCCTCATCTATATCGAAATTATTATTTTGGTTGTCATGATGATCGACCAGTACTTGCCGAATCCCATCATTTTGGTCCTCGTTTTGATTTTCTTTATTTCCAACGTGTTCTTCGTCGAGAGGTTGCAATTGTTTTTCCTTCTTCTCGTTCTCAAAACGAGCTTTGGCTTGTCGAAACCATTCTTTTGTCCGAAATTCGAACTTATGTTCGTCCATGTTAATGCATCGTGCGAGAAGAGATCCTGAAGCAATATTTGGCGTTATACACTAATTAATCGGAAGATGGTTGGAATAGCAAGATCTTCATATACTTACGATACATTATACTGATAATTTTCAATTTGTGGAGCTTCTTTTTACCCTTTCGTCCGAGCCAAGAATACTCCAAAGCCAATTTATTCGTAAACGTCTTCATGAGAGTCCTTCGAACTGTTTCGTCCGGATTAATTCCGCCAATTGTATCAAAAAATGCTGTCTGTTTCAAAGATAAAAAGAAAACCAAATAAATAGAAGTAAAGTTTATGAAATTGATGTTTTTTCTGGATGCGAAACGTATCAAAGTTTTCAGAAGTTAACGCATGAAAATCAAATTTTTGAAGATCATTGCTAACCAATTCTTCCTCCTTTTCAGGTTTTTCAAGCTCCTTCTCCAAATTGCTCAATTGTTCTTCCGTTTTTAATGGAAACGTAGTATAAAGTTGCACAACTGCTGTTGCTGCTACGTTACTTTTTGGAGCCTCGTTTTTATCGACACTTTTTAATTTAGAAATTATCCCGTGAATGCGCTGGACATCCATTTTTATGCCCAAAATGTTATTGTTTATCCGCTCCACATTGTTTTCCATTGCACTTAGACGTTCTACATAAAAAATGAAGGCTTATATATTGGAGTTTTAACAATATGCTATGGGCTATTTTGACTTCCCATCTTTTTTAAATGCTTTCCTCTGTACGAATGATTTAGAATTTTAAGACATATCTTTTAGAAGTATCAGTCCTTACAATGTTTTATATAAAATATGTTCTTTAACTTTTTCCAGGGTGGAAGAAAAATTATAAATATCTAAATAAGATCACTAAAAATAAAAGTCAAAAAATTGAAAGAAACACTAAATGAACAGCACTTTCAACAATGGGTTTTTATTAAAAATAAATTTTTTAAATGAATAGTTACTTTTTCCAGTCTTAATAAGCATAAATGAAATGAAAAAATATGACAAACCTTCGTTTAATGAACACGCAACTAATGGTCGGTTACGTTTAATTGGCAATGTTGGTTTCGCAAGAGACGTTTCGTCTTGCTCGGCAAAAAGTTGCGACGGTTCTCGATCAACATATTCAAATAATTATTTAATATTAATACAATACCCTTTTATCGGCAAAAGTATTTTTGTATGATAATAACTCATTAGTAATAAAATGAAATATCTCGTGTTTAAAAGTACACTGAGAGAACCCTTGGTCAGGCTAATAAAATATTTTTGATGAATACGAGCCAACAAAATATTTTTTTTGGAATCGCAAAATTCTTTTGATGATTTCACGAAAACTTTGGTGGCATAGCAAAATATTTGGATAATCCAAGCAAATTTTTTTTGGCTATCGAATTGGCTCGACAAAATTATTTTGTTGGGTAGCTTTTTCTCAGTGTAACTTTCCAACCAAAAAATTGACATGCGTATGTTTTTGAGCCGAATCTATTTTTATATAATAATTACTTTCGTTAGGACTTTTTAATAGGTCCTTATTTTGTTCATTGTCAGATGCAACATTCATTAATCGCCTTTTTATCTTTTTCTGCTTCGAAGTACAGTTTTCGGTGTCTGTATTTAAATCGGATGAATAAAGTGCTTGATCGGCTTTCTTTGATGCTTCTGAGAAGGTTTCTGGAAAGAAATCGTGTATTGTTTTGTTACAAAAAAAATCAATTCACGTAACCTATGAGAATTTACATGGAGTTGAAGAAAAAAACGTTCTTCAACTCTAAATAAATATTAAAATTATTTTTCAATTTTTTGAACATTACAGGAATATTTCAAATTTCGAAAAATGACGAAACCTTACAAACTTTTGTCCCGTATAATGATATTAAAAATTTCTAAATTATGGAAAGATTCTTTCGAAAAAAATACTACATTTTTTTTAAAAGCGCTGTACATTTCAGGCCCGTCTATTTAAGCATTCTGATTATACCGTATTCTCCAAATACTCTCAAAATGCCATAAACATTCCAAGTTGGCTTCGGGTTTGCGCAAGAAGCAATTAATTTATCAATTTTCTGTCTTGATCCACTCGTCGGAAAGAAACATTGCTTATTTCCGCTGAACCATGACTTCGGCACAACTTCAACACCATCTTCAAACTCCAAAACGCAGAATCTTAAATCACTGGAAGCACTCATGTTGTTAGTTGTTGACCTTTTATCTGTAATGAAATTAAAGGAAAAAATATAAATGAATAGAAGAATGCCAGAAATTGTTAATATCAAAATAAACAAGCTATTGGTTAGATTATAACAGAAGGACAAGTAAACGGCCGTACTGTGACTGATGATTTTCAATGTTGGCTTTCATTGTGAAGAAGAGAAATTACTGCATTGTATCGTTCATAGGGTAATATCATAGCTTTATTTTTTATTTCACTCAATGGCCTGCTCTGCAGATTTGATAGCTGCGATACTTTGAAGCAGTCAAATATTCTTGATGCACAAGGTTCTTTATACAGGCTTTTCTTTTTCCGAAATTGTTTACCGATAACGCAAATATTTCCTGATGATGACGTGGCAAAATTTGATATTAAAATAACGTTATTGTCTTTCAAAATGCAGCAGTTATTTGGAGTTTTTCGGGACAAAGTAAATGCTTCAAATAAGACTTTCGAATACTGCGGATTGTTACAATCGTTAAAAAGCGGTCCATCGAAATGATTTCCTTCCAATGTATTGTTTTTCGAAGATTGGACAAATTTGTAATTTTCTTCTGCAAAAGTCTCAAATTCTGCGTATCTATTTCTTAACTGCTGTAACGGACGTTCAGATTTTCGAAGAAGCTTCTTTAATGTCTTCATATAGTTTTCGTATTTAAACGCGCTAAATGAATCCAATGTTCCAAATTTTCTGACATCATCAGCCAAATGTAACAAATTATGGACGTTGTGCACGATGAAATGTTTTCCGTATAATGTTTGGGCAGTTCTTACAAAATTATACAACAAGTTTTCAGCAAAATCGACTTTTTCCAAATATAAATCTGGACTCGTTAGGATGCGAATTGCAGCATGTAGCATAATAAAATTGGTATATATCTCCGGCGGTAAATGATTTTTCAAAGCAAATGGCCCAGTGTACAATAAAAATTGTCGCGATTCAGTTGCTTTCCATTGACCAATAGTTGAAAGTTCTCGTGGTTTTCGTGAAAATTCTCTTGGAATATGCTTTTTGAAATTTAACAGTGTTGACGATATTTGCTGAACTTCTGTGGCAGGCAATCGAATACTTAATGGTCCAGATAACCACATGCGAATTAATTTCTTTACGACTCCCACACAGATTAAGTGCATGTAATCTAACGGTATGTTTGTGACTAGTCCAAAATTTGGCAACTCTGCTAGTTTGCAGTATCCTTTATAGTGATCACTGTCAGTTAGTTGAGTTATATCAGGATCTTCTCTCTTCTCAAATGTTGTACCTGGGAAACAAACTCGGTTCTGCACATATTGCCCCTTTATTTTGCACTTTGTGCAGCTGTCGTAGCCACTGTGGCCTTTTGTATTCGTTAAAAATGATTTGGCGGGGGCATCACCAACTATACTTTGCAAAGAAAGTGTGATTACTTTACTGTCATACTGATAACCATTTGTAATTAAATCTTTGCATTCTTCGATAAATTCTTCCGCATACAGATTAGGGTCTTCCGGTTTTGACGGACCAAAGTAGCAGCCAATGAGGAACACTTCAGATTCAGGCACGATGGAGCAAAGTATAGGCCATAGTTGATTACTTGATGATTCCGAAATAGGGAGGCCATCGACGCCAATTTGTAACATTACATGATCAACATTTCTATATTTTCGATCACGGAGATACTTTTGTAATACAGGTTTAATTCCAAAGTGGCAGTATTGCCCTGGTGGAACATCTCGGATTTCTGATTTACGCGGCGTTCGCAGAAGGGTCTTTGCATGTTTTGGAAGTGATTCGAAACATGTATGAGATTTCAAGATGGATAGTAGCTGTGTTAACGCATTATGCGGAATTTTATATGATAATGCCCACGAAATTATTTGTTGTTGGAAAGATAGCACGTTATTTACAGAAGATATCGCAAGATTTTCATTCTCATTGTCAGTAGCGATGGCTTTTTCAAGTTCAAGGCAGAAGGACCGAGGACGCTCATTGTCAATTTCTAAGTCGACACTGATATCAACAGTTTTATGTGAAACAAGTGTAGATGGATCTGCTTCTTCATTGCCGTTGAAATCATCCTCATATGTTCCCATAGTAGATAGATCGTGGGTGTAATCCAATACTGCTTCACTTCCGCATGCAGTAATGGAATGAGAATTATTGTAGAGTTCATTGGTGTTTGGATTTGCCTTTTGTATATTTTGGACGTCTTCTTTTTCAATAGTCAATTTTCTTTTAAGACGACGAAAATGCCTTTGGGATATTTCCTCTAGCTCTTTTCTCTTCCGATGCATATTTCAAGATCATGGGTTTTCTCTGGTCCTGCTATACATATATTTATTTTGCGTAAACCTGTGCAGAAAAAATTCTGATGTGCCCTATAGTAGCAGAAGTATCTAAATAATTGATGCCTAGAAGATCTTCTAGATGCATATCTAACAGACGTTTAGAAAATGTCTTTCAGACGTCTATTAGATATTTCTGCTGCTAGGGTACTCTGCTTGTAATTCATTTAATTGTTTGACTTTAATTGTACGGTAATTTGAAATAATTACGAAATAAACAGACGATTTTTATAATTTTTGACGATGGGAAATAATAATTTTTTAAACGAAAAATTGAATAAAACCAGTTCACAAAATCTTTACGGTAGTTGTAGGCGAATCAAACTTTAAGGTCTCACGATAAGTAGCTTGAAAAGATGTAGCTTCGTAAAATATTGTAGGCTACAATAATATCAGAAAATAGAGTTCAATTTAGAAAAACGTATGGAAGAAGTGCGCATTATACGTGTTATACGTATATTATACGTATGTTATACGTATATATTGGACCGAAACATGTGCGCGTTAATACGCATATGTAAGGAAAAAACGAATTCTCGTGTATACATATATGGCACGTAATGTCTTTTTAAGGTACTTAATAATTAAATTTAATAGCTATTATTCACGAACGCCAGCGTTTAATAGGATAGCGTTTATATTTAATAACCAAAATATTAAAGAATAATAGGTTATATACTGCACGGTAGGAAATTTGGTTTGTTCCACACAGAACGGATAAACATGAAAATTATTCTAAAAAATGCTCATCAAACGTACCTTTGCTCAGTTGCGATGCTTACTGTAGGAACCAAATCACAATGTTTAGGGGAATGTGGTCTGAGACGGCATAGCGGCTGAGATGGCATAGTCGATGAAACTCAACAATCCGTTGACTAGTGGCGCCACGGGTCCATCACTAATGCAAACTCGTCGCGTCGTTGCGATCTGCCGGCTCCCTTCACTATTATTATGCTACACCTTCAATGTGCGTACGTAATATGTATACATATGAAATATGTATAAATATTGCTAAACAAACACATACAAACACAAATACAAACAAATACAATTTTTTATAATTTGATATACATATTGTACATGCAAGGGATTAATGTTGCACCTTCAATACACATTAATGTAAATATCTATCGGGTATCTATATGAAAATCAAATATTTTCTTTGAAATAGACGTATAGGATACATATAGTAGACATAAATGACTGGGTGATACGTGGATACAAGTTATACATGCAGTATACTTGTAATAGATGACCTATACTTTATCTCAGGAACGTATAACTTTTAACATGAAATAGATAAAAATGTACGTATATTATACGTATAAAGAAGGGACCATGCTGTACCTTAAACATACGTAATATATACATCTACTGAAGATCTATACGAAAATAAAATTTTTGCTTTAGGCTAGACGTACAATATACATATATTAGACGTAAATTCAAGGTTAAACTGTAGATAATAAATATACAGATATTATATGTATGATATACGTATAGTACGTGTCTATATCATAAACATGTGATATATATCTTCAAGATATATAGCACATCTCTATGGCAGATATAGATATACTATAGATATATAGATAATAAATATACGTATATTATATATCTTGTTCCGTGTGGGTACGTCCGAAAATTCGAAGGCGTCGGACGGTCAGTTGCAAACCGACTGCCGCGTCGTTGAGACGTACGCAGAGCGCGTTTCTCCTCGCTGCCGACGCACGGAACGACGCCGTCGTGCCGCTGCTGACTGTGCGCTCCGGGGAATCGTCCGGGAGGAGGGTGTCTTCGTACGTGGCTCGAATCGGGGAGGACGCGATCCTTCGGATCGTCTTAAAGGGTGCTACCGCGAAGGGATCGAATGCGAGAATCGTTCTCGTTTTGCGGAGGTGAGTCTGGCTCGCTCCGCTTCTTTTGACGCCACTCTTTCGAACGAAGAGAAACAATTTTTGCCCCTGACTGACTCATATAAAAATGTAATTATTTCACACTCTCTTTATTCTCGATATTGAATTAAAATTCGATAAATGCCACTTTTTCTAACGAAGAACAACATTTGTTGCCCTTAATAGACTCATAAAAATTAATTTATTTCACACTCTCTTTGTTCTGGATATTGAATTAAAATTCGATAAATGCCGATAGTCGAATTCGAGGGAGAATCACCTTCCGATCAAAGTCGAGTCCTTCGAATCTCCGGGCAAATATTTGGCAGGTAAACGGAAGTGAAATTATTATTTGTAAACGTTAAGAAAAAAATTGTTTGCCGTTAATAGACTCATCAAAATTTAATTATTTCACACTCCCTTTATTCTCGATCTTGTATTAAAATTCGATAAGTGCCAATAATTGAATTCGAGGGAGAATCACCTTCCGATCAAAGTCGAGTCCTTCGAATCTCCGGGCAAATATTTGGCAGCTAAGCGGAAGTGAAATCATTATTTGTAAACGGAGGATTATTTCGCCAGATGATGCCATTCGCGTTGCGCGTTTATAACGACACGCGATACGGTTATTATCGGTGTTATCGGGCGCGATTCGAGCTCCGGCGCGGGGACCAAGAAAATCGGAGTGCCTGGCACCGCGGCACCCGTTCCCGCTTCCGTATTGGATTTCTCCGTTTTTTTTTTCCGACACGCAACTCGTCGTATTTCGTGTGTTACGATTTTGGCACGTTACGTTTGCGCGGGGACGTTAGAACAGCTGGCCGCGGAAGCGTGTTTTTCGCGTGTATTTATAATGGCAGAGTGCGTTGCTCTTGACCGCGGTGCGATTGACGTTTCTACCGCTCGCTCTAGGGGGGCGAACATTTTTCACCGAATCACCTCTCGATCTCGCGCGCGCTTTTACTCGTAAGGTACGACCGCTCTTGCGGGCTTTACACGCGGAAATGTTGTTCACTCTCGCGACCTCGAACACTTCGCACTCTGACCCCCGAGCGAACGTTTGCGCCGTTGAAATAAATCGTCGCGAATAAATATACAGGGCTCCTATCGAGTCATATGTTCAAATATAGTGGGTTTTAGTGACTGTTTAGTTGAAAGAAATCACCAAAAAAGGACCAATCTTTCCTCATCTGAGCATTGCAAAGGGAGAAGAAAAAGCGGTCCAATATGGTATTTTTAATAAATTTGGTAAAGTTTGGAGGAAATAATACTGAAATAAAATAATTGAAATTTGTAACCTAAATAATTTATTTTCATAAAGATAACGAATTAGATTACTCTTTAACGAACGAATACCTTAACAAACCTTTTCTCATACTACTGTCGCTGTTATAATAGCAATATTGTTATATTATATTAATTGTTATATATCAGTTATATTAGTAATACATGCGACGATATCGACTGCTTGTTACGAACTATCATAACGATTTACAGATTCTGGACACTCTGATAGCGAAACCATCTCAACACTGAAAACTCATGTGAATTATTGCAGCGTTTTAGCGGCGGGAAGGTATCGTGAATCAAGGGACGAAATCTTAAAAATAATGACATTTAATGACTTTCAAAATTAAAAATGATTCTCTACCGACTTAATTGAAAAATAATAACCAATTAAAGAATGACCGAGTAGGAGCCTTGAATATATCGATGTGGATTTGGCGACCCGTAAAATTGTTACCCCACAGTCGATGTTCGACTTTCGTAAAATCGAAGATAAAGAGATAAATACTGAGATAGATAGAGAGAAAGAGAAGCAAGTGTCCCAATCTGCGCGTGTAAATAATTCGCGAGTCCCGACCGAAGGACGCTTGCGAAATCTGATCTAAAGAAAGCCGTTGTCGTAGACTTTTTACATGGAGTGCTTACATCTGTTAGAAAAAAAGTGCTTACCAACTACTGGATATTATAGGAGCACTGTTCGACGCTCGGAACAATTTTCGAGTACATTTTACTTCGAAAAGAGGGCAAATATGTATATCCGGACAAATGATAAACAGCTGCACTGAGAGAATAAATAGCTGGTACTATCAATATATTTTCTTCAATCAAAAATATGATATCCAGGAACAAGCCACGGTTTTCTTCGCGCAAGAAAATATTTGATAGGCTCGGGTAATTGTTTCTTTTTCTTCGTGCAAAAAGAATTTCTCGTTCCAACGAAGGTACTCTTGAATCAAGAATATAACATTCTTTGACCAAGACTCTGTATTCTAAAAATGTTGTAAGATCATACGTTCTTGATTCAAGAGAAACTTTCTTGACACTAGCAATTATTTCTTCCAGTGTACGAGATTTCTTCGAAATTTCATGCCGCGAAAATCGCACTTTGAAATTATGTATTCGCTTCAATTCGCCCGGAGGAAGAATTTCATCACAATGGCACGAGAAATTCTTGATCGGGCATCGAGACATTTTTCCCCCTCGATCGCTACGCGGGTACGCGCGCAACCCTTCTTTCTCCTCACTTCGACCCCTTCGTCGAATCTCGGTCAAATTCGGAGGATCCGATCGCGCCGCGTATGGCCAACCGGTTTTGCCTTTGTGAGCGAAGAATTCACGTCGGACGCGGCAAAGGCGGGATTTTCGTTATTTCCCCCTTCTCTCCTACCCACATGCCCCCCTCTGCTTTTCAGATTTTTGAGATGGCGACAGCTGCCACCGCGGTCCGAACGATTTGATAAGGCGGCGCGGAGGGTGATTCTAGAGGAGAGGAAGCGGTCACGCGGGACGCGGTTGCAGCGTTTCTCAGAGTCGACTGACGGAGAACCGGCAGCATGGATCCCTACTCGTTGAGGTGAGTGTGATTCCGTTCGACGTTTTTTGAAGCGAGCATCGAGAAAAAAATTGGGTGAAATCAACTAAAATAAAGAATTAGTCGAATAGTCGCGATTAAATAATCTATTCGCTCAAATGATATGCATTTTTCCCTACCTCTTTGACTTGAGTAATAATATATATTTTCTCAATAAATGTATTTTGTTAAGCTGAGAAAATATTTTATTCGGGCAAGCGAATATTATTTGAGCTGATGACATTCTTAATTGTGTCTATTGAATTAAATGTTTGGTTGATTTTACTGAATTTTTTTTCAGCACCGAAAATCAATGTTTTCTCTGTATTTTAATATTTGAAAACTTCAATAGATAGATGACGCTTTGGCGTAATTAAAAACATAATAGCATTCGCCCTTTAATTATTATTATAAGTCCAGATATGGTAAACCTGACTTAGCCTCTCTCTATTACAATTGACGATGCTAATGCGGAGCCAACTCCAGTTGGTCATATCATCTGCACTTATCTTACACGTAATCCCCTTCCCTCTCGTATTACGTATCGTATCGCAAGTTCCTTTCGCAACACCAACTCCGCCGAAGCCCTAAAGTCCCGCGACAGCATGCGTCGAAGGATACGTATGTATATCCTTTGTAGCGCTACTAAAAGACAAACAAAGAAGCTTCTCGACGCTACAGCGTCGCGGCGCACCCGGGTGCGTGTGCACGGCACATGCCTATATTTAGAAGGCACCCTAATCAACGGACCGATATTACGACGACTCGCTTTTCTCCTATACACATGCATACGCGCGCGACTACGAATTTTCTGGCAGGAGAGATTGCGTCTTTGTACCACGATGCACTCGCTGTGGGGGGAAAGCTGATGTCCGCACAGCTAGCCAAAATGCGTGCGATTAAATACAATTTTTCAGAAAGCACTCTAACGTTGATAAAGACCCAGACAGAAAAATATACGTAAATTGTACACAGCAACTCAAGGTAGTATTAGCTCATCTGATGCATCAAGGTTGTTCGCTCAATGAGCCATTATTAAGCAAGCATATTATTTGTGTCATTAAATAATTTCAAACCAATACAAATAAAATGTAATTATATAGTAAAAAAATTTTTCGTAAATATATTCCTAACAATAAATACAGCGAATAATTTGAATCACGTTATAATGGAAACTTAACAATTTTTTGGAAAAAAAGTAATTATTTTTCTAAACTCATACAACAAAATAAACGTAGAATTTAGAGCAATCAATTATTATAGTTGTATGAACGTCGTGGAAGGCTATATATATATAAAGGCTATAATATTTTCTAAAATTTAAAACTTTATTTTTATTTTTTTTCCCGTTTTCTCAATAATTTCTCAGATAGACTTGTGTGATCGTCACGACATTCGTACAAACTGCAATAATTGATCATTTTTAAGTTTACGTTTACTTTGCCGCGTGAGTTCCGAAAAATAATTGTTCTTCAAAAAATTGTTAGATTTACATTATAATATAATTCCAATTGATCACTGTATTTAGTGCAGCAACATATCAACGAAAAATTCTGCATATATTGAATGAATGTTTAGCATTTTATTTGTATTATTTTGAAATCATTTGATGTCACAAATCTGCTTTCTTAATGACGACTCATAAAGCGCACAATCTTGATGCATGTAATGAACCAATACTACCTGAAGTTACTGTACAATTTACATACATTTATCTATCTAGGGTATATAACACGCGTTGAGTCTGATCGTACATCTCGTCGCTTTCGATCGGCGTCGATAAGGTCCGCGAGGTGGAGAAATTCCCACAGCGCAGCCGCCGTACTGCTCTGATCTCCCGGGGGGGGGGGGGGGACGAATTTATATTTCATCGACGGGTACGTAATTGAATTAATTTAGAAGCTCGATCTCGATCTCGAAGAGCCTTTCCGCTAGGGAAAGAGGAGAGGTTGAGTACTTTAAATCGCGTTCACTCGGAGGAAGGGGGAGGGGGGTCGCCTCTTTGTCGTCCGACGCGGTTTTCTGGCTGGAACTAATCGGTCACGTGACAATCACGGGAAAAGAGGAGAGGCGCACGCATACTACAGGCGAAGGAGGAAATAAGTGCAGCGCAGAGCAGGGTCGCCTCTCTGGAATGCGATGGGTATCTCGAAAGTGCAGCGGCCTATGTCGGGGTCCGAACTACCAAATTGGACCGCTGCCCTCCTAGAGCCTTCTAGATCCGCCTGCTTTCACCGTTCTAGTGGTTCGCTTTTTACTCGGGAGTAAGTACGGTGGCTCCGATTTCGAGAGCGGCTAAATTTAGACTTCTCATTGTGCACGCACGTCCCTCATCAGCGCACGGGGTACGCCGTACGCAAGGTACTCTACGCCGGAGAAATTTTGGCTCAGAAAAACAAAATACCATTTCTTCCTCGAGCTTTCCCCGCGCGTATACGGGGTGTTCCGCTCAGGATAGTCATGGAGGGTGTGGCTAAATTTGCTCATACTTGTCCCGTCGATCAATTGTCAGTAAGTAATTATGCCGTCGGTCTATCATTGATCGGCGGGACAAGTATAGGCGAATCAGACCACACCCGCCATGGCTGTCCTGAGCGGAACACCCTGTATGTAGGCGCGCGCGAATATCCAGTGGTATCGTTTTTCGAACAGCGTCAGGCAAGGAAAAAATGCTGATGTTGGATTTACGAGAAATCAAAGTTTTAAATATATTCTCGTAAATGTAGCTAAACTCTGTGTATCTACAATTAATTACTCGATATATAAATTTCATCCGACTTTGCTGTCAATAAAAGTAAGTCGTAGCATTTACATAGTTTGTGGTCAATTGCGGGACGAAGCCAATAGTTTTACTATAATTTGTACTAGAATTGTAGTTATCATAACAATAAATTGGCCTTGTCATGAAATTTACCACAAATTTTTTTCCCATGTAGTTCCAAGTTGCAAGTGCTGCTGTAATTTTTACTAAAATTACAATTATCGTAACAATACATTGGTCTTGTCCCGAAATTTATCAAAACCCTGCTTAAAAGATCCGATTAAATCCGATTCAAACCTATTCAATTCATCAATCGGTCAAAATCCGAATTCTGTTTTAGTATTTTCCTATTGAATCTATTTCTTATTTTAGAAATATCAATGGGTTTGTATTGGAAAATTTCAACTCCTACTTCAAAGAGGATATAATCCGAAAATAGTAATCGCTATGAAACGCACAAAGAGTATATCAGATTCAATATAACTATTCCCCGATTCGACCTCAATAGGAATAATGAATCGGTATTATCGTCATTAAAAATATTTCTATTACGTCAAATTAAACGTCTTTTTAATTTTTTTACCATTCCGTCTGATTCACATAAACTAGAATAGAACTGATTATTTCCTATTCCCACATATTTCACTTCGATCTTATACATATAAAGATGAATGGGGTTCGGACCAATTTATTCCAATTTGAAAAGAATGAATAGAAAATAATGTTCAAGTCGGATTTTTCCAGGATAAAAATCGGATTTGTTCCGATTTATTCTGATTTGTTTGGCCCTAATTGGTTTCAATCGAATCCTTTAAGCAGGAAACTTTGAAAATGCTACAATTTATTGTTTTTCCGTGCTGGTAAAACTTACATTTTTCTGCTGCGGATTTAACATTGCCCTGCACCTGGTAAATACACTTTGCAATGATTAGTGTACTGTTTACATAACATTTTTTTCCGTGGGCCTTCGAGAGGCAACTGCGCTACCGTAAAATGTTGTACACTTCAATCGTCCGTTTCCCCGCTATCATGCCCCCGTGTCCTTCGATCGGCGAGCTCGCAGTGGCGGAAAGATCTCGCGACGTCCTCTTTAAAGGAAGGGCGTCGAGCATACGCGTTCGTCTATATGTATTCGACGGTACACATACGCCGTAAGTACATACGCATGGTTCGGAGTATAGAAAGAGTATGTAACGAGACGCGTATATAGATATTTCATTCCTGGAAGCCAACGAACGCGAGAAAGAGAGAGAGAGAGAGAGAGGCTACATAATTAAGTCAATTTACAGCCGCGTCGTTAGTCCATCTCGTTAGGTTCCACGCGTGTGATACAACAAACTGTATCACGAGACGCACCCCGAGAGACGCGTGCGCGTCGATGCCTTCGATGAAAAGTCGATAAAGCTCTTAATCGAAGCATATACGAAAGACTTTGCAAAAAGGCGCATGCATCGTATCGCGCGTGCTACGTAATCTCCTTAATCGAGAAGTGCTCATATGCACTAGAAGGGGTTTAGGAAGGCTAAAATGTTTTGTAATTGCGGGACACGCGTTGCCAGGGGCGGAGAACATCGCCACGAATCCGCCGGGTGGTTCCTAGAATCGATAGGTGCAGGCCGACGACCCTTATATTTCCAACGCTTTGTGCCCGACGACGTGTATACATATAGTCGGTTGTACGGTTCGCTTCTACGGAAAAGACGGATCGAAGTGCTCCGTTCTACAGGTGCCCGAATTTGGGTGCACTTGATTCGGGCCGGTGCGTAAAATTGGCCGGGAAAATGAGACAAGCTTGGCAGGCCGCACTGAGGAAAAAAGTTTGGTCAATTTAACCAAAATCTTGGAGGCAATGATCAAATTGTTTGGTGTAATATGGATTTTTTTATTTGTTTGGTTAAATTAATCACTTTTTGGTTGAAATAATTAACACTTTGGTTTCAGAAATGACAAAATAATGATAAAACCTCGGTATTTTGTCATTTCTGAGAGACGTTTGATGTCATTTTGACAACAAAAATTGAAGTCATTTAGTAAGTGACATTATTCTGACTAAAGTGTGTTGGTTGGGTAAATAAATATTTGGCTCAACTGATCGCTCTTTCGATTACAAAAACTAAACGCGTTCAACTAGGTGCGTTTCGTCATTTTAACCTAATTATTTTTCTCAGTGCGACCTTGTTCTTTTAAATCTCGAGGAGCGCCGAGCGATTTTCGACCTTTCAAGGTTATACACTCTCGTTCCTTGAAGACGGATCGAGCGGTGAACGAGAAGAGCCGAGGCACGGTCGTCTTTAGTAGGGGAAAGACGAGTATTCAGTAGAAGGGATGCGGCGAGCGCGCTTCGTAGGGACGAAAGAGGAGTCCTTTTAAACTTGCGAGTTTCGTCGCGAGGAAAATCTCCCCTCGCGCTCCTGCCGCGTGCCCGGGGACGATTCTCGCGACCTTTCGCCGGGTTCTTTCACTCGATGGGGAGGATGGGACGCGTCCGTTTCGACGGGGAGAAAATCCGGGTGAAGGAGAAAGGAATGATTTCGTACGCGGGAAAGGTGGCAGTCCCTTTAAACCTGAGTCCGCCACTGTACTGAGAGAAAAAAGCGGTGACAACTATTTTGGACTCAACTGGTCCAATTTTGCAATTAGCACCAGTTTTATATAGTTATCGCAACAATTCTTTTGCTCCGATAACTAAAAATAGTTACAACCATACAAATTGGTGTTAATTACCAAACTGGAGCAGTTGAGTTCAAAATAGTTGTCACAACCACATTTATTTCTTTCAGTGTAAGTAGTCACCTGGAAGATCGGTCGCGATCTTCATTTTGCTGGTTATTTCGAGACAAAAATTGAGTACCCCGTGAGCGAAGTACACGGAGAAAAATAATTTGGTCGATTTAAGCAAAATCTTTGAAACGATGACCAAACTGTTTGATAAAATATGGATCCTCCATTTATTTGGTTAAACTGATCACTTTTTCGTTAGAATAACTAAAGATTTGGTTAGAATAACTTGATATTTGATCCAACTGACCAGTATTTAGAATAATTAAACGCGTCTAACTAGATGCGTTTCGTCATTTTAACCTAATTATTTTTCTCGATGTACGCGGAACGGTTCCGGTCTTGAGGTTATTTTAGATTTTGTCCGATCTCTTTTTTTTCCACTAAAGTACACGGGTCAATTACGAGGGAATCTTTCGAGTTTTTCTTCCCGTTTCTGCCCCCTGGAAAATTCCACGGAACTTGAAACCTTTCCTTGGACTCGTTACACTTCTTTCGACTCATTCTTTTTTGGATATATAATATACAGCGAATATATATGTAGAATGGGTGTCAAGGTACATAACAGGCCGCACCTATAGACTGCCGATAAATGTATGAAGGGGGGAGTCGATCGGGGTCTACGTATGAATGGCGAGTGACGTGATGAGAATTTCCTAACTCTGTACACACGACGTCGAACGGTTATTGAGGCGAATTTTGAAAAATCTGAAATTATCGAGGAATTCGCATTATAGAATGCCATTCACTTGCAAATGTCACGGATGCGAATGAAACGCCCGCAAATCTATTTCGAAAGAGATCAGGACGGACGATTGCAAATTATACGCATTGTAAAGTATAAAAGTTAAGGTCAAGCAAATTCTATCAAGAAAGAAACGCGATTGGAATCTTCGTACGCGTAGTTTTATTCTGGTATTTTTTCCTCTTGAATTTTCGACCCATTTTCCTCGTGGAAAATTTCGTTGAATGCATACATAGTTGAAAATGTTTTGCCGGAATCGATTCATCCATTTTTGTATGTTAAAATCAATCGACTCTTCGTGTTAATTTAACACTCTCTATTGATTTGAATATGAAATATGTTGGATTGATATCCTAACTGTGTATGTACGACCTATCCAGATAGACAAATGTACTTAAATTGCATCAGGGTTATGCTCTTCATAAGTAACCATCATTAAGCAAACATATTTGTATCATTAAATGATTTTAAACTAATACAAATAAAATGCTAAACATTTATTCAATATATCGTAAATTTTTTCGTAAATATGTTGCTAGATATAATAAATACGGCAATTAATTTTAATCACACTGTAATAGAAATTTAACAATTTTTTGAAGAATAATTATTATTTTTTAATTCATGCGGCAAAAATAAACGTAAGCTTTAGAGCAATCAATTATTGTACAGTTTGTATGAAAGTCATGACGACCATACAAGTCTGTCTGGGTGGGTCTGGGTCTGGTCTGGGTGGGGTCTGGTTATTATATAAATGGAGAGGGGCGGAATATTTTCCGATTCAATATTTCAAGGGGAAACCGCAAAATTGAAGGGTACAGGAATAAAACAAGGAATATCCACTTTTCGTCGAAAATTGGGTTTTCATCGCTATATATTTATAGTATTTTATGTGTACTTTTTGATG
The DNA here is from genome assembly GCA_963678675.1 of Xiphydria camelus. NCBI lineage: Eukaryota > Metazoa > Arthropoda > Insecta > Hymenoptera > Xiphydriidae > Xiphydria > Xiphydria camelus. The sequence goes on along the minus strand of OY783195.1, from coordinate 26,251,068 downwards.
GTAGGACTGTTACAGGAATAAAACGATAGATGTCCACAGAAAATGCAAATAAAATATTGGTATACAGGCATAAAACAAGATATCTCCAAGCTGAAAAAGCTTAATTTCTCAAGATTTTGTCTTTGTGACACACATTCCCTGTTTTATTCCTGTACCCTTCAATTAAAATCGAAAAAGAATATATGTCGGTTTCTATACAGACACTGGAGTATGTATACCTAGAGAATATCAGGAATATCAGGAATATGTGGAGTTACCTATTGGCCCCGGTACGCGAGAGGATCTACTCGATGGAAATAATTAGTTTGTCCTCGTTCGCCGCGTGGAACCGAGTGAACGTATAATAGGTATCCCGAGACCGATTTGAATAACAGTTTTCAAAACTGTTGTAACTAATTGCAAGTCGCGTTATAGTTCGGTAGAGAATATTGTCCGTTCGCATCGTTCCTCTTCGATCCTTGAAGCAAGCCCGCGGGACTAGACCAGGGATCGCGAGTAAAAACGTATATAAACGACGCTTAAATTGCGCTCTCGGAAACGATCTCCTCGCGTACCGAGAAACTATTCATTTTGCGAGCAATTCTTTCGCCACGAAGGGCGAGACTCGATATTCGCGAGTACGCTGAGAGAAAAATTTCAAAGAATCAATTGAACGTTTTTATTTGTAACTAAACTAAGTAAGTATTTTATTAGTTTATGCGATATTTATTTGTCCTGAAAATATTTTTCTCAATAAACTATACGTATAAAAAAACTTGAGCCTCTATGAGCCTATAAAACATTTTCTTGAGTCAAATAAATATTACTTTAGCTAATAAAATATTTAGTTAGTAATATATAAATAAACGTTTAGAGTTGATTCTATGAAGTTTTTTTCTCAGCGTATACAATATAAAAGGAGTGCAGAATTACACGATAATCATTTTCATTTGATAACGAGAGAAATTTCTTTTCTAATCGTAAACTAAGGAAGAGAAGGAGGAGAGAAAATGCGATTCTATTCTCGCGTGAAATTTAAGACAACCGCCGAATTCCATCAACATTATCGACGTCGTCGATTTTCGTCGATGATTTACTACGCGCTCGCGGTGACTACCGAAGTCGCGCGCGTCTCTGATCCGCGTAAGTCTGTGCTTATACGAATACCTTTATCTGGTTTCACAGAATATCACTGTCGGCGCTAATGGGATCGTTTGTTTCGCCGTCCGACACACCGATGATTAGATACATCTATGAGCATACATAATGATCTATTCGTAAACATGTTGAAACTAAAAAAAGTCGCACTTCTCGTGATTTCTGCCTGGGCAATAATGAAATATAGGACGATGATTCGTGCGTATCGCGAACTTTTAAATCGAGATTAATAGAAACGTCCTCGTCACGAAACACCGCGCGCGACTGTCTGTAGGGAAAATTTGCTAGTCATGAAATTTAGGAACTTAATAGCCAACGCGCCAAACACCCGGAAATTTATCAATGCCGCAGGTTGTCGACGAAGATGATGAATTTTGAGATTCGACCTACTCAGATAAACATCTGGCAGCATATATATATTGTCTGCATTTTATGACGACATTGTAGGGTGAAGAATTATGCACAGATGCGTCCGAATATACTACACATTTTGTCGGAAGCAAAAGACAGCATGGAATGTCTTGAAAATTGCACCGATATGCATTGAATTGCAGCCAAATTTCGCGTCATGCTTGCATTACCACGCAATTGAATGTTGAAAGTACGGCTGTTTATTATGTATTTCAGTTTATATATAGGTACTTTCTACACATTTAGCAACACAGAGTCGTATCATAAATTTCAGCATTTTATACCCTCATAGTGATATCTTAATGTGATATAAAATTTCGAAATATGTACTATTTTCAACATTGATGTCTATCTGTCTATACTCCACATTATTTTCGACCTTGTAGAAGCATTCCCGGATAGATTATAATTGATCGTTCTAAAGTTTACGTTTGTTTTGTCGCATGGATTTGAAAAAATTACTATCCTTAAATAAAATATTGAATTTACATCACAATGTGATTCTAGTTAATCGCTATATTTATTGTAGCAATATTAATATATTTACGAAAAATTGCGCTCATATTGAATACATGTTTGGTGTTTCATTTTTATTATCTGGAAATCATTCAATGTCATATATATATGTTTACTTAACCTTTGGAGTACATTGTTGGGGTCAAATTAACCCCATGCTTAGTTTTTTCATTATAAAATTTTTAAAGAACAAAAATTTTTAATGAGTTTATAGGTGTTCCTCCAACTATCAAAGTTTAATAAATTGACTAACTTGCCACATGTATAAAACTTCATCGAAGAGAGATATTAGGCTCTGGGGTCAAGGTGGCCCACAAGTGACGTCATACGTGAGACTGAGTATGAAACGATGCGAAGTCGAGCCCTCGACATCTAAAAAGGCTCGCATTCAAACACCTAATAAAACCAGAAAGCGATGTAATATGTGTCCGAGAAGTCGAGATGTCAAGACATCGGATCAATGTGTCCAAAGCTCCCGCAGAAAACATACATGCAGTCTGTAGTTTTATGTCTGATTTGCTATGATGATGTTGCTTCATTTGAGAATTAAATAAATAGTATTTCCTATATAATGTTTGCATGTTTGCCAATAAAATACATTTTTTTAGTATTTAATTTTGGGGTCAGGATGACCCCACAATGCAGTTTTTTCCGAAAAATATGTATGCACTCCAAAGGTTAATGACGACTCATAAAGTGCGCAACCTAGCTGCATCTATTTGGGGACTCCCATATACGTGGACGGATTTCGAAAGCAATTTTGAAACAAAATTGAAGAGCGCGATTAGTTATACTCTTGCCGTCACGCGTACATAAATATCGCCCTTTTTTTTGCGTCCCACTGACGCGCTTCCGCGCGTGACCTCATCCCTGCTCCGGGGTCCACGTACAATCGCAGTGACCAGCTGATCGCCACGTGCTCGCTGGGCTCGGCGGCTTGCGTCGAGCGATTCGCCTCTCCGCCGCACACGCGCTTTTCTCGGGACACTCGAGTCGACCTTTCGCGCGCGGCGCGCGTTACGCTGCATCGGCTTGAACACCCGTGCGCGCGTCGCGAGAGATAAGCGAAGCCGAAGCATCGCGCGAGGATGTAACGTGGTCGTTAAACATCACTGGAATTACACCCGATAATCTACTCCCGATGAATCATTATTCGCCGGTGATTGCTCGATTGATCGCTAATCCATTCGATATCTCATTTTCCGCGTCCGATTAATTGCATCTATTATCACTTATTTAATTTTTTCGCCGATCAACGCTTTGCTCGAGTCCGGAGACCCAGGAAAGAGACATTCGTCGATGAAATGCGTTTAATTGGATTTTTCTAACACTTTTTTTTTTTCAAATTCTCGACTCGTCTTTGTATGGTCTTATCTACTCTCTTTCATTTTCGCGATTACCCGCGATTCATTGTGTATCGGATTGATGCTCTCCTGATCTGAATCAGTAAAAATATGTAACTGAGAATCAATGGATTTCAGTGAATTCTTACTGATTTTCAGTGATTTTCACTGATTTAGATCAAGAGAAGTGTGTACCAGTATATCATAAGAAGCTATAACTTACTCACCAGGAAAGGAACTTCAATGACCATTATCTCATTATTTATGAGCTTTTGGCTCATATTTGTATAATACTTTTTTCAAAATTATATTTTTATCTGCAATAAAGTCTTATATCAATGTAGTCCAAAAGTTCAGAAACAATGAGATAATAGTGATTGAAATTTCTTTCCTGGCGAGTAAATTCAGCCTCATAGGGTATATGTATCTCCACACGCGCCAAGAAGCGGCGGCGAATTGCGAAATCGCCTCTCTGCCCTAAGAGCGAGTGGCGAACCGTGTCCCCCGGTGCCGGGGTCGTCGTTATTTACGCGGGGTTGAGCGCGAGGCCCCGCGGGACGTCGCGTAAAGCTCGAGCGTCGTTCCTAGCCACGGGTATTTCGTGCTTGGCAAGCGCGTATGCGGGACTCTCGTACCACGCGGGGCGCCGTCGGAAACGCTTCTAACCGCGAGAGTTCCACGAAATCGTTATTCGGCTCTTTTCAAACGTCGCGCGCTTTACGACGTCGTCCGAACGATAGATTTTCCGTGCGATTGCTGGCACGTGGAAGAGCGACCGCATAATCTCGTTCGACGAGGAAATTTTTCGATATTTTGGAAGCTGATCTCGATTGTATAATGAGACAGACACGGAGAAAAGAGAACTGCGCAAATTACAATGCAACTACAGCGTGAACTACGATTTCGCCCAGGATATTTTACAGGATTACACAGCAATTATGTGATCTTCCTGGGGAACCGATAGAAATTCCTGCGGAAACAGATCCACCTGATTAAACTACCCAGATAGACTTGTGTGGTGGTCACAATGTTCGTCCACTTTACAATAATTGATCGTTCTAAAGTTTACGTTTATTTTGCCGCATGAACTTGAAAAAATAAATATTCTTAAGTGAATCATTAAGTTTAACGTGATCATCACGTTATGATTATAACGTGATTTAAATTAATCGTTATATTTGTCAACGAAAAATTATGCTTAAATTGAATACATGTTTAGCATTTTATTTGTATTATTTTAAAATCATTTAATGTGTGTCGCAAATAGGCTTGCTTATCGGTGACTCATTGAGCGCACAACCTTGGTGCATCAGATGAGCCGATATTACATAAAGTTGCTGTACAATTTACGTACATTTCTCTATCTGGTTAGTATATGTAGAGTTGTAAGCTTGTGAACAGAAATGTGTTCTCTGTACAAATTCTTGAAAATCAGCTCGAATCTCAGCACTGCTATATGAAACTGTAAAACTTGCTGTTTTTTTTTTGCATTGGGAGCGACGCGCGTATATAGGTATCATTTATAAAGTCCCTGTCACGCTGACGTCGTGGCGATTCATAAAGGATACTCCTGCGACTCTGCTGTACGCGCCCGTCATGCGCTACAGCGAATGGGACGTCCTCTGCTGATGTCATTCGTTGACCATGAATTATAACTCGTCGCGTATGTACTCTCCGGGGCCACGGACGAATCGAAGTTCGACTCTTGTCTTTGCGGACTCGCATATTGCGCGTTGGCGGTACATTTTTATCTCGAAACTTGCTGGTTACCAACTCTGCGATTGCTGTACGGACTGGAACATTTTTTTCCGGCGCGAATAAAAGATCCTTTTTGAGATAAGGACGGATCGGAACGACAGCCGAATTTCATTGACTGGAAAAATCGGCCTCGAAATCGCTGCGATCGTTTTGCATTGGAATTGTACGATGGTATCGCGAGCGATAACGATCGGTTTAGTCGCGATAAAAGGGTAGGTTGCGCGAGGTTGTAGATATGGTTGTCCCGCGAAATTGATCGATCTCCTGCGTGGAGCGACCGAAATGAAAATCCTGGGAAAATTCTTGCCTGTGTGCTCCGTTTACAAGATTCGATCGAAACCAATAAAAATCGATAAGATTTTCAATGGGAATTAATAGGTTTTAATCGGACTCTTGTTCAAGAATTTTCCGATCAATTCCTAGTGAATTTTCAGCGAAATCTAATCGGTTTCAATCGGATAATACCAATTCACGTCTCAATCGGAAATTTCCGGTCAGAAGCAATCGGTTTCAATCGGATCGAACGAAGATTCGATTGATTCTGATTCAAACCGATTAGTTTTTTCCTGTCGAAATTAATAGAAATGTTTAACCAGAGTAATGCATTTAAAAAAAAGAACGTTGGTAGTCTAGAATTTTCAACTATACACTGTTGGAATATTGGAAATATATGTTGGAGCTGTATATTAAAATCAGCTGCTTCTTTGTATTAATTTAACGTTCTTTGTCTTAATTTTAATGCAAACAAATATCGAATTAACACGAAAAATCGGTTGATCTTAACATACGAAAATGGGTGGACCATTTCCAACTCAAATTATCCAACTGTACATTCTTACTCTGCAATCGCGTGGAATTAAGCCGAGTTATCGAAGAGCTCGTACGTGGAGGACGTTACGCAATTCTCTTCAACTTCGCTACAGGTACCAATCACAATTTCCGTGGCTACCGCGCGCCTATGTATACGGAGGCACTCCCGCGCGGAGCGGAGGCTGACTATAATGGAAAATTGGCAAGTTCCCGCGTCTTACGTAAAACGCGACCCGCTACGAGCGCGCGCGTTTCGGTTATTCACTCGTTCGTTATACGTTAAATCGTCGCACGCGTGGTCAGTGTATCACGCGAGCGGAGCAACGCAACGGAGGAAATCATTTCGAACTACAATTTCCCGTCGACGAAGGAAATGCGATCGGTCGATTTTTCGAAGACTGATACACCGAAAATCGAGGAGGAGGCCAATGACATACATACATATTTTCTCGTTATCACGGTGCAACGCGGTGTCGACTCCAGATTCGTTCCGGCTCGTTCTCCCTTCTTCGGAACGCGATGACTCATCGAGGAAAAAGGCCCGCTGCCGTTAGAGATTAGGTGCCCATACACACAGAGGTCGAACTGTCGGTTTGGAACGGCAGTTCGAACCGTCGGGTCGATCCGTCGGTTTTAACCGTCGTCGTCCACTAACGCAGAATAGAAACCCGCGGGTAAAACTGACAGGCCGGCCGGCCGCAAAACTGCAGATCGACCCGTAGTGTCGACCGACAGTAGACGGGCTGAGAAAATCGATTTTGTTGCGCTTGTACTTTATAAGTGTACGATTTTAATTCTTCTTTTTTTAAAATACTCGGAAAAATATATAGAACAAATGTGACATAAAGCCATAGTTTGCTTTTTAATTTTTAATAAAAATGTATTTTTTGTACGGCTTTTTCTTTAAATATCTCGAAAACTATTGACAAGTTATCGAGACATGCTCCGGAAAAAATTTAGAGAATTTCAAGACCTCTGTGTGTATGGGCACCTATTAGGTCGCAGCCCGCGCACGGTTATAATCGATGTTTACGGTATCGGAAAAAAAAGCACATACGCACAGCAGTTGACAGCTGCGACGCGAACGACTTCTCAGGCCTGCACTCGAGAGAGCACTCTGATTGCGATTGCGTTTATATCCTCTTCGGATCCTCGGTACACATTTGTGTACAAAATATTGAGTCGTTTTTTGACCTTACCGTTTGCGCAAATTGAATTTAGCGCGATAACTCCTTATGCGTGATGATGATTCCGGCCATGTGCCATGGCGTCTATCAGCACAGCTGATTTACCAAATTAAAATTGCACACAAATGTGTAATGTAAATCTAATGTGTAATGTAATGTGTAATGTAATATAAATATATTACGTGGGTCTGGAGAGGATATGTAGAATGATTAATGGTCATGTTAATGCTTGAAACTTGAAAATAATTATTCTCGACGTGGCGCGATTCGCGTATACCTACCTACAGTGAAAAAAATTGCCTTCAGCGATATAAACGTGTCTTTGAATGGTCCAAAGAGCATGTTTATCCGATTTGGATGAATATCAATCGGATATATGTAAATATCATTGATTTCATTGAATATTATTTGGATCATAAACGTATAGGTATCTGAATAAATATCGAAAAACACATTTATCTCAATTGAGCAAATTCTTTTCTCAGTGTAGCTAGTCAAATCGACTAAATAATTCGAGCATCGAAGCCAAACTAGAAAATTCTTCCACCTCCCTGATCTTTTCTCCGATAGTTCCACGTGACATTTAAACTCGCCTGATGCGAATAAGTCTCGGCCACATACGAATAACTATCGTCTGTGCGACGCTGATGCGATGCCTTGAAATTTCTTTCTTCTCCCTCCGTGGCCCGCGAGTCGTGTCGATTACGGAAAACGCTCCTATCGCATTCCGAGAGACGTGCGCGGCGGCTGAGAAAATGCATTTTAAGCAGCTTCGCGATAATACGCGCGTCTCGAAAACAACTCGAGATAAAATTCGTAACGAGCGCGCGACGAACGAAATGTCGCGGCGGTTCTTGATATTCGCTGTCGCTTTTACCCCGAGGACCTATCGCGCGAATATATCGTATACAAGGTGTTCCACTCAGGATAGTCACGTTGATTTATTTCCGTTATTTGCCATTTCACGAACAAGCATTTCAAACAAAAGTTGTTTGGTGTCGTGGAGGACATGTGATACGTGCAACAAATTTTTGATATCGTGTATTGTTTACGAGTCATGAGAGTCGCATCCTTTTTTTTCATACGGAACTTAATATTTTATTCTCATAGAAATTATAGAGTTTATCTCGAGATTAATAAGAAATGTATAAGATGAAATATCCATCCATTGAACGGTTTCTGAGATATTTGTGCTCAAAGTACAAGAGTAAATTTCGCTAGGCGCACGCTCATTGTCAGTCTTGGACTTTGAGCGGAAATATCTCATAAACCATTAGATGAATGAGTATTTCGTCTTATAAGTTTCTTATTAGTCTTGAGATAAACTCTATAACTTTTATGAGAATAAAAATATCAAACTTCATATGAAAAAATAGAGGTTATTTTCATACCTCGTAAACAATACATGGTATGAAAAATATATTGCACGTATCATATCGCACCTCCGGAAGAACAATGACGCAAGTAAAAATTGTGAAATTTTTAAATTAAACCCCTCAATAGTCTTAAAAATCGGAAGAACAAAGATGCAAGTGCTAATTTTAAAATTTTTAAATTATACACCTCAATAGTCTTAAAAATCATTTTTAAGACTATTGAGGGGCTAAATTAAAAAATTTCAAAATTTGCACTTGCGTCCTTGTTCTTCCGGAGGTGCGAATTATGTCCTCCTCGACACCAAACAGCTTTTATTTGAAATACTTATTCGTGAAATGGCAAATAATGGAATTAAACAGCATGACTATCCTGAGTGAAACACCTCGTATATGTACATATTATGTATATGTACACGCGCGCGATAAATCGTTAATAAAAAGTGGGCCGATCCATCACCTGTCAAAGTATACAGTTATGATCGACAACGCCATACGGCGGGTTGCGGCCGCCGTTCATTAATTACCCGTACGCGCCAATACCTCGGAGACGGACCGGATAAATACTTAAAATTAATAATACGCGAGCGCGGCCTTCGACCGCTCAGCGGGATTTCCGCGGGCTTCTAATAATCGTCGGGGGCGTTCGAGAGATGAATTGGATGCTGTATATCGTATCGACCGTTTATAACGCGATGAGATGTTGTTGAGTTGACTTTTTTGACATTGAAACATATCGAATTTCATATGAGGCATATTCTAACACAGTTCACTGAGACAAAAAAAAGATTAAAAATTATTCTGTTAGAAGGATAATCTGAGTACGAAAGGTAAAATAGACCAAGAATTATCCTTCCAGGGCTTAAAATTTAACCTTCTTTAGGATAATTTTTGATCTATTTGACCTTTCGTACTCAGATTATCCTTCTAACAGAATAATTTTTTATCTTTTTTTTTCTCAGTGTTGGAAATTGTATGCGGGAAACGGTCCACCAATCTTTGTACGTTAAAATAAACTGCTTCTTTGTGTTAATTAAACATTATTTGTATCAATAAAAGAGCACGCTTTAACTGACCGACTGATTCATCAACGCCAATCCGAAACCGCTGAGGCTAATTACATGAAATTTGGACAGTAGGTTTCCTTCGTGACGTAAGCACCCACTGAGACAAGACTTTACGAAATTCTTCTCCCGAGGTGATAAAATATGGGATGTAAGATTTATTTCGAGATCCACGGGGACGAAGTCGTGGGCGAAAAACTAGTTTTAACATAAAAGAGCTTGAATTAGAACGGAAACGATCGGTTAAATCGAAACGAAGGTGGGTGGACCGTTTCCAACGTAATATTTCCAAATTTACACGGACTGTGGATAAATCGAAGTGGCGAGTGACGGCATCGGACGAAAAAAACAAAGGGATTCCCTCGCGTTCGGCGCGACATTGACCTTTGCAATAAAGTATAAAGCTCGCCGGAGTCGTGTCACTGTGTCCCGCTCCGATTCGGAGACACTTGGTCGCCGACGAATAGCGGCTCGCTCGAATGTGCCACCTTCGTATATCAATTGAATATCGCGCATACGATGTCCATTTAGGCTCGGCTTCTACGCACGTGGACGAGGGAGGGGGAAAGACATTGAACTTCGAGCCCTTCCCGACGCGAGGACGTTAAACGTCAAAGTTAATTAACCGGTGTGAGGGAGAATTGGGGGGGTTAATTACTCCGTTCTATCCCAACCATGCGCGGCGTGCACAACGATTGCGCTCACGGTCGAAAGTTCACGCGCTAGGCAGCGATGCGCGCGTGACGTGATCGAAAATACGAGAGAGATCGACCGCGGGTTCGATTAAATTCACACAACGCACTTACGTAGATTTTCTGTATATTCTACGTAAATTTGTATGTACGTATGTATCTACGTATCAGGTACGTAAGTATATGTAGATTTTTTTGTATAGAACAGGGCTAAATGACCGGCTAATCTACATTAATTATACGTATACATACGTCAATGGAAACGTAGAATATACACTCAGAAAAATTTGACCACCACTACAATAGAAAACTACAGTAATTGCAGTGATAATTTTCTTCGCAATAGCAAGAATTCTTGCTACGCTAGAAATATTTTTCTAGTTGTGTCTGAGGCAGCCAGAAATATAGCTGGATTAGCTAAATACTTTTTTCAGTGTACGTATACAATACGTATATCCGACATAAAGTACATACATGAGAATTGCACTAACCGAATTAAGCTGCTGAAAATTGATTGAAACAATATTTCAGGGTAATCAATAACATTTGCTAATGATATAAATATTTATCGAGAAATTTTGACTTTGGAAATCCAACATCGGCATTTTTTTTTCCTGCAACATGTCGGGAATCTGGGGATCGTATGGTTATTATAATAAATAATGTTTTCCATATTTCCATGATATTTCCACATTTTAAAAAAATTTCATAATATTCCTACGATGTTTCCACATGCCAAACAATTCTATGATATCACCCTGATACGTTATACACGGAGAGAAAAATTCAGTAGATTCAACTAAACGTTTATTTGTATATTACTAATTAAATGACTTATTGTGGTCCGAGTATTATATATTTGTCCCAACAAAATGTTTTATCGTCTCAAGTCGATATAGTTTATCAAGAAAAATATTTCGTTGGGACAAATAAATATTATCTGAGGCAATAAAATATTTTGTTAGTAATATACGAATACATGTTTAGTTTGGGGGGGGGGGGGGTGTTCTACAAAATTTGTCTTTCAGTGTACAACGTGCTGTGCGCGTGCATCGCGAGAATCGCTTTCTCCCCCCGCGGCTTTTATTTCTCGAGGATAATTGTATGAAATATGGAGCACGTCACCGCGCCCGCATCCCCCTTATAAGGTTAACGGTAGGGTTGGTGCTTTATCCGCGTCACTCGAATGAAGGGGGATCGACGTGGGCTCGGTATTGACTCGCGATGGCGAGCTAGTTGACGCCCACGTGATACCGAATCGTCGCTGATTCATAAGGAAGTCATGGTATTGCACGTCTTTGTGACGGTTTCGATATACATATGTAGGTTATTTTTCCTCGTTGGTACGCTTAATGAAGGATGCTCAATCGAGGAGAAAGGAGAAGAGCAACCGATTCTTCGTGTTGATCCAAGATTTTTTGCGTTGCAAATAATACAAAGAATATTAAATTATCACAAAAAATTAGTGAATTTTAACGTACAAAAATGAAGGGCCCATTTTCAACGCAAAATTTCCAACTGTGCTGAATTCGAACGCTATTCAGTTCGATCGACAATATTTATGCACGTCTAATCGATATATTTATTCGGTTCAAATAAATATGCTACTAGGAATATTCAGTTGTCATGTTTATTTAAAATGACCCCGTTAATTTTCTCGTCACACTTTAATTGACCTCCTGTGAGCTGCCTATAATTAGTTTTCCATTACGAGAAACGAGACCGAAACTCGACGCGGCACTCCCTCCGCTCTATCCAACACCTGCGAGCGATTCGCGTCGGCGAAGTACGTATCAGCTTGACGCATCGTACGGCGCAAGGCGGTTCGCGCGAATGTTTAGCGCAACCCGTGACGCGTCGATCGTCGCGGCGATAACAACTGCCGTAATTGAATTTCGCGAAACGATCCGCGGTGCGAGCGATGTTTATATAATAGTCCTTGAATCGGAAACGCATTTTCCGCCGCACCGGAGCGCTGGAAAACGCGCGAGACTCGGGGGTCCGAGCACTTTCGAGAGCGGAGCGCAGGACTATCTCGGAGGCGTTATCGCCTTTGAACTTTTCCGACCGTCGATAAATCGCGACGCGAAAGGCGTTGCGGCATGTGTGTCAAACGATTGCGAAACGCTTCTTTCTATGTAATAAGGTACTGCATATGCAAATATTATGCGGTCGAATGCACATGAGGCTACACGGAAAAAAAGAAACCGTAGCATTTACAAAGCTCGTGATGAATTTCGGGAACAGACCAATTTATCGTTACGATAACTACAATTTTCGGAAAAATTACAGTAAAGCTTGTAGAAGTTGGAAACGTTGCTGTAATTCTTACCAAAATTGCAGCTATCGTAACAATACATTGGCCTCATCCCGAAATTTAGCAAAAACTTCGTAAATGCTACGATTTATTTTCATTCCACGTACGATTAAAGAGTTCGGTCGAACAACGACGTCGGTTTTAACGCACCGCACCGTAAAATTAGGTTTGTTCTTCTTGTCGACGCTAATTCAGTTTTCCCGCAAACTTCTTTCGCTGCAGATTCGAAAAATTTTGACAAAATTACCTACTGCGTATTCTTTAATTTTTCATATCCGGCCTTATTCAAAGCTGAAAAACGACATTTAGAAATGCAGCTACGTCGTCGTGTGCTGCAAGCCTATCGCTCTCGCACTCGCTGCTTGGCATAAGTGTGTCTCTCTTGCTTTTCGATGACATTTTCCCTTTTGCATGACATTCAATGTGTATACAGATTACAAATTGAATTAAAAAATATGAATATTTTTTTTTTTTTTTCGGGAAGACTGAATTACAAGTCCACTCAATTGTCTTGCGGTATATAATATATCCGTAGCTCTCTATCAGACCGCGTCAGAAACTGTAGCACAGTCAGGAGATCCCTTACACTTTCGACCCATTTCTGACGACACCAGATGTACCGTATCGTGGAAAATCCTGTGTACTCTTAGCGTAGACAAGAAGAGCAAATCTATTGACACCATTTGACATCGTCGAGCAGCAGGTGCAGCTCGGATGCCCGTGGTGGAAAAGTTCACGGAGACGAGACTCGTTTTTATTGTTCCTTCGGAAAGGACGCGCACGCGATACCAATTAAACCGTTTGATCTCGCTGCAGTGTCGAGCGAGAGGCGTCGAAGAACATCGAGGAGAACGAGAGGGAATGCTTCAAGGACGCTATCGTATCGTCGCGCAGTCTCAACAAAGGTTTCGTCGAGCCTACCAAGATAAAAAATGCCCTGCCGGAGGTAAAGTGATAATTTTCTCCGCCCCCGGCTCGAAGAAGTCGATACCGAGTCGATTCTCACTGGAAGTATGTCGATTAAACAAATAATACCGAATAGATATTCAGATGAATCAATTTGTTCGATTGACGATTACAGTTCCAATCGATGAAGATTTTTTCAAACCTGCACAGATTTTTCTCGATCCGATCGTATGAAATTGATAAAGAGTCGCGATACAATACTTGTAAAGAACTAAATCGAGGAGCGATCGATCGACAATACGCATACGAATCCGCACGCTACCGGTTGATATATCGCGATCCGCATCGCCGATTTAACCCCGATATAAACGGCGAGATTTATCGAAGACGCGGCACGATACACATATCGTGCATCGGCAATTAATTTCATTCGACGATTGCAGATCGCCGCTTGCATAATCGCCGCGTCCTTTCACATCGTCGTGGGCCTCAGCATGGCCTACTCGGCGATTCTCATTCCTCACTTGGAGGCCGACGACGCGGAATTGCACGCTTCGCGGGAGGAGACTTCCTGGATAGGTAAGAGAATGAATAAGAGAGAAAGAGAGAGAGGGGGGGCATGCATCTTGAGTGATCATCGGTTCCTGGGAAGAGTGACATCGACTCGATCGTTACTCTGTTGATGATGTCGTCGCGTGATATCGATCGTTCTTAATTTTCGATGAAAACGTGCTTGTTTCGGAATCGATATGATAATCAAATATTACTAACGGGGGGAATACATATTTGACTAGGACAAACATCAGTTGGATTGAATCATTATTCGACACAGTCGATAACATTTGTATCTATACATTTAATAAATATATGTTCAAGTCAATTAAAAAACATCCTGTTAGAAATACATCAATTGACATATTTATTTGAAATAAGTGTATTATTCTTTTTAACGTAGACAAATTCCGTTCGGTCGATATTATACATATAACGTGCTTTTTTTCAAAATCAATACAATGATCGAATATTTCTAACGGTATATTATATTTATTCAACTCGAACGAAAATTGATTAGATTCACACGTTAATCGATACATTCGATGGTATTTGTACACATCTAATAAATACAGTCGTTCAAATCAAATAAAAAAAACATTCCATTAGAAATACATCAATTGCCATATTTATTTGAAATAAGTGCATTATTCTTTTTATTATAGAAAAATTCAGGTCGGTCTATATTATATATATAACGTTCTCTTGATTCAGAATCGATGTAATAATCAAATATTCCTGACGGTATATTTATTCGACTCCAACGAACATCGACTAGATTGAAACATTATTCGACACCGTCGACAGAACATGTATAAATCTAACAGATATTCGTTCCAATAAAATAAAAAAAACATCCCACAAGAAATACATCAATCATCATATTTATTTGAAACAAGCACGTTATTTTGTCCCAGTGTAAACAAATTCAGTTCACTCAATATCATCGAAGTAATTGCACGAGCGTCTCACTCGATATCGGAGAAAAGGTGACACCCCGTATCATAACGCGGAATTATCCGTTCCTCAGCGAGTATCGTCATCATTTCCACTCCCCTCGGCGCGTTGTGCGGTGGCTTCCTCATGGAGACGATGGGCCGCCTGAGGACCATCCAAATCGGCGCCGTCCCCTGCGTAATCGGCTGGATCCTCATCGCGCTCGCGACGAACGTACCGATGATCCTGGTCGGCCGACTCTTCACCGGCCTGGCCACGGCCCTCGGCACCTCCTCGGCCATCGTCTACATCACCGAGGTCGCGCGCCCTGAATTGCGCGGCTCGCTCATGTCCTTCGGTCCCACTCTCGCCTCCTTCGGCATGGTGCTGGCGTACCTGAAGGGCGCCTACATGCCGTGGCGCCTCGTCGCCTGGCTCAGCACTATCTACGCGGTGGTGCCGGCGATCCTCATTCAATTCATTCCCGAATCTCCGGTTTGGCTGGTCTCCAGGGGCCGAGTGGAGGAGGCGAAGAAATCGGTGGAAAGGTGAGGATGAAAGAGGGAGAGAGAGAGAGAGAGAGAGAGGGTCGAGAAGACCGATTCCGAGGGTATAAGTGGATGCGGTAATTTGTAGGGCTGATAACAGGGTGTCCCAGCGATTAGGGGGATACTAAATTTCCATGATATTTGTATGAGCTCAAGGCGAGAATTCTGTACTTTTCCATGATCGCACCACCTATAACTTTTCCAGTGTTTATGCAGAGTTTTCTGCTCAAATAAAAATCCATTTTTGTTTCAATAATACCGGGAGTAATTCTCACTGCTTTCTGCCATTGATCTCGTTCACAAGCTTCAAAGCGAAGATCACCGATCGTACTTCTGACGTGTCAAGCATCCCGCGACCATATAAATCTTCTCGAATCAATAATTCATTCCACAGATCTATGATATGTTCATATTTTACAAAAATGCCATGATATTTCCGTGATACTCCATAATTTCTTCAAGTTTTGTTGGAAGAGTTCTTTATTCCCCGACGAATCTTGCAGCGACTCGGTTAGCCTTGAAATCGTTCTAATTAATACGCGAAAAGGTATCTAATTCGGTTCCCTTCGCTTCGTCGAGTTAGCTCCGTCCTAATCGATACGCAAAGATATTCGCTTCAATCCGTTTCGTTCAGTAATAGGTGTACAACTTTGCTTCCGCCGTTTTCCCGAAATTCGAGGCTTTATTGTAAAAATCTGGTTATATGCATACGTTATGATTCAAAGTATTGTCCATCGCTGGCGACTACTTTCTCCCATATTTCGAGCAGCGTACGAATCCCGCGTTGAAAAAACTGGTCATCTTTTGAAGCGAATCACGAATCGAAAACGGCCGAAGCAAAGTTGTACACCTAATAGATCGGAAGGATTTTTTCTTATAGCGTTTCCATTAGTCTCGAAAACCTTCCAAACGAAACGCGAAGACGTCTAATTCGCTTCCCTTCGCTCCACCATGCAGGCTCTGCAAGAGCGAAAATAAGGTGGCGGGAAAGATCAGCGCGGCCGAGGCGCAATTCAACACGATCATGAAGGAGAACGAGATCAAACTGAGCGAGCAACGCCGTAGCAAACACGGGGGGATTTCGACGAAGCTGAGGGCCTTCATGAAGCCCACCGGGTGGAAGCCGATGTTCATACTCTTCCTATTCTTCCTCTTCCAGCAGTTCTCCGGTATCTACATCACGCTCTTCTACGCGGTCACTTGGTTTCAGGTACGCACGCCGGTTTCCGGCGGTCTTTCAAGCAATTTTATAACGATACCATCCTCATAAATCTTGCCGCTCTTCTGCAGGAAGCGGGCGCCGACGTGGACGCCTACCTGGCTTCGATTCTCGTCGGCCTCACGCGATTCTTCTGCTCGATGGTCAACACCTGGCTGCTGAGACGCTACAAGCGTCGACCCCTCTGCATCATCTCGTCGCTGGGGATGATGCTTTGCATGGTAGTGTCCGGCTACTACACCCTGCAGATCAAGCACGGCGATAGAAGCGGCAGTTGGGTGAGCGGTCTTCGGGTTTACGCCGAATATTCGAGTCCCAGCGAGGCTTCACGTCCTCGGCGACTCGGAGAAAACGTTTAATTCCCTTTTTCTCAGGTACCGGTGGTCGGTCTTCTCATGTACGTGTGCACCTCCATGGTCGGGATGCTCACCATACCGTGGACCATGACCGCGGAGCTGTTTCCAACCGAGATTCGCGGGATCGCCCACTCCATCAGCTACTCCATCGCGAACATCCTCATGTTCGCGGCCGTTCAGAGTTACCGGGACCTCTCCCTGTTCCTTGGAGGTAGGACGAAAGCGGCAACGAATTTTAAAGGCGTCTATTTTCACTACAGACGTCCGCGTCCGCGTCATCACTCCTGTCTCTGTCTCTTCAAGGTTCCTACGCCGTTCAGTGGTTCTTCGCGGGCGTGTCTCTCGCCTCCACGGTGTTCGTGTGGATCCTCCTGCCGGAGACGCACGGCAAGAAGCTCTCGGAGATCGAGCGCTACTTCCAGAATCATCTCCTCGCCGTCAGCTGCACGACCAAGCCCGAGAAGCGACGGACCAAGCGGGCGAACGAGCCGAAGGCCAAAGCCGGCGCCGCGGCGGAGCCTCTCAATCCGAAGAACAATCAGACCGTTTAGAGCGACGCTAATGCGATATTCCCGCGCGGAGCCTCGGCGATCCCGATACCGCGTAGGATTGGGACGCGCGACGAAGGCGCCCGCGGTTGCTCGCGAAGAGCGAAAGGAGGCAATGACTTCGCGCCGAGACTAATTTTAAGGAAATGTGATAACGACACAACTGTTGCCTTCTGGCCGCGCGTTCAAGCGCATTTCAGGGCCCTTGCCGCTCGACATACGCGAACCTGCTGCTGGATCCTCTCCTCTCCATCCTCTTCCTCCTTTCACCCTCTCGACGATCCACTGTTTACTTAACCCCTTTTCCCCTCCGGCGTATCGAGAGCTTCGTATAACTGATAAGACGTCGGGTGAGCCTTCGTTATTCGAAACGCGTCGCGATGCCGCGGTGGTCGGCACGACTAAATATTTTTGTAAGATTTTACTTTTAAGATTTTGCCATACAGGGGCTCCGTGGATTCCCGCGGGCGAATCCGCGGTTTGGATTCGACGGGGGTGGCTCGAGCGAGTCCGATTGAAAGATGTGCCCCTCGGGTCCGATAGTCGGCGCGAGATTCTTAATCGCAGTGCTAAATTAAATATTGGGACGTTCGCGTTGCGTTGCGGTAAGGTCGAGTGTTTTTCGTTATTCGAAGAACACTGAAGGAATACTTAATTCGAGCTTCTTAGCGGTCGGCATATGTTTCTTTCGGGATGAACTCCTGTTTACTTCGTCGACACGATCGGCAAATTTACTCGGTTCGTTTGCCGTGGTTCTTATTCTTTTAGCAACGGAGAAGACGTCTCTTCGCGATCGACCACTCCGAAATATCGGTAAGGGCTCTTTAGTCGATATCCGAATTCGAGTACTTTATTTTAGGCACGACCCCTCGCGACGTGACGCCGCGATTTTAATGATTACCTCTTCCGTCGAGCGATAGAATAATTTGAATGATGCGCGAAACTCGTGCGTCGGAGATGGGATGCGATTGCCCGTTCGAGGTTCTTCCCGAAATACAAAGGGACGAACGGTTCTTGTATCTTTCGCAGTGTCGCGTGAATGTCTAGGCGAGATGTATCTTAATTCGAGGCAGGAGAGCAAGCGTGCGCTCTCCCTCTCTTTTTAGTATTATACGTGTAATAACTTATAAGCGCATCGAGCAATGTACGTATGTTTTTGTATTTTATAGCGTCGTGACATACCCACTTGTCTGGCTCGCGATCGGTTATACTTTTTCCGTCATTGCAACAGTTGATGTAATAATATAAATTTGTTAAAAATGTTCTCGTCGATCTGTTTTCATTTATCGTCTGCGTTAAAAGAAATTCGTATACCGCGGGGGAACGAATAACCGTGATAATAGCGAAAGTACATGACTGATTTTTCAGTTAAAGTATCCCGATGTAATGGAGTTTTGATCGGTTCGTATAAATAGTTGCACAAATAGTCACGTATTCTTGATGGATGAAAAATATTTATCGATTATTTGAGGGTGACTCAAGCCTTCCCTTCCTTCCCAATTTCATTCCCAATCCCTAATGTCTCATCCCTTTATGGTTCAGATATAATAAGCATCTAATTTGCGAATTATGAATCATATTTTATATCTATTTCGAACGACTGAACGTGCAATAATCTTTCTGTGGGATATGACGGGGATTGCGAAATTTTAACCCCTTACTGCATGATTTTTCTATCTCTTGTACAAATATATATGACATAAAACCATTATTCTAAATAACTATATGACATAAAACAATTTTCTAAATAACAACTTATAAAAACAGTTTCTATCTTTATTGAAGCAAAGAAAAATATTGCATTTTTCACGTTTAAAGGTTATTTATAGAAGATAATGAGTGAAAAGGCGTTTGTGCCATATATGGTATAAAATGTAGGAAGGGGTTATTATTTAAACAATTATTGACTCCCTCCTTTCGGTAATGCCATCGCATCTCAAAATTCATCTCCCTTTATGATATCCCTGAATGTTCTCCATTTCGCCGTATCTCTCCCCGTTTCCGAGATATTCGCAAAATTTTAATGTTACAATTAACAATTATAGACTCGATGCGTTCGGTAATGCCATCACGGCTGAAATTTCGACCCCTTTTGCAAAATCACTACGTTTTCTCCGTTTCGCCGTATCTCTCCCCATTTCCGAGATATTTGTAAATTTTAATTTTGAAATAATGATTGTCTCGCTCCGTTCGGTAATGTCATCGCGGCTGAAAGTTCGACCCCCTTTGTAAAATCCCTACATCTCTATTTCGTCGTATCTCTGACCGTTTCCGAGATGTTTGCATAAATTCATTTTTTAAACAAATTATCAATTCTCTCTGTTTGCGGTAATGCCATTACGGATGAGATTTCGACTCTCTTTATGGAACCTCAAAATGTTCTCCGTTTCGCCGTATCCTCCATTATTTCTGCATTCATTCTAGGATGCTCGGGAAAAAGAGTACAAGTCAAAAAATGGTATTGCTCAGAAAACACCTTCATTTGTTTATATTGAAACACAAACTGTTGAAAAAATATATAAAATGAAAATAACACTTCTCATAAGAACCGTTAAATGCATGCAGCACACAAATATCTCTAGGAAAGTAGAAGAAAATTGTAGAAGTGTTTTGGTAGGCGACTTTGACTTATACTCTTTTTCTCTCTCTCTCTCTCCCGGGCATCCTAGAATTAATCCGCGACATGATACAACTAAGTCGATGATGATTCGACTAATACTCAAAATTTCGGAGTCGATTTGAAACACGAGAGAATCTGATTAATTGGAGTCGGATTGAAAAAATTTCTCGAAATGTGGGAATTTCTGCTTGATTGGGTTTCGATTGGCCAAGTTTATGGAGACTTGTCTGCAGGTGCCGGGGGGTCAATGAACTACAGAGTCGCGAATGCACGGCTCGGTTAACTTCAGGGAGTGACTAGGAGATGGTGCTGGCTGTTTGGTTCTACTCCGGTGTAATTTTTTCATTTTCAATGTAATGATTTTCAGGAAAGCGTTAAATATGGTTTGTAATTTCTCTTACCATGATTCTGTACAGTCATAGTGGCTCCATTAGAATTTTTCA
Source organism: Xiphydria camelus (assembly GCA_963678675.1). Lineage (NCBI taxonomy): Eukaryota > Metazoa > Arthropoda > Insecta > Hymenoptera > Xiphydriidae > Xiphydria > Xiphydria camelus. The sequence goes on along the minus strand of OY783195.1, from coordinate 26,230,332 downwards.
CAATATATAGGTATATTTTTTAATGAACAGTTCCAAAATTAAGTCCGTCCGATACATTACAACTGATTTTTCGGTTGCCTCGCACTCGAGATAAAATCCTTCTCGTTTTTATCGAAGTAAAAATCTGAAACTAAAATTGATGCGTTTTTATTATACGAAATTATAAATATTTTCTGTCACTTAATTTTTTTCATCGAGAAGCAAACATCAGCTGGTAAGCACCGCAGTTGAACGGGTTGTCTACATGCTGGAGCAGCTGGAGAAACACGATTCGTCGAAATATCGTAGTATTATGATAACATTGAACATACCTAAATAATGTTGGAGGAAGAACCCGAAATGATGTCGATCGTTGCAGCATATCGTATCATCGATCTCAAAATTTCCCAAATAGAGCTTCTCCAATCGAATTGAAAGATTATTGTTGATTTCAAAGATTAAATGAATATCCAGATAGCGTTGATTTATGCCATAGTATAATAGTCTAAAAATTTTAACCAGAGACTCGATAGTTATTACAAAGGTATCATCTGAAATTTTGAGAAACTGTAGAATCAGCTGTGGCTGAAACAAGAAGCTGAACTATCAGTGGTCTTATTGGATCAAGAGATTTCCTATAAAGCAAGAGCACATCAATTAACTGAACAAATCTGCAATTAAAATATAAAAAATATATTATCAATTCTAGGTACAATAAATTATTATCCTTATAATTAAATTTGTAAATATATATTGCAGGGGTGATAGCTGCCTATAATTCTCTCTTGAAAAGGAAAAATTAAATATTCTCGGAGGGAAAATCGTACGCTAATATCGACATTTTCAGGAGGCAAAGTAGGGATATTCCAGAACTGTCGAAACTGGAGCACGGTCACCCTTGCGAGTGCTCCTTGTGAATTCGATGTAAAATGCAGTTTATATTCAGTCGAAAATTAGATACTCATACAGAGTAGAAAAATAATTCTCATATATTTCAAGCAAAATATGAATAATATTGAAGACAAAAATAATTTAATTTTAATAAAAATGGCTTGCTATAAACCCTGCGTTAATTAGTCCGCGACATGATACAACTAAGTCGATAATGATTCGACTAATAAATATTCGGAGTATAATATGTAGAGGTATAATTTGTTCATAGATTTTCTCAGAATGGATAGTTTATAATATTTCATATGTTTTACGGGCGCCAGGCAAAAATTGCGAGTCGCTCCGACTTTCGTAGAATATAGAATAGACCTGCAAAGTAATAGAAGTTTCTATGCGCGACAATTTGCGGAGCTTTCAGACATGGTTCAGATAAGATAATACAGTAGGCGTTCCTTGCAAACTGGTACAAGTAATGACCCACACGGCTTTTACACCGATTTATCGAACCGGAGTCGCAGAATGGATGAAAAAGATATATCAATTAGATATAAAAAATTACTGAAATAGAATTATTGCCTTGGACAAAAACGCGTTATTTATAAACTTGCAACGAAAAGTGTATCCCAATGCGACGCTGGTCGACGGTACCACGTTAGGGTACAAATTTTAATTTTCAGTTACACACACATGCAAAGAATATGTCTGGCAGACTTGCAAGGCTAATCTTACTAAAAAGGATAAGTAGACCATAACTTTTCAGCATAAATAAGCAAGTGAATTTGAGTCTCGATTATAATTAATAAGGTTTATGATTTTTGAGGAAATTAGAATCTTAATTTAATATAAAAATGACTGCTCTCTCTTAGAAGCAGTGTGATTCAATCTCAGCAGCTCTGGAATGTCCCAGTTTGCCTCCCAACTGCCGACATTGGTTCACAACCAAACATACAACCTCATATTTTTTAATAATACGACAAGAAAAATGTCTGCTATAACTTGAACTTTTAAACAAAAATGAAATACATATCGAAATGTAATGAAGTAATTTTTCTTTAAGTAATATTTAGTCGAAGAAGTTAAAGTAGCAAATATAGAAAATTCACTCTCGCAAGCCCACTAGAGAAAGACAAGCGACAGTACGAGAGAAGGATAGTGCAAGAAAATCCGTGCGACACAAAAATTCTAGAGTCAACTCTGAAACGATCCCCCAGTGTCAAGAACTGGACGGAAAATTTCAGAAGATGCTTGGAAATTTTACACGCCGTACGGAAAGGGTGTGGCGCGACGAACGGCGTCCTCTTCACTGATGAGGTTCTTCCTATGCGTACGAGTAATTCGTCACGTTTCATTGCTCGACGATCGCTCGAGTTCGGAGGAATCTTCAAACACCGAGCTGTGAGAAATCGTTAGCAATAAATGACAGAGACGAAATTCTCGCGATCTTCAAGTCTTTAGACCAATCCGCCCAAAGCAGACTCTGATCGGTCACACTCTCAAGCATACGTGGGCCCCACCCCCCAAAAAAATGCGTTGACATTCAACGGACCCTACTAATTACCTATATTTAAAAAAACGAATGGCCATAATCGCGAAAATCAGCGAGAGTACCTATATTCACAAAATTCGGACATTTTCGCACTGATACATGTATTCGTCTCATCAATCATTCTCTAATGTTGATCTTCGGTGATGATCCAGTGTCGAGGGGAGAGATCTCGTCTCCACCCCCTCGTAGCAGCTGAAATACGACGCGAAAGAGATATACGGAATCGCGGATTTTTAAAGCTACGGACTTTAAACCGTGACTCTCTCTCTCTATCGATCGTCCAAAGAAGGACAATTATTGCTAATGGGTTTATCGGTCGAACTTTAGTCCCTATTATTAGCTCTAGGATGAAAGTATAAAACGAACAGAGAAGCTACCCTGAAAGAATCATAAGCAAAGTGGATATCTGACTCTGAAAAAAATCTAAGAAACGAAGCTACCGCGATTTCCAAAGAGCCCGTATTAGAACTGATAGTGATCAGGATTTTCTAGGCAAATGAGAGAAGTAACACGTCGTCCAGATGAAAGTTATGAGTGTAAGAAAAAACGAAGTAAAGCAATCAACGTTAGAAGCGTTAACGACCTTTCAGTTATTACATTTCTTCGAGTGATGATATAAAAATAATTGAGCATCTCCTTGAAATTCGATTTTTATTGAAGAGAGCGTACTTTATAATTATGTAACGAGAAAAATTGCATTGAAATGAGAGAAAATATAGATTGGTCCAATTAAAATGCCGCTACAAATCGAGTTCTTTAATATTTTTTAGAAGAATTCAAATTCAGATGATAAGATAAGTGAAAAGAGATCCGCTACCAGAACCATAATATAAAAATCGGCTTTTTTCTTTCCATCGCCAGGTTTCAGCCCCTCTTAAGGGAGCTGTGGCGATTTTTCCATCAGTTCAAGAAGCAACAGTACAATCGACAACGCGTCTCGCGAAACGAACAAATTTCCCTGACAAAGATTCATCTTGAATTCATCTACACGAAGAAGTATCCACCGTTCCACGAGTTATCGATTTTTGATTTCTCGAGTTCAATTAATTCGCGAGCGTCGAACAGTGGTACAATCTCGCGATTATATTTGCAGCGAATTTTCGACGACAGTTAGCCAAATAGCAAACAAGACAAATTTAAAACTAAGTATAAAAGTATCTTTCCAAAACGCGTCTCGCTGCAAATCCCCTAAAGTGTTATCGTCACGCCATACAGAGAAAGGGACAGAATGGGCGAAGAAAAGGCATATACAACAAACCGATTTCGGTATAGTGCGTCATTCCGCGTACCGAAAGTCGGTTTGAGGAAATCTGAAGGGGGCACTCACCGATGACGATTACAGCCACCGCCGTTCTAGCTCCGACGTAACGTGGTAATCCAAAGTTTACTGCACAAAGAACAGAACAATATTGTTAGTCTGAAGCATGGCTGATTCGAGGTTCGTGGGGGAATGTATTATACAATGTGGTTAACACCAGTATCCGGACACCCACAAAAATTTGGCAGATTTGATCGAGTGTTCTTACTAAATGGAATTTGTTATGGGCGTTCCCAGTTTATTGAAGATTCTTTCCAAGCAATTAATTCTTTTTAACGCATTCAATAATTTATATCGTACTATAGTAACCTGGCAGATTTTACGAAGCCGACGGGGGATATTTGAAGGAGTGTATCATGCGCGTCGAAGTGAGAGTAAAATATGCTAGGAAACGAATGTGACGAACACGAAATTTCTGTATCGCGATCACCGAGAAACTTCTAGAATTCTGGAAGGTTTTTTTTCGAAGGATTCGCGAGCACCACGATCGTTCTCCCAGTTCGCGAAGCTCTCCCGTCTTCAAAATGGATTTCCGACAATGTCTAGTCGTCCTACTGCAACAATTTTCTCGGAAGAGCAAAGGGAATACGCAAGGAGGGAGCGCGAGGCAAGAGCGCGCACCCGGTAAGCCAGACCGTGTCGAAATGGCATACCCTACCGCTACGAGCTAAACAGCTGGCGTTACCTGTTGATCGCCGCGACTCGGCTGTGAGGCGCGCTCCACTCTCTCACTATAACTAGGTACGACACATTCGAAACAAAGTATCGCAACGTTCAGCATCGAATGATGAAACGAATCAAAATAAACCCGAGCCTGTTTTAGAGTACGAAGAGGTATTCCCTGTAATTTTATTTTAATATGGTCTTCCCATAAAATAAATATTTATTGCTATTTTTAAATTCAGTTTGAAATAATATACGTATTCGATATCGCATGAAGAGAAAGACGTTCGACGGAATATTTATTCGCAGTTATAAGTCAAGCAACGAATGTGAGAGAGATAGCCCCCCTTACGATACTCGAAAGAATGCACAGAAACTTTTATTTTCGAACATTGACACGATTTTCCCTCATTTCGAAATTCTCCCAAAAATCCCTGAACGTGACAAAAATTGCAATAAATATTACCGTTAGTTATTCGTCACGTATACATCCGCAGCAGCTGGAGCGTCGGTCTTGGCATTCCTGATATGAAACGAGCTCTCGATTTTGCTTCTGCCTATTGCATCCCCGACCCAGCGTCTTCGTGCTGAGTTCTCTCCACAGCATCCCGACTGATGTAGAATTTTTTACAAACGCGAAGGCGACAAAGTCCGTCACTATCTCTCGTAAAACGAAAAATTTGCACGCAATCTTCTGCACCACTTCGTGTCAACGCGTCACTGCCGTCCGAATGTTATACGTCGAAGCGATAGGTACCCGGAGAAATAGTCTCCCTTTCGCCACGAGCTTCGCGAGTCTTCGAAGCCACTTTGCAACTCGTGGAAACAACTACTGATGAAACTGCCGCCTCTCCGCGATTTTGCGTCTCCCCGTGTCGCGAATTTCGACGCGACACCGCGACCCGAATGCGACGAAACGACCGACGAAGACACTTCTCCCGTCGCAAAAAGAAAACGCGGCGCGAAGAAATTTTCTCGGAGCCCGAGACGTCTTAACATGGCCGACGAGGTGTTTTTCTCACCGCGTCGGTATCTCTGCTCACGAGGCATGCCGGGCCGCTCCTTCTCCGCAGGATCGCTTCACTGTCTCTCCGAGGACGAACTCGCACGATTCTCCCTGCCGCGTCGATACCGATTATCTGCGAATTTAGGATCCGATTCTCCGCGCCGACCCGAACGCGCGAGCGCGTAGAAAGAACCGGTGAAACTGCGGTTCTTCTCGCCAGAGTCACGTGACTTCGGCGCGATTCAACCGTTTGGCGTTCGGGGCGTTCGATTCGTAGCGTAAAGCTGAGTTTACACGGTGCGAGCTAGCGAGTCAGTTGAGAAGGCCAGTAACGCCAGTAACTGTATGCCAGCTACTGTTATCGTAATAGATCCGCCGAGTTAGGCCTAGCGCATATACATACAACTTTTAGTTGTACAACTATTTAGTTGTGTGTCATAAGTCTATGGAAATGCATGAACATGCATAAGGGTTCGGTTCTATGTAAATTCTCTCTTGACTAACAACTGCATGGAAAAAATTATCAATCCGCCTTCCGGGTTAACAAAATAATAAAGATTAATTCGCAATATATTACCAATTAAAACACGAATACTTAACATATGGTCAACTTACGCGTCGCATCTCCCTCTGTGTTGCGATCTCAAAGATGACAGGCCATGGGGGAAGATCGAAGATGTAAAGTAGATTTATGTCCTTTTAAAAATTACTATCAAATTAAACGATTCAATTACCACAAATAGAATATCCGTCATATTGGTGACATTTTATATTCTCGCGAGAAGATTCTATCATAAAATAGCAGGCGTTGGTAGATCCATAAGACTCGATGTCGAGCGTTACGGATCCTTCAGACCGTACCACGAGAAGGTCCCTGCTAACGACGGTCCGCGACCATCGATAAGTTTCTAGCAATCTAATTCCCGATATTAAATATCAGCGACGATAAATTATCACGCGATGCTTTCGGCATGCAAGGGCCGGCTGTATAAATAAAAAAATGAGAGGCGCGAATGAAAACTTGTCGATGCTCTTACATAGTGTTATTAAAAACTAGTTTAAAAACTAAAGTCCGCTTCCATCGTAGAGTTTTACAAAATTAATTAATAAAACAAATTCGTTTTATCAAACTTATCCTTACAAGTAAATGAATTCCCTACATGTAGGAAAGCTCCCCTGTCTGTGCAACAACACCATGCTTATGACGGCTTTTACTTTCTTGCCACTTAAAAGTATGAAAATGTACTTTTAGGATGAAGGGAAAATCGAGGAGCGTTGTAGGAAACCTGTAGAGTAATAACGAAGAGCCTATAGAGACGACGAGGAATTTAAGAAATCCGAGCGAAGCCTATAGAGGACCATGTATCTACCTATAACAAAGACGACAAGACTAAACGAGATCGAAGCCTTTACGAATTCGAAGAAGAGCCTAAACGAGATCCAGGAGCCTATACGAAATCAACGAGGAACCTATACGAGTTCGAAGAGTCTATACGAATTCGACAAAGAACCTACGAGTTCAAAAAAGAATCCACGAATTCAACGAAGAGCCTAAAAGCTTAAGACACCAGCGACGAAACGACATTGCAGGAGGATAATTGAAAGGATGTGGTTGATAGCCGGTAACGAGAAAACGGACAAAGAGAGATAATAAAGGAAAAGCAACTGGTGCAATTGCAAAGACACGGGAGCTGAAGATGAAATAAAATACCCTAAGATGATGAAGCCTAACTAATGATAATAAACTAGAGTTTCGTGTATTCCCACGGCGACAAGTGTTGAGCTCTTTTTTAGAAGTTGAGAAATCAAGTGTTCCAAGGATAAGACCAAATCTATAGCTGGAACATAAAGCTCTAAAGGATTAATAGTCTTATTTAAATATAAAAGAAAGTCGCAGTTTGCCTGAAAAATGTCATTATTAAAATTTCGGCGATCTGAAACAGAAAGCAAAATGATTAGTCATCTCATGTTAGATAAAAAAAATTGCCGTAGACCGTCTGAAGAGTAACGCTGTATAATGGGACCAAATTTGACGAACTGAAACAGAAAGCAGAACGATTAATTATATCTAATTTTAGCTCAAAAAATTGCCGTAGTCCACCTGAAAGGTAACATTTTATAGGTAATTGCACGAAGTTTGACAAACTGAAACAGAAAGCAGAAAGATTACAACTATTCACTAGCTACAACAAAGCCCGATAGCCGAGTGTCACAGAGTGCTATGATTTTGGTGACAAGCTGCCGTTGCAAATTGCATTCCATTTGTAATTTTACAGCAGAGTAACAGAAATCTGTAACATTTGGCTAATCGGGAAAGAGAGAGTAACTTATATCTATATTCCCTGAAAAAGAAAGTTTCGTATTAATTCGTAGACCTGAAATAGAAAATGATTAGTAGTCTTAAATTAAATGGATATATATGATATTTTTAAAGAATTCTTAGGAGGGAAAGGGAGTGATAAATGATTAATTCCAATTAATCATTGTTCCATCCTTTACCCCGATTTGAATCCTTAAAAAATAATGATGTCATATGAATGGTGAGATGAGGGAAAAGGAGACATAGATATATTTCTTTATTAAAATTATACAAATTCTCTTATCCTATATGAGAGGTGAACATTTTTAACGGATTCACTGCGGGGAAAACGAAAGCGATGAACGCGATCAATGTTACTCGATCGTTCCTCGTTTCTTACTCCACAATGAATCCCTTAAAAATAATGATAGATGAGGCGAGGGAAGAGTTTATTTATTTATGTATCAATAATATACATAAATATCGGGTCGAGATATCCTTTCCAGGATAGGATGCCCGAAGGCATTGGGGATTAAGTGGGCGTCGAGCAAAAAGGCGAGACGCGCCACATTTTATATAATAAAGAATGCCTCACCGTGTGAGGGTGGTACATTTCCGCGGAACTCAATTTTTCCCGGAGTTCACTGCTACCAGGCAAGTACTTCCTCCGGGGGTCAAGACCGGAGCCCCACTGACGTTTTGAGAACATTTAATATGTTCTCCAGTGATTAACTCTTATGATAAATACTCTTCAATAATTGCAAGCTTGATAAAATTTCAATATTATAATTATAATTTCTGTAAAAATATCTTATATTTTGTGTATCGAATGCAATTCATGATTCTCTGAAGGAGCTTGAATGATATCATTTTAACAGGTATTTACATTCTTTCAGCGTTAAGCGCATTGTAAATTGAATTAATAAAATTTATTGATACAATAATTGTAATATGAATTTAGCATTCTCCGTGCATAAACTGCAGTTTCATTTGAACAAATAAAGTTCAATACTACTACGTGTTTCAAATGTTTGAAATAAATTATAGGACTTTATTTATATGTTTAAATATTTAATTAGGACACTGCGTAGTGAGACTCCGGTTGACAGAACTTATACATCTAATCCACTTTTACTTCAGTGGTACTCACCAAGTTTTCTTAAACTAATACATGGTATATGCGAAATGTATATATCAAAGTAGGCGTGCGATGCGAACAGAATAATACTATTAGGTGTACGACTTTGCTTCCGCCATTTTTCCTCCGCCGTTCGACTCAAAAGATGACCAGTTTTTTTAACGCGAGATTCGTATGCTACCCGAAAGATGCGCTCTTATGCATGTGCCCGAAATAATTACGAACGGACCTAACGTACCTACTACTACCGCGATCCGCGATTTATGAAGCGAAATGACCAGGGCCCCATCCACGCCCACGTCAGTGAGAGTCTCCAAATACGATACTCTCTCCTTTAATTTTTATCGCGCTATGTATTATAAATAACTGCGAACGGACCTAACGTACTACTACCGCGATCCGCGATTGAAGAAGCGAAATGACCAGGGCCCCATCCACGCCCACGTCAGTGAGAGTCTCCAAATACGATACTCTCTCCTTTAATCTTTATCGCGCTATGTATTATAAATGATTACGGACGGACCTAACGTACTACTACCGCGATCCGCGATTTATGAAGCGAAACGACGGCCCTGCCCCAATACTTTGAATCATAAATGTATAACCAGTTTTTTACAATAAAGCCTTGAATTTCGAAAAAACGGCGGAAGCAATGCTGTACATCTATTTGATTGAATCTTTTGAAAATATTATAGCCATGAACCTTATTTTTGTAGTGTACCATTAGTTATACGTGGAACTCTATTACATTTCTTTTACTATATTTCGGTCTGCAAAATCATTTTCTGTATCAAATTTACGATTAAATAAGAGAACTAGAAAATCTCACAAAATATTGCATATTCAATGTGCACCAGAAATAAATTTTAAAGCTTATTAAACGATATAGAATATCGTTCAAAGAGAATTGACTTTTATCAAAAGCAAGGAACTTGAATAGATAAAAAAAGAATAGTCAAATACATTAAAATTAATTAAATTGAACTAGAGAAATTAAATATTTCTTAATTGAATTTCTAAAATTCTGAAAATTATATGTTCAGAATGAATGCATATCAAATCGCACGCCTACTTTGCTTTCTTCTGAATATAGAAGAAAAAATATATATAGAGAGAAAGATAGAGGAAAAGAAGAAAAACCATAGGACGTATTCAATTCCAGATTCATTCTCGATATGTTCTGCAGATTTCGAAAATTTGCAGAAGAGTCTCGAGAACTCCTCCGAAATTATACGAACCGTTATGGTCGGGTGCGTGGTGCAACGACCGGCGTCCTCTTCACTGATGACTTCTTTCTTCTTTCTTCTGGCAAGGCGAAGTCGCAGACGGCTTGCGAAACCGATTGCCACCATGCACCACGCAGCACGGTGTTAGCGACCTCGCCGTTGCCTCGCCTAACGATCGTTGGAAAACGCGGGCGAGAGCAATGGAACGCAATTTTTAGAGTCTCACGGTGCATTGCTATACCGTCCCGAAATTCAATTGCACGCGAACGCGTTTCGTGAGCGCTCCAGAAAGCGATAACGAAATTTTTAAATCGAATTCGCGAGAGGATACCCTTCGCGTGTCCTTGCCTACCGCTTTTCGAATTCGATGGAAACCTTCAAACATCGAAATGAAAGCCGCGCGACAACGAAGAGTGATTATCTCGCGAGTTCGAGTCGGAAGAGAAAGCGAAACGAGACCAACGATCGTTAGCCGCATTAATACTAGCAGCGGGCAAGACTGCAACGGTGCAGTTATCTGTAAATTTGTTCAACACCTCGCACCCTCAGTCACACTGGCCAAATTCGCGACGCGATAATTCGTAGATCGGAGCCCTACCTAACCACCTATATTTAAAAACGATGGCCATAATCGCGAAAAGCCTACCTAACCCCTGAATATCCAAAAAAACGACCATGCTCACCAACACATACATTCAACATTCGCACGTGGTATATCCGGTTCTCCCTCGCCGTGTGAGAAGGGGGAGATTCTTCCTCAACCCCTTCTCAATTGCTGAAAACGACGCGAAAGACAGATCGGTTCGCGATTGTCCTATTCTCTAAGACTCTACGCCGCGACTGCACTTTGAAAAGTGCTATCGTATTTTTACCGGACGACTTTAACCAATTTATTATTAGCTTTACGATGACAAAACGAACGAGAAGCTACTCTGAAAGAAACATAAGAAAACTCGAATTTTTTAACGTGACTCGACTCCTGAAAAAAATCCAAGAAAAATAGCCGACCGCGATTCAAACGCGTGAAACCAAGCTTTTAAGTTGGTCTCAGTGTCACCAGGCTCCCTTGAGCTCTGGCAACGATTCGACAAAAGTATTCAAGTATTCGCGTACCGCGATTGAGCGAACAAGTTCCCTGATATATATTCCGATCGATGCACAGAACGTTCGATGTTAAATTTTTAAAGAAAAGTCGGAATTTCATTTGATTCGCGTCCACCGAACGTCTGCGCACCTCGGGCTTAGATCTAAATTTGCAGCGAAAATTAGAGCCCTGATTCGAGAGAAGAACCGTTTACAGAGATTTGAGGTAAAATAATTTTGATAAGTATAATATTAACGAACTGAACACAAAACGTTCCGCTCCAAGCAATACAATTGGGAGCTGAGTACAAATTTACGCGCATTTCGCTGCAAATATCATGGACGTCGTTGCACCACGCGAAAAAAAAGGATAGTGAGAGGATAGATAAATACGACCATCGCGCTCTCGGTATTTCGCCAAATCGCGTACCGAGAGACGACGGAAGAACTTTAACAGCTGGGACTTACTCGGCGATGAGGATCCATCGACGCTCGTCTCATGAGATGTGGCCTTCCGATGAGTATCTGAAATGGACAGACAATTGCGGTTAGAAATTGTTGTTTTTTCGAACGAAATTCGGTCGATCGTCTTTCAAATATCGAGAGGATTTTATATTCGATCTGTACTCACCGTGAAAATCACGAGACGGAGCCAAATGCCGACGGTCTTCGGTCCAGCCGAAGCTATCGGCCCTCGAAGTCGACTTTATCTTTAGTAATAGCTCCGGCTACGACAAACGAGCAATTGAATCAACGAGGGAATTTATTTTGAGAGGAATCGAGCAATGATGCGAGAACCGGTAGAATTTACGATGAATTGAGCTTTTTTTTGATAAAGATCATAGTAGAAACAAACGCACAGTGAACAAACTCGCGAATTAATGATCGCGTTCGAAATGGAATGTAAATTTGATTTCAAATGAAGAGATATTAGAACTTACCACGAAATATTCGTGACGGAGGCCCAGCGACGACAGCCCTTCGCAAAAATTGCAGCTCGGGCCTTGATTGATCGTCGTCGAATCGAACGTCGTATTCATTATTCGTTCCATCTGAGACACACGAGTATTCGGATCAACGAAGGAATATAATTTGCGGAAATTCGAGCAATATATCGCGAGAATCTACGATGAACCGAACGTTGCGTCGATGAAAATCAAAGTTGAAACGTACACGCGAGGGAAATTCGAGAACTGCGCATCCGAAATAGCGCGGCGAATAATGCAATAAGTTCGCGAATTAAGAAATTAGTCATAACTCACCATGATTACTCGTGATGGAAGCCCGAGGATGACAGCCTTTCGCACGAATCGAAGCCGAGGCCTCGTATTCGTCGTCAAACCGGACATTGCGTCCTTAATTCACTCCGTCTGCAACAATTAAACCATACCGACCGTTGTATTTCTTTCGAACGGAATGACAGCACGAGAACTGACGGTCACTGCGCAATAGGAGGAATAGGTATGGTACGGAGAACGGAAGCCAGCGCTTTCGACCAATCACATCATTGCTTTAGCAAAGGATGCTCTAAAGCAGTGATTGGATTATATCGAGAGCACTGTTCTGTTTCCCGCTCATTATTCTTCCTATTGTACAAGTTTCTAATATATTTATTGCGTGAACGATAGTCGAGGATTCACATCGACAAGATTCAAAATGAATATCCCGTTTATACGAAGAAATCTTAAAAGCGCGATGATATTCCCAAAACGACAAACGCGTTTGAATTTAACCGATGCACAGTCGCAGAACGCTCCCGGGATTGAAATAAAATAGTACTCACCACATAAGACTCGTGACGGCGCTCGAACGTCGACAATCCGCGGTTTAATGGATATGTCGACCCCCGAAGTCGACTTCCTATGTTCTCCGTCTACGATCACGGAATAATTGCGCGATTAGCGAAATGATTTATTTCAGGAGAAAACGACGGACGACGAGAGACCGTGATAAAAACAACGATAAAGAACTTTCGGATCGGATTCGCGTACGAAGACGAACTGCGCAGAGAGAAATTTTTCGAACGAATTCGACCGACGACGCGAGAACCGACATTGTATAATAAGCCGATGTTCGAATCATTAGACAACAAGATTTTTAATTCGCACTGGAAATGAGGAGCTCGCACCCAAAACCGGATATATCCACTTTTACAAATGTTTCAGGAGATATGAAAAACACTACATATTTGTTACCCGCCATGGGCACCGTTATTATTCGTATACATAGAATACCATGGGTCCGGGGTCTGTCGGACCCCACGGTGCCCTTCGAAAGTTAAAAAAAAACTTGGCGTTATTGGCAAAGAAACATTGAACATATCCGGTTTTGCACACAAATGAGACACATAGAGTAAAAAAAATATTAATTTTGTTTAAATAAACAAAATAAGTAAGTTATTCAAGTAGTAGTTGCAAAAAGAACAAAAGAAATTAAATATGTATTGCCGTCTCTTTGTCCAGGCGAAATTTGGATATAACCGGTTTTGCTCCAAATGTCGAAATTCACTCAACAATATTAAAGGGATTTATACGGTTTTGGCTGTAGACGAATATATCCACCTATAGATATCACGCGCGCGCGCGACCTACACTCGGAAACCACCAAAACGAGGTTTTGTGTAAAAAGTGGATATATCCGGTTTTGCACGCGAACTCCTCAAAGAATCTCGAAGCGATTTGAATTGGAGCGACGCACGAAAAACGGATGCACGCGGATGTACTTTTCGAAAGGAATCAGTCGACGACGCGAAAGCCGATAACTTCTATGATAAGCAAATTGCCGAGTTCGCGGATCGATCGAATTATTGCAGAAATAAATAACACTCACCACATAGTGCTCGTGACGGGACCCTAGTCCACGACCCAGTCGAAGCCCGGGCGTATAGTGGACTTTTCATCCTCCTTCGCTCCGCCTGCGACGGAGAACAAAAACTACGATTAGAGACGACCGCGTTTTCCCGAGGAAATCGCTCGACGAAGCAAAGCTCCACGAAAATACAAGCCGAAACTCTAGAATTCGCTCCGAGCCGGTCGAATCGACACGGAACGCGTTTCAAGGACATCGAATCATCGCGAAACGCAGAAACACATCGCGATCGCTTTAACACATCGTAGAAACACATCGCGAACATCGAATCATCGCGAAACACATAGAAAGCGGGAAGAAGTGAAATCTCACCGGAAATCTCCGACGGAGATGCAAAAACCGGCCATCCTTGGTCGAGCCGGGCACTTGGTCTTCGCTCGTCTTCTTCTCTCTTCTTTTCTTGACCCACCCAACCATCCCACCCTTCCTCCTATCGCGCCCGGATTAAATGCGCGCAAGAGGCGACTATAAAGTCGCCCTACGCGGAATATTCCGGGGGCCCTGGGCCCCACACCCAGGCTCCTTGGCTCGGCATCGCAACCCGTGAATGCTTTCCTCGCATTCGCCGGGCCCACGGCTCTCGCCGATGCCCCAAAACGTCTCGAACCGTGCTAACGATTGAGCCTGATGCAGCAGATGACCGAGACAAGGAGGGGGAGCACCTCCTGTAGGAAGCCAGATAAAAAGCGTCCCACCGTGTTACCAGTGGGCTGACAACCCTTGGGAGACTCCGCCGAAATCGCCGCTGCGTTCGGTAATATAGTTCAGCCAACAGGTGGTCGGGAGTGGGGGATAGAAGATTCTCGAAAATTCACGACCATGAGTGCGAGTGAGAGAGCAATGGAAGACCGCGAGTGCGAGTGAGAAAACCGAAGCCTCTCGAAGGTTCTCGAACGATGCGAGCGAGAGGGCACGATATGCGCGTCGTGCGGTCGATAGAGAGATAGAGCGATAGACGGCGCAGCTACAATGTATCCCTTAGCCAACTCGCCTGACCTTCGTACACATTGAAACCCGTGTCCGTGAGTTTACATGTTGCAACTTGCTATCCAGGGGAGAACGAGTTTAACAATCCTCTACGAAATACTACAGGGAAATAATATCTATAAATCACGACGAGCTTCGAAAACTCTGGAAGATTCCTGGGCTTTTCGGATTAAAACGAATGTTTCTGTAATACCCCGAGCAATATTAATTACGTACGGAACTCGATGAATGTTTCTTACAGTTTTAACCCATAACTGGTATACTGGGGTCACTCCAGACCCCAAGCGCATTAAATCGTTACGTTAGAATAAAGGTGTATACTAGTTAAGGATTAACATTTGAAGCATAAATTACGCTTGTAATCATTGTCAAACGACATCGGTACAATGCAGCCGAGCGTTTCGTGTAACTTCGCGTAGGAGAACGTTTCTGCAAACGTCTTTCGCATCATAGCTGCCGAGCCTGCATATAGGCATGCATTGACTAGACTTTTTGACGGTTGTAGAGATATGCAACGAGTTTCTAAGTCACATTAAACGATACCTGCATTGTTGCTCGTCTTTGCAAACGTCCTTGTATCTAACACGGCTCCACAAAAAAATCGAAAAAATGCTTCCTCTCTGACCAGACCATAGGTAT
The DNA here is from genome assembly GCA_963678675.1 of Xiphydria camelus. Lineage (NCBI taxonomy): Eukaryota > Metazoa > Arthropoda > Insecta > Hymenoptera > Xiphydriidae > Xiphydria > Xiphydria camelus. Next base: position 26,214,689 of record OY783195.1, on the reverse strand, counting down.
ATCTTTATGTTTTTGGGGTCGCTGAATCCGAATCCGGTGTCCGTTTGTCTCCATCACGTCACATTTTTTTTTAATCTCAAAAAACCATCAATAGATCATAATTTTCCAAAAGTTAATGGACTTGAACCAAATTCGCTATAAGGGGGTTTTTTGGGTCTCTGATCACGAATCTGAAATCGGATTTCAAAAATTTAAGATGGATCCAATATGGCGGACGAGATTTTTGAAAATCGACGGATTCATACCGAATTTGGTATAAGGGGGTTTTTGGGTCGCTGATCATGAATCTGAAGTCAGATTTTAAAAATTCAAGATGGCGGATTCAATATGGAGGACGAGATTTTCGAAAATCGACGGATTCATGCCAAATTTGGTATAGGGGGGTTTTTTCGATCGCTGATGACGAATATGAAGTTATATTTACAAAAATTCAAAATTTTCGAAAATCGTCCTCCATATTGGATCCGCCATGTTGAATTTTTAAAATCTGACTTCAGATCATGATCAGCGACCCAAAAAACCCCCTTATACCAAATTCGGCATGAATCCGTCGATTTTCCAAAATCTCGTTCGCCATATTGGATTCGCCATCTTGAATTTTTGAAATCCGATTTCAGATTCGTGATGAGCGACCCAAAAACCCCCTATAGCGAATTTGGTTTAAGTCCATTAACTTTTTGAAAATCATGATTAGATTGATGGTTTTTTGAGATTAAAAAGAAATGTGACGTGATGGAGACAAACGGACACCGGATTCGGATTCAGCGACCCCAAAAACATAAAGATATACTGGTCTGGTCAGAGGAAGCATTTTTTCGATTTTTTTTTGTGGAGCGTGTAATCAATGCATTTCGCTGCAATTTTCACGTCTACGATACAACGAACGCTTGCACGATATTAAATCCGCATGAAAAGTAATGAATGTTTTTAGGCTTCGCAAAATGATATTTGTAGCATTAAATCGTCCGATTCAACATATATAATATAGGGAGGATACTCACATTTATTGCGCTAACGTTTTAAAAATTCCTGGCATGTTTCGAGCATCCTCCCGATTGCAATGAATGCATCTCCACTGAGAAATGCATCGTTGATCGACATCGATATGACGTCGTCTCGAATTCGACTGACGTCGATATACGACGTTACTTTTACGTCGATCGACGATTCATTCATTCAAAGTGAAACGAATGCTCATAAAATTCTTTCTACGACATCGCTGTTGGTTATAAATATGACGAAGGCGTCGAACCATTTGCCAATGCATCTGCACGATCGGTTGATGCATTTAGCGGTCAGTCGATCAGCTCGGAAGAACGATTACGATATCGTCGACGATTTCGCGATATCACGAGTATCCGGAAAGATAATCGATCGGCATTTGTCGCATCGAACGCATGCGTTTAGTGGCAGTCTAAAAAATACGGAATTAGAGCATTGGCGACCTACGGTATGCAACACGCATATTTTACTTCCGCCTTTCTCGTTCCATCGCTCGGCATTAGAACCCTGATTTGGGGAGGAGAATGTACAAAACGCGCTGTTTTGAAAATAGAGAAATACCGCGGTATGCGCCAACCGATAGAGTTTTCGATCGCCCTTTTACTCTATAAACGATTATAAGACTGCATTTGATAGGAAAATTGCATCGAAACATCTTCTAAATCTTAGAAAGTACCATATAAAAAATTATCCGAAATCTATTGAATTTCTGAATATAGCTAACGATATTGCACTTCGAGCGGCAATATCGCACGAAGGATTAGACAGAGGACAATTTCGCTTTCCACCTTCTTATTAGTCTTAATGAGTCGAATAATTTTTGTATGAACGAAAATTTCAAGATCTATTTAGAAAAAGCAAGGATGATTTTAGTATCTCGAAAATTACGAGCTGTTTCTAAACTCTTTCATATGCATCGTATGCCCCTTTTGAAATAAAATAACTGATTCGAAAAATTGTTTCTTCAAACGATCAATAATGGAGATAAACCTAATTTTTCTCGCCAAGTTCGGCTGATCCTTGGAGAGCCGATGTTTTCGTTCGGAATAGTACGGAGACAGACCCGCTCTCGCTTTCACGGTCAGAGGTACGTAGTGCAGGGCTACTGACCGAAGCGGGGCAACAGCTGACCAGCTGACTGCACTGTCTGGGTCACTAGGTAACACAGGAGTGTGTCAGTACAGTCTGGCTGGAAAATAACAACCCGGCGAATTAAAAACTGTTCAGTCTGGCTGGAAAATAACAACCCCGCGAATTAAAAGTTGTATAGGAGGGATTACGATTATGCAACGGAATCAGAGAGAAAGATGTAGCGAGCCAACCGTCGAGATTTTGCAAGGTTTTGGTCTAATCATTTCGGTGGACTCAAAAGAGCGAATTGGCTAATTGTAAATGCAAAGACAGTGCTGCTTAGCGTTTCGAGTAGCTCCTATTGATTCATCGTTAGAATTTTCACAGTTCGGAGATTCCAATCATTGTTACAATCCTTTATAGAGAGGAAGGAGGATATCCTTCGTGAGATATTGCCGCTCGAAGTGCAATATCGGTAGCTAATACATTCAGAAATTCAATAGATTTCGGATAATTTTTTATATGGTACTTTCTAAGATTTAGAAGATGTTTCGATGCAATTTTCCTATCAAATGCAGTCTTATAATCGTTTATAGAGTAAAAGGGCGACCGAAAACTCTATCGGTTGGCGCATACCGCGTTATTCCTCTATTTTCAATACAGCGTGTTTTGTACATTCTCCTCCCCAAATCAGGGTTCTAATACCGAGCGACGGAATGAGAAAGGCGGAAGTAAAATATGCGTGTTGCATACCGTAGGTCGCCAATGCTCTAATTCCGTATTTGTTAGACTGCCACTAAACGCATTCGTTCGCGCATATACGCGCTGACTATATCTAGATTTCGACCACATTTATACCAAATATAGATATCATTTTCTAGACATATAGACATCTTCTAGATGTCTGACAGATATCCTCTGCTACTAGGGTGTCTGAATTTGTTTGACTTCCACTAAATTCAGACAGCAACTCGTTCTACAATAGCTTTTAATTAAATTTTTTAATAAGCTTTAAATGCTCCTACTGAAATTTTGAGATGTGACGGTCTTGTCGGGAAGCAGCGATATGTTGGGGCGTATAATGCTACAAATCGAACGCCAAACGGTTGAATCTAGATTCGGCCCTGTGCGCCGAAGTCACGTGACTCTGGCGAGAAGAACCGCGGTTTCGCCGGTTCCTTCGACGCGCTCGCACGTGCGGTTTGGCGCGGGGAATCGGACTCTGAATTCGCGGATAAGCGGTATCGACGCGGCAGGGAGGATATCGCGCGGATTTATCCTCGGAGAGACAGTGAGGCGATCCTGCGGAAAAGGAGCGGCCCGGCATGCCCTGTAAGCAGAGATTCCGACGTGGTGAGAAAAACACCTCCTCGTCGGCCATTTTAAGACGGTCTCGGGCTTCGAGAAAATTTCTTCGCGCCGCGTTTTCTTCTTGCGACGGGAGAAGCGTATCCGTCGGTCGTTTCATCGCATTCGGGTCGCGGTGTCGCGTCGGAATTCGCGACACTGAGAGACGTAAAATCGCAGAGAGGCGGACAGTTTCATCGGTAGTCGTTTTCGCGCGTCGCAGAGTGGCTTCGAAGACTCGCGAAGCTCGTGGCGAGGGAGACAATTTCTCCGGGTAGTTGAGTTGCGACGGTGTTGTCGGGAAGCAGCGATATGTTAGTAGCGTACGTTACGAATCGAACGCGTAACGGTTGAATCTAGCCTCGCGCCGAGTCGCGTGACTTCGGCGAGAAGAACCGCAGTTTCGCCGGTTCCTTCGATACGCTCGCACGTGCGGGTTGGCGCGGGGAATCGGACGCTGAATTCGCGGATAAGCGGTATCGACGCGGCAGGGAGGATCGCGCGGATTTATCCTCGGAGAGACAGTGAGGCGATCCTGCGGAGAACGAGCGGCTCGACATGCCTTGCGAGCCGAGATACCGACGCGATGAGAAAAATACCTCCTCGTCGGCCATTTTAAGACGGTCTCGTGCTTCGAGAGAACTCCTTCGCGCCGTGTTTTCCTTTCGTGACGGGAGAAGCGTCTTCGTCGTTCCTTTCGGCTTGTTCGGGTCGCGGTGTCGCGTCGGAATTCGCGACACGGAGAGACGGAAAATCGCGAAGAGGACTGTTTCATCGGTATTCGTTTCCGCGTGTCGTAAAGTGGCTTCGAAGACTCTCGAAGCTCGTGGCGAGGGAGACAATTTCTCCGGGTACCTATCGCTTTGACGTATAACATTCGGACGGCAGTGACGCGTTGACACGAAGTGGTGCAAGAGATCGCGTGCAAACTTTTCGTTTTACGAGAGACAGTGACGGACTTTGTCGCCTTCGCGTTTGTGAAAAATTCTACATCAGTCGGGATGCTGTGGAGAGAACTCCGTACGAAGACGCTGCATCGGGGATGCAGTAAGCAGAAGCAAAATCGAGAGCTCGTTTCGTATCAAGAATGCCAAGACCGACGCTACAGCTGCTGCGGATGTACACGCGACGACAACTAACGGTAATATTATATTTATTGCAATTTTCGTTACGTTCAGGGATTTTTGGGAGGAATTTCGAAATAAGGGAAAATCGTATCGATGTTCGAGAATAAAAGTTTCTATGCATTCTTTCGTGTATCGTAAGGGGGGCTCTCTCTCTCATATTCGTTGCTTGACTTATAACTGCGAATAAATATTCCGTCGAATGTCTTTCTCTTCGTGCGATATCGAATACGTATATTATTTCAAACTGAATTTAAAAATAGCAATAAATATTTATTTTATGGGAAGACCATATTAAAATAAAATTACAGGGAATACCTCTTCGTACTCTAAAACAGGCTCGGGTTTATTTTGATTCGTTTCATCGTTCGATGCTGAACGTTGCGATACTTTGTTTCGAATGTGTCGTACCTAGTTATGGTGAGAGAGTGGAGCGCGCCTCACAGCCGAGTCGCGGCGATCAACAGGTAACGCGAGCTTTTTAGCTCGCAGCGGTAGGGTATGCCATTTCGACACGGTCTGGCTTACCGGGTGCGCGCTCTTGCCTCGCGCTCCCTCCTTTCGTATTCCCTTTGCTCTTCCGAGAAAATTGTTGCAGTAAAACGACTGGACATTGTCGGAAATCCATTTTGAAGACCGGAGAGCTTCGCGACCCGGGAGTACGATCGTGGTGCTCGCGAATCTTTCGAAACAAAAACCTCCCAAGAATTCTAGAAGTTTCTCGGTGTTCACGATACAGACATTTCGTGTTTGCCACGTTCGTTTCCTCGCGTATTTTATTCTCAATTCGACGCGCATGATACACTCCTTCAAATATCCCCCGTCGGCTTCGTAAAATCTGCCAGGTTACTATGGTATGATATAAATTATTGAATGTATTAAAAAGAATTAATTGCTGGGAAAGAATCTTCAATAAACTGGGAACGCCCATAACAAATTCCATTTAGTAAGAACACTCGATCAAATTTGCCAAATTTTTGTGGGTGTCCGGATACTGGTGTTAACCACATTGTATAATACATTCCCCCACGAACCTCGAATCAGCCATGCTTTAGACTGACAATATTGTTCTGTTCTTTGTGCAGTAAACTTTGGATTACCACGTTACGTCGGAGCTAGAACGGCGGTGGCTGTAATCGTCATCGGTGAGTGCCCCCTTCAGATTTCCTCAAACCGACTTTCGGTACGCGGAATGACGCGCTATACCGAAATCGGTTCGTTGTATATGCCTTTTCTTCGCTCATTCTGTCCCTTTTTCTGTGTGGCGCGACGATAACACTTTAGGGGATTTGCAGCGAGACGCGTTTTGGGAAGATACTTTTATACTTAGTTTCAAATTTGTCTCGTTTGCTATTTGGATAACTGTCGTCGAAAATTCGCTGCAAATATAATCGCGAGATGGTACCACCGTTCGACGCTCGCGAATAAATTGAACTCGAGAAATCAAATATCGATAACTCGTCGAACGGTGGATACTTCTTCGCGTAGATGAATTCAAGATGAATCTTTGTCAGGGAAATTTGTTCGTTTCGCGAGACGCGTTGTCGATTGTATTGTTGCTTCTTGAACTGATGGAAAAATCGCCACCGCCCCCTTAAGAGGGGCTGAAGCCTGGCGATGGAAAGAAAAGAGCCGATTTGTATTATGGTGCTGGTAGCGGATCTCTTTTCACGTATCTTATCATCTGAATTTGAATTTTTCTAAAAAATTTTAAAGAACTCGATTTGTAGCGGCATTTTAATCGGACCAGTCTATATTTTCTCTCATTTCAATGCAATTTTTCTCGTTACATAATTATAAAGTACGCTCTTTTCAATTAAAATCGAATTTCAAAGAGATGCTCAATTATTTTTATATCATCACTCGAAGAAATGTAATAATTGAAAGCTCGTTAACGCTTCTAATATTCATTGCTTTACTTCGTTTTTTCTTACACTCATAACTTTCATCTGGACGACGTGCTATTTCTCTCATTTGCCTAGAAAATCCTGATAACTACCAGTTCTAATACGGGCTCTTTTGAAATCGCGGCAGCTTCGTTTCTTGGATTTTTTTCAGGGTCAGATATCCACTTTGCTTATGATTCTTTCAGGGTAGCTTCTCTGCTCGTTTTATACTTTCATCCTAGAGCTAATAATAGGGACTAAAGTTCGACCGATAAACCCATTAGCAATATTTGTCCTTCTTTGGACGATCGATAGAGTCACGGTTTAGAGTCCGTAGCTTAAAAAATCCGCGATTCCGTATATCTCTTTCGCGTCGTATTACAGCTCCTGCGAGAGGGTCGAGACGAGATCTCCCCCCTCGACACTGGATCATCACCGAAGATCAACATTAGAGAATGATTGTCGAGACGAATGTATGTATCAGTGCGAATGTCCGAATTTTGTGAATATAGGTACTCTCGCTGATTTTCGCGATTATAGCCATTCTTTTTTTAAATATAGGTAATTAGTAGGGTCCGTTGAATCTCAACGCATTTTGGGGGGAGGGGGGGGTCCACGTATGCTTGAGAGTGTGACCGATCAGAGTCTGCTTTGGGCGGATTGGTCTTTAGTACTTGAAGATCGCGAGAATTTCGTCTCTGTCATTTATTGCTAACGATTTTTCATAGCTCGGTGTTTGAAGATTCCTCCGAACTCGAGCGATCGTCGAGCAATGAAACGTGACGAATTACTCGTACGCATAGGAAGAACCTCATCAGTGAAGAGGACGCCGTTCGTCGCGCCACACCCTTTCCGTACGGCGTGTAAAATTTCCAAGCATCTTCTGAAATTTTCCGTCCAGTTCTTGACACTGGGGGTTCGTTTCAGAGTTGACTCTAGAATTTTTGTGTCGCACGGATTTTCTTGCACTATCCTTCTCTCGTACTGTCGCTTGTCTTTCTCTAGTGGGCTTGCGAGAGTGAATTTTCTATATTTGCTACTTTAACTTCTTTGACTAAATATTACTTAAAGAAAAATTACTTCATTACATTTCGATACGTATTTCATTTTTATTTAAAAGTTCAAGTTATAGCAGACATTTTTCTTGTCGTATTATTAAAAAATATGAGGTTGTATGTTTGGTTGTGAACCAATGTCGGCAGTTGGGAGGCAAACTGGGACATTCCAGAGCTGCTGAGATTGAATCACAACTGCTTCTAAGAGCAGTCATTTTTATATTAAATTAAGATTCTAATTTCCTGAAAAATCATAAACCTTATTAATTATAATCGAGACTCAAATTTACTTGCTTATTTATGTTGAAAAGTTATGGTCTACTTATCCTTTTTAGTAAGATTATCTTCGCAAGTCTGCCAGACATATTCTTTGCATGTGTGTGTAACTGAAAATTAAAATTTGTACCCTAACGTGGTACCGTCGACCAGCGTCGCATTGGGATGCACTTTTCGTTGCAACTTTATAAATACCGCGTTTTTGTCCAAGGCAATAATTCTATTTCAGTAATTTTTGATATGTAATTGATATATCTTTTTCATCCATTCTGCGACGCCGGTTCGATAAATCGGTGTAAAAGCCGTGTGGGTCATTACTTGTACCAGTTTGCAAGGAACGCCTACTGTATTATCTTATCTGAACCATATCTGAAAGCTCCGCAAATTGTCGCGCATAGAAACTTCTATTACTTTGCAGGTCTATTCTATATTCTACGAAAGTCGGTGCGACTCGCAATTTTTGCCTGGCGCCCGTAAAACATATGAAATATTATAAACTATCTATTCTGAGAAAACCTATGAACAAATTATACCTCTACATATTATATTCCGAATATTTATTAGTCGAATCATTATCGACTTAGTTATTAGTCATATCGCGGACTAATTAACGCAGGGTTTATAGCAAGCCATTTTTATTAAAATTAAATTATTTTTATCTTCAATATTATTCATATTTTGCTTGAGATATATGAGAATTATTTTTCTACTCTGTATGAGTATCTGATTTTCGACTGAATATAAACTGCATTTTACATCGAATTCACAAGGAGCACTCGCAAGGATGGCCGTGCTCCAGTTTCGACAGTCCAGGAATATCCCTACTTTGCTTCCCGAAAATGTCGATATTAGCGTACGATTTTCCCTGCGAGAGTATTTAATTTTTCCTTTTCAAGAGAGAATTATAGGCAGCTATCACCCCTGCAATATATATTTACGAATTTAATTATAAGGATAATAATTTATTGTACCTAGAATTGATAATATATTTTTTATATTTTAATTGCAGATTTGTTCAGTTAATTGATGTGCTCTTGCTTTATAGCAAATCTCTTGATCCAATAAGACCACTGATAGTTTAGTTTCTTTTTTCAGCCACGGCTGATTCTACAGTTTCTCAAAATTTCAGTTGATACCTTTGTTATATAACTATCGAGTCTCTGGTTACAATTTTTAGACTACTATGCTATAGCATAAATCAATGCTATCTGGATATTCATTTAATTTTTGAAATCAACAATAATCTTTCAATTCTATTGGAGAAGCTCTATTTGGGAAATTTTGAGATCGATAATACGATATGCTGCAACGATCGAAATCATTTCGAGTTCTTCCTCCAACATCATTTAGGTATGTTCAATGTTATCGTAGTTGTACGACATTTCGACGAATCGTGTAGAAATTTACGCACAGCTGCTCCAGCATGTAGACAACCCGTTCAACCGCGTTGCTTACCAGCTGATATTTGCTTCTCGATGAAAAAAATTAAATGACAGAAAATCGTTATAATTTAGTATAATAAAAACGCATCAATTTTAGTTTCAGATTTTTACTTCGATAAAAACGAGAAGGATTTTATCTCGAGTGCGAGGCAACCGAAAAATCAGTTGTAATGTATCGGACGGACTTAATTTTGGAACTGTTCATTAAAATATACCTATATATTGTGAAAAATTCCAATGGAGCCACTATGACTGTACAGAATCATGGTAAGAGAAATTGCAAACCATATTTAATGCTTTCCTGAAAATCATTACATTGAAAATGAAAAAATTACACCGGAGTAGAACCAAACAGCCAGCACCATCTCATAGTCACTCCCTAAAGTTAACCGATCCGTGCATTCGCGACTCTGTACACCCGTGCTCACGAAATCTGTCGCTGGTGACTTTTTTTAAACCTTATTTTTAAACGTACTAACCAGTGAACAATTAATTCTCATGCCCTCATTAGCTACGGTGACGTCTACTCTCGTTAATGAAAGCACGAGGATTGATTAATCATTGGTTAGTACGTTTAAAAATAACATTTAAAAAAAGTCACCAGCGACAGATTCCGTGAGCCCGGGTGTACCTACTAAGACGGTGCTGTTACCTTTCGAGGCTCATACCTACTCCATGCAGCCGCTGCCTATACATTTCGTCACTAGGGGACGCAGCTGCTGCAAATGTACTCGCAACTGCACCGGTTGCAGTGAAAACTGCAGCGGTTGCAGCATCGTCGCGCAAATGTGCCGTATTATGACAGTTCCAACAACACCGACACGATGCCCTCACCGAGCATTGCCACCCCATATGACATACTATTTACAATATACGTGAATTTTACGTAGATACAGTTATATTACGTATATGCATGTATATGGTTACGAAAAGTATACGTAATTAATAAGTATATTTTGCGTTTCAAAACTTACTGAAAATTAAAAATGTATATATTATACGTATAATATATCTACGTATATATATATATATATATATATATATATATATATTTCACGTATACAGATAATAAACGTATAGTATACACATACGCATATACGCATATTAGCCGATCATTTAGCTTTATTTTCTACATTAATTTTAGGTACAATTACGTGTATCATACGTACCTAAGTGTCTGGTGTGGGGTGGAAATGCGAACTACGCAATCCATACGCGCGAAGGACTGTCGATATACGTTTATTATTACGCAAAAATCAAAATATACATTATATACAGCATTTCCTTTATATATACGCGATCGTCACAAGAAAGAAGACAGTAATAAATGTCCGCGATACGCGACGCGAACTTCAATCATAATTTATCCGGGACTACGAAGTAAATTGACATGGTAGCTTAATCGCGATTCCTTCGATATATAAATACATCTTACACTTGACACAATCTACATTTTGGCTACATCAGTCATCGACATTTGACGATTACGAGCATAGTGAATAGTAAGAGATAGCGATGTACACTTAAACACTAACTTCGAACCTCACCGATATGTACACTTTAAACGGGTCATCCTTAAAGTCGCTTAAAATCGAATCGAGCCTAGGCGTTCTACGTCTCTAACTTCTTTAAATAGATCGATACTTTTAAATTAATGTAAAAAACAGTCTATGCGCGAATCCTCCCGAATGAAGGGAGGTCACGGGTGCGCGCGCATTATTTGGTACACGCGCGACGTTCCCTCCCCTTCGGCTCCTGCCACCTCTATATCGGTAAGACTTATTCGTTAAGTTACGAGTTAAATTAAATGATAAACTTTAAGAGATTTTTCCCCATTACTGAGCAGTATGCCGCAAACGCCTCCGCTGTTATCGCCACGAAATTAAATTACACGCACGCCTCCGTGGAGTCGCGTCATCCCTTCACGTCCAGTCGTCGTCGCGGGGCGTCAGTGGCCGAACCGGGACGACCCGAAGTCGACGTACGTCACCGCCTCGCCGTTTACGACGCGAACGTAACGAGGACGGGTTCCGAAGAAAAGTGCAGGGACTCGTTGTTGGTCTGCAAGCGAAAAACCGAGGGAAAGATTAGCGAGCTCGATAGACCGCGAAGAGCGCGGGGCGTTAGAATCAGTTCTGCGCTGAGAAGGTAACGGGCAGTAAGTAACATTTTTGTCAGAAATTAGATACTACTGCGCCCCAACTCCACATGGAGTTTGGGAGCACATTTCTCATCACCTTAAGCCAGAATTAGTGGTTGCAAAAGGCAGTAACTAACAATTTGATTCCCAGTGTTATGGTAACCGGCAGTAAAATCGCAATAACTTAAAATCACTGCATTTGCACTTACTGCCCTTTACCTTCTCAGGGCAGAGTTGTACGAGCGAATGGCACGCTGCAAACTCATCGGGGAAACACGGAACGTTCTTCCGATTACAATTTCACGGGATGCACGCCGCAACCGAGGGACGCTGGGATCGTTAAGACACTCCGTTAGATGCAAGCCAAAAAAACACGTTAGTACGGTTAATGCACACACTCACATGCCTTGTCATCGCGATCGGAGGACTGGCAGGAAGGTTGCTGAAGGTAGAGACCGGGCTTCACCGGTCGCCCGTCCTGATCTTCCACCTGGACCACTAATCCGTGATTGTTATCGCTCCCGTGACCGCTTCGCGTCGGCTGACGCCAGTATCGCAGCCCTTGTCGCACGTCCAACACCAGGTGGCTTCCTTGCGGCGTCAGCGACGTCACGACGGAGTCCATCAGGCGCTTCTTCGCTGTCGGGATAATCGCGGCGTTACAGGAGTGCGATCGCACGGGGAGATCGAGTACGGGGGATCGTATTCTTTCGCGAACTCACAGCGGTGCCTCTTGAGCGACTTGGTGTAGAAGTAGACGGATATCCTGATCTTCTTCTCGTCGACGCTGTCCTCGTCGTAGGTTCCGCCGCTGTCGGAGTAAGTCGCGTTCTCCTGCGGCAGCTTGAACAGCCTCAGCTTCGCGGCGGCCAGGTGCTCGCTCGAGGTGAGGTTCATTTGGAAGTGCAGGTTCATGGACAGTGGACTGGACCACGTTTCCGGGTCGGTATTTCGCGGCACTTGACCTGCAAGCAATTGCGCGACGCCGCGCGTTGCGATATAGAGAAGCTAGCTACGCGGAAAAAAAAGTATCGTCGAACTGGCGAGGAAAACATTGCAGAAATATTATAGCACTGGCAGAGCAATTGAAGGCCTTGGAATAAAAGAGGTACAAGTGACTTTTCTTATATATGGACTTAAGCGCAGATTTAGGTACCTTATGTGTCGATTTATTTAGTATAAAAAGGTTTCCTGACAAATCAGCTCCATCTGTCACACGAGATCACATGCATAGATCCTGAATTTCTTAAATCCAAATAACCTAAATCTGCACTTAAGTCCATATACATATAAGAAGAGTCACTCGTACCTCTTTTATTCCAAGGCCCTCAATTGTGATTGCTGCCGGAGCACTGATATATTGCAATATGAAAAAATGTATCATCGCTAAACCATTAATGCTACACTCTATTACCAGAACGAGAAGCTATCGTTGACCAAACAATAAAAATATTGCAGAAATATTTATCGCACTAGCAGCAATTGTGATTGCCATCGGAGCACTAATAGACAATTTCTATGGGAATCTGATGTGCTTCAGATACAGCAATTCCAGATAACCATTAGAAAAGTTTGAGAAAAACGAATAGGAACGCATTGAATTCTATGTGTATCTGAGATGATGAATAGGGACTTACCAAATTTTATATACGGTGTTCCGCTCAGGATAGTCATGGCGGGTGTGGCCTGATTTGCCCATACTTGTCTCGTCGACCAACGATGGATTGACGGCATAAGTATTGACTACTGACAACCAAATTCCGACTGTCAGTCAATACTTGTGCCGTCAATCTGTAATCGCCATGACTATCCTGAACAGAACACTCTGTATGTATCCGTAAAAACAAGTCGAATCCCACAAAGATGATAAAGACTTGTCCACGCCATTATATTTGTACATAATTACTAATAGAACCTTATAAGATTTTATTTGTTTCGACAGATACACACAGAATCCCATGCATTCCCATTCATCTCTCTCTCTCTCAGATTTTTACGAGAGTATCTGTGGAATGGCTGTGTCTGAAGCACATGAAATTCCCATAGGAATTCTATGAGGATCTTACAAATTTTCTGTGAGAATCTATGAGAAACTCTGATACTTTTTCAATGGGGATGGCAACGATAAGCGGCTACTTACAAGTCGGAGTGACCATGGTGAGCCTCTGACCGACGCGAGTATTCGCATCGGTCCTCCCGGTCATCGCCAGGACCTTCTGCTTGATATCTTCTATCGCCTTCTGGCTTTGACTGCGGAAAGAGAGGAAAACGCATTTCGTCATATGACGCCTTCCAAGTCATGCCGGACAATCGTACACGCAACTTCGAAAGAGGGAAAACGACAATCGCGATGAGTCGCGCAAGCCGGGTTAGCGTGTGTCGGGGAATGCGGGTGTTTTCGAAACGATCTCGTCGCCGCGACGAACGTTCGTGTTCGAGATCGCCCGATCATCGGTTGGACGATGGTCAGTGACCCACGCGGCGAGTCCCGCGTGGTTCGAAAGCATTTACATTAGGACCTAGACGCCGGCTAGACGGAGAGAAACTTTCTGTCTGGACTTGAGGCCAGACGTGCCTCGCCTCGAATCTTAATTAGAAATTAATTCATCGACGCATCCCGACATCCCGTTGACTTGAACTTTGCTGCCGCGGGAAGCGCGGCGCGGGCGACCGTGGCGTCTCTCTCATTCGAAAGCGGATCGGAGAATTCTCGAAACGCGTGATATCGTTTCAATCGTTCGGCGAGAGAAGCTTATCGTCCGTATCTTGAAACGACGTCGGCGTTCACTTGAATCGGGATCGTCTCGTTATTCGTAAACACTTAGACGACGTCGATGGAGTAGCTCTTCTACACGGAAACAAATTCTGATGTTGGATTTAAAGAGCTAATGTTTTAGATATATTCCTGTAAATGCAACTAAACTCTGTGTACAATTACTCGATATGTAAACCGCATCCGACTCTGCTGCTTTCCTAGTAATTTGATTTTCCTAGTAAATTTAATATTTTATTGAAATATTGTAAGCATAGACTGTGTTACAATCTGCAGCAATGGGCATGTTCACAACTTTTTGTACAACTGTTTAAAGTGCATGAATCGGAAGATTAGGGTATTAAAGTAATGTAGGTAAAAATGGGTCATTAAAAAAATGTTTTTCCAGTATTTTTGAGATGTTAAAAAAGGCATTCGTTTTAAAGCGTCGCACTTTCACCGCCGTTTTAACTGACCAATCAGAGTCGGGCAACAGATTCTCCACCATTCACAAACCCGGGTTTGGGCTCTTGCCAGTGGCTTTAGTGACGTCACTAAGGATTTCGTTTGAATCGAAGTCAAACTTTAAACATTAAAAAAAAGAAATTAGTGCTCAGAAGAAAAAACAAACACATCTTATTAATAAGCACAAAAATTATTAACGAATGAGCAAAAAAAAAAATCGTGAACATGCCCATTGGCGCAGGGGAGATCGAGGTTGCACATGTGGCAGTGGTAAAAAGTTATAGTCTTACGTTTTAATGAAAAATAAGTACTAAGATAATGATAGAAAGAGAGAAATGCTCGCTGCAATACACAGTAAAAGAATGCTGTCAATTTTTAACACCATTTCACCGGTGTGTGGACCTATACATATATACCACATCCGGTGTCATCCCGTCTTATGCCATTGTTATTTAACACCAAAAGTAGTCTATACAGAAGTCCACACCGCAGCATTTTTTACAGTATACGTACGACTGTCACGTCATATACGTTAGTGATGCAATTGACACACTTATGTTTTCATCAAAATATAAGGCTTTTTACCCGCGTCACATCCATTCCCGGTCTCCCTCACTGTTTACATCAAATTTTTTCCCGTGTATAAGATCATATTTTGAGAGATCTCCGCTGTTGAAAATATCGTTTAAATTGTCGGCGAAAGTAACTGAAACAATTATCAGTCACACTTGTATCTAAAATATCATGCATAATAATAAATCCTCATTGAATTTCAGCCAAAAAAAATGAATATCGAGACACGGTAAAAAAAAATTAGTTGGATCTACTAAAAATTACTTGCGGGGTCGGAAGTAATCATTTATTTAGATCGATTAAATATTATTTATATTAATTAGAAATTAGATATTTCTTTCTCGCAATCACATACTATTTCACGTGATTTGTAAGGAAGAAATATCAAAGTGATGTATCACAAAATTTCATTGATAAAAAAAAATAATTACTTGAGACCCCACAAATAATTTTTAGTAAATCCAACTAATTCTTTTTCTCAGTGTATTCTAGTACTACTGAAAATTCAGGTTCTTTCGATTCTTAAGATTCAAGCCATTTTCAACAGTCTATACGAAATAAGGCTCGTTGCGCGTGAACGGTTCACGGATAGTAGGTAACGAGATAATCGCGTCCAAAGTGGACGCGCCTCTGACCGTCATTGTCGTCGTTAGAAGAAAAGACGGGAATATCGTCTCGTCTCTCGAAGGAAGAGGAATTTCTCTTTTTCTGTGCCAGATTCGTCCATCCACATCGACGAACCCAGGGTAAGAAGAAGAAGAAGAAGAAGAAGAAGAAGAAGAAGAAGATCGAAGCAATCACGACGCGGAGAGAGAGTTCGACGATCGATGGCCTAATTTCTCCCGTGACGAGCGCACCCGACAACGCGCGTGATTTCCACGAAATCGTATACACGACTCGAACCGCGTCGAGCGCGGGATACCGCGTCCGATTCCAAGCGCGCGCGCGTTAATCTAGACGACGTCCAAGTCACGCGTCGTCCCGTGCCGTCTCGTCTCGATGCCACCGCTACGTGCCCCGTCTGGAAAAGAAAGCCTCCCGCCGTTTTGCGTCGACAAAAATCACGAGACGACCTCCGCGCGCCGCGAGTGTGCCGCGGGTGCACTCGGGTGCATCGGTATGCGCGTAAGCGCGTGCAGGCTCCTAATCGTGTGCAAGCGCTGAGCGTATACGAGCGTGGGGAGAAGGAGCTGCGCTTGAAGGTGGACATGGCTCCAACGTGTTAACGATTGACTCGATAATTCGGTATTTTTACACATTTTTTAAATTGCAGATTCGACAAATTTCAATCAAATTATCAACCCTGTATTTTGTTCATTTTTCATTTTTAGCCTCATTTTGATGACGTCTCTTATATTTTGATGACGTCACAATGACGTAGAGAAATACGTTTATAACTGTGAATAATTATCTTTTCGGGCATTTTCTTTTTCGTACGGCATTGAGTATGTATACGGATTGCAAATGAAATTTTTAAATATGTATATTTTTTTAAGAGGAGGCTGGGTTCGGATTTCTCACAATTTTTTTTAGTGCAGATTCGAAAAATTTCGACACTATTTACCCCGTATTTTTCATTTTCCATCTTCGGCCTCGTTTAAGATGGAAACGACATTTTGAAAAGCAGCTACGTCATCGTCTTGTAAGTCTATCTCTCTCGCCCGAATTACTTGGCATATTTCTTTTTTCGAACATTTCCTTTTTCGTATAATATGTATACAGATTACACAAATTGAATTTAAAAATATGAATATTTTTTTAATGAGAAGACCAGATTGGAATTTCGTATAGTAAATTTAAAAAACTTCAATCGAATTATTTACCCTGTATTTTTGCATACATATTTCAATCTCGGCTTTATTTGAATTGGAAAACAATATTTTGAAATGCAGCTGCGTCATCGTCTTATAAGCCTATCTCTCTCGCACTCGTTGCTTGGCATGAGTGCGTCTCTTGCATTTCGATGATGTCACAACGTTATAGAAAAAAACGCGCTCATAACTCTCTCATGCGAGTAATTATTTTTCCAGCCACTTTTTTTTTCACATGACATTAAATATGTATACAGATTACAAATAGAAAATTGAAAATATAAATATTTCTCGCGAGAAGACCGGAATTCCCGCGAAGCGATATCGTTCCGCATCGGAAGGAGATTCGTAAGTCGACGCGCGCGCGCGCGCGCGCGGAGAGAGCGAGTCCAGGAGGCGAGGAGGGCGGCGCGGGCTTTCGAAGCGCGTTCGCGCCGACTCGCTCCCTCTCGCGCGTCTCGCTCCTCCTCTCTCTCCCGACATGTAGGAAGAGACACACGCATAGACAAGGTCAGCGCGTTAAATTAAAATGTGTTACATAACCACGTAAGAGCAGCCTAAGTGCAGCCCGACTAGACACCGGTCATTACGAGGGTGCTCAACCCGAGAGCGTCGCGTTGCGTCGTCGCTCCGTCGCGGGTTCCTCGGGCACGATGAGTCCCGCTCGCGCTATCCCCGCCGCTCGCGCGCTCCCTTCCCGCGGCCCCGTCTCCCTCTTCTCTCTCTCTCTCTCTCTCTCTCTCCCCCGCGTCCTCTCGTTTTTCGTCCTTTTTCGTGTCTCGCTCCGCGTCTCCCTCGCGCTCGCGCGCGCGCGCGTACTAGCCGTACGTGGTGGCTGACCGACGCGCGCGCGCGCGCTACGCCAATGCCGACACGAATGCATCAACGCGTCTAGACTTAATAAAATAAAACAAATCTCGCGCGCGGTGGAGGCAGAGGAGCGAGATTTAAAAACGTAGGTAGCGTGCCTAGCGGTATTTCTATACCGTATGTTGGAACGCCTCCCCGCGACGACGAGACCGCGATGACGATGACGACGAAGAGGAGGAGGACGACGGCGGTGTCGAGGATGACGAGCGATAGTTCGCCGGGGACGAGACGTCTCTCAGATATCGAGCTTTTCGTCTGGGAGGGATTCGCGCGAGGCTCCGTTCCTCTTTTTTTTTTTTTTGCGAAATCCTCGTAATCCAGGCGTGGCATGAGTATCACCAGACGACGAGGTGCGTACACCCTCGTGGAAATTCTTTCCAGGCGTTAATTTGGGCCAAATTAATTTGCCGGGATATTATCTCAGCTCTGACTACTCGCCAGGAGAAAAACTTCATTCATTATTATCTCATTATTTATGCATTTTTGGTCTGCATCGATATAAGACTTTGTTGTGGATAAACATATAATCCACAAAAAAGTATTATACAAACATGAGCCAAGAGTTCATTGATAGTGAGATAATAATGATTTAAGTTTCTTCCAATTTTAGCCTCATATGCTGTAGAAAATGTTCGCTTTTTTTGCCGGGACCGTTACACTGAAAAAAAGTTGCTTCATTCAACCATCGGTGAGGTCGTATACGGCGAAACTCACTATGTAATTGTTTCGAGTAGATATTCACTTGTTTCAACTTCAATTTGTTGCTTCAACTTTATTTTTCTTTACGCTCTTATGGCATTGAAACAATTGCACCGTGAGGTATTCAACTCCACCGATAGTTGAATGAAGAAAATTTGTTTTCAGTATATAGGCCGTCCTGACTCGGGCTAATGGATATACCGTATGTCTGACAGCAAGCGCAACAGGAGCTGTAACCTAAAATTTGACTTCGGCAGTGTTTGGAGGGTGCTCAAGTCACTCACAAATAAGAAATAATTGACAGCTATCGAGAAATCAGACATTTTGACACTTTTCGCCCTTACGCTGTGCGAGCAGTGTTTATGAGTGACTCGAGCATCCTCCAAACACTGCCGAAGTCAAATTTTCAGGTCACAGCTCCTGTTGCGCTTGCTGTCAGACATACGGTAGACTGTCTAGACTGGAAATTAATGGGAGAAATCGGGATAAAATTATCATGGATACTCAGTTAAATCCAAACTGGTTCCTCGTTTGAGATTAATGGGGAAAACTAGGATAAAATTAACATCGATGCCCAACTAAATCCTAACTTGGCCCTCGATGGAATTAACTTTTAAGTCGAGATCAAATTATCGTGGATGCTCAGTTGAATCCAAACTGTGGTCTATCTTAGGATTATCGGGAAAAGCTGGGATAAAATTAATTTGGATGCCCAACTACATATAAATTCTAATTTGGCTCTCGTTTGGAGTGAAAGGGGAAACATCTATCGTGGTAGCCCGGATAACGCCTGTCATGGGCCAAAATAACAGTCTGGCAGCCAAGTTAATTTTCCACTCAGAACACCAAGAAAAATAACTTGGTCGATAACCAAAATCCTGAATACGATGACCGAATTATTCAGTGAAATATGGATCCCTCGTCTGTGCACTGAGAAAACTTTTGGTTGAGCTAGCAAAATATTTTGAATGAATGCGAGCAAACCAAAGGTCTGTTTTTTGAAATCGCATAATTGTTTTGGTGATTTCGTAAAGAACTTTGATGGCAGAGCAAAATAATTAGAGAATCCAACAAAATTTTCGCTAAACCATCAAACTGACTCAACGAAATTATTTTGTCGGTAAATATTTTCCTCAGAGTGTTCGATTAAATTGACCACTTTTCGGTTAGAATAGACTAGACGTTTTCATGGAAAAAAAATAATTTGTTACTATAACATTACTTTAGTCACTGTAACGAATATTTCAGTTGAAATAGTAATAACAGATCGATTTGCTATCCTAACAATACGATTTGTTATGGTAGCGAAAAAAAAAATCATTTTCATTGCAACCAGGCAAACCTGTCAAACCTTTTCATCCGAACAGCAAACTATTCTTGGTACCATAACAAAAAATACCGCCATAATAATTCATTTTCGATGTTGTTACCAACACAAAATTAGTTTTTTTCCGTGCGGTTGATATAACTAACCATTTGCTTAGAATAACTAGATATTTAGTTCAACTGACCAACAATTTAGTTAGAATAACGGAACGCGTCTAACTGCAATAGATGCGTTCCATCATTTTAGCCTAATTATTTTTCCCAGCCCAGTAGCGCGCGTGCACCGCGCCGCGCGCTCACACACGACTCGATCGCACGTGCGCGGGGCCAATTCGACCGACCCGCGCCCGCGCACGCGGCGCGCTCGCATCGGTTGCAGCACGAACGGGCAAAACGCGAATCCGAATTCACGAGGCCCCGGCGAATCCAGCGACTCGTCCCGTGCGCTCAGCTCGCGCTCCTCTTGGCAAGCGCGACCGCGCGTACGAAAATACGTACGAGAGCAGTACGAAAAGGCGAGATGAGCGCGCGCGCGCGAAGCACGGAATTGCGCGGTGAACGTGGAATTTCAACGTAGCCAAGGAGGGGGGGGGAGGGGATGACGGAAAGCGGCGAGATGATGCGTTACAAAGAGTGCGGCACACTGCAAACGAAAATTTCACAATTCAGGCACACCGAAAACCCTTACCGGCGCGCGTCCGCGTCCACGAGTCGCTTACCTGTCGAAGGACGACGCCGAGTTTGCGCTAAAAGACGAAAAGAACGTTGCGTTTGTAAAAGCCCGCACAGAGCAGAGATCGCTCGAGAACGTCTCTTATTTTACCTTTGTTTTTGTATGAGGTTTACAACTTTGCTTCCGCCGTTTTCCTATAGGTGGCTTTAGCAGAAAACGGCGGAAGCAAAGTTGTACTCCTCATTATTACTTAACTTTATCACATCTTATTTAATTTGATTGAGTCATCCAGACTAGCTGGGTACCATCGTTCCTGTTTTGGTGAATTATATATTTTTTTGTTCGATCTGATAACCACAGTCACACGCGCCGCAAAGGACCGTGAGCCCTTATTGGCGTAAATAAACGTTTTCTCTCTCTCTCTCTCTCTCTCGCCCTCCCCTCGAGCGAGAGGGAGTCCGAAGCGTCGCGTCGCCGATCTCGCGCGACCGTGGAAGATCTCAATTCGACGCACGCGGAGCCGCGATCGGATTTGCGACGCGCGCATCGTATAGATAGTGCCGAGCGAAATGGATAAATATATACGGGCGATCTATGAATAGGGGAAGGAGAAAAGAACGTCGCTCTCGAGACTTACCGCGCACGCTCCACGAGGACCAGTTGCTGAAAGGCGGAGGTGGCGTTCATCGCGGTCGGGTTCTCCGCGGCGACGCTCTCGTTCGCCGCGACCTGCGGCTCGGGGCTCGGCGGGTCGCTCTGGTAGCGGAGGAGGTCGTCGTTCTCGTCGTCGCGCCAGCGAATGTCAGCGGCATCGTAGAGATTCTCGCGGGAGAAGGTGGAATTCTGCTCGGAGGTCTCGCGGGAGGTGTCGCTCTCGACGCTGTCGTAGTTGTAGTCGACGGCACCCGGTATCACCCGGTAAACGTCACCCTCGACCCACTCGAGACCCTCGTACATGAAATCCTTGTCGGCCGGTCGGACGATCTCCTCGGTTCCGTTCTTCCCTTCGACATTTTCCAGCGGCTCCCGCTCGACGGTCGTCGCTGAGTCGAGTCGCTCGCTCGTTGGTCTCAGCGTCGTCGTCGTCGTCGAGAACTTCTTCGCGCGTTTCTCCTCGACTATCTCGTTGGCACTGCCGAGGAGTCGCGCGAGAAGAACGCGTTCCTCCTCGACTATTTTGTTGGCACTGCCGAGGAGCCGCGCCAGAGGGACGCGTGCTCCAAGTGAGTCGGTACTCGCCGTCGTCGTCGTCGTCGTCGTCGTCGTCGTCGACGAGTGTCGCCCGCCGCCCTCGGATCCCTCGCCGGAGCTCGAGTCGAGCCCCGAGTCGTCGTAGCGGATCCGGAAGACCACGTAGGGCTCCATCGCCACGTCGAAGATCTCGCGCGTGTTCTCCTCGCGCGCCGGATCGTCATTGTCGTACTCCAGAGCTTGCTCGATCTCCATTCGCGGCGCGGCGTTCTCGTAGTCGTATTCGGCCTGTCGATTGAACGCGTCCAAATCGGAGGCCAGCTCGACGCTGTCGTGGACGCGCTTCTCGACGGAGCGGGAGTCGTCCGGCTCGACCGATTTCTCGCTCGTTTTCCGCGAGATATCGGCGGCGCTCGAGGCGTCGACGCGAGGCGATCGGAAGGAACGATCGGACGTGGAATTCGCTTCGATCCTCCCGCGCTGAAGAGCGGCGATCCTCCTCTCCTCGAGCTCCTGCCTCCTCCGAGCGTCCTCCAGGTCCTTCCTCGCCTGCGAGCGCCTCAGCTCCTCGTCGAGCCGATCGGACTTCCTCTTCTGGAACTCGCGCTCGCGTATCGCCATGACTTTCTCCGGGCTGTAATTCATGCTCCGCAGGGTCTGCATGTCGGAGGCGCTCAGTTCGCCGGTGATGATCCTCAGCACCGCCTTCTCGAGCATCTTACCGAAGAGCTTCGAGCTGATGAGCGAGACGCCCGATTTCGAGTCGTTCCTCGCGTCCTCGCCGTCCTCCACGACGTCTTCCGTCCTCTGCGACGATCCCGGATCCGCCTCACGGTCGCTCGGCGACGCGGTCCAAGTCGCCTCGGCGGTCCTCGCGTCCTGCCGATGATGCCGATAGCGATGCGGCGGCCGATGACCGGAGGCGACGATCGCCGCGAGGACCAGCACCAGCAGCAGGCTCTTCGCGAGCCTCCTCATCGTTCGGCCGTGCGACGCTCCCCGAGACACCTCCACTCGGACGCTCGGATTTCCCGCGCCGCGCTCGTGGACGATCGCCTCGCCGACCGGAAGCCACCGATGCCTTCCCCCCTGACGGTCCTGACGACGCGGACTCCTTCCTCGCCGCTCCGACGCGGCTCCCGCCTCGTCGCTCGCTCCTCTTCGTCCACCGAATGTATCCTTACTCGCCCGGTCGACGGCTCATCCTCGCGGATCATCCGCGGATCCTCCCTCCCGCACCCTTTCGCCACCGCCGAATGGAGAGAGCGCGCGCGAAACTCTCTCTCTCTCTCTCTCTCTCTCTCTCTCTCTCGCTTCTGTTTCTGTCTCTCGAAGGAAAACTCTCTCCGGCGCTGCTCTTAGGCGCGCGGCGCGTGTCCCGTCGTATTCGAATGACGGGTTCGATCTGTCGGCCGATCTCCACGTGCTGCACTGTGATAGAGGTACACAACTCCCGCGCGAGTGGGAGAGACGCACGGAGAGTCGAGAGGGAGACGAACTGTGCGGCGTGTAGCGACTGAGAAGAGGACGGTGACGGCCGATATGGGGGGGCGAGCCGATACCGCGCACCGCGTCGAAGAGGCGCCGTTCACCGCGCGCGAACGATCCGATTCCGAACCCTCGCCTCGAACTCTCGACGCTGTCCACGCACCCGCGTCGTCGTCGTCGTCGTCCTCGTCGTCGTCGCTGTCGCGCTTGCGGTCACCGCGAGTCGCCGAGCCGCGATCTTTGCCGCGCGGTAGCCGCCGAGAGGTGCGTCAAGTGGGAAGATTCGTACATGCGTGTGCCCGGCGTGAGCCGTACGTCTCAACTGAGCCGAGTAGAGCTCGCGGACATAATTCTGTCTACTCGGTAATTCCGAGAGATACACGGGGCGGCTGTGTACGAGCAAAACGGCCGGGCTTGCCGGCGGTGCTACCGTGGTCGCGCGATGAATTTTTCCGCGCCACCTCCCCCACCCCTCCTCCTCCTTCTCCTCCTTCCGCTACCACGGTCGTCGAGATGCTGATGACGCTGTTCTCTTCTTCCGCTCTTTTTCTCTCTCTCTCTCTCTCTCTCTCTCTCTCTCTCTCTCTCCGTCTTTCTCCGCGCGATACGCGCGTACCGGCTTTTTTCCTCCGCCGGTCGGTTTCCTCTCCGCCCCGTGAAAGACTGCTCGACGCTGCTCCCGCGTGTAGCGGCGATCTCGGCTTTCCGAAGCGATGCGCGAGCGGCGTTCGTAGCGACGGAGCGCGGCGGACGGGAGAGCGTGCGTGGTTTGCGTCGTGTGTACGTCGGGCACGAGAGACGCGCATTCGGATGTCCGACGGGGTCCGCCACGTTCGACTATATAGGGTGTCTCCCTCTCCGCAGCGTCTAGACGAATCGAAAGATATAATCTTTGAATCATAATGTATCGTTTAAATAAAACAGAGCGCGGTCTACGCGCGTGCGTACGTACGTACACGTGCAGCGGCGGCCGGCGAGAAGGGGGATGCGCGACGATTGCTCGTTTCGCGCGACGCGCGCGGAGGGATCGAGAGGATCGCGCGCTCGACGATCCCCTCGGCCGGCTCACGGCGCGACGGGCGCTGAGATTTCGCAAGAACGTTGTTAGCGAAATATGGTAACGAGAGGTGGCCGAGGCGCTAAAAATAGGCGACAAAAACGGATGGAAAACATTTTCGACCGACGTACGTATTCGGATCGTGGACCTTGGCGCGCGTGGTGGTTTATCGGGTTTTATCGGCGGGATCTAGTAGGGAATATGGTACGCGACGTTCATTCGTACGGAATATTCGACAGTCGCGCGATCCCTTTCGCGAGCGGGCAACGCGATGTGCCCGCGAGGCGAGTGTGTATGGTAATTGCGACGCGCGGAAAAAACTAATTTTGCCTTAAGGCGCGTCTTTTCATTCTGGGGATTTTGAAAATAGCTCGCAGGAATTTTTCAGGCGACAGTCGGTGTACGCTGACTCGTCAGATGGAAATCGGTGAATCGGTATTCAATCCTCATTGGTTGTGCGGGCCTACCCTTGCGGAAAAAAACTACTAGTGCGCACTGCTACACTAGCAGCGAAGTAGCGAAGTAGGTAGCACTATTAGTATGCACACACTGCTTATACTATTAGGTGTACAACTTTGCTTCCGCCGTTTTCCTATAGATGGTTTACGAGAAAAACGGCGGAAGCAAAGTTGAACACCTAATAATAGTGTACACTTCATTTGAACCGCTGATGCAGTAATATTAACTGTTGGTGATTACCACTGTAACTATTGAAATTTGTTGCACTGCTATTTTGGACTGCTGACAGTTTCGAAACTATTGGCATTATTTTAGGGAACTGTTGATATTATGTATTAAAACTTGTATATTTTGTAGTGAAATACTAAAATGATAGGTACTTGTAATATATTTAAAAGCTTATACCATAGAGATTGTGCTACTACGTTTCAAATTTTTTTGAAAAAGCTAACACTTTTGTACTTTAAGGGTAACTTTTGACTGTTAAAGTACAAAAGTATTAGAAGTGGCATCATTTGGAGAGAAAGGAAAGTAAAGTATACAAACTAAAAATGGTCCGAAAGTGGAACATAAGGCATCTGTAAAATGACTGAAAGATGCCCCGTCTGGGACGTTTCTTAGAGCTACAATTTCATCAAAGACTATTCTCACTGTAGCTAATAGTGCTAACTAGTAGTGACCACTACTGTCGAAATTACGATTAGCAGTAGTAGTAGTTTTTCCCGTAAGGGTAGGCCAGTATGGAGTATAATTAGTATCCCCTTCTAGGCAAATGTGGAACTTATTTTTTCCCAAAAGATCAATTAAAATTTGTTTCACTACTTTCTCCGTAAATTTACGAAAATCATAAAACGAAGGCTCTTTTCATATATAAATAGACCGAAATTATTTCCTGAAATCATAACCACCATGCAAGGGTTACAAAATCGGAAAATAAAAAAAAATTACTGCTAGCACAGACAATCCGATACACGACGGCGAAAAAAAATTATTTGGCTTCGCAAAAATGAGTAATTCCGGAGAAACCGGTGAAGCAAATTTTCCAAACATAGTGACAATTTTCCGTGAACAACATTGGTTAGAAAATTTGGAACACTATGGGATTCTTGCGATTGGAGGAAAGCTACGTAGATCCAAAAACTTAGAAATAGAAATTCCCTGCCGACTCCCAAGCTCGCTTAATAACAATATCGAAAATCAATTATTATAGCCGCATTTTTGTTATAGTAACAAAAACAGTTTGCCGTTGGGATGAAAACGTTTGACAGGTTCCCCTGGTTAACCCTTTGTTGCATGATTTTTTAAAAATAAATGAAACTTTATTTTTCGTATTCGATTACCTATATTTCTGACTAGTAAAAAAATATTACCTATAAAAAATGTTTATTAAAGTTTAACGCCTATTTAAACAAAAAACAAATTTTTGCATATTAACAATAACATGCAACTGTTAACAAAACTAATTTGCATATTTGCAACATTACAGGCAACCTAAGAATGACATAATCTGTAACAATTTTTGTCCACATTTGTCACATTTCAAATGGGTAAACCCTTTGCAAGTAGGAAAAATTTGGACTTTTTTTATAGGACTCCACCCATATGTTTATTATATTGGATAATTACTATTGGGACAATTTATTGAAATATTTTTTTTTCTATTTTCTGTCATATCTTGTAACTTTACCTATGTTGTGGAATTTCGCCATATGCCGTTAGAAACTTCGCCTATTGTGAATATACATGAATTTGAAAATATGTTGCAGATATGCAACAGTATGCAATGAAGGGTTAAAATGAAGATCGAAGCTTTACTTTTTCCGTTTTTATTACCGTAAAAAATCGATTTGTTGTAATTATTTTAATTCAAATATTTGTTACGGCCGAGATTCGGCGCCGAGTCCGCGTGGGGGTTTCTTGCGTGAGCGGTGCAACCCCCGGACGCGTCGAATCTTTGGCGAACTTCGTGGGAAGAGTGTGGGACCGGCAGGGGGCTGCGCAGTTGGACCGTCTGGGTGGTCCCGCGCGAGAGGATCTCGAATCTACTCGCTCCAGATCTGAACGAGATGAAATATCAGTCGCATCTTTCCGGTTCGAATCGGTTCTCTTGGTCCCATTTCGTCCGGGCGCTGAATTGGTTCTGCCGTAATCCAGCCGACCAATTTCCTCCTCCCCTTCGGTAATGAGGCCTCGTCCTTTGGTCGCTCGATCCACGAGATAAATGCGCAAAGCGGCGCGGCCAACCCCTTACGCAAATCCTTTCCGCAACGCGAAACGGGGTCGCGCGGCTCGATCCTCGCGGATCGACGTCTCGAGGAGCGACGCTCGTTCTTTCTCTCTCTTTTCTCCGTATTCCTTCGGCGTCGCGCGATCGAATCTCAAAATTGAGAGTTGAATTGATTCGATTCTTTAAATCGGCGGCCCGACGCTCTCTCTTTCTCTCTCGGGGACCGGGCGCGAAGATCTGACCCAACCTAACGACAAACAAACGCCGGCGGCCGGCCGCGATGTCCCCCGAATCTCTCCTGCCGATATATGCGACGATACAAATCATAACGGTTCGGCCTCGGAAGTCAACTGCGACTCCGCGGGGCTCTCGCCGACGAGACTGCCCCCTCTCAACCCCCTGAACCCTCGCGACGTCACGTTCACGGTTGAATTACAATCTGTTTACAGAGACTCGAGTCTCGCGAATGAATGTGGCGCGGTACGTTTTCACCTCGAATTTCGTTAGTGCGGATGCGATCGCGAGGCGCGATAAGGGAGATCCATTTTGGCGAACGCGCGTCTCGCGCCGCTACGCCGTGGTCCGGCGTTAGAGGCGACCGGACGCTGACTCGAGGGCCGCGCGTCGAACGGAGACGACGAGCGGGAACGATCGAATACGGGACGATTCGATGGGCCCACCCCCCTTTCGTGTTTTCTTTCTTTCTATGGTGTTCGGCTGCTTCGTGCCTCCTGGGAGCGTTAATAATGTCGGTCTACTATGTTAAGAATTTCGTTTGAAATTGAAGTTAAAGTTACCGAAGCAGTTGTCATTTTTAACGGTGTATTTGTACATACCTATCACCCTACCTATACTCTGTTGAACGTGGTTTGAATTTTAAGAACCTGAATTTTTCAGCAGCACTTGAATATTTATATCGTGTCTCGATATTTATTTTTTTTTGGACTAAAATTCAGGGCAAAAGGACATTCTAGATATGACGATTTATTATTTTTCATCATATTTTAGATAGGTACAAATTTTGATAACAATCTCTTCAGTTAGTTATATTTAAATTTTCAAATTTTTAATAGTACCTATATCTATTCTTTATTTACAATCGCGAAGTAAATGTCGCTTCCATCCATTCGTCTCGTCGAATTCGCCAATTCGTTCGCTTGCAAGATAGCGGGAGCGTCAATAATATTATATTACCAGTAAATTTTACTGTATTTATATACAGTAAAAGAGCTATACACATAAGGGGGTTTTCGGATGTTCTTACTGTACTGAAGAACAATTTGTCCTTTGAAGCTACTAAATTGTGATGTAAACATCGCGATGTAATATTCCCAAAAGAAAAATTACAGTACCGCACGGTAAAAACATCCAAAAACCTTCACGTGTACTTTACTGTAAAAGCAGTAAAATTTACTAGCATGAGTCTTTCCGTTCATCCGTCTTTTCACAATTGCGAAATAAACGTCGCTCCCAATCCGCTCGCCTCGTGGAATTCGTCGATTCGTTCACCCGCAGGATCACGGGAGACACGCAGTCGTATCTATTATAATACGAAGAAAACAGAAACGGCGAGTGAAATAAATATAGACAGCCTCGATTTAAAATGCGATTCAAATCTCTCTCTCTCCCCCCCCCCTTCCCTTTCTCCCTCCCACGACAGAGATCACAAACGCAGATATACGTCCACCCCCGTCGTCGGCCCACCGTCTCGCGCGCCCTCGCCGCGCGTCTCTCCGTCTCCGTCGATCCGTTTACCTCGTCCCGAGGTGAATATTCGAATGAACTCGCCGCGACGCGGGAACGCGGAGCGGGAGACAGCCGCACGGGGCGGGCAGGGCGCGAAGGAATGCAAAAATCGTTGCCTGGACGGCGATCGGAAGTTCGAGCGTCGCTAAAAATAAAACCGGAGCGTAATAATCGCGTCGGGCTTATCGCGACGATCGTCGACGTCTCCGCGAGGAGACCTTCGATCGATCCCCGATCGTATTCCTCCTCCTCTGTCGCGTTCGAGAACGAGCTCGACACTCGGTCACGCGTAGCCGCCGCCGCCGCCGCCGCGCGACGGTGACGGGGTGACGGTGACGACGGCGGCGACGGGGTGACGTTTTGCGACACCGCGCGCGCCCGCCCCGCTGCAGTGGAAGATGCAACTTCATCCAAACGTCGAACGTAACGCGGCTATGCAACGCGCGTTGCAAGCTGACGTCACGTCTGAATTCGTGATCGGACGAACGGGCGAACGGATGGACGGAGAGGACAGACAATCTGGCGTCTAGACGTATGAAAATAATAATGCGACCTCGTCCGATCAAATTGTTGTTTGCACCCGTAACAGTCGTAACATTCGGATTGTGCACGCTCGACGACGCTGATGTCCGGCGTCGGGGGAGGGGGGGGGGAGTGCGTGACTGTGTACATATGTACGGGGAATAGTCGCTCTGGGATCGGGTACGAGCTGGATAAGACCGGTTCGATTAATTAATTTATTAATTTGGCTAATCGCATCCCGCCGACGTGGTCCCCGCGCGCGGGATTTCGAGAGGCGTTCGCCAGATCCTCGCGCTGATTCCTGCGGGGTTCGAGGGGTTGTCCAGTATTCGATTGGCGCGCGGGACCGCGTCGAGGAACGCGGGAAAGAGAAAACGGGAAGAAGAGGAAGGAGACATTTGTTTACTCTGAGACCTTTGTTTATTTACTAAGAGCAGATATGAAAAAAAAGACAGAGGAGCGAAGGACGTGAGTGGTCAGCCTTCTGAGGTTTTAAAATTTCATGAATTTTCCAGGTTCTCCAGACGAAAAATAGGAAATTTCCAAGTATACTTTTTAATGACAATGATATGTTTTTAGCTATTAAATAAGGCATATGTGCCTAAACTATAAGCTCCGACAATTTTTGTTTACAAGACTTAATCCACATTCATTTCACGTTTTCTAAAATAGGACATTCTATAATACATATACAAGATAATAAGCTGTATATTTAACACAGAAACCATACGAGTAAATGCCTATTAAGAGGCCGACACACCCCGTCTGGAAATGTAAAGCTATATTTTCAATATGGTGCATAAGAACCTTTTGCATTTTCGCCACCACACTTAAAAAACATAAATCTAGAGCCCCATAGAAAAAAAAAATAAATAAATAATAAATTTCTGATTTTGCCGATTGATTACAACAAAATTTATTTTTTTTTCTATATTATTTTTCTATGTTTTTTAAGTGTGGTGGCGAAAATACGAAAGGTTCTTATGCACCATGTTGGAAATATTACTTTACAGCTGCGACAAAAATACCCGAAAATTGTCGCGGCTGTAAAGTAATATTTCCAAGATGGTGCATAAGAACCTTTCGTATTTTCGCCACCACACTTAAAAAACATAAATCTAGGGCCCTATAGAAAAAAAAATAAATTTGTTTGTTGTAATCAATCGGCAAAATCAGAAATTTATTATTATTATATATTTTTTTCTATAGGGCTCTAGATTTATGTTTTTTAAGTGTGGTGGCGAAAATGCAAAAGGTTCTTATGCACCATGTTGAAAATATAGCTTTACATTTCCAGACGGGGTGTGTCGGCCTCTTAACCCGCGGATGAACCACATGAGAACCTCTCTATTACACATTCTCTGCCCCTTTTATACTTCTGCACTTGGAGTGGGCGACTTAGAGAGAGAGGAGCTCTATTTAGGTACTCGTAAGAATTTGTCTTCTCACTCGCATTCGCACGATTCCTATGTTGGATATATTATACAAGCTATGCTTCTGCAATACAAATGCGAAACCTCTTTTCCGAGTAATTTTTATAAAATTCCATGACATTTCCGGACTGTAAAAAATCAATGACTTTTCCAAGATTTCTAGGATCACTGACCTTATCTGAGGTCGTATGTGATCGGTACTGAATTGATTTCTTACATATTTATACCTATCTGCAGTTTTAATTAAAATTTTCTCATTTTTTTTTCCAATTAAATACGCGACGACGATCTGTAATTTTCATTTCCGAGAGAAATGAGAATTAAAGATACACTGAGAAAAATTGATATTAATAAAATTATTCTTAAATTTTGGATCGCTAATACCTACGAGGATTTATATCCTTCGGCTACGAAACAAGTTCTTATTTAAAAAATTCTTGTTTTTAAATTTAGTTGTACAATTATTTTTAGTACTTTGCAATAAATTTTTGTATCAACGGGCATAATTTTTCTAACTTTGTGACGTCATATACGTGACGTTTTAACCTCGCATTACTATAAATATAAAACACAAGATTCTATCAATACATATCTTTTATTCTTACCTCGATTAGAATACGGATACGCTACTAATCGAAGTGCATATGTAAGTGCATGAAATGCACGTACTATACTGAGAAAATAGTTTATTTGTAGCTAATAACTGATTGTTTAAATATGACGAAATGTACATTTTATTGGATGAAGTAATTATTCATTAACTATTACGATATTTATTCGGCACAATTAGATCCCATGAGGCAATCATTTGAATGAAATAAACATTTTAACATTCACCATATATTTTCTCGCCTTAACGAAATATTTATTCCGCTGTATTTGAAATTACATTTATTAACTATTATTAAACCGTCTCCTCGGTTTAATCAAAATACATTGAGAAAACAGTTTATTTATAGTTAATATAGGTACGTATACTTGATTATAGCGAAAGAAATATTTCTTTGTTCCAAGTAAATATTCGTTAGCTACGTATTACTCTATTTATATCTGAATGAAAGAGAAATTCTAATAATTGAAGAGTCCAGGGGAAAAACCCCGGCATCGACATTTTGGGGTGAAACAGGCTCGAAGTGGTTTCTAAAGGATTTTGAGGCGTAGAATCCGATGATGCGATCGGATTTGGAGAATAACCCTGTCATCTCATCGTTAGGTATAGTTAAATATTAGCTGTACTGCGGAAGAACCCTGTCATCGACAGCTTTAAAACTCATTTTCCTCAAAATCAGCTTCGAGTCGATGATCAGGGGTTTTTCCCCTGGACTCTTCAATTAATATATATTTGAGGAGCACAGTTCCAAAACTCGTTTAGTCCATTCGCAGTTTGTCCTATAATTGCTAATAGTTTAGCGATTATAAGACAAACTGCGAATGGACTAAATGAGTTTTGGAACTGTGCTCCTCATTTACTTGGCTCAACGAGATATTTCTTTCGCCACACAATCACGTATGTACATCTATTAATTACAAATAAACTCTCTTCTCAGTGCAGCTGCCCTGCGACATTCTTACAGGTAGTCGAATTATTTGCCCTTCATCCAACGATCCATTCTTCTCAGCAGCTTTGCAGTTTCCTGAACGGAATCACTCTCCGTTTCTTTCGAAGGCGCTCAAATATCGGAGCAAAGCGGCCCCGTTACTCCCGCGCGGCGCCTATTTTTACACCGTCTCGCGAGTATTCGAGTATTGGGACGGCGCGCGTACTTGGCACGGGCCGGGGAGGACCGAAGGGGAACGCGCGAGGATGCGTTCGTTATAAATGTCATCGTCGACCGCGACGTCAGGTATTACTGGGAAATTCGAAGTGAGACTCCAACTCGCCTCGAAACATGCAGCACTCGATGCGTACAGCACGTCCGAGCGTCCGACCGCTCGCGCGCGCGCGCGCGCGGTCCACCGTGTATTATTCATCCCGCCGGGGCGAGACGTTGCGAGCGTTCGGAGATTAGAATTGTAAAAAAACCGCCGACGCGCTGCCGAAATATGTTAATGGCGGGGGTGCAATTTGCATCTGGCGTTGGTGTACGGGCGAGTCGGGCCGAGATAAGGGGTCCCGTAGACACTCGGCGCGCGATGCGGGAGTATATAGCCGCGCCGCGCCGCGTGTATTACGCGCGCGCGGGTCGGCGAGTTTCGCGTGGGCACGCAGCCCCGTCCGATCGCGTGTGCGTGCACCCGAGCGTAACCGCGGAGCGCGCGATCCGAATTTGACTTTCGAATGGAACCGGCTAATCGCGAGTCGTCCCGCTTCACCCACGTCGACGACCCGGTACGGTGCAACCGGTCCGCGACGCGGGGCGATTAGGAGACGCGAGATATGTAGGTACGCCGCTGCGTTACGTCACGAGACGCGGAAGGAACGGCGAGACGCGACCGAGTCCTTTACCTCTACCGTCTTATATATATTCGTCGCGCCGCGTTCGTCGAACGTCTGCATAGCAGTCGCGGCGAACGAAGTATGTAATCGGAATTGGGATTCACGGATACCGATCGGAGGGGGTCTGTCGTTCGATTCGAATTTTTGTCGATCGTTCGACTCGCCTTTGGGCGCGCGCTTTGACCCTTCCTCTTCCTGGCGCGGCGCGGCGCACTGGTGATACGCCTTCTCGTTATCGGCGATCGACGAGCGTTTCGGAGGAAAATGAGAACGCTTCGAGAGGAAAGAAATGCACCGGGGAGACAGTTTATTAACCCTCATACGGTCCCCGGGTTTATAGTGACCCGTGGCGTTCAATATTGATGAATTGTTATTGTGCGATATTCAGAGTTACTTAATATCGCACACAATATATATAAGGAATATTTAAGGAATTGAATAAATTTTATTAATAATCACAGTATATCGTCGTTGAGGATGCAATAGCTCGTAACCCACAGTTCTTGCCAAAACGAGATTTGGACGTCATAAGACTTGCGGTATAATACCTATGTGTGTGGGATACGAGGATTATTATTTGTAAAATACCGGATTTATTATAAAGCTATGGCTTACGAGATTTTGCATATACTTAAACAAATATACCGCACGTCTTTTGACGTCCAAATCTCGTTTTGGCAAAAACCGTGGGTTACGAGCTATTGCATCTTCAACGACGATATACAATAGATTTATTTCTTATTCCGACTAGGTCATATTTGAGCCGAAGGTCTTAAATGTATAGTCAAAATGAAGGCCGTACCTACGAGAGTTAATAGTTGTTAAATGTAAGTTCAAAAACGGCAAAACAAATATTTCGTTAGGACCAGAAAACATGTATGTTAATTATTACAATTTTTATTTTACTCGAATGCTTGCTTCGGGGGATTTAATCGTACTAAATAAATATCGCAATAGTTAACGAATATTTATTTGGTCCAACGAAATGTTCATTTCGCCATGTACATACAAATATTTATCAACTACAAACTGTTTTCTCGCTCTATCGTTATATTTTGCAACGCAGCGGAATCGGCCCGTCAATCCTCGTGCAACCGCGAACCGGATGAGCGACGAGGGAGCGCGTCGCTGGTGCAGAAACCGGACCGAATCCAACGATGCGTCGCAACATTCCGGAAGATTCAAGAACTACGCGGAATTCAACGACTCGTGGCGAAATAGGGCGGGAGGGAGTGGGAGAGAGAAGCCTTCCGCGTTCAATTTTCACTCTCTCTCCCCCCTTCCACGACATCGCGCGTCTCCTCGTATATCCACTCGTACGTAGGTATATCCCGCCGCGAGATGTCTGTCGCCGCGCCGGGATACGATTTCCACGCGCGACCGGCAACTCTAAACTTCCGCGAGTTGAATTTCGCTGCGAGAATCACAAACGCGGGCGGCCGCGACGCGCGAAACATCCACCGGTCCTCGTCAGACCACCTGGCGCGACCTTCTTGCGAGTAAGTCGCGGGGTTGGTCCTTCGGATGTCCTTGAACAAAATCCTTTCTCGACGCTTTTCGAATTTCGTCTCGACAAGGACGTTAGGTAATTGTCCCAATAGCAGGACACGTCCTGGTACACCGAGAAAACAATTTCTTTGTAGTTAATAGGTATTTGTTCAAATATGGCGAAATAAACATTTTATTGGATCAAATAAATATTTATTAACCATTACGATATTTATTTGGCACATTTTGATCCTTTGAGGCAATCATTTGGATGAATTAAATAATTTAATAATTAACATATTTTATCGTCCTAATGAAATGTTTATTTTGCCGTATTTGGAATTACATTTATTAACTATTAACAAACTATCTTCTCGGTGTGGCCGGACAAATTTGAATATAGTTCAAATTATTGAATGGGATAAAAAGAAATGACTGTTGAAAAAAATGTTCAATAAATTAAGGATGTATACGAGGCTAGATTGAAAAGTTTCCGGAATCACCGCTAGGGAATTATGTACTTGCTTCAAATATTACGTCTCTGAAGAGGGTTCGAAGAGGAACCGAAACGTCAGACGTGTATTGATTCTTGCTGTTGTTTGGCCTGATTGTTAACTATTGAAAATATTTTGTATGGCATGTTGATAACTCTTTCATTTAACATGATGACAAACGTCGGATCGATCTGTCAAATAGTTTGGTGTGAAAAAGCAATTAAGCACCATTGCGTGTTTTCAATTATGGATAAGAACGAAATTCGAGCAGCCATCAATTTTTTTTATATGAAGGGAAAAACCGCAACGGAAATCAAATCGAGGTTAGATGCTGTACTTGGGAATTCATCGCCTTCATTCTCCACTGTGAGTTTTTGGGTTTCGAAATTCAAGCGTAATCGCACGCACGCGCGCGCACGCAAGTGATGAACCACGTTCGGGACGTTCACCTTAAAGAAAGTCATTTCCGGGAGGGAATCGAGAAGCTGAAGAAACGTTGGATCAAACGTGTTGAGCGCTCCGAGGGGGTTATATTGAAAAATAAAATATAACATGAATCAAATTTACTTCATTTTCATCGTCGCTCCGGAAAATTGTTGATCT
The DNA here is from genome assembly GCA_963678675.1 of Xiphydria camelus. Taxonomy (NCBI): domain Eukaryota; kingdom Metazoa; phylum Arthropoda; class Insecta; order Hymenoptera; family Xiphydriidae; genus Xiphydria; species Xiphydria camelus. The sequence continues at coordinate 26,179,032 of OY783195.1, read as the reverse complement.
ACCCTCATACAGGAAGTGTTGCTAGTAAAAACCCCGAGTAAAATCTACTGTATGAATTTTTAGACAGTTACCTTTTAGTCTCTTCAGCATGAAGAAAACTGAACAGTAACGATTATCATGCGGAATAATAAATAGGTGATGGCTTCGACAATATTGTATTGAATAATCTGCAGAGACTAGTAATCGTCACTATTTGAATGGTGATCATTACTATGCTGCAGATTATTCAACACGATATTCTCGAAGCTGTCACCTGTTTACCATTCTAGCTGGTGATCGTTACTATCGAATTTTCCCCGCGTGCATTCGAGACGCTAAGAAGGATCAAACTAAACGAAGGAGATGAAGGGGATGACGATGACCCGTTCAGAGGCACAGGAGGTCCACCCTGTGCGCAGGTCGCTTTCCGGGAAGAAATAAACGTGGGCTGGCGCGCGGCGTTGCGTTTATAAATACTGCGAACTCTGTACAGCCGCGTGGTCCTCAGACTAAACAGATTACGATGCACCCGGCCGAAAGATCGCAAAGGAGACGCGCTTCCGGCGCGGTACAGATCGCGCGCTTCGGACTTTTCCGTTTCGAAGACGGTCGTAGACCTTCCGCTGCGAACATCTTTGGCCGATAAGGCTGTGATCGCGCGCGAATTTCGCTCTTTCTCCTTCTGCGTAAATCCCCCGCCTCTCATCCCTCTTCTCCGTCGTAATCCCTACCACCGCCACCGACGGGAACGCGTCGCCCGTCGTAACGACCGATCAGCGAAATTTCTGGGCCGCGCCGAGAAATTGCAGCGCACGCCTCGACTGCGTATTCTCCCCCGCGCGTACGCGTGCGCGCGTCTACGTCGTCTTGGAAGGATTTAGGTTTCCCGGCGACGCGGCAGCCGAGCCATGGCCTAGTACAAAAATTCGAACGTGACATTCCTCGCGGTTTCGAGTCTCGTCTCGGGTATATATGTAGATAAAGTCGTCTTCGGGTTTCCCGCTTTTTTAATTGAGCCGTAGCGGCTCTGTGGGAACCGCGCGCTGCGGGGAAGTCCCCTCCGCTTTGCGTCGTTTTTTCGCGCGCCCCCTACTTTCTCGTCGCAGTCGCGCGTACCCTGAAATCTCGTGATATAAATATCGAGTGTTTTCGAGGATGGGGCACATAGGAGCCTACGTGTGAGTTCGAGTGAGGACGTCGATTAACCCACACTGAGAAAACAAATTATTTGTAGTTAATAAATGTTTGTTTGAATACGCGAAATATGTATTTCTTCGGTTCAAATAAATATTCGTTAACTATTAAGATATTTATATTTGAAACACTTAAATGTTTTGAGGCGACTATTTCAATAAATAAACGTTCTAATAGTTATTATAACATATCTTCTTGTTCTAACAAAATATTTATTTCGCCATATTTGAAAATACGAGTATATTTATTAACTGTTAATAAACCGTTTTCTCGGTGTAAGTGAACGCATAAGAGTTGCACCGTCGCACACTCGAACTGGACTACACTGAGAAAACAGTTTATCGATAGTTAATAAGTGTAATTTCAAATACGGCGAAATAAATATTAATTCATTGAGACAAGAAAATATATGGTTATTATTAAAACATTTATTTTTCATTCAAATGGTTGCCTGATAGGATTGAATTGTACCAAATAAATATTGTAATAGTTAATGAATATTTACTTGGTTCAACAGAACGTTTATTTCGCCATAATTCAAACAAATATTTATTAACTATAAATGAAGTGTTTTCTTGGTGTGATCGAAAGTTTTTTCATCGTATACACGAATTGGATTAGTCGAGAAGAAGAAGAAGATGAAGGAGAAGAAGAAGAAGAAGAAGAAGAAGATGATGAAGAAGAAGTGGAAGAGGAAGAGGAGGAGGAAGAAGACGAAGAAGAAGAAGAAGAAGAAGAAGGAGCAATTAAGCAAAACACTAAAAACAGAAAAATAACATTAATTCGAAAATATAACTGAAATAGCGAAGTAAAAAAAAAGTAAACGAATGAAACCGAATGGATAAAACTGAGAAGGGCAGATAATGAGCGACGGAGAGACAATTTTGCGTCACCCTGCAGGTTAAACGGTGTTCATGCATTCACGTACTCCCTACACCGAGATAAAAGTTTATCTGTAGTTAATAAATATTTATTTCCATATAGTGAAAGAAACATTGTATTGGATGAAATCCGTGATTTCATCCAAAAACTCCTGAAAACAATCGCAGGACGTTTTGGTGAGAAAAAATTTAGGATCAGACAAAAATTGCCTGTGACGAACGAAAAGTGAGTTCGCCATTTCGACCCGGAGTCGGCCTGTGGACTCGTCAGTAAGGCTAGGCCGACTTCTGCCTTAGACTTTTTTCTTTGAAGGGGCGAGGAGGGGAATTTTCGACAAGACTTTGAAGTAAGAAACGCCGAACCATTGACCTTGAGTCTTGCTGTCTTTTTCTGATTTGGGAAAGATCAGGGCCGCCCTAGTCTCCTCCTCGCTCTCCCGAGACTTCTCTCCCGAGCGAGGAGGAGACTAGTGCAGTGCGGCCCTGACTTCTTTCCCGAGCGAGAGAGAGACAGCATGCACATCCAGGTTTAACAGATCTTTATAGGTCTATTCAGAATTGAACAGGTCAAAATATTCGACTCGGGAGATCTTACTAGGCTACTTTAGGTCTTGCCAGTCTCGACCCGGGTATTTACAAAAAAAGGTATACACGAGGATTTTTCCGAATGTTTTTACAGTGCAGAGTGCAGTAATTTTTCTTTTCCTCACTCGTGCCCATTTTGAGACCTTTTCCAGCCTATTTTAGACCGTAAGATGGCGTTTTTCCCGCGTAACACCGACCGGGAGTGCGCAGGCTATTAAAAGATCGCTTAATCCGAAGTGGGTCCTTTTTCCAAACTGATAAACGCAACGTGAAATGAGCCGTGTATACTTCTGTTTCTTTTGTATTGAGAAATGGGCATTCGTGAGAAAAAATAGTATATGTCATTCGGATGAAATCCTCGTATTTCCGCCTAATGACATAAGATACTATTAATAATTAACGTACACTTTTGTCCTAGCGAAATACCTATTTCGCCGTATTTGAAATTAGATTTATTAACTATCAATAAACTATTTTCTCGGTGTATGTGCCCCATCCTCGTAAACAAATGGTATAACCCCCCTAAGAGCTTCGCGCAAACTCGGCAGACGCAACAACGACGGCGAGACGTCGCGCAATTTTATATACAATTTTATTCAAACACCACCGTCTGGACGCGGAGGATTTTCGCGCAGAAAATACGTAGTACGTCTGCTCTTTCTTGTATCCGCCTTATAAATAGAACGCGCGCCTCGTTCCGTACGTTCGAAGAATCCTCGGAATGCGAAGCGCGACTATAATATACAGCCATCCGTCTACGAGCAGCACGTGCCGTCGCCGCGCCGTGGGATTTCCATATGCAATGATTTTCCCGTGCAGCGAGCGCGCGCGTGCGGCGAGTCTCAGCGATATAGGTATCGCGCGGAAAAGAGACGCGCGGCAATTCGAAGCCTTCGTTTCTCTCAATGAACGGCGCGCATGCGAATGCGCAAATCGTAACTCTTTCGCTCGACGCGAAAAGTGCACATACGGGTGTAAATAGTTAATAAAAAAGACTAACCGAACGTGTTTACAAACGTTTCGGGTTCCTTGGTCCTCTTGGCTGCCGGCCACCGATCGCGTCCGCCCGCGCCGATAGCGCGGTAGATAACCAGCCACCTACATACATATATCGGAGTACGCTGATGACGCAATCTTCTCGCTCGACGGTCCCGCGCGCACGACCACCTAATCAACGCTGCGCGCGAAGCACGCGTCGCTCCTTTCGTCCGAAGGTGTCTCGCGAACGATTAAGCCAATTGCACAATGAAAGGAATGAGGAATAGGAATTTTATTCCATATGTGACGCCCTTCTATGATTGGCTGAAATCTTTATTTCTTATTTCTTATTCTTTTCACTGTGTAAAGGTCATTATTCCAGGTGGTAGATAGTCCGAAGGGATTTTCGAGCGATTTTTTTATTTGACACCTCTGGCATCCCTTCGTGAATGGCCGGAGCAGAGACTACTCAAGGAGTCGATGCGCAACTACATACTTCTGAGCACGCAGGAAACCCATCGCGGCGTACACGAAAAGGCTGATATCAGTTAATTTTACTGTACTGTACCTACTTGTGCTGAAGAATAATACTTCCCTGGAAAGAGTGGTAAATTGTAATGTAAACTATCACGATTTAAGCGGGTCTAGGCGACTACTAGAGTGTTCCCCTTTGGGCCTTCGGCGAGCCTCGTACCCTCACCATGCCTCGTGTTACGACCTAATTAAACACAGTCTGAAAAAACCTCGGATTACCGCTTAATGACAAAAGATACTATTTATTAATTCGAGTCGTAGCCTAAACCGATTCTATTTCAGAAAATGTAGTACGGCGCGTAGATTTCGAAAAAAAAATTAATTTACTTCGCGAAAGTGAGCAATTGCGGAGAAACCGATGAAATAAATCGAACACAGTGATAATTTTCCGTAAACATTATTGATTAGAAAATGTGGAAATGTACGGGACTCTTGCGATTGAAAGAAAACTGTCTCCAAAGGGCAGAATTCCCTGCTGACTATCCTAAAAGTCCGCTTAATGTTTTTAAAAGAAGAATGACTTACCGCACTGTAAAAACATCCGAAAACCCTCACATGTACCTTTTTTATTGTAAACTAGCTGATCTACCCGGCGTGGCTTGGATTTTGGTCAATTTTGCAAAAGATATCTGTAGTAAGGTTATAATTGTCCTATCAGAACCGGTTTAACGCCATTCGACAGAAAATTGTATGGGCTTTTAGAATATCACCTTTTCCACTTTGGCCGATTTCCTCGTCGTTTTTGAGATATTTGGGAAAAACTGAAAACTTGCGCGTGTGAATATTAGGATAGCGGGGGTGAGTTTTTGTAAACCAAATCTAGACGATATTTTCCACTTTGTTTTAATTTCTAGGTCGGCGAAGGCCGGTCCATTTGCAGAGTCACGATTAAAAAAGAATATGATATTTATTTTGTTGTATATTCTTAATAAAGTTATTCTCAGTTGTTCATACTAACATTTTTTTATTTTCACTATTCGTTACGTCATATCGGGTGCAAAACTAACTCAATGATTTACTTAGGTGCAAAAGTAACTCTCTACTATTTACAGATTGTAAATCATGACTTTTTTTAACTAACCAATGATTTATGAAACTATTGTCAACTGATTAAGGTTTTGTAGTGTAATCTAGTGATCAATTTTTAACACTCCCGCGTAAACTTAGAATGCTTTCAAACAGTTTTCTGTAAATATCTCAAAATGACATTACCAGCAAAGAGTGAGTTTTGAAAATATACGACTCATGTGGTATTGATATAGTAAAATTTCATATCATGTATCATATCATGAATTAGTATCATGTGCGATATCTAATCTCACGTTCGCTCGGTGATTGATGGGATAAAATTGGCAGCTCATTACATCGAATTAACCGCGGCTCGATATGTACTCGTATCTATCTACTACCTCGAGCAACGCGCGGCGGTGTGGACTCGATCCAGCAACGTCGGCCGAGAGAAGAATTGACAGGTATCATTAACTGCGCATTTCCTCGCTCTTCTCATCGTATCGCGCGCGACGTTGAATATCCTAAAATTGGACGAACGCGCGCAGCCGGATTTAGAAACTTTACTTTTTGCGACGACGACGCCTCTCGCAAGGTCTTCCCGGTATATAGTACGCGAGGATTCCTCGCGAACGGCGTCCTTCCGACGTACATACATACTTATATAGCCGTCGACTCTCAATTCGAATTTCGTTACACCTTAAAACGTTCCGTCGGCTAATCCGAATGATTTGAAAGCCAGCCGAGGTCGAGATCGGTATCTCGACGTATCGCTTGCGTTCAAAGTGCGACCGAGTTGTCTCGATAAATGAAGGTACCTGAATAATTCGCGAAATTATCTAATATTGCCCAATCGTCGTAGCAACGATCTTTCGTGAATATAATTCGGTTAGGCGCTCGTCGCAACCCTCCTCGTATCTACATACACCGAGAAAATAATTTATTTGCAGTTAATACATGTTTGTTTCAATACGGCGAAATAAAGATTTTATTGGATCTTATTGGAAATATTCTTTCACTAGTACGATATTTATTTGGCACTATTAAATTCTTCGAGGCAACCACATTTGAATGAAAAATAAACCGTTTAATAATAACCATGTATATTGGGAAACAGAATTGGTTGAATCGAGTTAGTTGGTCTGAATTATTTCAAGCAATAACATTTTTGTTTAATTTGTAGAACTGTGTCCAATCCAATACCCATTCATTCACAACTAATATATGATTAATCACTGTAAGTAGATATTTAGTTGTTACTCTTATACTTTTCATATTTAGACCGCAATACATGATTATTTTTGTGCAGTTGAAACAATTAAGTATTTTTTTAAATTTGATTAGTACTAGCATCGATGACGCTATACTTGTTGTGAATAAACGAATATCGAATTAAATACAATTTCCTTAACCCCTTGACATACAAGTTAAGCGGAATTTGCTACAATGCCACATGAAATGAATGACGTCTCCCAGACGTCATTATATGTCAAGGGGTTAATTCAAGTGAATGTACGTGTATACCTCGACTAATTTAAACCAACTAAATGTTTGAACCAAATTTTGTTCAAGGTGCATGTCTTATAGAGTCTTATCTTAATGAAATATTTAATAATGACGGATTTGAAATTACATTTATTAAGTATTAATAAACTGTTTTCTTGATGTATTATACGTATCTCGTCGACGCGGAGTGACGATATTGAACTTAACGCACACGCGCTTTACGATTCACTAAATTTCCAAGTAGAGACGAAGGGGAGTTCTGAGATCAAATCAAAACGAATCGCGAAGATTTCGGGATTCCTACGCAGATAAGTGTGAATTAAAGCAATCAAATATTGAACGAGATAAGTATTATCGCGCACAACTCTGAGAAATGCGCGCGCAGCTCGCGTCTTTGATCGAGACGAAAGCATAATTTATAGATAAAAAGAGAGAAGAAACATCCGTCGTGTGCTCTGTATCGCGAAACGCCGACAGATGGTCCAGCAGATGTCGTCTCGAGACTAGTCGTTAAAGAACAAAATTCGGTTGAAAGATTTCATTGGCTTAAATCAGTTGAAGCAGTAATACGTTCATTTCAATTAAACAAAATTATATTTAATTTAATACTCGCGTTTATTCACAGCAAGTATAAGCATGATTAGTTACAAGTTTATATCAATTAAATTTGTTTTCATATTAATTAAATACTTCTTCCTTGCAGTCACATACTGTTTTACATGATTGTAAGGACGAAATACTTAATTGACGTATTAAACGATTCCATTGACATAAATAAATAATTACTCGCGCCCCCGCAAGTAATTATCAGTAGATCCAACTAATTCTTTTTCTCGGTTTATAATTTCTCCTATTTCCTGCGCAAAATCTCCTTGTCGCGGGATAATTCAAGTCGCTTCTTCAAGGTCTAATTTTTCACCAGGAATACCGCCACGTACTTCGTCCTCACCATTTCTGAGATACCGTGTATATTGCGCATACTTAAACATATCTATTGTCGGCTGATCCGATAATTGCCTGTGCAGCGCTGATAATACGACTGTCGTCACCTCACGACGGTGTCGATTCTCACTCGACAGCCTCGATGCATTCAGGTTTCCCCCGTTCGACTCGGACGCGCTTCCGCGGATCTCGCTCCTCTCGTCGAACGCGCGGAGAATCGCATCGACGTGAGTACGAGAGCGAGACGATTCGAAGCCCGGTTCACATCCCGATTTTTTCTTATCGCGTAAGGTAGTGCGACGCATTCCGGCGATCGGAAGCGACGTAGCGACGTGGGATCATGTCGGGAGTGCAGGACAGTCCGGCGTTCATCGAGGTACTTAATGCGTACACAGAGATAAAGAATTAGTCGGATCTGCTGAAAATTAATTGCTGGGGGACACAAGTAATTATTTATTTATACCGATTAAATGTTGTACATCTGTTACATATTTCTTCCTTATAATCATATGAAATAGTATCCCTGCTTAAAGGATCCGATTAAATCCGATTCAAAACTATTCAATTTATCGATCGGTCTAAATCCGATTTCTGTCTTAGTATTTTCCTATTTGAACCTATTTCTTATTTATCGAATGGGTTTGTACTCCTACTTCAAATAGGATTTAATCGGAAAATAGTAATCGCTATAAAACGTACACCGAGTATTTCGGATTCAATATAAGTATTCTGATTCGACCTCAATAGGAATAATGAATCGGTATTATTGTAATCAAAAATATTTCCATTACACGTCAGTTTAAACGTCTTTTTCAGTTTTTCGCCACTCCGTCCGATTCGCATAAACTAGGATAGAACCGATTATATCCTATTCCCCTACATACATATTCCATTTCAGTCTTATATAAAAATGAATGGGGTCCAAACCAATTTATTCCAATTTGAGAAAAATGAATCGGAAAATAATATTCAAGTCGAAAATTTCCAGGACAAAAGTCGGATTTGTTCCAATTTATTTAGCTCTAATCGGTTTCAATCGGATCCTTTAAGCAGGGGTGTGATTGCGAGGGAAAAATGTCAAATTAATATGAAAAGAAGATCAAACTGATGTAAATGAATAACTACTTGCAAGCCCGCAAGTAATTTTTAGTAGATCCGACTAATTCTTTTTCTCCGTGTATGAAATCAACGATCTATTGGACGCGCAGACATTTTCTCATTCGCGTTGTCATTTCGTTAGGTGGGAAGAAAAATCAGCCAACACACCTTGGAGATTCCCATCGATCTCAAGGTACGTACGATATACGCTGTAACGAAAGGCGATAAGCGATGATCGCTCAGCGATTCGGTGTAACGATACGGCGACGATAAAAATAATAAGAGTTTACGAATCAAAATCGCTCGCGCGCTACACGCGTCGCAAACGAGACGAATTGGAAGATAAGTGAAAACGATTATTCTATTTTCCATTCAGGAAATCGAAACCGAAGCCGCGGAAAAGGATGAAGCCAATGACGGAAATGCTAAAGAGGTATGTATCGTGTCGCGTATCTTCGTTCATTTCGCAGCAGATAAAGCGAACATTCGATTCGTGATTACGACTCGCCGACTGTGACTCGCGCGCGAGCGTCTGATGTATTTACGAAGCGCTCCAATGCTGACAACCACGACGCGTAGAACAATAGTACCGTTAAGACCACGAGAATACGACGCGTTTCGCCTAATGGAAGCGACGAACGAGTCGCAAGATCGTAAAGCCTTCCGACGTGTTCCGAGATACGCGGATGACGAAAGAAAAAAAAGCAATCATCGTTAAAAAAATGTGTATTTTTAACATACCTATCTACTTTTACATAAAGTTTTTCTCCAATACGTAATTATGAAAATTAATATACTCCATCATTGGGTCTTCTCATAAAAAAATATTCACATTTTTAACACTATAGAACTACTGAATGGTCGCGCTTTATAAGATGGTCGTTTTGGCGGGTGATTATCTCGTTATACGTGGATTTATCGTCCACATTAATACAGAACTTTTTTGTAGACCGAAATGTGCTCTACAAAAAAGTATTGTACCAATTTTAACAAAAACCACACCGGTTACGAAATATTATAATTGAGGTTGAATGAAACTCTGAATAAGACACCGGCCAAATTGACCGGTTGCGGTAGTTCTAGTGTTAAATCAAATTTGTAATCTGCATACATATTTAGTATCACACGAAAAAAAAAGTGTCCGGAGAAATAATTATTCGCAGAGTTATAAGGGACCGTTCATTACTTACGTAAGGCAATTCAGGGGGGGGGAGGGGTCCAAGAAAATCTTACGATATCTTACGGTAAATAAAATGGGGTTATGAATAATTCTTACGTAAGATTTTTAACCTGTAAGTTTCCATATTCACATAGAAACACGCTCGAATCCTTCCCACCCTCAGACTATAGTCAGTAGTCAGTAGTAGTTACATTTTTTTAAAATTCGTAAATCAAAATCTTACGTAAGTTCGAAGGGGGGTTATCATCGGAATCTTACGTTATCTTACATGGCGGGGGGTGGGAGCAAAAATTCACCAAAATTGCCTTACGTAAGTAATAAACGGTCCCTAAGCGCATTTCTCTCTATAACGTTATGACATCATCAAAACGCAAGATACAAGCACTTATGTATGTGGAGCAACGCCTGCGAGAGAAATAGACTCACAACACACACACACACACACGATGACGTACTCGTAGTTACACTTTCAATTATTGTTATTTCCCAGCTCAAATGAGGTTGAAAAGTAAAAATAAACAAATACGGGGTAAATAATTTTGTCGAGATTTTTCGAATACGCAATAAAAAAATGTTGAGAAAACCAAATTATGAGAAAATTAATAGATATATTTCCTTATGAAATTTCTCTTATCAATTTCATAACGGAGAATATTAAATTTCGTAATAACGAATTGGATTAAAGCTTAATACAATTACACGTATTAAATTTAGAACAAAATTTTTACAGTGAATAATTATTTCTCTTTCAGAACAAGACCCCCGGCACCACATTCGGTTGCCTATGCGCAGGGCGCAGCGCCTTCGAAGCGTGGCACTCCAAACATCGCCGAGGACGTAAAACAGCATCACTGATAATCCTCAACATTCTCGTTATTGTATATTTAACTTTCGCTGGTTTATATTGGTCGCAAAACAGTGAGTGAGACAATCCTCGCTCGATCTTACACTGACAGATTGTCGTTTACCGAAAAATAACGAAAATTCACTGCTCTCTCGTGCACGGTTTCGGTGCACTTTTTCTCACATATTTTTAATTTTACCAAACTTTTGCGTAAAGTATACTGAAGGCACTTACCAAATATTTATTAAAATTTAACTTTAGTGAGATTTGAGGTTTCGGTGAAAATATGGTGCACTTTTAAGTAAATAGTACCCAAATTTTACTATAAAGTCACAGATATTGCATCAAAATTCGTTATCGAATATTTACTTAAAATTTGCATAAAGTAGCAGCAAATTGCTGTGACCTTTTGGTGAAAAAACCGTAGTTTTACTACACGGAACAAAAATAAATAGTAGCATTTACACAAAGTTTGAGGTAAATTTAGGAACAAGCTCAATCTATTTTTACTATAACTACAATTGTAATAAAAATTATAGTAAAATTTGTAGAAGTTGCAAGCGTTGCTATGATTTGTACTAAAATTGTAATTATCGTCACAAATAATAATTATAGTAAATAATAATTATTTGTGACGATAATTACAATTTTAGTACAAATCATAGAAACGCTTGCAACTTCTACAAATTTTACTATAATTTTTATTACAATTGTAGTTATCGTAAAAATAGATTGAGCGTGTTCCTAAATTATTGGCCTTGCCCTGAAATTTACTACAAACTTTGTAGATGCTACGATTTATTTTTTTTTTCCGTGTATAATTATACGAGAATTCTACTAACGTGACCGTTTCACTGAAATGTCACTCAAACTTTTCGGTCAATGCGAATCTGCTAGTGTGGCCTTTGCCAAATATAATATTATCGACGCGATTGCTTCCGGTGCGACGCTTTCAATCTTTCCTCCGCACAGCCACCGACTGCGATTTCGAATGGTGCTCCGGGTTTGGAATGCTCCTCCTGATCATAGGATTCGTTTACTACGGTGTACTCTATCATTTCATCGCCAAGAGCTGCTTCGGGAAAGCCATAAAGAGATGCTTTCGACCCGTCAAAGATTTCTTCCGCGATCTTGGTCGCAAAAGGTAACGGGATAGCTCCCGCACGCAAAAAATGAAAAAGCAGCAATTTTTACTGCTTCATCCAGTAGCGCTTAGATTCGAGCTCATTTTCAAGAATATGTACAGAGGACAAATTTCTATTTACTGTTTACAATTATATCAAATACTAATTTAACTAGGTATCCCAGGCGAAAAAGTTTTATGTGATCCATATGTGATTTTGATCATACATATGTATATGAATCACATATATGATTTCTATATTAATCATATACAGACTATATATGGATTATACAATTATTGAAAAATCCCCAGGTGGAAAAGTTCTATATGGTTTGTATATAATTCATATATGGATTTGATCCGATATAGATTATATATATATGATTTCCATATAAAACTTATACATATAGACTATAATCCATATGAATATAGTCCATATACGTATATGGATTACTTGAATCTTTTGAATTTTTGTATAATTCATGGTTTATATAAAAATTATATATAATTCATATAGGGCCAAATATCGATACATGGACATGAGCTATAATCCATATAGAACTTTTCTCTCTCTCTCCGCCTGGTATAGATCTATACCACATGAGGCTAAACTAACCCACCAGGAAAGAAATTTCAATCACTATTATCTCACTGTTTATGAACTTTTAACCCACATCAATAAAAGACTTTATTGTAGATAAAAATGTTATCTTCAAAAAAGTATCATACAAGTATGAGCTAAAAGTTCATAGATATCTAATGATAATAGTGATTGAAGTTTTTCTCCTGGTGATTAAGTTTAGCCTTATGTGGTATAATAAGTTTAGCCTTATATGATTAATATAGAAATCATATATAATCTATATGTGACCAAAACCACACATGGATCATATACGAAATATATAGAACTTAAACGCCCGAGATAATGTATATGTTTACACAGGAATTTCTATCGGTTCTCCAGGAAAAACATCTAATTACCTACTGTATAATTTAGTACAGCTTCCTGGGCAGAATCGTAGCTTAATGCTAGTAAAACTGTAATTTGTTCTGCTTTTTTTTTCGTGCGGAAGAGTCCGACGAGTAGTTATACGTCCGAATATAATTTTCAGGTACGTTTCTTGCGTGGCGAAAACGACGTTTTACGCGATTCTTCTGGCAGCCGTCGTTGTCTTCCTCGTCCTCGATACCGTAGACTCGAGAAACAGGCTGATCAGTGGCTTAGGAGTCGTAGTACTCATCGGGATGGGATGGACGTTCTCGAAGAGTCCCACGCGCGTGAGTATCGGGGTAGCCGGTTGGCTCGTTCGCCACACTATCGCGGCGATTTATCCATTCTCTTCTTTCCGCTTCGATTCCCGCGCGATTGCACTGCCAATGAGCGACACGTACACGCTCGATGACATTAGGCACGCACGACTCGACGCGATTACGATTCCGCTTGAATTGGCCTACTTCGATAACTCTGCCGGCTAGCCGGCTTATTATTCATTTGACTTGTCGTCACTCTATTTAGAATGACGTATCCATTCACGGCCGAGTAAAACGCGCGTATTCGCGCGCAAAGCCGATCGATCGATAGATTACAATACGACCGAACGAAGGATCCTTCGATCTCGCTCGACGCCTGAAGCGACGCGACGCGATTTCGCAGGTCAACTGGACGCCCGTAATTTGGGGCCTGATCCTGCAATTCGCATTCGGCCTCTTCACCATCAGATGGTCGGTCGGCAGGGCGATCTTCCAGTGCGCCGCCGACAAGATCACCGCGTTCTTGAAGTTCGTCGACAGCGGAACCATATTCATTTTTGGGGAAAAGCTCGTCACCGACGGCGTCTTCGCATTTTCCGTTAGTTGGATGCATTCGATTTCGTCGATTCGACGAAAGGTCGATGAGCCTGCAACCGATGCTCCTTCTTCCAGGTCCTCCCGGTCATCTTCTTCTTCAGCTTCTGCGTTCAGGTCCTCTACTACATGGGCGTCATGCAGTGGATCATCGGGAAATTCGGCTCGTTCCTCCACGCCGCCATGGGTACGACGGTTTGCGAGTCCTTGAACGCGGCGGCGAATACTTTTCTCGGAATGGTATAGGCTGACGAGACGTCGATGCGTTAAGGGACGCGTTTTCTTTTGGCGGTAATTCGGATTCGATCTTCTCTGTTTCAGACGGAGTCACCGCTGCTCATTAAACCGTACTTCGGGAAATTAACCGGATCGGAAATACACGCCGTGATGTGCTCCGGATTCGCGACGGTTTCCGGTTAGTCGCGAATGCAGCGATAGGCTGCCAGAGGGGAAGATTAGCCCTCTGACAAGGGAAGTTCGCGAGGTGTCAAGTCGACATCGCACTGATTGACTTGAAAATTGGCATAGAAATGGTTTAGTTACCGAATTATAAAGTAGACTATGTGCACCTCACACTTTTGAAACAATTCAAAATTTGTAGAAAAAATTATGCTCACAATTAAAAAAAAATTTGTTTAAAAAATGTTAGGTACACATAGTCTACGTTATAATCCCGTATCTAAATTATCACTATGCAAATTTTTAAGTCAATCAGTTCAGTGGTTTGGGTGTGATTGAGCAACAAACATAATGTTTCGTTTCTCTATATCGCAAAGGTTGGGGCTAATGCTTTGCTTTAGGTTTTCTTTAAGACATTTCGAAGCAAACTGCATCGGTATTGATCCAATATCGATTTGACAGTTCGTGAACTTCCCTTGTGAGTGCATATAGGTGCGACTTCGACCCAGCAAATGTTTCACAGATGTAAAACTATCTCTTGAATTGGTTCTATCCAGCTGTTACTTAGTTGGAAAAAAGTAGAGACTCTCTCTTTTACGATTTCCATGCACAGCATTCGTCATTGATATATTGACCTTTCCGGTAAAATAGAAGAGAACTTGAAATTTATTTGAATTCGTCGGAAAGAAAAATAAGTCGTTACAAAATTTCAAAAACCAATATGTACGCTTTAAATAAGTATTAACTTTCCTATTCAAAATGCCTTTTCGTTTCTTAATTTATGATAACTACCGAAGAAATAGCTTTCATTCTAACGAAAGGCTTTCGTTCTAATGTATTTTTCACTCTTATATTGATGTTCTTCAATATTTCAAGTTCAGCTACGAAATTCCTGACCTGTTTTCTTTTATATTAAGAAAAACCAAATGACATTAATTTTAATCTGAACGAAATGGTAAGGCAACGAAGTAAAGCTTTGCGAATTCGCACCTGTGGACACGTTGAACGTCGCAAAGAATGTGCACTCAAAGGGTTAAACGGGGGATGAAATGTTTCAGGAAGCGTCTTGGCTGCATACGTCGGATTCGGTGCGGACCCGGTTCATCTCATAACGGCTTCGGTAATGTCGGCCCCAGCTGCGCTCTGCTACGCTAAATTGCTTTATCCGGAAACGGATAAGAGCTTGACCAGCTTCAAGAATATCACTTTGCAAAAATCGTATGTCTTCCGTTCGACGATTCCTTCCGATTCGATACGTTGGATCGTTTCGCGAGAAATCCTTTTTTTAGGGACGACACGAACATCTTGGACGCAGCGACGAAGGGAGCATTGGCAGCGATTCCCATGGTCCTCGGTATCATCGCTAATATCGTAGCGTTCGTATCCTTCGTGACGTTCGTTAACGCGATCCTCTCGTGGTTCGGTGGTCTCGTCGGTTACCCTGAATTCACTTTCCAGGTAACGTTCGAAAAAAAACCCGCACGCATTTCTTCTCCATTACGGGAAAAAACTACTAGTGTACTACTAAAGTACAAGAGTGTTAGTAGTGCCTGTCTAATTTCGACTACTGTCGAAATTACGATTGGCTAGTAGTGCAGTAGTGTGCACACTAGTAGTTTTTTTTCCTTAAGGACTCTTCTAACATTACGACGACGAAGGTATCGCGAAGTCACACTTGATTTGAAGCAAATGATGAAAGCGTCTGTTTCTAGTGGATCTTATCAAAAGCCTTCATGCCTCTAAGTTGGGTCATGGGTGTCCCGTGGGAGGAATGTGAGTACGTTGGAGCGTTGATAGGCCTTAAGACCATCATCAACGAGTTCGTGGCTTATCAGCAACTCGGGATATACAAGAAAGCCGGCTTCCTGTCCCCCAGGACCGAAGTCATCGCGACATACGCCGTTTGCGGCTTCAGTAATCCTGGCGCTATAGGAGTCATGATCGGTGGTCTGACCACTATATGTCCGGAGAAGAGGGACCTAATTACAGCGGCTGCTTTTAGAGCGTTCGTCGGCGGTACTGCGGTTTGTTTGCTCACGGCGTCTATCGCAGGTGAGAATGATATCGAATTGGTCTACCGTTCATATTGAAAAATTTCATTTTTTGATATAATCTTTACCAAACCAGTATTGATTTATTAACAAAATTTGAAGGCAAGGTTATCGATGATTTTCACGAGAGAAATTAAATTGAAAATGAGCTCTTAAGCTTTGGCACAGTTGCAGACACAGGAAGGAAGAGGCTTTATTTTCACATTTCCACATCATTTATATATTGGAGATTTATGACACACAAAAACTGTTTAATATATTTCTGAAACGGTTTAAATATTTAATGTTAAAAGTTAAAGGGTAAAGCTAAGGGCCTTACCAGCCAATTGGATGAGAAAACGTAATTTGAAGTTATAAATCTTGAGAATCTCGCTAATAAAGTATCACTGCCATGCGTATAATTATTAAATTCACGGAAGAATAATGCTAAAAATGTTTCATTTAATTAACTGATTGAATCGCATCGTTTAATATACCCACTAAATACGAACCTATACGTGATAGAATTGCCTATCCATGCTTATTTATAAACAGCGACTATGGATACTGGCCTCATAAGCGTTCGATTATTATAGGTATGCTGATGGAGGACGGATTCCTCGTGGAAACGCCAACGACGATAAACTCGACTTTACTACCGTTGCCTTAACTCTGCCGGAGAACTTTCCCCGTCTTCTTCCCAGTGATATTTTACGATTACTGGTAATACCTACCTTTCGACGATCGGAGAACGTGCCGCGGTGAATGAATTAAAGACACGGGAACACGTAATTCGGTGGAAAGTGTACGATAAAATCATCGAGATGAACTCGTTTTATTGCATTTTCCGCGGATCTCTTATAAAGTATTATACACAATTGTCATCAATGCTCTCGAACCGATATTGCGGAGAATCGTGAAATAAGAATACACATTTTTGTAAGCTTCGAGCGTGATAATTTACGGAATATCGTAAGTAAGGCGTGCGTTATCGAGATTGCTCGAAACGATGGAATGATCATATTCGATGTCTCATAAAAGCTAATGCTAGTGTAATTATGAGAAGGAATAGGAAAGGTATTTTTTCAATTCAATACCTTTGTTTTTACCTAAGGTAGGGTGTGAAGTTCGTGAACTTCGAAGAGACTGTGGGTTCTCTCGAACACATTTGTGGTTACTTCCAACATTTTTGGTAAGATATCTATGTTTCGGCTAACGTTTTCCCCGCAGACCTGAAGCAAAGCAGAATATTTGGTTCGCGAAATTCTTTTGGAAAAACGTTGAAAGAAAGGACGTCTCGTCAAAGTACCTTTTTTAACAAAAGTTCTCGAGTAGGCATCGTATACATCGCGACTATAGCTCCTTTCCTTATCACCCATGGATGATGCTTGGCTAGCGTCTTATTATACGCTTCTTGGCAACAGCTCGACGTTTTGTCGGAGTCCGACAAGTCTCCCAATTGTCTTAGAAATTCCCTGATGAAATCTGAAAAGCCGTACGATCGATCAAATTTAAACTTATGATACTCCACGACATTTGCTCGCTGAGATCTCGACGCGGGTTAATCTACGCGATTTTAACGAACGTACCTAATCCCCTGTGAAGTCGCAGCAACGTGCGGGAGCCGTTGACATTATTGGATTTCTCTAAAAGTTTATTCTCCTTCTCGTGAATTACCATACACTTGATCGTTGCGTAACTTTCCTCGTTCTTCCGCTGCAGCTCGGAGAGGATTTCGATCTTCTGCTTTAGATCGGAAGATACAAAACTAAAGACGCTGCCCATAAGTTGGAAAAATCTGCGCAGAATGCAAAGGACATTTTCGCAGAGTACAAAGTCCGACATCCGAATCTCTTCGCGGTGAAACGATGATAGGAAATTTATGGTGTAACGATAGATTGTCAAAACGAGAAATGCTACAAAGCGATTCGAACGTTAGACAATGACAGTCGGTTTATGCATTCTGTCAGACGTCAAAAACAGCGGTTCTTGGGCTGAAACGGACGGACACTCCCACTCCTACGAGTCATCGTTACGAACGCGGGATAACTTACTTGTGTAGCTCCTGATATGCATCGAGATACGCCCGGATATCGACATCGTCACCTTCGATGAGAGCACGATCGAAATGATCGTGAACTATTCGCAAATCGAACAACGTTAACTCCGGTCCCTCCGCCATCTTGTCATGCTACTTGCGCTATACCTCGTGACTTTCCCCTTCCAGCATCTAGCGTTGGCGTGTCCGACCATTAGGAGTGGTTACTACTTACAGGAATACGAACCGTATGTCCACGATCAAATTTACCATAGGAAAATTGCGAGTTTTTTTTGCATAAGCACCCCCGTGGGTCTCCTCGTCCAATAAGTAACGCGTTTCCCGTTTACGATTGCATTTTGAGGAAGTTAACGGGATGAATAGCTGGTTAAGTCGGTCGCTTAACTCAAAATAACACGTGTATTTAAATAATAGAGTATACAAATATACAAGGTATATATACATTTTCTGCAGACACTGGTTAACGCGATTAAGTGAATCGCGGCTAGAAATTTCAACGCGTGTAAATATTATCCTGATGTATAAAGGTATATTACAAAACTTCGTAAATGCACGTATCCCGCGTGCTTTCCCATCGACGCGAACTGTCGCATTCCTCATATGAATTCGGAGACGAATATTTTCTTAAAATCCGGCGCCGAACCACCGATGTGTCTGCAAATTTCACCGTTATCCAAATAGCTGAAGCCGGTGTTTTTCAGGATGTTCCTCAGACTCTCCATAGAGAGATTGGCGATATTCTTGTTGCCGTTGACGTTGATCTTGTCCAAGTCGTTCATCGAGTAACCGGTCGATATCTTCCTTTTCGGAATATAAGAATGAATGGTAGGCTTCGTGTCAATGATCTTCACGCTTCCGCAACTGTCGAACCTGTCATCGGATCCGCCGTCTATGACCCTCGGTGTGAAGGACCTCATGCTCGCGTTGACTAAATCACTCGTCCGTTTCGTCGGAAGCAGTTCAACCTGTATACGAATAAGTGTATATTAATGGGCCCGTGCGGAAATTTCGTAGATGACAAAAGATGGGGAACGTTGATGCAAAAGATATGGAATTATTGTAGATTCCAAGTTAAAAATTTCCGATAGAGAACGATAGAGAATACAGCAAAATTTATTCGAAAATACCATAGCGCGTTAAATTAATCGTTTTTTAAATAATTTTCATATTAAATACCATAGAAACTTATACAGATCTTATGTCGATATTATTATTTTTTTTATGATATTCAATATGAAAATTATAAGAAACGATAGCATTTCTCACTCTATGGTACTTTTGAATCGTTTCTATAAATTTCTATCATTTTTTATCGGATATTTTTAGCAGGGTTATGCGTTACCTTTGCCGAAAGTAATTTTTCTTTCGATTTTTAAACAAATAACACAATGTGCAATTGTAAATTAACAGTTCATCACAAAAGCGGTGAACTTAATCTTTATAATATTACCTCATTTTTCATTTTTGGTTTCGTACGAAAGGAAAAAAAAAGATTTATCACGAAGAATCACCTTTTAGAAATAATATGTCATATAAGCCTAAGCTTACTCGTCAGGAAAGAAACTTAAATCACTATTATCTCATTATCACAATGAGCTTTATTTTGAGCCTCATATTTGTATACTTAATACTTTTTTGAAAATGAAATTCTTATCTACCTTAAAGTCTTATATCGATGTAGGTGCAAAGTTCATAAATAATAAGATAACAATGATTAAGTTTCCTTTCTGGCGAGTAAGTTTAGCCTCCTATGTTATAAGATAGGGATCTTCGTGGAATAACCGTTCGATGGAGAATTTTCCACTGAAATGATGCGCCCCCCTCCCTCCTCTCAAAATTCCACCGAGCTAAAGAATAAGCATGCCAAGAAGACAAATAAACAATGACCTTAGTCTCCTTACGCTGGAAAAATTCAAAGTCGTCATTTGCAACGGTGGTGACGGAACAGCAGCTCCTGCTCCTGCTCCTGCAGGAGCTGACGGTGTCGTCGTAATCCCCGTTATTCAGGTCGCAGCTCTCGTCGTCCGACGTCTCATAGCCGAGCTCCTCTCGTTCGACGTCGTCCTGCCGCACGGCAAAGGACGACTGGTGGCTGTCCCTCCTGACCAAGTTCTTCTTCACGAAGGTCCTGGAATCCGCCTCATAGCGAGCCGGATATTTCTCGCACTGGAAACTCTGGTGTCTGCGAATGAAGCTCTTCGTCGCCGCTCCGTTGAGGGAGTCTCGCTCGCCGTTCCTGCGACTTCCGGCCTTGTTCGCCGATCCGACCGGATCCTCGAAGTCCCGCAGGACCCTCCGCGCGTGCTTCCCGGGCACTTCCTCGCGGATCTCCTCCAGGCTCTTGGCGAATTTGTAGCGTCTATCGGAGTCTTCCAGCTGCACCAGGTTCTCCATGTTCTGACCAAAGACGTCGGTGCTTCCGACCTTCCTTCTGGCGCCGAACTCGAAGTTCTCGCTTAACCTTATGCGCGGCAGTTGTCGCTCGGTCGCGGACGCGGTCTTCGTTGGGACGCTTCCGTCGTCTTGACGCGGTTCGAACGTCGAGCTAGCGAAAGACGTCAGCTCGGCCGGAAGCGAGGCGTAGCTGTTCTCCTCGTTCGCCGACTGCGATCTGGGGTAGTGCTGGACCCCCATGGTGATCGTTCCTGTTCTCGCTGTAATTGGAAATGTCGGAAGTAATTATCAAATTGCGTAAACATCGATTGGACTTAAAATACGAATGCGTTTGTCGAATAGGGTTTTATCGATTATACCCCTGTTCTGATGATTGTGCAACCTGCCGTAGAGACTGCCGTTCGTCAGAGGAAACTTCAAGCCGTGGTTCAGATTTAATTGTAGCTTATACTCGGCATCCTGCTCGAAGTGCCTGAATTTTCCGTCTATTCCTCCTGAGAATGAAAGACCGAGTGAGGAGCTGTTCACAAATTACGTCGCATCTTGAAAAAGGGGGGGGATCACGAAAGTGTGACAAAATATGACATTGGAGAAGAAAGGGGAGTTTATATTTATGACATCACGAGTTTTAGATAAAACGGTATAATATTGCTAAAAAGTTGGATTTTTCGTGCGAAACATTCTTTTATAAACTGTAGTAGTTTATGATTTCTCAAGATTCTAATATTCTAGTCGCAACAAAGCTATTTTGAAATAAATATAGATTAACAAATTAGTATATTATTAATATTTAACATCTCGTTTTACTTTCCCATATGATCACAGGAAATTGAAAGTAGATCAGGTGGAATAATTTAAACAAATCCCAGATAGACATCTGACGGCATGTTGCCTACATTACGACAGCATTGCATACTGGAAAATTATGGTAGAATTGTGCATAGATACGTCCGCGTATTGTATACAGGAACAAAAATAAATTGTAATATTTACCAAATTTGTGGTAAATTTCGGGACAAGGCCAATTTTTTGTTATGATAACTACAATTTTAGTAAAAATTATAGTACATAAAACTTGTAGAAGTTGCAAGCATTTCCTGTAATTTTTACTAAAATTGTACAATAGTTATAACAATAAATCGGCCTTGTCTCGCAATTTACCACAGACTTTGTAAATGTTACACTTAATTTTCTTCCGTGTACCTACCTACATATCCTTATATCACGGAAAGTGGGTGGGGGTTTGAATTTGTAACAAAGGGGGACGGGGATATCGAAAAAGCCCAACAATTGCGTGACATGACACAATGACCGTACCGTGCGCTATCTTCCTCGCGTTGTCCCGTTTGGTGTACACTCTAGCCACGTAACGGCAGAACATCTTGTCGAAGATGGCCAGGAAGATCGGCAGCAACGCGTCCTGCAGTAGCGGCAGCCACGTGGCGAGATTTTGCGGCGTGCAAATGTCCCTGAGGAGATCCGGTTTGATCGACACGATCTGCAAGCGCGCGAAGAAGATCGGAGAAACGTTTCTTTATCTCGATCGTCGTACCCTCGATACCGATCGCGCGGTTTCTTTCCATCGCAGAGTAGTCCAGGTAACAGGGAGTCAGGGAGTTTTGAAATTTGGTAGTTCTGTTCAGTTTCACACCCTGAACAACATACTACATTTGCAGCATCGTAGTGATGACAATGGCGCCGCTATATTAACAAAAGGGCGTCCAAATTCGTTTTTTTTGCATTATCTTCTTTCCAGCGCCTCCTAGGTGAAAGGTAGTTTAATAAAAGTTATGGAACATACAATTCTCTACAAGTTTTGTTCAAAACTTTTTTTTCTCAAACAAATCATTTCAGAGTTACGCTTAAGTCAACTGGAGCGCTTTTCTAATAATTGCACTCACGTACCCTTTTCAATCCGGCTCTTTTGCATTATCTTCTTTCCAGCACCTCCTAGGTGAAAGGTTGTTATACAAAAATTGTAGAGGAAAATAATTATCCATAAGTTTTGTTAAAGTTAAAAAAAAGTTTTGTTAAAAAATTAAGCGTAACTCTGAAATTATTTGTTTGAGAAAAAAAAGTTTTAAACAAATCTTGTGGAAAATTGTATGTTCTATAACTTTCATTCAACTACCTTTTACCTAGGAGGCGTTTGAAAGAAGATAATGCAAAAAAACCGAATTTAGTATGTCGTTCAGGATGTGAAACTGAGCAGAACTACCAAATTTCAAGACTCCCTGAATTATTATGAGGTAAGGCTCTTTTGAACTCCCTGTTGCCTGTACTAGAGGGCCAGCCGCACGTACAGAGAGGAAGGGCGGAAAGCGGAAAAGCGGGAGCGGCGATGGAAATGCGCGTGTATTTCGTACTGCGGAGCGCCCTGACGCGGTTCTCGCGTGGTGCGATCCCGCATGGAGAAATCCCAGAAGCGCGTTTTCGCTTTCGTGGCAAAAATCTGGCTCTCTAGTCGTTTCCGCGGCGGCCTGCCTCCCCCACCCGCCGCCCCCGTCGATGATACACTTATCATTTCGATTTCATTCGCTCAATTACGAGCCGGCGCTAATTAAGAGAGCGGCACGCAGCGCTCCGCGGACTGTGAAGGATAATAACTAGCGTTACGTTTTGCGCGACGAAGCCAACCGATGCGAGCCGGCGTTGCCACCGACCCGACGGAACGTCCTTACGTTCGCATTGCTGAAACTTTCAATTTTATGTACCTACGCAGCGGGTACGATATTGGAGTCGTACATACGTCGGCTCACGCGAGGTGAAAACTCGCTCGCGATTGCGTGCTTCGAAAATGACGAGCGACGCGTGTAGCGAGACTGCCACTCGCGTTCTATTCGGCGCGGGGAATACATTCGCGAGGCGGGGGTACACGGTAATTAATCATCGTTAATTAATCCCCGAGGAAATCGCGACTCGACGGATTTCGTATAGCCGGTCGTCGACGCGGTTTAAAACGGTCGTCGAATCGCTTTCGGATGTCTCGGATGCGCGTCACGATCGCACTTTGGACGCCGCGTACGCGCAAATCCGTACGCGTATATAGAGCGCAATTGCGTTAGGTTCCGACCGCGTAAGAGTTTCTCTCTCGAATTGATTTCGTTGATTTCGTTGCCGCGGGGAACGTGCTGCATTATTTATGAGTTATTTCAGTCGACGGGGTTCGATTATTCGATCGGCGGTCGGAGGTGTAATATTTTTGTTCTCGATCCCGATCATTTGCTCCTCCTTGTTGAAAAAATATCATAGATTCTCATAGATAACTTGTAAAAATCCTATAGAATCCTCACATGGGAATTTGATGTGCTTCAGACACAGCAATTCCGAATATCCACTGATAAAAATCTGAGAGAGATGAATAAGAATGTATTGGATTCCACGTGTATCCGTTGAAACAAGTAAAATCTTTAACGTTCTATTAGTAATTATAATATAATTACGAATAGAACGTTACATTTTATTTATGAGAATTTGTTTTTGCGGATATGTATAAAATTCGGTAAATCCCTATTTATAATCTCCCGTGGAAATTTGATGTGCTTTTGACACAGCTATTCTGCATACTCACTGATAAAAATCGGAGAAGAATAAAAAAGAATGTATAAAAAAAAATATAAATAAATAATAAATATAAATATAAATTCCATGTGTATCTGGAAAAACAAATAGATTCTTATGTGAGGGTTTCTGAAGACGGATAATATATAAATACGACATTCCATGCATAGTCGACGTGGAGGGTCGGCTACATAAATATCGGGTTCGAATTACAAGAGCAACAGCACTCCCGTATCGATGCCGAGAGTTGGGCACATAAACATTGAAATAATACCGAACGACTCATTGGAGAGGAAGTAGGGGGAGGGAGATGCTGTTGGCCCGGATACCGGGGAGGTAGAGGGAGGAGAGGTCCACGAGGGCACTTCTACGTTTTTCCTTAATCAGTGCTTATCCCTGTAACATTGCTACTACTCAGTGTGGCATAAATATTCACCTTTATACACTGTTAAAATATTGTATTGTTCCTTGATAATTGATAATTGATGATATATAAACTATGAGATACTAAGTAGTGGGCGAGTGGTTTTACCCATTCTTTTTATTCCTCGTTACTACATTCTTGTAACGTTCTATTAGTACGAGTCTTCATTTTCTTTATAGAATTCAACTTGTTTTTTTGCGGTACATATAAAATTCAATAAATCCCTATTTATCACCTCGGATACACACAGAATCCAATGGATTTCTGTGGTATATGTAATTCTCAAACTTTTCTAGTGGATATCTGGAATTGCTGTGTCTGAAGCACATCGGATTTCCGTAGAAATTGTCTATGGGAATTTATGGGATCCGCGTTATTCTTCGCACATCCGCTCGCGAATAATACCGCGCTCCTGACCCTCTCCGGGACACATGTCGAATGTCACACCTAGCGAAAAGATCTAGTTGAATACGAACCTATAATAGATAAATTTATTTGACATGAATAGGCATTCATTCACATCGAATAAAAGTCTATTTGAATTAAATTAATGTTCTACTAGGTTCGTACTTGATTAAAAAAATATGCAAAACATTTAGTTAATTCAACTAAACTTTTATTCGATGTGAATAAATTCCTATTTATCTCAAAAACATTTTTCCATCACAGGTTCGTATTCAACTAAACCCTTTCTCTCAGTGCGTTCCGGCGGCTCGAAATTATTATCACTCCCGAAGCTCGGCGGTGAACGCTTCGAGCCGACATAATTTTACCCAGCTGACGAAATACTTTTGTCTCGCGCCCGGAAGTCGCACCCGGAACGACCAGCGCTTCCCGTTCCGAAGCGGACACTCGTTCGCGCGAGAAACATTTATTTCGTCACTCAGTGCGTAAAACTCGGTTTCACGGGCGTCCTCAACCTCGTCAA
This sequence comes from Xiphydria camelus, assembly GCA_963678675.1. NCBI lineage: Eukaryota > Metazoa > Arthropoda > Insecta > Hymenoptera > Xiphydriidae > Xiphydria > Xiphydria camelus. The sequence continues at coordinate 26,153,540 of OY783195.1, read as the reverse complement.
CCTCGTATTTAACACTTAGTGACAAAAAATAGAATTCGTTATAAGGGCGTTTCGCGTCGTTTTAACTCGTGTGGAAAACTTCACACTCGTTAAAAACGGCGGTTTACGCCCTTATAACGAAAATATCTATTATTCGCCTGTCCTCGCGCGAGCTTCCCCCGAATAGCTCTTCGAGACGCACGAGCTACAGCGAAATCTCCACGTGAAACGCGTCCCGAGACGAGTTCGCCGTGGAAGCATCGAACCCGCCTAGCCGCGCGGACCGCGTTCGCCGCGGTCACGCTCGGTTCGCCGCGAGCAATTTCACGTATTATAAAACGTCTTCGCGGCCGCGTTCGTGCGGTGAGGAAGGAAAAACTGGGAAAAGAGGAAAATCTTACGAAGCGGGGCAAATCGAAGTTATTCGCGGTGCGGTAGGTGCTTGCTTCCTGGAAGGAAAGAGCCGTCGATCACACTCGGAGAAAAATCCGGTTGGAAGAAGCATAATTTAACCAGAAATCGTGGTCGATTTTGGCGCCAATCATAATTCCATAGTTATTTTGACCTGTGAGCTTCTGGTTATAGTAACGAGAGATCAGGATTCCCCTGCAACCAGGTCAACTTGCAGCATGGTCAATTGATGTCTTTTATATAGTTGATATTACCGTGCGGTAATATTACTGATCTACTTTTTCGTGGCTAATTCAACCGTGGTTCATGGCTATCATAAACTACAATCTCGTTGTTACTATAACCATGTAACAAAAGTTGTTTCGAGTGTATTCATGATCTGTCAAACCATAAATATGGTACCAGCAACAAAGAAAAGTCAAACTTGCGATTATGGTTGATTTTACTACCCACTTTTCTCTCAGTGTGCACGTTCACAAAAAAAAAGCCGAAAGGGTCCTTACGGGAAAAAACTACTACTGCACTACTGGCCAATAGTAATTTCGACAGTAGTTACCACTACTAGTTAGTACTGTTAATTAACACTACTGGCTGGCACTACTAATATTTTTGTACTTTAACAGTCAAGAGTTAAAGTATCAGCTGCTTCAAAAAAAGTTTGTATCGTAGTAGCACAATCTATAACATCAGCTTTTAAACATATTAAAAGCATCATTTTAGTATTTCAAAACAATACAAGTTTTAATAATATCAACAGTTCGCTAACACAATGCCAATAGTTTCAAAACTGTCAGCAGTCCGAAATGGCAATGCACTCGAAGTGCTCATTACTGCATTAGTTTCTATTATTAGTTCACATAAATAGTGCGACAAATTTCAGCAGTGATAGTAATAACCACCGACAGTTAATATTACTGCTTTAACAGTTCAAATGAAAAGTGCACACTATTAGTATAAGTAGTGTAGCAGTGATAGTAGCGCATACTAATAGTGCTAACTACTCGAATACAAGTGGCAATGGAAAGTACGCACTACTAGTGTAATAGTGCATACTACTAGTACAATACTGTACTTCTAGGGTCAATAGTGAGCACTTGTGCAGTAAATAGGTACTGCTTATACCAGTAAGTGAATACTATTACGCACTACTAGTGTAGTTGTGCGCACTAGTAGTTTCTTTTCGTAAGGGGAGGGGGACATCCTTACCACCATGGGGATATGATTGAAGACGTAGCAGGCGAAGAGAATGCTGAAGACGGTCGAACGACTGCTGCACTCGTCCGGCCGCACTTTCTGCTTCCTCAGGCAAGCCCTGCTATTGGTGGAACCGCTGGTGCACGAGGCGTTCGACGGATCCCAATTGTGGGGATTCTGACACTCAAAGGCGCCCGAGGAGTTCTTCGAGCTCGCCTCGGACAGGTCCGAGACGGATTTCAGGAGCTCGCCCTTCGGCTTGCGACAGGTGTTGGCGAAGAGGCCGGCGAAGAGGCTCAGCACCGAGGCGAGGATCAGCAGCGCTCTCAGGGAGTCCAGGAAGACGCCGTATTTCGGCGAGATCTCGCGGGCCACGAAGACGCAGATCTCAGGCTCGAAGTTCAGCACACCGGTGACCCCGATGCAGGCGCTGATGACGCTCAGGCTCACCAAGTGGTACTTGAGGTGATTCTTGGTGAGGTTGATCTCCTCGCGCGTGGCGATCACCGAGAAGATCGCTATCGTCGTCAGCGTGAGCTCCTGGAGAACGCTCGAAGAGTTCAATAGCCACACCAGGGTTGAGCATATCTCTGAAAGGGGAGCGAATGGATTTTTCCAATTTTTTATTGATCTTTCTCGGCGCACATTGACGGGAGAAACGCGGAGAAAAAATAACTGCACGAATTACAGCTCGATTAGCATAAATTATGATTCCGCACTCAGGGAGTTTTAAAGAATTACACGCGGTTATTACAATCGAACTTCGATTATCTAAATCTAGATTATCCAAAATATCGATTGTCCGAACCCTTCTGCACCGTAACCAAACGTTCGATTATCCGTCCTAATTTAGAGATTTTTTAAAATTGTGTCACTCTTTTGAAAAACAAATAGGTACGATATCTTTCTTTTTAAACACTTGGTACCTATAGCTGATTGTCTGGAAATGGTAGCCAAAGATGTACGATTACATCAAACCTGTATGATTGCGCGAGCGCGCGCATAAGGTAACCAAAGATGTACGAATACTCCAAACTTATGTAATTGATTAAAAACTTGCAATTTTATTGTTTGTTAATCATATTCTAATATCTACTGATTTTACGTTTGTTAAGTGAATAGAAATCGTTATTTTCTACCAAACGAGAAAAAGAATTAGTTGCATTTATCCATAATTACTCGTAGAGTCGCAAGTAATGATTTATTTACATCAAAAAAATCTGTTTTCATATTAATTTGATATTTCTTCCTTGCAATCACATAGATACCATTTCACATGATTATAAAGAAGAGATATTTAATAGATGTGTTAAAAGATTTCATTGATAAAAATAAATAAATCCAACTCGCAATAGATCCAACCAATTATGTTTCTCTGTATACAAATCCTCGAAAATGAGCTCGAGTCTCACAGCATCACTGGACGAAACATTAAAAACTGCTGGTTTCTTTTTTTCCGTGAAAAAGCTCCTCTTTGGAATCCAAGAGGAGAGAAGGATGCGAGACTTACCTCCCAGATGATTGGCGGGCCGGATGAGGGTGAGAATCGCGTACAGCAGGAGTCCCAATTGATGAGCGAGGCTCTCCGAGAGTACAGCCACCGCCAGCAGATCGATCCTCCTCTTCGAGGCCGACGGCTGACTCTGGTAGATCAGGAGGGACCACGACAGCAGCAGGATGCAGATCGGAGAACCGACGCACGTGGCGAGCCATTCGCCCACCTCGCTTCGCATCTCTGCGGCGCGTGGAAAATTCGGTTTTAACATACATTTTTTTTATCGTAGATTTGAAAAAATTTGGACAAAATTATCAACCCTGTATTTTTTCATTTTTCATCTTCCGCCTTATCAAAGTCGAAAAACAATATTTTGAAATACAGCTACGTCATGGTCTGGTAAAACTATTTCCCTCGCACTCGTTGCTTGACACAAGCGCGTTTCTCTGCCTTTCCGATGACGTCACGATCTCATAGAGAAACTCGCTTATAACTCGGAGAAGAATTATTTTTTCAGACCATTCCTTTTTCGTTTGTCATTGAATGTGTCTACGGATTACAAATTAAATTTAAAAATATGAACATTTCAACAGTTAATAACTGTAATTTTGAAATATGGCGAAATAAATATTGGGTTAGGACAAGAAAATATATGTGAATTATTAAAATGTTTATTTTTCGTTCAAATGATTCCCTCAAAAGGATCCAATTGTGCCAATTAAATATCGCAATAGTTAACGAATATTTACTTGGTCCAATAAAATGTTTATTTCGCCATATTCAAACAAACATTTATCAACTACGAATGAATTATTTCCTTGGCGTGTTAAGACCAAATCGAAGCGCGCGTGAGGTAAGGCGCAATACGTTGCGCGCGACGTGCGAGAACAACATTCGGAGCACCCGGAAATCGTCTTCCATAAAAGTCCCGGGAGTTCAACTCGGATCGCGCGCCACCGAGGAATTACATACATCTTTCCTTCCCTCTCCCTCCAGAGTCACTTTCACGAACCGCTTCCGTCGATTCCAATTAATTCTCGCCGGGCAGAGCGAGAACCGGCCGCGTTAACGAGCACTCCCGGGAGCGCGGTGTGTTTCATCGGGAGGGCGGGAAGCGCGCTCATCCCCGCGCGTAGCAGGTGCCGAGGATCCGCGAGAGCGGAAGCGGGAGCATCACCCATGAACTCTCTTCTTCTCTCTCTCCTCCGCGTGAATTCTCTCTGCACCGCGCGCTCCGGCGCTGCAACTTTCTATTCCGCTGTGCTGCGTTTAATTTATCGTTGCGGTCGCGGCCGCGCCGGCCTAACCCCTCGCGCAGCCCGAGAATGTCGCGGCACTTCGTTCTTATTCGTCTCTCGGCGTCGGCACGCGCGGGATACCTCTGGACCCGCGACGCCCGATTCTTCGTGGCCCGAGAAGAAAAGCTCGTTGCGCAATCCGCGTAATTAACCGCGCGGACCCGTCCGCGAGAGCGGAGAGCCGAGAGCGGGGACGTCGGAAGTGGAAAAGAAATTAAACCGTTCGAATACTTGGACGACCTCGTTCGCGCGCGCGGCGCTCCTCTCTCAAAGGAGACCTTTATTTTCTAAAGTCTTCGCCGCTGGAGCGACGCGCTTCGCTCGACCGTCTCTCCTATCCCGCGTCCGCGCGTTCTCCTCGTATCACGTTCCGTCGACGCGTAGCGTCGAAACGCCTCGGTCGGCCCGGGAGCGGCCTCCGTCCAATCGCGCGCGCACGCGCGCGGTATGTACCCTTTCTCGTGCGTGCGCGCCTATCTTCTCGCGTGCATTCTCTCCGCGTTTATCGCCGGTTTTGATCGTTCGAAGGTCAAGGAGTTAGTAGCGGACGTCGAGCGAGGAAGATTTTTCTTCGCCGCGCGCCGAAGCTTTCCTCCGTCGAAATTCTAGCCGGGAAGTACAGTAGAGTACCGAGAGAGTGTCCACATTCTGGTACTGAATAACCGGATTCTGGCGTTACGTGATCGACTGTGGCACTGGAGTGACAAGTCGAATTTTTGCAAAATATTGCCATGCAAAATAGCATTTTATTTTCCTCGTATGGCAAATATTAATACAATATCGTATACGAGTATTTTAAAATAATTTTTTTTTGCAATACGGCCAATGGATGTACGGAGAAAAATAAGAAATAGGTATTGAACAAATAAGCGCTTAGTATCAAAATAATTGCACTCTCTCTAACACTGGACAAATTGAAAATCTATGATGTCTATTATAATTATAACTATCAGAGCACTCTCTGAGACGTCAACCTAGCCCTCGGGTGCTCCCTCTCGACAGGCACGGCACCAAATCTAGTCTTCTTCCGTATCCTTCAAGCACAGAACGCATAAAGTCAAACTAACTGCTTCTTTTTATCGAAGCAGTTGATGTAATAGCTCGCAAAAATGCTTTCCACTATTTTTTCCACAGAATATTTGCAAATAGAGAAATAATCTGAATAATCATTTATTTAGTACTAGGAGATAACCTGCCGTCCGGACCCAGGGGACTCTATGAGGTTGTTTCAAAGTAAATTTTCCATAAAACTGATACGTTAAATGATAGCATAAATATGAAAAACGAAACAAGGCTTATGGTTTTGTTAACAAAGAACAAAAAAACATTATTTACTTGTGAATTTACGTAAATTATAATGCAGTCCGTTAAGCGCGTACATCAATTTCTAAGACAAGAGATAAAGAAAAGGCTTCCCTTCCGAACATAACGACACTAGCAACTGATACTCTGCATCTAGAACTATTTAATTATGAGTGCACGATATACCTTCGTTTATTATAAGTACTTATATATCTTTTTATACATTGTAAATACAGGGTAATAGATAGATAGAGATAGATAGATCTTTATTCAGCCTTGTGGCCCTGAATGGGACTTGGTTGCTTACAAAAGCTACTTATTTACATGCTCCCCGTCCTGCTACTCTTCCGCACTATTATACCTCTTTCTCTGTCATTCTTACATTACAATCTCTCATGCACGCTACCCCTTCGCATTCCCTCCTCCTATACTACAGGGTAATGTGTATATTTATGTAAGTATCCAAAACTGGCATACATAGTCCAAAATTGTCCTATTACGTATGTTGGTCCGTATTATCTGCTCGGAATAAAAATTTGTGGTAAATTTCGGAATAAAGCCAATTTCTTGTTATGATAACTACAGTTGTAGTAAAAATTATAGTAAAACTCGTAGAAGTTACAAGCGTCAGCTTCAATTTTTACTAAAATTGTAGTTATCGCAACGATAAGTCGGCCTTGTCCCGCATTTTACCACAAACTTTGTTGATGTTACAATTAATTTTTTTCCATACGAGATTTCGATTATCCAAGGTACGCTTTTCCCTAACTACCTCGGACAAACGGGTGCTCTATTGTCCCAACTGAAAAAGTATCATAGATTCTCATAGAAATCTTGTAAGAATCCCATAGAATCCACATGAGAATTTGATGTCCTTCAGACACAATAATTCCGAATACTCACTGATAAAAATTTAAGAGGGATGAATATGAATGTATTAGGTTCTATGTGTATCTATAATATAAAAAACAAATAAAATCTTACAATATTCTATCAGGAATTACGAATAGAATGGCTTGTACGGATATTTATTTTCTTTATGGGATCTTACTCGTTCTTACGGATACATATAAAATTCAGTAAGTTCCTATTAATCACCTCAGATACGCTCAGAATCCAATGAATTTCTATTCGTCCTTCCCAAACTTTTCTGGTGGATATCTGGAATTTCTGTATCAGAAGCACATCAAATTCCCATAGAAGTTGTCTACAGGAATTTATGGGATCTTTTCCATAGGGGTATTTACGCGATGAGTGCTCGGTCTTACGATCGAAACGCCACTGTTCCGCGTCGATAATGCGACCTTGCCTCGCGAAGATGTTACTCTTATGAGAGGCGAGAAAAAGAAATCGGTCTCGGGGAAGTAAAGGTGGAACGAGTAGAAGGCCTGCGGCTAGGTCGAGCGCGGCATCCTTCTTCTTTTTGGAAACTACACACACGTGCGAGCGCGCGATATTCGATACCCGCGCGCGCCCGTTGATATGCATTCGTCCGCGCGCGGGTGATGGTATGCGGCGCTCCGATCCACACGCGCAATAGGACGACCGCCGGCAGGCGTGTCGCTCGATTAGGTAGGAATGCCTGAGAGGTGTAGTATAGAGCGATTCAAGGTCGGAAAAAAAAGGACGAAGGTACGCTCGCGTGGCGCGCGGCGAAGGAAAGGTACGACCTTGCTCGATGCGTGGAAAGAATTTCTTCGGGAATCGATCGGGTTGTCCCTGAACTTTTCACGGATTTTTAAATGACGGACGATCACACTGAGAAAAATAACTTGGTGAATTTGACTAAAATCCTGGCGACGATGACCAATGATCGTTTGGTGAAATAATATTCCATTGTTTCATTAAACTGACCACATTTTGATTAGAATAACTAAACGTTTGGTTGGAATAACTAAACAGTTGGTTGAAACGATTAAATATTTCGTTCAACTGATCAATATTTTGGTCAGAATAACTAAACGTATTCAACCAGATGCATTTTATCGTTTTAACTTAATTATTTTTCTCAGTCCCTCGACATGAATATTACCAACCAAGAACACATTTATTTAAATTAAACACATTATTTTTGAGTCAAGCACGTAGTACTTGAATCAAGTGCGAATCAAGCGTAGATCCGCTCAATTCAATGAACGTACACTTGTCTTAAATAAATACGTTCTTGGCACTATTCATGTCGACATTTGCTCGGATCGACAAATGGTTTTTTTCATTGTAGGAAAAAGTAGAAAAAAAAGCCGCACGCTCTCGTACATAAGAGCCGAAACGGTGGCACTCTCTTCGTGCGAGTTCGCTCCACCGTCCGCAATTAGGTGGATACACCTAAACGCGCGTGGTACCGGGGTCGTGCGCGCGTGTCACAGCCGAGCCAGGATGGAATTACATTTATGATTATGACCTTTGGCCAATTAGTACGGTTGATGTACTCAAAGTGTAACGCGGCAACTAGGCAGCCTACGTGCAAATGATCTCATGTGTCTCGTCTATTGTCTTCTCTCTCCGCCGCGCGGTAAACCTGGAAGTCTTAACTCGGTCATGTGAAACTACGACGGTCGCACCTTCCTCCGGCCTCTCTCGTCTCCCGCTTCTTCGCTGGACACGCATTTCTCGTCTCCGACTTCGCTCGTTTATCTTCCCCGTTATTCAAACTATCGAACGTTCGCTCCTACGCGCCGCACTCCTTTCCCTCCCTCCCCCTACTTCCAAAATAGAACAAGATGACTATTTTCAAAAAGTTACAGTGTCTAGCAAAATGTGAAAAAGAAATTCACCGATTTTTCCAGATTTTCCAGTTTGGTATAACAAAATTTCCCTGATCACTATAAGTAGTATTACATATAAATGGATAGGCATATAATGTTATACATAAAAGAATATGTCCTGACTGACTGATTCATCAACGCCAAGCCGAAACCGCTGAAACTAATTACATGAAATTTGAACAGTAGGTTTCTTTTGTGACGTAAGCACCCACTGAGAAAGGATTTTATGAAATTCTTCCCCTAAGGTGGTAAAACAGGGGATGTAAGTTTGTATGAAAATCTGTCATTTTTTAAGTTAGATCCAGGAAAATTAGTATTTGGCCTTTCAGGTAGAAAAGAAAGGCGTGTTTCAAGATTTCTGTAAATTTATCCCTTAACCTGGGGTCCAGAGGTGGTCGATAAATCGACCAGCAGTCAGGTTGGGGCCTCCAAATAGGAAATTTATTGATTTTATTTATAAATTTCACGTCTAAAAAAAGGTCGATTTTAACTGAAATTTCCCCGGACTTAAAAGGTTAAGTGAACAAAATAGCGGATGAAATTATTTCGAGATCCATGCGGACGAAGTCGCGAGCAGAAAGCTAGTCTACTATAAAGTGTTAACACTTTGTTGACCGGCCACGAGTGAACTAGTGATCGGTGCGCCTTAGTTTTGTTCGGTAGTGCATTCTTGGAAAGTATAGAGTGTAATTGGTCAGCATACCGCAAACTTTTTTAGCTAATAAAACCCGCCGAGTTGTATCCCCTTTGCTATAAGAAAGAAATTTCAACCATGACGAAACGTAACGTTAAAAAATCCTTCAATGAATTATACGCGAATGATTTATCTGATTGTCCGAGTGATTTTGAAATAAATGATACTTTATCGGAAGACAGTGATTAATCTGATATTAGGCCACCAAAACGACGAAGAAGAAATGTGATTGAATCTGATAGCGACAATGATTTGGAAGAAGAGTGGATCGAGGATAATATAACACCAACCTTACAGGATTATTTAAACTTGTTGTGTACCATTACACGTAGGTGATTTGCTACACCGCTTATCGTATCAAAAAGAAATATTAAAAATGAAATATTAAATAAAATTTTTTCATTTATATATTAAACCATTATAAAAATAAATTATTTACACTGTTTCACTTCCACGTCAAATTCCGAAATAATAGCCGGTGACATGAAATAAACTCTGAGAAAAACTGCCGGTTAATAACGTGTTAAGCATCAATTATTTTTCGTCAAATGGACAAATTAATTAATATTCATAGAACGGGTTATGACAACTGAGAAATAAACATTAGAGTAAATTAATTTTGTCAGTTATATTATTATCTAATGACTTTTTTAGAACAAGAAAAAACTTAGATATATACTTAGATATATATGCAACACTATAGAAATATTTCTATAGAAATTCTTTAAAATTTTAACGACTAGAATAAATCAAGCTATGTAATGAATATTTTCGAAAAATTCCAGAAATTTCTTATTTTCCCTGACTCCCCTGTTTAAAACATCCGATTAAATTCAAGTCAAATCGATTCAAACCTATTCACTTCATCAATAGGTCAAAATCCGATTTCTGCCTTTTGAATTGTGTTCTCTGGGCGCGCGAACCTACCGCAGTATCGCGGTGTTGCGGCGTAGCGCGCACGGGGAACTGCGACCTTGCGATCGACAATATTTCGGGGTACCTACATAGGTAGAATCGACAACAACTAGCCGAACGACGCCGCTCGCTTCGAATCGGCAAGCGATACGGCGTCGACGCGCGAGCGTCGGGAATCCGAGCACGAATCGAGCCTGTTATCTCGTCGCAAAGTCGGGCTTCGAAAAACGAGGTTAAATCGGCGGTGCTCCGTGAGCTGCGCGTCGAAGGTGCGCGCGACCTCTGCGCTACTCGCGAGATCGAGCTTTTCAAAATGGGGACGCTTTATCCGGCGTGCGCGAGAAGTCGAATTTCGCGGAGGAAATCGCGCGCGCGCGCGTGCGGGGAGTGTCCGCGGGTCGAGGACCGGAAACAGGTTCTCGAAACGGTGCGACAAAGTAATAGACGCGAACCTTCTAACGGACACGGACGACGGGCGCGACTCGGGCCGCCCGCCGTGGTTAATTTATTCAGGAATTCCGGTGCGACAAAGTGGTAAGGACGAAGTGGAAGCGACGTCGAGCCTTGATCGCTCCCGCGGTGCCGATGAAAAACGCGCGGAGGGCGCGCCAGTGCTGCTCGGATCTATCGCGCGCAATTTTCGCACTCAACCGTCGCGAGGAGACGCGTACCTATGCCTAGGATTATACTCACTGCAGGACGTCAATGTCTACCGGGGACGAGCGGAGACACTATGGAAAGCAGCTGCATCGCTGCGGCGAAGAAACGGACGCAAAAAGGTTCTTGCTTCTATTCGATCTCGTTCCTTTCCATCGTCTACGTGTACCTCTCGCCGTTCGCTTCGTCGCTCCAACCTCTGCCCTCACGCATCCTGCGCTCTCGAGCTTCTTCGCCTCCTTTTTTTAAACTTCACCCGCGAGAAGCAGCCGCGTCGCGCGAGCGCGTTAGACAACCCCGTGTATGCCCGCGCGCGTGTATTTTGAGAGCACAGGAAGTCGCTCCGGTCGGAACGCTTTTAACCGCGACCGCCCGCGCCGACTAAGAGACGCGCGGAAGAATATTCATCTCTGCGCGCGGAGAGGATGGGAGCGGCGAACACACACGTGCGCAGATCGTATGCGATTTATTCAGGATTTTTGAGAAATTTCCGCAATTTTTCGCCGCGATTTGGCTCGACGAGAAAATCGTCAGGGTCATACAAACATTCTCGCGCACTGGTCGCAAAATGATCGTCACTACCGGAAGAGATGCTCGTGTACCACGATTTCACTCGATTTTCCCACGCGAAAAGAGCGGCGCGCGATAACTTCAACGGTTCATTCTACTTATATATCCGCGCAACGAACAATCCGGTACTCCTTCGCGGATGCAAGGTCGACGATGGAGATGAATCTTGCATTGCACGGCGTCCTAAAATCTCTTGTTTTCCCCCGTGAAAATATTCACCGGCTGGAAGGGAATATCGCGATTACGAGTCTGGTTATGCACAATATGGACCCGTGTTCACCGCCGCGGAACGCGGAACGAACTGTCACATTCACGGTACCGAGTCGCTCCACCGATCTCCCGTCACTCGCGACGTTATCGACGACGACGCGGCGCACCTTTTTCCAAAACGAATTTCCCCGTGGTTTTTCCCTCTACGCGCACGCGCGCTCTCGAAACCAGCAAACGGCCGAGCAGTATTGCCGCGAGAGAGCCCGGACTGGGACTGACTGACTCTGCCGCTGGTAGCAGCGATCATTTGGGTCAGCGGCACAACATAACGTAGCATAGCACGCCGCGTTGTGCTATACTGCGGCTACGTTGTGCGAAGTGAACGTATCGAGTCGGGTACATTCTATAGTCGCTGCCGCGTCGAAGGTATTTCAACGACCGACGCCGATTTTCACAGATCCTGTTTCCCCGATGTCTCTGACATTTGCGGGGAAGCGGCGATATTCTCGGCTCGTGGCGATTTTACGAATTTACGATTCACACGCGGCGCCCGCTCGGTGTTACGTTGTCGTCGGGACGCCGGATCGTTAACCGGAGAAAGAGAGATTTTAGGAGCGATTTTACGTAATATATTATTGCGGAAAGGAGATAAAAGCGGGAACACGATGTGGATTTTTGAAGAAGCTGAGTATTTAATGCGTGGAATCGATTTGCGCACGGCACAGGCACGAATCGTGTATTTTGTAGACGCGAGAAGGTTGTTAAAAGCTCCGTCGATCCTTTCAACGTTCAATGAACTCGCGACCGCTTTGACTTTTGGTATCATTGCAACGCTACGATGGACTGTTTTTTCCTTTGCGTACTAATACTTTCTCCGCGATGGATTCCTTTGAATCCTATTCGCTCTTAACATCTCATTCGCGATGCATTTTTCCGTGATTACGGTTCCAACGTATTACACGGAATTGTAGTTTGTACGATTGTCCCCAATCGTACGATTCGTCGCGGTTTTTTTTTGGTTAAATCTATCGTCTTTTATCCGTTATTTTTTTTCAACGGAACTACATCTCATCTGTACCTTGAAAGAACATCGAGCAATGTCGGTATAAACGCGTTCACCGCAATCGCGATTGCTCGTAAAAATTGGTATTTAAAAATAGGTCTCTCGTGAAAAATATGTCTTTGCACTCTCACGACGAATTTTCGAGGCACGTCCTTCGTATTCACAAATCGCAGCGCGCTCCTCGCCGAACGCATCGGCTCTCAGGAGCGATAGAATTTCGTTATCTTTGGCATAAGCTCGACGGATTTCAAGTAGTCCAACCGCAGGACGACGAAGTGATTGTTCTTGAAAACCCGTCTGAAAGGATGAGTCCTGCCGCGAAACAGAATCGGGCACAGCGGCTGCCTTCCTGCTTTCTTCTCTTTGTAATTATCGGTCAGATCCCAAAGATCCACCATTTGGCATCCTGGTCGTCTGATGGGGAAAAATCCATTGCAATGCGTCTGTCATAAATTTCGGGGAGTTTCGAATTTTTTTTCCGCGACTTTCTGCAGGACTTACGTATTTCCGAGGCCGTAACACAAGCTCTCTTCGAGGATGACGTAATCGACTTCCATTCTCCTCAAAATATCGTAAACAGAGGTCGCGTCCTTTCTACCGAAGATCTGATAAACCCGTAACGTTCTGTCTCTGAAAGGGAAAGTAATCGGAAACCGGAATTAGGCTTTTACACGCGTCGATGACATACGACGGGGCGCGAGAGGCGAAACGAAATATTCGTTTACCTCATCAGCTTGTCCTCGTAATACGGATTATTTACAACCGCCCGACCGGTGGACAACATCACATTGGCCATCAGAGACATTTTACCCGCGAAGACAGAGTTCTTCGGGGTATTTATTTTTATCCACTCGAATAGTTCCTCCTGTTCGACGTTGCTATATTCGCCTGAAACAATCCGATTTGTCGTACTCGAGCGTGGCGTGGAGCCCCGAACGAACACGAGGCCGCGACCGAGACTTACCAATGAACCCTCGTTCCTCCTGCAACCTCCGCAATCCAAAGCTCGACATTCCCGCTATGAGCAAAAATACGAGGATACCCCGTACGCTTTCGCTCTTGACACCGACCTTTTCGAGATACCGTTTACTCGCGACCAATCCCGCTATTATGCAGAGATGCGGCGTCATGAAGAGTTTCAATCTCATTATGAACAATGCCATTATAACGAACGCTCCCGCCTGTAGCGCGTTATACGCCACGTCGGCTTCGATGCATTTCGGGTACCCGGAAAGCTTGTAATGTCTGTACCAATAGTACAGAGTCAGAATTCCCGACAGTACGGCGGTCGGCAACAGGAGAGTCTTGACGATCGCTTCGTACGTGGAGTATTGCAGAAAATCGAATTCGACCGAACACGTGTACAGTAGCGTGTGAAAGCTCTTGTAGTTTGTCAATTTTGACATTAAAATCTCGAAGATGTGGGCATCGTCCTCGGTAGCCAGCCAACTTATATTGTGATATTTCAGAAAATATACAATGCCTAGGGTGCCGCTTATGTCGTGCCAGACGGCCAGCGGAGGATCGATTCTCACGTTATGCAAGAAGTAGTTTATCCAATTGCTAGCGAGCAGAAGGCAGGTATAGATCGAGCCGGTCAATAGGTTGCTCTCGGTACTCGGGACCACGAGCGCTATCGCGATCAGGTGCATGGTGGATATCTTCAGATACAGATTTTTCGAAATAACCCCGAGATACATCAGAATGAGCAGTGCGATCAATTGCGTGGCGAAAACAAATTGCGAGAATTGCCAGCAGAGAAGGCTGAGGGTCGTGAACATGCCTATATTCTGCAAAGACGTTAAAAGGATCATTGGAAAGTGAAGGATTACTGCGATGTGAGGCTAAACTTACTCGCCAGGAAAGAAACTTCAATCACTGTTATCTCATTACCCGTGAACCTTAGGCTCGTATTTGTGTAATACATTTTGGAAGATTACGTTCTTATCTATAACGTTTTGATCAATCTTTTAAAAGATTTCTGTAGCAACAAGCAAGCGTAGCGGAATATGTCGTAATGGAGTGTGTCGCCACGATTTTTTATTTTCAAGTTCAAATTTCTCGGCTCTTAATTGCTCGATAGGAACCGGTCCAACGCCATCCGACAGGAAATTTGATGGGCTTTCACTTTTACCTATTTCTTCACCGTTTTTGAGATATTCGCGAAAAAATGAAAAGTTGTGCGTGCAAATTTTGCTCAAAGGGGTTGAAAAGGGTAGCGGGGGTGGATTTTGTAAACCAAATGTAGACAGTATTTTCCGCCTTATTTCAAAGCATACGCGTGTAAAATTTCATCTAGATCGGATAAAAACTGTGGGTTTGCATAAAGAACATACAAATACAGACACATATATTTATATATGTAGTGTTCACTCCTAGGCTCCGAGATTAGGTGGAGCATATTTCGAATCTACCGCATACGTGGACCAATAGCGGCTCGGTTAGCTTTCTAATTAAATAATAGATGGCTGCAGTGATAACAAGGAAGCCTAACCGAGCCGCTATTGGTTCGTGTATGCAGACAAATTGAAAGGTACTCTATCCGTCTTGGGAACTTGGGCGTGAACACCCTGTATATATAATAGAAGATAAAGTCTCATATCGATATAGGTAAAAAATTCATAAATAATGAGATAATAATGATTCCAGTTTCTTTTCTGGCGAGTAAGTTAGCCTCATATGGCATAATCGATCGTCTTTCTCTCGTAATTCAAAAGACATACCGTGAGCCGCTTATCGAACGCGTTTCTCAACGACGGTAGGTCATCCGCGTCTTGTCTTCGATACTCTCTTATCGCAATTGTCACGCTGTACATTTGACTGAGCAGCGCGGGATAGGCGAAGCTCTCTCGTAGCGGTGGCGTCCACTGTACTCTCGTGCATTCGGTATGATTGTAGAAGAAACATATTATCGCTATTGTTCCACCGTAAACCGAATCGCTCAGGTAGGTCGAATACAGGAAGAGTACCGCTCCCGTCGCCGCGGCACAGTACCAGACCACTTCCAAATAGAAATATATAGGAACGCCCGATCCTTCGCAGCTCGTCACTTTGGAGAGACCGTCTCCTCTTTCTATCTAAAAATCGTCGCTTGGTTCTATGTCGAATACCGTCATTTTTAAGGGCCCTCTATCAGTCCTAAGGACTTTGAAAGTCCGTGGAAGAAACCTCTCGCGCGACATTTGAAAACGATCTCGCTGTCTTTCGCTGTATTACGTCCATCAGTGACACGTAGCACTCGCGCGAAAAGTCGAAAACGAAATATTCACTAGATGTCTGAAAGATGATCCACTAGACTCGGTAAGACTCCGTAATACCTATGTCTAATTTGGCTGAAAGATTTAGTGCCTGTCAAGTCGATTTCAAACATTCTCAGTCATGACAGTTATCTGCTCCAATTTTAATAATCGATTAATAAATTTTGAGCCATAATGATACTTTATGAAAACCTACTTTAGACCTTTATAAAATCATGCTGAATGGTTTCCAAATTATTTTACTACAAAAAATCATTAGTAATTAACTGAGAATTTTTCGTCAACTTTTATTAATACTGCCAACTGCAATAATGTTGACAGAGGGCCCTTAATTCTCCCAAGAGGAAGGATCTTACGAGTCGCGTATACAAATCTCGTAGAATGCAAAATCTCGATCTTAGTAACACATTTTACCTGCCAGCACTGCGGCTTGGATACGATACCCAGAGACTTGCATGTATGATACAAAAACCCGATGAATATCTGTAAAAACGAATTGAATTGAGGTATTTAAGGGGGTCTATTGAGTTTGAATTTATCGTAAAATACCTCTGGAAATAAGTTGTACTTCTTAGTCGCGTCTATCACGTCGGGATACTGGGAAATATTGTCTTTTGTAATTTTATTAAAACCCTCCAGGAAAGTCTTGGACTCCACGATGGTTTTGTAATACGAGTAATACATTCCCTGAAAGATTATTTCGAGTTTTAGAAGACGATTTAGAGAAAAACTACTCCAAAGAACATTATTCCTCTCTCTTCGACAGGACGAAAGCTCTTTAAAAACACATCGGAAGCTCTTTTCCCACAAAAATTCTTATACGATTACCATCTCCGTCCTGAAGGACATCTCCCTCTCGATCTCCGATAAGTGCGAGAAGTGCCGGTCATTTTCAAAAAGCGTAGACACGTGCCACTGGTGCAGAAATCCAAATCCGAGCGCTGTTAAAATTCAAAAAAGCCATTTAAACGTCGCGTAAATCACCCACGTGTCGACCGTTCGCTCAGATATCAAAATCCCGCGAGATCTCACCTAAATAACAAATCGCCACTCCGTAATAAAAACCGGAGTTGATTTCCATCGTCGGTTTATCCTCGTCCTTTCGCTTTCTGTCAGTTTTGCTCACCATGTCCCACACGTGACGCGCGGGTGTGTATTCCTTCCGCGCGGAAGGGATCGGTCACACAGGCAGGGTGCATTCTGCAAAAAATGTAACGAGTACCGCCATCTCTCCACCAGCGCGCGAATCCGCCCAGATTGTCGACCGCTGGACCGATAAGGATGTGCGGCAGCTGCGACGAGAAAGAGAGAGGAGCCTCGCGGCATTTTTATTTCGGTGTAGTATGGACTTGCGCGCTGGCGGGATCGCACACAGTAGAGTTCGCTTCCCGTACGTCGGGAGTGTGTGAACTATATATTCCCGCGGAATCAATAAACCCCTTACTTCCCTCGAGCGGTCCGAACTTTAGAGTAGAGCGTCGAAACGTCTGGTGCCCGTAGATCCGTTCGGGAGTCCTCCGCTCTTTTAGTTTCGGATTTTCGCAGTTTTTTTTCGAAAGTCACACCATGGCAGTGGTCGCGCCGGATCGCGTGAATGAGAAGAGTTATATCCTGGACACGAGGAAGAGTTTCGAGGATGTAAGTAAGCGCGATCGTCACGACCGTAAAACCGGAGCGGTGCAACCGAAATTTTATGAATGGCCGGTTCGTTCGCACGTCTAGGAAGCTCATTCAAGATTATTATCGTAAAACGCGGGTGCCGCGATAGAGTCACGCGAATTCTATCGTGTCTGCGGCGAGTTTATCAAGCGCGTTGTATTGCGTCGGGTCAGTTCGGTCATTTCGAATTTAAAGAGAATCATCGACCCAGTTTCCACGCGGTGTTATCGGAGTATCGCTTGATTGCGGTGCGAACGCGTTTCCTCGTTTTAGAAGCACCTGGTATACGGAGAAAAGTGGAGCTCAAATTATAAGAAATTTTACATGAATGTTTGAGTTAAAAATACTAGTATGTAGTAAAGCTGAAACAGATTGATAATTGACCGTTTTTAAGTGATCAATTTATAAAGCATTTAGTAAAGCTCATTATATTAGTAGTGAGAAATGACGATTTCAATGTTGTTATCTTAAACACTATAGTAAATTTTTAACTATTTGCATACTTAAACCTGCTTTATTTCGATTTTTCCTATTTTTATAGTAATATCTGATGCGCAATGAGTATTTGTCAAGTAACACTTCGAATTCTTAGATACAGCAGTGTGATTTTTACTCAGAACTGAGTCCCATTTTTCTCCCTGATGCACGCGCGCGATTAAACATTCTCGGGCCCATATCGTTGCACGGTGTACGGAGAAATAACATTGGTGATCCTCGCGCGTTACTCGCCGAGAGAATATTCAGCGAGCGATTAACCGGTACGCGTTAATTAGTCACGAAAAGGATGTGGGTTGCGTCGAGCGAGGTCGCGATGTATATATGCGCGTTGCGCCCGTGAAATATAATAAGCGCGATGCCATGCGTGTGGTCACGGCACTTTATTAAATTCCCAAGGCGGCGTAAACCGCGAGGAGAGAAGGGGCGAGTCGATTTCCGCGTTGTCCGTAGTAGTTTTGTATATTCGAATGCGCGAAAAATTCTCGGAAAAGAGAGTCGACCATTGATCGTCCTGCGGGAAATTTGCAATTCAGATTTTTCCAGTCGTCTCGTTGAGATTTCCACTTACAGTAACAGCCATACCGAACGATTTGATGCTGCTCGCGCGAATTATAGCGTAACGTAAACTGTACGCGGACGAAGCGTAAACAATTGTCGACATTTCGAGGTCGATTCCGGGGAATCACGCGGACGTAAAGTAAAAGATTACGACAAGAATTCGTGTTGTTGCAATTTTACCGACCTGATTCTGCCTCTACTCTTCATCACGCATCGCTACACGTGCAGCGCGCATCCGTATGAATGCAGAGAGCGAAGGAGTCGCATGTGTATAACCGTAGCACGTGGGTGCACCTCAAAATGTATATCCAACCGCGAATAACACGTTCACTGTGACACCAGACACATATGAAAGGTAAAGCAAATTAGTACAAATCACATATCACTGGTGCCGCAGTGAACGTGTTAATAGGTGTAATTTCAAATAAAGCGAAATCAATATTTCGTTATGACAGGAAAATCTATGTTAACTATTAAAATGTTCCTTTTCAACATTCAATCGGTTGCCTCAAAGACTTTAATTTCTACATGACGCACTACGTATGATAGGTATACGTGAATTTTATGCAGCCATGTACGTATTACGTATACATATATGGTTACGAAAAATATACGTAAGTAATACGTTTCAATGCTTATAGAAAATTTAAAATGCATATTATAGGCGCGCGCGTATAACGTACATATATTTCACATATACAGATAATAAACCTATAGTATAAGTGCATTAGCCGGTCATTTAGCTCTATTTTCTACATTAATTTGACGTATACCATACGTAAGTGTGTTGTGTGGGATATGTACACCGAGAAAACACAGTTTATTAACAGTTAATAAATGTACAACAAGAAAATCTATGTTAATTATTAAAACATTTATTTTTCATTCAAACGGTTGCCTCAAAGTCTTTAATTCAGTATTTGTATTCGATATCACACAAAGAAGTAAATATCCGAAAAAATAATTATCCACCGAGAGTTATAAGTGCGATTCTCTCTATACAAGATCATGACGTCATTGAAAAGCCAGAGAGACGCATTTATGCCGAGCAACGAGTGCGAGAGAGGTGATCTTACAAGACGATGACGTGGCTGCATTGTTAAACATCGTTTTACAGCTCAAGTAGGCCTAAAATGAAAGATGAAAAAAAACAGGGTACTTAAATGATTTTTTTCCAAATTTGTCGAATCTGCTGTGAAAAAAATTAGAGAGAAGACCGAATTGTGGCGAGTAAAAATATCGTTGTAGTTATCGAATATTAACTTGGTCCAATAAAATGTTTATTTCGCCGTACTCGAGCGTTTCTTAAGCACAAATAAACTGTTTTCTCGGTGTACAAAGGGGGGACCGCCTCAACGGTACCGCGAACTCCTACCATTCTCTCCAGCCGCGTTTCTTTCTCGCCTTTTACTTCCCTCGCGCTGAGTCAGTTCGGCGTCGCTGTACCGTGCAACCGGACCACCGCAATACCTGGGTATACTCGCTGAAAAACTGTCGCGCTCCCTCGCGACGAGAGAGCATACGGAGCGCGAGACTTCGCGTGTAGTGGCGCGGTTGGTTTCGATTTCCACGGCTAGAAATTCCGATCGATCGTGATTTTGGGGTCGCGATCGCACATCACATCGTTCGCGCGAATTGCTGGCTAAAGTTGCGCGCCGTCGCCAGCGAAGTCTTCGCGGCTGAGGTCATCGTCCGCGTTTCGATCGTCGTTCGCGCGCCCATAAGCGTCCAAGGACTAATAGGTATAGACGTAGCGCGCGTCCTCGAGCCTCGCTATACGCAATTTTCGAAATTCGACAGGGAGGCAGCCTCGGCTCGGACGATTCCTACGACGACATGAAACAACTCGTTAGGGTAAGAGAAGTAAACGTGTCATTGGCTTCTTTTCTTCTTCTCGCTTTGTTTCTCTTTCGCTGTACACACTTGCCGAGCGCGCGCTCTCTCTCTCTCTCTCTCTCGTTACGCTTCGGAAGATACGCATTGGCGCGCAATTGTAGCGCGCGCTCTGCGCTCCGCAGCTTGTCTTGGACTTGTACTCGGCCCGCGGAGACGCGATGCTCTCACGTGCGAGGGAATAATGAGTTTTCCGGTCGGATCTCTGCAACTGCGCTCTACTCGTCGTTCTCGCGCGCGTGGGCGAGGAATTATTCCCGAGGGAAAGCCAAACGATAGGCGAGACAGCGCGGGACGATATCTTCGATCGTTAAAAAGTTATACGGCCCAGGCTCGTTTCTATTTCGCGAGCCGTCGCGGAAAATAATTTGCGCCGCTTTTGCGCTGCGATGGATACTCCGAGGATCGAGTTACCGAAGTAACGAAGCTCTTTACGCGCGCTTCTTGCGCATCGAGAATGTAGCATGGACTGATGTAGCGTGCCTGAAATCTTCGTAGCAACGTAGGTATTGTCTTTGAAAGTGCGGCGCAACGGACACGCGTGTCGCGCTCGTTTTGGTCGCGAAAATGTCGCGCATCTGCACTGAGAAAAGAGTTTACTTATAGTTCATATACGTATACTTGATTATTTATGAACTTTTGGCCTACGTCGGTATAAGACTTTGTTATAAATGAAAATATCTTCGAAAAGGTGTTACACAAGTATGAGAGCCAAAAGCTTATAGATAACGAGATAATAGTGATTCAAGTTTCTTTTCTGACGTGCAAGTTTAGCCTCACATGATATTGTTCTCCAGCTTAAATGGGGCCGAAAATTAAAAATAAAAAAATACAGGATAAATAATTTTGACCAAATTTTTCGAATCTGCAATAAAAGAAATTAGCAAGAAATCCGAATTTTTACGAAAAGTAGACACATCGCATTCGCTTCTCGCGAGTAGTAATTTATCTACAGCATCCCGCAATGATATCATCAACGCATAGCGCCTCGAATGTCCGCAGCTGGCTCGAGTATTTTCCCCTCCTCTTGATTTCTTTGTGCATCGAGAGCGCGCTGAATTGGCTTTTAATCTCTTCCGTCGCTTCGTAGCTCAGGAAATTATGCCGTTCCATTCGAGTGTGAAAGCGCTTCGTTAAGATTCGCCGTCCGAACGATAGCAACTCGATCGACGGTCTGTCTGCACCGAGCGCTTTCCTTCTTTCCTTTCTTCACACTCCCATATTCGTATATCGACGTGATATACACGCTCGTCTTTCGAACGCGTCGTCGCCCCTCGACAATGTTATCTCCCGCAATTATTCCATAGACTGCGGCTATAAGTCATCGCTTTATTTGACGGATATACCCATTAACGCTCGCTGGCAACTTTAGTTGCCGAGCAATCTCTTCTTTGAGACATTGAATTAAGCATTTTCGTATTGTTGAAAGAATTTCTTCGGAAGCTCAGATTTATGAAAAAAAAAAGTGCTATTTCTGAAACCGATTCTTAAACAGTTCAAGAACTGTTAATTGAATATCTGCAAATAAAAATTGTTTGGCAACTGAAAGTGATTCTGAGCGCTAATTTTCGTTTTGTTTAAAAAAATTCCCCGAAAGCTTAAGTTCATTTTTAAAAAGTACAATTTCTGAGGCCAATTCCTAAACATTTTAAGAACGGTTAATTAAATATCTGCAAACTAAAATTATTTGACACTTGAAAATGATTCTGAGCATTAATGGGTTAATAAACGTCAGTGCATATCGGTCGGTGCACCCCGTCTGGGGTGGTTTCCTGTAATTCGGTGGTGACACCAACAGTCAAGATCCGAACCAAATGACACTGCTTACGTTTATTTCTTTGATTATTCGAAGAAACGCAAATAAATATCGAAATTATATCGAAGTGTCTATCACTCAAACCACTAATGAGATAATCGATATTTCTCACTGATAGGTACTTCTATTTGGTTCGGATCTTGGTTGTCGATAATACAACAGAATTCGTTCTTTAAAAAAAATATTTATATTTTAAAATGCTATTTGTAATCTATTACACACACATATTCAATATTACACGAAAAAGAAAATATCTGAAAAAATAATTCGTATTCGCTGAGTTATAAAGGCGTTTCTCTCTATAACATTGTGACGTCATCGAACGGCCAGTGAGACGCACTTATGCTAAGTTGCGAGTGCGAGAGAGATAGACTCAAAGCACACGATGACGTAGCTGCAATTCAAAATGTCGTTTTCCAGCTCGGATAAGGCAACCGATATGCAACCCGTTGCACCGGCGTGCATTAAACCAAACGCAGGGTATATCACGCCTTTGGTGGGAGATGGAGCGCTTTTCCGACGTCCGTCTTTTTAGTGGAGAGAGGCGAACCGAGAAAGAGAGAAAGAAACTATATCTCGGCTCGTCTCAGAGCGTGAAAAGACGCGATCGTAACGGTGCGATTGCCTTCCGGACCGTTATTTCGTTTAACGGTATCGCGGCGGAAGTTACGAAATGCGTCCCTTTTTCCTCGTTACATTATCAAACTCCGAATCTGTGATCCGCGTCGCGTCGGCGTTCCACGACTTCGTCGGCGCGACGACGTCCTCGAGAAAGTCGTCCGACGACCGCTTCCGCCTGCCCGCTTCCTCTTTCGCTGCTACTGCCGATTCTGCTCTTCGCCCCCCCCCCCCCCCCCCTCGATCCTCCCGAGCGAGAAATTAATTGGAAAATGTTTTTAGGGGGAGGAGGAGGACACGGGGAAATTTACGAGTCTCCCACTGGCCAGTTTCAATTTTATCAATTCCATCATCGGCAGCGGCGTCATCGGTACGTGCCCCTTTCCGTGACTTGTGCACGTTTTATCATCAGGCTTCGCGCGGCTTAATCGGGATCGCGTCGCGCTCAACGCCACGGCGGTTGATAACGCGTCGTTCTTCCGAACGTAGACGCGGCGGCGCTGACCTGAATGTCAACATTCACGATAACCTTCCACCGTTCGCACAGATAATGAGAAATTCCGTAAAGATGAGGTCGTAGGTGCGCGACAGGTCATTCGGTTCGTCGTTTTCTTCTCGTCGCTTCGCCGCTCTTCGCCCTTCGCTTCGTTCGCTATACGCCGAAGGCGAATGTCTATCTACGTTCTCGATGTATTGCTTTTAGGTATACCCTACGCTCTTCACCAAGCGGGATTTGGTTTGGGAATAGGGTTGTTGATCGTGGTCGCAATTCTAACAGACTACTCTTTGATTCTGATGGTCAGGAGCGGGCATCTGTGCGGCGAGATGAGTTACCAGGGTTTAATGAGGGCCAGCTTCGGTCGCGCCGGCTTCTACATCCTCACGACCCTTCAGTTCATGTATCCGTTCATAGGCACGTATAAAGGCCGATTCACGCATATCGGTTCAGTGTCCGTCCTGTATCCGCATCCTTCCGACAGTCTTCGGTGCATACACTGTTCCAAATTGGAGGTGTGTCAAAATTGACTAGATGAACTGTTCATATTTATCCTCCTGAGACCCGAACATATGGCGTCTGGTTTGTTGTTGTTTTTTAAAAATTTGAAAAAATTCATATGACTTTTTTTACAACAAGATCAATGTAAATTCAAACGTTTTACACGAAAATGTTACAATTTATGCACGCTCAGGTCTCAGGAGGATATATTTGCCGTCAAATTGTCAATGCTCAATTTTCAGTGCCAAATTGTCGATGGAATTACCTCCGGATCGCGGGTTCTGTCGCTGGTGACTCTTTAAAATGTCAGTTTTAAACATACTGATCAATAACCGCTCAATTCTCATGCTTTCATTAGCCAGGACAAACACCGCCGTATTATAGTTAACGAGAGCGTGAGAATTAATTGTTCATTAATTGGTACCTTTAAAAAAGACGTTTTAAAAAGTCACCAGCTACAGAATCCGTGTCCCCGCGAGTGAAGTATTATTCCATTGGTAGTGAGATATTGTTCCACCAGTAGCAACAATTATTACTGCCAGCTGTCAACCTAACTAACTGTAAAGTCGTTTAGTTAGTTTTGGCACACCTCTAATTTGGATTAGTGTACGGTTCAAACTTTTCAGTGCAGCACCAATGCCATGTCCGTGAAAGCGATTCGATCTTGTCGGAGGCAAACTGAGAACTCTATAGACTTTGAATTACCTCAGATAGGCCCGATCCAATAAACGACGCTGCATGTTCACACACTGAGAAAAAAATGCAGTACGGGTGGGGAAATGCGGATTCAGTTACTTGGACTAATAATTGACTCAAATGAACTCGTTTCCTTCAAATAGCCGTTAATTTTTTTCTGATGAAAAGAAATCTACGCTGATTTATATCAATTCTGCGCTAAAGTACGGATTTGATACACCTTTCATAGACTACCTAGATATTTTTGTAGTTTCACAATTGAAAATTTATGCATTTCTGCAAAAATGTACAGACTACTTCAATTGATGAAGTAATTACACGTAGTTAATCGTAATAATAACGGAATTCTATGTTCATCAACGTCTAACTACGGAATATGACGCTATACTATGAACAACTACAAACATGTTCCAAATTCCATACTTTAGCGTAGAATTGATATAAATTTGCATACCTATTCTCTTTTTCCCATCGGAGCTATAACCCAATTTATTAGTTGAAGCAAATAATTCTGCATTCCCCCGCCCGTATATATAAATACTGATTTAATTGAATATACCATTTTTCTCTCAGTGCTCAGTCAATGCCCGTCAGTTTAGTGCCGTCCGTTCCGTAAAAACATTGTCGCGGATCACGGAGACGATAAAAACTCTGATACTGACCGGATGGAAACTAAAGTGTGCGAAGAGTTACATTTAAATATAGTGAAGAATTTTTTACGTCAGTACACGGACGAGCTCGGAACTGATACGGAACGGACACCGAACTGATATACATATGCGAATCGGGTTTAAGATATCAGAAAGCGCGGCGTTAAGCCCGACGATAATCCGCGAGCGATATCATCAGAGAGCGATTTCTGTTGGCGAATCGTATAGCGATGGTCTCGTACAACGTCGTCGTCGGTGACACCGTCACGAAGGTCCTCATCAGGGTGACCGGGATCGAGGAGACGAATATCTTCGCCAAACGCCAGGTCGTCATCCTCCTGGCGACCCTCTGCGTCACCATTCCGCTCTGCCTCTACCGGAACATCGCCCGTCTCGCGAAGATCTCCTTTCTCTCGCTGGTCTGCGTTGGATTCATCCTGATCGCTATTTTCGTCAGGATGGGATCGATGTCGGCGATAGTGTAAGGACGATCGATCGTCGACGCGTCGAAACGAATCAACGCGGCGACTCTAACGGAGCCCCTCGTCCTTCCAGGCCGACGCACGACGACAGTTGGCGTTTCGCCAATTTTCCGGGTATCGTGCCGTCCGTCGGCATAATGGCGTTCGCGTTCATGTGCCACCACAACACCTTCCTCATTTACGGCTCGATCGAAAGGGTGACCCAGCAGAAGTGGGACGTCGTCACTCACTGGTCGCTCTTCACGTCGTTCCTGGTGGCCGCGGCGTTCGGCATAGCCGGGTACGCGACTTTCAAGGCATACGTTCAAGGCGACCTCATGGAGAATTACTGCTGGGACGACGACCTCATGAACTTCTCCAGAGTCATGTTCAGCGGGACGATACTGCTCACTTTCCCCATCGAGTGCTTCGTCACGCGAGAGGTGAGACGCGTGCCTCGCTCGGCTGAGGAAACTGCGCGACGCTGCACGTCGCGTATCACAGTCTCATTTGTCTCATCGCGCCGCGAAATCGCGTTGTCTCGTCGTGAAACTCTCGGGAAATATTGCAGGTGATTCTCACCGCCCTTAAAGGCACCGACGAGCTGGAGAACCACGACGCTTACGTGCCCAGCTCGGACAGGAAGTACTTGATAATTACCATGGGAATAATAACCGTGGCCTATTTGATCTCGATGTCGACCGATTGCCTCGGGGTCGTCCTGGAGCTGAATGGCATTCTCGCTGCCGTACCTCTGGCCTACATATTGCCGGCGCTGTGCTACCTCAAACTCGAGGAGGGTCCGCTTTTCTCGTCGAAGAAACTACCGGCTTTGGGGCTGATGATCGCCGGCATTTTGGCTGCAACTTCCGGTCTCCTGCTGCTTATATTCAATAACAATACCGCGGAGTCCTGCGTGCACGGTAAAATAATGTCGTACTGTATCGACGATTCGACGACGAACGCGACGACGACGCAACCCATCGAGGTCGGGCTGCTTTCGACGACGTTACCCACTTTCCCCGCGTAGAATTTTGCGTGCGGAAAGAAACGCACCGATTCCGTTCGCGCGCGGCTAGCGGAAGCACGCGCGACGCGGGCCAATTCGTAAGTTGCCTCAAGTCTTTTGTATCGCACACCCGACGGTTTTCCTCCGCGTTTTGTCTTTCGAATTGTCGCGCCGCGACGGCGGTCGGGCGTTCGGCTCTCTCGCGGGGTTCCCCGCGCCAGGTTTTCTCGCCAAAATGTTCGAATTTGGGGATCATACGATCGAGTAACACGGCTGCTGGGAAGTTGTTTTGATAACGGCATTCGGCAATTCGAAGACGGGTCGAATGTCCTTACCGAACTTACTCTACGCATATACGCTTCTAAGGATAAGATAAATGACCATACAAAAGAAAGTATTTATTGAGCACAAACGAAAAAACGGAACTGTTAAAATGAGAAAAAAAACAGAGTTGAATATATATTTATTCGAGAAGTAATGATATTAACGATAATTAATATAGTGCATACGGAAAATGATGTTACGTTCTCTCGTCCCTATCGACAATCGCTAGCTGCGGATAAAGGAGCACTAAGATTAGCTTTTCAAAATTACGATACATTGGTTACGTGCGTGGGCGGGAGGGGCGAAGTTTCGGGAGAAATGGGGATACGCGCCGTTCCCTGTTCAGGGGTTGTATGTTAAACGATACAGGAGTGAGAAAGTTTATGGGATTTTGAAAATTTATAATAATCGTTTTCTCGCGAATTTCAAGACATTTTGAACGTTATGCTACAGCTGTGTATGTAGATGTCGAAGTACCTAAATAGGAGTATACGTACGAATTTACGTATGTATCGTGTATGCAAGCGAGTCCCTTCCTCCTTTAAAACGCATCACTGGAGCTCATCGTACATAGAAATGCGACGCTAGTGTGAGCAAACTCAGTGATGTAAGTCAAGAAGTCAGTGAATTTTTCGGCTAGACGCGTTAATAGATATTTCGGGATCGTAGAAAACTTTCGTTTGAGCTAGCAATGTACCTAGAATCGGCCGATCGGGGAAAGATATTTGGATAGGGTGAGAAATAAGAGCCGCGTCGTTCTATCTCCAAATCTTTATAATATTGCTCCATCGGTTTATGCGTCCTACTGTGCAACGGGTAAAATGAATTACGTAGAACGAAATAGCGAATGCAATGATACTTTCTCTGTCCCTTGCATGCGCCAGAGAAAACAATATTAAAAACGCTATATATAATTAACGAATACTTTTTTAACTTTGTCTGTGATTTCTTTATTTTTTGACTATTATTTATTTTTGTGATATAGATATACTGTAAACGAATGAACAAATTATATATATACATATATATATATATACATACACATACATTATACATATATGTATTATATTAACATTAGCCCTGAACGAAGAAGTGTTAACGAAAATAACGAGCCGAAACAAAGAGCGTCATACTAGTATAGCGAATAAGAGAAAAATAAAGAAATTAATATAAAAGCTATAATTAGAATATCATTTTTCATTCACGTGGCTACTCGGAATCGATAGGAGCGAATAATAAATAATTGCCGTACAGCCCATATATAATGTAAGTTTATTTACAGCAACTTTACGAAAACCTAGATCACGGCGTGCAGCAACTGTATGTTTTATGAGTCCGCCCTTGGCATTGTTATTTATGTAATTGAGTGATGAAATTATGTTCCGAAAATAATAAGTAAAATTTACACACTACTGTGATTTGGCAAATTAAATTTTACGTAAATTTGTTTATAACGTCAAATTTAGATCACGCCATAATCTAAATTTGATGCATCATTCGCAATTTAAACTTGTAACAAACGATTTCTGTTAATTTGACGTAAAAATTAAGAAAACTTAAAGCTGCTTGAACTTAAATCGTGTCGTGAATCAAGGAAGCTGAGTGGAAGATTCATATCTGTGTGCGCAATTTGTAGCGTCTGATTCTGTACGGATATTGCTCCTTCTTCGCGCGCTTCGATCCTGTGCATATACCTGTATATGTGTAGGTAGATATATCAGCGCCAACTACCAGCAGTTGGCAGAACGTTGGTTATCACGCGAGTCTGACGCAAGATCGGGTGCATTCTAGGTACAGTGTAGTATATGTATCTATCGTTCTCTCTTTCGGCTCGTATACTGTTCGGAAATAAACATGGCTAGCGTAGAAAGCAGTTCGGGAGGATTATCGAAATTATCTGTATTAGTCAGTGCTCCAGAACCTGCCCTTCGTCTCCTGTGTTCCATACTATTAGGTAATATTATTTTCAATACTTTTTCGCCAACGGCAAATCGCCTTTCAGT
The DNA here is from genome assembly GCA_963678675.1 of Xiphydria camelus. Taxonomy (NCBI): domain Eukaryota; kingdom Metazoa; phylum Arthropoda; class Insecta; order Hymenoptera; family Xiphydriidae; genus Xiphydria; species Xiphydria camelus. The sequence continues at coordinate 26,124,548 of OY783195.1, read as the reverse complement.
AATAATTCGCAAATGACAGGTTCAATTCGAGTCCGGAATTACCTAACATAACCTAACATAGTACAAATATAACGATGTCTTGTGACCAAGACAGTGCGTAATTTGCGTGATTCAGCGCCTTCGGCGTATTCTCGCATTATTATTCGTTATCGCGACCATGCGAACACTCGTAATTTTCAATCGAATCGTTACGTCGTGTCGCTTACATTTCTAATGCGTGACCAGTGCTGCACGAATGATTTCAGGCTTTCCTTTGGCACTGATTCATCGTTACACTCTTTACGGTAAAAATTCGACATGGCAGCACATATACTTTACGGTCTGCGGTCTCTGCCTAGGGTTTTGGAATTACGGTAATTATCGCTTCGTCACACAGGATCGTTTGAACCCTCATACGGCCTGTAGGTAGTATCTACCTATAGCGTCTATATCTATAGCGTTCAATATTGATGAATCGTGATCGTGCAATTGTAGATAATTTTCTGAAACTTTTGGACATTGTTTTTTTCTTAATAACAAATTTCTATGATAAAAATAAGCGTGTAATTAATCAATTTTGGCAGCTACAAGAAACTACACGCTAAGGACCTTTCCGTCATATCAAGGGTCAAAACGCAGGACCTTGGAACTGACGAAAAGGAAATTTTACAGGAGAGACTAAAAACTATGACTAATTCTAAAAGTGATTTAAAAAATGTTTTCGGTGATAAAGTAGCTCAAAGCAATTACGAGAGGAAACAATTTAAAAAACTACCATAACATTTTGTTTTTTCAAAAATTGAGTTACTAGCGGTATTGCATTTATTTCATGTTGGTCACAAGGTCCTGCGTTTTGACCCTCGATATATGACCCATACTAGTCTAAAATGCATATTTTAAAGTTCATAAGTAATGAGATAATAGTGATTGAAGTTTCTTTCCCGGCGAGTAAGTTTAGCCTCATGTGTGATATACTGATTATTAATAAAATTTATTCAGTTCCTTAAATGTATTGTTAACCTTTTAAGTAGCTTTTAATATCGCTAAAACTTTAAATTTAATTATTCTTTTTTATAGAAGCGAGCAGAGAGTGTGTCAACCCGTCACCTTCTCTGTTTGGCGCGCGCTTTTTGACTTCAGTTTTTACCGATAGATTTCATTTTATAAAAAGTGCGGACATCGTAATCTATCTTTTGAATGACCGTCTTAACAGAATAAAGGCTCCTGTACGTTTGCGTAATATTTCCATTTTCAAGTCTCTGGGCGATTTCCAATCACCATCAAATCAAAAAACGCGTACCACGCAGAGATGGTGATGGGTTTGCATGCGCTCTGCTCGCTTCTAGAAAAAAGACTAATTGAATTTAAAGTTTTAGCGATATTAAGAGTTACTTAAAAGAGTAACAATACATTTAAGGAGCTGAATAAATTGTATTAATAATCAGTATACCACATGAGTAAACTTACTCGCCAGGAGAGGAACTTCAATCATTATTATCTTAATCTTTTCAATAGGGTTTAATCAATATTATCTCATTATTTATGAACTTTTAGCCTACGTTGATGTAAGACTTTGTTGTAGATAAAAATATAATCTTCAAAAAAGTATGTTACAAACATGAGCCAAAAGCTTATAGATAATGAGATAATAGTGATTCAAGTTTGATATACATTTATATTTTACTTCCGATTGGGTCATATTTGGTCCAAAGGTCTTGAGTGTACCCTATTGAGAAAATATCATAGATTCCCACAGAAAACTTATAAAAATCCCATAGAATCTCTGTAGGAATTTGATGCGCTTTTGTCACAGCAAATCCAGATACCCACTAGTAAAAATCTGAGAGGGACAAATAGGAACGTATTGGATTCTATGTGTATCGGTAAAAACAAATAAAATTTCTTAAAGTTCTATTAATAATTGAGGGCCTTGGAATAAAAGGGATCCAAGTGACTTTTCTTATATATAGACCACATGCATAGATCCTGAATTTTTTAAATCCAAATAACTTTATTCTTAATTATCTCAGAACTGTAAAATAGACATTTAGACCCCTTTTATTCCAAGACCCTCAATTACAAATAGAACAGCGTCTACGAATCTTTATTATCTTTATGGGATTTTACTCGTTTTTAACAATATATATAAAATTCAGCAAATCCCTATCATCTGAGATATACATAGAATCCAATAAATTCTTATTCGTCCTTCTCAAACTTTACTACAGGATATCTGGTACTGCTCTAGTAAAAGCACATCAGATTCCCATATATGTAATGGGAACCAATGGGATCTTTTCAATGAGGTACAGTCAAAATGAGGGTCGTATGAGGGTTAATTCGAAATTACCGTTCAAACGTTATCACGACTGCTCTGATCTGCAGAGTGGAGTATAATGCACTCGGCCGTTGCATTGTGCGTGACTTATTTGATCTTGCGAGTATGCGGCGGTACCGTGGCATCGGTAAAAATAACGTTCGTTTTCAACATGCTGTATCTGTTGATCGGTAAGTGAGCATGCCATATATTATACTATATACGATTGCGATCAAGAGTATGTACGACTCTGCATTGCATTTAGCGCGAAATCGAATGACCAGAAATGATCGGCAATGGAAAAACTAAACATGAGACGCACGTAATACGGTTATAACTTTTGGTTTGCTTGCAAACTCGTTTAATGAACTTTGATAAGGCTCGAAGTCGTCGCAATCGAGAGTGGGCGTTTTTATTCACCCACTGCAAATTTCCTGAGTAAGCGTCATTTTCGCGGCTTGTATTGGAGGAGTTATTCTTTGTTTTTTAGGGTATTATACAACCAGTACGGAAGAGTACGATATAAAATGGACGATGCCTCACTGCGTAATGACTCTTAGACTGATAGGGCTCGCTTTTGACTTGTCCGATGGCAAAAGACCCGAAGTATTTCAAAAATATCCAAATTTCAGTTCCAGTCCTTTATAATAAAAACCGTTCAAATTTCTCACGGATCAAATCTGTTGTAGGAAAAATTGTCACAGATTCAAAAGCTAGCAGCTCTGAGAGACATGCCTACGCTTCTAGAAATGGCAGCGTTCGTTTATTTCCCCGGTTCGTTTTTAGTCGGACCGCAGTTTAGCATGAAACGATACTTAAATTATGTTAACGGCTTGCTCATAGATAAGGTACGTTCGGGTGAATATTGGGAAATAGTCGCTCCGCGTAGCGAGATAGGTACATCATGTACGTCTACTCCAATGCTTTCGCTTTTAGGATTCATTAGTCGGCGCCTCGAAATTGCCAAACTGCTTGGGCGTCGGTATTCGGCGGGCCCTCGTTGGCTTTATCTACGTCGCGCTCTTTCAAATTGGAACTATGTACGTTTCCGATCAGTACCTTCTCGCGCCTGAATTCTGGGAGCACAATTTCTTCGAGCGGTGCTTCCTGATCGGTCTCTGGGGCCGAATTAATCTGTATAAATATATCAGCTGCTGGTTGATAACGGAAGGGGTAATTAACGCAGAATCAGACGAATATAATCGATGTTCGCGCCGTCGTAGAAACACAGCATGAACGCATTGGCGTGCTTTTAGGTTTGCATTACATTTGGGCTGACCTATAACGGCAAAGACGAACAGGGTCGAGCGAAATGGGACGGCTGTGAAAACGTAAAGCTTTTGATCTTCGAGAACGCAACGCAATTCAATCACTATATCTTGTCGTTCAACACGAACACAAATCATTGGTGCGCCGAATATATTTACAAGCGACTGAAGTTTCTGGGATCGCGGCTCTACAGTCAAATCGGCACTTTATCCTTCCTCGCCGTTTGGCACGGTTTCCATTCGGGTTACTATCTGTGTTTCTTCATGGAGTTCATCATTATGTACTTCGAGAAGGACGTAAGTGATGGGACGTGCGGCCATTCGAATCGAAGGTTCCTTGTTATGTGAAATATCCGATTTACGCGCTCTTTCAGATCGGACCTGTGCTGGCGAAAAATGAAAAGCTTCAGGCTGTACTGAAGAATCCCGTGGTTGCTGTGCTAGTCTGGGTACTTCTGAAGATCTACACGTTAGTTTTTATGGGCTATTCTCTCATTCCCTTCGTCCTTCTTTCCTTCCCTAAGTATACGCAGGTGTTTGGTAGCGTGTATTACTTCGGTCATGTTCTCTTCCTGTCCTATCCTCTTCTCGCTCCGTATATCAAATCTCTCGTTCGGCAACAAAGGCCGCGAGAACACGAGGAGTAGAGATTTCTGTGTCTTCGCTAGTACAGTTTTACTGTTATTGGACAGAGCGCTGAGAAAGCGTCGCGTAAATTATTCTAGTACATTTTGAATTTTGTTTTTAAATTTGTGGGAATCGATCGTTTTGTCGATCGACGATGATGCGGGTGAAAATTGGTTAAGAAAGTGCTTAAGATTTTCTGTGTGAATGTTAAGAAAATTGGCTCGTGATTGCAAAAAAAAATAAGGAAAGGACTAACCGTGGTTACTCCGGTGAAAATATTTTTCGACTGATGTGTAATTCATTCGATATCGCATTGTTGACTATAATGTTTGACTACCATTTTGATATGATATTTTTTGAATAATTTTTTGCACGCCTTTTTGGGTCTCTGGTGGATGATTTGCGGAGCAATTACATGTCGACCGATATAAAAACATTTTGAATCGATCATTTATTCGAAAGACTTTCGATCTACTTACTTTGAAAAAAAGACTTTACTTTGAAAAAAACAATTCGGCGATAGTAAAAGTCACTTGCTCCGTTGGTTGGGTGGATTAAATGTTGAAGCATGATGACAATATCGTAACATTAACGGTAATGAGGAGGGAAATTGCGATAGCGTAAGATAATAGTTTCGAACGTGCCTGCCAGAGAATTGATCGTTCGGATGATTCGGTATTTCATATCCTCTAGCTTCCGGTAGGAAATGTAGGGGCGAAAATGGGAGGAGGGGTCAATAATTCACGGATAATGCTGTATTTTGTAATTTTGTAATTAGAATAATAGATCGCTATTTATTGTAAAGTAGGTCGTTCTGACGTGTTATTGTATTCCGTAGATTTATCTTAAACTTTCAGCGATAGCGATAACGGTCGATGTTATTCACCTGACTCGCTATTTCTCGAACCGTACGATTGTTTTCCCGCGACTCTCGATCATCGGAGTTTTAGAAATATTAATATCGATCGCACAATTAAATTAACGCGAGATCGCAGATCCCTCCGCAAAATTGATAGGATACTCAACTCTGCATATGTATAGCTCTGTTTTCTTTGACGTCTAGTTAACTCAATTGTGGTTTATGTAGAGAATACGTAACTCGCGATGAGTGCACGTTTGACGGTGCACTCTCTCCCCGACATAATCGAGTCATGCGTAACGGCAGGAGCGTGTGCGTGCCGCAATCTTTTGACTCGCCTACTGTAACGCTCGGCGTTTCTCATCGTAAGGTGCGCGTTTCTTTGTATCTTTCCACAACGCACAACTCTCTTACCCGAAACGCGAAGGAGTTCGCTTCTCAGCGAATCGTAGCTTCGTAGAAACAACGCGCAATTCTCTTACCCGAAACGCGAAGGGGTTCGCTTTTCAGCGAATCGTAGCTTCTTAGAAACGACGCGCAAACTATTTCCCGTTGTCTGTTATCAGCATGGAGGTTTATCGTGTAAAACAGCGGGTATTGAAATAGCAGCGATATGTGTGCAAATTTACAAGTTGGTATTTATCGAATTCGACACTCCAGTCTCAGCGTAGAGACGATGATAATGCTCCGACGAATGTATCGTTTCGTACATTTTCAATTTCACCGTCAACGAAACACGCTGCTGGATAAAATGGAGTGGAAATGGTAGAGGGACGCGAAATTTCAAATGTAAAGAAATATATTTTCCACATTTCTTTTTTACAAAAAGGGGTAGGTACAATGCCGTTGACACTAAGCGCTATCTATATATATCTACATGTTACGTCGTTACAAAAGTACAAAATCTCGGAGTACTTAGACAGATGAAATAATATATATATTTTAAAAGAATCGCGCTACCCGACTGCTCCTTTTCTACTTCAATGTTCCCGTTATCGAATGCGCGGGGACACTGCTATAGAAATGTATAAAAATTATATGTACAAGCGCACGCAAACGTTACGTTGTCCCGGCGAACGACTCTCCTCCCCGGAATAGACGATACGCGCGAGATGAACTTCGCACATTTGTACCCGATAGTATTTTAGGCATCCCTTTTCGCGACGAACCCAAAAAACCAATAAGAACCCTGATTTATTTTTCCCCCGTAACGTCTCGAATCGTCGGATTACGAGATATTATGTAGCGTGTTTTAGTATTCGCGGGGTGCCCGTGTGAATTTAGCTACATAACGATTTGTACGAGTATTCGCGAGTCCGAATTTAAGGAAGATTTAGTAAGGCCCGCCGCTGGCCGGCGGTGCTCCGTAGTTGTCCGAAGGCGCGGGCTGAGCCGGTGGTCCATACTCTGCACTCTGCTGCTGCTCTTTCTGCGCGAGGCAAGGTATCTTTCAGTATCCCTTGTTTTTTTCTTAATCAAAGAATAATTCAAATTCATCCATACCTGAGTCTTGTAGCGAATGAAGTAGACTTCCGGTTTACTGGGCTGCGTCGGCGCTTGTGTCGGTAGCACGACTTCCGGCGCCTCTTCGGGCTTCTTCACGAGGACGTAGATCAGCGTCTTCTCTTCGTCCTGGGGCGGCAGCGGGGGCAACGCGGGCGCGGTCGGCGTCGGCGGGGTAGGCGCCTTTATGAAGACGATCTTGTAGTGTTTCTGTGGCGGCGGGGCCGGGGCCACGTATTTTGGCGCTTTGTATTCGGGCGCTTCCGGCGGTGGCACGTGGACGTACACGTGCTTGTGAACGACCGCTTGCTGCGAGGGTGGGCCGTACTGTTCGGCTGGCGGGCCATAGCTATTGGAGGGGTAGCCGCCTCCGCCGGAAGGTGGGATGTACGAGGAGGGAGGCTCCGGTGCTGGTTTCCCGGAAACCACCGTGCAGACCAGCGCCAAAACCTGTGGGGATGCGCGAAGCGAACGGAACGTTAGAGGTATGGGTAAACTTTGGCGATTCTTTTTTTTTTAGATCGATGCGATTAAATATAGGAGGGAGTTTCGGTGAAAAATGTATTCCTCCTTTTAAAATAGGACTTGGAAGGATTTTGATATAAACTAAGTGTCCTATCCAGGAAAAAATATAGATATGTGTGCGCGTAATCAGCAATCATAGCTGCTGCGTATTTCTCTTATAATAATAATACTAATTCATTTTGATCTAATTTGATCTGAATTAAATCTAACTAAATCAAATTTTATTAGATCTAAAATATTTGTTTCCGGGTGGAAGCTGTTGAAGCTTACAATAGTTAGTTATAATATCGAAATTAATAAAACTACAATTATCTGCGTGCAATTCTGGATTTTGAGTTTCTCGGACAAATTATCTCGCACTGCGATTTGATGCCGTGGAATAAGAAATTGCGATTTTTCCTGATTTCGCATTATTTTGCGCGATTCTTTGTTTCCAGCTCGGTGCGATTAAATATGGGAAGAAGTTTCGGTAAAAATGTTATCCCCCCCTTAAAAATAGGACTAAAGGATTTCGACGTAAACAAAGTGGTCTACCCAGGAAAAAATATTTTAGATCCAGTTTGACCTAATTTGATCTGGTTTAGATCTAACCAGATAAAATTAAATCTAAAATATTAAAAATATTAGATCTTAAATACTAGATTAAATTAAATCTAAAGTATTTTTCCTGAGGTAGAACCTGTTGGAGTTGGCAATAGTTAGTTATAATATCGACATTAATAAAACTACAATTTTCTGAAATAATCTCGCGTTGCGATCTGATATGGAATAAGAAAATTGCTGTAATATTTATCCACCGCTTGGAAGCTGCGCGCGAGCCCCTGGCGAGCGGCAATCTCGCCCGATTCCCTGTATTCTCGCACTCGTCGGGCATACCGCCTGGGGTGATGATACGAAAAGTGGTCATCGAATCGACGTAATTACGCGCCTGACTTCTCGTACGCAGTCCATCAAGGCCGACAACCCGCCGGGCTACGAGAGCGAGGGCTTTCTCTCTTTCTCTCTGATCCCTAATTTCATCGCGCTTCGTTGCGAGACTCAACGCTTTCGTGATTGTACGCAATTAAATACGGCTCGGGTGATGCGAGCTCGATGCTAATTACTTCCGGTAGGGAGCAAGGCTTTTCTCCGCGACGAACTGACGCCGAGCGGAGCGTCGATTCGCGTTTTTAGAGAAACTCGTATGTTCCATCGAGGTATTCCTTGAACTTTTTTTTTCTTTTCGAGCAGTCAGCACCTTCCACGAGTAAGTGGTATGACTTTCGGACGGAATATTATTCTAGAACGTGATGTTATAATTTCGATATTCTATTAGAGATGGATAATTGCCTCCCCTTTTTCGAATTCCCGTATGAAATAAATAAGAAAGCTCTTTGACCCTTTCCTTTGAAAATAGAAAAGGGAAGAGCGTCGCTGTGCCGTTCGATCGACGATTTCGGAAGAGCCACCGTCGAATTTCGCGCGAGCGAAGATCGATACTCGCGGCAAATACCGAGAAAATATTTTATTTGTAGCTGATAAAGGTTTGTTTGAATATGGCGAAAAAAAAAACATTTTTTGGACCAAGTAAATATTTTTTAACTATTACAATATTTATTTGGGACAATTAAATTCTTCGAGGCAGTCGTTTGAACAAAATAAACATTTTAATAATTAATATAATATTTTCTTTTTATAATGGAATATTTATTCCATCGTATTTTAAATTACATTTATCAACTATTAATAAACTGTTTTCTCGGTGAAGGCACCCTGCATTTCAAATTCACTTCTCGTCCAGCACCGCACCCGATACCTCCGCGCAAGCCTCGTCGCGGAGTGCGGAAACGTCGTTTTCGTAAAAAGAACACCGAGAAAACTATTTATTTGTAGTTAATAAATATTTGTTTGAATATGGCGAAATAAACATTTTGTTGGACCAAATAAATATTCGTTGCCTATTACGACATTTTTTTGACACAATTAGATCCCTCTATTTGAATGAAATAAACATTTTCATAATATCCATATATTTCCTCGTCTTAAAGAAATATTTATTTCGCCTCATTTGAAATTATATTTACACTGAGAAACAAATTTGATCGATCAAAATAAACGTCTTTTTGGATAGTCCTAAGCATATTCATTCGATCAGAACGAATATCGATTGGACGTATATAAATATTATTGATTTAATTAAATATTATTTGGATCAAATCGATATTCATTCGAATCAAATTAGAATACACTCAGGGCTATCAAAAAAAAGAGTTTACTTCGATGAAACAATTTTTTTCTCAGTTTATTAACTATTAATAAACTGTTTTCTCAGTGAAGCGTCCTCAATCGTCGCCGCAGAAGTCACGAGCGCACGTCGTTTCACTTCGCCCCGTTCGCGGGTTCCGCCCTCGCAAAACCGGAACGAGAATCTTTAAATATGGACTGGTGGACCATCCTTCCGATTCACTTTCGCGCGATACGAGGAAACACGAGATTCGAGACGAACGACCGAATTCGAACGCGTAAACACTGCCGAAATCCGCCCGCTGGTATTCCATGGCGAAATCGAGGAGCCTTTCCTCCCCCGTTACTTACAATGAAGGCCCTCATGCTCGCGTCCAATAAAGAGGCTTCGAATCGGTAAGAGCGGGCTTCGATCACTCACTCACTCACTAACTTTATCGCGTATGCCCGGCCACCGGTGGCTCCGGAACTTTTATACCGCGGTCCGGTAAGAAATGGAAGGAAGGCGGGCGCTCTCGCGATGGGTCAGGGGGTTCGACGGTTCCCGCCAGTCTCGGCGCCGTCGTCCGTCGTCCGGCGGGATGATGGTGGTGGTCCCCGGCGCGCGCTCGCGACTACGGTCTCTCTACTCGCGACGGATCCGCGCAGAACTTCGGAAATCTCACTCCCCGTGGCGTAACGCGCGCTCGTTATGTGCCAATCCGCCGCGATCGATCGGCAGACGAGTTCGGAATTTTACGAGGCTTTGTTGCCGGTTCGGTTCGGTGGGTGCCGTTCGAATCGATGCGATGAAACGGTCGTCTCTGTCGACTCGCGAAATTTTGATTTGCACTGAGAAAAATGATGTTTCTTAGAAAGCATGGGGGAAAAACTGTAGATAAGAAATGTAGCGATGAGACAATTATTATGAATTCGGTTAAATACTGTACTGTACAGGACTTTTGCTTATGTCTGATGGAAGTACATTTTATACGTACACGGAGGAGAAAATGTTTATAAATAATTACCGCGAAAATCACGTAGCCATGCGACATGATGTCAACAACCAAATTAGTACTGTAGACCACGGTAAAATTCACTTATTCGTCGCTTTATTTCGGTCATTTCTTTTCCCGAAAAAAACAGTCAATTTTACCCTGAAGCATTGTGTACAAATTTATTCGTCGACATCATGTTCCATGGTTATGTGAATTTCACGGTAATTTTTAATGAAAACTTTTCTCCGTACATAGTATTTAATCGAATTCATAACTGCACTATCGCTAGATTTCTTATCTGGAGTTTTTCCCCATACTTTCTCGGATTGATTACTATATTTTGCAACATAATTTTTCTGAGTGTGGTTTTGCAGGGCTCTCATTCGGTCATTTTTTTAATGATTGGTCATTTTTTCAATCAAGTCAATAGAAAATCATTTTCATTTTTAGAAGTCATTAAAGGTCACTTTTAAAGATTTGTTATCTACCATACCTCACCATTTTGATTACAAATTTCGATCAATTTTCTTTCAATATTATTTTATCAAAACTCTACCAAACGTATTACAAACACCATTAAACCGCTTTTTCTTATTCCCTTATAATGCACAAATGGGGAAAGATTGGTCATTTTTTTTTTTCAAATAAGGAGTCATTAAAACCAACTATTTTTTAACGTACGCGACTGGATGGGAGCCCTAGGTTTGCGATTAGGCAGGGATAAAAAAATAGACGATTCCTCGCCATCGACAGGTAACTCGAAAGACACCTTCTAACGCGGATCGCGTCAACCTTGTCCTTGACTCCATCCGTCATTAATCCGTAAACGCCCGGTTGTCTCCTCATTCGTCGAATTTACGAGAGATCGCGCGAGATTCACGAGGAACGGCTCTCGGACGTTATTTATCTCCTACGAAAAAGGACATTCCCGTCGTTTGGTAACGATCGTTGCGAAAGACGCGCGTGATTTCCGAAACCCACGTTCCTCGACGAAGGTGATCGCGTAGCAACGGCGTCTCGAACGCGAGACGAGGCGCCGCGCATCAGACGCGCGCCTCTGACCCTTATTTTCAGTTTCTCGGCAGAAGCGACGTCGCCCGTTTCCGGTTAAATAATAACAGCTCGCGGACGCGCGCGACTAACGCGGCTCGACGGCGCTAAATCAATCTAGGAGTGAAATTCTCCCGATGCACCCGGCATATTAAATCTGTTTGCAGCGGAATTCCGGCGATGCAGCGCGCGACGACGCGGTTATAACGACAGCTCGGCTCTCATTGGCGAGTCGCGTCACGGGATTCGATTGTAAGACCATTAAGCCATCCGGAGCCGGGCACGGGTCGCGCCGAGGAAAGCGCCGGGAGAAACGGAGCGGGTATGCGAAATGAAGACGAGCGACGAAAGCGAGAAAGGTGAGTTCGAAAAATGTCTATACGTTCACGCGTTATTAAATTGTACGTAACCGCGGCGCCGCAACTCGTCGCGGAAGTGACGGTGGATCAACCGCGCGGCGCGCCGGTGCGGGCTCCCGGACCGCGTGGCTGGATAACGCGACGCGAGCGGAGAGAAACGCGCGCCGTTCTAAATTCGGAGATGAGCGATACCGCGTAAAAGTAATTTAGGGGACAACCGACCTTGTGGAATCGTGCAGTTCGGTGTTTATTTTTTTTTTTAAAGAACGTATCGTCGATTTCACGAGCGCGAGTCGCGCGGAATCGTCGCTCGGCTCGCATTGCAGACGCGTCTTCGCGACTGTCGTTACTACCGGAACTCTCGATTCATAATTAATGAGAAACGTCAACCGGGTGGCGCGTTAATCGAGAGTGTTGTTCGATGGGAGCGCGAAACAATGAGGAACCGACTCTTGAATCATTCGACAATGGGCTGTGCATGCGTTCCGAATTCCCAGAAATCGGGTCAGCGTTCTCTTTCTTTCGATTGCAAGTGCAATCGACGATTGTATGTAGGGGGGTGAAGATTATTATTTCTTTTACAAATCATCGCGATTTTCTCGTGTTGTCGAGAAGGGGTGGAATTTCGATCCGGAAACATCGGAATGTAAAGAAGCCTTTATTTTTAATATATTTGAACCCAGGAAAAAGCTCTAGTTGAATACGAAGCTAATATAAATATTTATTTGAGATGCATATAGGAATTTATTCACGTCGAGCACAAAAGTCTATTTGAATTAAGTAGATGTTCTACTCAATAGGTTCGTACTCGATTAAAAAGTCTAGCAAAACATTTATTTAATTCAAATAGATCTTTATTCAGTGTGAATAAATTCCTATTTATCTCAAATAAATTTGTTTATTAGGTTCGTATTCAACTGAACCTTTTCTCTCAGTGTGTCGTCATAAATTTCATATAAAATGCCGAATGACCCGGACAGCCGTAAAAATTCATGCAACAGGTTTTACTCAGGATTCTTACTACCTAGTGACATTTCCTGTACACACATCCTTAATTTATTGATGATTTTCTCCCACTAGTCGTTCCTTTTCACCCCACTCAATAATGCGAATTATACTCAAATATGTCCGGCTACCGGGACGTGTCCTGTTATTGGAACATAATTTATGTAAACGGACAAAATTGGTTGTAACATCAACAAAGTTTGTGGTGAAATGTGGGACAAGGCCAATGTATTGTTACGATAACTACAATTTTATTAACAATTACAGCAAACCCTTTCAACCTCTACAAGTTTTACTATAATTTTTACCAAAATTGTAGTTATCGTAACAATAAATTAGCCTTGTCCCGAAGTTTACCACAAATTTTGTTTCCGTGTAGCGAAGCTAGCGCGTATTGATTTCTGAATTGGCGACGTTTCGGCGCTTCAAAGGGTAAACACGGTCATATAGTAGTAGCGCGATTCATTTTGCTGCGCGCGGTCGGTTCTACCCGCGTTGTTTACAGCCTTCGTTCTCCTACGTAATATTGTAATCTAATTTCAACCACCCTGCCGCGAGCACTACATTCGGGAAGCGGTCTTCCGGTAAAACGCGCATTGCCGATTATTCAAGGCTATCATTTATTTTAATTACTTTAGTTCTTGTATTTTTGGTTATATAATTTACAGGATCTAGAGACACCCTGAGTGCAGCGGAGATACGATCGCGCGCAATGCGATCTTGTAGAGTCAGTGATCGAGCGAGTTTTTCTTTACCATGGTTACTTCGGTCGAACGGCATGTAGACTTCGAGATGGACATTATTTATTTACAACTGCAACTCAGAAAACACGTATTTGCCGTACGACCCTGTTTTACTTAAAAATCGCGATCGTAGAGCCAGTGCTTTTTATCGAGGATCAATATGCGTAAACAGAAAAAAAAATTAGTTGGATCTACCGAAAATTACTTGCAGGGTCGCAAGTAATTATTTACTTATATCGATGAATTTTGTAATACATCAATTTGATATCACTTCCTTACAATCATATGGAATAGTATGTGATTGTAAGGAAAAAATATCTAATTAATGTGTGGAAAAAGATCGAATCGATGTAAATAAATAATTTACTTACGGCCCCGCAAGTAATTTTTATTAGATCTAATTGATTCTCTTTCTCTGCGTATAACATTTCGAATATTACTCGCGATGGTAGAATCGGTGTTTCTTCGTCGCAAGATCACATTCGTCGACCGCGATTCCGGACGGCTTTTCACTTCGAAGATAAACCCAATTCGCGCGTGCTGGAAAGTGCCCACGAGTGTTCGTATTACGCGTGCATTCCGGCCCTCTCCTGCTGCTCGACGCGTTTTTAGAGGCAGTGTTTTGCGATTAAAAGCAGCAGGATGAAGTGGAATCGATATCTTTGCGCGAATTCGATATAGAATCGCCTTGTGACAATTAAGAAGCCCGAAGATGACGTCGGATGGTTCTCGTGCGATCTTAATCAGAGATCGGGAAATCGCAGTTGGCGAGAGGGATGTCCGCAGCTTCCAAGAAGATGGGAGCACGCAGCCACCGCCTCGACGAGGGAACGAACGCAGAAAGGTTCGCATGTCTTCCGATCCCTCCGATCTCCGATTGTGTTGCAGGACGATTGGGTCCGAGCCGACATCAGAGATCGGTTGTAATTTACATTTGTCAATGTTTGCACGCTTCACGAGTCGAGCTTCGTTGTTTCGACTTGCGAGTAGCCATAGATGTCTTTATTATTTTAAGGCCCAGTTGTGTACAACTCAGTTTAACTATAATCCTTGGTTAGTTGCTATGATACTAGCATTGTTATTGACTACTCCGTAGCAACGAACCAGAGATTATAGTTAAACCTGAGTTGTACAACTGGGCCTAAGTTTAGCATTCTTCTTGTAATTTCATCAATTTTCACGACTTCGTTAAAGGATGTTTTTCAATTACGAAGATTTCTAAAATGCAACAATACCAAAAAATACTCCTTAAAGCAGTTTTCAAGTTGGATAATATCATCCAATTTTAGCATCTCATTTATTACAATGATTTTTATTTTTTCACGTACACAAAAAGACACATAACAGTAAGTTTTACTGTATTTAAAATAGAACAGGTATACATGAGAGTTTTCAGATGTCTTTACAGTGCACTACAATAATTTTTCTTTTAAAAACAGTAAATTGTGATAGTTTACACTATAATTTACTAGTTTCTAAAAAAAATGGTCTTCAGCACAATAAAAAAATCCGAAAACCTTTATATCAGACCAGGTTAAACTTACTCGCTGGGAAAGAAACTTCAGTCCCTATTATCTCGTTATCTATGATCTTTTGGCATATATTTATATAACACTTTTTTAAAGTTCACAATTTTATCTATAACAAAATCTTATATCGATGTTGACCAAAAGTTCATTAATAATGAGATAATAGTGATCGAAATTTCTTTCCTGGTGAGTAAGTTTACACTGAGAAAAATAATTAGGTTAAAATAACAAAGAACTTCTGTTTAAATGCGTTTAGTTACTCTAACTAAAATACTGGTCAGTTGAACGAAATATCAAGTTATTTTAACCAAATGTGTTTAGTTATTACGACCAAACGCTTAGTTGATCTAACCAAAAAGTGGTCAGTTTAATCAAATATATAGATGCGGGATCCATATTTCACCAAACGATTTGGTCATCGTCTCCAGGATTTTGGTTAGATTGACCAAGTGTTTTTTGTTCAGTGTGTAGCCTCATGATATATACCTCTTTTTTTTACGTGCGCGTTATAAGTTCGATGATCCCATTGAATCTATGCACATGCGCGCGTATGACGTTGAGGCGAGACTACAGTTATTCCAGACCGTAAAACCTGGAAAAGCCACGAGGAACTTTACTTTCAAATTTTATTAGAACCCGCTAATCGAAAGCTTCGACGTGTGCCGTGGAAATTCGTGCCCCTGACACGGAAGATGTGAGCGCGCCACTCGTGCCTCGTTAACAAATTTCCCTTCGAATGTGTTCGCAAGCACGTGATAATCGGCCAGTGAGAGTGTTCCAAATAGTAAAAGTAGCGACGTGCGTATTATTATTGCCGTTACGCGTCGCAGTGGCGTGTCTCTCGGAAGCGGAGCCCCGGAGGATCGTTATAAGTAAAATTCAAAATGAATCGACGTTACCATCGAACCCGATCGGATCCAAAAGCGTAACTGGGTCACTTCGGGAGCAAACATTCGCGCCAACGAGCGATATATCTCGCGATCGAACGCTCGGACAAGAAAACGCTTCCAGTGAAAGTTACGCGGTTTCGGTAGCTCCGCAACTTTTGCTCAAAACATTTTTCTCTGCCACCTGCCGATCGCGAGATACGGGAGGGTGATCCTCGACGTGACACGACGGAAGCATATCGATACCTTACTTTGAAAACCTCGTAAGTGCAATTTTTGACAAAAATACCATTTATAGCTTACTGTGTGTTCAGATTTTAAACCTCAACGCAGTAAGCTATAAATGGCATTTTTGTCAAAAATTGCACTTGCGAGGTTTTCAAAGTAAGGTATCGATATTTCGAACTCGTCCCCTTTATAGGCGTGTTTACCAATTCCCGTCTCTGCAACGACGATGATCAATTCGCGCCGGTGCGTCTAGTTCATTCGCAACGACGCGCGTACGGGTGACGCGAGGAATATATTTTCCTAGAGAATTCCGGCGCCTCGCAATCCGCCGCGTGGAATTGCGCCATCGCGAGATGGGTCCATCTTTCGCGACCGGCGCGTAACCTGATTACCAATGTAGATTGGTATGGCGGCACTGCCCGCGCATTCTTCGCCCCGGCGGGAATCGCTGCAGCGACGTCTTCTCGTAAACGCGAGAGAACGTCCTTTCGATAACGTCCTTTCTCCTTTCGCGTTATGCAAATGCGTCCAGCGATTCGTACGCATATCGCCGAGACGTATCTCGTGGGACGGTGCTTTCGGGAGACGTCGAACAGGTCGTCCTCGTCGTCGACGGCCGCCAAACGCGTCCACGTCCTTTGTCGAACGAGCGCGCTTACCCGTAGCGGGCCAAACGCGTTTGCGTGGCAGAATTGTGGAATGAGGGACGCTCGAATTTCTTCGCCTCGCGCGTCTTGCGTAATCGTCGTCAAACCGATCGTTTCAATTCCACTCGATGAGAGATCCTAGATGAGGCAAGGTGTAAGAGGACTCTGCAAGGTGTTTGCAAGACGTCTTATGCGTCGCTTTCTCAGTACTTTTGGTATAAAAAGACGTCTTGAAGAAGGCTGCACTGAGAAAAATAATTAGGTTAAAATGACAAAACGTATTTAGACTAATTAATGAGACGAATCATTATATGTAATGGGAATCGATAATTATTAATTAAGCAATGACTATTTAAAGGGACTAATTATTGTTCAATAGCAATCAATAATTATTAGTAATGCGTTTAGTTATTCTAACCAATGTATTAGTCAGTTGAACCAAATATCAAGTTATTCTAAACAAATATTCAGTTACTCCAACTAAACGTTTAGTTATTCTAACTAAAAAATAATTCCATAATATTTCACCAAACGTTTTGTTCATCGTCTCCAGGATTTTGGTTTGATCGACCAAGTTATTTTTCTCAGTGTGCTAAAAGTACTCAGAAAACGACGCGTAGGACGTCTTGCAGACACCTTCCCAGGTGGAAAAGTTCTATACCTATACATATTTTGTATATAATCCATATCTGGTTTTGGTCATATATGCTTATACAATGATTTTTCTATATTAATCATATCGTCGTTGCCAGGACAATATCTTCTATGTGACACCCTAAAGGTCGGGACATACATTACCGGATCGTGCCAGGGCCGGAGCACGGCCGAGTATCGTCCGTCGTCCGGCGGACGATCTGTCCAATAGAATCAAATGCTTTTGTTCTCACTTTACCGGGCCGTGACCGGGCGTCGCCAACGGACCGTCACCGGGCCGGGCCAGTTAGTTCAGTTTTACTTTTTCACGGTGACGGTCCGGCCGCGCTTCTCGTGTTTCCGTCATTTGCGTGTTTTAGCGCCTAGCAACGTAGCAGTTTCCAAGACAACTGATGACTGACGGACATGTGTGGTTCCTAGATACACGCGCCGTGCAAGGGTTCTGACCATTTCTTCCTCTTCAGCCGTGTTCGACCCTGGCACGGCCCGGTAATGTATGTCTCACCTTTTAACGTGCCGTGCCAGGGCCGAATGACGGCCGTGTCTCGGCCCTGGCACGGCCCGATAATGTATGTCCCGACCTTAAGTGATTTCTTTATTATTTGTGCAAGTTGATCATTAGATGGCGCTCTATAGGCATAGAAAACTACTAAGACTGGTTGAATTAATACTTCTCCCTCCTATTTCAACATCGTGTTAAAACTTGCAGTACTCTATAGTCGCTAAGAACTATTTTTAACAGTTTTTACTCTCTCCTCTAAAATTTGTCACATAGGAGATATTGTCCTGGCAACGACGATATACGGACTATGTATGGATTATACAAAGAGATTGAAATATATTCCTTATACGGTTAATATAGAAATCATATATAATTCATATATGACCTAATTCACATATGAACCACATATACGAATTATACAGGGTTACTACAAAAGAATCATCAGGTTTTAAAAATACATATTTCAAAAAGTATTACAGATATAATAGTAAATGACTTGTCAATAAAATGGGAAAATATTCAAGTTTTTGAGCATATCATTACAAATGCTCAATGTGGGCTCCTCGCGTCACATGAAATACGTCCAAACGAAAGTGCAGTTCGGTCCATACATGCTGCAATGTATGTTAATTGATACTTTTCACAGCAGTCGTAATGCGTTTTCGGAGTTCATCCAGTGTTGTTGGCAATGGTTTTACATAAACCTTATCTTTACACGAATAATATCGAATCTTGTTCGGCACATTGGCCAATCCATCGTTTGGACGTATGCATCGAACATTTGTAATGATATATGCTCAAAAACTTGAATATTTTCCCTTTCTATTGACACATGTCATTTACTATTATATCTGTAATACTTTCTGAAATATGTATTTAAAAAACCCGATGATTCTTTTGTAGTAACCCTGTATAGAACATTTTCGCCTGGGTTAGAGAGTTCTCTTACGTGTTATCTCGGATGCCATCTCCGACTGTAAAGATACCTAAACAACGAAAAATCGTCGAGAGCGCGCACACCTCGTCGTGTCACGCGCCTCTGAACCCGAAATCGTGGTATACGCGCGTGCCCCGACGAAATTCGTTCGCGCAAACTTCACTTCCGCCTCGCCTTCTCCTCTCTCTCGCGCGGTGTAAAAAATTCTCACCGTGTGTGCCGACTTTCATCGCGGAGATGATAATCCGACCGACGGTTATCTTAATACGAGTTAATGCGCAGGAGCGCGAACGTAACTCGGCCTCGCGAAAATAACCGGCGCTCGCGCGTATGCGTATGTGTACCGAATAACACGGCCCGAATACTTTCCCTGTTATTCCAATTAAGCGCGAGTGCGCGCGCGTACGTGTGTCCTTTTATTCCCCCCTTTTTTTAGCTCTCCTTCCCACGGATCGTTTGGTTATTCCTCTACCCTCCGTATTTCCCATTTGATTTTATTGCATTAGTCTTTTACGGCGTGGTGCACCACCGCGAGAATGGCGTAACTCGGAAGATTAATTAGAGCGCGCCTAAATCGAACAATTTCTACGATCTAATTAATTGGATGTACATCTGACGTCCTGTTTCCTCTTTTTATTCGAACGGGGAAAGATTGATACCGGTACATTTTTACTGTATTTACAATAAAAGAGGTACGCATAAGGATTTTCGAACGCTTCCGCACTGAAAAATAACTTGGTTAAAATGACAAAACGAGTCTGGTTAAACGAGTTTAGTTACTTTAACCAAAATACTAATAAGTTGAACGAAGTACTTCGTTATTCTAACTACATGTCTAGTTATTCTAACTGCTTGTCTACACGGAAACAAATAAATCGTAGCATTTTTTTACAAGGTTTGTGTTAAATTTCGGAGCAAGACCAATTTATTGTTGAAATACCTACGATTTTAGCAAAAATTACAGCAACGTTTGCAACTTCTATACAAGTTTTACTATAACTTTTACCAAAATTGTAGTTACCGTAACAATAAATTGGCCTTACCCCGAAATTTACCACAAACTTTGTAAATGCTAAAATTAATTTTCTTCCGTGTAGTTGTTCTAACCAAAGAATAGTCGGTTTAACCAAACAAATAGAGAGGATCCATATTTTACCAAACGGTTTGTTAATGGTCTTGAAGATATTTGTGAAATTGGCCAGGTGTTCTTTCTCCGTCTACTGCACCGAAGAACAATTTTTCCATAAAAACCAGTAAATCGTAATGTAAGTTATCACGATTTAATCTTTTCAAAAGAAAAATTACCCCAGCGCACTCTAAAAACATTCGAAAACCCTCACGTGCACTTCTATCATTTTAAATACAATACAATAATTTACCGGTATCAGTCTTTCCGTGAATATTCACCGCACTCGGGTGGTCGCTGCTTTTTCTTTCCCTCGGATTTTATTTCCCGATTGGCATTCCCTCGACGGTTCTTACGTTACGCGAACGTGCTCCGATAGACCGATTCGCGATTTGATAGATCGGACGGACCCCGACGCTCGACCCGAGCATTTCCCTTTCATTCAAAGAAGAGCCCGTGCGGAATTTCTTCTCTCTCTTCACTCCTATCGATCGGTATTCCCCGTACGCACGACGAAAGGGGCACCTCTACGCACGAGGTTTTGCAATAGACGCGGGCACTCGT
Organism: Xiphydria camelus; assembly: GCA_963678675.1. NCBI lineage: Eukaryota > Metazoa > Arthropoda > Insecta > Hymenoptera > Xiphydriidae > Xiphydria > Xiphydria camelus. The sequence goes on along the minus strand of OY783195.1, from coordinate 26,104,039 downwards.
AATTAGTTCGACTTTCACTCGATTCGCCGTCCAGACGGTCCGATCGACGCGGGGAAATGATGCAAAGTCGCCCGCCTCAACCGTCTCGGACTCCTTTGCTCGAGCGAATTCGAAACCCAAGGTGAATCGAGAGGATTTGGCAATACTTACGTTCGATTCGCGCGCGATTCCTCTCTCGATCTAAGGTCCCGCGGAATAATCAAGTCAACGGTCTCGAGCGTAGCCCGTGTGTTTTGTCGAGGAAGACTCGCAAATTTCCATCGTTTCTTTTTATTGGTAGATACCTGTGTATTTACACGGCGGCGAAGGGGAGGGAAAAAGGGAGGATGAACTCTCTTGGGGAAAGGGACGTCGATAAATTATAAATAAATTATTAATTACTATTCTACGAGGAATCGGTCTTCTTCATCGGGGGCGCTTCATCTAGGAAATTTCTGAAACAAAAATCAGACCTTTTTGTATTAGTATCGAAATTTTATTGAATTCCTTTGAGATTCGCGTTTTGTACACGGGAAGACTGATACACGAAGAACATTGAACGGTAACGATTACCAGTCAGAATAGTAAACAGGTGACAGCTTCGACAATATCGTGTTGAATATTTTGCAGCAGACACTCAGAGAAAAGTGTGTAGTAAAGTCAACCATGATCGCAAGGTTGACTTTTCCTGGTTGCTAGCGCCATGTTTATGGTCCGACAGATCATGAATGCAGTCGAAATAACTTTTGTTGCGTGTTATAGTAACAACGATATTGTGGTTTATGATATCCATGCACCATGGTTGAATTAACCACAAAAGTAGATCAATAATATTACCGCATGGTAGTATCGATTATATAAAAAGGGGTTGGGGGCATCAATTGGCCATGCTGCAAGTTGACCTGGTTGCAGGAATCCTGATCTTTTATTACTATAACCAGAATCGCACAGGTCAAAATGAATATGAAATTGGATTGGCGCCAAAATTGACCACGATTTCTGGTTAAATTATGGTTCTTTGAACCAGACTTTTCTCTGAGTGTAGCAATGATTACCATTTGAGAATAGTGATGATTCTATTCTGCAGATTATTCAACGCGATATTGTCGAAGCTGTCACCTATTTACTATTCCGGCTGGTAATTGTTATTATTCAATTTTCTCCTTCTACCAATAAATTTTGCTATATTTGCAATAAAAGAAGAACACATGAAGGTTTTTCGATGTTTTTACAGTGCGGCGCGGTAATTTTTCTTTTGAAAACATATTAAATCGTGATAATTTAGATTACTATTTCCTAATTTCTAAGGAAAAATTGTTCTTCAGATCAGCAAAAACAATCAATCGAAAATCCTTTTATGCACCTCTTTCATCGTAAATGCAGTCAAATTTACCGGTATTAATCTTTCCAGTCTTTCCACGTGCACTGAGAAAAATAATTAGGTTAAAATGACAAAATGCATCTAATTAAACGCGTTTAGTTATTCTAACGAAAATACTGGTCAGTTGAATTAAATATCAAGTTAGTCTAACAAAATGTTCAGTTATTCCAACCAAACGTCTAGTTATTTTAACCAAATATTGGTTAATTTAATAAAACAGATGGAGGGTCTATATTTCACCAAACGGTTTGGTCATCTTCAGAATTTTGGTTTAATTGACCAAGTTCTTGTTCTCGGTGCATATTTACGAAAAATGTACGATACATTGAATAAATATTTAGCATTTTATTTACATTAGTTTTAAATCATTTAATGATACAAATATATTCGCTCAATGATGACTCATAAAAAGCACGAAAAAACAAATAAAGCGTAGCATCTACAAAATTTGTGGCAAATTTCGAAATGAGGCCAAATTATTGTTACGATGACTTCAGTAAAAATTATAGCAACGCTTGCAATGTGCTACAAGTTTTACCATAATTTTTACTAAAATTGTAGTTATCGTCACAATAAATTGGCCTTGTCCCGAAATTTACCACAAACTTTGTAGATGCTACGAATTATTTTTTTTTCCCTGCGCACAACTTGTATGCATCTGATGAGCTAATACTACCTAAAGTTGCTGTACAATTTACACCATCTCCAGAATTTTGGTTAGATTGACCAAGTTATTTTTCTCAGTGCGGAAATGCGATTTATTTTCGCGCAAAATAAAATCGTGTAACTCGCTATGTACCTTCCGAAGCCAAGTTGTACTGAACTTTCGCGTATCCGTTGCTCACCCGGGCGCCCTCGAAGTGACGACCTTCCCTCACGTCCGGTATCAGATCGGTCTCGCTCCTAAAGACCAAACTTTTCTCCCTGTCTTCCGTCGGTGCCTGTCTCTCGAATATCTCCTCGGCGTGCTTCTCGCTCAAGTTCCTCTTGCGAGTTTTCGAACCGTCCTCAGTCCCTTCGCCTTCAGCCTTCTTCCCTTCGCCCCCCTCCTTCGGAACCACTCCTTCGTCCAGTCGATCCGTGAAGCCGGAACCGTCACCGATCTTCACGCTGTCCCTCTCGACTATGACTTGAGACACGTCCGAGGGCGAGGCGACGAACCGTTCCGAGATGTGATAAGACAGGGCCGGCGTGCCGTACGAAGTCAGCGACGAGAAGTCTTGGTGTCCCGTCGCGTCCTGGTTGCCCTGCGCCGTTTCGTGTTCGATCACGTTCTTCCGGAAGTCCACGGCTTCGTGGACCGGGAGATTCTCATAGCGCTCGTTCGGCCGAGGAGGATTCTCAGGGCTCTTGTAGACCGAAGCCGGCACCTGGTACACCGGATTCGCCGTCTTCGGGGCAGCATCCTCCCTGGGCACCTGCAGCTGGCCGCTGAAATCGTCGGCGATCGCCTGACCGTTCACCTGAAAGGTGGTCTCCGTCTTCACCGACGACTGACGACTCTGGTTCTTCGACTGACTGCTGAACTTGTTGAAGCTGAAGCTGGTCTGCGCGCCGACGGTCGCGGGTTGTCGGGCGTCGGGCACGTTGTAATTCAAGGCCACGGTTTGGCTGGCGTGATTGCTCTTCTCCTCGTGACGATTCGACTGCCGCTCGCTGTGCGCGCTGAACGCGAAGCCGGGCCTGCCTCCCGCGATAACAGGCGGTTGAGCGTTGAAAGCTTGACCCGCCGTTTGGCTGCCGCGATCGGCCTTTATCTGCTGCTCCTTCTGACCCAACTGCTGATCGCCCTTCGTGCTGATATGGATCTCGTAGGCGCCCGACGGCCGTGCACCGTAGAAGGCATGACCGACGTTGTTGTTGCCCACCGTGTCTTCGCCACCCTCAACCGCAGAAACCGCCTCTTGTCGAACCGGTACCCGCGCCGGCTGGAGAACTTCCGGCGCCGAGCTTTGGAAAGCCTGAGCGGACGACTGTTGCGCGGAATTCTGAACGTCCTTCTGCCGATGCACACCAGCCGTGGCGTCCACCTTGAAGCGCTTGGGTGCCCCGTTTAATGGGGGCGCCAGCGTCTGACCGGCGGTCGTGATCGGACGATCGGCCACCGCTTGGATCTGGTGGTCCCCTCCTCGATGTCTCTCTTGGATTATTCCTTGGGGACGACGGTAGGAGGTGTGATAGACCGCGGGAGGCACGGACGGATTTTCCTGCGGGGCGAAGACAACCGCCGGTGCCTCCTCGATGGCGATGTTCGATACGTGTGACCCTAAATTGGGCAGTGACACGGCGCCTGCCGAGGGGGGAACTTTGATCGCCACGTAGGAACCCTTCGTCTCGGGTAGGTAGTACGTGGTCGGGAAAGCCATCGGTGGCGGTAGCTCGGGTTCCGTTTCGGGTTTCTTTCGATTGAAGAGGGAGGACAGGAAGGATCCCGAAGCGGTCGACGAGGCGCCGGCTTCCGCCGCCTCGGTCTGCTGCCTCTGGCCGAAGAGGGTGGAGAAGAAGCCGCCGCTTCCGGCCGCGGGCTGCTCCGTCGTCGGAGCGTCTTCGTTTACCGGCGCCTCGGTGGTGCTGCCGCCGCGAAATCTCGACAGGAGGTTCTGGAAGAACCCGCCGCCCCCGGCGGGGGATTCCGTGGTGCCCTGCGGCTCCGGCAGGAAGGGGGCCAGGCCGCCCAGGTTGTCGAGGAAGCTGAGATCGGCGCTTCCGGCGGCCGGCGGCTGCCGGACGGGAGCCGCCGCGCCTCCCTGGAGGCCGCTCTGCGGCGCGCCGTAATTCGCGTACGGCACGTCCGGTTGCTGGATCTCGGGAACCCCGTAGCTCGGCTGCGGCGCTCCGTAACTCGGTTGCGGTGGCGCGAAGAACGTTCGCGGACCTTTCGGCTGACGAAGCTCGGGAACTCCGTAGCTCGTTTGCGGCGCTTCCCGCTGACGAGCGTCCGGAGGAGCTCCGTAGATCGTTTGCGGGACGCCGTAACTCGTTTGCGGCGCTTCCGGCTCGGCGATTTCCGGCGGTCCGTAGACCGCGTGCGGTACCGACGGTTCCTGCGGTGCGGGTAGTCCGTAGGTGGCGAAAGGCTCCTGCGGCGGCGCGTAGTCCGGCTCAGCGGCGTACACGACGTACTGCTGTTCGTTCTCGTGGTTCGAACCATCCGAGCTCTGGTATTCGCCGGTCTGATAGGACGTCTCCTCGGGATACCTCGTCTCCACCGGAGGAGGATACGGTCCCGCGGGTTCCCCCTGCGCGTAGGGGCCGCCCTGCTCGACCGCGCCACCCCGAACTCCCTTCGCGTTCGTGATGAAATCGTTGTAGCCGTCCTGATAAGCGGTGTACGCCCCGCCGCCGGAATTGAGGGCGGAGGACGAGTCGAATCCGGACGTCTCCGCTTCCGGCTGATACACGACTTGCTGCTGCTGCTGCAGCTTGATCGGTCGCAAATCTAAGCCCTGGTACTTGTGAATCTTCCATACGGGATACTTCGTCAGGTCTAACTCCTTCGGCAACGCGGTCTCCCCGTTCAGGAAGAAATTGGGCAACGCCTGCTCCGGCGGCGCCTCGCTCGTGCTCTCGGAATTCGAGCCGGTGAACGGCCAGATGCTCCTGGCACCGCGCTGTCGCTGCTCCGCCGAGGTTTCGGACAGCGGCACTTCCGGTTCCTCCGAGCCGGTGGCGCCGGCGAGCGCCAGCCAGCCGAGCAGAGAAAGCCAGGCGATCTGTAGCACGCGAGTCGAAAGAGAGGTGTGATTATACATTCGCGGTTGGCGAACGGAAGGATGCCGGAAGCGCGCGCGCGAGGACTGCAGCTTCTCTATTCGCGAGGTACGAAAACACGTCGCGCGGTCGAGACTTCGGGTCGTCGCGTATACGCCGGGGTTTGTGGTACGGAGTGTCGGGCCGCGCGAGGCGTGATCCACGATAGCGTGGAAGAAGCTCTTGCCGCGGCTGTTATTAAACAAATTATTGCAATTACGCGTCGCGTAATTGCGCTGCGGCTCGAACGAACTATATCTGTGTGGATGCACGCGAATCCAAATGGCAGTCCTCTTCCAGCTAATTACCGGGGCGTTTAATATGCGCGGAGAGAAACGAGCGCCTCGGCGCGAATGAAATGATGCCGATCTTTTTTTTCTCTCTCTCTCTCGTTCAACTTCACCGACTTCGACCGGCGAGAAGAGCGCGCGCGCGATGCGGTGCGAATAAATTTCGCGCGGCGGGATCGCGCGATTTCCGTGAAATATTTTGACGAATTGCGAAATCCACCGGCGCGTTATATGATTAGAGCGGAAGTAATTGATCGCCAACCTTGCCAATCATATTTCGTTCCGTTTCGTTCTCCACTTCACTCGACGTTGCTCGCCTCGCACCGCGATCGAGTTTTCCGAAACGCACTCTCTTTCTTTCGAAATAAATATTAAATAAATAAATACGGCACTCGCGCGCACTGCACACACGCTTCACGCGGACTCGTCGCCGACTAGTATTTCCCGATTTAGTGTCACCCGACTTAAATAGCCGGGCCGGTGAAAACCACCCTATTTGAGAGTCCCCCCGTATCCGGGGCCCGTTAGGATTTCGAATATTTCGTAAACTCCAAATAGATGGCTCGAAATCGCAAGCATTCGACGCTTTCACACCTGGTGGAATGCTGTAGTCGCAAATGAGGTACGACGGTGTGACGCGCGAACGCACCGACGGGGAATTCGTTTTCGAGCGAACGATCGAATTGATCCCGGAGATCCCAATTGTGCAGGTATTATCGACTCGGTGTGGCACGTAGCGCGCACGAACGTTGCGAAAGGAATAACGTGCGAACGAAAAGTAGCCTGAATAATTATATCTCCGCGACTGAGGTAAGGAGCTTCTATCGATATGAATTAACAGAACGATTTCGATCCGATTCGGTAAATCGATAAATATAAGGGTCAAGACCCTTCGGTTAAATTTGTGTGAAAAATTTGCGACGAAGGATATTCAGAATTATATCTCCACAATTGAGGTAAGGAGCTTCTATTGATAAGAATTAATAGAACGATTTTGACCTAATTTGATAAATCGATAAATAAAAGCGTTAGGACCCTTCGTTTAAAATTTCGTGAAAAGTTTGCAATGAAAAAAATATCCAGAATTATATCTCTGCTATTGAATTAAGAATCTTTCATATTGATAATAAAATTAACAGAATGACTTTGATCTAATTCGGTAAATAGATAGATGTAAGTGTCAAGAACCCTCGATTAAATTTTGGTGAAAATTTTCCGTCGAAAATTATCCAGAATTATTTCTCGCGATTGAGTTAAGGAGTTTCTATATTGATAATAAAATTAACAGAACGATTTTTATCGAATTCGCTAAATCGATAGATATAAGTGTTAGGACCCTTCGGTTAAATATTTGTGATGATTTACTCATTTGTATAAGACATACAAAATTAATTAATTAATGCTCATTTAACATAGGATTTTATGAGAAGTAGGACATTAATATCTTCTTTTTCTGTATCGATAGATACACCTGCATAAGTGTTGGACCTTTCAGCTAAAATTTTCTGATAATTCCTCACCTATGTATTTATTTTATAGTTTCTAAACAAGATGGCGAATCGTCTAAGAAACTTAAAAGAAAGGTCCTAATACTTATATCCATCGATTTACCGAATTTGATCAAAGACGCTCTATTAATCCTATTACCGATAGAACCTCCTTAACAAAGAAAAGGAAAGTAATCCGGAATACGTTTGATAATTTGGAATACCTATGTATAAATTAAACTAATTTACTTATTTTCCGTCTCAAAAACGTATAGATATAAAACACATCTATTCAATTTCCTAATTTCCTATAACGAGCAATTACAATTAATATAATTTTATAATAATACATACTAAGTATTTCGAATTTAACGGAGTTTATAGTTCAATTGATACATAGCTATTCCAAATTATCAACCATATCTCGAACTACACCTTCCTCTCCTCTATATCGTTCGGAATTATTTTCAGCACCCGAATTTCATCCACTCGAGGATATCTCCCCTTCAGAATGCAAGCAAGAGTGTATTAACACTTTTCCCGACTCCCGCTCCCGGCCAATTCGCTATGGAGGCCTCGCCCTAATTATAACCGGTCGCTCGATGAGTATCTTTCTTGTCTAATTGCAATACACATACCCATCGAGTAGTACTTTCCTTATCGAACCCCGAGAAAGTCCCGAGGCGCGCCTCTGCTACTACAATTCCAAGTTTCCGGATCTTCCGCAAGCACGTGTACGTCGTATCTTACGGAGACCGGTTGTTTTCTTGCGCGTTTCTTTCTTTTACTTAACGCCTTTTCTCGTTCGACGAGGAGACCATCGATGTAACCAGCGGATAGTCTCACTCTTCCACGACGCCGATTTTGCAACCGGAAACGTTAAGGCGAGCAAAGCGCGGATAATAGCCTTCTTTCCCGCGGGTGCGTACATTTGAATGCAATTGAATAACTTCAAGTCTCGTCGAACGCGGCCGAAGGAAACGATCTCCCGGGTTTCGCGTTACCGCGATCCTTACGCAACGGCGACGCGTGTAATTTGGCCGCGGTCTGATATTACAGCTCCGCATTTGGGGAGTCGCCGAGGAGTCGCGTCGTAATTTATACCCGCCGAATCGTTTTCTCTTTCCGGGCGTAGATCGGTTCGAGGGATTCGGCGCGATCGGCGCGTGATCTCGAGCTTCCACCGGCGTTAGGTCGCCGATTCGAGCACAGATGGTGCGCTGATAATAATCCGCGCGAAATCGGCCTTCGCTGGTACGGTATCGGTAAGACTGCGAGGATCGGGAGGTAAAAAACGATCTTTCGCGAAAACTAGGACACGGTTCGGAGCTACGCCGCCAGCCGTCGCCACTTCTCAAGGAAGCGTCGCGCGCGTAGAGGGGAAATAACGCCGGGGAGATCGGTATTCGCGCAACGCCACGATGACGGGCTTCGAGCAATCGATCTCCTCGGCGTAGGATCGCTCGTCCGATCTTCGTCGGCGCGCCCGGTGTTTCGCTCGCACGTTTATTCGCTCTCGTAAAATCGTGCCCCCGTTTCGCGAATGTCCGCGTATCGATATCGCTGTATCGGTATTGCATCCGCAAAAGGCGGTTCCTACTTTGATCGCGATTATCTCGTTACCTGTGAACTTTTCCGCTATATTGGCATAAGACTTTTTTGTAGACCGAAGCATAATCTCCAAAAAAGTATTCTACGAGTTTCGATCAAAAGTTCATTGGTAACGAGATAATCGAGATCGAAGCAGAACCACTACTCGAAAATTAGACTTCTTCGCAATGTAGTAACGACAATCATTTTATACCGATTGCTTCTTATTTTCCTCTCGAGAAAGCAGCAGCATCGCATATTCACCCTTTCAATTTCCAAATTCTCCCTTTCGCGGGATAAAAAAACGATTGACGTTAAATTAACGGGGCGAATTTTAATAATTCTTCAATGCAACCCCCTGGCACAGGACGCAAATGCGAGCCCAATTTTTTCAGCGTTTGATAAATTACGTCACGAATCTCGAAGTAGGTGACCGGTAGAGACGCTACCGGGTGAAAGCACGGGTCAGCCTAAAGGCCACGCACGACACTCTAATGCGGAGAGTACACACTCGCGCCCGTTTCACGCGAGCGTCCACTCCACGGACACGCGAGTTAAACGCGCACGCTTCATCCAGTTAGCGCGTCTCCGAGGGGGATCTAAAATGATACTTTTCTCTCAGAGAAGCATTCGATTAACGGGGAGAAAATGAGCACGGTGGGAAAATTCTTCTCGGCGCGCTACACCTGCCGCGGAATCGTCTTTTATGACCGAACGATAGAAAGTCCGACGAGCGGAAATTCTTCTCGTCATTTCATTCGCATTTCCCAATGCGGACACGAATGACGCACGCTCGTTGCTCTCATCCCATTCTCGAACCGGCTTCGACTCCATGCGAGCAGTCCTCGCGCGTTCCTGCAGTACGATCGGAAGAGTCGTACACAGAGAAAAGGAATTAGTTGGATCTACTAAAAATTACTTGTAGGGTCGATATAGTAATTATTTATTTAGACCAATGAAATTTCTTAATACATCAATCTATTTCTTCCTTACGATCATATGAAATAGTACGTGATTGCGAGGCAAAGAAATATTTAATTAATTTAATTAATTTGAAAAAAAAGATCAGATTGACCTAAATAAATAATTACTTGCGACCCCGCGAGTAATTTTTAATAGATCCAACTAATTCTTTTTCTCTGTATATATACAAACGGGAAAAAATTAATCGCAGCATTTACAAAGTTTGTGATAAATTTCGAGACAAGGCCAATTTATTGTTACGATAGCTATAATTTTAGTAAAAATTGCAGCAACATTTGCAATTTCTATTGGTTTTACTATAATTTTTACTAAAATTATAGTTATCGTAACGATAAGTTGGTCTTGTATCGAAATTTATCATAAACTTTATATAAATGCTATGATTTATTTTTTCGGTACACGGGGAAAGAAATAGTAGGTAAACCAAGAAGAATAATTAGGTTTTATACCGGTTTAGTTATTCTAATTAAAATACTCGTCAGTTGAACCAGATATTTAGCTATTCTAACTAAATGTTTAGTTGTTCTAACCAAAAAGTGGTCAGTTTAACGAAACAGACAGAGAGGATCCATATTTCACCAAGCAGTTTGGTCATCGTCTCCAAGATTTTGGTTTGACTGACCAATTTTTTTTCTCAGTGTAGATTTGACTAAATCACTTGTGGGGGAACGCCGATTCAGTTACTTCAATTAAATAATCAGGTTTTAACGATTAAAAATTGTGTGAAGAAAATGAGCTGCAGTCAATTCTATAACAAATTATCAGTTCGAATAATTAAATCCGCGTTTCCTCGGCGGCCTATAATGCGTCTCGTGACCGCTAATTTAATCAAATCTACTACACTATTTTCTTTCTCGGTGTACCAACTTCTTCTCTCGGTGAAGAAACACGCGGATCGATTAGCACAGATGATTTATCTCGAGGCTTCAATTCCACTGAATCGTATTTTCGAACGAGTCGCGGTTCTCTCCGTAGTAGAGGACGTGTTTTTTTCCCCCTCGTCCTCTTCTCCACCAGTAGGTGAGTGGATTAATGAGAAATGAACGCCCGGCTGTTACGCAATCCGAACGAGAGAGGCCGCGGACTCTCATGGACCGTATAAACTCCACTGCTACGATCCAAGAGCGTCGATGATCCACGCGTCTCTCTCTGTACACCTGGATCGTTCACCTCGTTCTCCCGGTTGCCGAGGAAAAATTTGGGACCGCACACGCGCACGCGTGTCCGTATGCACACGTCCCGCCCACTTTTCCCCGCGGTGAAAGTGCTTCCAAGGCTTTTTTTCCCCCGAAAACAACAACAAGCAGAAATGCAGTGTCGCGCGATCGACTTTGGAGCCGCGTCGACCGGATGCCGTCCAATCAGAAAATCCGCGGCGCGCGATACGCGCGAGGCGGAATTTTTATTCGCGTAACGCGTTCATCGACGTCGTCGCCGCCTGCGGCCAACAGTCGCGAAGGAAAGCAATTCCGTGCCGAGAGATGTTAGAATTTACGGTAACGCCGGTGACGCATCGCGCGAATGTCAGGTGGAAGTCCGTTGCTCTGTATGCAAATTGCTGGGGTAAAATCGGGCGAGCCCGTGCGCCCACTCGAGTCCTGGCTCTCTCGCTACTGATCATTAAGTACGCGTAGTCGCGGCTAACCGGGGTCAAAAGGGGCGGAAGAAATAAATCGGAGGTTAGTTGTGATTACGGTCTTTTACTCGGCTTTGAAAGTCGTCCTTTCTAAGAAGGAGGAGGAATAATGATGAGGGATACAACACGCGATGCAGGACGTTAATTCTTTTACGAAAGGCGCACTTAGAAGAAAAAGTAGTCCACAAAAGAATTTTGTCAGGTAAATTTGATAACCTAAAAAAATATCGGTTGGATTATCCAAATGTTCAATTCTGCCATCAAAGTTTTCGTGAAGTCAACCAGAGAATTTGGCGACTTCAAAAAAAAAAAACGTTTTGTTGGCTCGTGTTCATTCAAAATGTTTTGTTAGCCCAACCAAGAATTCTTTCAGCGCGTAAACTTACAGAGGCACCTTTAACATCATATCGAGAAAACAGTTTATTTGTAGTTGATAAATGTTTGTTCGAATATGGCGAAATAAACATTTTATTGGACCAAATAAATAGTCGTAAACTATTGCAATATTTATATTGGCACGATTTGATCCTTTGAGGCAATCATTTGAGTGAAATAAACATTTTAATATAATTAACGTATAGTTTCTTATTCTAACGAAATATTTATTTCGCCGTATTTACAATTACATTTATAAATTTTTAATAAACAGTTTTCCTCGGTGCAGAGAGGCAACCGCAAAGTCATCGCTCTACGTATTTTCTCATTCTAACGAAATATTTACATCGCCGTATTTGAAATTACATTTATTAACTACGAATAAACTGTTTTCTCGGTGCAAAAACGCAACCGCAATGCCATCGCGCCACGTACACCGCACGCGCTCGTGCGAACTAAACGCTGTCGCGCGCATTACGCATGCACCTCGACATCGGGAGTTCGCGCATGACCAAACGAGGGAATAGCGTCATCGCGATTCCCTACTTCGAAAAATCGAACGCTTTCTCGCGGACGAGCTCGCATCGAGAATTTGAAATGAAGGGGGCCGGCGATAGCGCTGCCTCTCCGCTTCGCCGTTCTACAGCTACACGCGTATTTATATATATCCTTTCATCGTCCACCCAGGATAGACATACACACATCTCCCATATAAACCACACGCACACACCGCCACGCAAATGCGTAATTACCTACATACAGCGGTCGTACGCGAATCGCCGTATCCAACTCGGACAGATGTCCCGGTTTTTGAAGGAGGCCGCGGCGACTGACCTTCCGAAAGTTTTTACTCTTTCGGCCGAAACGAAAAAATAAAGTCGCGTGAAAGTTTGCCTCGGAGCGCACGGGTGCCCGATGTGAATGCGCACACGAGACGCGGCCGGGATATGTGTACGGCGTTGATACGGTCGATCGCGCGCGCGTGTGTGTGTGTGAGAATGTTATGCACACCGAGACGCGGATGAGCCCGATTCGTTTTCCTTTTATTCCTCCGCGAACGAAGCGTCGTCCCCCTGTGCGGCGGCCGGGGGCAAGAATTCGCTTTCGCTGGCCACCTTCTTTCTCCCTCGACGCCGATCGGTGGCGCTACTTTCCTGCCGAAGGACGACGGTTCGTCCGCGCCCTCCCCCCTTCGCCCCGCTCTCCAGATTATTGCGCCACCGCGGGCCAGAGTGCCCCCCTCCAGCCCTCCGGTAGACGATTCCTCGAGAATCTTTCCGTGGAGGAACGAAAGGGGCGGCCGATCGACGAGATCGTCGCGCCGCGGTGAAAGTTCTTCGGCTTCTCGCCTACGTGCGTTTCCGTACGAACGCGCGACGGGAAGACGATGGAAACCGAACGCGCGTGTGTACGAGGCGGCCGGGATGACGTCCCTTATCGCCGTTGCGCGTTAGCACCGGAGATGGAAACGCCGCGCGAATTGAGCTCCTCCTTTTTATCTCGGAGGTACTCGCTTCGCGGGACAAGAACGTACCGCAACGAGGTTTTTTTTATGTAAAAATACATAAAAAAAGCTTTATTTCGCCACCGTTTTCTTGCAAAAAATAGGTATAAAAACTCCTCGTCATCGTCTTCATGACCGTAATCGTCATTATCTTCATCATCATCATCGTCGTCGTCATCGTCGTCATCATCATCATCACCATAATCATCGCTATCATCGTAATTATCATCACTATCGCGTGTTCGCTTATATAATACAGTCGTATAAAAATAATAAAACGTCCATCGAGTCGCATTGCAGTTATCTTACAGGGGTTCGCGGCGCATGTACGTGTGCGTGTGTGTGTGTGCGTGTGCGTGTCGTGAGCAAAGAGGGGAGGAGGGTGAATGATAGTTGACTAGTAGGGGCCCGATGCTCCGGGGGGGCCGTAGTTCGAGCTGGGACCGCTCGGTCCGCTGCCTCCGCTGATACCACCGCCGATACCGGAGCCGATGCCGTCACCGTGTCCTCCGCCGATTCCGCTTCCGCCGCCGATGCCGATTCCGCTTCCGCCGCCGATACCGCCGCCGATACCGCCGCCGCCGCCTCCGGAAGTGACTTCCTTCTGCAAGAGCGAGAAAACCGAATGAAGATCGTCTCGGCGGACTGGCAATTACCACTTAGAGCCTTCCCATACGCGCGGCGCGAGAAATCATGCGCTCGGCGCTCGTAAACGACGATAATGATATAATTGCGGGCCGACGCGCGCGATGTTATCTCGAGAGAGAGGTCGCGAGGAGGAAACGTTCGTACGCTAGAAAGCCGATACGATATTACCGATGGAACGCGCATAATATGAGTACTTTCTACGCGATGAGGGGAAAGACACTCTCCGCGGTGACGCGCGCGGTGCATACTAGTGCGCCCCGGGAAACGAGGGGAAAGTTCGGGCCGCGCGCGCCATGTGGCTTGCAGCGGCGCGGCGATGTACCCCCTTCGCCCCTCAGACGCGATCCTGGCGTCGCGTCCCAATCGTCGTATACCAAGTTTCGCGCTCACCTGAGTCTTGTACTTGATGAAGTAGACTTCCGGCTTGCTGGGTTGGGTCGGCGCGATAGTGGGCAGGTTGATTTCCGGCGCTTCCTCGGGCTTCTTCACCAGCACGTAGATGAGCGTCTTCTGCTCGTCCTGCTGCGGCAGGGCGGGGATGACGGGGGCCGTGGGGGTCGGCGGGGTCGGCGCCTTGATGAAGATGATCTTGTAGTGCTTCTGGGGCGGTGGCGGGGGTGCGATCGGGCGCGCCGGCCTGTCTTCCGGCGCCTCGGGTGGCGGCACGTGGACGTAGATGTGCTTCTGGATCAGGGATCCGCCGCCGAAGCCGCCGCCGCCGCCGCCGCCGAAGCCACCGCCGGAACCGCCGCCGAAGCCGCCGCCGGAACCGCCGCCGAAGCCACCGCCGGAACCACCGCCGAAGCCGCCGCCGAGGCCGGTGCCGCCGAAGGAACCGCCCCCGTGGCCGCCGCCGATGCCGCCCAGAGAGCCGCCGAAGCTGCTGGAGCTGCCGGAGCTGAAGCTTCCGGAGCTGCCGGAGCTGAATCCTCCGAAGGATCCGCCGCCGCCGCCGTGACCGCCGCCCAGTCCGCCGAGACCACCCAGGCTACCGCCGAGGCCTCCGAGTCCGCCGAGGGAGCCGCCGCCTCCCGGTGCCCCGTAACTTCCGCTCGGTTGCGAGTAAGAGTAACCGGCTTCCGGTCGCGCCATCGCCACCGCGGCCAGCGCCACGATCTGCGAGGGACGTGCGAATTTAGAATCGGCGCCGCGTGTTCTCGCGCGCGCGGGAAAGTTGGTAAGGCAGAGAGCGGCGAGGTCGCGCGAATTGGCCCGACCCGCTCGCGCCCTAGGGGGAGGGGGGAGGGATTGAATGTGGACGCGGAACCGGTGCGATGTGGAAAGCGTGGGAGGACGGGATCAATGGCTTCGCTCGATGTGGGAAAGTCTTTCTCCGTGGGGGAATTTTTAATCGATTTATCACAACGTGTACACACCGAGGCAACAGTTTGTTTGTAATTAATAAGTGTAATTTCAATGACGGCGAAATAAATATTTCGTTAGGACGAGAAAATATATGTTAATTATTAGAATCTTTATTTCATCCAAATGGTTGCCTCAAAGGATCAAATTGTACCGAATAAATATTGCGATAGTTAACGAATATTTACTTCATCCGATGAAATGTTTATTTTGCCATATATAAACAAACATTTATTAACTGCAAGTAAATTGTTTTCTCAGTGTATTTAATCCGGACGCGCGCAAACTAAAGTCTACATCGAGAGCAATTTATTTGTAGTTAATAAATGAAATTTCGAAGAAGGCGAAATAAATATTTCGTTAGGACGAGAAAATATATGTTAATTATTAACATTTTTATTTCATTCGAATGACTGCGTTAAAGGATTCAATTATATCAAATAAATATTATAACACTCTTAACGAATATTTACTCGATCCAATAGAATGTTTATTTCGCCATATTCGGACAAATATCTATTAACTACAAATAAACTTTTCTCGGTGTAAGTCTCTTCGTTACGAATATCGGCGTACCGATACATCTGTTTCTCGTTCGCACCTTTTCCCTTTTTCTCGATTTACAAAGTTGTGTACTGAGAAAACAGTTTGTTTGCAGTTAATAAATGTTTATTTGAATATGTCGAAATAAACATTTTATTAGACCAAATAAATATTCTTTGACTATTACGATATTTATTTGGCGCAGTTAAATTCGCGAAGCAACTGCTTGAATGAAATAAACATTTTAATAATTAACATATATTTTCTTCTCATAAACAAATACTTATCCCGTCGTATTTGAAACTACATTTATTAACTATCGATAAATTGTTTTCTCGATGTGCTAATTTGAAAAAAAAAGAATTCATATCGATCAATCCACACGACAAAAACGTCGTACGACGACTCCATTCCACTATCGTTTGCGATTTATCGTTCGATTCCGAAAAGCAACGACTCGAATCCGCGAATTCTTATTCAAGTAGTCTCGGCTCGCGCGACGTCCAACCGGTATCTCTCGACGTACGCACATCGAGAGTGCCGGCATCGAAATTCAATTCTCCTCCCGGTCACAAACCGTCTGCGAACGGACTACATATTATACGACGAAGGAATAAAGGAAGAAACTTTCCCGACACCGAAACCGAATCACCAACAGAAAAAACCGGTTCGACCGCAAGCGAATCGGGACGAGTCGTCGTCCTCGTCATCGTCGTTGTCGTCGTTATCAACGGCGGCACCATTAAAAACGTCGCGATCACAGTTAACGATATTCCGTATCCTCGGTGAAAGCGAGACGCGCGCAGCCGATTCGAAACGTATCCTTCGCGTCGACGGTTTTTCGATTTTTCTCGCACAATTTCTCCGTCTCCCGTACCCGCTCTCACGCGGTGGGACCGAGGACGCGCGGGACAGGACGCAGGGAGAGGAGAGCGGATCGGAGGACTTTCAACGACGGTGGAAGGCGAGGAGAGGACGCGCTACTCACCATGAATGCCCTCATGGTTGCTGCTGTTCCTTGATTTGAGGACTGATGCTCGGTGCTTGTCTTGAGGCCCCCTTTTATACGGACCGGCGCGGGCCCCACTCGAGACGCGCGACCCATCACCTATGAGATGCGGCGCGGCTATTGCAAATCTCTGTTGCCGCCGGGACCGCGCGCGGAGCGCTCCGCGAATTCATCCCTGATGCCAGACTCCGACCGTTTCGCGCGCGAGATGGACCACCGGAAGACGAGTCCGACCGGACGCGCGTTTTCCGCGTCCCTCGTCGAGTCGAAATCCGATCGCGCGAATGAAATGACGATTTTTCGGAAAACGGGGGAATCCCTGACTTGCGCTCGGTGAAATAGAAAGTCGTCGGTTGCGCCGTAGAAAAGTCGACTTGGGACGATCCGAAAATAATGCGCGCCCCCCAGACGGAAGGGACCGATTAGAAGTACCGACCCGGACGATCGGCGGAGCGCGATCGCCGATTTCTCCGCTCGATTCGGCAGAGAAATCCTCCGGTTTTGTGATGTGCGCAAACGCGTTCGCGGCGGGATGTGCCGATGTATACGCCGGGGAGGTCGACGATAATTGGATCGCCCGTAGAAATGCTCTCGTTGGATTTTCAATTGAAAATCCATATCCGACTTTCTATCGTGATCGAGCCTCTCCTTAAGAAAGGATCGGAGGCTGATGAATTTACGTGTGCGGGTTCAATTTAAATTCCGATCATTACGGCGCGGCTGAACAACTCTACGCGCAACGACATCGCCGTTGGGATTCTTTCAAAGCAGGAAACAGGTTCGCGGTAAAATCTGCATACGATTGTCACACAATGATCGCGGTGAAATAACGAGATTGACTCGTGATTGATCGAATTTCTCGAACGACGGAAACGGCAGAAATACATCCTATGAATAGATATTGTATGAATATTCAAGAACGGATATTGAATATCTGTGAGATATCTGTTTATGTTTAGACGATGTCTATAAAATATTTTCCAGATATCCGAATGGACACTTTTGTACATCAAGCGAATATTTTATAAAAATCGTACAGCCAGAGAAAAAGGCTAGTTGAATAAGGACCTGATAAGCAAATTTATTTGAGATGGATAGAAATTTATTCACATCGAACACACACACACACACATAAATCTATCAGAATTAGATAAATATTCTACTAGGTTCGTACTAGATTAAAGAGATGTGCAAAGCATTTATTTAATTCAAATAGACTTTTGTTCGATGTGAATAAATTCCTATTTATCTCAAATAAATTTTTCTATCAGGTTCTTATTCAACTACTCCTTTTCCCTGGACGTAGGAATATTCTACGGATATCTTACCAATATTACAGAAATATTCTGCGCGTATGTACCTACATACATATTACATATTTCGACCGGTACCTACTGCAAGCAACCTCTGTGTCTATTATTACACACCTACGGATATTATTCTATTAGATTCGATCAATTATTAATCGCATTCTGGAAGAAACAATGGCAAAACTGTATCTAACAGTGCCTGCTACTGCAAAACATACAATAATTATTCTAATTGACTCATTTTTAATTTAGAAATTTTAGAATTCGAAGAATTAATCAAATTTATTATTCTTACCGATCACAGATACTTAAATTTCTGAAGGAACGTCTTTTAGCATTATTGGAAGTCGGTGAAATTTACTCAAATTAGTAGACTTCTAATATCTCCATCTTTGCTTACTTCAATCCACTAAAATACATTTTAATCGCTCCTATTTAATTATTTACGTACCGCTACCGTGTGATTTGTTTTAATTTAATAGTTTACAAATTTATTATTAAATTTAGAAAATCACAAGCGATGAGCATGATGGCTAAAGCGATTTCAGTTAAATTTGACAAGCACCGATAATTCGAGCAATATTAGATTTATCGTATACTTACAGCAAATTCAGTCACAATAACAGCCCGTAAATTATTCCGCTAAACCCAACGTAATATATTACAGCGTTGTATCTATTCTCTTTATTGAGTTATTACGAGCTGCGTGACATACATGGCGTATTTTCATTTGTTTGACTTTTAACTGAATGCGGGTCTATCAGAATATTTTTCACGATGGGAGCAAAATTATATCTATATGATACCGTTGGTATATTTGTGATCATCTGATCGGATATTAAGCAGGCAATATTCGCCAATATTCAAAGAACATCTCTGAAATATTCACAAATATTTTCTGCTCAATATCTGATCACAAATATGCCGGACATTTTCGAATATGCTAACGACGTTTATCAATATTTTTTACTGTTCGGTTTGTAACTCCTCTTTTTCCCCCTCGCCTCGCTACGTTGAACATCTGAAGCTCTGACGAGATAACCAGAATACGTTCAGGAGATTAAGATCGGCAGCAGCGTTCCACCTCAGGGCCCAACAATTTCGCCCCCCTGGCGAGGCGAATTATTGCTCTTTAATCTAGTTATAATACCTCGCGATAACCCTAATTGGTGCGCGATCCTCGAGTGTCCCCCGAGAGGAATTTTAACCTGGGCTTCTCTCTCGATTGCACGATACTCGAACCGGCGTTACCGAGAATCGAGAGTAACGACGGGAAGAAAATAATCGCGTCTCGGGCCGCAATGAATCTGGAAAATGCGACGTATTTTGTCATTGCTCTTGCGAGAATTCGAAACGGGACGAAATGCGATCCGAAACGATCTCGTAACGATCTCGGGCTCTCGCGTATAACGAAAGCTCAACGAGATTTCTTGATGATTAATACGGGTGCGTAACGAGTCGCGATAGCGAATTGGTGAGAGCGGAGAGGGGGAGGCTTCCGGTGAAAGGGGCTTCGGTATGTCGTCGAGAAATTGAGAAAAAAAATCTCCGCAAAATTCGACCGGTGTCGCTGCACCGCTGCGATCGACAGACGCCGACCTTGCGCCTCTCCGGATATATTTAAATTTGATCTGTGGACGACGTTTTCTTCCGCTCGTGATTCCGCCGAGGAGACGCGTCTCTTTTCCACGCGCGCGGCTCTTGCGAAATTAAAAGTCGTCTCTCTTGGCCCTCTCTCGGCGGACGGAGGGAGACGACACGGAGAGGAAGCGAGGGATAACGGCGAAGAGAGGGGGAACGTATAGAAAGGGGCCCGAAATTCATGTGACCCGAATATTTTTCTTCAACGTTCACTTTTTCGATCGCGCGAACACCTCCGCCGTCGTAAAGCGACGATCGATTCTTCGCGTGCGAAGTATCGATGAAAAGATGACCCACGCTCGAAGAGATCCGCTTCGAAGCGTGTTATAGGAATTTCGCGTTTTCCCCTCGTCTTGGAAAATGTCGCATTCGACGCGAGTCGTCTCACGCGTCGAACCAAAGTCGTCGTCCCGTCCTTGCAGCTTCCGAAGACGCGGCAGGATCGTCGATCCGGTTCGAGCCGATTCGGCTGCGCCTGTATTTATGTAACGATCAATTAGATATGAATGGTTTGCGCGCTTCTGTCTATATTTAGTTTCTATATCAAGTATCAAGGTTACTATATTGCCGCTATACCGTCATCGCGCGCGGGAGTCGGCCGGTGGTAAAAGTAGGGAGGACTCCTTCTCGAAAACTAGTTTAGCGTCGTTGAGAAAATGCAAATGACCGCGCGGAGAGGATTTCGAGGAGGAGAGAGAGACCACCCATTTACGAAACACGCCGCGCGGCGCGGTCTGATGTCGCGCTGAGTTTCTCGGCGCGGGCTTCGAGCGAGCGCCGATCGACGCGCGAGGGTGGGAGAGTGTCCCTGCTTCGGAAAATCGAGGACCGCAGGCGAGCAGGTGTAGCGGCGCGCCCGGCGCGATCCTTCGCGCGTAACCCCGAAATCGTCCGCGGTCTTTTGACGGGCAAGATCGACTTTCTTCCTCTTATTTCGTATTTTTTTTCTTTTCCTATTCGAGCTTCCGCAATCCGATACAATAAATTGTACTGTGTACGCGATAGAAAAAGGTAGGCAAAAAGGTTTTTAATTGTTTTTACAGTGCGGAAGAGGAATTTTCACTTCGAAAACATTAAATCGTGAGACACGGAGAGAAATAGTTGCTAGTATCAACACAATATTTGTTAAATGAAGACCATAATATGATCTTACAAATTTTTAACACTCTGTGATCAGTGATTGTCAAGGGTCCACTTGATCCGGGCTTCAATTTTTGAGCTGACTGTACTTCTTTTTTCTGTAGTCATAAATAGATCCTCGTCGGATCTCGTGATAAATAGATTCTTCTTTAAATTCGTGCTACGAACCTTCTTCGAACTTCGGAAAAAATCTTTTTTGAAATGTGCAGTACAGAACTACTTATTGCTTCAAAGTACCATATCTTACTATGAGAATAACCCGTTGAGTTTATTAAGAACACTTAGAAAATAAAGAAATTATAACACCCTTATATACAATTAGTAAAGCAGATCATTTTTCATGCATCTACATATTCACGATCGTTTTTGAATATACATATCGTTTCATTTTTCACGGTAACACCGTGATTAGATGTTCTAAAATGTTCGAAGATTGTTACATAATTTGTCGCTCTAAACTTGTCGGATGTTGTCCATGTGGCTATTATTATATTTAGACATCAGTCTTATTCGAAGTATATACACGGTATCTCAGAAATGGCCAACTCAGTGCACGTGGCGATATCATTCATGAAAAATTAGACGTCGAATATGCAATTCAAATTGTTCCGTAAACTGCAGATTTTACGCAGGCGCGAGAAATAGTTGTACAATCGTAAAATGCAGTGTCCAGTGGAAAGCGTCGCCAATGATCAGACGACCCTCGCGTGAGAGCGTCGCGAACAAAAGCTGGTAACATTCGACTAATCAGTCATTCGACGGTTCTCAGTTGACATTTTACATCTCGTAGTCAAATAACCTTGCGGTCGAATGTCAGCATCATTATTTTGTTCGCGATGCTCTCGCTCGAAAGTCGACTGATTATCGGCGACGCTTTCCACTGACACTGCATTGTATAGTTACACAATTTCTTCTTTCTTCTGCGTAAGACCGGCTCGTCGCAGGACAATTTGAATCGCTCACATTCGAGGTCTAATTTTTCACGAGGAATACCGCCACGTGCTTCGTGTCTGTCATTTCCGGGACACCGTGTATATTCTTGATTGAGGAATACCTTAACTGGGACGAGAAATTCTTTCTGCACGAAAGAAGAAATTACTCGAGTCCGTCAAATTTTGTTCTCGCACGAAGAAAACCATGACTCGACCCGAAAATTATATCGTGTTTTGATCGAAGAAAACATTATTCTGCTACCAGAAATTATTTCTCTCACACAGTCAGTGTAGTTTACATTACGAAATTTACCAGTTTTAATAGAAAAATTATTCTTCAACACAGTAAGAATATCCGAAAAACCCCTGTGTGTACCTCCCCCCCCCCCCCTGTACCCCTGTGTTTTTATGTGTTTATCGTAAACACAGTAAAATTCACCATACCGGCCTTATCCACAAGTGTTACGCGACTCCCGCTCGAGTTAGGCCCTACCACGCATCGCCGATCGCAGCAAGCGAGAGTCATCTCCCAGATGAACGCGATAGGACTCGGCTAGAGAACGACCGAAGGACTCGTCGAGTCGTTAATCATCTTCGTCCGTGAACCAGAAACGTTCTCCGGCTAAACTCTCGGCGCCCGCGTTCCGCGCCGTCCCGTACGGACTTTTATTTCGGGACGCGCATTATTTTGCGCTGCAGAGGCCAGCAGGTCGTCGGTGAGTCACGAGTGCTTTTCGTAAATCCATTTCGAGTGCCTCGATCCCGCGCTACGTCCCGAGGACGGACGCGACGGAGCGTCGACGAATCGCCCCTTATATCGCGACCCTCGACGACTCGCCACTTCTCGTCGAGGGGGATTCACCGCGCCTTTCTGCCCTCGAGCGACTTCGCTCATCGGCGCGCGGTCACTCGCGTTTCTCCCCCTCACCGATGCCGCGGCGCGCATCGTTTCACATGGGCGGCGCGTAGTGTCTTCGCTTTTACTCGCCACTGTCCCTGGGTACACGCGCGTACATAGTATACGTCGCTATACATACTTTGGCGGGACGTCCGTGTAACGCACGCATCTCGAGTGCGCTAGGATGTAGGTTAAATCGAGGTGCCTCTCTCGATACGTCGCGAGCGACTGTACGCGCGTCATCGAAAATAACGTAACCCCGTACACGCGTCCGCTAATTGATCGTGAAACGAGCGATGTAATTGGATCGATCGCCGGAGCGTCGCGGGCTTTGAAGTCGAGTGCAGTCGACCGTGACGATTCGAGTGAGAAGATGTGGGGGAGGTTTGCGGTACCAGGAAGAAATGTGATTAAGAGCATTTTACTATTTGTTTATCTGCAGACATATGTTTTATTACTCGCTTTCGTTTCGTCTTTTTTTTTTACCATTTCGATGGGTTGCCAGGGGTCATAACCCAGATTAATAGTAAACTGTAATAGTAATATTAACCATGATTTCACGGTAAGAAATACGATATTGGAAACTATTTCGGGATAATAAAATGTACTATTTTGAATTCACTGATTTCATGTAGTAAAATTTATCACTTATTTATGGTAATATGTTTTACGGTAAAATTTGTCAAATTTTCCATTTTATCTTTTAATGATTATGATCGCTGAGACAGCGTTTCGTCAGTGGAGTATCGGCTGAACACAATCAATGCTTGATATTGACTTCTAAGAGTTCATGGTGAAAATAACTTACTCTAATAGTAGATTTTAACTCTTACTAAAAGTTATTTAACTATTCCAAATCAGAGAAAAATAATGTACTATTACATGGGTTCTTATTGTTATAATTATCGTACAACCATTTAATAGTAGTTTTGGTTACTAGATCCCTACTGAGATATAATGTAAAAGAGTGGTTCCTTTAGAACAATTTTTACTCGGCAACATAAATAGGTTAATTTTACCCCCGCATTTTCTCTCAGTGTACTATGTGTATTTACATAGCCATATGTTTTACTACTCGACTTCATTTCGTCGCAGTCGACTAGCGCTTTACAGTGATGGAATTCCACGCCGACGTGATAATTTCTACAGTTAATTCGAAGCAATGTAGACGTCTAATGGAAGCGTGAAACGAGGTTCCACCGCGATGCAGTGCAGTGGTGCTTGCCCGCTGGAAACCCGGTAAATCGAACCAGATTCATTTTTCCCATTCACGCATCTGCGTTCTCCCCGGGTTCTATTTTCTTTTCCACTCTCCGCCTGGCTATCGGCCTTCTCCCGTATCCCCCTCCCGCGTCCATCTAATAGCTTCCACCGGACTTAATTGGTCGCCGCTTGCGTAACACACTCGCCCAAATGTTAGTCAATTACAAGGAAAAAGGAAAGGCATAACGCAACGTAGCCGCAATAAAATTGACCCTTCTCTCA
Source organism: Xiphydria camelus (assembly GCA_963678675.1). NCBI lineage: Eukaryota > Metazoa > Arthropoda > Insecta > Hymenoptera > Xiphydriidae > Xiphydria > Xiphydria camelus. Next base: position 26,080,095 of record OY783195.1, on the reverse strand, counting down.
CTCGTCCGCGATACAGGCCATTCCCGTGTACCTGTTTACGTGTACACGCGCCCCGCCTACTCGCAACCGCGACGCGAATTGACACAACGTCAAATTAGCCATCGACGCCGCGGGTAAATACTTAGTTGCGGACGTCTCTGCGGCCCCCGCTTGCGATCACCGCGTCGCCCGTAATATCCGCGTAATCGTCACTTCGCGGCTGGAGAACCGCGCGGCGCTTCGGGTATGTCCCAGATTATATTTAACTTTGAACGCCATTATCTCAAAATGCAGCGAAGATATGCGGAAAATATGTAGAAGCTTTCTTATAGTAAAAATGCAAAGGAACATTTTTTATGTAAACTTCTTTTCGATATCTGCAACTGATTTCAAGATAATCGATATTGAACTTGCTTTACAACCGGAGCATTTATACCACTTTTACCCTAAACCCTATATTAATAGAAATAATTGCTAGTGTGCCAAAAAAATGTTTCCTTCGATCAAAAGTATGATATAATTCCAGGATCCACAAGCCACGATTTTCTTCGCGCAAGAAAATATTTGACAGGCTCGAACAATTATTTTTTTGCACCAAAAATATCTCGTTCCCACGGCGGTATTCTTGAATTAAGAATATATATTCTTCGATCAAGAATCCGTATTCTTAAAAATTTGTAAGATCATAGTACACGTTCTTGATTCAAGACATATTTTTTTGACACTAGCAATTATTTTTCTCAGTGTACATAATATTGTAATAGCGACATTTTCGAAGGAAAGTCTCGTCGAGGAGTCTCTCTATACGATCGAGTCTGAGTACACGCGCAATTCCGCATTTCCGCTTCCGAGTCGTCCGTCTCTTTTCCTCTATATTTACCATGCCTATCTCAGCTAGCGTGTGCGCGTATGCAGGATGCACACGTATTCTGGGTCCGCGCAGCGCATCCCAACAAGAAATAAATACAACTCACGCGCACGCGTAGCGAGCGCTTAGCTGCACGTATCACGAATACGTGTACCGATTCGCGGTATGTACTTTCCCCGCCGCCGACGTCCAACTTCTCTGAGTCACCCCTTACACCAGAAATCCGTATCGGGCTATTTGTCGAGAGCCGCGTTGCGAAAGATTTGTCAGGTGACTGTTCTTTGTTCGCGATCGATCCGATAACGAGAACGGGAGCGGATCGCCTGTATGCGGATACACGTACGCGTGGTCGTCGACCGGTTGATAACCCTCGATGTGGAGAGATCAATTGCGGCAATTCAATCGGGACGGAGGATCCCGGCACCGTTGCGCGAGGCACCGTATCGCCCGGCGTCGTTCTTTGACCTTTACTCTCCAGGAAGTGTGGAAGAAAGGATCGAGAGAGTCGGGTGCTGGATATATGTACCTACGCGCGGGGTCGACCGTGATGTAGAGAGCGTTTCTTCCGGGTCGAATTGCGATGCACGTACACCGTCCATCCGCGCAACGGAGATTGCAGGTGGCGGAGTCGAGGTTACCGAAGTGCGAAAGGAGGAGTCCGGAAGCGCGTGGACGGGGCGATACGATCCGCCGAGACATCCGCGACGACGCGTCATCTACGCCGAGAAAAATAACCTGGTCAGTTTTAACCACAATCCTGGAGACCATAATCAAATCGTTTGGTGAAATATGGATCCTCTCCGTCTGTCTGGTTATACTGACCATTTTCTGGTTAGAATAACTAGACATGTAGTTGGAATAACTAAACATTTGGTTAGAATAACTAAACTCATTTATCCAGATGCATTTTGTCATTTTGACCAAGTTATTATTCTCGGTGTATACACGGAAAAAAATAACTTAGAGTGACAAAACACATGTAGTTAAACGCCTTTAGTTACTCGTATTCTAATCGAAATACTATTCAGTTAAATCAAATATCAAGTTATTCTAACTAAATGCGCTTAGTCACTGCTAAAAACATCCGATAGAAAATTGTAGAAAAGATTTAAAAATACCACAAAGTGAGAAGTTCTATCGTTTCTTATAATGTTCATATTAAATATCATAAAGAACAATAAGATCGACAGAAGATCTGTATAAGTTTCTATGGTATTAAATGTGAAAATTATAAGAAACGATTGATTTCACACTCTATGGTATTTTTGAATCATTTTTGCTATATATTCTATCGTTTTCTATCGAATATTTTTTAACAGGGTTATTCGCACCAAAAAGTGGTCAATTTGACCAAACAAATGGAGAATCCATATTTCACCAAACGATTTGGCCATCGTCTCCAGGATTTTGTTTAAACTGACCAGTTATTTTTCTCGGTATAGTGAGTCAGTCCTCCCGATTTTACTTCCCCTCTCGTTAATTCCGCTGTCCGGCATCCGCGCGGTAAAAACGAGGACCGGTATCTTTCCATTATCCCCCGCATACCGTCTCCTCTGTGACTTTAGCTGGATAAATTATTCAGAAGCGCTCCCGGGAGAGAAAAAAGAATCCGTAGAGGCACCGAATACACAGCGTCCAACCGTGAGGTAACTCCACAGCCGAATTACGCCATCCGAATCTCGCCGGAGAGTAGAGCCGCGCTCTCTCGTCAGACGTCCCGGAGCCGCGCCACCGCCGATTTACAATTATACTCGGAGAGGTCGAGGCTACTGTCCTCCATGGGAAACCGAATAAACGAGATCGAGAGTGACCACGTGCCATTTTAATACGCAGCGTGTACAACATAGCACGGTTTTCTCTGATAGGTACACTGAGAAAAATAATTTGCCCAGGCAGACAAATGTATGTAAATTGTACGGCAACTTTGAGTAATATCAGCGCATCAGATGCATCGATGTTGTGCGCTTCATGAGTCATTATTATTTGCAAGCATATTTGTGTCATTAAATGATTCAAAACTAATACAAATAAAATGCCAAACGTTTATTCAATATGTCGTACATTTTTCGTAAATATGATTCTACAATAAATACAGCGATTAATTTGAATCAAACTATAATGTAAACTTGACAATTATTTGAAGGACAGTTACTTTTCTAAACTCTTGCGGCGAAATAAACGTGGACTTCAGAGCAATCAATTATTATAGTTTGTATGAACGTCGTGACGATCATACAAGCCTATCTGGGTAGTCAATTTAATCCAAATCTTAGAGACGATGAGCAAGCCGTTTGGTAAAATATGGATCCTCTCTCCATCTGTTTGGTTAAATAGAGCAATTTTTTGATAGGATAACTAAACGTTTGATTGGAATAAATACAGGGGGAAGAAAACAGGAATTTTTACTGCTTAATCCGGTAGCGCTGAGACTCGAGCTCATTTTCCAGAATTTGTACAGAGGAAACTGTATTATGTACTGCTGACAGCAGTAAATAAAAATGTTTCAGCAGTACAGTTTCCTCTGTACAAATTCTTGAAAATGAGCTCGAGGCTCAGCGCTACTTGATAAGGCGGTAAAAATTCCTCTTTTTTTTCATGTAAACGTTTGCTTGGAGTAACGAAATATTTGGTTAGAACAACTTGATATTTGGTTCAACTGACCAGTATTTCGATCAAAATGACTAAACGCGCCTAACTAAATGCGCTTTGTCATTTAACCTAATTAGTTTTCTCAGCGTACGTCTCCATTTGCTCGACTCGGGAAGAAAGCGACTGTGGATACTTTTCAAAGCGTCCTCGAACTGCTTCCTATCCGATTAGCATAACATTATACCGGCCCGCGCGCAAGGCATTTGGTTATCCTTCTCGGAAAGTTTCGAAACGAATGTACAAAGCGACCATTCGCATAGGAGCGCGTCTTCTGCTTCTTCCGACTATATATACGCGCGTAAGAGTGTTCGATGGCCGTAGACCGTCTCTCGAAAATTCTCAGCTAGATGAATCGCCCGCGGGATCCGGCGGTTAATTTGCTTTCCAATTAGGTAACTCCGTAGAACGGAGCACAAAGTGTCCATTGATTCACTTTGGATGCGTTATGAAAACGAGCGGGACACGCGGGATATCTATACGTTCCGCACGGGAGGATACACCTATCCTCGCGCTCTCCCGTCACGCGCGGGGAGGCAATGCCCATCGAATGTCCGTCGCGACATGTAATGCGGGTCGTACGTATGCGCCTCGACCAGTCCGAGCATCATCGGAAGAGAGGACGGCCGTGGTATTCCTGCGGTCGAAGAAAGTTAAGAATTTTCACCTCCCAGAGAAAGCATATTACACGCGTTGTACCTTACGCCATATTAAAGTCCCCCGTACCTCCGCGCCGCGCGCCTCTTCAGAATTTCCACAGCTGCTTTAAACGCCGAGATACCGAGAGCGACGGACGCGACGATAGTTGGAGATTAGAAGCGGGTCCAGATCGACCGCAGCATCCACGCGTATCTCTACACTGAGAACAAAATTGTGTGATCGAAATGAACGCGGTTTTGGCTTGTTCTGAAAGCATCTGACGTTATCGTTCGATTCAAATGAATACCGACTTGATCTAAATAATCTTACATATATTATTTCTAGAAGGTGATTGTCCGTGATAAACCCTTTTTCTCTTTTCACGCGAATCCAAATACGATAAATGATGGATCATTTTAAAGATTGAGTTCTCTATTTTTGACGAATTATTGATTTACAATTATATATTATATTATTTGTTTAAAAATCGGAAGTAAAAATTGACTTTTGGCAAAAATAACACATAATCATTCCATATCTTTTGCATTTACGTTCCCCGTCTTCTATCTCAACTGCGGAATTTCCGCACGGGTCCACTAGTATTCAATTAAATCGATAATATTTATATACGTCCAATCGATATTCATTCTAATCGAATATGCGTGCTCTCAGAGAACTATCCAAAAACACGTTTATTTCGATCGAGTAAATTTTATCCTCAGTGTACAGACGAGGAAAAAAGGAGGTCCAGGACTTTTCGCGGTCGGAATACGCGTTGCATCGCGGAATCGTCGCTCGATCATCCTCTCCGGCCGTTAAAAATAGGGCAAAACGCGTTCGATCTCTCGCGAGAGTGGACGAATTTGTTTTCTCCCGCCCGGTCCACTTCTCCAACCGGAACACCGGACCGTACTTCCCCGCCGAACGTTCCATATTATTTTTTTTTTTTTCATTTCGATGCAGTACGACTACTCGATCCGAGCATCCGCGCGATCCGGTCCGGATCGAGAGTAGGGACGATCGTCATCGAGAATCGGACACGAGCGTCCCCCCTCCCCGCCGCACAATTCAACGTGCTTTCGCCACGATCGCGAATCTATTGAGTAATAACGATACTCGGAGATTTCTCGAAACACCGATACATACGAGGCGCGCGCATTGGCTTATTCCGCGCGGAATCGTCGTCCGAGGTGCGAATGAAGCGTCCGACCGGTATCCTCGTAGAAATTAGCCGGGCTCGCTTTTTAGTGTGTCAATGGGTCGCCGCGCGCGAGCGTGTATTTACGTCTGATAATTCGGCTAATCTCGGGGTGTCGCGCGCGCGAGGAAATACAAATACTTGCGCTTAGAGTCCACGACGAATGGTGTACGCGAAAGGGGGCGCGAATCAGCGACGTTGCGCAAAGGCTGTATGTATGATTGCGAGAAGACGGCGAGTTTCAAATTCTAACGCGGCACGATATGTACCGAGGAAAAAATGATACACAGAAAAAAATGCTGATGTTGGATTTACAAATTCAAAGTTGTAAATATATTCTTGCAAATGTAATTAAACTCCGTGTACAATTAATTGCTCGATATGTAAACTGTATCCGATTTTGCTGTTAATTTTACATTTTTTTCCTGGTAAATTTTACATTTTTATACTGTGCACTGTAAAAAACATATAATAAAAATGTAAAATATATATAAGTATTATAGATTGAAATAAAGACAGGAAGGAACAATTAGATACGATTGGCACTTCTAAGAGAATTAGAGGGGAGATGTAAGTTTTTGAGCAAGCATCGGTAGCAGCGATAACAAATATAATTCAGCCCTTTCAGGTGGCGACTACCCCTATTGCATAAAAAAACGAACGAAAACTCGGTAAGTTCGTCTTTAAGGTAAATCGACGATGCTGATTCCGAAAAAAAAATAATTAAAAAATTACACCCTTATCCATCGAATGGCGATGAACGCCTCGATTACGAAAAAAAAATGGACAAAAATTCCGAAAATCCTGGAGCCACTTCGATACAAATAATTTTCATCCACTCGGAATCAAACATCAGAGCTCCATAAGGCCGGATCTCGTTTCTCAGACTTAGGTAACACCTGAAGGGGCTGAATCACATTTTTGTATCGCCGCTACCTGATGCTTGCTCGAAAAGTAGGTATGTGAGGTAGGTAGGTAGGTAGGTAGGTAGTCGACCACCGCGCGGTGCACAACATAACGTGTAATTTCGCCCGTCGCCAGCTGCCAACGCGCATCGTCGTCGTCATCGTCGCGAGAGTTACATCACGTGACTCGAATTATCGACAGGAGGCGTTGTACATTCCTACGGACGGACGCGTATGCGCGGCTGTTCTGCGCGAACATCGCATGCACGGCCGCGGTAGCGAATAATTCTCTCCTGGAGATAAAATAGAGCGGCGTGTGACGTGTAGAAGCGGTTTTCGCACGGGCCTCTCACCTCGCCTCTCTGACCACTCGATCCTCCTCGCGCGCCGCGTCTTTTCTCCCTCGAGGATGTTCGCCGCGCGCCGCTCCTTTGCCTCCACCGCATCGCTACGAGTCTCTCGGCGGGTCAGATGCAAGTTTTACAGCGCAAGACGAAAGAGCGATTGCCGCGCGGACGACTCGCGCTGCGTTACGTACACCGCGACTTAATTACCTGTCAGGGACATGTCGCGTTTTCTGACGGCGAGCACGGAGCGCCTTCGAGGGACGGTCTTTCGAAGGAGTCGCGTCGATAATAATAAGCGGGTCGTCGACGCGGTCGCGAATGGGAGGAGGAAAGTTTCCCAGATAGACTTGTGTGATTGCCACGACGTTCGTACAGTGAGAAAAAAATGTCGTAGATGTGACTAACTTAGCGGTCACGGGCGTAGGAACGCAGGTTTATTTACTTGAATTAATAATTTGCTGGAACTGACTGCAGCTTGTTTTCGTCAAACAGTTTCAAATCATTATAGCCGAATTATTTAATTCGAGCAACTTGATCGGCGTTCCCCCGCCCGCCAATTTAATCAAATCTACTATTTCTTTCTCTGTGTAAAAACTACAATAACTGATCGTTTTAGAGTGTGCGTTTATCTTGCCGCATGAGTTTAGAAAAATAATTTTTCCTCGAAAAATTGTTAAATTTATATTATGGTGTGATTAAAATTCATCGTAGTATTTATTATAGCAACATATTTATCAAAAATTTACGATTGAGTGAAAAATTGAGTAGATTCAACTGGAGGTTCATTTGCATATTACCAATCAAATATTTTATTGACTGGATTAAAATTTATTTATCCCAACAAAAGATTTTATTGACTCAAATTGATATGGTTAATTGAGAAAAATAATTTGTTGGAACAAATAAATATTACTTGAAACAATAAAATATTTAGCGATATACAAATAAATATTTAATTGATTCTGTTAAATCGTTCTCTCAATTGCGCAGGAGAGAGAAAGGATTTACTTCCAGCGGCCACCCAGGAATCGTGGTCCTTCGAGAGAGAGGGGGGAGAGGGAGCGGGCGAGAGAGGGTTAGGGAGAGAGGGTAGGTGGGGTAGAGAGAAAGAGAGAGAGAGAGTAAGATTATGGCCTAAGGCTCCTGGGCCTCAGTACTCGACCACGCGAACGCATGACGCACTCTAACATAAAGTCATGCATACATCATGCAAATAGACAGAATCATACACAGAATGCAAGAAGAAATAATCCATTTTAAGAAATAAAACTAAACGATAAAGATACAAAAACCACGTAGAATGTAAACTAAGTGAATAACTCAAAAGTAAAATAAGCCGCAGTATGAAAAAGAAATAAATGAATAAATTGAAGAGAATATCCAGCAAAAATAAAATACGATCCCGACAAATAATAGGCAAGATAAAGCGGGAAAATGGGACGAGTGAGGTACACAAGCAGGAGCTAGGAGGCCGGCCGGAGAAAAAAATAGACGCAGAAGAATCTAAAGAATCGACCTCCTGTCTCTTCGGAGGCTGAAAGTGCAGCGGTCGGTATCGCGCGAAGATGCGATTGCCCGCGTATACGCGCGTGTGTCGTAACTCGAGCATTTTCCAAGGACCCCGATCACTACACGCGGCGCGTATGTGCCACGTCGATCCCGATCCGGGCGGCCGAGACCACCAGCCAAAGCGGGAAAAGGTTACGCCGCGGACGGTTCTCACGCGTTTCGAACGCGTGCGAACTTATTATAAACGCAGAGCCGCGCGTCCGCTCTTCCCCGTGCGGAATTTCGAAATCATCCCCCGCGGTTTTCGCGAACGAGTCTCGAGGCCGCGCGGGTCGCGATTTCGCCCCCCGAATCGATCGGCGATCGCGTCTGAGTCGCCCTGTACCGCGCGCGGGTACTCGTTTAAACTTGATTACGTCCTAAAGTCGTTGCCGTCAGACGTGCCTCCGTCGTGATTTTCGTAACGGCGCTCCCCCTTCTCCCGCGTCCGCGTTTTATTATATTCCTCGGTTGCACAAAGTAATTTGCGCCATCTTTTGTTTCCACCCGAGTGGCAGGCACGATGTCTCGAGATTATCGCGAAGGAGGAAAAGCAGCGTCGGACGTAATGCGATAGGTCTGGCGCGGCGTGCTGCGGCGTATACGCGAGAGCTCGCGCGCGGGGCAGATGTTAATCGCATGGGAAAGGAGAAAAAGCCTTTTCCTTTCCTCTCACCGAGAGCGAAGAAAGATTTTGGTGGAATATGATTTCTCCGTCTGTTTGATTAAACCGACTAATTTTTGGTTAGGATAATTAGACAGTTGATTCAATTGACCGGTATTTTAGTTAGAATAACTAAACACGTTTGATTGGATGCGTTTTGTCATTTTCACCTAATCATTTTTCTCAGTGAACTGAAGGAGAATTATTATAGTTAGCAATACATTTGATCGATTCAACTGCATTTTTTTATCAGTGTGCATAACATGCAGTCGCATCCGGAGGAACGCACGACATAGGGAAATTAAACGTTCGCTAACGTTCGACCGCGTAGCGAATCGACGGAGGAGGAAGGGACCGACTACCGACTCATCGGTTGTATGAATATGAATGAGAAGAATCGTGAAAACGAGCGCGCCTCTGCACTCTACCCCGACTGCTCTCGCGTAACAGCCGAAGAGAAATTATGAGAATCCTCCCACTGACAAACGCTCCGCGCATTCTCGCGAGCTTCCTCCCACCCCCGGCCGATTGTTACCATTTGCCCAACTTCGAGATACCGACCGGCAGATAACGCGAGCCGAGCAGGAACCACTTCGTGACCGGCGACAATAGCGCGGGTACTACCGGCGTGAGCATGCGTATTTGGTAGACTTTACGACGTGCGTAATACGCGACAAGAAATTGCGTTTGCATTGCGGTAACGCTTTTCGTCGCTTCCTTCGGACGCACCTGCCGCATCGCGAGAGAGACTGCGCTGCATCGACTTTTTTACGACGCAACTTTTCCCCCGACTCGCGCATATGTACTCGCGCGAGTAACGATCGACGAGATGAGCGAGCTGATCTCCTTTCTTCTCCGCCCCTGTCTCTCTTTACGGGACAAATGATAATCGAGTGCCATTATTTATTCAGCCTTCCGCGTCTTTCCTCGCGAATGCAATTCCAGCTGCAACGGTCGAAAATTACAGGCGCGAAAACACTAATCGATCGTTACCTCGATGCGTCCTCGTATATACGTATGTATTATAATATTCAACGCCGTACGGACTGTAGGAAAGAAAGCGTCGTACCCGCACGCGTATATAGTCAGGGAAGATGTCCCGCGCGTACCCAGCCTCTAGCTGTACATAATAAAAGATGACCAGATGACCGGCAACTTTCACATTCTGTTACCAAGATCGGCAGGGGTGGGGTACCGAGCACGTCAGAACGATCGGTAAGGTGAGTATTATCGTACGCGTCTCCCTCTCTCCCCGTGAGCGCATGGAACGCGATAAATCAAAACTCGACCGAAGAGAGGAAATACCGAACGTGTACCGTTCGGGGATAAAGTTGCGCGATTTGTAATTTCAAATCCGAGAGAAAGAGAGGATTTACGAACGTAAATCGGTCGCGCGATCGATGCTACTACGCTGGGAAAGATATTGTTATTTTACATTCAATATATATCCTTGTGCTACCAGGCACCCGGCTCCGTTATAAAATTACCGCGATCCTCGTTACGACTTTATTGCGGGTAACCTGCAGACGAGGAAACATTTATCGTCGCACCCCAAGGAGGTATAATTGTTTTTTACAGCGCGCGGCAGTCGTACCGGACTGTTCGCCGGAGTGTGTCGAGTGCGAGCGCGCTTTACATAGCGGCTCCGAGCGCGGAGACTATAGCGTAGGAAGACGAGATCGTGGGAAGAGACGCCGCGGACGGTGAAAGTTCAGCACTAAACTTTGCCGTGGATTGGTATATTTTGATACGATCTCTCAGAGCGCGAGGCACGGGTAGAGATACCGAGGTACCGCGCGAGCAAGTAGCTTCCGTTTCCGGTTGCTACCAGGTAGGTATTCGCATCTTCCTGCTTAGTAGGTGAAAATTCTTGGCTTTTGAACTGCCACCGCGGTGGCATTCTATAGCTATCGAACGATGCTTAGCCGTTGAGAGACTCGCGCTGGCGTCGAAATGTTATAACTATATAACGAGGTGTAAATCCGCCTTCTCGACCGACGCGTCGCGACGCGTGAAACATTATGAAAGATTTATCGGCAATTATCGTTTTCGTCATTGGTGCCCGGTATACTACCCTATATACTTTAGAGAATACGATGATCGGACGTCGATCCATTTAACGAAGCTTTAATTTTCCAATTTCTTTACTCGTTAGAAGGGTGTAACCTTCCGTGGTTTACGCAAAAATAATAATCCGATAATAGTGTAACACGTAATTATGGGGAATTTTGGGAATATTATATAGGATACGATTCTGACCAGCTTCGACAGCGATTATCTCGTTACCTGTGGATTTTTGGCCTCTATATCAGTATAAATCTTTCCTGTGGATTAAAATGTGGTCTTCAAAAAAGTGTTATACCAACTTTGCTCAAAAGTTAACGAGTAACAAGATAATTGCAATTAATTTAAATAATACAACTCTACTCTGATATAATTGCCTCCATGCTGTCATGTCGGTTTATCGGCATAATTTGTCGATCGAGACGCATGCTACCGTGACAGTATAAGAAACACGCAACGGGTAGTTATCCACTTAACTGCGTAAGTTGTATAATGTCGTCTTAGACGAGCACGTACTCATCTCTGATATTACATGGCATTGTCTACTGAATTCCATACGCGCGATTAAAATGATGTACGATATAAACAACCGAGAGAAAGTTGTCGCTTCTATCATCTTTCCATTAACGAACGAGACACGTTTCATAATTTGCGTATGTGACATTTTCATGTAGTCGTAAATTTTTCTCGACAGTTTGACACCTCGAGGAAGATTATATAAATTTAATAACCGCATAACGTAATCGTTGGGACTGGATTACACATAGATATTGACGGATTATATGAATCTACTAAAAACGGGAATGATAAGGGGAGTGCTATCACAAATTCAAATTCCGGCATGGATTCGTGTATTCCGCTTGCAAAAGCAGTTTCAATATCAACGGGTAAAACAGATTCCGACGCCAGCGCCATCCGTGTAGCAACTGGTAAGTTCGTAGAGAACCGGCCAGTCATTTGTTGACTTTATCGATCAGTATCTTTATCGCAGTACTAGCTTCGGTTAAATACCACATGGCGCCATAGTCGATACGCATCGACCGGTATACGGGAGATGACGTTCTACTTCACCGTGTTTACGCCAAAGCGTCTTTTCAGTCTCGAGGTTATGTTTGTGTCACCGAAGATTTTTCATTAACGGTGAGTGATTCTATCGACCCTATCGACCGATTGCCTTAAAGTTTTCACTTCTCTTTGACGATGAAACGATTTGACGAGTCATAACCTTCTAACCTTGCACTACTGGGAAAAAATGTAGTCATCGCTGTACGTCGAATAATTCACACGTCTCGATATAACGAATATTCTACGGAGTGCCTTTTCTTTAGAATTACTTTATAAGCCATAATGTCGGGTGGCATGCTTTACGGTGGCGACGAAATTGGAGCTCTAGTCTTCGACTTGGGTCACCATTCCCTCCGCGTTGGCTACGCTCAGGAAGACACTCCGAAGGCTGAGATTCCCGCAGTCGTCGGAGTCGGGGAGGATGGCAACGGAGCGCAAACGAAAGTCGAGCCCATGGATGTGGATGACAAGAAACCCGATAATAACGTCACTCAGTCCGGCACCAAATATTACATCGACACGACTATACTGCACGTACCCCGTAAAAATATGGAAGTGATGAGTTACATGAAGGACGGAATGATCGAGGACTGGGACCACTTTGAAAAGGTAAGAAGACTATGGAGAATTATTAAGTTTTAAATTAATCACGGCCATTTAACCGGGCAGGTCTTGGATTACACCTACTCCAAAGTAATTCAATCGGATGCGGAGTACCATCCGGTATTGTTCTCCGAGTCTCCTTGGAATATCCGTAGCAAAAGAGAGAAGCTCACCGAGCTGATGTTCGAGAAGTACAACGTACCGGCTTATTTTCTCGTGAAAAACGCCGTTTTAGCCGCCTTCGCGAATGGCAGAGCTACCGGTATCGTCGTCGATAGCGGCGCGACGCACACCTCTGCAGTTCCCGTCCAGGACGGCTTCGTACTGACGCAGGCCATCGTGAAGTCGCCATTGGGCGGCGACTACATCAGTATGCAGTGCAGGCAGCATTTGCAAGTGAGTATAAAGAAATTACGTGCAAGTCGTTGAGAAGATCGGAGAAATCTTGGGACCGGAACGCATCTACGCATACCAAATCAACCTAGGACAACGACATCGACCTCTCGCCCTCGTACATGGTCGGCAGTAAGGAAGTCGTCAAGGACCACGAGAAGCCGCGGTGGGTGCAGAAGAAAGGACTGCCCGAGGTGACCAAATCCTGGCACAATTACATGGTGAAGAAATTAGTGCAGGACTTCCAAGCGACGTGCCTCCAAATATCGGAGACTCCTTACGACGAGAAAGTGGTCTCCACGGTTCCCGCCGTACAGTACGAGTTTCCCACGGGCTATCACCAGGTATTTCCGCGTTTCCCGTAGAGGCGGTTTCCTTTGTCTTCGTGTTTCGCTGAAGCAGCATTTTTTTGATTGTCAAATGAAGGAGTTCAGCAGCGAGAGGTTCCGAATACCGGAAGCGCTATTCGACCCCAGTATGGTACAAATGCGAGGCGGAATGGTGGGCAACACTATGCTCGGTGTAGGCCACATCGTTACGACCAGCGTCGGCATGTGCGACGTCGACGTTAGACCGGCTCTTTACGGCAGTGTCGTCGTCACCGGTGGAAACTCATTCATACAGGTATGAGATTGCGTTCGCAATTGCTTTTGCATTACCAGGCTTCACAGATACGTCCCTGTTGTCCCTATAGTCTCTATTTTTTTTTGAAGTCCCTAAACGTCCCTAAAATTGACAACAGTTACCTTATGATGCTAGTCCTCTACAAACCACGTGAGTTATCCGTATAAGCGCTTTGAACGTGGTCCCTAAAAGTCCTTATTTCTGTGAAAACTGCTTTGTCCCCACACTGTGAAGTCTGCATTACGAATCACGAAGACGATACAATCAGCGGTTACATTGCGGGCGTTGTATTCCACGACCAGGGTTTCCCGGAGCGTCTCAATCGTGATCTGTCCATGAGAATACCGTCTAGCATGCGACTGAAATTGATAAGCGCTAACGGTTGCGCCGAGAGGCGATTCGGCGCGTGGATAGGAGGCTCGATCTTGGCGTCGATCGGCACTTTCCAGCAGATGTGGATATCCAGCCAGGAGTACGAAGAAAGTGGCAAGAGCCAGGTAGAACGAAAGTGCCCATGATTTCGGAGAATGCCGTACTTGACATTAATTTTTTCTCATTGCCGATACATGTACGCACGTCGTGCGATCTTCGTTAGCTAATACGTAAAGTTCGGAGCAATCGCATCTTCAAAGGACAGAGTTTTACAACGTAATTGATTTACACAGTGGTTTGTTTTTCTTTAAGCCTACCCTCTGGGGGCCGCCCTAAGTGTTTAGCACTGTGGTAGACCTTTCTCTCTACGGATTTACCGCTATTTTTAAATAGCCCTTTAGGAATTAGCAGATAAAGAAATGGCTCTCAGCGGGTTAAAATCAATTTTTATTTCGTTTGCACGTCATATTGTACAATGCTGTACATAATATCACACAGTACAAATGATAACACTTATTCACGATCACGCGTCACCCAACGATTTTGAAATCATTCGATACCAATGCAATCCCTCACCGAGAAGCCCTTCCCAAGTCCCAAGTGGTCCAACTGCGATTTTAACGAAACTCGATGAATTCGAAGTTTTCTATTTTTCAATAAATCGACGGTACTTCCCTGTATACCATTGGCTGGGATTTGTAAAATAAAGGATACAGGACGATTGAAAAATCATTCAACTGTGGCATTTCGATCTGCAATATTTCTTTCGAACAAATTCCATGTTCCCTCGCAAAATAAACATCGTTCCCGTCTCCCGCCGGCATGTAGTGGCACCGTAGACACGCGCGCGTGCCAGTGAACCCGTCATAGCCCCAGTCGAATCGGAGGCGCCAAGTTTGGGTTGGTCGACCGGCCGCGGGGACGCCACGCTCGCTCGGCAGTTCACAAAATGGCGTTGAGCGTTAGACCGTCGTACGGCACGAGACAGTGCGGAGGTGTATTCTCGTTCGCTAGCCATGTTCTGTGATCGAACTTTCCGCCTTAAAATGACGTTCGCGGGAGCGCCGACCGGCTCGAACGTTCGCGCGTGATGATGAAAACGAGAACTGCTATGATTTCGTCGAAAACCCGCGTGTGCGTGGTGTATCAGTGAAGGGATTTCGGGGGAAGGGGGGTTTTGTGCTCGGAGTCTGTGACACCCGCTCGTCCAATGGAGCCGCGTATTCTTGTCCTTCCGCTGGCTTTGTTGACATTCGTCGAACTGAGTGAGTACCGCAAATCACGCCGAAACGCGAAGCCCGAGCGTCGCTCATCCGCCGGCGAATCGCGTCGGCGGCGGGTGCGTGCGAAATCGCTCATCGTTTGTAGGGGGTAGGGCGTTTAAATTACAGGTACGCTCGATGCACCGTTCGGTGGTTGCGCTCGGAGGAATCGGCGCGCCGAGAGCGCGTGAAACGGAGAAACGAAACCACCCCGCCCACGCTTATTGCGGAAGCAACCTATCCTCCGTGTAATTTTCCGTGCGTTTACCTCTGCCGCGACGAAATAGGTCGATATTCGTCGCCTTTGCCGCCCCGTACGCGAGCGTATCGCGTTTCCAAACGTAAGCGAGTCGCGATCGCGGTACACAAGCGCTCAAAAGTACACGTGAAGCTGTGTTAAAAAGCTCCCAGTCTCTGGCGATTATCGCCGCGTGTTTTCTGTCACGTTCGGACGTCGAGCGACACGATGTTGTTCGTTTGTAATCGAGCGCATCGACGTTTATAATCGAATGCAAGATACATTGTGAAAGGTTCTAAAATGTATTTCTCCCTAATTAAAAGCAGGGACAATTGTTGCATTTACGCAGGGGTGGGGGGCAAGAACCAGCGTACGATATTTCGCAGGCGTTATTTTGTTTACATCGAATCACAGGAGAGTTTGGTCTATTTTGCGTAGAATTCGCGAATCGAACGACGCTTCGAACTTTGATCGCTCGAATTCGCTTATTCGTAACGCGTTGCGCACACTCGATCGATCGTGATTACTGGTTGAAAGCGCGTTTTATGATTTCACGCTCGACTGCGTCCGTTTCTGTCTTGAACTCTATCGCTGACGATCTACAGCTCTCCGAGGGGAGTAGAGACACTGCGACAGGCCTCGCCTCTCTCTGATTATGATTTAATCAAATTTAAATTCCAATCTTCAAATCATTGCAGCGTCGCAGCGCAGCGAAGATTTGTCCAGGTCAGAGGTCGCGCCGCAATGTACCTTCGTTGACTGGATGCTTGTATTTCGCGAGCGCTCTCGCGTGTAGAGAAATTGAATTGGTACAAATTTTTCTTTTTTTTTAGTGTAGCTTCTGCGACGAGTAAAAATTTACCGATCAGTAACGATAATGCATCTCTATTTTCATCTGATCCCCACTAATATCGTAGATAACGACCCCTACTCCCCTTCTCTTTCGAAATAGTTTAACTTATCTTTTCTTTCTGCTTTATCGTTATATCGACTATCTTATCTGTTCTCGTATCACCGTATATCACACGTGTCAATATACGCGCGTCCACGCCAGATGTATACGAAGAATATTTCTGGTTTTTTTTTCACGGCTTGTAGCCATCTAACGAGTAGCTGGACGATTAACCGATAAGCCGTTTCCACATTTTTACAGAAACGTTTTCCAGCGAGACGATCGTGCGTAAAATAGTGAGGGAACGAAGTAGAGTAACCTACCCAATAGATAAACTTCTAAGTAGACGACAAAATCCAGTAGATGGGCAGAACTTGGTATTTTAAAAGCATTGAAGTGTTCATTTTTTGGAGATGTCCATGTAGTGGGTAGATTACCCTAATAGCCCAGAAAACAGAAACCAGAAAATTGTTCTTTTAGTCATCCGTAAGCAGTCTAAAATGTCTCACTTTTTGATAACTTAAACTTTAAGTTATCCAACAGTCATCTTTTGAATAACATGAAATCGATGTTAACAAAAATGAGACATTAGACTGCCTACATGTGACTTCAAGGTGACTTTTTGGATTGTGCTGTCTGGGAAGTAACGATGGGTGTGTTACAACGTTTGGTTCGATGTGAACAGGGTATCCTTGCCGGATAGGAAAGGACGTTGCGAGCTAGACGCATGCCGAAGGAATCCGGGGGCCCTCCTTTAATTGTCGAGATAATTAGACAGGAAACCCCTTGGCTCGCGCAACGCACGCCAAATATGGATCTGCAGTTCTCGCGGAACGCGCTAATAAATTTTAATTTTAAACGGTTTAGAGCGACCGTTGCTGCACGGTCAGTCAGTATAGCTCAGAACCTAGAGTCTAGCGTGTTACAATAAGTATTGTAAATGCAACTAAACTTTGTGTACGATTAATTACTCGATATGTAAACTGTATCCGGCTCTGCTGTTAATTTGACATTTTCCTGATAGATTTTACATTTTTAGCTGTGAATTTAACATTGTCCTGCGCCTGTCACACAGTACAGACTGCGTTACAATTTACAGCAATTGGTGTACTGTATACATCAAATTTTTTTCCGTGATAACATTTCCGTATAGTCTCGGACCAGCCCCCGGCGGGTGATTATTTATGAACGCCACTGTACCAACCAGGCTCGCAGACACCCCCGGCTGCACCACGCTCGATGCCTCTTTTTCTCGTGCGTCCCCCGGTCTTCCGTTTCCCGTATATTCGCAAGCGCTAGCCGATTCGCGAGGAATCCCCCTTCTACGGTGCCTAGCGGTCGGGAAAGCCTGAAATTGTTCGTGAACTTTATGTCATACACAAAGAAAAATAATTAGTTGGATCTACTGAAAATGACTTGCGGGGTCGCAATTAATTTTATTTATGTATATCAATGAAACATTTTAATACACATCAGTTAGATATCTCTTCCTTCGAATAATGTGAAATAGTATGTGATTGTAAAGTGATCATTAATTGATGCAACTAATTATTTTTCTCTGTGTAGAAGTCACAGCTTTAAAAATTGTCTGATATGTTATTGCTTTAATTATTATTTTTTCATTTAGATTAGGATATCTGTAAGCGTCAGGAAGAATTTATAATTTCAGACTGGAGATTTTTTTAAGAGTACAAATCTAAAGTGAGACAAGAAATTGAAATCTCTCTGGAATCTATCATTTGAGTACTCCGTCTTACGTATTTTTTCGCGTTGGTTCCGAAGAGCGCCATTTTTTGGACGACATCTCAAAGGAAATATAAGATATCGGCAATTTTATATACGAGAAAATTATTTTTTGCCCATGAGATCATCGATATCTCAGTGTTTCCTTGATATTTCGTAAATAAAACTGCGACTTTTAGAATCAGTGCGAAACGTAAGATAGAGTAGTCGAGTGATTTATTCAAGAATTCCTTCCTCATTCACATAATGTATATCTTACGACAATGCCCTCGACTTCTCAGAGCCACGCATTTATCAGCGACGACGGTCTTTTTATTCTCCGCTACAGTCGTACGATTTTTATTTATTTTACATCATTTCCGGCTTCCGTCAATGCGAGACTAAGATACATGCCCAATGAATGGAAATTACTCGAAGAGTGACGACCCACGCGTCTCCTCCGTATACTCTCTCCGCGCGTGTCCCGCGCGTATTCTATCTCCTAAAAGTTCGGGGCGGAGTTGGTTCGTATCGTCGCTAATCGACTCTGCGGTCGTCCCACTGCATGTCCTCCAATAACTGTTGTACTGCCTTAATTTCCCTATACGCTATTTACTTTGTCGTGAGTTTTTGTTCTTTTTATTATTCTTTTTTTTCACTCCGATCTTCCTCGTTCGTCATTCCTCATTCATCTCACGGCAGCAGAATGAACGCATCGAGACTTCAGTCGTGATCATCTCGTCACTTCTGAACTTTCGATTGGACGCATTGATACGAACCATTTTTTGTCCGTTGAAATTTTGTCTTCAAATGAACATTCCACCAATTTCTAACGCAGGGTTGCTACAGACATGGAAGTCGGGGAAAAGTCAGGGAATTTTAATAAAATCTCTTGAAAAAAGAGCATCGCACCATTTATTAAGCTATTGATATCCCTGGTTAAAAAATCTTATTGAAGCCAATAGAAAACGATAGGATTCAGTATGTTTTAATCGAACTTTTATCCTAGAATTTTCCGATTAGTTCCTATTAAATTGTCGACCAAACGAAATCGGTTTCGATCGGATAATTCCTATTTACGTCTCAATCGGGCATCATGACAAAAATCTGATTAATTCCGATTCAAACCGATTAGTTTTCTTCCAATCTGAATTAATCAGAATTTTTAACCAAAGGTGATGTTAATTTTTTCAATAAATTATTAGGGTATCCAGTGATCGAGACATTCAGGAAATCCGAGAATTAGTCGGGAACTTGCGCCCTGTTTATGTTTATGCTTTCTTATATTGTATTATATTCCAGACCGTTAGTGCTTCTTTCACTTTCCCAAAGTGTTTATATGAACCAATTAAATGGTATGGAAAATGCGATTTTTATTCTGGAGAGCCTGGAAAAGTCGGGGAATTTTTAAAATCAAGATTTGTGGTAACCTTGCTAACGGCATTTCATGATCCAGATCAAAACATACGTCCCTCTGGAGTCCGCTCGTACATACGGCCAACGCGATACGATCTATACCTATAATTTTTCTCGTTGACAGTCACTGCTCGCAGACGGCGATTAGCGGAGCGAGAGACGTTAGATCGTACGCGCGAGCGAGCGATACGAGGGTGACTCCGGGGGTGCGCGGCGCGCTCTCGATTGGCCCGTCGATCTCGCGGCACCCCCTTGCGCCTCTCAATAAAGAAGGGAGTCCAGTGCCCCCGATGAAGCAACGATGAATCGACGAGATGAAGGAGAGGTTATTGCCGGGGCAGTGCGGGAGAGAATGAGTAAGGGGGGAGAGGCGGGGGAGGGATACTCTTCCCATTATAAAGACTCGTTTAATCCAATTACGTCATTCCATCCTATATTGCAGGTCGAGCGAACGACGTTGCTCTCTCTCCCTTCCTTCCCCTTCCTCCCTCTCTCAACTAGTTTTAAGCTTTAGTTTTAATTACTCTTGCTTTCAATGTTACTTTGTGCAGTTTACTCAATTCTTAGGGTAGTTTCGATTTGCTGTATGTTCTTGGTGCAACTATTATTATATTTGCTCTTAGGACATTTGATTTAAGAGCCTAATAAAGCTTCTAAGTTTTCTTCTTCTCTCTCGCACGTCCTTATAAGCTCGATAGTCCATTAATATCGAGGAAACGTAAAATCGAAGATGGAAACAGTCCAACTAGACGACTTCCTTCGGACCGATAGTGTATCTGTATACCTACGCTGATAATATAGAATGTAGACGACGGCGGGTTTTCTTTTTATTTCTCAGACATCGCGAGTATCGATATCCACTCGAAACCGTATCGTCGCGAGACAACGGGCGTGTTTCCACCCCACCCCCTGTTCACCTGGTTTCTCCGGACCGTTCCACACGCGTTCCCGCATTTTTGCCGCGCACTGTACGCGCGCGCGCGCGACTACGATGTGTCGTAACAGCACCTTACCGGTCGGCGCCCACGCCGGGCTAGACGCGTAGCGTAAGTGCGCGCGAAATAGGTCGTATCTCGCGCTCTACTCTCCGGTGCCGCCCCGGTAGTCAAAGAATGCGACGATCTCTCGCGTTCACACGGGCGAACGTGCGATCGCTCGAGGGCGGCACCTCGAGGTGCGAGAATTCGCTCGCGGAGAGCTTCGAGGACGAAAGCGAAGAAACGACGAGTCGCTCTCGCATCGGACCGCCGGAACACGACTTATCCCGGCTTATCCGTGGATTTGCACGGCTAGCACCTCCACGCCCGCCGCCTTCACGCTCCGTTCGTCGAGCCGCGTCGACGTCGAGTACTTTTTTACTTACGGTGCCTCCAGCGCACCGCCTCGCCGCTCCCCCGATCGTGCTGCCTGGCGTATACAGGGTGTTATCCTCGAGACTGGACACGGGACGATATGCAGTAAAGGGATAGGCTATAGAGTTGGCTGCATACCGGAAAGCGTCGATCGAAGGAACCAGTCATACGGAGGGTTCTGTATTATTGGTTTATAAATTAGATAATTTGTAATTAACGAACAAATTAAATAATAATCAATAAAAGAACCAAATAATGTGTAATTTACTAGGAAAAATTAAATAATTTTTTAATTATTTGGAAACAAACAATTTTAAATTTATTAAGAAAAGTTGGATTTAATTTATTAGAAACTATAATAGAATCATACGGAGAGTTCCGTATATCGTTGGCTCCTTATTATTGGCGACACTTTCCCGTATGTAGCCAATCGTATAGCCTATCTTTTACTGCACATCGTCCTAAATATGTCCGCTCTCAAGGATAACACCCTGTATATTATACGTTCACGGGCATGCAAATGCTACGCACCTACGCGGCCGCGGTAGAGGTGCGCGTCCACGTCGCGCTCGTCGGTACGTAGCTCGTTCGCGGCGCTCGATAATTCTCTCCGCGTCTATCCTGCAATTTGCTTCTTCGGGATTAACGCTATTCCGTGTCTCTCGCATACGTGCCGGGGAACTCCCGCGAGATTTATACGCGCAATCAGCGCGATGCAGCTGTAATGCACTCGCCCCGTTACCCGATCGTTTCGCTACATCGCGCGCGCATATTTCGCGGCAGGGAAACTCGACGGTGCGTGCTTCCGATCGAGTGATCCGGGGAAATTTGGAAAACCTAAAATCGTCGTTGTACGTCTCTTGCTTCGAGCCGAATCGAGCGAGTCTGGCTGATCTCGATGATGATCGATGAAATAGACAAATATACGTAGATTGCACAGCAACTCAGATGAGCAATTAGCTCATCTGATGCATCAAGGTTGTGCGCTTTATGAGTCATCATTAACCGTTAGATGCATGCGTGAAAAATTGCACTCCTACAGTGAGAAAAATGACCTGGTCGATTTAACCGAAATTCTGGATAACCAAACCATTTCGTGAAAGATGGATTCAACATTTTTCTGATTAGAATAATTATTCTAATTAGACATTTAGTTAGAATAACTAAATATGTAGTTGGAATGCTTAATATTAAGTTTAACTTACTAGTACTTTGATTAGAACAACTAGACTCGTTTAACCAAATGGATTTTATCATTTTAACCAAGTTATTTTTCTCAGTGTATGCATAAGTCGAATTTCCGAGATCCGTGTATAAATTATGATATAAATTATATTTTGGTTGTAAAATCTAATGTTTTCTCTACTGAAGAAAATAATGTTAGATATTATACATGCTTTTTCATATTGCACTAAACATATTTATCATCGGAAAATTAGAATAAACGTAAATCAATCGACCGTCATCAATTACGAGTTATAGTACCTATTTCTTTTTACACGAAAAGAAGATCAATTTTAGCCTGTACAAAGTTTGTGTTAAATTTCGGGACAAGGCCAATTTATCGTTACGCGATAGCTACAATTTTAGTAAAAATTATAATAAAACTTGCAGATGCAAACGTTGCTCAAATTTTTACTATATTTGTAGTTATCATAACAATACATTGGCTTTATCCCGAAACGTACAACGATTAATTTGAATCACACAACAATATAAATTGAACAATTTTTTGATGAACAATTATTTTTATAAACTCATACGCGGCAAAATAAACGTTGACTTTCAAACAATCAATTATTGCCTCTTATAAACGTCGTGACGATCATACAAGTCCATCTGGGGCGCGAACTTCGTCATTTTGCGTTGCCGCGGTTAACGGTAATGCCGTTGCCGAGAAACGGTCCGTCGGGACGTCGCGTGTAGCGCGCCCGAAAGATTAACTCGAAGCTCGCGACTCCGTGACGAGTTATTATAAATTCAAACTGGATTCGCGACTCTCCGCGCGAATGTGTGCATAGTGGTTTGTTCCAGCGGGTCTCGCGCGCCTATATACATAATTATCCCGCGCGGCGTGTACGCGCGGCAATAACCGCATACATATGTCGCGGTCTATTTCGGTATGCCGTGTGCGGTAGGTTGTCGTTCGGCGTTCGCTCTCGTAAATCACCGAACGGTTTATTTTCTTTCCGCGAGACCAATCCGGCGCTACCGACGGATTCCACGTGTCGCGTTCGCGGTAATTCATCGATTTCCTGCTTGTCTCCCCCCGCGCGTTAATATTTGATGACTGACGGGCACGCGCCTAATAACGGTAATATCGTCGCTACCGATCTATACCGATCTTCCGCGCCGCACTCGATTCGGCGTCCAACGGAATGTCGTGCGGAAGGGCTGTTTAGGGCTCGTTTGTCATTGTCTATCGTGGATGATGAAAGGGAGGGTTTCTTGGCCGGAGAAAGCCCACCGATCGAACGGAGAGATGTTGCGCGACACGCGAAGCGGCGATCGGTAATGATAACGGCTTTCTTCGATCAAGCTGCGGCGGTTGCTCCCTTTTTTTCCGAGACGGGGTGGTTAAAGACTTGGATAACCGGGAAATGTCAGGGAATTTGATCCGTCAGGGTAAAGTCAGGAAAATGTCGGGAAATTTTGGATTTTTATTGGAAGTTATAATTAATGTAGCGTTGATTTTTCGAAATTTCACCGTTGATACATTTCACAGTGGAGTTTGAGGGGCTGCTTTAGATATCTCCAGTACACTTGGAAAAATAATTACCTAGGTTATAAAATGACAAAACGCATCTAGTTACACGTTTAGTTATTCTAACCAAAATACTGGTCAGATGTATGTAAATGTAATCTTCAAAAAAGTATTATACAAGTATGCACCAAAAGCTCACAGAAATGAGATAATAGCTAGTAATTGAAGTTTCTTCGTTGGCGAGTGAGCATAGCCTCGTATGATGCAAAATTCCTAATATGAACAAAAATATCAGGGAAAATACTTACAGAATTGATCTCTGAAATAGGCCGGGAAAAATCAGGGAATTTTATAATCAAGCTTTTGCATCCATCCTGTAAGAGTCTATCGCATGTATTTGTTTCCTAAAAGTAAAACGTCGGGTTTTATGAAGGCGTTCTCTCAAAAACTCATGAGCGCATCCCTAGCCCAGAATCGGTCGTGTTCCCTGCGCGAACTGGGGTTAAAAATGCAAGAGCAAATCGATCCGGATCGGCGCGCGATCCAATCGCTCCTGAAACGACCGCAACCCAATTTCAACCTGATCGACTTGTCCGTGAGTGATGCACAGCGCCGCATCACGCCTCAACGCGTGTCATTCGCAGCGCTGCACAACGCGTCGAGTCCCACGCGCTTCGCGCGGTGCAACGATGAGCCGGCGCCGCACTCGGTCGCCTCGCTCTTCGAATCTCGGACCCTTTGCATTCCCCGAAATAAGACCGACATCCTCCCAACGCGCTAGGCGGGTAGTGGAGATCAAACGCGCGCGCGTATAATTCCAGAGACGCCGGAATAAAACAACACGGCGCATCGGTGCGAACGACGCGACGGGGAGAGCCGGGGAATTCGAAACGCTCGGACGTCTCGCCGAAAAACGGGGGTGCTCCGCCGCCTCTGCGCGTAGGGCTGCCCGTCCCTTTGTTCGGTCCCGCCCTCTTTGTCCCCGCGCTCTCATCGCGTACGCTCCGCGTCCCGCTCGCTTCTCCGCCGTACGTGTATTCGAATGGGTCACGGCCGGGAATACAAGACCGAAATTTGATAGCGAAATAAGCCCCGCGCGCGCCCGCTCACGGAACATTTGCTTGGCGGGATCGTCACGTCACGCGGCACACCCGCCAACGCCGGGTTCCGAATAGAAGCGCGAGCTCCTCCGTCGTCGTACGGTGGCGAACGATGATTCGGTGAGAAAGCACGGTGTCCAGCAGTCAGGGAATTTTGGAAAACCTGGAAAAATGTTTTGAAATTTGACATGCAAAGTTGTGTGAATTTGAAGAACTACAGTATTGAAACTGAGAATCATATGAAGTTGTTTGAAAATTAATATCTGTGTGTTGTATAATTCGAACGAATATTTGAATCTTGAGTTGAAGTATATTAATTTTCAAATGCAGGTATGAAAGTATGTAGTGTGAAATTGAATTTTCAAATAAACTTATTAAATGTAAGGACTTGCTTTTGAAGCTTTAACCACCGTATTAAAGATTTTACCATGCACGGTTATGAAATTTAATAACATTTCTTGAAAATTCATATGGGCGTCGTAAAATTCGTTGCGCAGAAGTATCTATATGTATTGTAAGCATGACAAATTGTATACGAAAATTCATAATGTATTTCAATTTTCAAGACATTTGATTATGAAATTTCATATCATATTTGAAATTTAAGAACACTTGGATTTGAAATTTAATAGAATATGTTGAATTATTTGAATTTTAAAAATTATGTGTTTGAAATTTCATACACTTAAACTGGTTAGATTGACTAAACGTTTGGTCGGAGTAATTAAATATTTGGTTAAAATAACTAAATATTTGGTTGGTCAGTGAAATTTTGCTCCCTCTGACTGGAAAACCTGGAAAAGTCAGGGGATTTCTTTTTCACATTTTCCTAGATTCCGTCGAATGTTTTGCAGGGAGACAGTCTCCCCTCGCTTCCGTTTCCTATGCCACTCTTACGCCGGAAATTTCTTTGGAAACGCGAATTCACGTCCCTCCTTTCCCTCGCGACGTTTTTATACGCCTATCCTAGTAAATATTAGGGGTTGCATTGAAAGCCGCTGTTTTTTTCTTGTTTCAAAAACATTGTATCGTAATAAAATGTGTAAATACCTCAATCGAAGTATTTTCCTTCGGAAGCTATAACTCTTTTCCACTTTTCTGGCAGAACTCGAATTCTGCAACGAAAGAATTGTCTATTTTTTGAGCTAATCCACTCGGCAACCCAATTTTTGACTTCTTGGTAATTATGGAAGTGTGTATCTTCCAAGTCGTGTTGCATCGTACTAAATAAACGATAATCACTCGGGGCCAGGTCTGGAAAATACGCTGGGTGCGGGAGAACTTCCCATTCAAGCTCCATCGGTTTCTTTTACGGCTCTAGCAACATGAGGCCGAGCGTTGTCGTGAAGAAGAATCACTTTTCAGCGATGTCATGCAATTGATGGTCGTTTTTGCATCAAATTAACATTTAAACGCTCCAATTGTTGTTGATAACGTTCGGCGGTAATTGATTCATTCGGTTTCAACAGCTCATGATAAACGACACCTTCCACATATCCCACCTAATTGAAAGCATTGTTTTGTGACCGTGGATGTTTCGTTTTGGTATCAACGTTGATGGTTGGCCAGGATCAACCCATAATTTTTTTGCATTTCCGGTTGTCGGAATAGATCCATTTCTCATCACCGGCTACGATACGCCATAAAAACTTTTCTTTTTATGCTTTGCAAGCAAAGAAGTCGAGATGTTCAGACGATTAGCAATGGCATTTTCAGTCAATTCATGTGGCAGCCACTTTCCTTCCTTTTTCAATCTTTCCCCATGGCATGTTGACCTCGTGAAATTGTAAATTCGTATCGACTTCAAGCTGTTGAGCCATTTCTCAGAGCGAAAGAGTAGGGTTTTCTTCCAATAGAGCTTGCAGTTGTTCATTTTCGAACTTCTTCGCTTGACCTGGCCGTTGTTTGTCGTGAACATCACAGTTTCCACTTTTGAAGCGACGAAACCTGTCTCTACATACTGTTTCTGATGGAGCAGATTCAGCATAAGTTTGAACAAGTAATTAATGAGCTGCAGCAGCACTTTTTTTAAAAATCAAAGTGGTGTAGAAGTACACATCGAAAAAACAACTTGTCGCATTCCATTTTCTCAGGTTATAGACATAGATTTGTATTAACCAAAAATGCCAGTCAAATGACTGAATCTTAATGAGAAATGTCCATAATTTAGAGTGATACAAGCAGTATTAGTCGCTGCGCACGACATACATAAGTAGTTAGAACCATCTGCATGAGAACAGCGGCTTTCAATACAACCTCCTAATATTTAACGGAAGAGAACATTAGCTCCCTACGAATAACGATCGATTCGGCAATCGAGAAGATAACGGGCGACCGAGCACCCGAAGGGGGAGTCTTCGTTCCCGGTGCACGCGAAGAACCGCGGGCGGAAGAGACGAAAATAAGACTCCGCGCCTCGTCCCTCCAACGCGCGTCTCACGTTCGATGCTTTCAGCGGCTGGTGCAGGTGGACTGCAATTCACCGTCGAGCCACAAAACGTGGTGGTAGAACAAGGAAGCGCAGCCAGGCTCGATTGTCGGGCCAAAAGTTCCCTCGGCACACCCACGATTCAGTGGAGGACCGACGATGGTCAACCCATATCGTTTATCGGGGATAGCTTTAGGTACTGTTAACGTTTTCTCCACCCACGCGCGCGGACACCGTTTCTATCCTCTCTCTTTTTACAGATCTCAACTGGCCAACGGGTCTCTGTATATCAGTAGCGTTTACGCGAGTAGCCCGGAACTGATCGGGCGTTACCAGTGCCTGGCTTCGATCGATAACGTGGGCTCGATCGTTTCCCGAAACGTGACCATCGCGATTGCAAGTCAGTATCGTATGAACGCAAATTTGCAAGGCCATATTCGCCGCGCGTTAATTACCTTCGCGCCACGCTCATGTTGTACTGTACCCTTGTACAGCTTTGCCCGGCTTCGAGAGGGAGCCGCAAGATACCGTCGTTTATCCGGGACAAATTGCGTATCTGGGTTGCTCGCTACCGGCTTCGTCGGGTCCGCTGATGATACGATGGCTCAAAGACGAGCGGCCGCTCTTTCTGGACGAAAGTCGGATGACCATCTTGTCTTCCGGTATTTATATCGCTCAGTTTTGGATGTTGATCGAATCTTCCTCTGCCTTCCCTGCACGGAGAAAAAGGATCAGTAATTTTTACAGTGAATCTCCTAACAACGGAGCTCTTCCAGCTCATGAAACATTGAATTTTTTAATCGATACAGCGTACTTTTTATGGTTCGTAGTAGTACAAGCCCGTAAACACCCAAGATATATGTATTAACGAGAGATTGATAAGTGTTTCCCTGTCCAATAACATTTCTAATTACCAATTAAAACCAGATACTTATGATGGAACGGTATCTTGGACGGAATATAAGATTCAATTTGAAATTATAGCTTCACATTCCAAATGGAATGAAAACACGAAAGCGGTTGTTTTAGCTTCTTAAGTTCATTATACGTGGTCGAGCACGTTCAATTCTAGAAAGTTTATCACAAATAGAAATTTCTAACTACGAGTTACTTAAAAATCCTTTAGAATTGAAATATGATGGCACTACTATTACGAACTGTGAAAAGTACGCTGTGGTCTATTAAAAACTTTAATGCGTCACCTCGAGGAGCCCTGTTACCGGGATAAATGTAAAGATTCATAGGTTTTCCCATGATTTTTTTTCCTAATCCTTTTTCTCCCTATACAAAGACAACCCCTTCATCTCGATTTTTCTCAACGACTCGCAGGAGCCCTCGAGATCGACGACGTACAGATGCGGGATTTCGGATCGTATCGGTGCAACGCCAGTGGCTTCGGACAGTATCGACTGAGCAACAAGGCCCAACTTTCGCTGTTGACCACTGATATCGGTCAGTTCAATTCCCCGATGTTCAAACGTCGCGTTCGATTTTGCGCGCGAAATCGTTACACACTTCCGCATATTATGTTGCTCGACAGACGAAGGAAAGACCGCGCCGGTCTTCATAGCGAAACCCTCTCACACGGTCGCCGTCGAGGGCTCGACGGTTACTCTCGAATGCGCCGCCAATGGAAATCCAAAACCGACCATTCTCTGGCTGAAGGACGGGGTGGCGGTCAACCTGGCGGAGCTCGATTCGAGGTACGCGCATCGCGATCGAAATGGTCGGGTTTACAGGGGCGATCGCAATTCTGAAATTCTCTCGTTCGAAAAGGTACCACAGGGTCGCCGTGTCGAGTCTCCAAATTTCTGACGTGAAGGAGGCCGATCACGGCTCTTATCAATGTCGGGCGAAGAACTCGGTCGACACGTCGGACGCGGTCGCCGAGCTCGTCGTCCAGGTCCCGCCGAAATTCATCAAGCGGCCCCAGGACAAGGTCGCGGACGAGAGTCAGGATTTGGAGTTGGAGTGCGAGATTTACGGGAAACCAGAGCCGAAAGTAGTCTGGTGGAAGAACGGGGAGCGCATCACTCTCAGTACATATTGGCAGCTCGTAAACGGGTGGGTATTATTCGCCGAAGGGGAAAGGGTGCACGGGTCCTTCTCGAGCATCCCTCACACCTTTCTCGACATTACAGTAACAATTTGAAGATCAACGGCCTGCTACCGATAGACGCCGGCATCTTTCAATGCATCGGCGAGAATTCGGCCGGCGGCGTCCAAGCCTCCGCGCGTCTCACCATCAATCAACCGAGTAAGTCAACGAAAGAATCGTAAGAATCATCTCGAATCGGAACGCGCACCTTCTTGCCGTATGAATGTGTTTTTTTTTCCTTGATAAGAACCATTTTTTCCCAACGATCCATTCGTCACTGCAGAGAGCCTCGCAATTTACTTTACCGGAGTATTTAACGCGAGAGACATTTTAGCGACGATACGCGATATCCGCCCAATTATCTCGGGGTCGGTTTATCTTGGCGAGATAAAAAACGGTTCCCAGTTCGACCAAACGTTAAATACTCCGCCCCCCTTGCGTTCGCCTTTCGTTTTGTGCCTTCATTTTATCGTTTTTATTTTTCTTTTCTCCCCTTCCCCCGTAACCGTGCTTCTCGCTAATAATCGACCCCACCCAGAAAAGGCAGTTTCCTCCAAAGCGACGACGCCGAAGTCGATCCCCAAAAAGAAATTGCTCCTGCATCGACAGTTGTACAATAGAACGTGGCAGCATCCCAGCACGCTGCTGGGGCATACAACGTCCGCGTTCACCCCAAATCCACTCTCCATAAGTCCGTCCGACGATCCGGCAGACCTTCTGGGATCCATCGGCAATCCCAATTCCCTTTACGACCCGGAACCCCATTTTGTAGACGATACGGATAGCGTGGAGTCAATCGAGGGTAGCGTGCCATCGGCACCGGGGAATCTGAGCCTGGTGATCGTCACCTCGAGATTCGTCACTCTGAGGTGGCAGGAGCCGGAGAACACCAACGGCGACATCTCCTCGTACCACATTTACTACAAGCAGGAGGGCTCGCAGAGGTAATAACGAAAGATACTCCAAGACGTGACGAAAGCGCGCCGTCGGCTCGATCTTCGGTATTCGAATCGGCGCTATTCAATGATTCGCGTCGTCTTCAGGGAACGCGTGGTCAATACTACGTTGCAGAAGCAAACGGAGGTCGTTATATCGGGCCTACAACCGGGTGTCACGTATCTGTTTCGAATCGTAGCGCTCAACGCGCGCGGCCCCGGCGCCTCTAGCGAAGTGCTCAGCGTTACGACGCTTTCCGAGGTACGCCCATTTTTTTTTCTTTCGAAGCACCACGAACCTCGAAACAATGCTTCGCGTAACACGTAATAATTCCATTCTTCGCGCTCTCCGGTATCAGGCGAACGTTCCCGGTCCCCCGATGAATCTCGAGGGTCGCGCAACCAGCAGCGTGAGCATAGCCTTGTCGTGGGAAGAGCCACTCGCGATTAATGGTCGAATTTCCAAGTACATCATCACTTACATGGAAGTACGTATAACGGCGTAATCTCGTTTAATCGTACCGAGCGATCCGAGCGAGAAGGAAATTAACATCGTGTTCCGCGTGCGTGTGCGCGTATCCGTACAGGGAGAGAGCGAAGAAAGATCTCGCGAGACGACGAGTACCACGTACGAGCTGGTGGATCTCGTACCTTTCATGGAGTACACCATCTGGGTGCAGGCGGTCAATGAAAACGGTCCAGGCGCGTCGCACAGCGAAATTACCGTGCGAACGCTCAGTGCGCAGCCTTCGCAACCTCCGCACAATGTGACTCTCGAAGCGGCTAGCTCTACGGTATCCACTTGCTTCTCCCAATTTTAGCCGAAGACTGCGTTTAGTTCGAGGAGAGACGCGTTTTGACTTACGGTTCGATGATTTTCGCCCGGCAGAGCATTATCGTACGTTGGGAACCACCGTTGGAAGGTCAAAATGGCATAATCACGGGTTACAAAATTCGCTACCGACGACAAGACCGCCGCGCCCACCCGAACACCGTAACGACGGAGGGCAATCAACGTCTTTACGTGTTGAGTGGCTTGGAGAAGCACTTGATGTATCAGGTGCGAATTTGCGCGTTCAATGTCAACGGAACCGGTCCCTGGACTGAGTGGATGACCATAGAAACGTACGAAAACGATCTGGACGAGACCAAAGTGCCGAATGCACCCAGCCACCTGAGAAGTAAGTTGGAGGAAATCCGATCGGATCGCGGGGAGAAGGATCGTCCAAATGACTCGTCTCTTTTCGTTTAGCTAAGGCCATGTCGGATTCGATAGCGGTTTGGTGGAATCCTCCGAAAGATTCGAGCATTAAAGTACGCGGGTATATATTGGGCTGGGGAAAGGGATATCCAGATGTCGCTAAGGAATCCCTCGACGGCAAGCAACGTTATTTCTCAATTGAAAATCTAGGTACGAAACCCCGTGACTCGGTGGTATCACAATATACAAAGTTGAAGCATTTCGAAAATATTCCGTAACTATGGCTGTTCTTTTCGTAGAACCGATGTCCGAGTACGTAATTTCGCTCAGAGCTAAGAACGAGGTGGGCGAAGGAATGCCGATATACGCGAATGTCAGGACCACGGAGAAGTCGATGCCGGAGTCGGTTCTGCCTTTGATACCGCCCGTAGGACTGCGAGCCATTGTACTCTCGGCCAGTACCGTAGTTCTTTATTGGACAGATACGACCCTTTCCAAGAGCCAGGTAGTTAGCCGTTGCTTTTTATCGCGTTGCAAGCTAACACAAAGACTTCGTTTTCTTCGTGAAAGCGAATCGCTTCACGCCGGCATCGCGATCGAACGATAATACTGTTGCAGTACGTGACGGACAATCGATACTACATCGTTCGCTACACGTCGTACCATCACAGCACCAATCCACGCTACAAATATTACAACGCGACCGACCTCAATTGTATGATCCGCGATTTGAAGCCCAATACGCAGTATGAATTTACCGTGAAAGTCGTCAAGGTACGCATTACGCGGTCGAGTTAAGTCTCCCTCCATCGCGTAGCTTTGTTTCAAGATGAGCGTGCAACTGCTACTGATCTCTACAGGGAAGGCGAGAGTCACCGTGGAGCATGGTCATCTTGAATCAAACGCAAGAAGCCGCGCCGAGCACGGCGCCGCGGGATCTCACCATTCAAAGCGCCGACGATCGTCCGACTTCGGCGATCCTCCGCTGGCAACAGCCGAAGCAACCTAATGGTCCTATTACTGGTAAGCGTATCACTTTCTGGCCTGGATTTAGGGAGTTTAGTCCGTAAAGTCAAAATGATGGAAAAAATTATCAAATAATTATGGAATTATTTTAATGGCTGTGATTTTTTCCGATTTTTTATGTATACTGTTTTCGAGAAAACAAAATAATTTCAGTATTTTTCTAATCCTTTCCTATAAACTAAAAGTCATAAACCAATGCTAAAGTTATTCAACATCTATTTAAAATATACTAGAATGTATTATTTCATCAAATTTTGATTAATCATTGTTAAAATAATCAGAGCACTTACAGTTATGTAATGCAGGGTCGATGAAAAAAATTATGGTAAATTTATGAAAAAATTCAACGTTATGGAATAATTAATAAACTTTAATTTGGTATTATTTTTAAACTCTTCCTGTGTATTTCGTTGTCGAGAAATTACGTTAAAATATGGAGAATGTCAAATTTGTAGAAAAGACGAATTTCTTCTTGAGAACTGTGGCAACGTTGCAAACACTAGAATGGCGGTCTATTCGAATGGCCTCGGAAAGTTAAAGAGATGGATTCATTTTTTTAATTTTAACACTGCTATGATTAAATATAATTGCATGTAATTATACACGTAAAAATCGAGGATAAGGCAGGTTATTAACACACATCATAAAAAGACTAAAATCTAGTACTCAATGTAGCCAACGACTGCACTGCAAATTACATCTGCCACATCATTATCAGTTTTCCGACGGATTTTCGATATTTTCATAAATTAGAAAGTTCTAAATTATTTCAAAAAATTGAAAGTGAAATAGACCTGAAAAACGGTTGTTTCATTCGTACTTATTATTTTTTGTAAATAATATTTGTCAAGTTTTTCAGTTTCAGGGATTGGAACCCTGCAGAAAAACAATAGATTTCCTTTGCGTTTCACCCCCCCCACAGAAAACGGACTAAACTCCTTGAACACATTGATTTGCGCGATAAATCGGGAGTAAAATAGGATCGAGTACGACGATTTTCACACATTGCTTCGTATAGGATATATTATTTTGCGCTCGACCGACAACACCAAGGGGGATTGGAATTGGCACGGGGAGGCTGTGCTCGGGGATAAAACCGAATTTCTCGTGAAAGGCCTTCAACCAAACACCACGAACTACTTTAAAATTCAGGCGCGGAACTCGAAGGGTTACGGGCCCTTCTCGGCGACAGTACCGTTTAAAACTCCCCAGAGTGAGTATTTAAAGAGGAATTTACGCTCTATAATATAGCAACGGTGTAGTAGATATTTTTAAACAGTGTACATATAGATTTACACAACACGTAATACATGTGAAATGCTTGAGGTGCGCCGCAAGCGCGTCAGTAGTTTGAGTAAGCGTACGTAACAAAGGATTTCCCGGGAAGAGGAATCATCTACCTATGTTTTAACCGTAGCGATATCGATTATTTTCTCGCTTTCCATCAGTTTTCGTTTTTTCTTCATTTTCTCTCACGTCATCCGTGAAAAACGTAGGTGCGTTAAATTTTGCACTGATTTTTTTATTTCTCTGTTAGGCAACGGCATGGATTTCGATGACTCGTTGCATGTTCGAGGTAAGATATTATTTGTACTGTGTTTTAGTCCGTTTCTTCCCGTCTTTGAGAGTATCGTAATTACGATCGATTCTGTGGCATTTTTAATTTCCACGTCTCAAACGGATGCCGCAGCTTTCGACAACGTGTGGCTTTCATTTGCGTCACGATCCACCGTATCTCGTATTCATACTCCCGGCGATAGGCCGTGAAGATGTTTAGAGAACAAAACGTAAATGACGTCGAATTGAACGCGCGAATCTTTATTTATACACAGATAGTCGCGGGCTTTCCGGTATGTTGATATACATAATCGTGGGATGCTCCATTGTTCTTATCACGGGCGTGGCAGTGGTCATCGTCGTGATATGCTGCCGTCGCAATCCGGACTCGCCGGATCACAAAAAAGGGTACGTCGACGATCGATCGTCGCGAGCGCGCTCTATTAGGGCTTCGCGTCGACAGAGAATTCGTTCCAAAGACAGCGCGCTTAATCTTCGCAGATACACGAAAGAATCCAATCAGAAGACCAACATCAAGCCGCCAGATTTATGGATCCATCACGACCAAATGGAGCTGAAAGCGCTCGAGAAGTCTTCGATCAACGGTGAGG
Source organism: Xiphydria camelus (assembly GCA_963678675.1). Classification (NCBI taxonomy): domain Eukaryota; kingdom Metazoa; phylum Arthropoda; class Insecta; order Hymenoptera; family Xiphydriidae; genus Xiphydria; species Xiphydria camelus. Next base: position 26,045,638 of record OY783195.1, on the reverse strand, counting down.
CGTCGACCAGCGGGGTGGTGAGCAACACGCTGCCACGCTCGGGCAATCAGGACTATACTCAAGATAATCTTCACGGAAACTCGAGCTCCTTGGACAAACGCACATACATTCCGAGTTATATGGGTAAGTCACGACGAAAGACAAAATTACGTAATTTTCATCAACATCGAACGCACGTACATCTCGCACACCTTTCTCGCATCCGAGTAACGCGCGTCATGGCAGCTGGAATCGAAACAAAAGAATCTTCGTCATCCGGAATTTCTTGATTTTTGAACCTCCATTTCCTATCTCTTTATTTTTCATCTCACGAAAACCAGGTAACTGTGACGAGAAGTGTTCGACCCTGAGTAGACAGCACAGTCGAGGAAGCCATAAGCCAAAACTCATTACACTCCCAGTTGACACTGCTCCGATACATCAGCGTAAGTAGCTCCTTTGATTTTTGTTTCGTCCCTGAACACACTCGCTTTTTCTCATTAAGTTCGTCATCTCCGTCATCTCGCGCGCAAATTTAACGTGGACTTCGCGAGAACGACGACGAAATCGCGAATGAAACCAGACGAATCAACGACGCGGTCTATCGTCCGTCGCTTGCATATTTATTCGGCTAACGAGCGCTCGTTATCGTTGCAGCCATGGCAACTGCAACTCCCATTGTCAATACTAGCGTCTCGCAGCCCACGATTCACGGTACCTGCGGAGACGTGCCGTCGTTACGACCAAATTACCCTCGTACCGCGGCGCAGTACAGTTTAAGTCGAGCCCACGTCACGTTAGAACCCACGCCAGAGTCCAGTCCGGACTCTTGTACCGTGAATAGCACGTACGAGCCACTTCAAAGTCAGGTGTGCTACATTCGTTACTCTCAGCATTGTTACTTTGGTAAAATGAGATCGAGACGGGAGTACGGTTTCTCTCGCAGCTGACGTACAACGCCAGCGGTCCATCGTACACGGGGGGAAGTCAGTACGCGGCTGGTCACTACAGCAGTGGCAGTGGTCAGTCGGGGATGAACAGTGCGGCGGCTCTGGAAACCACCAGCACCGGCAAGAGACTCCAAGGGCACCCGCTCAAGAGTTTCAGTGTTCCGGCGCCACCGCCGCAATCCGCACCTTCGACGCCCGCGCAGCAGAAGCACGGAGGTGAGTACGCACAATCTTCGCACTCTCGCGCGTCGCGATGACACGGACTTCACCCTCGACCCTTCCGCGCGCATCGTTACGAATAAAATTCGGATTTTTTTTCATGCGTAGCGTCACAAGTGACAGTGAGACCGACTATATCGGGAAGTCCCTTCAAGAAGCCGCCGACCTCGGCAACCCAGTTGACGAAGAACCGACTCGCCTCGGTTTCTAATGCGTCGCACACGGCGGAAGAGGTCGAACGACTAAAGGTAGGGATTATCAACGCATACATACATACGCCGATCGCTTCTCTTCCGACAAATTGATATCGCAAAACGCTTTTGCCGCCCACGCATTTCTATCGCTTTCGCCAATAACGATCCATCAGCGTACGGGATGCGATTGCGATTTCGAGGAAGAAGCATATCCTTTTCTTTTTTCTACAGCCGTCTTATAGCACCGAAGAGTTGAACCAGGAGATGGCCAATTTGGAGGGACTCATGAAAGATCTAAATGCCATAACAGCATCCGAGTTTGAATGCTAAAGTGTGTTCCTAATGCACGTGCCATCCTAATCGGACAGACTGTGACCGTAAATGATCTTGATATTAGTACACGAGGGATGAGTCGCGCGAAAGAGAAAAAAGGGGGTCGAGGGAAATCAATTGAAATTGAAAACAGTACGCGAATTGAGCTGGATATGAAGTCCAGGTGGCCTGTGTACAGTACAACTCAAAGTCGTATGTTTACGAAGGCGCGCGAAACCACTTCCTTAGTTTCCCCGATTTTGTCGTTGAATCTCTCTCGTTGTACTAGCATCGAGATACCGAGTGAAACTCAATGTCTACTTGCCAATATAGGTAGCCCATTTGTACTGATACCGCGAGCGCTTATAGCGTAAGATTGTTTTTGCACAAAGAAGATTTTAAGTGCCACTAGTATTTTTAAATATGTCGTGCGATGTCGATGCCTGATGAATTCTTAGTCGTAACGTTTATGATGTGTATAACGTGCTTTATACGTGTGCACAGTTTTGCGCACGTGTTGCAGCTAAGAACGAGCTTTATTCCCTCTGCGTATATTATATGTATATGGTAAAATCGTGCGTAGATCAAAGAGCACGAGTCGGCGCGAATAACGCACGGGGGAAAGACAGTGTACTTTTTAAAATTACTCTCCGACTTAAACTGTTCTATGGAAACTGGCGTTTCGAGTTCTCATACTATTTGGCAGCTAGACGAGGCAGCCTTTTACGTCTGCATGAATTGCATTAACACGACTCAAATTGATTTGAGCACGATATCTAACAAGAGTTTGAAGCAGATGAGAAAAATTTAACGAACGCGAAGAAGTACAGATTTCTACACGTGACATTTCTGCAATATTTGCAGTGATAACGCAGCACTTTCATTGAAGCCTGGCATTTTCAAGATAATTATTCGATAAAAGCGGAGTCTACCAGACGTAAAGCAAATCGGCGCTCATGTTGCGCGTCCTCCTTCGAAAGCGCTTATGCGTTTTGATTGATATTATTTCGTCCCCCTTTCTCTCTTCTAAACCGCGGAGTAGAAGTTTTCCAGCTTGAAAAATCTTCGCGTACACCAGTTTTATATCCGTAGCAAGAAAGGCTTCGATGCATAACGAAGCGGCAACTTGCCATCTTGATGCCTCGGATGGAAAAGAAGGCAGTTATAAATTATTGCAGCTAACTTAGTATCAACTGCACGTCAATCTTCACAGGTTTATCGTGATCGCGACTAGCTTCGAGGAATTGCTAATGCGTCGAAAATGTTTCTCATTTTCACTCACTTCCTCCGTACTAGTGATATACCAGTCTTTTTTTATCCCTACCTGCTAGATTGGCGCGCTGAATGTTTAATATAGAAGGTTAAATGAAGGAAACGCTCATGGTGTTTCGTTCTGACTAACGATATAAACTAGTTCGTCGAAACTTTAGGTCGTAATTGGTTTTTTACAGTCAGAGTATTAATGACGACGTACAAATATTTTCTGATCGAATGTACGAAACAATTTGAAGTGTACGCCTCTGCGATATCGTGAATGCTATAAAGCTTTACACGAGTAGACTACTTTATATGAATTCAAAGAGAAAACACGGTGCACGGGAGAAAAGTCGCATCCAATAATAATTTCGTGAAACGATTCAACGCATCTTTAAATAGAAAATATAGTTTACGACATCGCAATAGTTCGGCGCACTTTGGTTTTCCTATACGTACATTTCATACGTACATTTCACTGGCTTAAATAGCATTTTTCATTCACAAGTCTCACCTGCAGTCAAAGATACACCACACTGCCGTTTTTCACGGAACGAGTTCTCCACTCGTTCGGTTCGATAGTCTATTCTTCATGTTCGATCTGAAAATACAAGTAGAACTCATATTTCATAAATTCACGCAAGAGCGTATTGGATCACAGGAGGCAATGCATATTACGAATGTATAGCATTAACGAAATTTATTGTATTGATTTCCAGTTTTGGTTGAAACTCAATGCATTCAATAGCTTTCACGTTGAACGCCTATTTCTTCCAATTATGAATGAGCACAAATTACCAACATATTACTAATCAGCTCGAGAGAACTCTTAATAAATAGTAAACGAAGCCGGTGTGAACGTACAAAAATGAGAAAAGACTTTACCGCGATAATTGCCGATCCGCTAGTAATAATAATACATATCCGTTGGATATAAGGTATAATAGGATGTCCCGTGTACAGGGGACACGCTACTTGTGCACCGTTGAGTCATTCGTCGATGAACAGTTGAGAAAGGAAGAAGCATATTTTATTTCTTTGGCATTTATTTGAATTGTTTGATCGGAACGATGGCGAAAGAGTTAACGGTGCCTGTCCAATTAAAAAAGACTCGAATTCCTTCGGTGTGTAAGTAATTTTCCTTCGATTTTTCGTATGTATATACAGGGTTACTACAAAAGAATCATCGGGGGTTTTAAAGATATATATTTCAGATAGTATTATGGAGAAATATAATAGTAAATGACATATCAATAGAAAGGGAAAATATTCAAGTTTTTGATCATATCGTTACAAATGTTCGATGTGGGCTCCCCGCGTCACACGATATCTAAACGAGGAACTCCCTCACCGTTGGATTAGTCGATGTACTGAACAAGATTTGATGTTGCTCGCGTAGCCTTCCAGGTCTCCCGACCTTACACCGTGCGATTTTTTTCTTTGGGGGTGCATTAAAGATAAGGTTTACGTACCACCATTGCCAACAACACTGGATGAACTCCGAGAACGCATTACGACTGCTGGTCAAAAGTATCGATCGACACACATTGCAACGTGCGCGCGTGTATGGACCGGACTGGACTATCGTTTGGACGTATGTCGTGTGACACGAGGAGCCCACATCGAACATTTAAATGACATGTTCAAAAATTTGAATATTTTCCCATTCTATTGACATGTCATTTACTATTATATCTGTAATACTTTCTGAAATATATATTTTTAAAAGCCTATGATTCTTTTGTAGTAACCCTGTACACACGGGATGTTCTACTCAGGACAGTCACGCTGTTTATTTCCTTTATTTGCCGTTTCACGAACAAGTATTTCAAATAAAAGTTGTTTGGTTTCGAGGAGGACATATGATACATGCAACACATTTTTAATATCATGTATTGTTTACTAGGTATGAAAGTCACCTCCAATTTTTCATACGAAATTTTTTATTCTAATAAAAGTTATAGCATTTACCGAGACTAATAAGAAACGTATAAGATGAAATATCCACCCATTGAACGGTTTTTGAGATATTTCCGCTCAAAGTACAAGAGTAAGTTATGCTCCGCGCGACTAAGTTCCTAGCGCCAAGCGAAATTTACTCTTGTACTTTGAGCGGAAATATCTCACGAATAGATGGGTATTTCATCTTACACATTTCTTATTAGTTTCGATAAACTCTATAACTTTAATGAGAATACAAGTATTAAGTTTCGTATGAAAAAATGGATTTGACTCTCATACCTCGTAAATAATACATGGTACCAAACATTTGTTGCGTGTATCATGTGTCCTCTTCGACAGCAAACAACTTTTATTCGAAATACTTGTTCGTGAAATGGCAAATAACGGAAATAAACAGTGTGACTATCCTGAGTAGAACACCCTGTATACACCGTGTATTGCACGCACGGTATACACAGGCTATACAATATCTCGTTCGAAGCTCACGTTAATCAACCGATCATTAGGTATAACAATGGTAGTCTCACGCGTCCATCACTTTTCATCCATTTTTGTACTTTCTTAATACTTGACAAATTTGTACAAATTAAACTCGAACGTTCAATGCAATAATCGACACGAGACACAAATATTTTTAAGTAGCTAGCTTCCTTTCGATTAAACGCTACGAGGTGCGTTGTACGATACGAAAGGGACGAGCGGATGCACATTACCGTAATTCTGGCTCAATATCCGAACCAGTCTGATACCCTTACAAATCAATTTCTCATGCGTGTTTGCCCGTTCTGCAGTGAGAAATGTACCGATTGTACTTTTAACATACGCATCGACGGAACGAGGCAAACGTGTTCTTCGACAATTAATCCGTCTCTGCGTGCCGCGTTGTTTTGTTATTAATTCGTACACATAAGGTATCGTTTAATTTTTGATAAAAGCGTCTTACCGTAAAGTAGCCTACTTAAGAAAGTTTCTTAGTGATCTCTAATCAAAACATTGTGGACCAGCCACGTGAATTGTTTACGCCTACATAATATGTAAACGTACACGTAAGTTTATATACGGACGCGATGCTACTCGGATGGGACAAATTATGTACGTGCAAAAGTCGGACTTCTGGGCTAACTTATAATCAGTAATATTACACGCCGGATAGCAATGTTCGCTCCTTTTAGCTTAATCGTCTGATCGAATGCCAGGTACGTTTGAAACGGTAAAAGACGAAGTGAATAGAAGGAGGATATCTGCTTTTTGTACCTTCTGTTCCCCAGGCTATATCATATGAGGCTAAGCTTATTCGCCAGGAAAGAAACTTCAATCACTATTATCTCATTATTTATGAACCATTGGCCTATATTGATATATAAGACTTTGTTGTAGATAAAAATGTAATCTACAAAAAAGTATTATACAAATGTCAGCCAAAAGCTCATAGATAATGAGATAATAGTAGATTAACCTCATATGGTAAAAAAAGACAAGATGTACATTAAATATTATGCCGTGGAACGTGCGATGGTAATTACGAATCAAGATGCTGTTTCATACGTATGACGTAGTAGATGAACGTAACGATCGTTCAGTGACGTCGAAAATACCTGACTAAAGTTTTTCGCTGGTCAAGCCACAATCGCGTATCATACGTATGGAATTGCAGTTTAACGTGTATACGCCGGGAAAGAAAGGATCGCGCATGAGTTTTATCCGAACGAGGCCTATTCTAGGGCCTAAGAATATTTTACCACAAAAGTATAATTAGTATAATTGTATTTATCTATATATAATTACGATTATTATTTATTGACCCTAACGTTCGCCGAGAGTAACGAGAATACAGGAGTCACGCGCATTTGAATCGTAAATATTGCACGAGAACCGACCCTGAACCGAGTCCATTGATAACGAATGTCCGTAAAGTGTTAGAGGCTGGTTTGCTTTCTCGACCGTGATCGTTATAATCATCGCCGCCATTTTTGTCATTATCGTAGCCAGTCACTGTCATCGCCATCATCGCCAATCAACGCGAAATCGATCGATTATTATAATTAGTATTATAACTTATCGGTAAATTGGAGGAGGGTCAAAATGAAGGGAAACCCTGGAATGCGCGACACTCTTGATGTATATATATATAAACGAAACGCGCGCGTACCGCTTTATAAGATATATTTCTATTATTTATATTGCCACTATATCGAATGTAATTACTATATTTATATGATGTAATACGGCCATCGCCACGAAACATTCATAACAAGTGTGTGATAATATTTGTAAAACTTAATATCTAATAATAAACAGTCTTATGTTCTTTACACAAATTTTCGGGGACTCGTATGTTGATTTATACATATAAGTATTCATACGAATGCATTGACGGCTGAAGTATATTTGCGTTTATTAATTCGGTAAATGATGGTATTCTCGCCTTGGAAGGGGGAAGAAGTGATAAGGCGAGTCGAAGTTGTAACATGTTTATTTGAATAGTTTTTAGTATATCGACTCTATAAGAGCCGCGAATCGATGACCGCTGCTACACCGGAGATAGAAAGGGGGTAAAGTAGAGGTGAAGTACAAATTCCATCGTATTGCAATTATTCCTTTTCCGTGTGTCCATAAAGTGTCCTTCTAATTTTTGTTAAAATTTTCCTCTCACAACTTCATCCCTATTTCACCTGCGGTGTAAACTAAGTCAATGTATGCACGATGAATTTGATTACATTGCTGGCTTTACAATTGACGTGCGACCGATATGCCATACGTATTGGATGTAGTCGCAGAAGCTCCTGCTGATGCGCACTACGACTTAATAATTATACAATTACCGAGTAAATTGAACAATTCTCAAGCTGGCGTGCACACAATGACCTTCGCGAAAAAGTTTTAATTTTATTTTTTCAGCGCGGGACCCTCTTTGATCCTCGATAAAGAGAATACTCTTTAAAGTATGCATCGAGTCGCCAGCTAACGAATGGCACTCGACAGCGGAGCCGTGTGCACGCCATCGTGAGAATCAAATAATTGAACTACAAAACAGTCTGTTTGACGCTATGCGACGACTCCCAAACAACTTTTCAGCTTTCGTCCTTCTTTAAAATCCACTCAATAATTGACACAAGTGTCAATTACACATAAAATGTTACGTTTCGTCTATGAACTATATCGTCTCGGACAGTCACAACCTTTCAATGCCTGTCTGGATGTCGAAGCTGTCTTTTCCACGCGTCCCCGATAAAATGCCTCTTTACGATATCTACTAGTCGATACTTTGATCGCGCGTTACAGTGCTGATTCGGTGAACGTGATATATTAAGAGAACTGATATATGTAACGAATATTGTGAAAACGTTAATGTAGGGGTGAATGTTCAGTATGTCGGGAGCTCTGCCGCTGACACTGGATTCTTAGGAATCTCGATGCGTTAGCGTGAGCTTCTTTAAGACTGTGACTCTTCAAGGGCAATCAAAGGGTGAAAGCGGGGCACACAATAGAACAATGATTCGGGCCAGAGTTTTGAAGTCACACAGTTCGAATCCTTCTTCGATTCCACTCTCATCTTACTTGAAAGAGGATTCGGTCTCTGTCGACGCTTATAGTTCAACAGTTCGATATGAAAGGACACATTTATCGTAACGGGACGTAACGAGGGTCTTACTATACGATCTACGATAACAGCAGCTTATTTTTTCGTCGCTAAAAGTTTCCAGTACGATCTAGAAATACGCGTTTCTAGCGAGGATGGGATTGGTTACACTTAATAACAATTATTCGAAATTACGATATATCCTTATTACCTAATAGAAAATTCATTATTTTTTCGCCGCTCTTGTCTGCGATAAAATAATTTCGTTTCTGCGCCTTTTTTTCTTATAGAAAGTGATGGTCTGTTACGAAATACGCGTTTACGAGTACTTAATCTCCTTTTTCTTTCCTTCAAATGGTCGAGACAATATGTTTTGCCGACCACTCCAATGTGTACAAAAGTCCGTTTCGAATGTAATTCAAAATTCGCGAGCTCGAAAATCTCGTCGGTCGTACTTGCGGACACGGCGAATAGAAATTAGCGTCTCCGTTCTGCAGTAAGCAGAAGCAAGTGCGCAAGGATTAAAATATTTTGGTCGTAGATTTTAAAGGTGGGTCGTCGCCTATCGCGTGTCGCGCCGTGTTTACACGTCAAGAATTTTAAATCGCACGCTAAAATCTACTTACTATAAAGCGAAGTACTAAATGGTTCTTCTTCATTCATTGCTAAAAATCTGACTTACTTTTTCCTATTCGTCGAGAATAATAATTTCTCTCCTCGTTCGATTTTCGTAGTTTCCCCGCACTCGAACTACGAGGATACCAGTTCTGCAAATTCGAGCCGCTGGAGCGGAAACGCGAAACAACTCGATAGCGTTTTAAAAAATCTTAAGATAAAAAGAAGATGCGCAAAATCCATAGTAATCTGAAAATCTCGTGGTACGTGGCACGAGTGCCTCTTTTTTTGTCGTTTATCCCTTTAAAATTGACTTATTTCGTCCGATCCAGTAGTAAAATATTTCTATAAATATATCTTTGATTTGACCGCGCACGCTTTCTTAGCGCGTTGTTTCTGGATATCCATGCAGAAAAAAATATCACATATATTAGCCTATTCGACTCAGGAAGAAAATGTATGTATGTATAATTTCGGGAGGTGTTTGAAACTCATATATGTGTGTACGCGTGTGGAAACATCACAAGAAAACACTTCGAGAATGAAGTCCTATATAAAAGTTGAGTATAGTTCAATAATCAATGACTCGGGACAAGCTACGTACGAGCTAATTAGCCAATTCGACTTGCAGTCGTGTTTTGCTTAGTATCCCGAGAAAAAGTAACACGCTAAATGTCACATATTATTCCCAAGTCCTCCGTATCACCCATCTCTAAAATTATTATGTACAATTTCCATTCATGATCTCTGAAACTTACGTTACCGCGTTAAAAAATCATTCTACAGATTTCCAGTTCTTTCGAACAGCCGCTACGATTTGATCGATCTAAACGTTGAAGTGAATTTCGACCCACTGAACACCAATTTGCTAATTCTAATGATTCATCTATCTATAAAAGCTTCCTTCTAGAAGCGCATATCCTGTGCTTTCGTTGCCAAAAGTCATTCTCTCTATCCCGGTATAGTCGCACGGACGCCACCAAATATTAGGGTCCTTTAAAGACTCTCCTAGCTATCTTATTAGTTTATATCGCGGATCGAACAACGCGGAAGAGCTGCTCGGGAAAACTAAAAACCGTAATACACTTCTTCCCGCATTCAACTCGTTATAAAACCTTGTCTCTCGTGTTTCTCACGACACTTGTTTTATACGGATATAGATGCTTCTACGAGATATATCTGAGATTTTGATAATTTCAACAAGTTTTTGAGTAGCGAGCACTGCTGCAGTCGCCCCTCTCTCAGTCGTGTCTCGGCGAGAATGCATTCTAAACTCGTATGAAACTTTCTCGTATCTTCGAAAATTCACCGCGATAAAATTCACTGTCTTGATAGCTTACAAGAAGACGGTGTGAGTGTGTGACAATTTAAACGTGCAAACACTGGCAATGAGCAAAGCTATCGCTGTTAACAATGCCGGTGCAATTACAGGTGCCCCGACCAACGTTTGATATGTTGCGATACCTATCAAACCGGACAAACGTATACCGGCTGCCATGAAGCCGAAACCGGTGCATCTGAAAGTACATTCGGTATCGATATTTAGCCTCGTAAGTGACCAGACTGTATCGGCACTCGATAGTGGGTGCCTTCCCCTACATTGCAGTCGAGGCTTTCCCTCACTCTAACCAAGATAAGGATTTATTCTGTGTCTCGATTGTGGGCATCCAGCAGTCAATAAAATTCTACGAGTTTCGCGACGAATTATATATGTATTTATGTATTCTGCTCGCTTCTGCTCGCCGCGTCCGCGGCCACAATCGAGGGAACAGATGTAAACACAGATATCAGACACATACGCAACAGCGTACTCGCGCGTACTTAGTGGAAGTACAACACATATCCTGGAATTATATTCCCCTCACCACACCAACTCGGCGCCCACTATCGAGCGTCGAGCGTACATCCTTCCGTTCGTTAGATTTAGAAAAGAAACATCACATACCTCAAGTGCGTAGGGAAACTTTCGACGGTGGTCAATGTGAGTGATGTCCAAGCAATGGCAAAAACTGCAGCAAAACCGCCTTCGAATCCCAGAACTGCTGAACTGTTCACGCCGACCAACGCGAGGCACAAAGCAGTAATGGAGGAAAAGAAGAGGGCGATTCCTGCGATAAGAGAATCGGAAGGATATTACCTTTCTTTTTCACGAGGAAACGCGCTTTCGACACGAGCAAGCGAAATGAAGCGTCGTCGACAAGCCTACCGATCATTTTCGGACGCTGCAGAATGGTCAGCGCAAATCCTGCCAACGCTGCAGCCGGAACGAAAGCCAGTTGCGCGGCGAGATGGCCGTGCAGCGCTTCCTCGATGTAAATGTTGTAATCCAAATCAAGAGTGGGACACGGCCCGCTTAAACTCAGCTCGGTGTTGTTTTCCAGCTTACACCGCGTGAAAACCTGCGCCGAGAAGTCGGTGTCCACGAATCTGCGGAAAATGGAGGGCATCGTTTCGGATTAACGTATTGCGAACAAACGTGCTACGAAAGGGATGCTTCTTGCGAGATGCTCACTTCGAATCCACGATAACGCTGTCCGTAAAATGTGTTTTACTGGACTTGATGCTGCTGAACTCCACGGATTGGAAAGTACAATTCTGAAAATCGACGTGGCTGAATATCATCTTTATGAACCTGTAATGCAAACGAGGGTTAGGTCATTTTTACGTTGGTTTCTTTGCGGTATCACGATGATATGCAAACCGTTGAATACATGGAATTAATACTCACTTGCAATTGAAGAATTTCGTGTCTCTGTATTGAAGATTTTCTAACGAACCGTTGAACGTCTGGCTGATGTATTTCTCGCCGACGTGCTGCACTGTATGCGTTTCATACTCCATATTTCGTAACAGTTTCAAATACTCGGGACACCATACCATTAGACCGTAAAGGCTGCGGCGGAAAGGGAGAAGTTAAGGCGATACTTTTCTTACGTGGAGCATGGCTGAACGAAATGCTACATGGACAAATAGAACTCACCCAAATGCTGCAGCGCCCCAAATAACTAAAAGTACCACCGTCACGCGCGTATGTGGGGGTGAAAATAACTCCAGAAAGGAATTCCAAAACTGCAAGAAAATCGTAGGATGATGTACGGACTCCGCTGTCGTTTGTAAGTGTCGCAGAAAAACACGAAATGCAGGAGATAATCGAGGAATTTAATCACGAGACGACAACCAAAGCAGACAGTAAATGTAAGCACTAAGAATGCTATCACGGAATTTATCACGCAATGCAATCTTCTCGTAAAATATCCGATATTGCTGATGGTAATTTACCATTTCAATGGAGTACATGATGTCCGCCAATACACTCGCATGAGCCATCGGAGACGGCGGTGCTATTCCACGAGGTCTCTTGCTCGGCAGTTCTAATTCCGACAGCTGATATTGCGCACCCGTAGCACCTTTGTGCGTGCTATTCGTTTTGTATATTCTCTGAAATGACACAAAACGTAAAACGCGAACTGTACGTGGTTATAGAAACATCCCTCGCGTCCGCGAGAGCATTACCTGGTAAACCATCATCGCCTCCACATCTCGGCCGGCCTCTATGAGATACCTCGGACTTTCGGGCATAAAGATGAGCCCGATCGTGGCGGAGAGCGCGGGTAAACAGCATAGCAGGAGAAAACGATGCCACGCGCTGAAGTGTTCCTTATTCTCGAGGACGATCATCTCCCCGGTGGTCGGTACCACCGCCCAGGCCAATAGAGCGGCGTACACACCACCCAGAGCACCCGCACCCACGAGCAGTCCTATCCACCGACCCCTGCTGGATCTCGGACAGCATTCCGCCAAGTATACGAAGGCTAGTGGTAACGACCCTCCTACTCTGAAACAATAGCAACCCGGATAGCCATGCATGCTAAGCAACAGTTTACGATAACAAAGTTGCTATTAAAATGTAGCATATTCGTGAACAACTTGCATACGGCAACGATTCCTTTCATTTTGCTATTAACGCATGTCACGAAACGCGAGGAGGGCAACAGTTGCTTTTACTTTGCCATCAAGTGGACGTCGTCGTTCCGTACTTTTTATTGTTGTAGCGACTGTTGTTGGCAGTAGTATACATTTTTTGACATATCGACTAGTCCAACAAAGACTGTAGTAACTCAAATTTTCTACTTCTTGAATTACAAGTACAGAACAGTAAAACATAATGATATCTTCCCCAGAAAAGAGTTGTATCTCACAAAATAGTAATGTAGGCAACTAGCATCTCTATCATATCTCAAAAGTGCAAAAAATGAGTTACTACAGTCTTCATTGGATGAGTCGATATACAGTTGCCGTCAACAGAATACAGTGATCATTCAGCAAATAGAGGACATACCTTCTTGCAAAAATGATATAAATGTATGATCAAGCTTGACAGCAACACGAAAGCAAAATTTCGTCAAAAGGCCATCCAGAAACATGGTCGTATCGATAAAGCTATCGCTATGCTACTTTACCTTAAAATTAGATCGAAAGGTGGACTTACCCAATGGCGGAACAAAATCTAGCGGTCATGAATGTTCCATAGGTGGGCATAAAAGTGGCAACCCCACTGAAGAGAGAGTGTACAGCCATGGCCGACAGCAGAGCCCTGCGCCTGCCGAGCCGGTCGCCGAGGCCACCCCAGCAGAGACCGCCTATCGCGAGGCCCATCAAAGTAATGTTCGCTGCAAGAAGGAACCGCTGTATCTTATCATCCGTCAAAAAACCCAAATATTGAATACGACTGCACGCAATGGCGTGCGATCGTTCGGACGCGCGAGGCACTCACCGAGCCATCCTTTTTCGTTGTCTTCGATGCACAGCTCCACCTCGGCGCTCGGCAATATGTAGGGCACCACGAAAAACTCGACGGTATCCGCGGCGAGGCTCAAACCCGCGCACAGGGCGGCTAACGCTTGGAAGTAACCGACGCCAGCCTGGGGTGAAATATAAAAAAAGGTCACGTCTGGTTTCTCAATTCTCCCGACATAACCTCGCGAGCGTCGAAGCGTTATCGGAATTTTCATGTACCGCGGGGATATCCATCAAATACTTGAGATGCTCGCGCGTTGGCGTGCGCTTCAGTTTGACGATCGAACTGTCGAGGATCTCCTCCATGCCGAGATGGGTAGGGAGATGTCACGAAAACACTTCATTCGCGAGAAACATTGAAAAGAAACGATGGAAAACTAGTGCCATCCCTGCCACCGACCCCGTGTCGCGGTGGTTATGTTGCCCCTAACTTGTTTACCCTGGCAACCAATCAAAAGGGCGGTTCGCGAAAATACTCCATTTCCCCATTGGCCGCAGGGGCGGTTTGAATTTTCCGCGCTAGCGCTCGATTCGCGCCATTTCGGAGTTCAAAAATCGCACCACCGTTGTCAAATTCGGTGCGGAAATAATTTTGTTTCAGTTCGCGCGGAACCACGGGGCACCCGTTATGGTGCACGTCACGCACGTACATAATAAATATCGTGGATGACTAGGCGTTGAATTTTCGAAAAACGTCTTCGCGGGTACCCCGCGTGCTTTACCTGTTTGATGGCGTCTTCGTGAAACTGAGCGAGGAGTGTGACGTCCGCAGTAGAATCGATTAAATCGTGCTCGGCGGAATCGGCCGAAGTGGTGCTGACGCCTGCAGCAGCCGCGTTACCCTGTTGCGAAGTCATCTCTTCCGTGTACAGTCCTCCTCTACTGATCAAAGAATGCTCTCCGCCCCCTGCAACGTGCGGTCCACTCGTCATCGAGCCCTGTCCACCCCCGGCACCCACAAGCCACAGGCTTTCCTCCTCTGACGAGGGCATCACTGCCAGAAACCATCTGAAAACATGGAGAACAATGTTCCGCGGGATTTGTATGGACCTCCATTCTCAAGTCTCGTTTTGATTTGAAATTATCGCCGTAAGCCCTATTGAAAAGATCCCATAGATTCCCATAGACAGTTTCTATGGGAATTTGATGTGCTTTTAACGTAGCAATTCCAGATATCCATGAGGAAAATCTGGGAAGGACGAATGGGAATTCATTGGATTCTACGCATATCTGAGATGATAAATAGAGTTTTCTCGAATTTATGTATCCGCAAGAACGAGTAAGATCCCTAAAAATAAAATCATGTAACGTTCTATTAGTAATTATGAACGTTAGGTACAAGATTTTATTTGTTTTGACAGATACACATAGAACCCAATACATTTTTATTCGTCCCTCTTAAATTTGTATCAGCGGGTATTTTGCGTTGAAAGCACATCAAATTCCCATAGGGATTCTATGAGATTTTTACAAGTGTTCAATGAGAATCTATGACATTTTTTCAATAGGGTGTTCCATAGTTCCATGATATTTTCATATTCTAAAAAAAATTCCATGATATTTCCATGATATTCCATATGCAATAAAGATTCCATAATTTTTCCATATGACCTCTATAATTTCCATGATCGCTAGACACCCTGGTTAGTCATTCGTAGACAGTCTCACTCTTTGATAACTTAGATTTCGAGTTATCCAAGAGTCGAGTTATCTTTTGGATAACATGAATTCTTAGTTAACAAAAAATGAGACATTAGACTGCCTACGGATGACTTCAAGACGACTTTTTGGATTGTGTCTCGTCTGCGTATATTCTCTTTTGCTTCTCTTCGGCGCGCGTGCGCCAATAGCAAGGCCGTAATCGTTGTATTCATTCTTACACGGTACATACTCATACCATACTATAATGTTTCACCGTACTCTGCACTTCCGTATTGCCAATTATGCAAACTTACGCCTTGATCTTCTCGAGGAAAAACATTTTTTTTCCGCCTTTCCCCTCCTCCTCTTGTATTTCAGCCGCCAATGTGGGGACGTCTATCGCGCGTCGAGAAGCGTAGGCGGTGCCTCTCCAAGAAAATTACCGCGAGAAAATAAAACGCCGCGGAGAACTCTATCGGATCGCCGCGATGCGTTACCTCAGGTGCGCGACTCGCGATCCGGTCTGTCGCGCCACGGGCCACCGAAGAAAAGGTATCGAGGAGCGGCAAGCCGAGGAAGAACGACGTCAGATACGGCGAGGTGACAAATATTTGTAAAACTTTTGCGATAAAGCAGCGAAAGCTCCGGGGCGATATATGCGCTCGGGCGTCGCGTACACCGGCGTATCTACACGCGTATTGTAATAATATATAGCCGTACCTATACGCTTCTTTTTTCGATACTATACGCGTTGCACGCCACGGAGAATTACGGCAGATGAGACGAATTACGACACAATTTCGACCCACGCTTATCTGCGACGTTCGCGGAAGAGCGACGGGTCTCGCGTTGATTCTATCCGCTGGAAGGACTCTGCTCTCGTTGCCAAATAAAACAATTAGACGCGCTCGCGATCTCCGAACGGTGCGGTTCGAGTACTCTGCCAAAACTCGCCTCGCGACTCTTCCGGTGAAGCCGCAAGAAAAATCGGATCGCGTCCGCGATATACATGCTTGTACGCGCACGTCTGCGCGCCCATCCGTCGCGTTTGCGGATATTAATCGCTGACCTATAAGTTGCCAAAGATAACTCTCCACACGATCGTTGCAGCTCGCGCGCGTGGATCGTCGCAATGGGCAATCTCCTACCAGCCGTTTCCTCCCGCGGTACCAGCGGCAATTCTTTCGGAAAACCCACCTGGAGAATGGTACGGTGGCTCGATGGTATCAGCACTGCGCGAACGGCACTGTCTAGCTGTCTCTCGTTTCTCGAATTCCACTTGGAACGACCCGACGAACGACTGACCGTCGCGCCTATCCCCGTTGGCATCGACAGTTCGACGGGAACGCTAAAGACGACGCTCTCCTCGCCGAGCGACAGAACTTGGAACGCGATCCGCGCCGCATTTCGCGCGCCCCAGGCCGTGGGTACGGATTCGCACCTGATGTCGAGATGCGCAGCGGCCTCTCATCGAGGCGCTGGCCGAGTATATTCGGGGCCCGTCGCGGGTCGTTCTCTCGCCAAATCCGAGGAAATCCCGGCGACGCGCTCTGCACACTTCTCGAAATAATTCGCGACGCAACGCCGGCGCGCTCTCAGCGCGTTGTCTTTCCCTCCGACCGGCTGCGGGTCGGCATGGCGCAATCGATGGGACGCGAAGGGCCACGGGGACGACGTATCGACGAGGCGCGCGCGGACTTTACCAGGACGCGGCGGCGCGAATTTCGCGCATCTTCACTGGCGACCGGAGCGTGATGGTCGAAGCGACGATTCGGCCGCGTTCACGAATCGCTCGCAAGTCGGAGAGCATCCCCGCGGATCTCCACGACATTTTCACGGAGCGAAGGCAACATCGTGTCTATCGATTCGAACGCGCACTACCCCGGGATACGTATTCGCCCTCTGGCGTGTCCTAAGCCTAACAGCGCTCCGCGCGAGCGTCGCCGTCGGCGTCGTGTACGCGCGCACACGTAACTTCGCATTCGCGCGATGCGCCCGGGCACACACGCGGCCGCGCTCCGTGTACGTACGTGGAGCGATGTCGCGTGGGTGTCCCTCGCTCGGTGGTGTGGAGCGAGTTTTCGAATCGATAGTATCGCCCGCGAGGAAGTAGACGATGCCAGGTAATACCCGCGTCGACAACGCGCGCGGTCCACCGCAACTCGCTTCGCGGTCGCGATCGGCGGGAGACTGGACGATTTTTAGAGGCGGGAATCGGAGGAAAGAATTGACCGGCTGCATCCACCGATGCGCCGGAAACTTTCACCGGGAATATCGCGCGAGGAGAAAGGGAGAGTTTCGATGCAGGGCTTCTGTATTTTTATGCAGCTTGTGCTGATTGATAATTCTATAGATCGCTCGGGAAACTCATTGTAAAAGTAATAACAGCGCATGCGATGCAATGGATTTGTCATTCGAAAGAGAAGTAAATTTTCGAACAATCCCACACATCGAGAGTAATCCCCGTTAAAAAGATCCCATAGATTCCCGTAGACAATTTCTATGGGAATCGGATGTGCTTCAGACACAGCAATTCCAGATATCCATTAGAAAAGTTTGAGAAGGACGAATAGGAATGCATTGGATTTTATGTGTATCTGAGATGATGAATAAGGATTTACCGAATTTTATATGTATCCGTAAAAACGAGTTGAATCCTATAAAGATAATAAAAAACCTGTACACGCCGTTCTATTTGTAATTACTGATAGAACCTTACAAGATTTTATTTGTTTCAACAGAAATACATAGAATCCAATACATTCCAATTCATCTCTCTCAGATTTTTATTAGAAGGTCCCTATTTGTGCTATGGGTATAAATCTATTAGAAAGTGTTACGCATCAATAATTTTTATCGAATGAACAAATTAACTAATATTCATAGAACGGGTTATGACAACTGGAGAAATAAACATTAAAATAATTTAATTTTGTCAAATCACATTATTATTTAATGGCTCTTTTTAGATCAAGAAAGAACTTATATATATTTTAAATATATGTATATATATGTGTATGCATGTGGAATACTTTTTTTTTAGATTTCTATACCTATACATTCTTAAAATTTTTAACAGACTAGAAGTCAAGCTATTTGAGAAATTTGAGCATTTTCGAAAAGTTTCAGAAAATGCTTTATTATTCCTGACTTTTCCGTGACCTACATAATCCTCTGACAATTCCAGGTTTTCCAGAATTCCCCGACCGCTAGACACCGTGTATTAGGAGAGTTTCACGTATCATAAATTCTCATATATTTTATACAAGAATGCAGTGTGACATTCTATGCGGTATTTGCAAACTTCATGAGAATTCTATAACTCTTTTTTAAAAAAGAGTACCTACATCCAGTGTTACACGGTAAATTATTTTCACATGCATACCCAGACGACACAATTCAAAAGTCATATTGAAGTCATCCGTAAGCAGTCTAATGTCTCACTTCTCGTTAATTTAAATTTCATGTTATCCAAAAGAGGACCGTTGGAAAACTCGAAATTCAATGTCATCAAAAAATGAAATATCAGACTGCCTACGAATGACTTCAAGATGACTTTTTGGACTGTGTCGCCTGGGTATCGTCGAACGTTTTACTCGCGCGCAGACATCGCGTTACCGCTGTAATTTTAATCATATATCACATACCTTCGATCAGAATTCTTTCCCCTCGTAGCGGACGAAGCCCTCGATACGCGAATCAAATCGTTGCGTCATACCCGCAAAGCGACGTCGCATCCGACTCGGTAGAGACGACCCACGCGTACCGATGTATCGTCGTACGGACCGGCTCCATTAACGCGGTATCGTTTCGATTGCGAAACTGCATTCACGATTACGGTGCATCACTGCATGTTAATACGCGTGTACTCCGAAATTGTCCCGCACACAGATGCAACGCCGATCTATAACGCGCACGCACAATCGCCCCTCGTGAGTTTCGCGTTACTAATTTTAGCACGATTAACGTCAGAACCATGCAATTAGCGTAATTGATCCGGTTACCACTCCTGTCAAGTATCACTGACGTCCACGTGCTCGAGCCTCCTTTCGATTTTCACGGCATTCCCTTGCGTATCGCGGTGGAAAGTCCTCGATCGATCGTTCGTAACTTTCGGAAGAAAATTGAGAAGCGGAAACGGACGCGACGATGTGAAAAATGATTCTCTTTTTATTTTAGTAACAAATCGATTCGTCGTTTCGTTGCCAAAGTACAGAGGTGTCGTTATACACTGTTTAAATCACCAATTATTCGCTAACCGTTAGTTATACAAGATTCGTTCCATTAATGTTCGCAGATGATAAGCGCGGTACACTTTATTGCAGAATCACATTACCGCGCGCTTCCCGTGTCGCTAAATTTCTCCCCAACGATCGTCCGTCCGTTCGTCTCGCCACTGTCACTCTGCGGAAGACTCGAGCGAATGAAATTGTACGACTGATTGCGAGGATCGAGTCTGGTCGCTATCAAACGTATGTTCTACTAGAGCCGTTCCCTGACAACTGTCTAACTCTGCTTTGGCCCCACACGCGGTAATCGTGCATGTGTCACACACTGTGTCGTCGTGTCGCGCGTGAGAATGAATGGAATTAGTCCAAAGTCTGGCGAGACGCGTACGGCGCGTTATTGAGCAAACGACTTTTAGTTAATTAGTTGTAGTCGAGACGGAAACTGAGGAAAATATTCACCTTGACGATGCTTACACGCTCGACGAATTTACATCATCGCTGCTATGCGCGACGCCCGTGACTAGCGCGGGAAAAGTTTCTTCGTCGTGGTATATTCGTCGAAGAAAAGCTTTCCGCCGCGTAGTCTGATTCTTTTCCCATCAATTATGCGGGTATAGGTCATGAATACTTCGACGCGGCTGAACGATCGCCGAGGTCGATTCGAATAGATTGTCGCGCCGCGTCGGAGTCAGAACTGAGTCTCGAACTGATAAATATAAATAATTATTTGACCGAACTTTGCGGTAAAAAAAGGACTGATTTGTAAGTTGTAATCCGTCCTAACGAATTACGTTAATTTTATTGCGCTGTACAGAAGCATCGAGCAGCCGAGGGGTCGAGTCGACCGATAAGCTCGGCTGAGATAAGCGACTGATAATTTGCAAGCACGAGAGTTCGCTGATAAGGAGAGTTAAAAATCTTCCGTAAATGAGAACCGGAGAACTGGAGAAATTACATTCGTTCTGTCTACCTCGCGCGTTTGGCGACGTATCGTCCTGCTTTCTTTATTATATAAAACAGGCGTACGCACTTTAGCGATCCATGCGCGACGTTAATCAAATTAGACTAATCGCACGGCAATAATTACCCATTGATTACGATCCAGTGATACCAATTGTCCGGACGAAAGGATCGCCCGCGAGTAGATTCGACATTCTCCCGCAAGAGTTAAAACGTAACATGTAGGAAAAATTCGGAATCCGAAAAAATGTAGAGAATATCTTACAGTCGAATAACTCGTCCTTCGTTAGGATGCGTTGCGCCATTTCGTAGTCCGTTCAATCGTCTGAGTCACCCCCTTCGTCGTCTGATGCAACTTTATCCTTTTCCTCTCCCTTCGCCCTTGCGATCAGCTCTTTGGCGGGATTGAATACACCTCCAGTTTGAACGTTACAAACGAAGCACCGCGTACTCTTCTTGTAATGTTCTAGGGCGCACTTTTCGCAGAAGTAATGCTTACACCTGAAAAATGACAAGGGAAAGCAATTATCAAAGGGTACGCTAAGGTATCGAAATGAACGGATAGATGACTCCCGATAAGATAAAAGCTACACGAACTTTGTAACGACAGGGTCGGTGAAGCTGCCACGACAAATGAAGCATTTGAACGGTAGAGTATCATCGTCGCTATCGATCTCATATTTTTTATCATCCTCGTCACCGCTGTCGTTGCCTTCTCCAGTTTCCTCCGCTCTTTCAAGCTGCCACCCCAACTTGTAATCCGATCGATCGTGGAGGAATTTACAACTATCTGCAAATATCAAAGCACCGCTAGTTAAAACCAGTACATTGTTGGATCTCGGATAACGCAAAATCTCTCTATATACCGACCTCCGAAACCGCAAAAGCCGGTCTCTTTGTAATCTTTACAAATATCTGGCTGATAGTCCCATCTGACCGTAGCTCTGAGATTGGCTGGTGCGCGTATCGGGCCTTTACGCACCATGCCGCTCGACGCATTTCCAGCAGCAGTGTCTTTCTTCTTGTAATATTGCGCATAATTGTTCAATCCCCTGTACACTTTATCGTCTTGTTTTCCCTCTAATTCCTGTAATGAAAGCCGTTCGATGTTATACATTTCCAAGTGCGACACATCTCATTACTTCTTTATAGAAATATCCAGTGTTTACCTCGTTAATCTTCTGAGCTTTCTCGAATATCGCTTGGGCATCTTTGTCGACTTCTGTTTCGGTTTCTAAAATAGCTGTCGCTCCCTGATCACTTGGTCCTGCCGGTATGGCTATCCGTTTGCTTTTGTAAGAAACCATCACGCTGGACTCCTCCTCGCTGTCGTGTTTTACCTCGGATTTATGACTCTTACTACTTGTCTGTAATAGACTTAAGCTTAGACTGGTTTTGATTTATCTTTGTACAATTGCTTCTTTAGGATCAGGACAAGAATTAGCATTGGAACTCCGACTATTAAGGTTCAGGGTTTTTGGTAGCTGCATAAATAAAAGATTTTAACTCGTCAGCTCGCGCGTCATTTTACAAGCGCGCGCGCGCGCGCGTATTCATGTAGTTTAAGGTTCGGAAATCAATTAATAAGTGAATGCACAATTAAGTGAATAAATGATTCATAAATATTGCATTTATTAAAAGTACAAGTTATGACATGAATGACATACACGAATGCACCTGTGCGCGTAATGAAAAACTTTTTAATAATTAATCTTTTTATAAAATTATTAAACTGGCACATATCCATCAAAATAACAAAGTAGAATAAATTTCATGAAGATAGACAAAATTTTGACTGCTCGTGCCATTGGAAATTAACGAATAATATCACTTTCAAAATTAGCGTCAGCAAAATGCTCATAACACGCGTGCTGACTGGTTAATATACCTACAGCCTGCAGTTTGGTTATTTTCATGAAAAACGGTAATTACTCACGCTTTGTCTCATAGGATTTTGATCGCTGAGCTTTTTTTCTTTCTTGACGACGGTAGTCTCGTCTTCGCTGCTCTCTGAAAGAAACAAATCATAATTGAATAGGTTTAAATTAACTGGAGAAGTAACCTACTCGTTTAAGTAATCGGGTTTGCGTAATAAAATTAAATTCTTCCGATAGATTTAAACGGGTATGATATTCCAAGGTAGCGTCTTACCGTTTTCCCCATCGGTTTCTTTGCGCTTCCTTGAGCTCTTGCTCCGAATATTTCGTTTTTTGAATAAAAAAGTGCAATTCTTCTTCTCCTGCTGCGTCTCTCCATCGTCCATGTTTGTTTTGTAAACATCAAATTCGGCCGATTTGGCGTGCCGGTGCAATCGTCAAACGCTGAGTTGATTCTTGCTCGGAGAAAAAATTTATTACAGACGCTTGCTACAAAAGTGGTTTGATTGTACTCTTTTTAAGTAAACTTGCAGGTAAGAATAAACATTTACTTGTCAGTATTACTCGAATAGGAATTTTTTCGTTGAGAAACGATTTATTATATCAGTTGAGACTACAGTGGGATGTCTGTTTTTTACAATACTAATTATAATTAATTTCCATGTATGCTTTGCATTATTTTGAAATTTGCAAATCTTTTTATATTATTACTCGCATCTGGTACTAACCATTTTCAGTTTTTTCACATCTCCATTCACCATCAACATTGTATTGTAATGTCCGTATTTATTCTGTCTTACTCTCATTTCTGATAAACAATTCCCATTTGGAGTTACGGTTCTTAAAAATCTGTGTACATACACACCTATAACATCCTTTTCTGTAGTCTCAACTTTCCTAAAGATCTCAGGAACTTTTATTCGTTCTGATAAGTCTTTTATTTTTCCAGATCGATCAAAGGAAAGATGAATAAAAAAAAGAATATGGCCATCGATTTCCAAAAGAATATGATATTTCTGACCAGGAAATATTTAAAGTGCAAAATCATGAATCCTGAGACTAAATTTAGGCATCATGTCAAGGAACGTCTGCATGTGCTCGAATTGTTAAAGCGAACTATCGAAATGGGAGAGAGCAACTCTGCACTCTTAATTGGCCCCAGGAGTTGCGGCAAGACAACAGTATGTTAGAATTATTTTCCGTATGCTACTTTTTGCAATTTTAGCACCAATTCCGAGGAGCTGTTGTTACGTATTGCTTCTCAACGCTTTTCAGCTTATCAACAGCGTCTTGAAAGAATTGTCGACACTGAACTCCTTCAAGGATAACGCTTTGGTCGTCAATCTGCATGGATTGGTTCATGTCGACGATCGTCTGGCGCTGAAAGATGCCACTCGCCAGATGCAGTTGGAAAATGCAGTTGGTGATAAAGTATTTGGGACATTTGCAGAGAATTTGACATTCCTTCTGGAGTGCTTAAAGTCCGGAGATAAGAAACATTCGAAACCAGTTATCTTTATACTCGATGAATTCGATTTGTTCTGTGCTCATCATAATCAGACGTTATTGTACAATCTTTTCGATGTCGCTCAGACGGCTCAGGTACGCGATTCAAATTTTGTACAGTAAAGATCTTTGAGGAAACTATGTAAATTTACCGTGTATCAACTTAATTAATATCCTGCAGGCTCCGATATGCGTGCTGGGAATAACATGCCGTCAGGACGTAATAGAACTTTTGGAAAAAAGGGTGAAATCCAGGTTTTCTCATCGGCAAATATTTCTTCATCCCGGCGACGTATCGTCAATGGAACAGCCTACATCAGCATTTGATGAACGTTTAAAACTCTTCCAACATTTACTAAGCCTGCCGGACGACGAAAATGTGAATAAGATCGAACGACAATGCGACGATATCACGATAGATCCGCAATTTGGCGCGACGTGGAACGAATACATTAAAAGCTTAGCTGGAAATATCACAATGGTGAATTTGTTGAAGCAAATGTATCGTTACGATAGACGCGAAAGGAGTTTCAGGAATTTCCTAGTAGTCGCAGTGTCGTCACTATCCGAGAATCATCAGAGACTGGAAGTAAACGATTTCGTAGAAGCGAGCAAAATATTCTTTCAAGACGAGAAAGTGCAAACGCTTGAGGGATTATCGGTTCTAGAATTGTGCCTGGTACGTTGTTATGCCTTACTGTTAAGTTATAACACGTATCATGTAGTTAAAACTTGTACCAATTTCTGATTATTATAAATTACAGATAATAGCGATGAAACACGAAACGGAGATATATGATGGCGAGCCTCTGAATTTCGAGATGGTTTTAAATCGCTATATGAAGTTTATAAACCAAAATTCTTCTATCCAATCCGTCCAAAGACCAGTAATCATGAAGGCATTTGAACATATTAAGGTAATTCGTTTTTTCCCTAAACGCTCTATCTCATTCTACAATTTATTTGCTAAGCTCTAAACTTTCAGAATCTAGAATTATTGGCCCCAGTTGGTATTAATACTAAAGTAGAAAAGGAATATCAATTCTACAATTTCCTCATCACGCCCCAACAAGTCATGGAAGCTGTAAAAAATTATCCGGGTCTTCCAACGGAAGTCTTTCAGTGGGCTATGAGCAGCTTGCAGTGAAAGGAATTCCACCGATAAGGCTGAGAAGAATAAGGCGTGAGGTTTTTGTGTTCATACCGTGTTTGTAACTTATTACTCCGTATTTATGACTATTTATATAGCTTCCTATACAGTTGCACGTATTTAATCGAGTGATTGGTCGTAGATCGAGGATTTTAACTCCGTTCAGTTCGTAGGTACGTATAACATTTAACATCACACGCGGAATGGCGTTTCGATTATTTTCTACCTATATCATCCCATTAGTATCGTTTGCGGTGTTTAATTTATTATCATTATTTCATCGTCATTATAAGTAGAATGGGTTGTGTACTTTAATTTATTATTTACAGTTAGTATAGAACTACATACGTGCATAGCTATTGTGTGTGAATGTGCCAAAGATTTTCTAGAGTCCAAAGGGAACGATTTTCATACTTTTTCATAATTTTAGCAATTATTCGACACCATTAATTGTACATACGCAATCATGGGACATAATAAAAATGGATAGTAGATCAGTAAATTACCTATCATTTGCTTGCCACTTGCACTAGAAAATATATTTTAAATGCGAATTAAATCGACGTAAGAACGTCTGGTGCAATTGTGATACACATATTCGTTGATTGCGCGCCAAATGCATATAACTCGCCAGAGTGTTTCGTGAATTCTTAAGATACATTTTTAGTGAACTATTACAAATAAAAAATCGATTTTGTCAATTCAATCGATCCAAGCAAGCTTCGGCTTATTCATTACACTGGACATATTTGCATCAGCAATCGCATTGATAGACGCATTCGCCAGACGTTTCTCCTTCCGAGATTTGCGTGCCATTAATTTCATGAGGTTCTCATACTTTTTCGTACGATTATACTTCGTTAAATACGACTCGTGACCTACAACAATAATTTATTTTCCAAAAATGAAATAAGGAATCGTTAGAAGCATAGCTTTCTTTACCTGGATTAATGCCAACTTGAACAACATTATCGAAATTGCCTTCACCGGAGAAAGGTCGCAATGCCGACATAGCTCTACTTACGCCGACCTTGAAGATTTATAAAATTTACTGAAACGCTCAGTGAAAGGGGCAGAATGTTAACAAACCACGTACTTGAACGTGTCTCACGCGGTGCTCCACTAAATCGGCCCCCAACAGCTCTTCGTGCATATTCATTCTAATCGGTATGAGTTTGTTCACAAACTAAAATATAGAGAATTGAGATCATTGTTCTACGTCTTTTTGTATGACTAGGTGCTCGAGAATAATTCTCTCTCTTACCCAAAGCAAGATTATTGAAGTTAAAAAACTCCACACACTCAGGCACATGACGGATAAACACTGCACGCCCAATAAGTACCACCCTCCGCCTACAATCGTGCAATGCCCTTTATTTTGTTAATATCTTCAAAACATTTCCACGTATCGACGTACCCTTAAACAAGCCTTTTCTTCCACTGGTGGTTGTGAGAGGGTGCGGATTATCCGCGAAGAAGCCTATTGCTAGGACGCCCCAAACGCCGCAGGCACCTGAACTCGAGACTTATTGATACCGGGATAACGTATAGAAGTTAGAATTAAAATCATCAAGGATGTATACCGTGAACTGAAGAAGCTCCGACCGGATCGTCTATGCCAATTCTATCCAAAGCTGGCATTACGATGCAAGCTATGAAAGCTCCGATCATACCAACAATTACAGCTTCCCAGGCTTGATACAGAAAACAACCCCCTTTCGATTGAGATTAACAAGGATTAAAGATCATCCCGACTTTAGTCCGAGGTAAAATGATGGTCGGTCGTTACGAAGAAATGTCCATTTATACCAGTGACTGCTACCAAAGCTCCAAGAATTCCGTTTATCTGGCTCAAAATATCGATTCCCTTTGGATTGGCCAAGCTGAACCCCAGACCGATCAAACCACCACCAATACTGCTCATTATCGTAGAAACTGCGGCTCTTGCAGCGTAACACCATCGGTGGCCGCTAACTCCGTACGTGCTACCACTATTGAATGCCAGCCAACCCCACCTGCGATTTCCGCCACGATTTACAATTGCTTTTGCCATGGGGATCTACGTAAACGTGGTCAAAAGAAACAGCGAAAACGCTCCTAATTACTTTACCACAATACAAAGAGACCCATTATTGCGTTGACTGGACATCCGAGTGGTAGAGGATCCAATCCGTGATCATACCGGCCCAGCCTGGGTCCCAGCATTATTGCACCTGCCAAAGCTACGAGACAAAGCAACTCAACAATTTCGTCAATGACCCTGCGAAGAAACCATCGAGCTTATTTTTACCGGAAACACCTCCAACGAGGTGTACCGTTCCCGATCCGGCGATATCTACTGCTCCCATGTGCTTCAGAAAGCCGTGATCTCCCCATATCCATCCTGCCGGTACACAGTACACAATAGTATTAAGGAATGAGAACAAACAATAAGCCCTAAAGTTGCACCTGCAAAGCGTGTATATGTTAGAGCAAAGAAAACCTACAAGATGAAGAAACTACTCATCGGGAATGTCTAATCGTTACCGCTCGGCCATCGCACCGCTGACGATGGTGGTTGCCGTCGTGGCGAAACTCAGTTGGAACACAAATGCAGCACAAATGGGACCCATCAATTTTTCATCCGGTTTTGGATCTATCAAGAAACCTCCTACTCCGATAAAAGGATTGTTCGGCTGATCCCCACCGAAACTCATACCGAATCCGAACAGCCAGTAAGTCAGACCGCCAAGAACGATATCTACCACATTTTTCATCATGATGTTGGCCTCGTTTTTTAACGACACGCAACCCGATTCCAACATCCCGAAGCCTGTGCAATTTATTTCTTTGTCATCTCCCCTCGTTGTTATTTCCGTAAGTTAGGAATTTCAATAATTCTGTACACGGGAAAAATGTTACAGTCATCGAGGTATATCCGGGAATGCACTTGCCTGTTTGCATTGTAAATATGATAAACGAATTGGTAACGATCCAATTACTATCTTCTTGACTGAGTTGATAGATGTTGTTAACAATTGCGGGGGCACTGCCGTTTGTCTCATCAGTCTCGTTTAAACTATAATCCTCTTCCATGGTTTCTTACCCTGATGGAAAAATTTCTCTAAGAAATTACTGAAAATCTCAGATGTTTTGACTTTTTTCTGACTTTCTGTAGTAATTTGAACACCTTCAGACATTTTCAGGGAAGTATCAGAGATTGCCAGAGAAAGATCCGAAAATATCCATTTTTCTTTCATACATAAGACTTTTTAAAATTCTGATAAACTCAGACAAATATCTGACGACATTCTGATAAATATCGACACATTCTGAAGAGATTCAGATAAACTCTAAAATTCGGGCATTTGTTGAAAATGTATAGTTTCCGTAAAATATATCTTTTAAAAATTTTCAGAAACTGCAAAATTGTCCAGATTTTTCCAGATATTTTTCCATTAGACTTTCAGAAAAGTTTTTATGCAAGAAAGAAAAATGGATATTTTCGGATATTTCTCTGACAGACTGATGCTTCCCTGAAAATGTTCCAATTACTACACAGAAAGTCATAAAAAATCAATTTTTCAGGCATTTATCAGAGAAGTTTTTCCACCAGAGTACTGGAACGACAGAAAGCGATAACACTCTAACACGACTATTACGTCTCTTTTGGACTGATACTTTCTTCTCGAGCATTGAAGCGCATACTGTTAAAGAAGTGCAGACAAAGCTTCAAGCCTTCCAAACAACAAGTTAAAAATTAACTCAGTCTCTTTGCCCGGAGTCGATCCGTGCATTCGGAATGACGTAATTGTGGAAACTCTTCCTTCGCATGTACGTAAGGTGGAATAAGAAGGTCGTAGGTCATCAGTTTTTACATTTTTTTATTGGCCTATACCCAGCCATTACAGAAAATTTTCTTCCCCACTGTTTTCGCTGGAATTTCTTCCATCTCTCTTTTATTTCTTAAAAGCTAAATCACGTAAATATAACAATACCTTGAATAAAAGGAAATGACATCACGAGAATTTGCTTCTCGTTTCTTCTAGCCTTCACTGAAAGAATAAAAATTGGGTATAGGAAGTAGAAAGTCGAAAAAAAATCTTTATGCTTCTGGTTAAACTAATATATGCTGCGTTATCGTAAACTTCCAAACATACATTGTGCTACGTGTGGAAGTTTCCTCAGAATTATATAGATAATTCTAAGGAAATAACAAAGCACATATTTGTTTCACCAGAAATATAAAGATTTTTTCTATTTTCTATACTCCCTTTACGCGGTTTTTATTTTTCCAATGAACGCTAGAAGAAATAAAAGGATTTTCTACTCCCTATCCATTACGTACTCCGAGACATATGTCGATTAGCATACAAGATTAAACCGCTTTCCTAGTTTGCAGAACGATCTGACAAAACTAAAGATCAATGATATACGAAAAATTGAAAAGAATGGGTGGTAACAAAATGAGCTTTCACAAAATAAATCAGACATATTATACAATCAAAAGATCTGGCAGTCGCTCAAAAGGTTTCGATACTGTAATTTTTCATCTGAAAGCATCTCTATCAGAGTTTACTACATTGTATGTAATATTCTTTTTTTTTTGTCTTCAATAGTCATTAGTCACTCGGGGTAGCATAGATGATTTAAGGTTCTAATTCCCGTACACGTTCTCATCGCTGTACGCTATGTAAAGGAAGAAGTCCTCTTCGTGGTGTTCCTGTAGTGACACAAAAAATTGTTGTAATTTCACACATGCAAAACTGTACATTGCTGATGGCTTTCATCCTTATGTCGCGTTATTACGCGGATTTCATAGTTTGTTTATATTAAGTAAGGTAAATGAGGTAGAGAAGTTATGTAATTTAACTACCGATTCGTGGAATGCAGCCAAAACGTACAGAAAATAGCCCGTGAATTTCGGAAGATGATAAAAATACCAAAGAAATCCTTGAGACAATTCACGCTTCCCCGAAAACATAAATACGCATCTACGGGGTAGATTCATTACTCAAGTTGAAATTTATAATCACCTGGTACAAGGAACCCATTGTAGCACTCGTGGGAGGAATGATGTTGTTGACAAAGAAGAAGAGAGCATCTTCTGGGCGAAGGTGAATCCGTTTGCGAATCAGGAAGTAGAATTGACCCACGGTCAAGTCAGATGGTACGAGATACTTCTGCTTGTCCAAATCACTGATTCTCGCCTTCGGTGCTTTCTCTACTATGACCTGGTAAACGAATTTGTGTGAAAATAGTCCTCTTTAGAATCCCAGCTCAAATTGGGAACAGAAATTTTTAAAAAGAGAAATCATAATAGGGTGGTGTAGAAAAGGCGTCAGGTAGAAAGGTAACAAGAGAACAAAGAGTAGCTTGTAAGTATATCAAACGCGATGTAAAATGGGCGTTGTTTGAAATCAAGAGACTCGTGAAATATCTACCGTATGAAAAATGCTGCGATGGGGTGAAAGCTATATTAGTTGCTTTGAAAAGCAAAAAAATCCGCGAACACAAGTACGACGCAAAAGGCCTACGGCTCGCGGATGGAGGCATTTGGCGACCTTGAAAGTGGTCGACGGTAAAAAATCTGCGAGGGCGAGGTGTTAAAACGTTTCGAGGGATTACGGTAAATTCTGATGAAGCGAAAAGGGTCCGGAGTGATGGAAGGTCGGGTGGAAGTATGGATTTACATAACTGCATATTTTTCTCAAAACTCACAGGCACCCTGTCAGGATATTTTCGTCGTATCTTCTCTCCCTCGGCCTTTCTCTTTTCAAACGGATGTTCTTCCTTGTATTGGAACTTCATTTTTCTGCGCTACGCGCAAACACGGCCGGAAATTAATTCGTAGATTTTGACTGGAGACGAAGCCCTTTTTCCGACTTCTGTCACAACAATCGTCGTACGTGAAGTCAGCTGCGCGAATGGCGAGCACGCCCTGATGATGACGATCGCGCTAGAAAAAGTAGTCCCTCCAATTGTTAAAAACACGATCAGCGAATGTTCACCTTTCGAATTGTATTAATTCGAAGTCCGTGAGGGATGAATTAATACGAAGAAGAGAATTTAGTGGGAAAAAGGAGTTTCGAGATGCTTCGTGAATTTAATCGATTCGAGGATGACGAAGTCAAATTGTACTACTACGCGACCGTGACGCATTGCATTAAATTTATTTTCTTGAAATCGAAAATTAATACGATCCTATAAATATTACTAATAATTTGAAACATTCACATACCTCCACGGGAGATATAATTTTAACAGTATATATGACGAAAATTAATTGAAGCGAATTGCTGTCCTCGATACAAATCATTACTTTGGAGCTTACATATATGTAGTAATTTCCGTCACAAAAACAGTTTTGAAAGCAAGACAATAATTATTTGGCGATTGAGTGAACGATCTTTAATTATTGCGTATACTTATATCAATCGAAAGTTTAATTATCGCATAGAAATATTGACATACTTATGTAAAAGTTACCTTTTATTTATCATAAAGTTTATTGCCCGAATGAGTTCAGATAATATGAATGACGTGTTGTGCGCACAAAGATCGAGTCGGTCAGTAATCCGGGTTCGTTCTCACGTTATTTCAAAGTACGAGTAAATAAGATTCTCAGAGTTCTACGTATGAGCCAATTTCACCGCAGTTAGGCATGGTTCAAACTGCACATAATTTCAGAATTCTGGAAGCTTATTGGTTGGTCCTACGGAAATTATGGCCTGAACGGAGCTTAACGTCAAGCTACACTTGTGCAATACCTACTTGCAATGATGGGAGGGGGAAGAGACATGTTACACTAGTTATACCATATTGGTATTAAGAACATTCCAATTGGACATGTCTTAGAAGTTTTGATCTGAAAGAAATCATATTAATTATAAATTATTATTTTTATACATCTAACATAATTTCTACTTCCAGATATATTCCCTACCAAAACAAGAAAAACTTATGAGTCATACTCTAAAACAAGCAATCGAGTTTTCGATGACATTTATTAACACAAGTTATTTACAAATGTTCATAAAATGTCTTCGCCAACTAGAAAACATTTATTCCGCATCCTCCTCGTCGTCGTCCTCCTGGCTGTTGATCTGGAAGTAGCGTAGTTCATAAGTGTCTTTATCCTTAGAGACGACACGTAGCCAATCGCGAAGTTTGTTTTTCTTCAGGTACTTTTTCGTCAAGTACTTTAGGTACCTATGAGAGATGCAGATATTTTATTGGTGCAAATATTTGTATCAATGTGACATGAGGAGCTATCTTTCAAAACGCAGTTTTTGAACAACACCTTGTCTTCAGTGAATCCTAATTATTTCTTAATAAATTCTATTTTTGTGTACATTTTTAAATTTTGCTGGATTCTCTATGGCACTTTTAATGCTACTTATTTTCACCTGTAAAAATTAGATATTGCAATTTGTAACTTTAGAACAAATAATTAGGATTTACTGAAAACAAGGTTTTTTTCAAAAACTGCGTTTTGAAAGATAGCTCCTCATATATAAACAGAAGAAAGATTCCCATTTTAGATTGCACTTAATTTAACTAAAAAATTACTCACCTCTTAGAAAAATCAATGTCGCTATTTACGGATAACTTCATCTTATTTCGCTCGAGGTTGATGGCATTACCAAAGTTGTTAGTTTTACCGTGCACCTTTATGCGCGCCTGAAGGTACTTTTCCTAATGAAATAAAATTTACAATACATTTCAATTCTATCGCTTTATCGATTCAGTTAACTAGTAGGACTCCGTACAGCAGCACGCTATCTCTCAGAGATATCACTGAAATGCTTTAAAATTTTTGAAACATTTTAGAACGTTTCCGTGATATTTCTGAGAGATAGCGTGCTGTACGGGATGTTTAATTAGAGGTTGGGACAGAGGTACAGCTCAACGTTAAGAAATAATCGAAGCCTATTCTCTATATCGAATATTCTCAGAAATTTTCATGTACTTACAAAATTTGCAACATCCATAATGTTATCTTCCACAGGATGTGTACAATCTATGGTAAACTTTAGGGACACCTTCTTCTTTTGGCCCTTACCGCGAAGGTGTTGCTTCTTGCCCGCTGGGCTTTTGGCTTTTTTTACCGGAATCTGTAAAACGAGACATGAGATAACTTACAGATAATTTTAAGCAATGACAAAACTTTTAACAAGAAACACATGGTTAAAATGTCACGATTGGCGTTGTCGGTATGTCTCAACTCATTTTTAATCCAGTCCAAATATAGAAATCTTTGTAAGCGTAAAATCGTAAACACTTTGGTTTCATAGAACACATATCACTCTTCGAGACTAAATCAATATTTTGATATACATTGATTCGTTGGTTGATTTTTCTGTGAAATTTGGTTGATACTTTAACTTACCGGAGCCATGTTTACGGCACGTAAAAGGGCGAAACAAACTTTTTCTCGTAGACATTCAATTCCATAGACTATGTATGCAGACAAAGAGATGTCTCTGTTGCTTTGTTCCGTCGAGACGTACTAACAGCGCCACTGGGTGTTTTCCGTTTACAACACAAGACCACAGTTTAAAGCCTTCCTTTAGGCTTTATGCCGCGTTTACACATGCATGGATTTAGTGGCGACAATAAGAACTGGCGCGCCAGTAAATTAAATTTGCAAGTGTAAACATCGACTTGCAATAAGTTGAATCTTTGCATGCATAGACCGAAAAAATGTGTAGTATACATATGCTGAAATCATGCAAGTAGAACTGGCGCGACCACTGGCGCCACTAAATTCATGAATGTGTAAACGCGGCATTAAACTGTGACAAGACGAGCCACCGATTGATCGGTAGGATGCAGTAGATGGCTCTTCTGAACGTATCCAATGAGGAACATCTCATTTACCGAAGACCGCCAAATTCAAATTGATGCTCTCGAGGATTTATTGAATAACGTTCCGAGTTTTTGATTCTATCGACCCTTAAGTTTCTATCCACCCCGTTCTAGGTACAAAGTCTTGAAGCAAGTCCATCCCGATACTGGCATTTCGAGCAAAGCCACGAGCGCCATGAGCATCATGAATAGCTTTGTATAAATGATGTATTCGAACGTCTTGCCGGGGAATCTTCTCGGTTGGCACATTATAGCAAGCGTTCAACCATCACTTCAATGATACAATCTTAATGATTTCAAATGCACATGCAATCGCACCATCAAATTAAGGGTTGTGCTAAACATCACAGACGTGAGAACGAAATTATTTCGAAAATGGAGCTAGAAGCCTTTTAAGTGCTGATGAAACAGGATGGAAGGTTGACAATGTCATAGGTACCTAATGTGAATAGTATCATTAATTACAGGAATAAAAAGACAAGGTTTTAATATACAATATTTTTATTGTAAATGTGACCTGACTAAATTCTTCGATGCTGTAGTAAAGAAACAAATATCCTAAGATTAGTTTTTTTTCCAGAGAGTATAGGTTTACAATAATTTGCCATACTCTCTTTTGTTGTAATATTCTAGCACAATCTACGCGTTCTACCAATTATAACATACATGTGTAATCCTATATCTAATACCTACAACCCTCTTTGACAAAATTCTTTTCACGTACACTTCAAGATTCGTTAAATCTTTGAAATACAGTTGTCAAATTATCGTTCTTATAGCGCCTGCTTGACCGATAGTACACGTATATATACACAATATTAAACTTGAGCAAAGTAGAGCTAGAAATTCATTGTTAGAAAACACTTATTCGATACCTTTGCTGCTTTATTCATTTTAATATAATTATTCACTATTAGAAAGATGATCCTTACAAAGTAGGTGTTCCGATTCTTTATCATTATCTGGGGAGAAGCTTGAAAATAATAAGTAATAATTAAAATTAAGACTTATATTTGCATCGAATTTCTTCAGCCATTCTACTAATCCGAACTATTAGACAAGGACGATGATGACTACGAACTTTCCGAACTAGATTAGTCTTCCTCTACTTTAGCTATTTATGGAGGTACCACAGGTTCTGGCCGGCTTTTTAAATGTTCTTGCAGCTCATTCGTCAGTTTACCAAAACCGAATGAAGTGAAAAAATTAATAGCAAATCTAGTATTTTTTGGATCATCGCGTGGAAAAAGTCCTTCAAGGTATTGTTGCTTTGTTTTGTTCTTCAAGTATCGTTTCAGCCCATCGAACCCAAAAAATTTCGATAATTCTTGAAACAAAAATTTAATGAATTCCCTCTTAGAACTCGTAGTATCCTCCTTGTTTAATTTGATACAAGAGAAGACTTTCCAGGATATCGATCCCTTACATAACAATGTAACGAAGAATTCGGATACATTGCGCAATCTATTATAAGTATCCAGTCTACGAATCGTATCGTAAAAATCTTTAAACGTTTGTTCGAACAGGGTAACGTATATATTGTTTATCTTGCATAATTCATCAGCTAAACTTGCATACAAAGATAGTGAAATCGTCACCTCCGTGCAATAATCCAAGAGCCCGTTGCAGATCTCGATCTCTTGTCCAGATTTCAGCTGTATCTTCATCAATTTCTGAGCGCACTCTTTATAGCCCTGAGTGGTTGAACGAATGGTGAAATAGATAGTCCTTCTTAACGCGATGAGATCAGTTTTGGTACTATCAACTATGACTTCTTCCTCTGATCCTCTCTCTGTTCCACCGTTCTTCTCGACCGAACTATCCTCATCCATGCTCTCCGCTCCACCGTTCTCTTTGTCCAAACTGTTCAAATGTTCTCGCAGCTCATCCGTCAGTCCATCAAGACCGATAGAAGTGAAGAAATTAATAGCAAATCTAGTATTTTTTGGATCATCGCGAGGAAAAAGTCCTTCAATGGCTTGTTGCAACGTTACAACCTTCAAGCGCCGATTTAGCGTGTAGAGCCCGAAGCAACGAAATAATTCTTGTAACCAAAATTTAATGAATTCCTTACTAGTAATCGTAGTATCCTCCTCGTTTAATTTGATACAAGAAAAGACTTCCCAGGATATCGAATCCAAAAATAACAAAGTAGCGAAGAATTCGGATACGTTGCGCAATTTATCTCTCGTATCCAGTCTATCAATCGTATCGTAAGAATTCTTAAATATTTGTTCGAACAGGGTAACATATATATTGTTCTTCTTGCAAATTATATCAGCTACATGCCCGTACCGCTCTACATCCACCCTAGACCGCACCTCCGCGCAACGATCCAAGAGCTGGTTGCAGAGCTCGATCTCTTGTCCAGGTTTCAGATGTTTCTTCATCCATTTGTCAGCGCTCTTCTTAAGGTTCGAAGAGGAATTAAAGGTTGAACTGTCCTCATCCATGCTGTCCATCTCCTCGAAGTCTCCTTCCCAATCGCTAACGACATCTTCGAGGAACATTCCGTAGATTGCGTCGTCGAGATTTACGATGCAGCCCGTCTCCTCGCTGTCTCCTTCCGAATCACTACCGAGATCTTCGAGCAACCTTTCGTAGAACTCGTCGTAATTGTTATCCTCGATTGCGACGTCGAGATCCATGATGCCGGGCCTGTAGCGTTAAGGTTTCCTAATTCATTCGGTCACTGGCGCTGTTTTCTGAGCCGCCTCGATCCCTAGTTGTCTTCTAGGTCTCCTTTACCACGAGTGGATTTACGAACAGTTGCTTGGTACACCACCTCAACCAACGAACTTTCCCACTTTTCAGAATAACACTTCACTGCACACTGACTAACGTGCATCTGTTGATTGCGGCTTATATATCTTACATCTAACAGTAATTGCAAGACACTGGGGATATCGTGGGCTGATTGGCTACGAGAGAATGACATTAGAACAAGGGATGACGCTGGGTATTTTCCGAGCATTCGTGAAGACGAATAAATACGATATTCGAGGCATAGCCATGCCGAGGGTTGGGTACCTAACGGGACGGGCGAGGTCGAAGAGCAGGTACCAACAGTCCTCTCAACAAGTTAGGTACTAAAGGGCCGTTTGCACGGTGATAGTTTCTGCGATAGTTGCTGTCATGATAGCCATTATCACATGAACTATCACCATGTAAATAACCCAAAAGTAACTGTCGCGTCAGCATGACAGTTACTTTCGGGTTATTTGCAGGCTATCATGACAGCAACTATCGCAGAAACTATCACCGTGCAAACGGCCCTTTACTACACCGCCACTGGGTGCTTTCCGTTTACAACACAAGACGAGTCACCGATTGATCGGTGGGATGCAGTACCTAGATGGACCAATGGTAGCTCTTCTGTCGCATTATAGGAATAGAAAACAGAAAACTATTTATTCAACCAATGAACGCTCAAGAACGAATGTTTAAACTCCGTTTAAGAGTTAAACTCAGGTTATATATAGAGTTGATGAACGTGGTGTTCTTGCTCATACTCTCGTAGGTATTTAAAAATGTACCCGGTACAATATTAAACGAGATGATCAATTATTCAATTCCTTGTCCAATATCCTAAGATAGAATAATATTCGGAGAATTTATTCAGGGTGGGATTGGTATTATAAAAGCGACAAAAATTACCGTACCTCGAGGTGCTCTATCGTTTATCTGATGCCAAAGAAACATGCTCCCTGGGAACGGTATCTCGAAGCTTTCGTAATGTAGCGGTTACTCAACGACAAGACGTGTTCAGTTTATAAACGATTCTTTAATTTTGTGTATTAAATGTCACCCGACTTCGTTTTAAATAGAAGCACCAAAGAATTCGGAGCAAGTGAAAAATAATCGTATGCCATATGCCATATGAAAGATTATCTTCGAGCAATTTAAAGTGCAAGAATGAAGTGGAACAGCTGATCGGTGTTTCACTCTCTGCGTTTGAAGCATCTTGAGACTTTTAATGCGATTTAACCTACCGAATAATTTACGATCCATCCGGATCAATTGAAAAATGATCAAAATTCGAGATTGAAGTACTTCAGTTTTTCGAGAACAATATCTCCAGCGCGGAATGAATTGGTGGCGTATATCCGGAATGTCTCGCGGACGACAGAACTCCAAATTTGTTGGAGCCCTCGCCAGGAATTTATTTTCCTTGAGAAATTCGAAGACTTATGGAAAGTGGGAAAGCCATGGCAGGCGAATAGATATGTGGTTTAGGGGACAGAGCACGCAAGTCGTACGAGCTTGCACGAGGCAATTTGAGTTCATAGCTGCTCAACGTATCAGACGGACGATACAGATTTTCCACTTGTACACTAAACTCTGGGACGAGCTGGCTCTGAAGGAGTTTGTGAAACTATGGCGACGCAGGCTTTGTCGGAATGCCAAGCAAATTCTATTTAGCGGCATCGGCGTGAGCATGTATAACTGGGATCACGAAGGAATATCGGACGAAGAGATGTGCAGTTACTGTCAAGAGATCGACGATATCCATAAACTACGAGAGTCGACGGTTACATGCGCGCAGTGCCACTTAAGATTGGTTATCGATACTGTACAGCCCGGAGTCAAGTATTGCAAATGTCACGGAGTTAAGCCAACTATTGCATCTGCCAATGAAGGTAACACTCGAGATAGGTAATTTTTTACTAGTACAAAATTTAAAGGATATTTATTTAAAGTTCCAGATAATTTTGATGCGTTATTTGCAGGGGAGGAATGGCAGCCCTTTATCGAACGACAGGATATGCTGGTATGGCGAAGGGAGGAACCCGATACCAAGGGTCTATATGCTTATAAAGTTTATGGAACGTTCGCCGATGTTTCGGCTAAGGACTTTCTACAGGTGCAAATTGATGTGGAGTATAGGAAAGAGTGGGATCCAACGGCTAGAGAATTAACGATTATCGACACCGATCCAAAGTTTGAGATGTCGAGGGATTGTCGTAGCGATATAATATATTGGGAGATGATATGGCCTGTGAGTATTTTCGTTTGGATTAATTTTTCGTCCTTTAGTCTTGCGCATTTAAAATTAATGTGTTTATTTACAGCGCACATTTATTATTTCCCTTTCAGAGACTCTTCTCCAATAGAGATTACGTGTTTCATAGGAGGTGGTTTGTGGACGAGGAGAAGAGGATTATTGTGATTGTCAGCAAGGGTACAGATCATCCCAAGGCACCGAACAGGGCTGATACGTACAGGTATTCATTAAGAGATACATATTTAGCTACTTCTGTCGAGAGCACTGAAAACACGGGCTTTTGTCTTGGAATGCGCATAATTTAGTGAGAATAAATCGAAGTTCAATTTATAGCGAAAACCAATAATGCCAATTAAATTTTCAAAAGATGCTTCCTTTACGCTTTTCGGTACTTTTAGGCACAATCGCTTTATAGGCCGCTTTGAAAAGGGTCGAAAACGTAATAGTTCCTCGTTTTAAACAATGATTAAATTATTCTGATGAATTTTGAAGATGTGTGTATAGGCATGTACGTGTATGTATGTACATGATCATAAATGTGGTATAGGAATCATGCGAGACGAGTGACAATGTCGATTAATCTAGATTAACGCGTAATAGCCTTTCTGTCACACCTTTCAACTGGACAAGTTCGATAAGTACAGAGAATGTACGACAAAGAGAGATGTTCTTATTGCTATGTCCGACGTTTATCTGGGTAAATCGGCATGCTCACTTGCATTTGCACGATTCCTATGTCTGTATATACAGGATAGACACGAGAAAGTGGGCCATTTGATGAGTGCATAAGTGCCTCTTTGTCGTACATTTCTCTGGCTAATTCAGTTGGAGCATGTGCGACAGAGCGGCTTTTATTTACTCGCCACACATTCTCACTCGCACTCGCATGATTCCTATAGCCCGCATTTTCGTTTTTACCCTTCATGTATAGCGCCGAGATTCTCTTGAGTTCCTCAGAAGCTCTGAGGGGTTTGGTGGGTTGACCCCGTTGAAAAGGACTCATAACATTTTTAGAAAGAGGACAAATACTGCATAAAACTTCATATGTTCTCATAAAAAATGTATGGGAATTTATGAGGATATATGAGACTCTATGCAGTATTTGTCCTGTTTATGAGAATCTTATGTGTTCCTTTCAACAAGGAAGCCTTCAACATTAAACGTTGTTGATTGCGCGACTTAGCTATTGTTGGCCGTAGCAACTATATTTATTAATATCTTTGCATCACCTGGGCGGTATTTTGTTTTTAACACTTCAAGGACAATTGCTGAATTGTTTAGAGCTTCTAATAGCGTTTTCGACGGATTGGCGACGAGCTGAATTCGATATATGAAACATAGTCGTGCAAATCTCTACTTTTCGTTACTTACCAATATATTCATCTTTTTTTTAGTTGTTTTATTTCACATACGAGTAGAGGAAAAAATGCGAGCTTTTAAATGCAACATTTTTGGGCTCGATTGTTTAATTTATTAACGCTGAATATTCATAGTTAAATTATTACGTTTGACGGATTGTTTATATCAGCATGCGCTATCTCGGTCGGTTACTCGAATAAAAATGCGAGACTAAATGCAAGATATACCGGAGAAACATCCCCTGTGTTCGTAACTGTATATTACACTGATAAACAAAGTACAACGGGAGCTATACACGCGTTCTCCCTGTTCTGAAATAACAACCCCAAAAGAATCTTCCGTTTTAAATATTGGGCACAACTGCTTTTGATTTTCGCCTTTCTAATCCGATTAATCAAACATCTCCGCGTAACAGAGTAACGACATACTGGTCATA
The DNA here is from genome assembly GCA_963678675.1 of Xiphydria camelus. Taxonomy (NCBI): domain Eukaryota; kingdom Metazoa; phylum Arthropoda; class Insecta; order Hymenoptera; family Xiphydriidae; genus Xiphydria; species Xiphydria camelus. Next base: position 26,004,763 of record OY783195.1, on the reverse strand, counting down.
CATGGTAATCAGGCCCTACAACGACTTTGATAAGCCAGGCATTGAATTTGGATTAACGTATTTTGATGATCCTGGTGTTAATATACCATCCGCCGTGACTGGCTGGGTCGCTATGAGTGGTAATTATTTTTTAATTTGTTAAACGCGGCTATCTTGAAATTCTACTCATAAATTCATGTACATTGCATATTCATATATGCCCTTTACTCAGGGTTTCCGGATTTTCTATGCCGCATGAGAAACGCTTCTAGGGATTATCAGAAGTATAAGTCTTCTCTGGAAGGAGTCCCCGAAGACTCTGTTGCGACGAATAACGACTCCAAGTGTCTTGATTCTGAAAATACAACCGGAGTGACGAAAAGTACGCAAGTATACGACGACGTTAAAATTGAGAAAGAGGAAGCTGAGACGCGCGAGAAGCTTCCAAACATAACGGAGGAAGGGGACAAAGATGAAGTAGAGGAACCAAAAGACGTCAAGGAAAGTTCCGTGTGTTCTGCACCGGAAGATCAAGGTTTTTTCTACTACTTTTTCTTCTCTAGGCTATTCGCTTGACACGAAGCTTGGGTATCTAGTCTACAAGAACTCATCGTAACTGATAGAAAATTTAGTATACCTGTCCTGAAGAATCAAATCTTAGAAAAGATCTGCCAGAGAACTCGATTTAAACTTAATTATCTCAATGATGTTTATTAGTATTTTATCGCTGACAGATTTTTACTTCAAAAGCATCCAATGCAACAATCCTATTTTTCAAGCGCTTCACATTGCGAGCAAAAAAACGGCACTGTTTCTTTGAGAGACCAGAGCAATTAATTTGTCAATAAATGAGACTGATCGCAACGACGCCTCGTCTATTATCTAATTTGAATCAGTAGATCCAGGACTTTAATTGCGATTGCTATTCTACGCTTTGTAAAGTTTCATATACGCCAGACGAGTAAACACTATTTATATCAATCGCATCTAATAATATCGCGATAAATGTATATAAGTAAAAACACTGGGAGTATTTTCTTGCAAGAAATGTGTGAAAATATTCGATGAAGTGTAAATTGTATAATAGAATGCGGCATTGCAAAAGCTCGTATTTTTTTCCACTTTTAATACCAGAATGCCGGATCAGTAAACATATATTGTACAAGGGACTATAGTATTCTGCTGTAATGTCGACCTACGCATGCGGTGTGAAAGGAGTAGGTAGCGAATAGTTAATCTTGTAGAATTGTTTTACCAAATAATCGCTCATGTGAAATATCTCGTTGTTAAAAGAAAAAATGAAATCCATGTACATAGTCTTGATGAAATTTTCGTTAAGGTAGATGATTAATTGTCTGTATGTATGTATGTAAAATGAATAAATGTATAAATAAAGGTGGCAGTAATGTTTGGAAAGCATTTGTCATTGCAGTAACAGAGTTTGAGATTCCATCATTTCTGTCTGGTCTGAGAAGAAAAGGACAAGTTAACATCGTAAAAGTCAGAGGTTTCAGTGGTCAATTTTAGGTGTGATAACTTAAAAAAAAAAGGGGAAGCTTAGAGGTCATTTTTTTAGTTTTATTACAATGCACACTTATTGTATATTTTATTAAATGCCTAAACATAGGCACGGTAAACGGTTTCAGATTATATTGATAATTAGAGAAACGTTACATTTCTATGTTCTGTATGTTTTTATAAAACTTGCAATCCTAATATTACTTTACATTATGTATAATATATTACACACATTTTCTTTATATACATCTCGTTTGAGTCGACTTTCTTTTCATCAGCGTTCATTTCTCCGGATTTGGGAGTGACAATAGCAGTTCATCCGTGTCTTCATCAATTTGAAGCCACAATTTTTCTGGTAACGTTTGCGGCTCAGATTTGAAACCCGCGCAATCCTCGTCGTGACACTTCTGATACATTACTTTCTTGTTCAAATCGACGACCCAATAGACGTTGTTACTTTTGTGAGCTCTACCAATGTTGTGGCAGTATCTGCGGGGGGAATATTTCACGCTGCAGTTAAGTCGCGGATAGTGCTTCAAGATTGCTATGAAAATTAACGCGAGACTCGACGCAGTCGTACCTGTTTCCCAATATTTCATAAGTCAATGTCTTCGATTCTGGGAAGTATTTGCAACACCGAATTTTTCCAGGACTTACAGTCTTTAGTATAAATTCGTCGATGCTGGGATACGGAGATTTATCAATAACAGCTTCGGTGTATACACGTTGAGTGAAACCTTTTGTGTATATGCTTGCATTCGACGTATTGTTTTCTTTGTACTCCAGCAAAATGAGTTTGTTCTTCTCCGGGAAGTAGGATATCAAAGAGTCTAGGAATATTCCCAATTCCTCGTTGGGGTATTCTTCGGGTGGTATATACACGCAGTCCGAGGCCAGGACCATGTGAGATTGTTTTCCCCATTTGGTAGACTTATATATTCTGAAGTGCCTGTTTCTCGTGTATATCGCTGTATCAACAAACAGTTTTTCCCCTTTGTTCGTAGAGACTAACAGTTCCTCGAGATTTCTCTTATCGAATTTCGCGAGAATACAGTCGTCTTGCGCGTCTCTATCATGCTCGGGGCGCAAATAAATTTGAATATCCGCGCAAATAGTCTTAACGAGCCTCCCGACGTGTAAGTTATCTCTAAAAGCTATGTCCTTGGTATTAAATATCAAATGCCTGCTAAATTTTTCACCGGTGGATGAATCCAAACTGATCACGTTATTTTTAGTGCAAGGCAGTTGCCAATTTTTCAGTAAATACGCGCAGCAAACTTCGAGAAACGTATCGGTCATTCGAGGACCGCAATTTTTTGGATTTAGACTTTTAGAAAACTCGAGATCAAGATACAGCTTGCACGGTGTACCTTCGGGTATTACCTGAACGAACATCGAATAGATAGTTTAATCGTTATCCCGCTGATAAGATACGTTAAAGAATTTATACCTCGTAAGAACATCTTTCCTCCGGACGTTTCTTTTGATCGTACCACCAGTAAACTTCGGGATGGGCTACTACGAAACGCCTCGTACCCTTGACATCTTGATAGACAAAGGTGCACAGTTCGTTGCTCTCTTTAAAATGATCACTCGCAGTGCTCAGGGCATCCGCTTGTTTCGGAAACTCTTGCCAGAATTGGGTAGGCCCCATGAGATTCGGACGCATTTTTCGTGTGTCGTCTGTCCATGTCGACGCGTTTCTTTCAGCTCTCGAGTAAAATTCGGCATGCCAATTGCGCAATTTGTCTCCATAAAATGTATCTGCTCTTAGAGCATCCATTCTTTTCTCCTGCGGTAGGAGATTCGTCGAGTTACAGTCTTGTCGGTAAAGCGAAGCAAGTAGAATGACGAGTGTATAATCGGTTGAAAGAAATTGCGACAATGAAAACTTGAAAAAAAAAACACGCTCGACTGAATCGATATAAAAGAATGACAGATTGTAGTTTCTATAATTATTTAAATAATGCGCAGTGTCCATCTAAGTGTCAGTCTAAAAGAGAGTCGCACTTCAGAAAACTTGCGGCGTAGATTTAGGTTATGCGATACTGACCGGCGAAATGTTTCGGCCGCATTTGGAGAAATACGCTCGTTCAATATAAAGTATCACTTTTTTTTCATGCGCGAACTTATTTATGTAAAATCGCGATCGCGTTCGAATAAATCCTACGACGTTAAACGAAGCCATTTGCGCGCCAACTGTACTGTCGTTACTGTGCATCACTCCAGCTGCGAGAAATATCGTCCGCGAGATTCGAGCGTTGGTCGCCAATCGAAACGTTCAAATCTTATTCGCGCCACGATGTGATTGGCGGAGAAATAAATGCGCGCGCAAAAATTATTTTCCGCTCGAAATCGTGAAAAGTGCTTTACTGGACGTACGAAACTGTCAGTGTGGGATGCATCGTCTTATAGTCTGGATATTAAGAGTAAGTAATGTTTTTTTTCCTCACTCATACCCATTTCGAGGCCTTTTCCAGCCTATTTTTAGACCGTAAGATCGCGTTTTCCCCGCGTGATACCGACCGGGAGTCCGCAGGCTGTTAAAAGTTTGCTTAGTCCGAAGAGGGTCCTTTTTCCAAACTGATAAACGCAACGTGAAATGAGCCGTCTATACTTCTTTGTTTTGTTTTGAGAAATGGACGTTCGTGACAAAAAATATTAAATATCATTCGTCTGAAATCCTCGGATTTTTAACTGCCGAAGGCGAGTTTCGTACATTTACTATGCCTCGTGCTACGACCTAATTAAACACAGTCTGAAAAAACCTCGGATTTCCGCCTAATGATATAAGATACTATTTTACACCAGCAATTATTTCTCTCAGTGTACAGTGCAACTTCGCTCGCTCACATTCTACCTAGGGATGCTCTCGAGTCTCGAGGGGGTTGCCGAATGGTCTCGTTCCCCTCCTGTTATTCAGGACCACCCTTCACTCTCCCGCCACCCCTGAACCACCACTACATTTCGCTAGGCATTTTCCTCAGAAAATAGCGTGGCAATGACGACGGCTGCAGCCTGTAGAATCGTCGGACACTTGTTGCTCGTGCGCGAAGGCGGAGGCGCGAACGAGACGAAGTATCTCTGGCACTTGGCCGGCGATACCAGTCGGTTCTTCACCTCCGTGGAGTCTCGGGGCTTATTCTCTTCGAATTCTATTCGTTCTCTCACGCGCGCGGAACCACGCTCGGTTCGTTTTCCGTTTCCGGGGAGATTGGCTGGACGTTGACACATTTTAGGGTCAATCGTGGGGGGTTTAAGCGGCGGGGATTAGCTTCGTATTGATATATATAATTTTATCGTGCAAATGTGTTTGATAGAAAGGAATAATTAAAGCGCGGAAGATGAACTGCGAAAGGTATACTTACGCAAAAATATGGGAGGTTTTATGGAAAACACGTGCGACCAGAGTAGTGAGTCGTGATCTCGATATTCGTTTTTACGATCAATCGCTTTCGATTTCTCATACGCGGGTATACATCCCCCGAATTTTGATTTTCAAATATGAGAATAATTCGGGAATGTAGTCAAGTAATCATTTTCATACATACATATGTTATTTACACGTAGAATAGAATAGTTTATTTCTCTCCGTACTCTCTTTATATCACGAAGAGCTTTTAGTGTATATTATCTCACTTATATTTACTTCTTATATTATATTTCACTTCGGTCTTTTTCTCCCCTGTGACTCTTTCATATATGAAAGACTATATATAGTCTGCTGAAATCGCACATCTCTAACAATTCTAGGATGTTCGGGAAAAAGAGTACAAGTCAAAAAATGGTATTGCTCATAAAACACCTTTATTTGTTTATATTGAAACACAAACTGTTGAAAAAATGTATAAAATGAAAATAACACTTCTCATAAGAACCGTTAAATGCATGTAGCACACAAATATCTAGGAAAGTAGAAGATTAAATTGTAGAAGTGTTTTAGTAGGCGATTTTGACTTATACTCTTTTTCCCGGGCATCCTAGAATTATACTCACGCGTACATTACTACAAATTATTGCCGTATCACGGTTATCCACAAAACCACCACATTAGAATTCGTTAAAAGACAGTACAGCCCTAATTTAGATGATCGTCTTACGGGGAAAAAAAAGTAGTATCACAAAATTGATTGTTTTACCGCCGTGTGCGTATCGCTGCAACACATATGACAATCGTTCCCATATCGTCAAACCTCGATAAAAACCACGCGACGATGACTATTCACGTGTCCAGCATACTGACGCGCAATCTTCGGCAAAAAATCAACCCCGCAATACTCGAACACTAACGGCCACCACATCCCTGTCCCCGCGTGCAAAGGGTGAAAGAAAGAGGAAATACGTAGAGGAGGACTCGCAAACACGAGAAGTGTCAGAGTCCGATTGTCGCGAGGGGATTCGGGGGCTGGCGGTTGTTGGTACCGGAGGAGGGAGACTTTCCGATAGCGTATCAATCGCCGCGATATAGAATCAGCGATACTCGGTACCCGACGATATCTCCGGCTCCTGCCTTCGGTGGGACAGGTACACGCCGAGTAGAGTGACAGTCGGGTACGACGCGATCGCGAGGAAACGATCTCGATACGAGACGACGGTTATTTCCGGCGGCGATAGGTCCGCGTCGATCGACGGCTGGCTCGCGATTGGGGATGTACGACGCGTTGCTCTCTCTTTTTTTTCATTAGTTTACCGCAAAGGGTGCGATAGTGTCGAGCGAAGGCGTCATCGCGTCGAGGGTTTATACGTCGTGTGCGCGTGTAGCGTGCGTGTAAATCAGCTCTTGATGACACTCGAGCGTCATCCGTGTGTATATACCTGTATTACGCACTCGAGAGACCGGGACATATCCTCGATGCGAAGAAGAGGAGTTTCTAGGGGGGCTATAAATATCTCGACACTGGGAAAATTCGACTGTACGACCGAGTGCGTCCCGCAGGAGCTTAATGTCCTCGCGAGGACAAGCCTGTGTCATTTTGATCTGAATTTGGTTGATGTTCTGTACCGGAGTTCCTTAGTTCTTGTTTTTTTCTGTGCGGTAATTTTGAGAAATCCGGTGGTAGAAATTAGCGGGGATATAAGTCGCGAAGAGTAGAAAAGATCCCATAGATTCCCATAGACAAGTTTTATGGGAATCTGATGTGCTTCAGACACGGCAATTCCAGATATCCATTAGAAAAGTTTGAGAAGGACGAATGGGAGTGCATTGGATTCTATGTGTATCTGAGATGATGAACAGGGAATTAATGAATTTTATATCTATCCGTAAAAACAAGTTGAATCCCATAAAGATGATAAAGACCTATACACGCCGTTCTATTTGTAATTACTAATAGAATTTTAAAAGATTTTATTTGTTTCTACAGATACACGTGGAATCCAATACATTCCCATTTACCTCTCTCAGATTTTTATGAGAGATATCTATAATTGTTGTGTCGAAAGCACATCAAATTCCTAAGGGAATTTTATGGGGATTTTACAAGTTTTCTATGAGAATCTATTGTACTTTTTCACAATAGGGATATTAATCAGTTATACTAGATAATAGATTAGACATTTTGGAGTAAGTATTGCGCTCATTGCTTTACTGTATGACAACAACTGATATACGATTAGTGAAGTTCGCTAGATGTATGTCAACTGTTGTTATACAGTAAAGTAATGAACGCGATATTTTCCCTAAAATGTCAAATCTCTTATCTGCACTGTGAAAGAGATGAGGTCGATTTGATTAAATTAGCGGTCATGGGCTGGGGAACGCAGATCTAATTACTTGAACTAATAATTTACCAAAATTGATTACAGCTTGTTTTCGTAAAACAATTTTTAATCATTATAACTAAATTATTTAATTCAAGTGACTAAATCGGTGTTCCCCTGCCCGCGACCGCCAATTTAGTCAAATCTACTATTTTTTTTTCTCTACGTAGTATAATAGTGATTAATATACTCTTCTCTCCGTATAAATTGGCGAGTTCCATTGAGGGAAAATTTTTAAAGTACGATATTTGACGGTTTAGGGGGTGGAAAGAAATTAATTCGGAACTTAAAAATTATTCACCGCGTATGCGCGCTAATCTCTCGAAAAACTGGGGTGATAAATCAAAACACATATACTCACCGCGGAATACTCGAAGTTTGAATCATTAATTATTTATGCCTCCTTACGTTCGCTGATTAACGTAATCAAGACGAAATCGCGCGCCTATTACTGTACGAGCACACACTCGGGCCGCATATCGCGTGTGAGAATGCAAAAATCGATATATCAGTCGCGTTATCCTTCTTGGATATCTGGTGGGATTTCCCTACTACGTGTGTAATCGCTCTTCGGGGAAATTCCCAGGTAATGCTTCGCCATGTCAGTGCGCAAGGAAAATCAGTGAAAAGTGCTTTCGAAGGGAGCGACGGGAATCGATGGTGCGGACGATCGAAACTATTTCGTGTGAAGCGGCCGAAACCGTTTCGTTTCTCTCAAAGTAAAATTAAATATTAACGTATATCGACGCATCGGAAGCTTTCGACGCGTTTTTAACGTCTATCGAAACGGTGAAAATTACTCAGCGATGATTTGCCGCCGATATAAAGCCTATAATACGACTTTTACAGTGCGATTGATCGCGGAGGTTTCCCTCTAAAAAGGCAAAACCTCAAACCATAAAAAATTCGTCGAATTGAACATTAAACCGCGAAAATTATAGGAAACATTTCCATGCACATGCTCGATATAAATTCGAACAATATATAAACCGCGAATAGGAACTTTTCTCGAATCTACAATTTCGTAAAAAGTGCACAAAAGTGAAAAACGAAACGCTAAGAATAACGCGTTACAACTGAGAAGTAAGTGGAAAGGCGATCGGTCAAAATACGCGACGGAAATTGGCATAAGGTGATAAAACGAAGAAAAACAGGAAATTGGAGTAAAAGAAGTGAGAAAAGCGGGGAAAGAAATCGTGGAAAAAATGAGATCGTTCGACAATGAGTCGACAGGTCGACCCGAGCGATGATCGACCTTTCACATACCCTCATCGATTGTCTCCCAACACAATGAAGGACCAGCCGCGGACGCGGAAGCAGCGAGGACAAAAGTGCGCGTGGTGAAAGGCGGATGGTGATCGCACCGTAGATCACCGTGGTATCCATGGGGGGTGGGCGCGTCCCCGCGGTAGTGCTCCTTTGGTTAGCGCTGACCTACGCGACGGCTGTCGACTCGGTATGTCGGGAGGCTCAGCTGTCACGTGACTGCGAGTCCCTCTGCACCGTCAATCGCGAGGGGGAGACTTCCTGTGAGCTGAGGATCGGAGTGCTGCTTCCGGCTGACCCGAGATTCGAGATCTCGCTGCCGAGAGTGCAGCCCGTCTTAGGTGAGGGGGCGTGGCGCTTGATATGCCGCGAAAAATGATGCATAAAAATTCGTGGGAAATCATTTCACGGGAATTGTGTGTGTGTGTGTATGTGCACGAGCCGCGTTCGTTTTACGTAAATCGTCGACTCGTCTATGTCTATATGGAAAAAAATTAATCGTGGCATTTACAAAGTTTGTGATCAATTTATTTTTGTGATGACTACAATTTTAGTAAAAATTACTGTAAAACTTGTAGGAGTTGCAAGCGTTGCTGTAATTTTACTACAATTTAATTATCGTAACAATAAATTGGTTTTGTCTCGAAAATTACCACAAACTTTGTAAATACTACGATTCATTTCTTTCCGTGCACGGAAAATTTGTGTCGCATACGTTTGCAGGATTATAAATTCCTGAATCATTTTGGCGCGCTCAATTCGGCTTTGTCACCAATTTCTATTATCGCACATTCGAATAATTTAGACAAAATTATCAACCCTGTATTTTTTCATTTTTCATTTTCGATCTTATTTTAGCTGAAAAACTATAATTAGAATTACAGCTACGTCATCGTGTTGTAAACCTGTCTCTCTCGCACTCGCTGCTCGGCATAAGTACGTTTCTCTTGCGCTTCGATGACGTCACAACGTTGTAGAGAGAAACGCGCTTATAACTCAGCAAATAATTATTTTTTCGGACGTTTTCTTTTCCGTACGATATTAAATATGTACATTTTGTAAAAAATTCTACGGTGTAGACCTATATATAGGTCTATGTACCTATTATATGTTTATCTATACATATAGACCACTTTGGTGTTAGATAACAATGGCAAAAGACTGAATAACACCAAATGTAGTACATATAGGTCCATAGTAGTGAAATGGTGTAAAAAATTAACACCACTTTTTTTTACTGTGTATACAGATTGCAGATTGAATTTAAAAATATGAATATTTTTCTTACAAGAAGACCGAATTAAGCTTTCCTTTGGTTTCTGATTTGCGCAGATCTGGCCGTCTACGACATACGAGCACTCGGGCTTCTACCCCACTGGCTGAAGCTGAGCTTTCTCCCTCAGGACGATCATTGCGACGCCACCTACGCCCAGATCGGTGCGATCGACAGCTACTCGAACTGCGTCCATCTCTTCCTGGGACCCGCGTGTGATTACAGCGTCGGTAAGTGGAGAATCAGTGGAGGCTGAACATCACAATGGGACTTGCGGTTTACCGCGTTTCCACAGTACGTAGGGTAACGAGTACAGTTATTGGCACTTTGATCCTAGAAGGGTATCGATCAGTAAAATTTACTCACGAAGCCTATGTCAGTGAATGTCGGGTAAATTTTCGCGACACCCTTCTAAGGTTAAGCAGATGAAATTTTACACTTATTGGCATAGCTTTATCTCTCTCTATTTAACACAGTCATGATCGAAGAGTACCAATCATTATCAGAGTGCCGACGATTATATGCTCTACTCTATTCGTGCGGTAAACATGTGTCCAGCCTGTAACTTAGTTTGCAATTTCTGCAAATTTCATTTAACTAGGGAGAGAGAGAAAGAGAGTCAGAATGTTGAAAGAGCGAAGAAGGGAGCTTACTGCACCGAGACAACAGTTTATTTGTGGTTAATAAATGTAATTTCAAATACGGCGAAATAAATATTTCGTTAGGACAAGAAAGTATGTGGTAATTATTACGAACTTTGTTTCATTCAAATGGTTGCCTCTCGAAGGATCTGATTATACCAAATAAGTATCGTAATAATTAACGAATATTTACTGGATTAATTAAAATGTTTATTTCGCCATATTCAAACAAACATTTGTTAACTGAAAATAAACTGTTTTCTCGGTGTGTGAGAGCGGTGAAGGGTTATCGGAGAGTCCTTCCTACGGAGGATGTATTCCCGGGGTACACTTTCCTCCCCCGCGAGTCTTTTCTTCTCCCGTCACTCTCCACCCGCGATCCTCTCATCTATCTTACTAATCAACGATTCATTACTCGGATTATATTTTGCAGAAACGCTCAAATCGAATCCTCGCCGGATTCACTCGTTCGTCTTTATTTCTAGGATGCCCGGGAAAAAGAGTAGGTATAAGTCAAAATCGCCTACCAAAACACTTCTACAATTTTCTTCTACTTTCCTAAAGATATTTGTGTGCTACATGCATTTAACGGTTCTTATGAGAAGTGCTATTTTCATTTTATACATTTTTTCAACAGTTTGTGTTTCAATATAAACAAATAAAGGTGTTTTCTGAGCAATACCATTTTTTGACTTGTACTCTTTTTCCCGAGCATCCTAGATTTATTCATCCACCACTCTTCGCTCGCGCGTCAACGCGGAAGACCCTCGTTAGTCGGGCCTTTGATTTTCGCACGACGAAGCCGATGAGTCATTACGACCGTTCGCTCGAGATGATCGATCGTCTCGAGACGCAGCTGTAAAAACAATCCCGCTCTCTCGGCGGTACCCGAGATTTCCTTCGTTAGGTATCACGAGAGAATTCGCGGGGTCAACAATTTATCCCGTGGAACCGTCCCGATCGAGAGGCTTCCCTTTCGTCGGATCGACGACAGTCGTCGACTTTCTCGTTTCTGCGCTCAAACACTTGTTGCCGAAACGATACGTCGTCGCCACACGAATCACGTCTCCGCGTTGGGCTCTTATTGGAAGGTTTCGAAGGGTAGGATCGAAAGGAGATGTTGTTTTTTCAACTTAGCCGAAGAGTTTACCGGGAAACTAACCCGAAAAGCTGTCGAAACCCAAGGTACCTACAGACGTTCGGGAAATTTTGCGCAATATCGTATTACTGGCCTGCGATATCCTTATCGGTTTGCGCGTGATGCGCCTTGAGGGGGAGGGGTTTGAACCAAGCGTCACCGACTGTTACAAATGGGGTGGGAGGGGGTGATCGACCGAGTGACGTGTCTTTTTTAGGAAATTTTTCGAAGACGAATTCAGTACACTGCCTCCCTCTTTCTCCTCTTTTCTCGTGATACCAGGGTACTTTTGACTTGTGATTTTTAGTCGTTCATATTACCAAAGAGTTGTAAGACAAATAAAGAATGTTAAAAATTGAAATCGTGTGTTTGGCTGTTTAATTCTTTTGCAAACACGAGCGAATCATTCTTCAAATTACCCAACACCTTTTGCTTTATATTTAAATATTAGAATTAGTTTAACTGTGATTTAATTAAGAATATTAAAAATTACTCAAGAGGGTTTCCGTTTTATTATACATTTTTACAGTTGAAGTCACAAACCGTTATGCCCTAAATAAATGTATGTTTCAAGTGATTTACATTAACTATGAGTGTCACGTGAAAATACGGCGGGAAGGGGGAGGGGGGTTCCGGCTATCGCCACCAAGCGTCACACGCCACGAAATCCTGTAACTTTGGCTTCCGACGAACAACAAAATTTCGATGTGTTTACTCATGTACGCGTATCCAATTATCCCATTGGCTTGTAAAACTTAGCAGGATATACAGGCACGTCTCCCACGCCTAGTACAATTTTCTCGAAAATATCGAACGAGAGGGCAGGCGACGGCAAAAGCCATGAGGGAACATCTTTGGGATGAGCCTCGGGACGTGTTTGCCGAAGTACTCGCTCGTGTACACAATTCCCTATACGACTACATGGACATCTTTAACGAACGCTCTCGCGTGTCTCCTCTACCCCGTTTGCTATCGTATATCCTTCATGTGTCCGTTTTTATTAGAGGGCTCGAGCGGAGAGTTCGTGTTTGTTCCGTATGCGTACATTCGTGTGCATGGAAACACGTAATAGTGTGGATGGATGCGTGTGATGGCAAGTATACACTGATGTCGGAAGAATGCGCAAGGTATTACAAGGTAATTGTCTCAATAGCACACAGAGAAAAAGAATTAGTTGGATCTACTGAAAATTACTTGCGGGGTCGCAAGTAATTATTTATTTGCATGAATGAAATTTTTTCATACATCAATTAGATATCTCTTCCTTACAGTCATGTAAAATGATATGTGATTGCAGGGACGAAATATCAAGTTAATATGAAAAAAGATCAAGTTGATCTAAATAAATAATTACTTGCAACTCCGCAAGTAATTTTTGGTAGATCTAACTAATTCTTTTTCTCTGTACAGGACAAGTCCTAATTTATTTAATTCAAATAGACCTGTGTTCGACGTGAATACATTCTTATTTATCTCAAATAGATTTATAAATTTAGTTATTTTACTCGAATACGATTATGAATACGATATTTGACTAAAAAAATGGTTCATATTCTTAAATTCAATTTGTAATCTGTGTACATATATTCAATATCACACGAAGAAGAAAATTTCCGAAAAAATAATTATTCATCGTTGAAAAGCCATGAGAGACGCACTTATGCCGAGATACAAGTGCGAGAGAGATAGACATACTGAGCACAATGACGTAACTGTATTTCCAAATATCATTTTCCGGCTTAAACGTGGCCGAAAATGAAGAATGAAACAATACAGAGTAAATAATTTTGTCTACATTTTTCGCATCATCAATAACAAAAAATCAGTCAATTACCTTATTACTGCATAGTTGGTATAATGGAACGATTAATGGGCGCGTGAGAGAATGGCAATGGTCAGAGCCTGGTGCAGCGATCGCGGGAGTCTGCTGCACTCACGCGCTTAGCGCGCTTCTAGGTCAATTTATTTGACAGCGAGTCGTGCTCTTCGGTTATTACATTTTTTGTACGTAATCTAAAGCAGATTGTGTTTGACTTCGATCGTACACTTTTATTGTGCAACAGAAGGAAGTCCGGGGAATAAATATTTTATACTTTTTTTGCAAGGTATTGCTAATTCTGTTGTCAATTAAAATTCGCATGAGTTAAAAAATATGTCCTAGTGTAAAGCAAGTGTAATTTTTTTTCTGTAATTTTTTGATGTCGAACACTGTGCAGTTTAGCTTGAGGGCAATGCCACTGGAATCGAAGGGAGGGTTTATTCAAAGACGTATGAGCGAAGGGTCAGTGCCTAGAGGAAGGATATATAGGCTAAAATCGAGAGAAGGAAAAGCTGGGGGGTATTACCTGATCCATACCCCGAGAAATTTCGGCACCGTGAATGAAGTTATCCCGGGTGCGTTTCTGGAATTCGAAGGGCTCACGCGCTTTCGTCCCTTCCGTTCGGAAATTCGATGATTTCGTGGTCAGTCTACTGTATTACTTCCACACTCTTCTCTTCTGTTTCTCTTCGACTCTTTTTCTCTTTTATCGGTAGTGTGGACGTCCGACTAGCTCGATTGACAGCTCAGAATTAAAAATGTTTGCGTTTCAGAGACTTTTGCTGCATAGAATTTATCATTCGACGTTATCAAAATTGTTTATTTACAGTCGTATAAAATATTTTTTTTACGTTTCTGAATGAGAACGGCAGTTTGGGGATGAACTATATATATGGAAAAGCGTATAATCATCGAGATTATATAGTTTTTATTGGCATATATCACATGAGGCTAAGCTTACTCGCCAGGAAAGAAACTTCAATCTCTATTATCTCATTTATCTGAGCTTTTGGCTCATATTTATATAATAGTTTTTTGAAGATTACATTTCAATCTATGACAAAGTCTTATATCGACGTAGGCCAAAAATTCACAAATAATGAGATAGGTATCAGTGATTGAAGTTTCTTTCCTTGCAAGTAACTTTAGTAATACTTCACGTGGTATTTGTTTTTTCAATGTTACTAGAGAATAACAATCACCGTGACTCATTTCAACCGCTGTAGTCTTTACCTATCCATTATTGCGGCGCTCTGTTGGTTGTAGAAAGAGCTCTTTGAGAATGAATAAAATTTCCATCGCGTCGCTAAAAGCCGCGGTAAGTATACCCCTCGATCCTCCGTGCATGACGCATCATTTATCATTGTTTCGTGTCTCGCCGGTATGGGTGCAGGGGAGCAAGGGGGGACCAAGAACGGGGATGAGAAATTAGGTGTTATTTAAATATTTGACGAGGAAGGCACACGAATGGAAGTCTCGTGTTTTTGTGTAAAATAATTAGGAGCGTATAGCTAACACCCACGTTTTTCGCCCACTCATCCTTTCGTGCTCTTAAAGCCGACGGTTTTACCCCTGAAATGACATTAGAGCTAAACCAGCGGATTTTCGTTGTTTAAAAGCTTTGACAAATTCGGAGCCTCTTCGATTCCTCGTCATTTTAAATCGAAAAATCTTTCGCAAGCTGATGAATTGCCCACCTTTTCGCATCCTTTCGAAGTTCGATGAACTGAAATTTGGATAAATGGTGCGTCGTTTGTCACTAGGTATTCGTGCAGATATTGCGTGATCAAAAGAAATAAAACGGAGAAGAGCGAAGGGTGGAGCGACATTATCGCTCAAAGTATTTTCGAATAAAGCCACACCGGAAGGTAGGGAAGAAGCCAATTTCCTCGTTTCTCTTCCCCCACGAATTCCCTCGCACTCTAAACGTCAACATTTCCATATTCAATTGAAATTAAATATCTCAGCGAACTCGGAAGTCGAATAACGGATGCGCCGACTTTTCGTCCCGATTTTATTTTGATCGCAGATGAAAATTATGGCTGTAATAAACGTCCCCCGCGTGACAATGAAAACTCATTATGTCAATGAGCTTATCGCAATAATGAATTCGTTTTTATGAAACGGGGAATAAATTATTTCACCACCACCCGAAGAAGACGGCGCAGCGGTTTTCAAATCCCATTTGAAAGCTTTTAATCCTGAACACAGCCGTGCTTACGCTCGATTGAACGTAATCTTCGCCGCCTCCTTCCCTTCGTCCTCATCGAAGTGTCTCGCTCCGTGCAGGCGTTCTGCAACGACGCTTTCAAGATCGATTGATCGCTGTGGCCCAACATGGCGCGATAAGCGAGTTACCAGAAGGAGTCTGCAAATTCTGCCAGGGCGATTCTCGAGGGGTATACGGTAAAAGGGGAAAGAGGGATCAGGGAAATCCGTTTATCGCGTCTGTGGGTCGTCCCGCGCCCCTGAATAGAATTTCGGGAGGGCGAAGTGTGGGCGAGTCGATCGAGTGGAAAGTGAGGAGAGTTTCGGGTGGATTTCGAAGGGGCTTTAAGATCTCAGGGGACGCACGCTGGATGGACTCGTACAAATCGAGGGAGATTAGAGAACTGGGGGGGGGGGGGGGGGTCGGGATATTGTCGGAAGACAAATCCTGCGTTTTAATTTTCACGTTGGAGAGGAACGATAAGGATATCGATAAACGATAGACATTAACACTTTCACTGCTCACTTTTTCAGGAAGCCTTACCCAGGAGTGGCCGTACTATCCCCCATTTTACAATAAGTTGTAAAAAAAAATCAGAATCGAATACACACTTTCTTAACGTCCCGATACCTTTACTATATGCTCGCAAAAGCACGTCCGCCTTCGAGCAGTCACTAGCTCCGACTGGCTATGTAATCTGAGTGTTTGTTTATGTCACGGATCCGTGCCACGCGCATTGCTTAAAGGTTCGGTGTGGCACGGATCCGTGCCATGAGCAGTGAAAGTGTTAAGAGGACTTCTCGCACTGCAAGGAGAACAATTAATCATGGTGTTTACAAAGTTTGTGGTGAATTTTAGGAGAAGGTTAATTTATTGTTACGATAACTACAATTTTAGTAAAAATTATAGTATAATTGGTACACGGAGAGAATTTTAAAGGAAAAATTACCCATCAATGCAGACTAACCCTGCATCATAGTGATGTTTCACTGAGCATTTACCGCGGTGATAGGAAAATAATCCTCTACGCGCGTAATGATATTTTATAGAAAAAAAAAAAAAAAAAATACGCGTTATTATATCTTTACTGTGTTGCAGGGTAAATTCTCAGTGAAACGTCACTATGATGCAGGATTAGCCTGCATGATGGGTAATTTTTCCTTTAAAATTCTCGCCGTGTACACCGAGACAAGAAATGGTTTGAGTCGATTTAGTCGGTTCGAATTATTTCAAGTAATTAAATATTTTTTCATTTATATAATTGCGTTCAATCTAATACCCATTCATTCGCAACTAATATATGCTTAATCACTTTAAGTAAATATTTAGTTGCTAGAAATTTACATATTTAGTCCGTCATGTATGACTGTTTTTGTGCAGTTGAAACAATTAAGTATTTTTGTAGTATGATTAATATTTACTCACATTGTGTGATTATGCTCATACAATACTTGCTCTGAATAAACGAGTATCGAAATAAACACAATTTCCTTAATTTAAATGAATATATTATCATTTTGTTTAATTTAAACCAACTAAAACTTTCAAACCAATTTTTTTATCAGTGCAGAAGCTACAAGCGTCGCTGCAATTTGTACTAAAATTCTAGTTATCGTAACAATAAATTGGCCTTGTTCCGAAATTTATCACAAATTTTGTGAATGCTGCGATTAAGTTTTTTCCGTGTAGCGAAAGTGTTTAAAAACTCTTAAAATTAGACGTGAGGAATTGCACCTGGAAAAATAATTCGTCGATCCAAGTAACCGTCGACATGAATAGTCTCCAAAACATATTTAATTAAATCAAACATATTGTCTTTGAATACAGTACCTACATATGTGTGATTCGAATCAAATGTAAATTCGTATGATTCAATGAACATACACTTACCTATCTTAAATAAATATGTTCTTGGCACTATTCACGTCGACGGTTACTTGGCAAATTATTTTGCTCAGTATGGCGCGTTAAAACAGGGGAGTTTAGCGAGAAGTTAGTCCAACGTAGACAATTTTACTCCGCATTAAAAAAGCAACATCGTCAGACCTCAATAGCATCCGAGCAAAAATACTCAACTTTCCTCGAAGCATCTTTATCCAATTTTGCCCGCCACAAACGCCTCTCACACTCTCGCGGTAATGGCGCGTGCCCGAGCGTAGCGAAACGGCAATCTCTCCCTCCGGCAGATGTTTCACCCTTTTCCCATTCCATGCTCTTTCACGGTTCACCGTGCGCGTGTCGTCTGTCGAGGCGCAGCGAGTTTCTGGGAGGGAATAGGGAGGAATGTGTGCTTTAACGGTGAAACGTGTTTCTTTTCCGTGATTTCAGCGGTGGTGGGGAGGATGGCGAAATTTCTCGGGGCGCCGCTGATAACGACCGGCGGTTTCACCTTCGACTTTACTCAGCCGAAGAAGCAGTGCAGCGATGAGTACTTCATGACAACCAGGATTGGTACCGTCGCCTTCAGGGACATCGCCTACTTCTTCATCGCCGTTATAGAACGGTACGCGCAGGAAATCTTCTCGGAAGGCGATGAATATTACTGAAACACTGCATCAGAGTGTTCTGCACATTACTTAGTTTCTTCGACATTTTCCTCAAGATACACTGAGAAAACAGTTCATTTATAATTCGGTTTTTAGATTAAAAAATATTTATAGTTTTAAATTCAATTTCTAATTAGCATACATATTTAATATCTCACGAAAAAGAAAATGTCTGAAACAAAATAATTATTCGCTGAGTTATAAATGCGGTTCTCTCTGCAACATCGTTACGTCATCGAAACGCCAGAGAGAGACGCACTTATGCTAAGTTGCGAGTGCGAGAGAAATAGATTCATAGCACGATGACGTAGCTGCATTTCAAAATGTCGTTTTGCAGCTTAAATAAGGCCGAAAATGAAACATGAATAAACTGGGGTAAGAAACATTGCTTAAAAACCGAATTAAAATACGTATACTTGATTATGGCGAAAGAAATATTTCTTCGAGGCAAGCAAATATTCGTTAGCTGTTATTTTATTTCTGTTTGAATGAAAAAGATGATAATATAAATAATTAACATATATTTACTTGGCTCAAGAAAATGTTTCTTTTGCCATAATCAAGTATGCATTTATTAATTACAATTAAACTCTTCTCTTATTGTTAGTGTAGAAATTATTCACGCGGTGAGATCATCGAGACGAATGTCTCTGATTTTCCATGACCGACAATAGTCTCACCAGCCCGTGACTTTATCATTGTGGCGATGTGGAAGTGTGTGGAGAATCTCGAAATAGTACTTCAGTATCGTCGATTTGGATGATAACATCTAGAGATATCATTAAAACGGCGAAGGGGGGAATCGTGTTTAAAAATAGCCAGTTACACATCCACATGTAAATAGATCGAAGTAGATATATCTTATACTTAAGAAAAAAATTTATTTGAATACGAACTCATTAAAAGTTTTATTAGTCACAAATAGACATTTTTTTTTTCACGTCGAAAAAAGATATATTTGAATTAAAGAAGTATTTGTGCACATCGTAGAATGTTTATTTACTTGAAATTTCTGTTTGCTTCTTATAAATAAATTTCTTAATTTCAGACCGAATAAATATTTCTACCAGGTTCATAATCGAATAAACTTTTCTCTAGGTATAAGCGTATAGGGCATTCCGTGTTAAATTAACTATTCGAAAGAATAACACGAGACTGAGGTTCCTCTTTTTTCCGCTTCAGTTACGAGTGGCGCAAGGTGCATTTATTCTACACGACTAACGGCCAGGCGTGCATAGCTGGGAAGCACACGTGTCAGCTGATGATGAAGTCGATGGTGGAATACATCAAGAAACGACAGGATTTTACTTTTGGCACTTTCGACGTGGAGGCCACCCCGACGGAAGACTACGCCGAGGCGCTCAAGGATCACATCGGTCACTCCTACGGCGGTGAGTGGTACTGTAATCTTTTAAACGTCGTTACCACCGTGATTTCTTTAGTTTCGAAAGCGAAGGCGCGATTGTTGGCGTTAGAGCGCGATTTTTCTTAGCTTCGAAAGCGAAAGCGCGATTGTTGGTGAAAAATCGACACGCGACGATGGATTATTAGACGAAAGGCAAGGCCGACGAGGCTTCGTTGTTTCTTATCTGATGTATTTCGAAACGACCGCTCGCAGAGGCGGACGAGAGGTCGGTCTGTATTTCGAATCGATGGGGATTTATCTCACGTCGATGATCTTTTTGTTTTCAATTGGTCATTGCGGGCTCGCTTGAAAAGCTCTTATCGTCCAGAGAGAAAAAGTGTTTGGGTCGCTCGGCAATTAATGTAGCTCTGATAGCTATACTTTAAGGCTAAGTGACAGGTTGGTTAGACAGTATCTACAGTAATCTGCACTTCTACATTAATGTAGTAAAGAGGAAAAGTTGGTGAGTTTGTTTGATTGTCGGGAGTTACATCTGGAACTACTGATCCGATTAAAAAGAATCTTTCAATATTAAGGAGTCTGGATTTTCTGAATGAACATAGGCTATGTTTCATGAGATTTTATGAGATTGCATGAGAACCATTCAAAAATATTAATAGTTTTTGCCAGAAAAGTGTTAAAAATGCAACTTGAAAAATTAACCAAGAGATGGCGCTTGTGTCGTTAGGCATATACGTTGAATGATTGTGTCTGTTGCAGAAAGACTATCACATATTCAGCATTTGCATTTTTTGTTTTGTGTCACTTTTCTTCCAAGTGTGAGCGATATGTAAACCCGTTACAACTTCGCCGAGAATTCTCACACGCGTAGGTATATAACTTTTCCGGAGTTCCCGAAGTCAGTTCCGAAGTACTCGTTAAACCGTGGCACGTTTTCCGTGGTGGGCACAGAATTCATTTGTTCTCAACCCGAAAGCGAGAGCTGGTCGATCGTTGCTAGGCTCGCGTGCTTCGATAATTAATCGCAACTTTCCTCGGCTTCCAGGTTGATTACACGACGATATTGTCCTACTTTTCATTAGAGATATTCACTCTTTCGGAGCCGCGATTCGCGTTTCTTCGTCGATATTTATCGCGAGCGAACACACTGAGAACAAACATTTTCAAAATACAACTTTTCGGGCGGCTAACTAAACATACAGTTATTTCAATAAATATGTAGTTAAAATAATTAAAATTTAGTTGAGGTAACTAGACACTTAGCTGCTTCAACTAAATATTTGTTCAAGTAACTATATATACATATATTTAGTTGGACGCCCGTAACCCCCTAAAATTTAGTTGAATCAGATGATTTCTTTTCTCAGTGCAGTTAACATAACACGTCTAACAAAAATTTTTGTGGAAATTAGCCATCTCGGATTGATTTAACGAAGCAGTGAGGTTGAATTGATTTTCATCTACTGACAAAACGAATTTTATTGAGTGAAACGACCAAAATTTAGGCATTCCAATTATATACAGTCCAACCTAACACACAATAGTTAGTTTGACGAAATTTAACCTTCAACCCAAACAATTTGGTTTCAACAACTAAATTGTTTTTTTCAACGAGGAGCTACAGTCATTCAGGGGTTAGTGAACATTGTATAATGAGATCTAGGCGTCGCGACGCGATACCGATTGCGGCGGTGTTTTAAAGTCTCCGCTTGCTGTCCCGTCAAAACACCGTTCGACGACTTTCCCAGAGCGATCACTAAATTTATATCAGATACTCCTTTTTTTCGAGGTTTTACGAGCCGGTAAACATGCAAAGACTGATACGATAAAGTTTACTGAGCCTAAAATAAAAAAGTACTGTACTGAAGAATAATTATATTGTAATATAAAATATAACTACCTATTTAATCTTTCAGAAAGAAAGAAAACTCTTATGTGTTTACTATTTCTCATTGTAAACACTGTCAAATTTGCCGCATCAGACTTTCGACGAAAGTTAAAGAGGGATTTAATTATTGTAAATTAACGTTACGATTTTAATATTCGTATTTCGAAATATAGACACAGTATCCTTTATGCAGAAGGGAGAAAAATGAGCCAATTTCCAAGGAATTTGTAGACGGCGGGAGAGCGAACTTTCGATGGTACAACGAATCGTTTTACACCGAGATCAACGTGCCGTGTAATTAACTCGGAGCTGCTCTTCGCACTTCGATCTGCTCCGTAAAACTTTAATCTCGTGAAAGCACTTTGGTCTACGTTACACCTCGCACGATTCGCGTGGGTTTTCAGAAATTGTTAAACTCGACGAAGACGCGGAGGAGTAGATGATAACTTCTTAATGAAAATTTCAAGTTGATCGGTTTACATTGGAAATGATGAAATTTGGATCCAGTTTCAATAACATGCTATTTTAACCAAATATATATACAATTTTGAATTGAGAAAATTTTATCAATTACACAAGGACACGCTGGGAGATCAGCTTAAATAAAGGAGTTCAAATTATCATCCTTTTCTCTATAAGTGTACCTTGGAAAGTAAAAAATTTGGGAGGGGTCACGCGACAAATTACGGTACATTCGCATACCAGTTGCATTCGTAATGATGTCACGCATGCGAATAGTTTCACGAGGTTTGTAGGAGAGAATGACGCATCGTCCTTGGTGGCGCAATTATTATTTTTTAACCATTTGGGACGTCCGAAATGGTCACCGTATATTGTAATAATCTGGATATCGCAACTAAAATGAATAACATTATTATGTACTTGTTGGAATAATTATAGCCCCTTTAAAGATACTTATAGCACGACAAATTCAAGTATCAGCTTCTGTAACTTTCAGAGTGGAAATAATTTACTGGAGGATCTTCTTGAAACCAGCATAAATCAGGCTTTGCGTACAAGATTCCGAGTGAGGCGCGAGCGAGAAAGTTAAATTTTTTATAAACTTCTTCAGGAGGAAGGGGGATGTTTCCTCGCTCCTTTCCCTCCTATTATATTTTTCTTCATTTACGCAGTCGATTTCTTTATTCATCCTTCTCCCTGGATTCTATTCATCCTTGTGACTTGAATTCATTGGAACAGAAGAAGAAAATACAGTCGAGAATGACGATTATGAATCGTTTGATTCAATATTCCATTGAACTGCTCGAAGAGAGGGAATAAAAGTTGACGATGTATTTAGTTTAATTCCGGTTACATTTGATTAATTCAATGGACACTTATTTTATAGGAAAATTCATTAATCTTTAATGTTCGCTTGAACGGTGATTAAGAAATTGATATAAGAAAAGAGAAAGGAGTTCAAAAATTAAAACTCATTGGAAATGAAATAAAATAAGAAGGGAGAAAGGGAGAGAATGAGTTTTTGTCCTTTGTGCATGCGTTTTTTAAATCTTCTGTGGTTACCAAGGGTCCACTTGACCCGGGCTTCAATTTTCAAACTAGTTATACTTCTTTTTTTTATAATTATAACTAGATCCTCGTCAGATCTCGAATAAATAGCTTCTTTTTAAAACTCGTACTATAAACCTTCTTCGGACTTCGGAAAAAATCGTTTTTAAAATGTGCACTCTCTATAACTCATGAGAATCATCAGTAAGCTTTATTAAGAAAATTCTAAAAATAAAGAAGTTATTACATTTTTAGCGAAGCAGTTCATTTTTCACGTATTTAGGTATATATTCACGATCGTTTTTGAATAAACTAAGAAAAAAACAGTAGATTTAACTAACTCGGAGGTTACGGGTGGGGAAATGCAGATCTTTCTTTCAAATAGTCGTTAATCGTTATAACCAAATTTGTCAGTCGAACCAAATATTTCTGCATTCTCCTACTCATAAACGTCGATTTAATTGAACATATTTTTTTTCTCAGTGGACGTCATCGTGTCATTCCTTACGTACACACGGTGATTAGATATTCTATTGTACAATGTTCGAAGAATGTTCCATAATTTGTGTGTCTAAATTGGATCGTTGTTGTTCATGTGGCTGTTACTTAAAAATCGGTTGGGTTCATTTGACTCACGTGCGACCATCGCGGAACTGTAGCCCAAGGCGTATCTTTCGTAAAAATACCCGAGGCGTTGCACTAACCCGAGAGAGGTTCCATCTCCGGAAACACACTCAACTCTCGCGAGATGATATCCAGGTCAGCATTATATTACGCGCGCTTCGGACGTTTTCTCGTATTTCTGTGCTTCCCACGTTGTAAAGAAGCTTCTTCCTGTGCCCTGGTCCTTCGTATTTTTTTAAAAGCGTCGGCCGCGTTTCGTTAGCTGTCGACCTTCGAGCTCTCGGCAGGAGTAGCGGTAGGAGGCGGAAGGACGAGAGGCGTGTATTTTCTTTCAAAGTGCTGGGTGATAATAAATTCTTTCGTTTACAATACCAAACGTTTTTCGTTGATATCGCGTTACGCTCTGGATATAATTGCAGTTTCTCGTACATAGCTCCTGGTGTTTCAATGGGGAGGGGGGGTACACAGGACTCTCCTCCTCCCGAGGGGGTGCTTTAGAACTTTGATAATAATTCGTCGCGCGTTTCCCTTGGAGGAGGGATGAGCTACTTACTATTGGAGAGTTGAGAGGAAGTTATGGAATAACTTTGGTACCTGTTAGATTAGATTAGAAATACTGCTTAATGTAGAGTAAAAGATTTATGTTTATTTTAACCGTTAGAGGCATAGGTCGAGTCTTCGGGACCCGGTAGTAAAAAGACTATAACTCGTAGTGTTGATGGTTGATTGATTTACATTTATTTTAATTTTCCGATGATAAATATGTCTGATGCAGTAAGGAAGAGAGCATGTATGTATAATATTTAAAATTATTTTCTTCGCTGAAAGAGCATTACATTTTATAACCAAAACATAATTTATATTATAATTTGTATTTGGGTCTTCACTGAGGGAAAAGGTCTAGTTGAACCTAATAGAACAATTGATTTGAAATAAGTAGAAATTTATTCAAATCGAGCAAAAGTCTATTTGAATTAAATAAACGTTTTGCATAGCAAGTACGAACATAGTAGAACATATATTTAGGTCAAATAGACTTTTGCTCAATGTGAATAAATTCCTATTCATCTTAAATAAACTTTTCTATTAGGAGCACATTTGATTAGATCTTTTCCCTGGGTGTGGGAGACTCGACTCATGCACAGAAGTGAAATTTTTCACGCATGCATCTAACGATTAAATTACAATCACGAGCAGCGGGTTATTATAATAAATATTACGAGCAGTCCGAAGTTTAGCAATAATTAGTCAATCTTTCGAAACAAATTTATGTGGCAGACATATAACGTAGAGCGCGCGCGCTCTGATATAGTAATATCGATAGGGTTCGATTTATGCCTGATTTCGCCTACTTGAAAATTAATATTCTCGCGAATCGGGAGACATTTGGAATGTTCTCTCGCTTGAAGGGGTCCTTTCTCTCCCACACCCCTTTTATCTGGGTTCGTTAAGGCCCGAGATTGGCTTTGATGTCACGAATAGGCTATTTTAAATTTGAGATTCGCTCGAGAAAAGGAGTTTTCAGCGGGAGCGGGAGGATAAAACGAAGGTGACGATTGGGTGCCGAAAACGAGCAAGGCGGGTAGATGCTGTAGTAGCTATCATTTCCGTTTTATTTACTCAGAGAAGCATCGTTTGGAAAGGATCGTCGTTATTGCCGAAGGAAGGGTCGTCTATACCGACGGGAAATTCGTCGTCGCGCGATATCAGGGACTCGTTTCCTCGTAACCGTGTCTTGAGGCGGAATGATAAAGGATCATCCAATGTAGAACACGACCGTTGATTATTTTCGTTCTTCTTTGTTTTCTTGGATGTTTCCAAGGTTCGAAGAAGGTTCGCAGTACGACTTTGAAGAAGAAACTATTGACTCCAATATCTGACGACGGTTTAATATTGTGATTTTAAAAGAAGAAGTACAGTCACCTTCAACATTACAGCCTGGGTCGAATGAACCCCTGGCGACGACAGAGGGTTAAAAATCGCTGTACTTTAAGTTCGTTGACTCGACGTGACGCTCACGAGAAGCCAATCATCCCTTTACACGTCTCGCATAATAATCGCACCGTTCGGTCGCAAACAATTCATTCGAAGGGATTTTCCCTCCCCGTACAATTTATATTTCCATTTATCCACCTCAGAGTTTTTCGCGAAATCTCCCCTCGCACGAATCCTACTCGTCGGAGCGTAGGTACCTCCCCGCGATAACACACAGCCTCCGTAAATGAATTAAACAGGCTTCGAATCAAGCGAATAAAATAAGATAGCGTCTAAGGGGTTAAATTTAGAAATCAGGAAGCAGTCTTGTCCCTGCGCGAAAGAAGAGAAAGTTTCGAGTGGAAGGGACTGGCGTAACTTCCTGATTTTCTCGCGGGAAAATCTCTTTCGCGCCTCCTGAGCCTTCGTTAAGGGATATTCTCGCGCGGATTTACGGTCGACAATTCGGCACAAACGAATTAGAAGCGCTTCGAGCGAAACGAATGGAATTATATACCGACTGCGGGGTTACAGTTTCGCGATCCGGGGAGTATTCCTTTCCCCTCGCGGGGAAGTCGGACGTCGAATTAACTCGGCAGACTGTTTCCGTCGATTTCGCGAAACTCGGGACATCGGATTGTGCGTATAATTTCGGCTTCGTTGCTCGAGCGACGAGTGTGCGCGGGGAGACTCGAAAGTTAGAGGGGATTTAGTCTCGAATTCTTGTACTTTTCGTCGATCACAATTTTGTGGGACCAGCGCGATTAGGTATGCCATACTGGGAGAAAAGTGGGTGGTAAAATCAACTATAATTCCAAGGTTGAATTTCCTTGGTTGTTAATGCCATATTTATATTTGAACAGACCATGAATGCGCAGTCGAAATAATTTTCGTCGCATGCTTATAATAAAAAAACGAAGCTGTGGTTTATGACAGTCATGCACTATGGCTGAATTAACCACAAAAGTAGATCAACAGTATTACCGCATGGTAGTGTCAACTGTATAAAAAAAAAGGTTGGGCACATCTATCGACCACGCTGCAACAGTTGACCAGGTTGTAGTAGCTCTGATCTCTTGTTACTCTAATCAAAATCTCACTGCTTAGAACAATTGAAGAGGGAGGTGGATGAAGGGGTTATGTAACATTTTTAGAAAAAAATGAGGTCACTCAGTGGATGCAAATGTTATATCCGAATGTAACTTCTGGTAAATGGGTAGCTCTAATTCCACTTAAAACCCAGATATCACATGGATGAAGAGGGAGTGTTTAGTAGCTACACTGAAAAAAGTATTTAGCTAATCCAGCTATATTTCTGGCTGCCTCAGACACAACTAGAAAAATATTTCTAGCGTAGCAAGAATTCTTGCTATGGCGAATAAAATTATCACTGAAATTACTATAATTTTCTAGTTGTGGCCAAATTTTTTTGAGTGTATGTGATATGTCGACTGACAGTTTCCTAAAACTCAAATATCTCAAAACCAACTTTTTGTTACATAACCCCTTCATCCACTTGCCTCTTCAATTATAGAATTATGGTTGGTCTCAAAGTCGACCACGATTTTTGGCTAAAGCAAACGCCCCGTTGAACGCTCGATTGAAAATCGAGAACAAAAAAATTCATATTATACATAAAATACAAAGAACCCGGCGCAGAGTCGCACGAGACCACTCGACATTCGCCAATAAGCGATTCGAGTAGGGTCAATTGGCGTTTTTCCTTTCCCTTTGTTCTTTCGTGCTTTCATCGGGAAAAGCGCGGCAGACCGCTTCGTTTCGCATTGATAGGGTTTTTCTGTATCGTTGAAGAGTCGGCGAAAGGTACTGCGTTTATTTGAACGCGTATACGAGAGAATTTCGTGGCGAGGAATGCGCGCGGGAAGATTACGGCATTTTCATTTTCCCTTTGTCTTCCACGACTACATTTTTATCGTCCCGCTACACGCGAGACTTTGCGTGTTGCCGTACAAAAGCAGGGATTTAGAGACGAGAGAAATATTTTCTTTGCGTGAACGTGTGTATTATGCGAGGGGGAAATTTAGGGGAAGAAATTGAAGAGAGACGAAAACGTAGAATAAAATGGAATGGAATAGAATACAAATTAGAAGTAGAATTGACTCTTTTTGCTCTTTTCGCCGCATTTTCGTCGAATCGCCTCCGAGATTTTTCTCGGATTTCAGTTAACGATAAGTCGAAGTGAATCAGAATCGACTCACGCTCGAGATTACTTAATTTTGGCGTAGGCGTGACGAGTGCGCGGAGGAGGAGGAGGAGGGAAACGCGAACGCGGGGAACTGAGAGGCAGCGAGAAAGAGAGAGGGAATAGATATAGATATATGAAGATTAGGAGAAAGAAAGAAGGTCGTCGGTAATTTTAGGCATCGACGAGAGCATAGGATTAATTTGCGTGTCCCGAAGCGAAAGGATGTCTCATCGTAGAAGCCTTGAATCATGATCGTTGACCCTCGAAAAGCGCGGATAGACGTTCTTTCGTATTCATATGTGTATATCTATAGGCTGGAAACTACTTTACGGTTGTTGCGCGTCATGACCGAATATTCGGGTGACTCCTTCGCATGAACAAATCGCAAGAGGAAGGCACCTCGATGAGACTGTGATAGCCACGACCTGCGTAAAAAAGAGTATGGCTAAAGTACGGCGAAAGTCTGGGAAAAGTTGAACCAAAAAAGTACGGCTACGGATCGTATCCCAGATTTTCAGCCGGACAATTTTTGTTTGTATCGGCTGAAAAGTCAAACTTACTTGACTTACCTGTACCCTTTTGATTCAATATTTTTGTATGAGTTCTTCATTATAAAACTATAATGGCTTGTTCGGTACAATAATATAATTGATCAATGATAATTTGAGAGTTTAATAATATTATCGATTGAAATAATACCGATAGACACGAACGGACATTAATTCCAACATGATTTCGTGCAAAAAACTGAACTCCAATCGAAGAGCGGAAAGTTTACCGGCTGAAAATCTAGGACACGGTCCGCAGCCATTCTTTTTCCGTTCAACTTTTCTGAGATTTCTGCCATACTTTAGCCAAACCTTCTTTTTTACGCGGGGACGTTTTGATTAGCAAAGTATTCGAGGCACAAACGAGATAAAAACGCGTTTAGAAGTTGTAATCTCTCGTTAACGGCGAGCCTTGCCGACAGGCACGCGGTGGCAGTTAACCGAAGACAGGCAGCCTCGGTAATTCGAGGCGCGACACGAGGCGTGGAGAAAAAAAAGAGCCGGCTTGTGAAGTTCGCTAAAAATACCTTTTGATAGATGGAAACGGTCAAACACATCTTAATATATAAACCATGCCGAAGTAAACCCATCAACCCCTGATATTGCAAACGATAACTTTAGTATAAACTCGCGGAGGGTTATAAGTTATTACGAGCACTCTTAAATATAGACCACCCGGGGATTATGGCGGGACGTTTCGCGATGGGAGAGATAGAGGTGGTTCGATTGCAATGTTTTTTTTTTCGGGAGAGACGTAAGGCGCAAGGCGAGGGTCTTGCTAGGATTTTTAGACGAAAAAGAGGGAACGCACTTGAGAGTTTTGGATTTTATATTAAAATCCAAGTGCACTCATAAGTCGTTGCTTAGTCAAAGTATACGTATGTATATGCAATCAAGTGTGAAATTGCCGTAACACGGAAACGATAAATCTTACATAAATTGAAAGTACTCCCGGCGACACGAATTTTGTCGCTGGTGATTTTTGAAGATGTCATTTTTAAACGTACAAATCAATGATTAATCAATCCTCATGCTTTCATTAACGAGGACAACGACGTCGTAGTTAATGAGATCATGAGAATCAATTGTTCATTGGCTAGTATGTTTAATAATGACATATTAGAAAGTCACTAGTGACAAAGTCCGTGACGCAATGAATAGATATGTACTGAGAAAAATAACTTGTTTAGAATGACAAAACGCATCCGGTTAATCGAGTTTAGTTATTCTAGTCAAAGTATTAGTAAGTTGAACCAAATATTTAGTTATTCTAACTATATTTTTAGTTATTCTAACTACAAGTCTAGTTATTCTAATCAGAAAATGGTCAGTTTAACCAAACACAGATGGAGAGGATCCATATTTCACCAAACGATTTGGTTATGGTCTCCTGGATCTTGGTTAAAGGTTATTTTTCTCAGTGCGGTGATGAACAAAAGAGGAAGATTCTAATATTTTTCTTGGGAAAGACAGCGACGCAAGGCGGGGGTCTATCAGAACTTTTAGTCGAAAAGGACGGAACGCACTCGAGAGAGTTTGGAATTTTATATTAAACTCCAAGTGCACTCATAGGTCGTTGCTTCGTCAAAGTATACGTATAAACAATAAAGTGTGAAATTGCCGTAACACGGGAATGATAAATCTTACATAAATTGAAAGTACGGTGATGAATAAAGGAGGACCTTCCGAATAAACGCGAGCGTGGGTGGCTTCCGGAGGGCTTCGACTTACTCGAGCCAACCCAACTCAATTCGACCCTCTTACTCTGCGAAAGTTCAAGATCGACGAGCCTGAAAGATTTGTCGCTGGCCGTCGAATATTTCCAAGCTCTGGATACCCCCTGGTGAAAAAATTCTATATATTTTGTATATGATCCATATCTGTACTATATGTCACATAAAGTAAATTGTACAGGAGAGCAAGATTTAGAATATTGTTTCGAATATTTGACAGTTATTGATTTATAGTCCTTATGTTATATTATGTGGTTTTGGTCATATATGGATTCTATATATGATTTCTATATTAACCATATAAAGATTCTATAGAGTTTTTATAATGATTGTACGTGTATAATCCATATAGAGTGTGTATATGGTTAATATAGAGAAATCATATATAATTTATATATGACCAAAACCACACATATGGATGAAATAGAACTTTTCTGCCTGGGTTCAGCATGACGTTATATCTGCACGACGACTTCTATTATTCTTCTAAAGGTTTAATGAGCGATATTTTTTTAGATATCGAGAATATATTGATTTAAATTTAGTTTGAATTATAAACCTCCTTAACTGCAGATTAATAGCTTGTTGTACGCGCTTTACGTCTACAGCTGCAGTATTTTCGAGACCTACGGAATAATTCAAGTTCAGTTGGAATTTTAGAATTCTCTTGATACCTTTGCTTGAAACTGTAATCCTGCAAAAATTCGTAGTAAATAATTTTTATTATATTTGAATGAAATATACCAGGATTTATAGAATATATTTAATGCTAAGTAATGGAATTAAATGCTCCCTTAGTTCTTCCCCTTCGATTTACATCATTCTGTGTTTCCTCGAATTCTTCTCCGTCATTTTAAGGAACGCTCCATTCATAATCGCCTCCGTACAATTTTTTTTCCGGCTGAGTTGAGGGTTCTCGTATTATAATACTTTTTACACGTGGCGGTTCTGCGAATTATGTCGCCACTTCTTCTTCGTTCATGGCCTATAGTGATTTGGAGTTACATACATTTTTTTTAGCATTCGCCAAATTCCGTACATCGTCCTTTACAAACCTTTTTTTTTTCCAAAAGCGCGACGGGGGACGGAGTCGCTCGAATTCGACGTGAAATTGCTTTCGCCGAATCGACCGTGCCTATTTCGTCGTCCTGCAGGAGAGAGACGAGGGGTTAGCTATTGGATCTATTTTCCGCCATCTTATACGACGTCCTCGTGCGAAATGCCACGTGTAAATATACATAGGGCTCACAGTACACCCAGGCGGAAAAGTTCTGTATTATCCATTTGTGGTTTTGGTCATATATGGATTATATATGACCAAAACCACAAATGGATAATAAAAAAACCACATGTGAATCATATGCAAAAAATATAGAATTTTTCCGCCTGGGCAGTCAAAACCGTCCCACGTTAACTTTGTGGTTTCCTCGTTGAATCATGATAAAAATAGTATCATAGAAAAATATAGGCGAATCAAATTGTGAAATTTAAGAAAATAAACAAATCGACGGTAATCGGGAGAGTTGATCATCCGAATGAGAATCGTGGTGAACCAAGATTGGAGCAAAAATTTTCTTCGGTAAAGTTCGAATGGTTTCTTTTCTTTTTCAAACCAATTCAATGGGAAGCACATCCCTGTGGTGAAAAATCCATAGATCCATATAAAATCCTTTAGAAATCCCATACAATTTCTAATGGAAGTATGTGTCGTATTTCAAACAGCAATTCCAGTTACTCACCCATTAAAATCTGAGAAGAATAAATCAAAATTTATTGACTTCTATGTGTGCGCACATATAGAAACAAATAAAATCCCATAAAATAAATAGGTACCGAGAATAGAATGGCAATTATATTTAACCATTGGTTATTAACAATAAAACGGCATTCATCTTTATGGGATTTTACTTATTCTTACTCGTGTACATAGAATCCCATAAATTCAGATTTATATATATCCTTCTCAAATATTAATGGGACGGTATCTAGAATTGCTGTTTTAAATGCACATCATGTATCCATATGGAATTGTGTGAGATTTTATTATAGTATTTTATAAGGATCTATGGGTTTTTTTCTACAAGGATCTGAGCTAACTAAATGGCATCCCATCCAAGTAATCGGCCTCAGCAGCGAAGCTCTCGTTTCCTCCCTCGACGTGGATATACTTTTTGTCAAGGATAATCCAGCGGTATTTTGAATCGGATGAGTACCCGCGTCGGTTAATCCCTAGCGGGGGAATTGTGTCGGATTTGCATATTCGTTCCATACAGACCCTCCCGGAAGAAACGTCCTTTTCGGTTTTCCGTTGTGCGGTACGATGCGGTCGCCTGCGATAACGAGGTATCACCGAGGTCCTCGGAGGGGGATCGACGTCGCCGCGGGAATACGAATCGCGCGAATGTACAATGAAATCCCGAAGAATCTCGACGCCCCGGGAGAGGATCTCCTTCGTACGCGCGAAAAGATCTCAGCGTCACTTTGCGCGGAAATATCACGGCCGCGGGATGGAGTATCCGATAAATCGATTCATCGGCGATTGAATCGACAAATTGGAAGTTGAAAAGACGCCAGTTTAGGGATACCTTCAATTTCCCGCGCAAAGTAATTCACGCGTACGATGGAACCTCCTTTGATGTTGCCCTGCGTTTCGATTTGGTTTTTTTTACGTTATTGCGAATATTTCCTGCCTCGGGATGCAGTGGTAATTTACACGCATGTCAGAGTATTGATAATATCAAGGGAGAAGGAATATTCGATTTGTCCCTCAGAATTTCCAACCCTTACGAATGAGTAAATCGGAATAACGAATGAATTAATAACGAACGAGCCTAAAAAAATGATAAACTTGAAGAAAAGTAAAGCTGAGCGCGCGGTGACAATATAAATTATTCGCTGAGTGGTATTTTCAATGGGAGATTCGAGCGCATACAATCCAGGGTCCTAAGCTCGTAAGCTCAAACAGCTTTCGACGTCGAGAGTATGTGAAGCGAAGATCCTATAAACTCATTAACTGAGAGAGCGCGTGCGTCCGTGGGAATTTGGATTAGGAAAATGAACAATTTGATCTCTTCGGGTCTTTTGGAGTTTTTTCGTCGTAAAATCGCGATATTGATGATTTAATTATCGCTCGTTTTAAAGCGAGCGATTGTAACGATGTGATTTCAACCGAATCTGAGAGTAAATTAATATAATATAAAATTACCGTGAGGTGCATTATAAGAATTGAATTTCTATAAGCATACGACAAATTTGTTCGAGAAGGATGAATACTCATGATTTTAACCCTTACTTGCCACACTGGGGTTCGAAACAATCCCATGGTAAAATTCGTACTTGTGTGTGCCACACTGGGGTTCAACATCAACCTCAGCGAGAAGAATTGTTATAACAAATAAATTATTGCATATTTGTACTTGAAAATGTTATCAGCTCTCCTTAAGAGCGTACTTTAAAAGACCGTGTAACTTTTATATTTTATTCTTTTCGCATACTTAATTTTAAGTTCTGGCTATACAAGTTACACGGTCTTTTAAAGTACGCTCTTAAAAAGAGCTGATAAAATTTTTAACTACAAATATGCAATAATTTGTTTGTTATATCAATTTTTCTCGCTCGGGTGCAAACCATCCCAGTGTGGCGAGTACGTGATTCTATAGAAGTGTGGCAAGTAAGGGTTAAGTTCCTATAAAAATCGACGCAAAGAAGTTCTTCGGACCTTTTCCAGCCACCTTAATTGACTTGGCCTCGAATAGCGACCTCACGGGAGGTCCGACTGTATATTGTTCTCAAATCGAATCGCACAGAATCCGCTCGGTGTGTTTCCCGTCAGGCGTCGTTCCCTGGAATCGATCCGCCGCGTCAGTATCGACACGCGTAGCCGACGCGCGGCTGTAACGTCCGATTACCGCGGTGCGGTTCTGCTCGCCGTCAGCGTTCAAACGGAAGCACCGACGGACGAGAAACAAATGGACCCGCCGCTTAGTTCGCAGTAAACTCGTTTGTATAATAAATCACTCGTTACAGACGACTCTTCCTCTCCTTCTTTCACTCTGTCCTGGATATCCGGATAACGTAACGCCGTAAACGCGCGCCGTCTATACTTGAACGTCGTGCGTCGCAGATTCGAAAAAAAGGGTTTACGCGCAATTTACGGAACGGATTTTGCGTTGCTCGTGTGCCACGTGTACCTATATCGCGCGACACGTATATCCGATATACCTATTAATCATCTCGAGTAGCGCGGGGGTGCTTTATAAGCTCCGCTGCTCCGTCCTCCTATTGTTTCCCGCGCCTCGTTTCCCGTTCGCGGAGAGTCTCTGCTCCTTCTTCTCTGTTTTGTTTTCTTGCGTTCGCCGAATGATGCAAGCTTTATTTATAAGAGGAATGTCACAGCATTGAGTCTTATTGGTGATGTTTCGTACTCGTTCGTCATTAAGGGGGGACGAAAAGTGGGTGGTCAGAGAAGCATCGTGGAATTTGTTTTCAGTTTTGACGATGGACACGTTCTAAATGGAAGGATAATTGTCAAATCGGTCCATAGAATTATTCGAGAACGAGTAGAATGTCTGGTGTAATTTTTACAACGATACTTAGAACTCTACTTTTTGAACTACAAGCTACTCCTAATAGTAGAACGGTTTTATAAATATTTTTTTTCGAAAACAGAACCGTCACGATATTTTTAATCGAACGCTGAAAGGATGCTTATAAGTCGTATCGAGAAATCACGTACGATAAATTAATAACACGTCGGACGATATCGAAACTTCTTAAATAGATTGATTTCAATGACTGGTTGGTAACGAGATAATCGTGATTAAAAGGAAGTTTGTTATAGCTATAACAACTATCCCCGGACAGAGCATATCGTGCCACGTGGCACTTTGTAACGGTAGACATAAACTTGCGTTTAATCGACGGAGGTATTCAACTATCAATATATACCTATCTATATATAGATTGGCACTGATGCCTTATCTTTCCAATGGCGTTATCGGGACGCGTTATCACGGTGCCCCGAAGTTGTACGTTATCGATATCTCCGCATCGCATATACATATATAGGATACGTGGGTGTAACGGGGAAATCTATTTTTAGTGACATTCTTAGTGCAACGGAAATAAACATATAAGGGGTAACTGTCCCAATAGTAGGACACGTCTTAGCAGCCGGACATATTTGAGTATTTATTGATTGGGGTAAAAAGAAATAACTAGCGGAAAAGATCCGCAATAAATTAAGGAAGTGTACAGGAAATTTAACTAGTAAGAACCCTGAGTAAAATCTGCTGTATGGATTTTTATGGCTGACCGGATACTGGGCTTAACCGTTCGATAATTGGGACAGTTGTCTTAGATATTTCAATTTTCTAGCAGGAGAGTAAGAGTTCTGGAGGAGTTTTAAGGAAGTGTTACTTTTTATCTGTGTACGGTGCTACGTTTGTTAAATTTCCGATACTGTCTAAGTGAGCTGTCTAAAAGGAAAAACTAGAGAAAAGAAGATGAAAGCTCTTCTTAAATTGCGACGAAGTCACGATCATTCTTGCTAGAAAAATCAGTAAGGTCATCCGCGAGGGACCTCTTGAAGCTTCAAGCGATACCAGCGAAAGCTCACAGCTTCCGATACGAATAGATAAGGTATTTATTCTGCTCTCGTTTTCAAGGAACGGTCAGAAAGGAATCCTGTGCCCCAGGAAAAAGAAAGCTTCCGAAAAGCTCTCTTACCGACCGTCGAGATACGCAAGTTCTCGCAGCCGAAAGCTCCTCATTCTGGTTTATCGACAAGACGCTCGCGTCGATAACTTTAGTTTTTCACCGTCGGAGCTTCACGCAAGCTTCGTGTAGGTACATCGAACGAAAAGCGCAGCTTACCGACGGTTTCACATATTCACGAGTTTCTGGGTGGCTTTATCGCGAGCTTTTGTACCGGCACGACGACTTGGCGGATCAAGGAATCCGATGATAATCTACATTTCGTGTGTGCATGTAGATAGAATCGATCTGTTTTCGATGACATTAAGAAAAGGTACTCGGATCACAGATGAAATTAATTATCGGATATATCGGTTTTCATTTCCGATCTCCGACGAAGCTAAAAGAGCCAAAGTGCAATGCACCGAGTTGCTGCACCGATTCGAAGGAATCGCGCTAATCGTGTTTATTTCGCGCGTCACTTTTATCACCCGCGAGATTCCCGCTTCGCTTATCACGCGATCTCCGAGTAAACACATGTCGCGTCGCGCGACAATGTAACGTATGTACAGTTTCGAACGACTGTGTGTTTCAAATCGAAGGTGTCGATTTGTAGGCTGTACGAGAATTTATCGATAAAACCGCAAAACGTGCCGAGATCGTAACATCATACTATTTTAATTATTATTAATATCTTCACGTCGCCCGATATCGCTACTTTTGCCCATTACGAAATACTTTTAATTAAAGCGCGTCACGTTCGCTTCTACTTAACCGACGAACAAAGAAAGAGAACAGAATTTTCCTCGCCACTTTCGCTCCGTCAATTGGACAACTAAGGGGAAGGAGCCTCGACGAGTTCAATCTCTAATCGAATTTTTCATCTGCACCTAATTGAAAGTCTCAGCGCGGACTTCCCCGGAACGAAGCGGGAAGAATCCTTTCGCTTCTGAATTTCAAGGGGTTTTCGCGCTCTGCTCCCTTCGCGACGTTCGACGAGGTCGTTTTCCGCTCGTCGAGTACGGCGGCTGAGCAGTAACAGCGTCTGACTACTTGTTCGCCGCGCTGATACCAGTTCTACCTACTTCCGAGGCGCCTAGAGAGCGAGCGCGAATTACGCATGGCGTAGTGGGGGGTGCGAGGGGGTTAAAGAATTCCTCATAAAGTCTTGCGTAAGAGGGAGGGTGGGTTATTCGAATCGAGATAAGGTGGCATTACGCGGAATGCTAATATTCGATCCTCATAGAAAATTAGAGGCTGAACGCAGCGCTTCGGACGTTACCAAATGTTCGCTACGTCATTACTGTCATCCGTTTCCGGATTTATATTCGGAACGAGAGCTGAGTGAAATTGTTTTGTTAAATGGAGACTTACGCAAGAAGAAAGTAAGGAGTGTTACGAAATCTTGTTTCTCTTTGTGTAGAAAATAAGAGAGTCGGTGGACGAAGGAAATGTAACAAAAGTATCTTACGTAATTTCTACGAGTCTACTCTAAACCAGGTAATGGTGTGGTTCCAACGTGTTCTCTTAATCTGGATCAGTACAAATAACTGAGAATCAGTGTATAGGCACTGGAATCTAATGAATAAAGTTATTGTAATTTTAGTAACCTTCGATTCACTGGATTTCAATGAGTTTTCACTAATTTTCAATGATTTTCACTGATTTAAATTAAGAGAGTGCTGAAGTGCAATAATTATTTACAGTAAATCGATCGGTGCATTAGTCTCTCATTGGATTTTGCTGTTAAATGATACACTCAGGGCAGAGGTCTACATTGTATAGGAATCTAATAGAAAAATTGATTTGAGATGAACAGGAAATTTATTCGCATTGAACTAAAGTCTATTTCAATTAAATATATGTTCTACTATATATATATATAGGTTCGCACTCGATTAAAGAGATATACAAAGCATTTTTTTAATTCAAATAGACTTTTTGCTCGATGTGAGTAAATTCCTATTTATCTCAAATACATTTTTCCATTAGGTTCGTATTCAATTAGACCTTTTCCCTTAGTGTAAAAGATCCACGAGCGATTCGTTAAGCGAGTGCTGATGAGTGGGGATGACGGCACTATCGTTGCTATTATCTCTCTCTACTAATTATCCCTTACATCCGAGCAGGGGATATATATATATATATATATATACAGGTGCAGATAGTTCGCCTTACGGGAATGATGAAGTGAAGATAAAGATTGATGACCTCGCGTTTATACGAGAAGCTAGCGCGTTGAAAATTATAATAGATACGATGCATCGTATCAGATGCCAGAACAGTTTTCGTCGTTTAGAAATAGATATCCATTATAATTTTGTAAATAATAGGTTAAAAAATCATTTCGATTTTTTCCAAAAAAAAAAATAATAACGTCATCGTCCTATATTCAATAAATCTTGATAATTATGGTCGACGAGCGATTCTCCATCGACATCCATTCTTAAACGTACTTCGGATCACTTATCGCATTTGTTATCGTAATTCTAATTAATACGGAAAGACGGATACCGGTAAATTTTATTATATGTTTAATAAATGGGGTACATATGAGGATTTTCGGATATTTTACACAGTGCGGTACAATAATTTTTCTTTCGAAAACATTAAATTATGATATAGTCTACATTAAAATTTACTAGTTTCTAAGGAAATATTGCTTTTTAGCATAGTAGGAACATCTGAAAACTCTCATGTGTACCTTTTTTTACTGTAAATCCCGTAACATTTACCGGTATCAGTTTTTTCGCGAAGAATACAAATTCCTGGAAGCTCAATACTCGCGAAATTTGGTGCACGGTAACTCTTTCCCTTGGCAGGGTTAATCGGTGATCACTACAAGGCGTTCAACTAGTGATTCCACGCCCTCTCGAGCACTCCACGCAGGTGATGAACCGATCCTCGATCATTTGTCCTTCCTCCTTCCTCATCGAGGTCAAATTATCGCCGAGCACGCGCTTCGATACTATGTTAAGGGGGTATTACTGTCTAGACGCTTCAAAAATTCGATTTTTTTTCTTGCATTTTCTTATAATTTGGGGGTTTGAGAATGTGTCTCAAAAATACTAATTTGAAATTCGTAGAACTCCCATTGTTACAGAGGCTTAAAGGCTGCGGTGCGTTGGGGCGCAGCAGGTAGTCATCAACTTTAAACGCGTTTTTCTCAAAACGACATTTTTCAAGTCGGGCGCACGTTTTTGTCAAAAACTATTGGACCGATTGACTTCTGGTTTTGCACACATTTCGAGGGAACCTTCACCTATGGTTTGAAGTAGAATAATACCGATAGCTTGAATATTTTAGCCCTGCTCTCATGTTTTAGTTGACAATTTTTCGGGAAAATTAAACTTTAATCTTCAAACAGCTGCGATTGCGATAAAAAATTTCGTACCTACTTAGTTCTAGTTCAGACGATAACTACATTCATATAGATTAAAAAAAAAATTTGTTCTTCTCTCTCAGACGATTAGGACCGCCACAATATGGTCGCCCGATTGGACGAGCGTCTCACGCCACGATCTGCATAACAGCGCATAACTTGTACATATTCTAATAAAATGTTTTATAAAAATTTGTATTGTTAGCTGAAACATGTCTTATTATGCGCCAAAAACCCCGGCACTCTCTCTGAAGGTTTGATAGTTTTCGCAAAATTAATTCCTAAAAATTACATTAAAAACAAGCGTCTAGACAGTAATATCCCCTTAAATCTCCAAATAAAAAAACTGCAGGCAAAAGACATTTACCAAAGAAGCACATCCCCGAGAAGACAGTACGTCCGCTCATACCCCCTCAGAGAGAGAGAGAGAGAGAGCAGTGATTTTACGTCCTCTCGAGCACTCCACGCAGGTGATGAACCGATCCTCGATCATTTGTCCTTCCACCTTCCTCATCGAGGTCAAATTATCGCCGAGCACGCGCTTCGATACTATATTTCTAAACCTCCAAATAAAAAAAACTGCAGGCAAAAGACATTTACCAAAGAAGCATACCCCCGAGAGAAGACAGCACGTCCGGTCGTACCCCTTCAGAGGTGACAGCAACCACGCCGCGCGGCTCCACCGTGAATGAAGGCTCGCGCGGGTGTGAATGACCGCGGAGAGTGCGAGAGGTGTCGCGGTCGCGGACGGCGGGACACATAGAGGTGGCGACGAGGACGGAGTCGCGGCCGAATGGCGGGGGTGAGCGGCGGAAAGCGGCGCATGCGCGCGACGCCGCAGATATCGCCAAAGTGAGCGGAAGAGGACGACGGGAGCGAGAGAGCCCGAGAGGACCGTGGATCGGGGAGCCGAGCGCGACGAGGCCGGCCCGCGAGACCGAACTCCAAGATTCCCGCCTCTCAGTTTCAACCGCGCGTTCGCTCGCTCGATCGCTCTCCTGGTGGAGCGACGACGGAGACGACAGACGCGCCGGACGTCGGCGATGACCACGGGGCGGTCGCCGCGTGGTGGTGCAGCGGCACGCGAGGCGTGATATATATCGGGAGAGCGCGCCCCTTTTGTTCTTACCGTCTTCGCTCCGACTTCCGGCGGCGGGTCGTCGCGTCACCCCACCGTCGCCGCCGCAATCGGTGCCGGTGCAGCGTTGCACTTGGCGAGTTCGTATACGGTGCCGCGTTGACGCGATACGGAGTACAGTGAATACACGAAAAGATCACACGCGGTACCACGTAGAGAGAGAGAAAGAGAGAGAGAGAGGAAGAGAGAGGGGAAAGTGGAGTTGAGAAATAGGGGGAGAGAGAAAGAGAGAGTAGTACCAATGGTGCAGACAAACGTCCGAAGGGAGGAACTGAATGAAAGAGGGAGATATATGTACAGCGAGAGGGCTGCAGCGAGATGAATGGACCCGCGGCAAGAGCAAAGGAGGCACCAGCGGAACACACGTGCGCCGCGAAGATCCCGATGGGTGTTAGCCCCTGCCGATCCTCTCTTCTCCGGCGTCCGCTTCTCTAGATCTTCCGGCTGTTTCCGCGCGCGTTTTTTGCACACCGGCGAGAGATTGCCGCGCCGCGGTACCGTCGTCGCGAGGAGAGCCCAGCGATGGTACCCAGGCTCGCACGTCACGTAGGTACGCCGGCTGCGCGGTCCACGAAGCTGTGGAGTTTGTCGTCGCGGAGGAGGCGGGATGGAGGGCCGCGGTCAGGGTCAAGGTGCAAAGGCGACAGAGATACGCGGTGCTCGTTCGCCAGTGTACTCGCGGTGTCGAAGGTCCTTGCGGTTTTGACTCGGCCGCAGGAGGTGGAGGGAGGGACTGTTGCGAGAGAGGTTCGTTGGACGCCGGCGCGGGGAATTTTATCGCGCGGACTCGCTCGTGGGCCAAGGCTTCTCTTTTTTTTTTTGCGCTATTCGCATAACGGTCGTGCGGAGACGTATCTATTTTGGTACAGTGATGGAGAGAGAGAGAGAGAGAAAGAGAGAGGATCAGATGATTGATGCAATTTGGAGGAGGAACGCCTTCGAGTGGGCCGCGCGATATGCATACGTGTAGCTTTTGATGTAAAACTATTTTGAATGTGTCGTTCTCTGAGCAATAGAGTGAATAATTAATAAAGGAAGATGTTATATTCGTCGTCGCATTATAATTTTCGTTGAGTATTGTGGACTTCAGTAACAGAGGGTATGAGGATCGACATGGAGAGACTGATACCAGTAAATTTTACTGCATTTGCAATAAAAGAGGTACACGTGAGGGTTTTCGGATGTTTTGACAGTGTGGTCCAGTGATTTTTCTTTGGGAAACATTAAATCGTGATGGTTTACATTACAATGTACTAGTTTCTAAGGAAACATTGTTCTTCAATATAGTAGAAACATCCGAAAAAACCCTTATGTATATTTTTATCGTAAATACAGTCAAATTTACTGGTATCAGTTTTTCCATGGACCTATGAGAGGCTCTATCTCGCGATTGACTCATCGGAGAGAAAAATGTTTCCAACAAAAGTTTCGGGATTCCAGTAGCTCTGTAACTTTTGTTCGAAACATTTTTCACTCCAGTCGACCAGTCGCGAGATACCCTCGGCATCGTTCGTCCACTTCAAAATAGTTTAGAGCTTCTCAGGGTGTTTTCCAGAGAATCGGTCACGTTATCGATCTCGATTAGCGCTTATAGGTGGGTGTAGAGTACGTGGAGGGATTTCATTACATTTTTTATGGAGCGAGGAGTAAGCATGCCCTGCATATCGAGATCGCTTATTTTTTCCCATTCTTTCACCGCGACTCTGAATGATCCGCATAATAGCCACTGCAGCCCTTGTTCGAGAGAGCGATATGGTCACGTAATTCCGCTCGAATGTAGCCGGTGGCGGTATTATTTAGCCCTCCAACCTGTTACATTTGTCGCGTCTATACATATATATAATTTCGCCCCGCTCCAGAGCGGCCACCCACGCCGATATGCGGTTCTGGTGTTTCCTATAGGCCTTGCGTATAAATCTGCGATGCAAATTTCCACAACAAGGAAACAGCGCGATGAATATTCAGATTCCCGAAATATCGGAGGAACGAGATAATTTTATCCCAATATAAAATTTACACGACACATTTCGCGCACTACGGAAATCCCAGATAAATCTTCCCTCGAGCTTCACCGAGAAAAAAGAATTAGTTGGATCTACTGAAAATGACTTGCGGAGTCGGAAGTAATTATTTATTTATATCAATCAAATATTTCTTCCTTACAATCGTACGGAATAGTACGTTATTGCAAGGAAGAAATATCTAATTACTCGCAATATGACAAAAGATTTAATTGATGTAAATAAATAATTACTTGCGACCCCGCAAGTAATTATTAGTAAATCCACCTAATTCTTGTTCTCTGTCTACATTTTTCGTGCGCATACGACGTCCTCTTTAAAGCCCCGTGATCATTGGTGATTAACTCGAGGGTGCCGGTTGACACGTGAGAAACTCGTACAAGTGCTCTCAATGCGGATAAGCTCGGTTAGTCGCAACAGTGGTTTCCCTCTCCGTTAGTTGGAAGAAGTCTTTCTCGAGTGTGTCAACACGCTTTTGTTTGAACGACGTGATTTAAGTGCGACGATATTAATATTTATCAAGCAGAATGACGCATATTTGCATACCAGAACGGAGAAAGTCATCATAAACCGCGCACATCGATCGGGAACCTGAATTTTAAACACTTCTCTCGGCGTGGCTATGTAGACATCGAAATTATAATCCGAATGTCAAACTACCCCCGGTTTACAGTCGTACGACGATATACAGCTACTCACAAAAATATCCGGCCACCGGGTTAACGAAATAATTACACGCGCGATAAAACTAGTTTTAATCAGTGAAATGAAATAAATATAATATCAATATAAAGAGTGTTAAATATTCCTTCAAGTAATATGCATATAATTTAAAATACTTATATTCGAATGACAATAGCAATGGTAAATATGTAATCGCGTAGGAGATACAAAAATATCCGCTCATACGCAAAAATTGAATTTGAAAAAATAGGAACCAGTCCAGAAATCGCATTCGGTATTTTGTAGGGTAACCTTTGGTGCAATAAGCGAATACTGTTGTATGTGTTATTCTAGCATACATCAACCTAGCGTTCCATTTTCTGTTGTCACAACACTCGATTGTTTTAATCTTTTATAGCGTTTATCATAAGACTCGGATAGTAAATGATGTAATTATTTGTTATTCACTAAGGCCTGCACTGAGGGAAAAGATCCGGTTGAATGTGAACTTAATAGAACAATTTATTTGAGATAAATAGGAATTTATTCACGTCTAATAATAGTCTATTTGAATTAGATGTGTTTTGCATATCTTTTTAATCGAGTACGAACTTAGTAGAATATCAATTTAATTCAAATAGACTTTTATTTAATGTGAATAAATTCCTATTAATCTCAAATAAAATTATCTATTAGGTTCGTATTCAACCAGACCTTTTTTATGGGGGTGTATTTCGGAAATATGAGTGATTAAAAGTCGTATATATACGATGGACGGATACTTTTGTGAGTAGCTGTATATACAGCCCCTATTTTTTTCTCCCTACAAAAAAATTCCGATTTCTCCAGAGCTAATTCCCCTTTCAAACTTTAGACTCTCTCGATTCGTCACGCGATTCGGAAAAGTTCCTCGCTGCCAAGTCAAGCGTAACTCGCCCCTCTGAAAGGACCGTCGCGTCGTCGGACGCAAAATCGTTTTAAATTTCGCACGGTGCCGTGCTTTTTGCTTGCGCCGCAGGAAAATCATCACCCGCCGCGAGCGTCGCGTTTGTCGATTCGCCGTCGCGACGCTCACGCAAAGCACGAAAACGAGGCGATGCACGGTTCGCCCTGTGCGTCGTCTGCACTGAGAGAAATAATTGCTAGCGTCAAAAAATGTTTTTTAAT
Organism: Xiphydria camelus; assembly: GCA_963678675.1. Taxonomy (NCBI): domain Eukaryota; kingdom Metazoa; phylum Arthropoda; class Insecta; order Hymenoptera; family Xiphydriidae; genus Xiphydria; species Xiphydria camelus. The sequence continues at coordinate 25,960,701 of OY783195.1, read as the reverse complement.
CAAGAACATATTATTTAAGATCTTATAAATTTTGAAGAATTCTAATAATTGGATGCAAAAACACAAATTCCACAAAGAATGTATTGGAAAATTACGATAAATATTGTAGAATCACAGTAAGATATCGTAAAATCACAATTTGTATCGTAAATTCCCATTTATATTTAAATTCTACAATTGTAGAGTGGCGGGGCTAATTGATCTAAGTGCCAAAATTCCATGATTTCGGATTTCTTCTTCAAAATGATATATGCGCCAACGCCAATGCAGAGCTATATGATTTAAGTGCCAATGCGCTTTCCTTTTCGTTGTATAAGCCGTCAAAAGGCGGTCAAATGTCAGTTTGGTTTCACTGATGGGCAGTTTTTCTTATTTTCCTGAGAAAAATAATATTGGCACTTATAGATCAATTAGCCCCGCCACTCTACAATTAGTCTTGTAAATTTAATTCACAAATGTCTTGGAAATTCTCAACAATTTCTAACAGAGTATATACAAACCGTGTAGAATTTTTCCGCCTGGGTCGAAATTATATCATGTTTTTCATCGAAGAAAATATTTTATCGACACCAGCAATTATTTCTCTCAGTTCGTCGAACCCCCGCGTACTCGCGCGAGGCGAGAATCCCTTGCAGACGATAGATAACTCGCGTGAATGTTGCCCCCCCCCCCTCCCCCCGCCGATAGGCGCTTGGAAGCATCACGACGTTAGCGAGAAAGATATTACGACATATACCACCCTCCTCCTCATCCTTCGCTTCCCAAATTCCCCGAGGTGCTTCGTTCTCGCGTTATCATGTAACTCCGCGCGCGATATGGCCTCGCGCGAGTTGCCGCAACGCGACCCGCGGTACAGTTAGCCATACTGAGCGCGCGGCAATTGCCCGCAGCTGCATGCCGCGCGTTGCTCCACATATGCGTGCTTCGTGCCGTTCGACTCGGCGAGTTCGCGTCGACTAGAATCCTCGACTTCTGCTTTACCAGATTCGATTGGTCGAGGCGGTAGATTGCCGCTGACGAAATGTCATACAGTCGAGCCTATCGTCAAGCCACCTTTCGAATTGTCATTGTCCGAAGAAACTGTAGAAATGGCAAGAGGGAAACGTTTTCGATTATTTTTGTATCTTTTACAGACTTTTTGATCGTTTCGAGTGATTGTGCGAAACAAATGGTTGATACTAATTTTGCTTCGCTTACAGTCGAGCCTCTCGTTAGACCGCCTTTCGAATAGTCCTCGTCTGAAGAAACCGTAGATGTGATACGAGGGAAGCTTTTTTTTTTAAATATTTCCATATGTTTTGAATCGACTTTCCGATAGTTTCGAGTATCTAATTACGCGAAAAAAAAACCGGTTGATTCTTCATACTAATTTTAAGCCACCTTCCGAATTGTCCTCGTCTGAAGAAACTATAGAAATGGCAGGAGGAGAGATTCTTCTTTAATATTTCTGTACCTTTTACATCGATTTTTTCTGATTATTTCGAGTGATTGTGCGAAAAAAAATTGATTCTTGACACCAATTTTGCTTCGTTTACGGGAGAATTTCGCAGTTAAGTATTATCGAGAGGTTCGGCCGTACTCCGAACTTGACACGAATAGATGAGATTCCGATGAAGGTAGCAACCTACTTCCACTCGCTCGACGCGTGTCTAATAGCCCCGGTCGCGCGTTACGACAGAGCTTGGTTCGTGACGAAACGTCTGGGCGGCCCTAGAGTCTTGGAAACCGTTCGGGGAGCGCTCGATTATTATCCGAACGGCTCGGAACGGATTATTATCGGAGCTCTCTCGCGGAGTTGTAGGGCACAGTTGTTCCGAACGCGGCTCGATGTTCAAACTCTCGATGGCTCATACCGAGTTTCAGCCGGAGGCGAATCGATAATGAGCGCAGCTGTTACTTACCGAACTCGCAACGGTAACGATCGAGAAAGTAACGAGGCGGCAAGGAGTAGGTGCAGATACGGTTCGACTTCCGTTGGCCGGCGGTCTCCCTTGGAATCGCGGCGATGGCTTGCGCCTCGAGCCAGATATGATAAATCATATTTATCGAGAAAAAAGCAGAGAAAAGAAATCAATGTGAAACACTAAATCAATTAATACGAGCATTAATCAAGAATTTGACGTGATTTATGGATTTTTAGCGGATTTGATATCGTACCGCTTTAAAGATCACTTTTGGATCTGCACAAATGTTTTATACTAATACCGATTAAGAGATAATTACGATTAAAGCAGACGTCATTAATTATCGCAGATTTCTGACGCCAGTAGAAATCGTGCCTCCCGGAAACTCGCGGAGATCAAAAGACGGCGCGGGACCTCCGCTCTCGGCGACGACGAGGGGGGGGGGGGGGGGGCGGCCGCCGGAAATCGAAAGTGACCGTAATTTACGGCGAGCTCAACTGCTTAATGTATAACGTTCCGGCGAACGTGTGAAACATTTAATGATCCGTGTACGGCCGGCCGTGTAGGTAGCTATCGCGCGCGACTTTCGGCGTGACAAATTGTCCCACGCCCAAACCGGATTCCGCTTCCGTTGACACGGCCATTTTTCGGCCAAGCGGAGATCCGAAAGCGGCGACGAGAGAGAGGGCTATCATTTTGCCCGATATCTCATCCGCGCCGAGAGATGCGCTCGACCGTGACTTCGCGATTGTCCTTTTTTTTTTTCGACCCGTTGCGCTTCCTCCTTTCGCGAGGGAAGCGGATGTATGTCGTGGCGCCGCGCGGTACGGCGGTTTCGTAAATCAAAAATTGATCGGAGATTTCTGGAGGTACGAGTCCGAGGGGGGTGAAACGAAACGGAGGGGAGTCGCGAAAAACTAAACACTGAGAAAAATAATAAGGTTAAAATGACGAAATACATCTGGTTAAACGCGTTTAGTTATACTAACTAAGATACTGGTCAGTTTGATTAAAATAATAAAACACACGCGTTTGATTATTTTAATCAAATTATTTTTCTCGGCACGTGTGTGTGATCTGATTCGCCTCGATCTTCTCCAAGTTTCCGCACGAGCGAGTGTATAAACTTTCGAACCGCTAAATCCCCCTGCAAAATAGGAAAAGCCGCGAGGACCGCTACATAATTTCCCCCCATATTTCATCCCTTCGTGGAAATATTCTCGAGGATGACTTTGCGATGCCGTTGATTTATCCCTCCGCGGGGGAAATAAAAGCCAAGTCGAAACGCGAGTCTGGCTGACGAAGTTCGAGAAAAGGGGTTGGACTCGGAGCTGTCCGGTGGAGGATCACCCCCTCGCGAGGCCGGAAAGAAGATCGTAAGAGGAATGCTCGGTAATTCGGCAGATCCTTTCGGTAGTTACGGCGATGGCGCGTTAAGTCGAACGATTATGGCGGCTTGATTAAAGCGCGGAATATATACTATATATATATAGCGACGCAGTCGAGACGCGGACGAAATTTGATCGTATTGAAATTTTTCCCATCATCGACGAAGCATCGAGAGGGCTTGCGAAGGAGGGAACGGCTTCTGAATGAACTTCTCGATTTTCTGCTTCCATTTTTATGGCGCCTGATCGAATTCCCGTGTAACCGGGGGGGCGACAACCGCCCCGCGAAAGGGCGCGGGCCCAACCCCGAAGGGACCGAGTCTGCCGAGGGCTCAGAGCAATTTCTTTTCGCTCGTTCTCTATTTTGCTTCAGAAGTTTCTCTCTTAAACTGCCCAGAAAACGGTCGTGTTCTTTCTGTTTGCCATTCCGCGCGAGTGCAGCTGGTGCCGCTTGCGATTAGGGGTTGCGAATCGTTTCCCCGCGAAGCATCGAGCGAACGCGTTGGGTCGTCACACGCTTCAAGGTGAAAAAAGCGCAGTGATGACGAAGTTGATACCGGGAAAGGAATTGTATGAAATTAGGAGTCGTTTGAGGGAGGATTGTTATTTTTTTGATAGCTTCCGTTTTTTCTCGGTATAAGGAAAATGAGAAAATGCTTGAATTTTCATTAAAAACACGCGAATCGAGTCTCCAGAGTTTCAAATCGCCAAAAGTCACTGAGAAAAATGATTAGCAATAGTAATCAAACGTTTGGTTAGTATGTGAACAACGAATTATTTTATTGGGACGAAAAATGATTGGTTATTATGACAAGTAAACGTTGGTTGTGGCAACACATTTTTCAAAAATGTTTGATTCTGATGATCAAACGTTTGCTGTCGTAAAGGAAATATTTTGTTGTTTACATATCAATTAAATGTTTGATTAACATTACACCGAGAAAACAGTTTATTTTTGTAGTTGATAAATATTTTTTTGAATATGGTAAAATAAATATTTTTTTAGATCAAGTAAATGTTCGTTAACTTTTACGATATTTATTTGGGACAATTGAATTCTTTGAGGGAATCATTTGGATGAAATAAAGATTTTAATAATTAATACATATTTTCTTGTCCTAACGAAATATTTATTTCGCCGCATTTGAAATTACATTTATTAACTATTAATAAACCGTTTTCTCGGTGTACTAATCATTTTTCTCAGTGTACATATGCACTTGTGCATCTCGCACTTGTTATACTTAGCATAATTGCGTCTCTCTCTGGCGTTTCGATGACGTCATGATGTTGCAGAGAATCGCATTTATAACTCGGCGCGAATAATTATTTTTTTCAGATATTTGCTTTTTCGTGTGATATCGAATATGTACGCAGATTACAAATTGAGTCTGAAGATATGAATATTTTTTTTATTTAAAGACCGAATTATGGAGCTATCTATTTCATTCATATCTCTCTCGATCAGTTTCAACTCTACCGAGCTTATCTTCAGAACTGTAAGTCCGTCCACTTCATTCTCTCCCAATTCATTCATTTCGGCTCCCACTTTCATCTGACTTTCAAGGACGTCACGAGAGAGCATCGTCGATTCATCTCGCTTCGTCGCGCGCGATAGAGAAGCCCGTCATTCGGACTCGCACGAAATTCCTCCTCCGGCGTCCAGAAGGGAACCGAAATGTCTTTCCGCGCTCGATTCCGCGCGTTTTTTTCCTGCGTCTCGCGCCGCGCTATCTCGCGCAGACGAGAGCGACGCACGGCGAGGAATCGAAGAAAACGATTCTCATGAGTCGAAGCGCGTCTCCGGCTCCAGTTAAGGAGATTCTGGACGAGACGTAGGAATCCGGCCGACCGAATTAGGCAAGCGGGCGGCATTGGCGCGCGCGCGCCACAGGCGCGGACTTTCGCCGCTGCGGTAACTCGCGAAACGATGCGGCGATGCTCCACGCCGTTCTCCGCCCAACCCCCGCGCGACGGATTAAATCAGACTTTACCGCGAGGTGCGCGCAGCCCGACAGACGTCTTCTTCATCCGCGGAACGACGACGACGACGACGACGATGCTGTTTGCGCGGGGCTTAACCGCCCTCGTAAGTCAGACTCGCTTGACTTATCTGCGAGATTTAAGCGGGGAAGAAAGCGTCTGCAGCCAGGGACGAACGCCGACGCGTTTCGACGTCGAATGTACGCGCGACTCGCGTCTTTATCGTGAATTTTCAGCTTCTCGGTGGAGAATCCCTTCTTTTTTTTTTTGGGAAAAAATGGTTTGTCGTCCGTTTTACGCTGGTTTTATGGCGTTTCTCGTGTGCTTCGTTATCGCACCGAGAGAAAAAGTACTCGAGCTAATTAGAACGTGTTTTTGAATAGTTCTAAGAGCATGTAGAGGAGAGTTGTCGAATTTGGAACGGCGCTAGGTTGGATTACCACTGTGTCTGGAATAATAGGGATATTTTTCATTGTTTCGTTAGTTGCATTATGCGCTTAGACTTGGAGACGGATGGTGCATCTTTTTCGTTAGTGCTGACGGCAATTATTTGCAGCTAGTAAGAGATAACAGTTTTCATTGGACTGTTTAAAAACTCATCGATGAATTGAAGCTTTGCTAATTTATTGTTGTATAAGTAATCGTATGTCTTATTGTATATTGAGAAAGTTCATTTACATGGCTACAAAATATGACACGATTGTTTTTAAGATTCGTGCTATTATTGAAGCTTGGCAACACGTGTTAAGTAATTCGGTAAAGCTTCTTAAATGGAACCCTATTCAGTAGCTCAGATTGGACGCAGGCTTAGCCAAGTGAGTTATGGCTTAGCCGAAATAGTAAAACAATGAATAAACTATTATCAATAGCTGAAGTGATGGTTTCTTCACTGTTTACATCTTCTAGAAAAATACTCTCAAGTTATGATATTTTTATGTCTTTCCTTTAATTTGTGAAAAGATATTTAGTCCTTTCTGGTACTTCTTTTTCCTCAATTTAACCAGCGGTACAATGTAGGAATTGATTTTGGGTAACCAGTTTCCTTGATCGGACTGAATGCATCCTTTTAGTTTTTACGGTTTTACGACTTTGTGAAATATGTTTCGAAAAATTCAATTGCATCAATTGTAAGTACACGTAATATCTTGTTATTTTCGCATTTTTTTATTTTTCCAAGATATTCCACTTTCGACATTTATTGAAAAATACCTCAGCTGTCCAAATCAGGCGGCTCTCCCCTATATTCGATTAGAATCGATATCGAGAGATTGGACGTATATACTTAAATACTATTGATTTAAATGAATATTATTTGGATTAAATCAGTATTCATTCGAATCGAATAAACGTGTTTTTAGAACTGTAAAAAAATGTCAGTTCATTTCAATTAAGCACATTTTTATCTCGGTGCGTGGTTTCAACTTCTTTTTTGAGTCAGGCTTCGCACTTGTTTCAACTTTCTCGTATCACCGAAATTTGGACGCGAAAGATTTCTTCCCAATCGCCGCGGTCCTCAGTTAGAACGCCCCGTGCAAATTAACGAGGAAAAGGGTAATTCGCTTCGTCAATAACGGCGCGAGCCGTAAAACCCTTTGCCCCCTGCAACGCCCGCGCGCGCGCGCCTAATTAAACCGGCAGAATTTAAGCGACAAAGCAGAAATATCGGCGGCCGGAGAAGCGTCTCTCTTTTGGGAACGAAATTCCCGCCGCCTCTCGAGAAAACATTTTTTGCCGTGCGGTTTAGCCCTCGAGCTTTGCATATTTCTCGCTCTTATCGCATCAACTTCGAGTCAGGCTTCAAAATGGCTCTCCACGACGTCGTTTCTTGCTTTTCGAAACAATAAAGGCCATTTTTTCGTCATATTGCTATCATTTCCCACGCCGCACGCTTTCGGCCGGGTGAAAGCGAACGTCTGGCGGCGCACAGTACAGGATGCGGGGCAAATACAGGCATTTTTCGAGCAGGCCTTCGCGCGAGAGGGAACTTCTTTCCGTTCGCCGAAATGGGAGGGCGAATATAAAAGCCAAGATGAGGATCCTCTCGCAACTTATTTCGCCGAACGTCCCGCGGGGTGAATAATGCGAATCGTCTTCCAAAATTGCCGGGAAAGGGGAGAGGGGTGGGCGCGATGGAATTTGAATAAGGCGAGGAGAGAGCGCGTCAATGGTGCTGGCGATGTTTTTCACGCGAGAGAGAGGAGCTATATAAGTAGCTGGTATCGCGTCCCGATCGCGCTCGCGGATATCTATTTACAGACCAGGACTGGCGTGCAGGAATTTCGGGAGCATTTTTGCAGTAGCTGCTTCTTTCACCTCGGATAATAATACGGAAGAGTCTGCGAGGGAACGATATTCCTTTTTCTCTTTCGGAGAAAATTCCCTTTTCGGTTCCCAGAAACGATCGCGTGCCGTCCGGGTGGAGAAAATCTATACGTGATTATATTTATACGTATTTTGTACATAAAACGTATATAAATTTTAGCTTATTGAATTTATATATAATTTCAATGTGAACCATATACATATGTATTATATATGGATTATACAAAAATTAAAATAATTGAAATAATACTATTTATGAACCATATACAGGGTGTTCACGCCCAGGCTCCGAGAGTACGTAGAGCTTATTTCAAATTTGTTGCGTACACAAACCAATTAGTGGCTCGGTTAGTTTTCCCTGTCGTCACCGCGGCTATTTATTAATAGAAGACCAAATTGCATAAATCACTATTGGTTTGCGTATGCAGCAAACTCGAAAAAGGCTCTGCCCGCTCTCGGAGCCTGGGCGTGAACACCTTGCATAGTCCGTATATAGTTTATACAGACTGGATCTCGGAAATGTTGTCCTAAAAGTACATTGAAATAAAAATAGGGAGGGATTATTAGGTACAAATAATTATCATCCACTCAGAATCTAGTAACATCGGAGCTTCATAAGGCTGGACTTCGTTTCGCAGACTTACCACCTGAAGGGGTTGAATCACATTTTTTATCGCCGCTACCTATGCTCGCTCTAAAACTTACATCCCTCCTCTAATTTTCCGAATAGTGGCATTCGTATCTAATGATTCCTTCCTAGTATTTTTATTTCAGTTTACTTTCAGGACAGCATTTCTGGTCCAGTCTGCATATGGATTATTCAAAAATTAAAATAATTGAAATAAATCTACAAATAAACCATATATAGCTCGTATATAGTTTACATCTATTATACATAAATTAAATAAGCCCAAATTTATATATGTTTCATATGTAAAGAATATATATATATCCCATATAGATCCGTTTCACCTGTGTTCATTCGAGCTTTTCGATTCTCCAACGCATTGGAATTTGCACGCGGTTCGACGGCTTCGCCTTCGAAACACCTTCGGCTTTTGTCCGCCGTTCGACCGTCTGGGTCTCGTCCGGCGAAGACGATTTCTTGCTCGCGTAGTTCGATTTCGGAGCGCATCTCGTATTTTTTTGCCAATCAGTCTTACTTCTCGTCGGGGACAAAAAGAGGGTGCCCCATAGCCACCCCGCCTCGCTACACCCGCCGTTAAGAAGCGCAGGAAGGAGGGGTAGGACTCCCGCCAGGAGCAGCGGGTCGTCCCGAGTCCTGTCTCGCGTGTATGAGGCTCGCTGGCTTTTTATGTAAATGGCCGAGAAGGGTAGAGACCAGAGAAAAAAACGTCGACATTTGGAGGCTTTATTGTCGGAGGTTGAAACAAATCCGAGGGAATAATTAAAGGGTAAAGCGTACAGTTATTGACAGTTTAAGCAGACAAAATTATACAGTAATTGATATATCGAATCTCTCTCTTTCTATCGAATGCAATTTGTTACGAGAGGCGGTCAATTATCGCGAGAAGGTCAACAATGTTATGCTCTACCCTAGTGATAAAGTTTAGGGAGTGCGTTTGTTTCGTTTTTCTGAACTTTTCATTTTTAAACCGAGTTTTACTTCGATCGTATACGAGCTTTGTCATCGATAACTCTTCCACTGCGCTATCACGCGAGAAACGATGGATAACTCTCCGGAGGGTCGACTATATTCTTTCCCAATCGACACGTCGCGCTCTTTTGTCCTTCAAACGGGGTTAGTCGATATTAATTGGCCTCTAATGGAAAGCGATGCGTGTATCGGGGGAAAGTTTTTGAAACGGGCAACCGTATATAGATTTTCGGAGCGAAAATAATGTCCATCATTCATCGGGCTTCGAACGTTACTTATGCCTCTTGGTTTTAGTTAATCATCTCGGCACTCCCACTCTTATACCAATAATAACAACGATAACGTGTCTATCTACTTATTACGATATGAATATGAATGACGCGCGTATTTCGAAAGCTACTCTTTGTATTGAAATTAATTCGACAGCTTCGATCGCCCCCCAAAAAAGTTGCTCCCGTTTGGAATAATTAATTGACTCTCAATTAGTCCAGGTGCGAACGTGACCGATTCCCCGCGCGATTCCGACGGAATTAGCCGCGTGTGCGGATGACTTGTATACTGAGAAAAAGTATCAAATTTTTTTAGTCAATCAGCCTGTTTAAATCAGTGTCGTCGCGACGCATTATTATTTGTCGTATCTGTACTGAGAAAGATAATTAGGTTAAAATGATGAAACGGATCTAGTTAAAAATGTTGAATTATTCTAACCATAAAATACTGGGCAATTGAATTACATAAGTTATGATATCAAGTTATTCCAAACAGATATTTAATTATTTAAGTCAAACGTTTAGTTATTCTAGCCACAAAGTGGTCAGTTTAATAAATTAAACGGATGAAGAGGATCCATATTTCATCAAACGGTTTAGTCATCGCGTCTCCAGGATTTTGATTATCAACCAAAATATTTTTCTCAGTGTGGCGGGCCAACGTTCGTCATTTCATCTCCAGCTTCTCAATTACCGTTATTCAAAGCTGGCCGGAGAAATTACGTCAAAATTTAAGCCTTACGTTCATAAAAATTCGTAACAATTCATCCGCTCTTGCGAGGCAATCCTCTCGTCTCACTTTCTCTCATCCCCCCTCCTTCTCGACAAAAGGCAAATGTGGAAAGCGAGTTCGACGATGGAAAACCTTCATAAAACCTACTGAAATAAACAACGTGACTGAGCGAGTACCGCGCGTGTACAAAAGACGCCCCTGATGAGTGAACTGCGGCGAGAGAGAAAGGATATCGCGTCTCGACGAACCGTTTCATCGATATTAAAACTAATCCAACCGCGCGGAGCCCCTATCTCGGCGGCGAGGAGACACGAAGAAGCCCGTGTTAACAAAAAGAACGTCGTGTTCGACGCGTGTAACGTGTAATCCCCCCGTTAACCATCCGCGGTGTTTATACACGCGAGGGAGCCCCAAGATTTTAATCACGCCCTCGATAAGCGATCCGCCGCTCGTGTCGGAGGGACGTCGAATCGAGGAGGGCACGACAACGGCATCGGCGGGTCCAGCGGGGTGCCAGTCGTCGCGCGGGGACGACGCGAGTCTCGGCGAATCAAAGACGAACGCTAAATGAGACACGCTTTTTCGAACGGGGGTGAAGTAAACGCGCCGAGGAACCGAGTGTTTCGAGTGCTTCTGTTCGTCGGAAGGAGGGCGTATAAGCTTTGCAAAAAAAAGTTGGGAAATCATCGCGCGAAGCGATGGCAAAGCCCGTCGTGCGTCTCGAAGGAAACTGGAGGACGACTCGGTGGAGTGTCCCGGTGTGTTTAGTGCTGTCGGTGATTCTGAACGCGAGTGTCGTCGATGCGATATACGTACAAGGGTTCACAGAGGGCGGGGGCGGGGAGGTGAGGACCAAGCGAGTGGTGAGATTGGCAGTGATAGCCCCGAGGGATCCGCACCACGAGCAGGGACTTCCCAGAGTGCTGCCGGCTGTCAGCCTCGCTGTCCGGGCCGTCAGCTCGCCCAGAGGACCCCTTCCGAACTGGACCATCAAGGTGGATCACCGGGACTCGCAGTGTTCCAGCACTTACGGCCCGCTGGCGGCCTTCGAGTTTTACATCAATCGCACCGCAGGTCGTTTTTGACGTTTATCTTCTCGCGTGAGACATACGAGGGGACGGAGTGTCTACCGTATGAGGCTAAAAAATGTACTCGCCAGAAAAAAAACTTCAATCACTATTATCTCATTATCTGTGAACTTTTGGCCTACATTGATATAAGGCTTTATTGTAGATAAGAATGTAATCTTCAAAAAAGTATTATATAAATATCAGCCGAAAGTTCATTGATAATGAGATAATAGCGATTGAAGTTTTTTTCGGAACGAGTCAGCTTAGTCTCATACACTCTGAGAGAAAGAATTATTGCTGGTGCCAAAAAAATGTTTTCTTCAATCAAAAGCACCCCAGACAATGCAATCCAAAAAGTCATTCACAGAGCGAGGACCATCCCGGTCACTTTTTGTTAATTTAGGTTTCATGTTATCCAAAAAATGAATGTTGGATAGCTCGAAATTTAAGTTATCAAAAAGTGAGACATTAGACTGCTTACGGATGAGTAAAACACAGTTTACTGGTTTGTGTTGTCTGGGATAACATAATAAATATAATTTCAGGATCAAGCCATGGTTTTCTTTGCGCAAGAAAATATTTGATAGGCTCGAGTAATTATTTTTTTTTCATGTAGAACAAATTTCTTTTTCCCACGACGGTACTCTTGAATCAAGACTATATATTCTTCGATCGAGAATCGGCGTTATTAAAAATTTGTAAGATCATGTGTTTTCGAGATTGAAGAAATATTTTTCTTCCACTAGCAATTATTTCTCTCAGGCAAATCTCGTTGTCAGTGGTGCATATGCTCGATGATAAAGGGAGGAGGGGGAAGCGTGATTTTTTTAACGGTCTTGGGCAGAGATTTAATTAATTTCGATAAATATGATTTGGCTCGGATAATATTCCCATAATTCATTTGGATGGAACTGAAGAATTCGTTTCAAGGAAAAGAAATTATTTAAGACTATTAGAAAAAGACGTTTATCAAAGTCTTTCAAATCTTTTTAGCACGTGGTATTAATACATATCAATATGCGCCCCTCGCCTCCCTACTTGTCCGGATAGTCCGAGTGCAACGTGGGCCAAGTCGTTTGAAAGTAAAATTCTATAAAAACATCTCGACTCGAGGACACTGTTCGCTTGCTCTAAGTTCTTCTAAGAATCGCTTTCACGTTGCATTCGCCCCGATTGGCGACGATATAAATCTCAATCTGGAAATAACAGCGAGCAGTGTCGATCTACTTCAATTGCGATTATCTCGTTACCCGTAAACTTTTCACCGCATTTATATAAGACTTTTTTGTAGATCGAGATAGAATTTCCAAAAAAGCATTGCGCAAGATCCTCGTAAAAGTCCACGTATTACGAGATAATCGCGACCGAAGTTGACCTACGATTCTCGGATCGGTTGTTCTTCAACGTACTACACTGAGAGAAATAATTGCTGATGTCAACAAAATTTTTCTTCCATCAAGAACATAAGATCTTACAAATTTTAAAGAATACAGATTTTTCATCGAAGAATATATATGCTTGATTCACAAGAATACCGTCGTTGGAACCGGAAATTCATACTGCGTAAAAAAAGCAATTACACGAGCCTATCAAATATTTTCCAACACCAAGAGTACCAAGAATTAAGAACATATAATCTTATCAGTTTTTAAGAACACAGATTCTTTTGATCGAAGAATATATATTCTTGATTCACAAGAATACCCCATCGAGTGAATGATAAATTCATTCTGCGTAAAAAAAGAAAATTACACTCGAGCCTATAAAATATTTTCCTGCACGAAAAAAACCCTGGCTTGATCCTGAGATTATATCATGTTTTTTATTTAACAAAAAAACATTTTTTTTTCGGCATCAACAATTATTTCTCTCAGTTTATATTGCACGTCGCCTCGGCCTTCGTCGCAAAGACGCGTCTCGTTCGAGAAACCGTGCTTCGTCGAGGATCGGCAGCGAAGCGTGACGCGGCCGGATGTGGCACGCGATATGAATGGGACCGGTGGTGAAGTTATTTCTTACGCCGCACAGGCAAAATAAAGTTACGGAGCGAGGATCGTCCCAGTCACGTTTGGCTCGCCGATCTTCGACCCACGCTAACTTCGCCCCGGAGCGGCCGAAGCGCGGAGTGACTCGGGAGTAAAGTTCATCGGAGATACGGGGACTCGATTATACCAATTTTCGCTCGAAAGAGGCGTTTCTCGAGAAGCGGCAAGCGCTGCAAAAATGAAAAGTCCTCAACAGTTTAAAGCCATCGCCCACGCGGGTCATCCACTCGGCCAATCGTAAGCTCTCTGACATTATTTCCACGAATCGCAATGAACGTCGAATCAAGATGGATTTTCGCAGGGAATTCGCGCACAGCTGTATAATAAATCGCGACGCGGGGGGGGGGGGGGGGGGGAAGGCGGTAATTGATTTCTCCGACATAAACTCGAAGGCGGAGCGATTTTATACGACCGTGCTAATTATAAGTCGTTGGACGCTTAAGGCAATACGGCGATTGCGTCACGGTCCTCATCAAGCGCCCGGCGACGGTTAATAATAGATCCTGTAGAAGGCGGATCTAGGCGATTAAAAGTAATCCAAAGCGTAGGAATTTATGGCTGCACCTCAAATCGTCTCTTCTCCCGCTTCTGATCTGAGGGGTCGTCGATGCGGATTTCGATCTCGTCCAATCGCCGCGTTTGCGCGGTGCTGTTTCTGTAAAAAAATGTCCAAATAATTCCGACCGTACCGGTCTGTCGATGAACCGACGAGATCAGTGCGAAGCAATTAACGCCCCGCTGCCTCCGTTCGACCGGAACACGATCTCTCCGACAAATCGACAACGATTCGGTCGCGCGCCAAAGTCCGGCTCGTGTCGATAGCGAGCGAGAATTTTCGCGAATGTGCTTCCAACTTTCCGATAATCGATGGGAATTCACCGAGCGGAACGACTACTTCCGCTTAATCGTGCCGTCAATCGAGAGCAAAGAATCGGGCGTCGCGCGTGGGGGGTCTTTCGACGAGAACAAAACCCCGATATGTGATTTTCAGTCGCCCGATAAGCTTTCTTTCTCTCGCTCTCGGGGGCCAATTGGAAATTGGCGAGGGCCGTGTTTCTGCTGTGCGAACCCTCCAATCATCCCTCGCTCGCCTGGACGCGAAAAAAAGTTCGTCGCGAGGGGAGTCTCGCCCTCTGGACGTCGATCGAGGGACGTTGACAAATACAACGCGATACGCAGGCACACGGAGAGTCGGGCGCTACGGAAATCATCAGTCGCAAGCTGAAGGAAAGCTCCCTCTCGCGCAACGCTGCTCCTCGCCTCATCGGACTCGCTAATTTTACCACCCTCGGGGTCTCCGAATACAAACGTATAAAAAGTACGGCGTCGTTTTCACGTAATATCGAAATCGCGAAAAATAATCCGAGTGGAAATTTTACTCCTGCTTTTTGATACTTTTAACGCTCGATTCTGGCCACGCTTCTCTTTTGAACCTAAAAATGAAATGTTTACTAACGGACCATCTTAGTCTAAACGTAGGGATTGAATACAATGCAAAATCGACTTATCCAGTTAGAAATTCCGAATTTATCGACATGTGTTGAGTTAAAGTTGCTTTAAATATTCTTAATTTTTACGTCAAATTAACAGAAATCGTTCATTACAAGTGTATATTGCAAATGATACATTAAATTTAAAATAATAAAATATCGCGATCAAAATACAATTAAGTTAACAAATTTACGTAAACTTTAACTAATTAAATTGCAGAGTAACGTGTAAAATTCACTTACTATTTCCGAAACACAAGTTCATCATTCAATGACATAAATAACAGTGCCAAGGGAAGACTCATAAAAAACATATAGGTAAGTTGCTGCATACCGTGATCCAGGTTTTCGTATAGTTATTGTAAAATTGACATCAGATATTTGGCTGGATATTATAAACCTTAAACAGTAGGTCTACAATGTTGGCTTGGGAATTCCTATATGGGATTGTACACCTTCGAGTATAACGCCATACAGGTGACTTTACTTTCCCTCTCTTCTTCCTCAGATAGCACAGCAAGTGAATAGTCAAGAAAACAGTTTATTTGTAGTTAATAAATGTTTGTTTAAAAGTGGCGAAATAAATTCTTTATTGGATCAAATAAATATTCGTTAACTATCATGATATTTATTTGGCACAATTTTATCCTTCGAGGCAATCATTTGGATGAAAAAAATATTTCAATAATTAACATACATTTTTATTTTACTTTTATTTTATTGTCCTAACGAAATGTTTATTTCGCCGCATTTGAAATTACATTTATTAACTATCAATAAACTGTCTTCTCGATGTATTTTTCAAAGTAGAATATGTAAAAAGAATCCAAGAGTTTCTCATTCGTGAGTTTCTTCAGGAGGTACAACGTATAGTCCACTTCGTTTCTTATATTTTCATCCAATAAGTTGCTTACAAATAGTGCATCTATTTTACAAAATATCTGTTACTAGCAACCAGTGGACGAGATACCCGTTCTATCTGAATGTCTGTCTTGCGATCGAATAATTCCCCCCTCTCTCATCTCTCCTTATCTTATACGAAACGGTCGTACCCAATTTATCGGGTGCAAACGAGAAGCTCGATGCCATCCTGTCTAACAATCTCTCCCCCCCCCCTCCCTACCGCCTCAGAGAATCTTCAAGCCTTCCATCGCGTCCGCAATCGTTTCGCGGTATTATCGCGAAGATGAAATCCCGCGTTAGCGTTTCCGCGGAGTAACGCGCTCGTCCGAGGCGTCGAATTGAAACGACGCGGTCGCCGTCGGAGTTAATTTCTCTTCGTCGCAAGGAGAGAGACCGTGGCTATCGGGTTTCTTACGATTATTATTAACGGCGGTGTCACGGTTGTAAAGCAGTTTTTAACCGAGCCGGATTATGTCGCGCGGTAATAGTTCTATTATCATGGTTGTTATTAGTGGCGACCGCAGCGAGAAAAGCAAGCGCGTACACAGCAGGGGTGAATAGCCTTGCAAGCTCCAAGCTCGACGACCGGTTACCGTTACTCCAGCGGATATAACGACGATGGAGATCTTCGCGAGGTACGATGATCGATACGCGAAAGACGGATGCATTTACCGCGGGTGTATTTTAACGCTGGCGGTAATGGCATGTGTTGCAATTTTATTATTATTATATTTTAAATATTAATTATTAATTATATTATAAATAATATCAACTAACTGTAAATTTGTTTACGGATGCTCGTTTGGGCTGCTTAACGCATGAATATAAAAAAGAGTTAAATGGAAGAGTAAGAAGTTTGATGTAGAAGCTAGCCGCAGTTTTTATTTCTTTATTTTGTTTTAAACTTTACGACGAGACAATTTATACGTTTACTGTAGAAAATTTGTATTAAACTTAATATGATTGTATAAAAAGCTTTCATCGAATAGGTTGATCAAGAGAAAATAGGTATATTCCGTTATATGACATTTATAAGGAGAATTTTATAACGAAATATATTAATTTGTATAATTAATTAATTACATGTGTATTGAAAAAAACTTTATATGCAAGTATATTAACCTTACATAAATGGAATCAACCGATTTCTAAATAATAGCCACACGAACAGCATCCGTCCAATTTAGATCGACAAATTATAGGACATTCTTTGAGCATTGTAGAATATCTAATCACTGTATTTACGTAAGAAATGAAATGACGACGCATTCAAAAATGATAATGAATATGTCGCTGTGTGAAAAATGAGCTGCTTCACTAAAAGTGTCAAAACTTTTTTATTTTTAAAGTTTTCTTCATAAAGTCAATGGATGATTCTCGTAAGATATGATACTTTGAAGCAATAAATAGCTTTATAGCGCACATTTTAAAAACTATTTTTCTCGAAGTCCGAAGAAGGTTCATAGTTCGAGTTTTAAGAAGAAGCTATTTATTCCGAATACTATGATTGTAAAGAAAAGAAGCACAGTCAGCTTCAAAATTGAAGCCCGGGTCAAGTGGACCCTTTGTGACTACAGAGGGTTAAGAGCACAATTTTTTTACAGTGTTTTACACTGAAAGAAATAATTGCTGATGTCAAAAAATATTTTCTTCAACCAAGAGAACATGATATAATTACAGAATCAAGCCATGGTTTTCTGCGTACAAGAAAATATTCGATAGGCACAAACAATTGTTTCTTTTAGCACGGGAAATATTTCTTGCCTTGACTAAGGTACATATTCTTGTAAATCAAGAATATATACTCTTCAACCGTGAATCTATATTCTTGAAATTTTGTAAGATCGTCATGTCCATGATTCAAAAAATATTTTCCTGGTACTAGCTATTATTTCTCGCAGCGTATCTACGCTCTGCTTTTACAATTTATCCTCGCACACGTGTAACGGATCAAGAGAGTCCCGGATATTGTGCAAAGTGTTGTCGAGGCTTATTGATTTCGGTTAGTGCTTTTTTCGCTCACTTCCGGCTCGCTTATACGGCTCAGATAATTTATCGCTTCGTTCTCCCCCCCGATAAGAACGACCGATGAATTAATCAAAGAATTATTGACAGTCGATCGTGAAGGTGTGGATGACAAATCGATGCGGGCGTTCTGATATATACTCTTGTTCATACGTCGAGAAATATTCCGCGTCTAAATTCGACAATCGACTTTTTTCTGTAAAAATCAGGGAAATATCCTATCTTCTCAATGTGAATTTTTCTCTCAACATTGAACTACTCGCACACGATATCCTTCGAACGCAAGCGTTATCTTTCCCGCCACTCTCTCAATCGCCCTCCCGACGCGTCGCGCCCGCCCGCTGAAAACCGACACAATTTATCGGTTAGGACCAATTAATTCGCGGGCGTCGCTCGCCGCCGCCGTTTCGCTTTAATTGCCGCTCATTTGCCGCGCGCGGGCACGCATTTCACTGCCGACCCCCGTAGAAATGCGTCTATCCTTGCGGGCGCTGACGTCATCGCGCTCGCAGCTGCACACGCGTGACAGCGCGCGACCGGTCAGTCAACCAAAGTCCGCGCCGCCGTGACTCTTTTTCTCCGGGACCCGCGCGGGGGACGACACTCTTCGCGCGACTCTCTCGAATGTCGTCTTTAATTCCTTCCAATTAGCCATCGCCGGTGCTGTACGAACCGTGTGCGCGCTCTTCGCCTCGGCTTAATTAAAGCGTTCAGCCGAGCGGCGCTTCGCGGCGCTTTCTCGACGCGGGGTCTCCTCGTGGGGTCGCGCGTCTGGTTGCTTCGAGAGGTCGCGTCTCTCTGGGGAAGAAGAAGAAGAAGAAGAAGAAGCGTTTATTTTGCTCTAGGGCAAGCCTTCTAAGAGCACACAAGAAAGTACATTTTAAAGTAAATAACTAACAATAAGTAAGTCATAATAACATAAGTAACAATAAGTAAATAAGTAAAGTACAAAAATAAAGTCAATAACTAAGTAAGTAACTAAAACAGTAACTATAACGGTAAGAATAAAAAATAAGAAATAAACAAATATAAGAAATAAACAGATAAAGAAATAATAATGATAACGAGTAAATATGTAACAAGTAGGTAAATAAGTTTAACAGGAGAGAGAGAGAGAGAGAGAGAGGGAGGATAGCGGGCGATCAAGACGTATCGATTTTAGAGCGTTTCCCCGTCGGGAAAAGACGTCGGAGAAAAACTTTGATCGGACTAAACCGATCGTCGGTTGATCCCGCGAACCTGTCGTCGTGCGAATTAATTTTCCCCTCCATTTTTCGGACGGGGATTAATTAATTCCCGGCGAATTAATTCTCGACGCCGCGCGGAAATTCCACATGGCGTCGAGCCGCGCGACGATAATTCGATACACGTGTAGCCGGCGATATATGTATGGGGAATGGATTCGCGGCGAGGAGAATAACGAGACGCCACTGGAATACGATTCCAATTGGTCTGCGGTGGCGCGCCGCGCGAACGTGATGCCGCGTCTGACCGTGGAGGTGGGAATCTACTGCGAGCCCGCGCCGCGCGACGACGGGCTTTTACTACTTATATTCGCGTGCATTCAGGTATATGATGCACTCGAGGAGTAGAGTTTCTCGGGTCGTTGTCTCGAAGGCGACGTCACTGTGGTGCTTTTCATACGTCGGAGCGCGTATTAAATTCGAGTCCCTTGTGTAATGGGGTTGTTTCGATATGTATTTTCTGAATAACGAGCTCCGCTGTTTTTCTC
Organism: Xiphydria camelus; assembly: GCA_963678675.1. Taxonomy (NCBI): domain Eukaryota; kingdom Metazoa; phylum Arthropoda; class Insecta; order Hymenoptera; family Xiphydriidae; genus Xiphydria; species Xiphydria camelus. Next base: position 25,941,219 of record OY783195.1, on the reverse strand, counting down.
GAATTGTTGGATGAAATATTCAGTTTGGTAGATATTCTATCATTAATTTGTAATTTTCTTCTTCTTGATATTATTAGGATTTATATAATCTAAAAAAAAATAAACTTGTCTCTTTTTATAAATCTATCAATTAAAATTGTAAGAAGTAAATAACACTTTTATTGAGTCGGGAAAATTAAAAAAATAGAGAAATTAGGTAAAATTTATCAACGTATCGAAGGAGTCCCTGTAGTTTATTCGTACACTGAGAGATATAATTGCTAGTTTAAAAAAATATTTCTTGAATCAAGAACGGATTTTATAAATTTTTAAAAATACAGATTTTTGATCAAGGAATATACATATATTCTTGATTTAAGAATACTTTCTTTAGGATGAGAAATTCTCTCTGCGCAAAAAAAAACAATTACTCGAGCCTATCAAATATTTTCTTGCACGAAGAAGATCCTAGCTTGATTTCGGAACTATATCATGTTTTTGATTAAAGAAGAAATCTTTTTGGTACTAGCAATTATTACTCCCAGCGTATCTATTCAGACGATAAGTGCGACCACGATAAAGACAACTCGACGCAATGCAGGATTTTATTATTGACACGTGTACGAGCATATAATCGAGTAGAAAAGTTTGCAAGGCAGAGAAATTATCGTTCAAATTGCTCAAAGTATATCAAATCAGCTGCTACAGTTTACACTGAGAAAAAAAATAGTTATGATAACTATTTTAGACTACACTGCTCGAGTTTTGTAACCAGCACTAATTTTATATAGTTATCGCAACAATAGGGTAGTTGACTAATTTTTTAAAATTAACGTTTCGAAAAATTTGTAAAAAATTATCAACCCTGTATTTTTTCATTCTTCATTTTCGGCCTCATTTAAGTCGGAAAACGATATTTCGAAATGCAGCATACGTCATCATTCTGTAAATCTATCTCTCTCGCACTCGTTGCTTGGCGTCTTTCACGGCTCTTCGGTGACGTCATAATTCAGCAGAGAGAAACGCGCTTATAACTCAGCGAATAATTATTTTTTTCTGATATTTTCTTTCTCACGTAACATTGAATATGTATACATCAATTACAAATTGAATTTAAAAATATGAATATTTTTGTCCAGTCAAATACCGTATTCTTTCATTCCGGTAACTAAAAATAGTTACGACAACTATAAAAACTCATGCTAGTTACCAAACTCGAGCAGTCGAGCCCAAAATATTTAGTCGTTACCCAGGTCGAGTTTTTTGTACTGGCAAAACCTAAAGTAGCCTAGTAAGATCTAACAGCATCCCGGGTCGAATATTTTGATCTGTTCAATTCTGAATAGACCTATTAAGATCTATTTAAAACTGAGTAGACATGGTGAAGTCTGAGAAGACTTGTAAAGGGATTTTTCTCTAAAACCGGAGTTGTCCTGATATGAGCCGTTGAAAGCCAGAATGGTGTAAGTCACATTTCATGTAAGCTGAGATTATTTGACTGTAAAGTTAAGTACAATTTGAAAAATCTGTCTAGATGATACAAGACAGATATTTACGATTTAAAGTATCTGTTTGTATCATCTAGACAGATTTCTCAAATTGTACTTAACTTTGCAGTCAAATAATCTCAGCTTACATGATATGTGACTTAGACCATTCTGGCTTTCAACGGCTCATATGTAAGTATGGCCTTCACTGTTGTGGCGGCCTGACGCCAGATGGCGCCGACTCTCTCGGCCCTCGGTTCGCGGCTCCTGGCCCCCGGCTGTCGGCTCTCGGTAGTCCAACGGCGGTGAGAGAGTTACTATATAAGAGGACTACAGAGCGTCTAAGGCAGGAGTCGGCCTAGCCTTACTGACGGTCCACAGGCCGACTCCGGGTCGAAATGGCGAACTCACTTTTCGTTCGCCACAGACAATTGTTGAACACGACTTTGATACAGTAAAAGTAAATTTCTAATCGTTGTATTTATTTCACGAAAGATTCGATAAGCGTTCGAATTCATTGGATTTGTAAAACTTTAAAATAATCAATTTAAATTAAAACGCACTGTGACACAAATCACATCGCTTCCACATGTGTACTTTCGAACCCAGTGGCGGCGCTGTTTTCCGTATACCTACATACAATACACATTCGTATATTTGTTTGATAGGGGGCTATAGGCCCCTACGCAAGTAATCTTTCTCGATGCCCGAGAGTAGCAGGAGATATATATCAGATATCAATAAGGTGTTTAAGGTAAATATAGATACTAGTTGTGTCGACGCCGCTTAATTCTTTCGCTCATGATGACCACAAATGTGGACACTCTCTGGATTGATGTATATATAAGGTCATGAATTAGAATTTTGACCGTTTGTTCACAAGAAGTATATTTGGCGGTCCGGCGGGGAAGTCTGAAATTGTGAAAATGAGATATGTGTATTTTAAGCTTCTCCTGGCTTGGTTTAACATTCGGATAAAGCGATACAAGTTACAACCACATTTGTTTCCTTCGCTGCACCTATCCAATCGATAAGCGCAGCCACGATAACGACAAGTCGACGCAACGGGAAGACCTTATTATCGACACGTGCACGAGCGTATAGTCTACGCGCGATAAACCGCAAGGTATATCAAACGGCGGCCATCATCGCTGTCATGAGCACGACGGAGAACTCGTTTCGATTTCTCCGCGCTGGAAAGCACAGCAGCCTCGCTTGCTCCGTCGCGCAGGTTTACGACGCGACGCCACGCGGTTCCGTCCGCGTTAACGTCTACTTAGGACGATTAACGCCCCCGATTGTCTCCCCTGCGGGATCCCGTGAGAATCTCTCCTCGTCGCGTTGCACCGACGAACATCTGCCGAGTACAGGGCGAACAGCTGTTCGGCTTCATGCGTTACGTCGTCGAGGCTCTGCTTCGTCTTCTGTTCCGCGCGGAGGAATCGACACGTGCCGGTTGCACCTGCGATGCATCAGTCATTTCATCGCATGACGTTGAGCGGACGTTGATAACGGGTTCGCGGAGAGAGGAGCTTCTTCGGCGAAAGCTCTCCGCGAGGGGTTGCATTATTAGCGATGTAACGTGCGCAGGACGCGCGTCTGTCGAGGGGGTGCAGACGGGGCGGTCCCTTGTGCGCATCGAGATGCACGAGCGGAATTTCCGGGTAAGATGCGAGGTCCTGTACAATGGAGAAGGCTTTGGAGTACGCGATTCATCTGTAGGGATTGCGCGCGCAGGAGGTTTAATGATGAGGGAAGTTTTGTAATGATGCTCCATGGTGAGTTTGCCGTGTAGAAGTAATTTGTACGGTGATCTATGCGCGAGAGGATATTGGAGAGCGTCTGAAGCAGTATGGCAAGGATATCTGCGAGGGGAAGGAGGACCGCGATGCTTTCGAATGTAGCTATGATAATATGCGAAGGACTTTTCTCGGGAAAAGTACAAATTTCTATAGCGGAGTGGATTTCTGGATAGACGATATTTTTTAGAACAGTTCTGTATTCGAATACAGTGGGAATCGGTTATTACGACCTGTCAGATCGAACGACGAAATCTGAAGGTCCTGATCGAATTCTACGTGGACACGTATACGAAAAACTTGCTTACAATGACATCGCTTATAACGACATAATTTCAGGGTCAAAGTGCAGGATCTCGGAACTGAGGAAAAGCAAATTTTACAGGAGAGACTTAAAACTATGACTTTGTAATTCTAAAAGTGATTTAAAAAATGTTTCCGGTGATCAAGTAGCTCAAAGCAATTACGAGAGCTACTTTATTACCGAAAACATTTTTTAAATCACTTTTAGAATTACAAAGTCATAATTTCTAGTCTCTTCTGTAAAATTTCCTTTTCTTTAGTTCCTTGGTCCTGCGTTTTGAGCCTCGATATCGGTTTTAGCGACGTCTTTTTATTTATATATTATTATTATTCATATACTCTCTCACAATGAAACACTTACGTATATGGAAAATGTTTATACGTGCGTAGGAATATTACATGTCTTTCACATGCAACTCGCCCCCATGCTTTAAGAAATTGTATTGTTCATTCTCGACAATGCGTTTAGCGACAGAACACAGTTTAGTTCATTTCTCTCACGCTTTTAAAAAAATAAAGGTCAGATACATATAAATATATATATAGTGCAGGTCCTTAAGCAACCTACTTTTTATTTTCCTATTTTCATAATAAAGTATTTTGTTCAATGTCCTATTTTGTTCATTTAAAAAGCCACACCTACACGTGCAATTTTCTGTCAAATAGGTTTTTCTAAAAAAAAATACAACCTTACCAGTTACAACGACTATCGGTTATAACGATCGCATTTGTACGGTCCCTTGAAAGTCGTTATAACCGATTTCCACTTTATTCACAAGTACCTTGTGTAAAAATAATTTTTACGAAAGTTGTTCGAGCAATAAGGTCGAAGGAGATTTTTAGTGCGACTCGTCGACATGGGTAAGCGAGTGCTAGGGTTGCTCGTTTATGCCGCGTCGATGGAAGAGGCGATCGTGGAACGTAAACAAACGCGAGAAGCTCTTTCACGGTAAAGCACAAGTTCTACTCGTATAGTGGAGCTAGTACAGGCTTCGATGCCGCGCTGCATCGTTTTACCACTCCCGATTTTGCTGTATACACGAATCTCTTTGGAGAGTACATAAAATGTACCGAGCAAAATATTTTTCCGTGAGAAACGCGCTTTAGTATTTTTCTTACGCCCTGAGATTTTTTTATCCGTTCTTTGAATTCGATAAAATATTTTCTCACAGTCCCGGAGGTCCAAATGGATAGCGAGAAGAATTGCTGAAACACGTCTTTCTTAATTCATAACCGAAAAGCCAAACATCAATTTTCATGGATCAAACTTCAAAAATGATGGATTTTCATACGAATTTACATTCTCTATCTTATTATTTTAGGAGAATTTCGTAAAATCCATTCTTATTATGTGCTTACGTCACAAAAGAAACCTACTGTCCAATTTTCATGTAATTAAATTTAGCGGTTTTGGCTCGGAACTGATGAACCAATTAGGACATGTTCTTTCATACATACACTGAGAAAAAATGCACTCAAGTTAATTAAACGTGTTTTTCAATAGTCCTAAAAACACATTTATTCGATCAGAAAGAATATCGATTGGATGTGTATAAATATTATTGGCTTGATTCAATATTATTTGGATCAAATCAGTATTCATTTGAATCGAATAAATGTTCTCTTAGGATTTTTAATCAAAAACACGTTTATTTCGATTAAGTAGTTTTTTTTAAGTGCATGCATAGATTTACTGATTAATTCCAATGCAACGGCGCGGATGTCGACAACTGTATGAAATATTCTACCCTTCACCCTTTTCCTTCCTTCTCGCGCGCAACTCTTTCTTTTCCACCATCCATTCGCGAATGCCTAAGCGTTCGGAGCACCTCGAGCTATCCATTTTACGTTCGCTCTCCAATCAGCAAGGAAAGTGGTAAAAAGAGGAAAGAGAAAGGAGCCACGTCGAAGGAGCTTCGTATAATCATAGGGATGCAGGGATCGCTTTTCACTCGTTTAGCCTGAAGCGCGTTTCTCCACCACGCTCTCAGGCAATCTCTTTCTCGAGGTCTTCTCTCATTCGTGGTTCGTTTTAATTTTTCAACGTCAGAGATTTCAATGAATTTCGCTCGATTCTCATACGTCAAAGGTTTTTTTCTTTTCGATGCGTCAGAGTCGTCGAAAAGTAACAGACGATTCGTCTTTCACTCGATGGAACATCTCGGTATCCCTAGTCAGTCTTACGATTGATACTTTGAAAATAAGTTCACTCCAGTCCAGCCGTCTCTCCTGCGATTTTCTCCGATCTTCTCATCGCCTCTCTTTCCATTTCTCGATAAGTCTAATTTAATGAGAAGGCGTGCGCGAGTTTAATGGAGCGAATACTCCGGTAATCGAGTATCCGGTAGACAGTCGAACGAATCCTGGCACGTTATCCAGCAGGATATTTCACCGAAGCTAATCTAACACACTCGAACTGGTCCTTCGCTACACGTTCCTGGTTAACATCGCGCGAGACTCGTTTAATCGACGTTTCGTGTGCTGTTTTACGAACACGACAGCGTATATCTCGAAGCGATAGAACGGATCGGGGTGTAATCAGTGTTCTCGTTTCTCAGCCCGTCGAGATACCTTCGTCTGTTCGATCGGGGGGGGGGGGGGGGGTCGTTCTTATCTCTTTCCTTTTCCTTCGCGTTCGACCTTTCTCGCTCCGGCGATATGTACGTCACCTATGCCTTTCGCACGATTCTGATTTATCTCTGATTGCTTCAGCGGTGGTTACGATTTACTCTGCGGCGATCTGCCACTTCTACTGACAGCCGATGTCATTTGGAAAATTGTTCGGGAGGTATGCTTCATTCATAGGTGGAGAAATCGATCGTCCACCCTATGCCTTTATGTTATATCGGACCGTTTCTCGTGTAAGCCCTTTCTTTTTTATTATCCCACCCCTATGGTTCCTCCTCTTTGCGGTTGACGGACCACTCGCCGGATCGGCAATCCAATTAAGTGGTCCATCAGCGTACTCCAATTTTAACAGGCGCTTTATTGCCGTGATCAATGGGTATAATGTTGCGTCATTAATGCCAAAAAGGTCGTATGTGCCAAAAAGTAGCTTTATAATAATCTAAAAGGGCGTGTAAAAATTGTTTCTTTATTTCACTTTTTTTTGTCTAAATACAGATAAATCAAGTGAAAAAGAATTGGAAACTTGGAAGTAAAAGGGCGAATAGGATATAGTATAATAAATACGTCCTTTTTTAGCATAAAGTTTCTTCAAAATCACGAAAACTAATAAAGGCGTATTGATCTTAGGCTTATACTTGTACGTGCATCGATGCATCTTTACGGCATAAGTTTTTGTAATTTTTAAGAAACTTAATGCCAAAAGGGCGTATCGACCATATCCTATAAGCCCTTTTGCCTTTAGTTATACAAATTTTTATTCAACGATTTAGCGTTAAATCTTTAGATTTTCAGAGTTAATTTTTACATAAAACTTCATTTATAACAAATTTCACAATATCGAAATTAAACTATTTCCCCTCTAATTAGTCCATGCATACAAATGTACATATTTACACTCGAGAAATATTTGATTTAACGCGCCAATATCGAGAAACTAGGCTCATACAGGATATGCATTAGCTACTATGTGTTATAGTAATTTATTAATGTTTCATTTAAATTCGATAGGGTTTCAAAGTTATTACGTATTCAGTAAATAATAACACGAATGTCTGTTGGTAATATTACAGTTTCCACTTGTTCGCTACAAGCGACGATTATATATATTTAGAGAGAGAGAGAGAGTTAAACCAATTATGATTATGAGCGGATGGAAATTTTGCCGAATCGCTGCAGAATTATCTCCTTCCAAAACTTTACGCTTTGTCACTCCCGACGTTCGTGCTTCTAAATAGATACGCGAACGTACTTCCATAATTACTCAATTCCTCGTGCAATTATATAATTTCGCCGGTTTAACGAGCCACCGAGAGAGCTACGTACCTACTAGCTCCCTTTAGAAATTAGGAGTTCTCAAACAAGACTGAATATCAAAGGCCGCGGATGTCTGTGGGATCAAAATCATGGAGAACAGGATGTCAAAGCGATATGAGCGTGTATTTCAACGAAATATGTACAGGAAATATATACATGGCTATATATATGTAAGGAAAGTATCCTAAGTCTATTTGAATCTAGCGCTTAAATCGAGTCGGTAAGTCAGACCTCCTATGGAAACAGACAACCGAATTACACAAGGGACACGTGGTGTGAGAAAAGACGATGTAAGCTACGAAGCAAACATGTCGCAAGAAGTCAAAGTTAAGAATTAAGAAGAATTAAGAACCTAAGACCAAACGATAGTTGTCAAGAAACAACAGGGTGAATAACGACATTGAATGTTGTTTCTTTGTTTACAGGTAGGATTAATTAGTTTAAGTTATTAGACTGGTTTTGTTTGTACGGAATCAATTAGTTTAGGTTAGGTTAGGCTAAGGTTTTGTTTGTATAAAATAGAAAAAACTTTGTTTACAGAGAAACAATTCGTGTGTTGTTCCCCAACCCTTATAAAACAACATTCAAAGTCGTTATTCACCCTGTTGTTTCTTGACAACTATCGTTGAGTCTTAGGTTCTTAATTCTTCTTAATTCTTAACTTTGACTTCTTGCGACATGTTTGCTTCGTAGCTTACATCGTCTTTTCTCACACCACGTGTCCCTTGTGTAATTCGGTTGTCTGTTTCCATAGGAGGTCTGACTTACCGACTCGATTTAAGCGCTAGATTCAAATAGACTTAGGATACTTTCCTTACATATATATATAGCCCGCAAACGTCACTCAACTCACACCGAACCTCAATCTCTACGACCTCTACCACTGAATCTCAATCTACCATCTCTGAACTCTGCGAACTCTAAGAACCTGCGAACTCTCTTCCCTCCACTTATATCCTATTACCCCCTCTCTACTCCCGTCTGCCCTTCACCGTCTATCCCTTGTGCCTGAGGAGCGGCCTCGCTGGCCGCTACTCAGGCCCTTCGCCTTCCTGGAACTCACCGGCCGTTACTTGAGTCCCTCGCCTTCCTGGAACTCGCCGGCCGTTACTTGAGTCCCTCGCCTTTCTGGAACTCACCGGCCGTTACTCGAGTTCCTCGCATTCCTGGAACTCGCCGGCCCTTACTCGAGTTCCTCGCATTCTTCACCGATCCTACATGTATACGCCACTCGAAAATTTTCAGAATAGTCTGTTCGCTAATGAGAAGACATCAAAGATATTTCTGCATCATCTGATTTGCTTCTAGTTACGATAATATTATAATATAATATCTGCTTCGAGAAAATTCTTTAAACGTAAAAAGTTAATTGAAATTTCATAGATTTTTAATCCTCGAGATTTTTATTCCGATAAATCTGATAATACGTATCCTGACAGAAACAATCTGATTAATTTAATCAAGATCCTGGAGAACATAACCAAACTGTTCGGTGAAATATGGAACCTCCAACTGATTGGTTAAATTGACCATTTTCTGATTAAAATAACTGGACATGTAGTTAGAATTATCAAATGTGTAGCTGGAATAATAAAATATTTGGTTCAACTTACTGATATTTTGATTAGAATAATTAAATTCTTTTGACAAGATGCGTTTTGTCATTTTATCCAAGTTATTTTTCTCAGTGTATTCATAAATGTATCGGCTTTGACATATTTACCTTTCGCTGATTATACGTGACCGAATAGGGCAAGTGCTATCACACGTCCTGCCCCGCTTTTTTCTTCCTTTCATCACTTTTTATAGGCAGGCATTGTTGCGTTTTTTAAAAGGTAAATGCGAGAAGCCCATTTCGCGTGGGGTGATAGACCGAGATTGAAGCTACCGCCTTATATCCCTGTCACTTCCGGTTTTATACAACTTTTCGGTTGAACGAGCCGGAATTTCCGGTCGAAAAATCGCAGTGGAAAAGAACTTTGATTCGCGGGAGGGCGGCCTTCCTTTCGAAGGCCGAGATAAGCTTGATATTCGCCAGGAGAACGTTGATAAGAAACTACACGGTAAGAACGTGGGCAGCGGCGCGCGCGCGCGTGCATGTATTACGCTTCAGTAGCAGCTGCAGCGATCGTGTTGCAGTTGGGGTCTGACGAGTAGCAGGTTCTATCTACTCGCGATAGATGAGCGTGTATCTCTCTATGCAGTTAATATTCTCCCCTTCCTTCGTATATTCGTGTGTGCATTTACATATATGTATAATTGAGGTCATCCGCAACTTGTCGAATTATTTGCATCGGTGCAAATAGCATTTGATGCACGATATTCAGATGCACTTCAAAGCTATATCTCTCTATTGGGGGGGGGGGGGGGGGGGGGGGGAGAGAGAGAGAGAGAGAGAGAGAGAGAGAGAGAGAGAGAGAGAGAGAGAGAGAGAGAGAGAGAGAGAGAGAGAGAGAGAGAGAGAGAGAGAGAGAGAGAGAGAGAGAGAGAGAGAGAGAGAGAGAGAGAGAGAGAGAGAGAGAGAGAGATATGTATGTAGTTCACACAGGATGGAGGTCAGCTGGCGATACGTGTAAAATACGCAAGTACGAGTAAAAACTCGGCTGCAACATCGATGGATGCACCAGAGCATCTATTTTCTGACAGAGCAGAATTTTTCGAGAAATCAAAAATAGGAAGATAGGATACGAAGAATCACGTATATATACACGGAAAGATTCTGTTAGATTGTATAGGTATATATTTATATTGCAACTTACTTGAAAGTAAAGTATTGAGAAAAACATTTGTTTATTGAAATAAATGTTTTTTTTTATAGTTCTAAGAGTATATTTATTCGGTTCAAATGAATATCTATTTGATCCAAATAATATTCAATTAAATGAATAATATTTATATATGTATATCCGGTCGATATTTATTCTAATCAAATGAATAAGCTTTTACATGGAGAAAAATAATTAGGTTAAAATGATAAAACGTATCTAGTTGAACGCGTTTAATTATTCTAACCAAATGCTTAGTTATTCAAATCAAAAAGTGGTCAGTTTAATCAAACAAATGGAGGATCCATATTTCATCAAACAATTTGGTCATCGTCTCCAAGATTTTGATCAGATTGACCAATTATTTTTTTCAGTGTAGGATTATTCAAAAACACGTTCATTTCCACCAATAACATTTTTCTCTCAGTAAATGTTTTGAATATAATAAAAATGAGGTTACTCTAAATATGATAAAGTGCATTGAATAAATTCTTTTTTATCCACTGTTACGGAAGCCGTAGGTCTTCCTCCGCACTTCTTTCATTCCCGTATGAATCACGAGCCGACCGTCCACCCCGTACGAAGCCCATTCGCATTTTATGTTGCCATACATCCCGTTTTAACGGCACGAAAGAATTATTCGCGATACGCATCGTACGTAACACGAGTCGCGAGATCGACGTAACGAGCGAGCCTCGTAAAAAATCGTCCAGCAGAGAGTTTCACGCGTGCTAACATCTTCATTCAATCGTCGTTAGCATTTTTATGTGCGCTATCGGATCGTTTCCCTCGCTTCCCAAATAAATATTTATTCGCCCCTCGACGTCGCGATCGAGACATACGAGAGTGTCGCGATACGGAATCTCTGGACGGAGAGAAAAGGGGTGGTTTCCGAATCGTAATCCGTGTGGGGAGAGGAAGGATGCGAGGTTTTTCGCGAGTAACCGGAGAAAAGAGATCGCGGGCCGATTGCTTTGGAGAGAAGGATTTATCCTTCCTTCTGGAATACGTGAGTGGGTCCTGATTCGGAAGGATCTCCTTGGGGGAAGGTAGAAATAGCTTAAAGCCGCGACACATCCCGAGACTTTAAGGACGAATGTTAGTTTTTAGCGCGGACATAGAACGATGCGAAAGGGATTCGGGATAAAAGATATCGCGTTGAAAGCAACGATACGATTTTACGGTCGACGAGCTCCTCCTAAGGTTTGCATCGAATTGAGTTACTCCGCGGCAGTCAGGATCTAGGTTAGAGGACGGAATAGGAGGCGAAGAGCCATTCCGGAATTGACGGGGGAAAGTAAACATTCCGATTCGAACGGTTCGGGCAAAAATCTAGCTGGAAATGGAAAACAAACTCGCAATGTGATTTGGCAGCTGACGACTTCCTCCATCGATATCGAATTTTTAATCTTATTTTCTGATCTGAATTTTCTCCGGGATGTCCGGTTGCCGGTAGATGAAATACCGTGGGGCGAATAAGTATATTTCGAGTTGGCTTTTATATTTTCTCATTGCTAATATTTCCTCTTTCTCTCTTTTCCTATTTCGATTTTCCTTTCACTTGATTTTACGCTATCTCCATAAAAAAAGTGGAGCTACACTGAGAGAATGAATTTCTGATGTTCGAAGAATATTTCTTGTATCAAGAACACGTGATCTTATCAATTTTTAAGAACACAGATCCTTGATGAAAGAATATATAGTCTTGATTCAAGAATACCGTCGTGGGAATAAAAAAATTTTTTCTGAGACAAAAAGAAGTAAGTACTCGAACCTATCGAATATTTTCTTGCACGAAGAAAACCATCGCTTGATCTTGAAATCCTTCCCTATTTCCGATTTTCCTTTCACTTGATTTTACGCTATCTCTATAAAAAAAATGTGGAGCTACACCGAGATAATTAATTTCTAGTGTCCGGAGAATATTTTTTGAATGAAGAATATACGATCTTACACATTTTTAAGAATACAGATTCTTGAACAAAAATATCTATTCTTGATCCAAGAATGTTTTCGTTGGAACAAGATATTCTTTCTGCGAGAAAAAAAAAATTCGAGCCTATCAAATAAGAAAACCATGGCTTGATCCCGGAATTATATCATATTTTTGATCGAAGGAAATATTTTTTTGATATTAACTATTATTTCTCTCGGTGTAAGGGCTAATTTATACGCGAAGTTGAACCCTCATTTGCATGGAAAATAATGGCGATGAGGTGTCAGCTTCGCATATCAACTTGCCTCGGTCTCCCCTACTTTTCACTCAACTTCGTCTCTTTTCGAGAATCTCGTTAGAAGCCGCTTGAAGGGCATCGCGAGGCCAACAATTGATCAGTGATTATACGCTCGTCCTCCTTCACAACGAAATTTTCTCGAGAGAAAGGGGGCAATGTCAGAGGACGAAGAATACAAAAGGAGCGCTCGCCCGACGAAGTTCTCTCCTCCCTGCGTTTCTATTCTTCTCCCTCTAGCCTCTCGCGGTTTTCACGACCAGAAAGTCTTTCTGTGTCGCCGGCAATTCGGCGCATCGCGCCGACGACGTAACGGAAAGCTGCAACTGAGTGGAAAGTTCGCTCAATCGCCCCGGAGTTTCCGAAGGGGTCGTCCTGCGGTTTTTATCGCGCGCGGTCCAACCGAATCCAGCTGCGAGACCTCGCGCCGCGATGCGTTAACCACGAAAACGGAAGGACGAAACCCGTCACGCGATGCGACACATCCTGTCGTGTCGCTGCTCTCCCTTCCTGCATCGCCGCGCGGTCACGAGATGCCGCGGGGTTTATATATTCGGGGATGGCGAAGGGAGACTGCTGCATCGCGCGAGCAAACAATTCGAGAGGGGGAAGAAGGAGGGTCGAGAAAGGGTGGAGTGCGATTACCTCGGAGGGTTGATTTAGCGACGGTCCCCTCTTGTTTTCGTGGAACATTCGAACCCTTGCGGTCGACAATGCCGGAGAGGAGGGTGGATCCTTCGGGGAAATTAGAGAGAGTTATTTTGGTGAATTATTTTTACATACATTCGTACAGAAATTCTGATGTACACCCTTCGACAAAATTAGGGGAGCGCTTTCGTCCTTGTTCACCTTTACAGAATCCTTTAAGGGCCCTCTGTCAGTTTTTGGGTTTTTCGAAAATCCGTAGAAGAAATTTCTCGCGCGACATTTGAGAATGAGCTCGCTATCGGTTGAATAGTGAAACTCATTGGCATGGTAACGCTGAAGAGTATATCATTCCTGAATATTATGGTTATTCAAATCAGAGAAAAAATTTATCATTACGTCTATGAGTGACATGTACACTGAGAGAAATATTATAATTGCTGGTGCCACAAAAATGTTTTCTTTAATCAAAAAATTTAGATAATTCCGAGATCAAGTCATGGTTTTCGTCGTGTAAGAATATACATACTTGACACAGGCTCGCGAATAATTATTTTTTTTCCGCGCAAGGAGAATTTATTGCCCCAATGTGAAAGTATTCTTGAATCAAGAATCTGTGTTCATAAAAATTTGTAAGATCATAATATGGACGTCGTTATGCGTAACTTGACTAAGCGCCATTTCAATGAATTGAGGAAAATGACTTTTAGTTTCATGCTTTCCGGGCAAAAAAACTATTCATCAGTTGGAGTCCCCTTTTTATATGGACGTCAAAAGTACTAAGAAGAAATTAGTTGACCAGGCGACTAAAACCCGTCTGAAATTGGCGATTGGTCATGTAATACGTAATTCCAAGAAGTAAATGGAGAATTTGGCGTTTAGCGTTTTTGATAATTTAAAAAAAATAAAGGTTTTCATAAGCCCATTATTTTTTTATAATTAGATTACGTCTTTAGACACTTGATGGTGATATTATCTCCAAATTGGCGATTTGGCGCTTAGTCAAGTTATGCATAACGACGTCCATATTATGTTCTTGGTTCAAGAATACTTTGTTGACACTGGCAATTATTTCTTTCAGTGTAGCACACTCGCGCGAAAGATCAAAAACAAAATATTCACTAGATGTCAGAAAAACGGTCCGATTAATAGGATTAAGCGATGACGAATAAACGAAAAGTCCGCTCGGGATACGTACGTTTTTGTATATGTAAATCACGCGGAGAAGAGGATAACATTATTCGCGTATGCTCGAAACCGGTTCAGGCGACGTGCCATTTCACACAGTCGCTATGGAAGTTTTTTATCCGTCTGTTCAGGAGCGCCGAAGAGTCATCAATTACAATCGCGGCTAGGACAGCCTATTCTCGCGAAATGCGACGGCATAATCGAGCGAGCAGCTGAAATGTTTCTATTGCCCCAGAAAAAAAAAGAGTATGTGGCCTATATATTCCACATACGCGTAAATAGGTATACGGAGTACTATGGCAAGAATTGATCTGACCGTGAAACAGTCGATTGGTCCGACGCCCGAATAGAGCGAGGAGCATGATCGCCGGCTCGTCTTTTCCAGTTAGACTTGGTAATTTGACGAGATTCGACGAAACGCCTTTCTCCGGCGTTTCTTCGCGGACGAAAAGCAATCTCGCGTTTCCGCGAGGAACTCATTTTCACCGGGAATTCAGACGCGGGGAAAACGTCTTCTCCCTCGGTTGGTTGCAGCGCGGTGTTATGAGAGATTGTACATAAAATAATTATACCAATCTCGCGGAGGGAATCATAGAAAGAGGAGGGAATTTCTTGACGAATTATATTCTCGAGTACACCAAACGTATTGACGACTTTATGGGAAAATTGGGGATAAGTTTTTCGTATAATTGAGGTAATTTTAAAATCGCGCTCTTTCGCGTTCCCTTCGAAAAGTTTGTTTCATTTTCAGATTTTTCCAGGCATTATAGCAAGTCGTTTTACACTTATATTGAGAGAAATAATAACTAGTGCGAAAAGATATTTCGTGAACCAATTAAGAGCATCAATGAGCTGAAACATTTTTAAATATATGTGGTAAAAAAGTGGTGTTAATTTTTAATATCATTTCATCGGCGCGGACCTATATGTATCATTTGGTACCAGATGTGATATTATTTAGTCTTATGCCACTGTTATTTAACGTCAAATGTGGTTTATACAGATCCACACCGTAGAATTTTTTACAGTGTATAGGTACAGATTCTTCGGGGGTAGAATACATATTCTTGATTCAAGAATACCTTTGTTGGAACAAGAAAAAAAAGCAATTACAATCGAGTCTATCAAATATATTTTTGTATGAAGAAAATCATTGCCCTCTGTAATTATGTAAGTATATCGTATTCTTGATTGAAGAAAAAAATTGTTGGGTACTAGAAATTATTTTTTTCAGTATAGATTAGCTATATTGCGGAAAATATTTTCCACGGTCATAATACACAGATCGAGGTCGTTTGGCAAGGCGACGTCAAGTTCGAAAAAAGGAACCTAAAAATATCGACATGGAATCGTCCGGAACGGAGGGTCAGGGACATTTCAATCGGCGCGCGCGCGCTCTAAAAGCTTTACATTAAAGCCGACGTTCCCGTCGTTCGAGAAGTTAAATTTTCGACTCGACTGGAGTTTAGCCACGAATTTCTATACGATGTCCATCCCGAATTCCTTTCCAGTGTCGAAACTTGGTTTTGACTTTGGTGAATATCATCCCTCCCACCTTTTTTTTAAACAAGGGACACGGAAAAACGTCCTGCGATCTGCCGATCCCTTCTCATTGCCCAGGATACGTTTCCTTATCCCCATAAAAAGTTATCTTCCCGACACTGGCGCTAATTCGATACACGAGCGTAATCGAACGTGACGGAGAACTTTTCGCCCCGGCGAAAAGAAGTTTCCCCAGCCTCGCCGTCCCGCGGGTGAGTTTTTCTGCTCTAACTTATTTCCTATTCTCCGTTGGTACGTACAGGAGCTGGCGCGGATTCTGTAGTCCGTTCTCACTCCTATATTTATTTTCTTTTCCTGGAACTTCTCTCGAAGATACACTGAGAAAAATAATAAGATTAAAATAACAAAACGCATCTAGTTAGACGCGTTTAGTCATTCTAACCAAAATACTGGTCTGTTCAATTAAACAGATGGAGGATCCATATTTCACCAAACGGTTTGGTCACCGTATTTAGCATTTTGGTTAAGAGGCGGCTGTCAATTCTGGGGATTTTGAAAATAGATTATGGGAATTTTTCAGGTGATAGTCAGCATACAGTTATTTATGAGATGAAAACCGGTCAATCAATATTTAATCGTCATTGGTTTATATTTAATGTTATCTGATGAAAATCGAGCTCTTAAAGAGAAACCACGTCTGCTGAACTAGTGTGCCTTCAATAAAATTTAATGCTTCCTGAAAGTCAAAAAATCGAAAATACGTCATACCTATGTCACGCAGCTCGTAATAACTCAATAAAGAAAGTAGATACGACGCTGTAATACATCGTATTGGATTCAGCAGAATAATTTACGGGTCACTACAGTGTCTGAATTTGTTGTAAATACGCGATAAATCTAATATTGCTCGAATTATTGGTGCCTGTCAATTCTACCTAGGCGGAAAAGTTCTACATGATCCATATGTGGTTTTGGTCATATATGGATTATATATGATTTCTATGTTAATCATGTACAAACTATACGAGTATATAAATGATATATTACTATTATATATTATATATTACTCGTATATAAATTATACAATAATTCATTAATCTATATATAGTTCATATATGGTTAATATAGAAATCATATGTGGTCCATACAATGTACGTAAATAATTAAATAAGACCGATTAAAATCTATTTTACCAAATTGAAGTAAGCAGAGACGGATATATTACGAGCCTACGAATTTCAGTCAATTTTGCCAACTTCCAATAAAGCTAAAAGACGCACCTTAAATTAACCAAGTTTTTTTTCTCAGTGTAACGAGTCGTATGAATGCGGGAAATGGGTCCGCACACGTTGCACACCCCCACGCGGAATAATTCAAGTTTCACTGTATATTCTTACAGTAAGCGTCGTCACATTCGTTTCATAGAAGATCCGTTCCATCCTCACATTCCTCGCATGTTTCCCGATCGTACGCCCGCCACGCGGCTTTCCCATAATATCCATAAACCGACCGACGGAGCGAAGAGCCATGACCATAACCATATTCCGGAGCATAACGCGTATCAGGGAGCGATTTGGGCGCATCGAATCGTAAGATTGCCCGTGTGTCGTTCGTTTATCATTCTCGCATGGCGTGGCGTCGTCCGCGCGTTCCGCACTACCTTCGACCGCGAATTTCAGACGCCTTGGCGGTTGGTAAACCGAAAACGCGTCGTTCCTCTCCCGCTCCTCGGAGTTCTCTGCAGGTTTTCCGTTGTCGAGGAAATCGAGCGCTAAATTAAACGATTAAGGGAGATCCACGCGCGATCGACTTTTCTCGAGTACTTCCCGTCCTGGGGACGTCGAAGCTTCCGTCTGGTCGTGAGGAAAGGGGTGGTAAGTCGTCCGTGTCGGTCTCGTTCGCGTTGGCCCTCGGCGTTCATGGTTTACCGTGACATCTGGGGGCCAATTAAACTGCCGTGCTAAGCTCGAAGAGGGTTATAAGTGAGTTCAACAAAAAAATGAAAAATATATTTAAAAATGATCGAGATAATATATTTAGCGGAAAAGAAAATTGTTATAAAAATTTTAATAAGAAATAGTGTATTGTGACATTTTTCTTCTTCTCAAATTTCGAAATCTTGACTATTGTAACCATATTTTTGTACTTGTTGTGAAATGCGTCAATTATGTCTTTCGTGCTTAGCACAGCGGTAAAGTAGTTCGCCTTTGTCTGCTTTTCTCTCTCGACGAAGAAAGGCTCCCCTCCGCATTTCTCGGAAAATGCAGTACAGGCATCCCGTTCCGGGTCTTAATTAACCAAACAAACCGAAACGAGCGTTTGAACGAGTTATCGAATTTCCGTCACGTCCTCCCTCTGCGTCTCGCCACGGTACACAATCTATCTTGCGTCTTTCGTTCCCACAGGATTCTCGGTGCATACGCACCCGCGGTCTTTTAACCACTTTCGCGATCAACCGGATCGCTTCTACACTATCCTTGACTTCCAACTTAAATGCTGCGACGAATTTTGCCAGATTTATTCGATTCGATTATCGAACGTACGTATACATAATTCGTACGTTTGCTGCAATAGTATCATAACTCTGTGGCGAACGAAAAGTGAGTTCGCCATCTCGTGGCGGAGCGTTTCGTCCTGGAGTTGGCCCGTGGACTCGTCAGTAAGGCTAGGCCGACTCCTGCCTTAGACGCTCTGTGGTCCTCCGTGGGAGACGGGCAGTTACGGTCTTATATAGTAACTTGCCCGTTGTCGGACCACTAACGAGAAGCCGAGAGCCGTGGGCCGGTAGCCGCGGAGTCGATAGCCGAGAGGGTCGGCGCCATCTGGCGGCAAGCCGTCGTAGCATGACGGGTCGCCACAACTCAAAGTTGGAATTTTCTCAAGGGACGACTTTAAAAGTTGAATTATCATATTATACGAGCGTTGATCATTTGCTGCCAGATTATGATAATTATCATAGAATTTTCATGATAATTATCATAATCTGGCAGCAAATGGTCAACGCTCGTATGATATAATAATTCAACTTTTAAAGTCGTTGCTTTGGAAAATTACAATTTTGAGTTATGACCCATACGGGTCTAAGCTTACTCGCCAGGAAACAAACTTCAATCGTTATTATCTCATTATTTATCAACTTTTGTCCTACATCGATCTAATACACTTTGTTGTAGGTAAAAATGTAATCTTCAAAAAAGTATTACAACATCAGCCAGAAGCGTATATATAATGAGATAATAATGATTCAACTAAGCTTCCTCTCTGGTAAGCTTAAACTCATACGGTATGTCGTGCATCAACACACTTGACTGACCCTTCCACTGAATTACTGAACACTGAATTTCGGACGCTGCAGCGCAGAAGGAAGGACACGGCGTTGCCCGAAGATTACGTGAGGTCCGGGGGCGTACGATTCGATGCGGTTCGATTACGCGCGGATATAAATATGCGATTTAAAAATAGACGTTGACGCGCGGCGCGCGTTGTCGGCCAGACTCTTTTTGAGTGGTCCTTCGCGGCGGCGCGCGGGCAAGAAAAGAACGCGGCACGGGAGACACACGTAAGACCCCGGAGCACATCAACACGAGTGCATATCCTCCGGTGTACGTATCTCTCTCCGTAGTTACGAGCGATTTGGAGTAGCTAAGGTGATCTTACATCTACTAATACACAACTAACTCTCGGTTCCTCGTCGACTGTCACTTCGGACTAGTTCGAAGTTTCGTTAATCCACTCCCTCTTGTACGCGTCACCCGTCGAGCGACTCGGTGCTTACGCGCTCAATGTTGACGTGAGACAACTGTTATCAGTAATTAGCAGCTGCGAACGAAATCGGAGGGGGACAGCACTTATTTTCTTCGCATTTTTCAAGCTTCACAGCCCCTATTTTTTCATTTTAGGGGAAACGGAGGAAATTTGGACGAAAAGAAGAATCATTTTGGTTAAACAAGATCTGCCTGAAATTAGAAACCGTGCAGTGTTTTAAAGAAATAACAATTTTTAAGATGTACAACGAAACACCGATATTTATTAAGTGAGTGAAGGATGTTTTCGTAACTTAAAAAATTATATTTTATGTTATACACAACTTAAATCTGAGTATCGCATTCAGATTTAAGAAAAAGGGACTATTTATCAAATTTAGTTTTCTTAAGAAACATACAATTAAGGTATTATATTTTAAACGAAATATTGATACAGATAAGTAAAGCAGGGGTCGTAATACCATTTTAGCAGAACAAAAAATGACCATTTTGACCCTTTTCACGTAATCTGAAACGATGAGAAGACAAACTCAACTGAGAAGCTAAATAATAGGTAGTTGATAAACTAGGAAAACTGCACTGTTAAAAATGTCTGTTTTGAATTCACAAATTGTTTTGGAAGCTTCTAATAACAAACACAAAAGTGTGGTAAAACTACTAACAATTTGATGCGAAATTCCATAAGGAATGTATAGGAAAATCACGATGGATATTGTAGAATCATAATAAGATATCGCAAAATCACAATATGTATCGTAAATTCCCAATTGTTTTTGAATTTCACAATTGGTTTAGTAAAATTAATTCACAAATATATTGGAAGTTTTTAACAACTTCTAACAGCGTTAGTAAGGCGAAGTGTAGTCGAATTCGGTAACAATGATCGCGGCATATCTCCGTCGGTGGATACACACCCTCGCACATGTACGCCGGTACGTATGCACTCGACGCGCGCGTCAACTGTAAGTTAACTTTTCTTGGTACCGGGGACAATCGCGCAACGGACAATGATCCAACGAACGATCGCTCCTCCCTGCTGTTCTCCCCCCTCCCTCGCTACATTTAGATAAGAATACTTATCTTGAGTATCGTTCGTCCCTTTTCGCGGGGTTCGAGAATTCCGCGTTTCCGCGATGACTGCAGTGTTTTCGATGTCGAACGATCGCGACTCCGGGTATCGGTTTAGTTTGCGAGGAGACGCGAGCGTCGTACCGAAAGGCGGCAGAGCCCCGTTTCAGCGTCGCGAGCTTCCGTTCTCCGTTTCGCGTTTACGTTCCATTCTAGCTGCATTCTTAGAATGCCTCGTTACGTAACGAGGCACCCTCGTTCTCGACGGTATACAGCTTCCATCGGGATACTGTACGGCATCCGGGAAGCGGAGAGCGCAGCGTTACCCCGGCACGTGGACTCGCTCGTGACGCGTCGATGGTATTTTCTCTCCGGCGTAATTACTTCGTCCTCCCATCCACCGTCTTTTTTTCCCACTCTAATGTCGCGGGGCGGATATTTATTGCAAGAAAATTAAAAAAAAAATGCATTTTTATTTGCGCACTGAGAAAAATAATTAGGTTCAAATGACACAACGCACCTAGTTAGACGTGTTTAGTTATTCTAACCAAGATGCGCTGGTCAATTGAACTAAATATTTGGTTATTCTAACCAAATGTTTAGTTATTCCAATCAAACGTTTAGTTATTCTAACCAAAAATTGGTCAGTTTAATCTAGTAGACGGAGGTTCTATACGGGAAAAAGAATTTTGTACAAAGTACATACTCAATAAATGGATTAATTAGTGACATTCCACGTAGTAGAAGTTTTTCTCGAGAGCGACATAGTACATAGTACCATATTGTATGCATTGTAAATCCCTAATTTTCATTGCAAGAATTACAATTCAATGTACACCGAGAAAAACTGTTTGTTTGTAGTTAAAATGTGAATATTTGTTTGAATATGGCGAAATAATGACCTATGCAATAATTAATATTAACATTTATATCATAATATTCTATGCATATCAACGGTTATATTCATATAAATGCATTGAGCAAAATGACAAAAACGACGACATGATTAGAAAAGTCCCGAGATAAGGAAAAATTTGTTTGACTCGCCTTTTTTTTGTAATCGATATTTTCAACGGAATAACAACACATTAACGGCTGAAACTTTGGTCAGTTCAGCAAATTACTAGATAAAATGTTATTATTAAAAGAGAAGTTCAATTTTTAACGTTGTGATGCTTTTATGTCCACTGTTACAATTGAACGCCCCTTGATACAATTGACCCCATTTTCTCGTTGGACAAAATTCTTTTCTTCGTGCATATTCCACCAAACGATTTGGTCATCATCTCCAAGATTTAGGCTAAATTGGCCAAGTTGTTTATTTTTCTCAGTACACATTTATTCCAAGAGGAGCAACAGGGATGATAGAAAATTTCCACCGATTTCGCGTCCTCCCCGTCCACGTCGACGAATCCTTCTTTCGAATGATTTCTCGACACGACAGACTCGGAAACTCTTCGTCGGTTTTATACCGTTACTTATTTCTCAACGGTGAAAGTGCGGCTCTATTGTGCGGAATGACGACTGTGTCGTTCGCCGAGTGAGAAACGACCCCGTCGCAGCCATCGTCTCTTTGACGTTTCACCCCGTTAATCGCGTTACTTCTGTTTTTACTCCTTCAAACGGACGTCGTTAGGCGAATAATCCGTCGCGACGATAATCCGCAGGAGCGTCGAGCCATATCTCTCCGCGACGTTGGAAACTCCCACTAACGAACGTATTTAGACGCGTTGTTTTTCCATTCACCCCTTCGCCCGCTCTCCTCGTTCGGGGGTAGTGACGCCCGCGGAATACGCGATGTCACGCGTCTCATTTATGCTAGGTAGGGATAGGTTGTTTTATTTTAATTATTAATATCTTATGAGTACGGAAAGAAAGGAATTGTTTGTGGTAACCACATTTCTGTTACAACTATTCGAGCTTATCAATCAGCACTCTCTAGTTCATTATAGTTAATATATTACAATTATTTTTTAATTCCATTAATTAAAAAATACCAATGGGAACTGTAATGGACTGGTGCTGATTGCAAAATTCGAATAGTTGTGACAAAAATGGTTATCATTAACTATTTTTTACTTTCAACGAAGGGTTTAATTGATATCTTTTTGGGACATTTATCAGGGAGAAATACGACTCAGCGCAATTCTCACTTATTTTTACTCTCCATCGCGTTGCAGCTGCGAGAACAGTTGCAAGCGCACGGAAAATATTGCACCGGAAAGCTTTCCTCGTATGAGTGGTTAACTCGAGCATATCGTACCGATTATAACGCCTGCAGCGACGCTCCTCTCGCGAAACTAGAGCCGTGGTATTTTCAGAGGAAATATACGAGAGAGACTCTTGAATATTTTTAAATCTCACATCCGGAGTTTCTCGAGAACTCTCGCGCGCGTAAATCGGCTTCCTCCTCGCTCGTCCCACCGATAAGCCGTGAATTATTACCGACCAGAGGTTCGAGAGTCTCGTGTAACGTGTAATTATACGATCAATATTATATCGGGAATCGATAGGTGGACCGATGGTCGGAAACGGTTTGGCCTTTGACCGCATGACAATGCGATAATGATATTGTTACGCGTTTGGCTATGGTTCTCGATTGTTATTATTATTCTTTTATTCGTATTTTATTTGGAGTAATTGAAACGCTACAAGAATACATCGTAGGGTTCACCGAGAAAACAGTTTACTTGTAGTTGATAAATAATTGTTCGAATGTGGCGAAATAAACATTTTATTGGACCAAGTAAATATTCGTTAACCATTATGATATTTATTTCGTACAATTAAATCCCTTTAGGAAACTGTTTAAATGAAATACAAATTTCAATTATTAACATACATTTTTTTGTCCTATCGAAATATTTATTTCGCCGTATTTGAAATTACATTTATTAACTACTGATAAACTGTTTTCTCGGTGGAAAAGAGAAGCTTACATTGATCTCAAATTGGCCTCCGCGCACAGAGAAAACAAATTAGTTGGATCTACTGAAAATTACTTGCGGGGTCGCAAGTAATTAATTATTTACATCAATGAACATTTTTAATACATCAATTTGATATCTCATGCTTGCAATCATGTGGAATAGCGTGTGATTACAAGGAAGAAATATCAAATTAATATGAAAAAAGATTTATTTGATCTAAATAACTAATTATTATCGACGTCGCAAGTAATTTTTAGTAGATCCAACTAATTCTTTTTCTTTTTGCGCGGTTAACCTACTAAAAGGTCGCACTCAGAGGCCAATTTGAAACTAGTTCGAGACGTTTTCGAATTTCCAGAGCTTCGAAATCATTTGTCGATCATGCGTGTCTCCATGACTGCGATAAATGAGGCCGATTTGAAGTCAATTCTCGAAAGGGGGGGAAATCACGAGGTCGTCATATGTACGATAAGGGAATCGAGATGCGAGAGAAACGTGTTTTGAATATTACCACCCCTAAGAGATATTTGCATCCCGAACGAGCTTCAACCCCCCTCGTGCCAACTCGGTCGGCCAGTCGGTCGATTCTGCATCTCGTCTAGTCGTTGGCTTCCACCGCGAGAGAGTTCTCATGTAATATAACACTTGTTGCTTTCTTCAGGGGGAGAGTAGGACGTCGAAGGGAAAGAAACTGAGAGAAAGGAAAGGGAGGGAAAGGCGAGGGAAAGTGACGGTTCATTACACAGTGGTATTTTACTACCAAGAGAGGTAATATGAGGTATATTCGCGATGTTGTGTATCAAGAATGTGTTCTCAGAAATTTTATTCATTTTAATGACTGTCATTTTTGTAATTAGGGTGAGAAAAATATGAAATGCAGTAGTCGGACGATTGACTCTACACTGAGAGAAATAATTGCTAGTGTCAAAAAAAATATGTTTTGAATCAAGAACATTTGAATTTACAAATTTTTAAGAATACAGATTCTTGATCGAAGAATATATATATTTGATTGAAAAATATTTTCGTTGGAATAAGTAATTCTTTCCGTGTGAAAAAAACAATTACCCAAAAGCCTGACGAATATTTTCTCGCATGAAGGAAACCAGGACTTGATTCTGGAAATACTTATATCATGCTTTTTTGATCGGAGAAGAAAATTGTTTGGCACCAACAATTATTTCTCTTAGTGTATGGAGATTACGATTTTTTTTCACCACTTATTTTCGACGAGAAACACGACGGTCGTTATTATCGGCGAGTTGACCATTTCAACGACATTTTCGAAATCTCATTGAACGGGAAATGAACGAATCACGCGCAATTACAACCAGAAAATCGATATTTCTGATTATCGTCCATCATAATTTGATTTTCCGGAAATGTAATTGCGAAAGTGATCATCGAAAACATTCGTTACGAAGGCATTTTCGAAATCTCATTTCGATAATCGGGAAATGAAAAAATTATCTGCAATTCCACCGAGAAATATACGAACTCGCAATTTTATTATCGATCTTCGGATACGTATTCCGCATGCGGTAACTTTCGACGCAGATGCATCACCACTGAAAACGTCGATTTCCTTTAATACTTTTTCGATTCGAATGGGGAGGGTAAAGTATCGGATCGGACCTACGGTTAGCCCGAGAAACAAGGGCATCAATCTAGAAGTCGAGCAGCGTTTGCCGGTCGGGGGAGCAGTCGATCCGAACGAGCGATTCGATCTTAATGTTATTTTATGGAAGTGATTTATTCGGGATCATACGACTTTTACGTCGAAAAACCGTTAAAGTTTATTTCCCTTCGATTGATACGTACATACATCTAACTTTCGTTATTGTTATTCAATAGTATTTCTCGGTCAGTATTTTAACGAGTTATCCGAATTAGACCTCCGTGGAAAAATCATACTTATAATAATATGTTAATTCGTCGTATAAAATAAAGCTGTCGAATTGTCGGTTACTTGATTTAAAAAAATGAATTCTAAAAAACGTCATTCATTAAAGATTATACAGGTTGGCGCAAAAGTCGCGAAGGGATTTAATGTACTCGTACATTTTCTAAAGTTTAATTTTTTCTTTTTTTTTTCTTTAAAATAATAAAACTTAATCTATAGAGAATATTTAAGACTAATCGTGGAAGATTATATCGCGTAAATGACTGCCTTCTTCAGCTTCATAAAGTCGGACTTTTTTAAGTCGAGTAGAGTATTATTTATTTTGTGAAGAACGTGGTTTACCGATTAGTACACTAAGAGAAGAGTTTATTTGTATTTAATAAACGTATACTTGATTATGGCGAAAGTAATATTTCTTTGAGCCAAGTAAACTGTACATTAGTTATTAGAATTTCCCCTTTATTCAAACAGAAATAGAGTATTAGCTAATGAATATTTACTTGGCTCAAAGAAATATTTCTTTCGCTATAATCAAGTAGATATACGTGTATTAACTATAAGTTAACTCAGTGTAGGATATCCTGCGTGTTGGAAAACGTGTCACCGAGCATTAAATCATTGATTCGGAGGGCGGATGTCGTGCATTAAAATGACGGTAATAGGCTCGTCGAATGTTTCATATTGAACGATGACATTCAAAGTGGAATTCTATAATTTGCATTCACTGGATAACGGAACACTTTTCCATAATTGAAGACCACACCGTAGAAAGGTGCCAAGTGCAAGAAATACGAAAAAAAAAATTACCCACGAAAAACACCACAATAGCTTATTTTTAATTAAAAGAAACTCATTGTAAATGCCGAAATTTTAGGTTTTTAGTACTTAGCACCTTTCTTACACTATTTAAACCTCTTTGCGACTTTTGCGCCGCTCTGTGCGTCTCAAACGCAGTCGTACGACTCTAACAACAATTCCCCCCATCGCGAATTATGCATTATAAAAAATACCGGAAGAAAATAAATTATGCTTCCTAACATCCGCAAATAAAAAGCATCTCTCCGGTCACCGGAAAACAGCTAAACTCAGAGAGCTTACCCGAAACGCCGAGTGGATTCCCTCGGGGCATCGAGGCATTCCGTCGCCGGATCGAAAGAAAAAAAAAATTGTCACGCATGCGCGTACACCCACGCATAGAGATCTCGCCTGACACTCGGTCTCTCTCCCTTTTTTCTCTCCCCGACGCAGACGCCTTTTTGGGTCCCGTCTGCGACTACGTGATCGCACCTGTGGCCAGATACGCGGGCGCCTGGGGCATTCCGGTTCTCACGGCTGGCGCCCAAGCGGACGCGTTTCGTCACAAGGATGAGCAATACCCGACGCTAACCAGGATGATGGGATCGCACCGCCTCGTGGGCGAAGCCGTCAGGCATATCCTTCGCAGTTTCGGCTGGAAAGTTGCCGGGCTGCTTTATCACAATCATCCGGTCTCCAGCAGCCGCGGGCACTCGGAGTGCAGCTTCAGCCTGAGCGCCGTGTTCACGGCGCTCAATCAGACCCCGGTGTACCGCAGCTTCAACCAGGAGACGACCGGCTCGAGGGATTACAGGGAGGTCCTGAGCGCCCTCTCGAAATCCGCCAGGAGTAAGTCTCACGCAGGTTAACTTAACGACGCGCGGTCGGCGAGTGACGTTCCATTTCCGGTGTTTCGAGGGGTCGAGGTCTTTTTATCGCTCATCCCCGTGGTCGCGGGAAATCTCGCGGAAGGTCTTTTGCGAGGGTGGAGAAAGGGGGAAGCCCCTCGACGGAGGGTGGGAATCGGCGGAAGTCATCGCGCGATCGCGTCGCGCGATAGCGTTGGATTTTTCACTAAATCGACGCTTTATTTCAGCGGCGAATAACGACTTGCTGTTAATTTCGCGGGGAGGCTAAGCACGAGTAGCTGAGTAGCTAGGTTGAAAAATTCAATGTTTCATCTCGACGAACCCTGTCACTGGAATTCACTGTAAAGATTACTAATCGTTTTTCTCCGTGTGTGTGTATATATATATATACTGAAAAAAATAACCTGGTCAATTTAACAAAAATCCTGGAGATTTGTAAACTAAAAAAAAGTACATTGTGTCTATTAAACAATTCAATTTTTCACCTCGAGAAGCCCTGTCACTGGAATTCACTGTAAAAATAACGTGATCAAAGTAACGGAATTCCCGGAGGCGACGTTCAAATTGTTTGGTAAAATATGGATTCTCCATCTGTTTGGTTGAATTGATCAATTTTTTATCAGAATAACTAAACATTTGGTTGGAGTAACTAAACATTTCGTTAGAATAACTTGATGTTTAATTCAACTGATCAATATTTTGGTTAGAATAACTAAACGCGTTTAAATGCAACAGACACGTTTTGTCATTTTAACCTAATTATTTTTTTCAGTGCAGGGTAGACCAAGGTGAATCGGATCTTAGATTCACATTTCTGAAATTGCATTGAATATGACTACTTCGATCCTCCGTATTACTTCGTTCCTCTAAAATGAAGTAATACGAACAATCGAAATGTTTATTTTCACCACAGTAAGAAAAATAACTTGGTCAATTTAACCAAAATCTTGGAGATGTTATCCAAACCGTTTAGTGAAATATTGTTCATCCATCTGTTTGGTTAAATTGATCAACTTTTGGTTAGAATATTTAAACGTGTTTAACCAGATACATTTTGTCATTTTAACCTAATTATTTTTCTCAGTGCATGATTTAAGAAATATAGATCTACGATCCGATTCGCCTCGGTCTACACTATACTAATTGGTCTCGATAATCGAAAGTCGATCAAAGTGCAGAGTCTCTGGCGAGGCCGTTATATAAGCATTAGAATTATATCCACCCCAAAGTGTTAGACCATTCAGTGGACTTCGCGCTCGTAAGCTTAACCCCTTCGAGCCCTTTCAGGGGTTGACAAAAAATTGACGACCCTTCACGACGTCGATTTACATGCGCGATTGCCACGTGACGCATACGTCATTTTCGCGCAGGACGGTATGACGTTCGCAATTTGCCGAATGCCACGGTTAGCATCAGCGAGATGACAAATGACAGGTGGGAGGTGACGCGAGGCCCGCGAACAATCAGCATAACAATGGCGATAATAATCACGGCAATCGGAGATTCGAATCGTGCGCCTCTCATTAGCGATAATGCTGACTGCACGCATCGATTCGTTTCGTTTTTTCTATTTTTTTTCTGGATTTTTATTCCGAGAGAAGAAGGATCGTTCGTGTCTTGTTAATGGATATGCTGCTTTCGAATGTCAATTCGTCTCGTATTTTGCTATCAATTAGGAGTGAATAAGAATTTGGCCAGCTACTATTATAGTTGAACATTTTTTTCTGCGACTTGGTCCACCCATTTTTGTATGTTAAAATCACCGGATTAATTCTTTGTGTTACTTTAAAATCCATTGTGTTAATATTAACAGATTGCGTTAATTTTAACACAAGAGATGTTGAATTAACATGAAAAATCGGTTGATTTAAAAATATAAAATAGGTGGACTGATTTGGACACATGTTTCCAACTGTGTAATAACTGTTTGTACTATATGAGCGGCTCGGTGGTCAGGTATATAGAGGGGGGAGTTGGGATGAAAGAGACATTTTTGTATAAGAGAATATTGCGGATAACCTAAAGAACTATTATAGTTCTAGTTGAAGACATTAGAAAGGTTATTTATCTGACGATAACAATACGTGGTAATAATAAGCTCCTCACTATGTTTACTTGTCTTATTTTTAATTTCTTAAAAAACTGCATTTGGCCCTTTCATAAATCAGTTCTATTAAAAGGGATAGTCTAATAAAACTTATATTTTTCATAGCATTCCTCTAAATTAACAAAAAAATTGTGAACAAAATGTGCTCATTTAAACTTGTTCACAGAGAATGTAATACTTATTCATTTTTAAAAATCCCTTGAAGCAAATCTGAGCTACACTCTTTTCTTGCTTCCCATGAAGCAGATAAGACTTTTTCAAATTTCACGACATATACACTAAAGTGCTAGTCTTCTGACCAGTTTACTAGTAACTCCTTAATACATTATTGAAGGGATCTTTAAATAATTTGTAAGGGAACATTCTTCTTAAATTGTTGCTATATCTATTCATATGATAACAAAATTGGAAATCTAATGTCTAAAATTGAGATGTCGATCAGAAGGTAGAGATGAAATATCAACGTGACATTTTACACTGTCGTTCTTGAATAAGTATCAGTCAAAATGCAGTTTTGAAAAGCACTGAAAATTTCACTCCGCAGCGCGAGAAATTTCAATCGCGTATCACCACCAGTTCCGAAACGACAGCGGCTTAATATTAGGCGTGGTTAACCACGTGTTATTGTTATTACGAAACCATAATGCTTTCATTGTGGAGAGATCTTTCGACTTTTAAAAATTACTGCTATGTCTCTTTCAAGATGTGTCTCTCTCATTCCACCTCTCCCCTATTATACGGTACAGTTACGCTGTGTCTGCTTTAATTTTTTTTTACGAGTATCCTCATATTCTGATTTTTTATTCGGAGAGTCTATTTGACCTACTTTTCTTCTTTTTGCCGCAGACGAGGTTGTTAGCGAGAGC
Source organism: Xiphydria camelus (assembly GCA_963678675.1). Classification (NCBI taxonomy): domain Eukaryota; kingdom Metazoa; phylum Arthropoda; class Insecta; order Hymenoptera; family Xiphydriidae; genus Xiphydria; species Xiphydria camelus. The sequence continues at coordinate 25,911,075 of OY783195.1, read as the reverse complement.
CCCGGACAAGTCTGGGGTAAGTCTCGGTGTATTTCTACGTGTAGTTATAGACAAACGTTTCAGTTCGCGCTTGCGTTTACCGTGCATGGGATTTTTTCTTCCTTCATTTGGCTTTCTCCGTTTTTGCGGTAGATTTGGACCGATCTGAATGAACGGAGCTTGATCTGACGATTCGCAAAGCAATGCAACCGCTCGGTGTACTTTGAAAAAAAAGAAAAAGCATTTTTTTCATACGGACGAACGTGCTTTTTCCTGATAACTGCTGCCCATTTATTTTTCTTCCAACGAACTTATCGATCTCATTTCAGCAAGCGCGCGTACAATTTGAAATGATAGCGAATAAAAAATTCCTCAAAAATTTATTCTCCAATTTTTAGAGATTAATTATTAATTTGAGAATCGTGTTGCAGTTGGTCACACATTTGGATTAAATGCAACGAAATATCTGACGCGGCGCGATCTTAACGAGTTCAGTCGTCGATTTATTTAGAATTATACGGAAACGAGGGCGGTACACGGTGGAATTCGATGCGCGCATTGACGGGGAGTTCGAAATAATTGGAACGATGCGTCCGGCTTCAAAGGAAAACAAACGTGAAGCGACGTTCGATGCCGGCTAAAGCGTTGAATTTCCCGCAGGACCAATATCGTTTCCTTTATTTGCGATTGCGATATTTTTTCGCCGGATTCCTGTCGCGCGCGAATATTAATTACGTCGACGTGGGATGTACGTTCTATACGCGTCTGTCAATGTTTGACGAGAGTTCCGTCGAAGCACCGCGTAAACAAACTTTTGTTATTTAATCCGCCACCGGAAATATACATTCTTTTGGACGAATGCGCAGTTGAAATCTATTGTTAGAATGAATATTGATATTTCGAAGGACCAGATTATTGAAAAGTTTGAAATTTTTTGAAGCCATGAATGGATATTCACTCGAGTGAAGTCTAATTTGAGATCAATTCCGGATAAAGTTTCTTTTAAACACGGAGTACTGCTGAAGAATTTCTTACATGAAATATATACGTGAGACGTATGTGCCAAATTGTACACGAAAAAAATAATTTTGCAGTCTTGGCAAAAGTACGTTTTGCTGGAAATTTTTTGCTATCATGACAGAAATATTATCTGTGGTATGAAAAGCTATGTTCAATAATAGTAAATGAAACTACAGTCACAATGACATTTTTTTGGGTAAAAATATTTGCTAATCCAGTAAATATTTTTACAGTTATTAAACATATATTTTGCTGCCACGGGTAATATTATATTTTTGCCATATGATAGCAAGAAATTCTTAGCAAAACTTAATATTGGTATACAAAATTTCCAAATCGTTTTCTTTTCTATGTATTTATTACACTTACATACTAACTAAGAAATTTAATTCATCGAAATAAATGTATTTCTGGATAGTCTTACAATTAGTTGACTTGAGTAAACTTTTCACTGAGTACGGAAAGACCGATACCAATAAATCTTATTGTACTTACAATAAAAGAGGTACATGTAAGGGTTTTCGAATGTTTCTACTGTGCTGAAGAAAAATGTTTAGAAACAATTTTTAGTAAATTATAATGTGAACCATCACGGTTTAACGTTTTCAAATGAAAAATTACTGTACCGCACTGTAAAAACATCTAAAAGCTCTCATGTGTACCTCTTTTATTGCAAATACAGTAAAATTTACGGGTATCAGTCTTTCCAACAGTGTATAACTTCACATGCCATATATATTGCTGCTTTAATACGAGTATCTCTGCAAATATCGCAGTCATGGCATCGTTACTCCATTATCCCTACAGCTGAATGCAATTCCACTATGTTGCATCTGACAGCTTTGATCTACCGCGAGGCTTCCTCAGCCGTTAGTGTGTCGATCAATATCTTAATTAACCGCGCGTACAGATAAAAGTTTGCATAATTGCCTCGACATACAAAGCTTGGAAAATTACTTTGGTTAGCTCACTTCGTTATTCCTATTCAATCGGCAGTAATTAATAAAAAGAAACATAGGTATAAAACGAGTTCTTGCCACGCGTTGGATTTTCCGAGAAATTTTCCCTCCGACACGAAGCAATGCTAAACGTAATTATCACGCGCCTAAAGAGATCAAAGACCTCTTAATTCAGATAAAGCTCTACTGCTAAATCGAGAAGAAAAGAGACCTCGCAGCGATTTCTCGACCGTAATATTCCCTCGGGTGGCTTATTTCGTAAAGTGGTCATTGAATAATTCAAGGACTTCTTCGAGGTGGTCAAGAAGGGCTCTCGTGTTGAAGAGAGCGCGAACGGCCGGCAGACGCTCTTTTCGAAGCTCATCTTTGACGGACACTAATTGCGGGGCTGGAATCCCGAACGTTCACCGTCGCCACTATAAGCACCCTGGATTTCGCGTGGGCGATTTCGAAGCCCCGAAGGGGAGTGATAATTAATTTTCGCCGCGAGAGCGGATCGACGTTTTGCTCTGCAAATTATCGACTAGTCGCGTTTCTTCGAGTACAGACGGTAGCTCTTTTTACCGAGAGCTACAGAAGTAAAACCTTTACCGATTTAGCTGCAACGAATTATTTTCCACGGGAAAGTTTTTCCTCCTGACATGTAATACGACTGGAGCCTCCGTTCGACGTTGCGTTGAACTTTTCTTCTCGAGTCAGCGAAAAGAACGGTGTGGCTACATAGCGGAGATGCATTTCTATGCAGATAAGATTCGAAAGTTTGCTGGTGACGAAAAGAGGCAGAAGAAGTGAGGAAAAGTTGAATGAGCGGGTGGGGATGTACCACGAAGTTTTGTTCGTGTAATAATCAGGTACTTATTATACGTGCTTCGTATGGATCTCTCGTGACTGCAAAGCTGAGAGATTGATTTTCTGCAAAGGAAAAGAAAGAAAATAGTTCTACATACATTATTGCTGCATGGTGTCTTATATTTTTTGAAGAGATATCGATTTAATGTCGACGCTATTCCCGAAAATCGCGAAATTACCGAGGAAATCTCAATGGATCATTGAGATATCGGTGATTTTCTGAGGGAAAAATATAATTGTCGTATAGAAGACTGCCTTCTATTCTTGTACTGGGCAAGCCCTTATGGTTTTATAATGAAAAACCCATATAACAAAATTGAATCAAAAAGGTACAAGTAAGTTGAATAAGTTTTACTTTTCAACCGATCTCAGAGATGGCTTATAAGAATATTTTATAGCTATTTGATGAATTTTTTTACTTTTTTTGTTGACAAACATTTGTAGGAATGAATTTTTTTCCTTTTTAAAAATATTTTCAACGCAAAATTTCTAAAGAAATCTCACGTAAAAAAAGGAATTAGGACTTTACTTTAGCCATACTTTTTTTCACGTAGGATTCGTTTAGAAATTTTGCAACACGATCGCACTACGCCTCTGCCATGCCGACTCGTAGTAGTAAAAAATACATATTTAGGTCCCAGCATAAGGGTAATCGTGCACGGGGTAAACGAATACCCGAGAAGAATGCTCGAGCAAGGGGGATGAAAGCTCTCACGTGCCCGCGGCGTGAAAGAGGAGAGAGAGTGTGGTATTTGAAAACACTTCACGTCACGAACGCGTCGACGCCACTTCTCGATTGTTCCAAATAATTTAATTAAGCCCAGAAGCAGGGATTCGCGTTAGTTTGTCGAGGCGAGGCGTTGACGGGGCGAGGTATATCGAACTGCAACGACGTGACGCTCTATACAGTCGTCGGCTTCGGTTTACCGCAACGCGAGACTGTTTCTAACGCGTATCGTCGACACAGCGGATGTCTATTGGTCGCATTCGCATATATCTTAGGATTAGGATAAATTCAATCGCCATAAAAGTGGCTTAGATGCACGGAGAGAAAAACTGGTATGGTTTTATACTAACGGAGAAACAGACCAGTATTCTAGTAAAAATTAGTATTGTATGTCTAGACCAATAATTGGGTTTGAATGAATAGTATTTTAGATTCAAGATATACCGATTTTCGGTACGTAATGTACCAATATGCATTGCGTCTAAAAAATTCGGTATTGAGAGAGACATTAATTAGTACAATTCTTCTTAATTTTGGACCAATTCTATACCAACAAATTTGAACTCACATGATAACCGTCTTGGACCTTTGCCTCCGATCTTGATGAAATTCAGTAAAATTGAAGTTTATCGAAAAATAAGAGACCTTTTTTATAGCGGCCCAATTTTGGTTTAAGGGGGTCAAAGAGCCCCCAAAGTTTGACCTCCCTCAAGCTATCTCCGAAAGGAAGCGAGATGATACAAGAAAAATGTCAATATACGAGTTATTCGGGTTTTCGTTTGTTAGTACTTCTATTAAAAATTGGTATGTCTAGGTCACTAATCGGGTGTGAATGTACCATATTTTAGATTGGAAACATATCAATTTTCGATAAATAACGTTCCAATGAACATTGCGTCTAAAATATGGTATTGAGAAAAACATCAACTAATAGAGTTCTTTTTAACTTTAGATTAGTATCATGCCAAAAATGTAGTATACAATTCCGTTGTTACTATAACCACGCAACAAAAGTTATTTCGACTGTATTCATGATCTGTCAGACCATAAATATTGCGCTAGTAACTAGGAAAAGTCAACCTTGCGATTATGGTTGATTTTACTATATACCCACTTTTCTCTCAGTGTAGGGATAACACTAATTTTGGGTATGGTCTCTACTACAAATCCGTTAAATTCATGTCTGTTTTTCAACCGGTATGCTGTACACTAAAAATTTGTTCAATTTTCTAGCAAAATTTAGTAGAGAATTCTCTCTCTTTTCTTTTTCTTCTATAAGAGCCAAATGAAAATGTAACAGATCGAATTTGGTCGGACGAATCGTTCCCCAAAGGGACCCGGAGGAACGAAAAATAAATTCGGAAGGATCTCTCCGTCTCGCATTGTGTACATAAGGAAAAACGTCGGCCAAATTGAGCGAGACCCGCGGAGAAAAACACATTCGAAAGAAATTTCGTCCTCCATCGGCAGCGAGTTTCGCGGTTTTATTCATCGCCATTTTCGGAGGGAAACCATTCGGAGTAGACATCTCCGTTCGCTCCAAAATTACGACCGCGCCTTCCTTCCTTCCTTCGCGGCGCGGCTCTCCATTTTTTCCCCATCTCGAGAATCGTCGTAAATCTCCATTTCGGCGCGATCTATATTCGATCGGGCGTCGGTACGCTCGTCGAAGAGTTATTTTCGACGACTTCATCCTCGCGCATCTGTTACTGTAACTTTGGAAGGCGTACAGGGTGGCGGCGGAAGGGAACACGACCCTCCTCCGTCGCGACTACGTTGTTTCGACGTCTATACGCGGTTCCGGTTCGACCCACGCGTTGTACAACCAAACACGCTTCTATTTCCGTTCGAAATTCGCGGCGCCGAAGAACTGGCGCGCGTGCACCGTGGTTCGCTTCATTCGCCCGTCCCCGATTAAAAACGATGCATTTGATCGTGCGATAAAACCACGCTTTACGACTATCCCCGGGTAAATGTTTATCCGGACGCTGTGTCGTTTTAACGTGTAATGACGCGGTTCGTAGAAGGTCGTGTGTCGTTGCATCGGGCCTCTGCAATGAGCTCAGAAATCTAGTCTGGTGCGCGGATCGTCGCGTACCTCTATACACGGTATACGGCCGGGTGGGCGCGCGTAATCAACGCGCGGGATCGGCGTCCCTTCAGGGATACCAGTCACGTCGTTGCGCCCCGAAATGGATGTTCCCAATTCGCTCGATCTTCTTCTAGAATTTACTCAATTTCTTCTTTCTCTTGGGGTAGCCTTTATTTTATTTCATGGACGGCGTAGCGTCATGAATTCGTTAAATGAACTTGGTTCCATCCGCCCAGTGGCTGTATGTTCATTAAAATCTCTAATTCTGTTGTTTGTGGAGAAAGAGAAATTGTATAAAATATTGGAAAATAATCCAGCCATTTTTGCAGCTTCAATTAGAGTAAAAGTGGGATGGATGACCTACACGGTAAAAAAGTGGTGTTCATTTTTAATACCATTTCACCGGTGTGGATGTATATGTACCACATCTGGTGTTATTCAGCCTTATGTCATTGTTATTTAACACTAAAAGTGGCCTATATAAATAGGTCAACACCGCAGAATTTTTTACAGTGCAGTCTCTATTAAATTTTGAATACGGTTATCTCAAAATGCAGTGGAGATGATGTACGAAAAATGTAGAGTAGCAGTTTTATACACAGAGAAAAAGAATTAGTTGGATCTACTGAAAATTACTTGCGCGGTCGCAAGTAATTATTTATTTAAATTAATGAAATTTTTTAATACATCAAATAAATATCTGTTCCTTACAGTCATGTTAAATGATATGTAATTGCAAAGAAGACATATTTAATTAATATAGAAAAGATCAAATTGATATAAATAAATAATTACTTTAATAGATCCAACTAATTCTTTTTCTCTGTGTAGTAACGATGTAGAAAAATATTGTTTGATTAAACTTCTCCAATATCTGCAATTGATTTCAAGATAATCGATTTTGAATTTGATTTTCAACCAGAGGGCCTTACTTTTACTTTACTGGTGCTGAGAATCGAGCCGATTTTCAGGAGCTTGTTTGGGAATGTACCGTAGAACGGGGTCAATAGAAACACTTTTGGTAGATTGCGACTCCGGTGCAAGAAAATGGTTAAGCTTTCTTCGAGTTAAAAATACGGAAAAGCCCGGTCGACACTAATAGATGACGATGCATATATCGTTTTTGCAAAAATCGACCATTTTGACAGAACAAAAATATAAAAACTTGCTGTTTCTTTTCACCCCATAATGTGGGGTGAACAGAAATACTGGTTTGTTTTCCTCATTTAGAGGTGTTTGACCATCTTGTTCCTTTAGATGCGGATTTTTGATATGGCGATATAGAACGGAATAATGTATTTGATATTTTTTACTTGCTGCTCTGTAGGACATTCCGCTGGAAATGTCCCTTAAAGCCTTATCCTTATATCCCTTATGGAAATGTGGAAGAGGAAGAATAAAGAAAAGAAGGTGGGAATGGAAAATAGTAGAAGAAGTTATCGAGTTTAAATATTTAGGCTACACTATTAAGAGTAATGGTAGAAACAAGGGACATCTGGACAAGCTAGCTAGGAAGGGACATTTTTAGTGACCTTTTAGTGACTTTGGTGTAATTTTTAGTGACCTTTTTAGTGACGGGTTAAATTTTTAGTGCAGCAGGGGGTGCATGGAAACTAAATTATTTCCAAAAGTGAGTTTATCAAGAAGAAAATTATCTCTTGAAAACCTGTTTAGAATTTAGAATTTTGGTGAGTGACTATGCTAACACGGTATACTCAAGTACCTTTCAGCCAAATATGAATCAACTTACCTGTCTTTTTCACACCAAGAAATATAAAGTTTTGCGCTACTTTAATTTGTCGCCTTTTACCAGCTGGTGGATATCGGCCATATTACAGCAGAATTGACAACCTAAACCGCAGAATGTCGCTGGTCATGTATTACGAACCTATCAATGAGGAACATCTCGTTTACCGAAGACCGCCAAATTCAAATTGATGCTCTGGAGGATTTATTGAATTACGTTCCGAGTTTTTGTTTCTATTGACCCTTAAGTTTCTATCTATCCCGTTCTATGGTACCATAACAATTACAATGTATGCAGAGTAATTATTCATAATTTGTAACTGTCCAAAATACCAGTTTAACTACACAAATGGAAATTTTGCGTTGAAATTGGTGCACCTATTTTTGATTGATAAATTCAACTGATTCTTTGTGTTAATTTTAATACTTTTTGTGTTACTCGTAACTTTAAGACAAAAATATTGGATTAACGTGAAAAATCGCTTAATTCTAACGGACAAAAATAAATGAATCGATTCCAACAAAAAATTTGGCAACTGTGCCGATATAAAGTCCATTTGCATAGAAATTTCTATCAGTTTCCCGAGAGAAATATCAATAATCTCGGTCGAGATTATCGAATTAATAAAACCGTCCGATCGTCCGACCGACCCTCCGACCGAGAGTATCTATACAGGAATTGGAATGCCTTTGCGTTCAATAGTCAATAGTCAATACGAGATTTTGGCATTTCGTGCTTTCGCCACTGGTTTGCTGGCGTCGTCACCGTCGCCCGTTTGGTCCGTTTAACCAAATTGGTCCGTTTAACCAAAAAGATTAAGTATCCATATTTCACCAAACGGTTTTGTCATCTTCTGCAGGATTTTCGTCAAATTGACCAAGTTATTTTTCTTAGCGTATCATACTTCACGATTGCCATGGATTTCACGCAGAACTTAATGAAAAAATGTTGATTAGGACCGATTTGGCATGAATATGAATTTGGCAAAGACTTACCTATAATACCTTCTCCGTATACGGCAGTTTTTTGACCTCGATGAAAAGCGAAGAAAAGCAGATGTCGAAACTGCTGATTTTTGCCCCTGGATATTCCATTTCTAAGTCAGAAAAATAATAAAAAATTTAATTATTCGAAATAACAATTATGACAGTTTTGTAGAGCAGAAAGAGCTCTTTCAAGTACATATAAACACATTGCCAAACAACAAAATAAATCGTTGTAAAATAAAAGAAAACGTAATTGTGCGACGGAACAGTCTCGGCGACGCGAGTATCGGCCACTTGAGCATGCCGGTCTCTCTCGCGAGAGTATAACCTAACCCTCCCCCCCCTCCCCCTTCAAAACATCGACGATGTATCATAGCACGAATTAATAAAATAGCTCCCTTTCCAAAGTAATCATGTAACAACTTACAAATCACCAAAGATAATGAAAAAATTATGATAAAAAAGTAATGAAATCATTACCGCCAAATTAATGAAAGCAAGTGTGTTGTCAAGGTATGTTACGTTAATGAAAGAAATAGTACATAATTCCATACAATATGTGGTTAACTGAGTATATATTCTCAGTTTCAGTGGAACTCTTGGTTTTTTTTCCCTCTATATTATTTTTAGTCTCTGTAGCAAAGTTTACCATTGTATGGAATTATGTACTATTTCTCTCATTAACGCAACATACCTTGACAACACACTTGCTTTCATTAATTTGGCGGTAATGATTTCATTATTTTTTTATCATAATTTTTTCATTATCTTTGGTGATTTGTAAGTTGTTACATGATTACTTTGGAAAGGGAACTATTTTATTAATTCGTGCTATCATACATCGTCGGCGTTTTGAAGGGGAAGGGGGGGGGGGTTATTTGAATTACTCAGTAAAGCTTTCCGAGTGAAATCGTATAGTCCGTGCCATTCAATCCGTAATCCGCGCAGTTCCCTTTTTCTCCGCATACAGTTAAGAATTTTCCGCGAAAGCACTTCGTTTTTGAAACGACGCTCTCGCAGTAAAGTATCAATGGGAATAAACGCGCGATGCTATAGTCGTATCGACACGAACGATCTGGAGTAGGTACACACGTCGGGTCGTACAATCGCGCGGGTTATAAACGGAGGGATTGGGAGACGTATCACGGGGCATCGTTTACCCGACATACTCGGCGATAAACTCGTTGAAAGCGGGTCGTTTCGCAACTTCGCCTTCTTCCGCGCCGCGCGAAAGTTAATCGGGGCGTATATACCTACCGCGGGAAGCCGTACGCGCGCATTTCTCGGAGCCTTGGTTTTTTTCCGCGGGATTTTAGCTCGCATCCACGGGCGTCGAGTTACCGGAGTCGTCGACGCGCGAGAAAGTCTTTGCAGGGATCGAATTTTCGCGGTGGCTTTGATAATGACCGGACGACGACGCCGCGAAGCTTCGCGAAAAAGTTGCGACACGACATCGTTCTTTTTGATGTTTCATGGACGTTCGACTGCACTGTGAAAACAATAGCATGACAGATAACAGGTTTACAGGGTAAGGAATTTAAATCCAAACACACACGAATATCTGTAAGATGACGCATTTTAGAAAAAAATGTTTCTTATAAATGTTGTTTGCTTTAGACGAGGAAAAAGAGCTGTATGTTTTATTTTTCATTTAGTGGACGTTTTCAAGGCCATTTTAAGATGAACGTTTTTTTCTTTAAATGGAAGAATAGTAAAGAAATAAAAAACCCTTCAGACAAAAGTTGTCTGCTCTTACGTGTAGATTAAGAATTTATTTCGCACTCCGTGGGGGATTTTTAAAACTAAATTCCGCACTTAATAGGCTAACCGTCTTGTCGATTTCAAGCGAAATCATTTCTAACCTTCGATACATCGTTAAGAAGTATCATTAACTGTTAATGTTTTATTTTCTCAGTGTGCATATCTCAGTTGCATTTTATATCGTGATGGATTTCTTTACTCGCCGTATCGCTCTGTATCAGTGGTCGTTTCTTAAACAGCCCTCGGGCTGCGCACACTGTGTCAATTTTATAAACTAGAAGAAGAAGTTCTATATCGGATCGTTGGAAACTCTGATATCGTCTAAAAGTTTCAAAATAGCTCGATCCCCCCCGCCTCGCTTAAATATTCAAAGTAGGTATAGAGCACGGACGCGCGTCAAGATACCGGTTTCGAGGCGCGCGGCGTGAGACGGCGCGTTTATCGCGCGATTACAGTTATTATCTCGTCATCGTCGTTACGAGGATGCTGAAGAGCGGTAATTATCGCGCGAATTAAGATTGCAGAGAGCGATTCCGCGTCCCCCGTTCCTGGCGAAGCGAGATACTTTCCCTTTTGCCTTTCATCTTAATCACCGTAATCCCTAAATGCCGATTATAAATGTCGCCAGTGAAAGATCTCATTTCGGGCTCGAAAGGAAGACTGCCAAAAATGCTTTAAATGACGCAAATGATCGAAACAATTATTCCTTCGTACGTAATATATCAAAAAAATCGTCGTCGATCGACGATAATTCTCGAAGGAAAAATCGACGTCGATGCTAAAACGTCGAATAACAATTTGAACAAACGAAATATCGATCAGCGCTTTTATCTAAGAGTGAACGTATGTATAGTGAAACTTTCCATCAAACTTTCGATTAAATTTATCGATGTTATACTGAGAAAAATAATTAGGTTAAAATGAGAAAACGCATCTAGTTGAACGCGTTTAATTGTTCTAACCAAAATACTGGTCAGTTGAATCAAATATTCAAGTTGTAATGACCAAATGTCAAGTTATTCCAACAAAAAATTGGTCAATCTAACCAAACAGACGGATGATTCATATTTCACTAAACGGTTTGGTCATCGTCTTCAAAATTTTGGTTAAATTGACCAAGTTATTTTTCTCAGTGTACCGACAAACTAGGTACAATTTCTAGCCCAGTTTCCAGTATCTCGATTGGCCGACAAATAATAACATACAAAATTGTCGATAACGTTAATAAATTTGACAAAAAGTTTCAAGAAGAAATTTGATCGTGTGCGCAAGAGCTAACCGAGTTATCATTTACTTTGTCGATTTCCAAATGATTTCCGATATCCTCCTCCGACTGCAGCGCCGATACCTCCTTTCGTACTCCCGGGGTCACGGATTCCGTCGCTGGTGACTTTTTAAAATGTCAATTTTAAACGTACCAACCTATGATCAATCAATCCTCATGCTTTCATTCGCCAGGACAAACGCCGCCGTAATTAACGAGGCCATGAGAAATAATTTTTCCTCACTCATGCCCATTTCGAGGTCTTTTCCAGCCTATTTTTAGACCGTAAGAGGGCGTTTTTCCCGCGTGACACCGACCGGGAGTCCGCAGGCTGCTAAAAGATTACTTAGTCCGAAGTGGGTCCTTTTTTCAAATTGATAAACGCAACGTGAAATGAGCCGTGTATCTATACTATTCTGTTTGTTTTGTTTTGAGAAATTGGCATTCGTGAGAAAAAATAGTATTATGTCATTCGGCTGAAATTCTCGAATTTTTAAGACTGTATTTAGGTCGTAGTACGAGGTATGGCGGGAGGACGAGGCCCGCCGAACGCGATAATTAAACACAATCTGAAAAAAAACATCGTATTTCCGCCTAATGACATAAGATACTAGTTCATCGCTCAGTACCTTTAAAAATGATCTTATTTGAAAAAGTCACCAGGGACAGAATCCGTGTCCCCGGGAGTACGACTGCTCTCACGCGCGATCGCGACTCACCGCCGTGGAGACTCTCCGCCTACACAGGAAGAAGGGAGGGTTTCCACGTACTCTTAAGTGAGCCACGTCGAGCCCAGCCTCCGTTGCGTCGTATACGAGAGTACGGCGGGGAGATATCACCTCTCCGAGACGTGAGAAGTTCGCTCGTGTTTCGCGTTTACAGATTTAGTACTTATGTACCGGCGGAGAGAAGGTCGCAAACGTGACGACGTATGCTCGCACGTTTCTCGACTCACTCTCGCAACGGGAGGACTCTCGCGACACTCGCTAACGTCGAACGGTCGTTCCACGTCGCTCCACCCGACGCGAATTTACACCTGGGCCGTTGCGCCCGAAAATGAGGAGAACTTGCATGAAATTTCTTTTTCCTTGAAAATGTTACTGAATGAAGCTGAGAAAAAGAATTACCCAATTAATCGTGCCTTAAACGCCTAAACCACGCCCCGACCTAGAGCGCAGTATGATTGGCCTAGACGCTTTTACTGTTCCGTGACGTCACACATTCGATGATCATTGGCTGAATCAATCAATTTCAACCAATGACTGTCGAGAGTGCTCCTAACTACGCCCCGCCCTAGAACGCAGTATGATTGGCCGAGAGCGCTTTTACTGTTGCGTGACGTCACATATTGCTCCTCGCTGTTTGCGCGGCTCTTTCAAACGCTACATTTTTAACTCACATTTGTGAAGGTATCCGACATGTTAACACTCTATAAGTTTATATACCGTTGAAAATGTTATTTTTTAAGCCGATAAAAAAATCATGCAAGTCCCTCATTAGATCCCATTCGCCACGCTTAAGCCGCCGGGAACTGATTACTGGAAGGAACCGCGTTCGCGCTTAACGATAACCCGCCCTTATTTCCCGACGTGAACGCTTGCCCCTTTCGAGGGGCTCTGACCAATTCGCGCGCGCGCACCGGGAAAATGCCGGAGGAAGCCCCGCAGAGGCGAGGGAAAGTTGAAAACTCGTTGACGTCGCGTCGCGGAGTCCCGGGGGAGAATTGTCGCAAAGTGATTTAAAGCGATAACGACGAGAGAGAGTTGTAAGGCTCTCTCTAATCGGTCCTTCCAGGCGACGGGGGCTCGAGTCTTGCGGGATCGAATTTGCCGACGCGTCTTGTAATAATGTTGGGGGTTTTCTAATCTCTCGTCGGATTCTTGTGTACGATTCCGTCTTCCCGTAAAAAATATTCCTATTTTTAAATTCACTCTGTAATTTGCGCACATATTCGACATCACGCAAAAAAGAAGCCCGGAAAAATAATTACTCGCGCAAAGAGTTATAAGCCCCCGTTTCTTTCTGCGACGTTGTGACGTCACCGAAACGCCAGAGAGACGCACTTATGTCAAGCGATGAGTGCGAGAGAGATAGACTTACAGCACGATGACACGTAGCTGTATTTCTAAATATCAACTCAGACAAGAACGAAAATGAAAAATGAAAAATGAAAAAATACGGGGTAGATCATTCTGTCCAAGTTTTTCGAATTTGCAATGAAACAAATTATGGAAAAACCGAACTGAGAGATTCGATTATTAAGCATATCGGATGTATTTTTACAAGCTTAATATTTTAATACTCGAATTGTTATATTAGCGTCAATATCGATTATTCGCTTTTTATTTCTTCTTTTACGCGATTGACGTATTCGAATTTCCTCTTTATCGAGATTTGAATTAATTCCGTGCGTCTGATTAAGGATAATTAACGTGTCAAGCACAGGATCTTTGATAATCTGTAGAGTGGATTAAAAAATATTGCTCCAAATTCTTCGTCAATTTCGAATTACGCGTTAATACATTAATCTTCTATAAGAAAATCTGGAAGAGAAAAAAACATGAATTTACGAAAGCAACATAGACGTTAAATAAGTATTTAAACGAAGGCAAGCCGGGTAAAGGAATAGAAATTCCAATATTTAAACTGAATCAACTCGTATCTATGGAGATATAAATAGCAAGTGTACGCGATCGGTAGTCATATTTTCCTTGCTTTTCTCCTCCTTCCGTTTATCTCTTCCATTTCTACTTTCATGGTTTCATGAATGCAGAAAGGAAGTCTACAACCGTTTCCGCGATTCATATCCGACTTAAAGTGATGTCGACCGTTTGCGTAAGCAAGTTCTTTTTCAATATTTATCGTATTATTTGTAAAATGCGGAAACCACTCTCGGGAGGTCAGAAATTCGTTATTCAATTTATTTTCGCAACGATTCTCTCTACAATGCAATCAAATGAGAAGAGCAGAAAATGTCGCGAAAGCTCTTTTGGAATTGTAAGTGGGTATACATATGTATGTTACGTGTGTATTACGCGGGAATTGCTATAGACGTGTGCGATTCGAGATAAGATGATGGTCTATTATCTCATTGGAATGGCTCTTACGAGGCCCTCGCCGCTTTTTGACTCCGATAAATATCTCTTTGTTTTACTTCCGATAAATCCTCCTTTGAGAAACGAGTGGTAAGGCAAATGGGCGCGTTTGTTTTCTCGAAGATTGACCGGTGAATGTGCTACCCATATACCGCTCGACGGGCATATAAAAAACTGGATTCGGTGGCGGATAAAACTTCTCGTGAAAATTTTACACGATTCGGCTTATTCTAAACTTTTATTATCGACGGACATAAATGTTTATTTTTGTCAAAGAGGTACTCGATGTAGTATCCATTTTTCTTTCAGGAACGTAAAATTTTCAGGGTATTACTCTCGAGTTTTACATTTCAAATCTGATTGTAAAATTCACTCGTTTTCATCGACGTGTCATAAAAATGATGCGTGAACATACTGTCAGTAAACTGTAAATTTTTATAGTATACAATCAAATTTTATAAGTTTTAGTCAATGAGAGAACTGCTAAATTGGCTTGAAATCGATTAATTTCATTAATTCAAATTTACGTAATACATTGATCAATGAATTTAGTTTATTTTTTATTTCAGATCATAACTCTCGATCTACAATAATAACGATGACAAAATGAGCGAGTTTCTTAATAAGTATCCGGAGACTCTAAAGATCCTATTAAAATGTGTATCTGAAGTTCCGCACGTTCATTATAAAAAAAAATATTGAGTTCGAGATCATGGCCAATGTTGAGTTTATTGATTACTTACCTATATACAGAAATTTGTTCCGAGCTGGGCGACTATTGGAAATAAAGTAATCGATAAATTTAATATTGTCATGATCATTTAAAATCGAAATTTTTTGTTCAAATGAACGTTTGAAATTTCAGACGCATTTAAAAATTCTTTTCAATCATGAACGAACGATATCCGAATAGAACGATACTTCATTCAGGTTTCGTATCAATGACACAGTCTTCTCCTGTCTTTTCTTCTCGTTCGCGCATCATCGGTACGCGTTGGTTAGGGATGAGCTTGCGTGCTTGCAAGCGCCGTAAATCTACATGCGCGTATATGAATTTATCACGTGGAGTTTAATGACACGGCTGTTCTCTTCTCGGTTGAGAAAATGGACTGGCGCATTGGGTAAAGGCGACTTTAGTATGTGCTTCGAAGCGCTCGGTCAGTCCTTGGCTATTGTGGCCAACTGTGATAGTCTCCAGGATCTCAGAAATTTTGTGAAAATCTCATACACGTTCAAAAATTCTAGTGAACGCTATACACCTTTGTGCAAATAGTGGAATCAGAATATTTCTGCTTCATACAGTCCTAATTTACATGAAATTAGCTTCACCATTTATTATTAGTATTATTACCAGATGACCACTTTTCACCTTAATTAACATTTCAATTCTTTCCGGCGTAGAGTCGACAATTTTTAGCGATTATCTTTCTGTTTTTCATCATGAAACCACACGAAAAAAATGTTTTCATTCCATTAATTTTTATAAAGGTATAAGTATTTAGCAGGAATCGTTATTTTTGATAAAAGCTTTCATTGAAATTTATACACCCTTGTATATTAATTAATAGAATTAAAACATTTCTTTAAATGTGATTTTATCACGAAAAAATGGAAGATAATTAGGAAAAAACTTGTGGATTCTATGCCAGAAAGAACTGAAATATTAATTGAGGTGGGGGATGGTCATGCTAACAATAAGTAGTAAATTTCATTTCATGTAAGTTACGAATGTACGAAATAAAAATATTTCGATTCCATTCGTTTGCACAAGGGCGTAACTCTTGTACGGTATGAAGAATTCTCAGTGGCACACAAATTTTGAATAAAAATTCAATCATTGAATTTATTTCGCATTTTTTTTTTTCGTTTCAGTCGTGGTGATGTGCGCGAATTCGACGACCATCAGGGAAATCCTATTGGCCGCCGAGGAACTGGGAATGGTGGATTCCGGGGAATACGTATTTTTCTCCATAGAACTCTCTTCCAGGTGAGTCTAACCGATCCAAACGAGTTTTCCAATGGCATTATCGCGAGTCACGAAATAAATGCGAACACTTCTTAAGGGCTCTTCAATAATTTTAATCTTCGTGACTCGCGATCCATCGACGATCGCGGCGATGATGTCGTTTTTCAACTCCGGGAAGGAGGATTCGTCAGCATTTCCTCGGAGATAAGGGAGATTTACTGGCGATATTAAGAGGGACGGATGAGAATGAATATAAATGAAGGGAAATGTACGTCGTACTTCTTCATCGAATTTCCTTTACCCGGGAGACATTTGTAGAAAAGGCGTGAATTTAGACTTCCCAGGTCCAACTGAGTATTTCCTGAAATGAAATGAATTGGAATATTCAAATTTAGATTTCTAAACTGTCGATAATAAAGGTAAAACGATTTTCCGAGTACATCAGCTCTGAGAGTTATCCTAAAACGATATGATTTTAACACCTTATGAAAAAAGCGATTTAATATTCGTTTCCTAATTTAGGAATGAATTAACCGTGGTTCTGACTAATAGTTATATAAAATTTTAATAGTTAAAAGCACAAAAATAAAAATTTACTTGAAAGGTGTGAATGTCGATTAATAAAAATGATGAAATGTAGATTTATAGCT
This sequence comes from Xiphydria camelus, assembly GCA_963678675.1. Lineage (NCBI taxonomy): Eukaryota > Metazoa > Arthropoda > Insecta > Hymenoptera > Xiphydriidae > Xiphydria > Xiphydria camelus. The sequence continues at coordinate 25,893,980 of OY783195.1, read as the reverse complement.
CATATTCATCGCCGTTCGAGCGCCAAATCTTCTGAAATGAGGGTGCCAAAGTAACCCCAATTCTGTCAAAAAAAAGTAACCCTATTTCACGGTACTTCGTACAAAATAAAGAGGTCCCTAATTTTTCACACTTTATCCTCTTTCTTAAGGTTTCCCCTTCAATCGGCCCTTCGCACGGAAAACGTACCGTTTTAATTGAGCGAGAAACGAGAGGGATACGGAAATGAAATTATTACCGATTGGGGAAGGATCGCGTTTCCATTAAAATTGGATTCGTCTCAAAATGCGTCGCGCTTCATACAATAACGGCATCGGTCTTCGCGAAAGTCTTTTAAGTTCGATCTAAATTTATAAAAGGTGTACGCGTTGTATTATCGTCGGAGGCGACTTTAATAGAGCTTTCTCGCTCCTCACTCGTCCTCCCTCTCCTTAAACTTCCTGCCTTTCCGTCGTCGCTCTGCCTTCCATGCCACTTTAATTGGACGCGAGGGGGAAGGAAATTACGTTAACACGGATTTACAGAATCGCTCCGATTAAACGTGAATTTCTCTTCGATATATCCCTCTCGATTCAGAAGTCGTATCGTATCGTATTAAACGAGTGGGAGAAAAATGAAAAAACGCCCTATTTTCGGATTCGAATATACAGCGCGAGGTTCTCTTAAATAAGGCCTAATCCTTTTATAAATTAGCCTTTCCTGAACCCGGCCGACGTCTTCATTACGCTGCTTCATTACGGCGTTAAATAAATAAGAGCCAAAAGTGGGCGTTGACTGTACCGAAGAATCAGCGACAAAGCGTGGGTCTGGCAGAGGTTCCACTTTCGCTTTGTGGAGGCGTTGTAATATCGTGCGAGAGACGAATTTCCCCGAATGAAAACTCACCCTCTCCCTCCCACAAGTGTCGCGAGTAATCACCACGAGAGCCACTTCCGGTCCTAGAGTTTCAAACAGAGCGCGGAGGGTTCGTTGTGCTGTGCTGCACTGTAAATATTTGTAATGGTAATTTTTTGCTCGTCGTCCTGCATTTGTAGGAGTACATATACATATCAATGTTTCTGTGGAAGGAAACTGTCACAAATATATCAGTACATTATTCCATCACCCTCGGGCACAAATTTCAAGTTGGAAGAGGCGAGAGGCGGTTGGTGCTCGCTGGTGGCAGCGGGATGATGCATTTATTCACTGCGACTTCTAGCAGTCAATAAATGCATTATTTATGCGAATCTAGGTCCAGTAGGTTTGTGCGGGAAAAAAGGGGGTTGAGGTATACGGAGTAAGAGAAAAGGGAGAGCGTCGAGAAAAGTGGGAAAAGTGCTTCTTACGACGCGACGTGCCGAATATTCAAATGCGTGCAGTGTGAATACTGGGGAGTGTCGTTTGCAGAAATCAGAACGAATGGCCCTTTTGCTTTCGGGGGTGTAATTCTGCGGTTGTATTACCACGTTGCGTCTCGAGTTCGCGCCCGGTGAAATGACTCGAGAGAAACTTTCATGGAAATCGTAAGGAGAATAAAGCGTGGAGTGTGTGTAGGTTTTGCTGTGGAGATGTATAATGTTGTATGGGAAGGTGCGTGATCTCACGTTTGATCTACGTCAAATATTGGTGAAATTATTTCTGATGGAGGGACCTTTAATTTGGCATTAATAATTAGGATGATTTACCATTTATGTATTTCTCTTATCGCTTAATTAGTTGCTCCTCTTTTCTTTCTTTCCCTTTTCAGATAGAGCTTATTTTTTTATTCGAGATATTGCGTAAATAAATTTTATTTATTGGGTTGGCTAATAAATCCGTATGGTTTTTTTAATTTAAAATTTTGGGAAAAATAAAATTTGTTGGCATAATATTACATGGTATTTGAAAGAGAATTTTTCGCACTACGAGATAATACTATTGGTTGTACAATTTGAATTAATTTTTGTTGATTTTCAGATCGTTAAAATGGAATCACGAGTTGACAAAATTGAGCATTTTTGACACCACTTGTTTTTTGCGATTAATCGTGCTGCTAAAGCCGCTGAAGCTGTTCGTGAAATTTGCGATATTTACGGAGCCGATGCCATAGTGTTGTAAGAGCGGTTCAGAAGTGATTTTCAAAATTCCAAATTTTGATCTCAAGGATTTCTACCATTGAGGTATTGAAAAGCTTGTTGAACGTTAGGAAGAAGTTGTAAACAATAATGGAGAATATATTATTGATTAATGTATTGTATTTTGTTTCGTTAAAATAAATATTTTAAATTAAAAAGAGAGCGAATTGACTTATTAGCCGACCCAATAAATTATGGAGCATATCGTTTAAACGGTAAATTATCGATAATTTGAAAAACAGAAAATTGCACACGGAAATATTGATACCAATAAATTTTACTGTATTTACAATAAAAAAGTACACATGAGTGTTTTGGATATTTTTACAGTGCGGTATAGTAATTTTTCATTAAAAAAGTATTCAATTGTGATAGATTATACTACAATTTACTAGTTTCTAAGGAAAAATTATTCTTCAGCACAGTAGAAATATTCGGAAAAACCCTTATATGTACCTCTTATTGTAAATGCAATAAATATACTTGTAATCAGTTTTATCGTGCATGTAAGTTTGATTTACATACATATACATTTCGATATAATGGAAGCTAAATAATTAAAGTAGATCGGTATACGGAAGGAAAAGTTTCTCGGATTTGAATAAATGGTTTTTTGAAATTTGTATATCGTTAACGCGATGTCTCACCCCGTGATCCCTCAGATTAAATTTGGCCAGAGTTCAACGGCCCCACGCGAATACACGTCTAAATGAAAACTCCTTAATGTAACGCCGTGAATTTTCGCAAACGTCGCGTCGGGGCAATAATCATCGCGATTTTGTCAGCTTTCGACTCGGGCTTCCGCTAAAAAAGGGGACCAGGGAACAACTTTCGGCGGGGTCAAAATTAAATTACTCGCCCTTTCCGTCTCCCCGGGAACTGGATATCTGCAACAGCGAGAGCGAAACGATCGCTTCGCCGAAACGGCTGAATTTCATTTAACTTTTTGTGTGTACGGCGACGAGCGCTACGTTCGCCAAATATAAATTCATTTATTGGCTTGTACATATCTTTGATCGTTCGAAAGTTTCGGATTCAATTTCTGGAGGAAAATAAACACCTTATTAACGTTTACCGAACGAACGACGTAGGCGTTTTTTGTAGATACTTATATTGAATTTTAAGGGAGAATTTCAAATGTGGTATTGGAAACGAAGGATTCCTTTGATAATAAAATACGTAATATAAATAAATGAGAGAAAATAAGCATCTAGATACTGTCGGAATTACGATACAATAAAATTCCTTTGGAAAGCTATACGTTTAGTGCCAATATACATACACGTACCATATGAGGCTAAGCTCACTTGCCAGGAGAGAAAATTCAATCACTATTATCTCATTATTTATGAACTTTTGGCCTACATCGATATAAGACTTTTTTGTAGATAAAAATATAATCTCCAAAAAAGTATTATAAAAATATGTGCAAAAAGCTTATACATAATGAGATAATCGTGATTTAATTTTCTTTCCTGGCGAGTAAGTTTAGCCTTATATGATATAAAGCAGCGAAACACGTTCAATAGCGGAAACTCGACAGAATATCTCACGAAAGAATCAGCACTCAGCGATATCTCCTTCGAGTTCTTAGAGCCCGGATGCTTTTATACTTCACTTTTTGAAAAATTCGACGGTTCCACCTAATGAAGCGACTCGAACATGGTTAAAAAATGGTGTTAATTTCTAACGCCATTTCACCGGTGTGCACCTATATATACCACATCTGATGTCATTCAGTCGTATACCATTGTTATCTAACACCAAAAGTAATCTATACAGGTCAACACTGTAGAATTTTTTACCGTGAACCTAAAATTGAAGGAACACCTTCTCCGTGTTGTTTCTGAGCGCAGAAAAAAATTAAAGAGAAACAGAGAAAGACAGAGAGAACTCCAAGAGTTTCTTTGATGACCATTAATCTTCCAGTTTCAGCGACAACAACGCCGAAGAGCCGTGGAGGGTTGACGGTGACACGGTGGAGCGGAACGAGAAGGCGAAGAAGGCGTACCAAGCCTTGCTGACTGTCACAGCTCGCACGCCGGACAACCAGGAGTACCTGAACTTTTCGCGCGAAGTTAAATCGCTGGCGCAGAGCAAGTACAACTTCACCTTCGGCAATAATTCCGTCTCGACTTTCGTCACTGCCTTTTACGACGCGGTGTTGCTCTACGCTCTCGCCCTGAAGGAGAGCCTGCCCGACAAACCGGGCGAGATCAACCTGGACGGCGGTAACTTGACGAGGAGAATGTGGGGTAGAAGTTTTAGGGGTGAGTGCTTTTCTTCTCTTTCTCTCTCTTTTCTTTTCACGCTCCTCGGTTTCGCACACTCCGCGTCGTTCGGCTGATAGAAATACTTCGAGATCGTTCCTTCCGGGATGAATAGACGGTTAAATCGGCCAGGATGGAGAAAGAGTCGGTTTGTACTATTGGATTTAAAATAAAGTAACACCGTCTCCCTCACTTATCGACGATCCTTTCACTGCCTTTCCTCATTTCTTCAGACTGCAGCCAAGACCTCTTTCTATTTCTCGTTCTTACGTAATCTCATTCTCGGGGATAAGTTCCATTCGTCTCATCTCGCATCCAGCATCCCTCACACTGAGAGAAATAATTGCTAGAGTCTAAAAATATGTCTTGGATCAAGAACATGTGATCTTAAAAATTGTTAAGAATACAGATTCTTGGTCGAAGAATATATACAGATTCCTGGCCATATTAGACGCACCTTAATTTTTTATTTACCTATGTTAAAGAATTACTGTATCATAGAAGGAATGCATTTTTCATGAAGTTATTTGATTAGACTGTTAGAACAATCTTGAATAAGTACGAAAACGCGTCGGTTACATTTTTGATAATAACGAGAGCAGACGTGTTTTGAGTGTGTATTATTAAAATTTAGTTTCATACGAACATGCACTAATGGTATTCAAATGCGAATCAAAGCTTTTATAAACGCCAAAGACGATTTGGAAAAATATTAATATTAATACGTATACTTATCTCTTTAACTGTTTAAAAATTTGACAAAAGTTAATAGATAAATGATTATTACTGCCAAAAATCGCGTGTTTTATTATTCCACAATGTTCAAAGACGTTAAATGTTTTCTTTTAGTCATATAGAAGTAATATTATTAGCTTCTTTTCTCTTCCAAGCCTGTATTCTATATTAAAAAATCAAGGTGCGTCCAATAATATGACCAGGGACTGTATTCTTGATTAAAGAATACCTTTGTTGGAACAGGAAATTCTTTTTGCGCGAGAAAAATAATTACTCGAGTTTATCAAATATTTTTTGCACGAAGAAAACCGTGGCTTGATCCTGGAATTATATCGTATTTTTCATAGAAGAAAACATTTTTTGACATCAGCAATTATTTCTCCCAGTACAACTCTGAAATACGCGTATTCGAAGATTTTCTTTTCCGAGATGAAAATGGACAGTTCAAACCCCACTTCTCTCGCGACTGTCGATTATTCACGTCGCTAGCGGCACCGCGACAGACGTTTCCGGTTCGTTTGATACCGATACAAGAGCAGGTTCACCCCAAGGACGCTGTCGGATGAGTGAGAGAAAAAAGGAAACTTTATCTTTCATCCGCCCGCGACCTTTCCAATTTTTCACCGTAAGCAAGGCACGAGTACGTCGCTCTCTCACTTTTTCCTCCCTCCGTTACCCACCCCTATGAAAGGCATTTATTTGCCCGGTAGATCGCTGATGCGGTGTATAAGAAAACTGTGTATACAGCCCCTTTGAAGATCCTCTTTGACGATCAAACGCGACCCGAATACTTGATTCAGTGCTTTAAAGTTGGCTCGGTTTATCGTGTAGCCCATATATAGCTTTGACCGTCGCGTGGGAAGTTTATTATTACCCCTAACAAGATAACTTTTACACTGTACTTTCTAATTTTTGGATATTTCATAACTTCGGCGGAATTGACTGAAATTGCCGGAGCACGCTTAATTTTAAAACTTCTGATATTTTCGTCGATCCGCGTGGGAGTCAAATTTTATAATCAGCTTTGCATGATTTAGGAATGTCATACTTGTTCAAAATTAAATGTATAGTCCTTTGGCCTTCCGAACGCTCGCATAAATCAATTTTAGACAATCTTTCATTCAATATTTGATAGAAAACATTGCATAAATGATGCACCGTGTAACAGGGATAAATTATAACATCTCTTAGTTAAGATTAGGGGCCGTTCGCATATTACGTCACGCAATTTTGTTTGTCACAAATTTAAACCCCTCTACCCTCTTCTGCGAATTTACAACTACATAACTATCTAAACTTTTTTTTTAACATCTTTTCATGCTTCATTTGCTTGAACTATTCCACCTAATCTACTTTCATTTCCCAGTGATCATACGTGGGAAGGAATAATGAGATATTGAATATCAATGATATACTAATTTATTAATCTGTATTTACTTCAAAATAGCTATGCGCACCCGGTAAATCGAGTGTCTTGTAACTGCTAGATCAACTGCTAGACAAAAAAACGAGCTCAGCAAGTGGCGTATCGTTCGGCAGCGGTTTATAAAAGAATTTTGATCGCATGAAAAATGTCATTTTTGTTAGCATTATTATATCGATTTATCTAAAACTTATAATGTCATAAATGCAAGTCCCATTCTCCCCTCCACGTCATATTTTGTCACATTTTCATAACCCCATCCCCCCTCCAAGGTGTGACGTAAATATGAACAGCCCCTTAGGATCGAATTTTATAATCTACTAGCATGATTTAAGAATATTCATTTAGAATTAAATGTATAGTCGTTTAACCTTCTGAACGCTCGTATAAATTAATTCTAGACAGTTTTTAATTCAATATTCGATAGGAAACATTGCATAAACGATGCATTACGCGTAACAAGGATAAATTCCAACACCCCTCAGTTTGGATTAGGACACTGCATAAACTTGTCACTTGTCCAATTTAACATCCGAGATAAACTTTGGGCCGAAACTGTCTTTCGTCAAGACGAAACTCTAGGGGATTATGGGAGTAATTGTCGCTGGATAAAGATTAGTGGGTGACTTCAATTCCGGTAGGTGTTTGTTAATGATCACTGCGAAATGACACCTTTCGAAAGTGCCTCCGGGAAATTAGACACGCGCGGGGATTTCGAATGCTTAAGGAGATAATTAATAATTAGTAACTTCCATTTCTCGGAACGGTTCTTCCGCCGAAGAGGCGAGGAAGGTGAAGGGGTGGGGGGTGACAGATAAATTGCGATCCTTGGGAGGCGAAAGTACTCTGGCCAATTAGAATCGCTGCGATCGGTGCTCCGAGAGACGATTAATTATATATCAACGGCGAAGCGACTTTGTCGCGCAGCTGACGACATTCGTGTCTCTTGATTTTCCGCTCTACTTCGGACGATGACCCGATTTTTTTTTATTTGCGCCCAAGAATCGATAAGGATGATCGCGACTCAAGCAGCAGCCCGTGCGTGAAATCACGGAAAAAATCGCGCAGTTGGGGCTGCTAATTGAAACTCGTTAATTTCACACCGTCGAAAGGTTGACTTATTGCCTTCCGAATGATTGACTGCGCGATGAAACGGGTATCAGATTTGAATTGATAAATAAATAAGCCGATATGCGTCTTCAAATCGTAGTTCAATGAGTCTCGAATTGATTTTAAAGTAATATTTGGTAATACTGAGTTATCTACTTTATATCGGCACTGGGCCATACTGAAAAAAATAATTCGGTTAAAGTGACAAAACGCATCTAGTTAAATATATTTAGTTCTTCTAAAGAAAATGCTGGTCAGTTGAACCTAATTTCAAGTTATTCTAATCAAATGTTTAGTTATTCCATCCAAACGTTTAGTTATTCTAATTAAGAATTGGTCAGTTTAACCAAACACACAGATGGAGAGAGAGAGGATCCATATTTCACCAAACAGTTTGGTCATAATTTCCAAAAGGTTTTGGTTAAATTGACCAAGTTATTAGAAGTTTAGAATAACTAAACTCTTTAACTAGATGCGTTTTATCACATGTTAACCTGATTATTTTTCTGAGTATGTTCCAGTGCCAATATAATATAATATATGCATAACTTAGTGTTATCAAATTTGTCTTTCTCTCAGTTCACGGAGGCTGCAATTAATATTGAAACAATTCCGATGTCCAATAATAGCTTCATCTCCTTTATGATAAGTACTGAGTCGTATGCGTTCAATATCGATAAATTCTCCCATTTTACTTCCACTATAACCTCAGGAAACGTTCGATAACTCCCGGGTGAACGAATTAACTTCCAACTTACTTCGAGAAAATGAGATCTCGTCTGCGTCGCAGGTGGAAGGGCTCGTATAAGGACTCGTTTTAACGAGAAAACTTTGATACGCGTCGGATTCGTCGTTCGAGCTGGCAAGTAGCGTTCGTTTCAGCTGTTGAGTGCAGGAGAGAAGTGTATTCTCTCGGAAGACGATGCAGCTGTCTTCGAAAACGAATGTGTTTTCCTGGTAGCTCCATAAATAAACGTACGGAGTGTAAGTAATATATGCGCGTAGGTACGTTTACTGAAAGCGTATTGAGCGGGCTTCACGTATATATGCGTCATGTGTGTGAACGAGACGTCGAAGGAAAATTATTTGTCCGCGAGATTTGGGAATCCCGGAGCGCTCGGCAATTTTTGGTCCTTCAATGTACAATAGCGGAAATGCTTGTCGTGTAGCATGGCGCGAGAATAACTATCGCGGGGGAAATATCCGTGAAAATGATATTCACGTGAGAATATACGTCTTGAGATGGAAGAGCTATAGTTAATATTTCACGTTTTTGTAGGAATTTCGAGGCATACCGAGATAAATACCCGATTAAAGGAACGAATAATTTTAACAGAAATCATGGTCGATTTTGGCGCCAACCATAGTTTCATAATTCTTCCAAATAGTGAAGTTTTGGTTACGATAACAAGAGATTACGATTGCTGCAACTAACAATAAGTCAATTTGCAGTATGGTCGATTGATGTCCCCAACTTTTTTTAAATATAACTGGCATTACCATGCAGTAATATTATCGATCTACTTTTATGGTTAATTTAATCATTGTGCACGGCTATCACAATCTTATTATCACTATAGTCACGCAACAAAAGTTATTTCGACCGTATTTATGATCTCTTTAAACGTAAATATGATACTGTGTGGCAACCAGGAAAATACAAGCTTGCGACCATGGTTGATTTTACCATCCACTTTTCTCTCAGTGTAGTAGTAATAATCCTAAATACGCAGACTCTCTACAGGGGTCGCTTCTGATCAATATTTTCTCACTATCCCTAATTACGTAAAATTAAATAGAAGCTCTCTCTAGGGGTTTACTTTGAAATTCGAATTCCTCGGATCGAGAGGCAAATAAATACGGCGAAAAAGAATGTCACTTTTGGGAATCGCCAAACTTCTTCGATTTAAAAGAACGACGTCCCATTCAGTCAAGGGATCCTTTGAACTCTCCTAATCGTTGTATTTCCAGTTCTCCAGTCCTCCACTTGTCCCATTTGTTCTGGTCGGAGAGGATTTCTCCTTAATGTTCTTGAGCTTCGCGCTATCTCCCTTTGTTTTCGTTTCGTCGTCAACTATCGCATTCGCCCAGTCGCATCGCCCTGCGAGATCGCGGAAGTTGGTGTCTTACATAGGTATTCCACCGCCTCGAAATTCCCAGCGCGGCTTGAGCTTTTGTCTCCGCGTACCGCTATAGGAAATCCCGCAAATACGGGTATCTCGGACGCGGAAACGAAAAAGCTCCCTGCGGGATATTTCGAGGGAAGAAGTTCGTGGAGCATCTTTTTCCAAGGGGCGGTTACTGCGACTAGAAATGAAGCTATGGAAATGTCTAGGAAATTTTGCAATTATACACTGAGAGAAATAATTGCTGGTGCTTAACAAAATATTTTCTCCAATCAAAATCATGATATAATTCCAGGACCAAGCCGTGATTTTCTTCGTGCAAGAAAATATTTGTTAGGCTTGAGTAATTGTTTTTTTTTTCGCGCGGGAAGAATTTTTGTTCCAACGAAGATATTCTTGAATCAAGTATAGGTATATATTTTTTGATCGAGAATCTGTATTTTTAAAAATTGGTAAGATTACTTATATGTTCTTTTTTCAAGACATTTTTTTTGTCACTATTGATTACTGTTGTCAGTGCAGTCGAGGCTTGCATATAAAATAATGAAAAATAGTTTAATTAATATAGTTAGAACTGTCGTCATTCAGAAGAATTCTTTTCCATCATCCCTTCTTTTTCCAATGCATACATTATAAATAAATATTGTAGATTTATCGAAGTGTATAAGAAATATTAACGAATTACAAAAATCTGAGATATCTAGCATCGGATACTTTTTTCCTTAAAAATATTGTCTCCCCTTATTGTATGACTTGCCACGTAATGCGAAGCAATGTAAATGCAGACCTTTTCGAATACAGTCACGTTGCAGTACACGTGTCGTTTGCGCGACAAATCCGAGAGACTCGTAGCTCCGAGCGTTACGAGAGAGAAATGATTTTCGATGCAATTTTGCGGGCTAGTCAAGCGTTCTGGACAATTGTTCGAGTAGGGGCGTCGGTTCGGGTAGATGAGCGCATAATCAACGCGATTCGGTCGGCCTCCTCGTGGAATATGCAATTAACGGAGGGTGCTGATGTTGCAATGTTTCAGGAATAACGGGGGATGTGAATATCGACGATAATGGAGACAGGATCGCCGATTACTCACTGCTGGATATGAATCCAGAGACGCTGAAGTTCGAGGTATCTTATTGTACTATTTAATTAAAATAATTTGTTATATCATCTGACCGTAATTTGCAAAATTCTGTCGCTCTATCGGTCGAATCTCCAGAAAATGAAAAATTCCATTTGGGATTCGATGGGATTTCTATGAGGCCTAATAGGGATTTCTATATGGAATATTATCTAGAAATGTAACGCTTTCACTTACGATCCCTATCAGAAATGTAGAAACCATATCCGAACCCCATCAAGCTTCCCTATTATAACAAACGACGCCGTTACTTCGCGAACTATCTGCAAAATCCAATCAAGAGCTAATGGGAGTTTGATCAGGATGTCCCTGCTGAGAAGTAACATTCCTTCGAACAAATTTCCGCGCCGGACACTTTACGAAATTTATTACACCTTCGCAACGAATGGATCGTTCCATCCCGATGGTCGTTCGAAATCTAATTAAAATAGAGAAGAATCTCGGCGCATCACACCTCCGCCTACGTTCTTTCTCTGTACCAATTACTTTTCGCAGATATAGGGGGGGGGGGGGGGGGTCCCACTTTTAATTAATTCCCACGCCCCCGAGCTCCGATCCGCTTCTTCCCTTTCTCAATTCTTCCACCTCCGATTTCTCCCAGGAGGTGCCCCCCGCGATTAACCCGAATCGCTTTGCCGCGCGAGAAATTTCATTTCGCGATAATCTCCCGCAGATCGTGGCCAATTATTACGGGGCGAATCAGACCTTGGAGTATGTGCCGGGCAGACGGATACACTGGTCCGGTGGTCGATTGGAACCACCGCCCGACACGCCCACTTGTGGATTTGACGGATCGCTCTGTCCCGATAACTGTAAGCGATGCTGGGCTGCGTATAATAAGTATTCGATTCACTCTCGATTTGAGATGCGAATATAAAAGAGCTGTATGCGAGGTGGATTTGATATCCATTCTGTCGAGAGAGAGACTCTCAATTTTATACGGGCTGGTCTCTATACATTCGCCTTGCGATGGAATTTTTATAACTTTCTCTTTCTTTTACATCTCGCAGCTCTGCCGGGTTATGCGATCCTGTCCATCATTCTCAGTTCGATTGTCGTGGGTCTTGTGGTGGCATCCGTATTCATCTATCGGTGAGTGTTTATCTTTATCCGAATTCCGTATGCTATTAATTAAATTTTATTTTGATTAATTTTTTAATAATAAAAATTCAATGGATCATTAATCAATTAGTTTGTAATATTTAATACCATTAATTTTTTTATTCAAATCTTAATATAAATGTATTATTTTAATTATTCGCCCTTTCGCGCAAAAATAATTAATGAAAATGAAGGATAGAATTTGACCTAGTTTAAGCCGGTCTAAGCTCAAATCATATAACAAATTAATGATCCAACAAACCAAAAATTAACTTTTTCATTAAAATTTTTATTAATTCATCATCGAGGTTATAAACAATTTTATTGATTTGATCTCTCCAAAATTATTACGCTTTATGCAATATTTTTATGGTTTTCCAAAATCTCAGTGGTTTATACATTACATGAACTGACCACAAGAATCGTCTAAAATTACTTCGACACTGTCTAGTTCTAAACTAAGCGTTGAAAACGTTTCGACGGGTCGAATCAGGGTCCTTTTTAGGGCCTGCGGCGAGACTCCTCGTCTATAAGGATCACGTCCGGTGGATTCGCTCGGGATGTGCTTTCGCGGGAAATCAAGAATTCACCTCGGACGGCGCGCTATTCATCCCAATTTCAAGTTTCCCTTTGAGACCTGTGTATATACGAAACGTACGGAGGTGCGAACGCGGGGGCATATTGTTGAATGCATTTTCAAGTTCTCGATATTTTTATGTCCATAGAGAGTGCATTTTTTGTTCTGTTTTTTACTGCGCGAATTTTCTTTCGAGTTTTTTTTTGAAGCAGCGAAACGTATTCAATGTTTTAGGTCTCGACGAAGCTAACGATAGATGTAGAATAAAGTTGGTATAAAAAGTGTTTAAGGTGTATGCAGTTGGAAATTTTTGCGTTGGAATCGGTTCGTCTATTTTGGTATGTTAAAATTAACTGAATCTTTGCTTAAACTTAACATTATTGTATTTTGATCCTCTGTGGTCACCAAGGCTCCACTTGACCTGGGCTTCAATTTTGAAGCTGACCGTACTTCTCTTTTTTTTACAATAATTATAATTAGATCATCGTTAGATCTCGGAATAAGCAGCTTCTTCTTAAAACTCGTACTACGAAGCTCCTTCGGACTTTGGAAAAAATCGTGTTTGAAACGTGCACTATAGAACTATTTATTACTTCAAAGTACCACATCTCGGTAAAATGATCCATTGACTTTATTAAGAAAACTCAAAAAATAAAGAAGTTATGACATTTTTAGTGAAGCAGCTCATTGTTCACATATCTATAAGTATATTCAGTTTTTGAATATGTCATCATATTTCATTTCTTACGTTGACACGATGATTAGATATTCTATAATATTATATTATATTTAAAGAACGTTCCATAATTTGTCGGTCAAAATTGGACGGATATTGTTCATACAGCTATTATTTAAAAATCAGCTGGGTCCATTTGACCCATGTGTGACCATCGCGGAACTGTACGGACGTATGACCATGGAGGGTTAATTGTAATATAAAAAATGTTGGATTAACACGTATTGTAGAATCGGTTAACATATAACAAAAAAATGGATGGCTCGATTTGAACACAAAATTTCCAACCGTGCGAGTGTCTATACCGACATGGTGTATCCTCATGTTCTTGTCTATTTTGTGTGACATCAATATGTATCTATATCAATGTAACGCGCGCCACGTGTCAGCCGTGTATTTAATAACGTGTTCGGCCGCGGGACTCAATCTCTTCGCATATATCACCCAGACGTACGCCGTAGCATGTATAACAATAACGTAGGCACTTACGCGCGCGACCCACCGAGGCACGTGATTTTCGTAGAATTCTTTTGGGGTCGAGCCGACACATACGTCGGCTTTGTGCGGAGCCGCGTGAGGTGAAAATGGGAAAATTTGCGAGAAACTACCGCGGATGATGGTATTTGGCTCGTCGCAAAGAGGGAGCTTCAACGCGCGTTGGTGCGTACCTTCATTTCACGGTGTTTGCACTTAATGTAGGCACATCTCTGGTATCTTAAAAGGGCGTGCTCTCACGTCGTGATATTTACTCATACACATGCATATGTATATGTATAAGTACGATAGGGATTACCCTTTTTATTGAGAAATATAAGGGGTATAGGTATGCTGTGGTTTTTCAACAAAATTGAAATTTGTTGAATTGATCTTGCTATCGTTTTGTATTCTTTAAAAATTTCAGACCACATAATTGCCCACACATATGTAAATATTTTTCGTGAATTTGCTATTGAAATGAATGGACAGCACGTACCCTTATAAAGTCACACCCTCGCATGTTAATGATTTTATAGAAATTTTATTGCTGAGTTTGCTAAAAGCATACTGTAAAAAATTGTATTAAATTTAATATAATTATATACAGGGTGTTCGGAAAAAACACCGACACAGAAATAGGGGTGATAGGTTACGTCATTACAAGTATTTTGACATAAGGGACCTATACCCGCAAGCGCCCCCTTCTGGAGATATCAACTTTTCAAGTTTATAACGACCGAGGTTGATCAAAGTAGAATAATATTGAGTTTTTTGTCTACCTGTACAATTGAAAAACAAATGAAAACTCCTTGTATCCGCATCATCTTCGAAAAGTACAAGGACTTGAGCCAAGCGGTTATCCTTTCCGCAAGCAGTTTGCGCAGTGGCACATCTATCCAGAATCGTTTCCGATGTTGCATGGACATGAGTGGCCGTCATTTTGAGCATTTGCTGTAGTACATTGTTTTTGTATCTCGTAAAATTAAATATTCGTTACCATCTTGATACGTTTCTAAAAATATTATTCTACTTTGATCAACCTCGGTCGTTATAAACTTGAAAAGTTGATATCTCCAGAAGGGGGCGCTTGCGGGTATAGGTCCCTTATATCAAAATACTTGTAATGACGTAACCTATCATCCCTATTTCTGTGTCGGTGTTTTTTCCGAACACCCTGTATAAAGCTTTTTTTATTCAATACGTGATTATGTAATTTAATATACTGCGTTATGAAATTCGTAAGGGAAATTTTATGAGGAAATGTATTAATTTTCATAATCATGTATTGGACAAAAAGCTTTGTGTAAAAATATATTAAAAATATAAAATGTTCTTACAGTGTACGTGCATAATCAAACATGATTTCGTTAATTCACCTGGAATTCTTTATTCTCATCGCACGCTATTTTCACGACGCCACATTGTACTATTTACATGGTATATACACCGTGTAATTCTCTCCGTGTTTCATCCTCTGCAGGAGCGTGACCCGTTACGTCGTACAATTTTGAAAACCGTGTACCGCAGCCAGTACACATTCATTAGAAGCACCCCTGGATGAATAGTACACTCGACTGCGTACATTCAGATGAAATACCGTACGAGCGAACGCGGTAGCATAGGTACGGATATTAAAATTGTACCATATAGCTCGCAACAATATTTACGAGATGAAACTTTTTTAATTTCGTATCTTCTCCGCGATACTTGCAACCCGGTGCAGGATACATCAGAGTCGGTGGCCCGTATAATCGTTTCAATGCGACATTCATGGTGATGCATTATCTCGTTTAGAGATACGTACATGTATGTGTATGGCTATATGTATATTTAGTACGTACCATATGAGGCTAAACTTACACGTCAGGAAAGAAACTTCGATCATTATTATCTCACTATCTATGAGCTTTTGGCTCATACTTGTGTAATACATTTTTGAAGGCTACATTTTTATCTACAATAAAGTCTTATATCGATGTGTACCAAAAGTTCATAAATAATGAGATAATATTGATTGAAATTTCTTTCCTGCCGAGTAAGTCTAGCCTCATATGGTACACATATAAGATGTATTGGATTCGATACAGCTGATAATGCAGATAAATTTTGTAATTCAAATGAAAGATACTTATCTTTGGAATTATATTTGGAATTATTCTCTTTTCAAATTGACAAATTTCTTTACGCCTTACGGAAAATACAGACGACCGCAAAACACGCAACCCGCTCATTCCGGATAAAAGCCTTTATATCCCACTTCAACGTGTCACATGCGCGGATAATTTCAACTTTTATTTCGCATACCGATGCAGAAATGCAAATTGTCCCCCACACTTTTGCATTTCGTCCTCGTATTTGCATTTATACTAGCTATATAGCCGACCAGTCCTCTACGCCAGTTTTCCATGCAGCTTGACATACATACGATTACTTTCTCGTTTTTTATTCGGCGTGCCAAGCGTGTAGCAGATTTTCCGAGGATCGTGCCATCGGGGTGACCGACTTTTGATTTCACTCTGCCAATGGAAGTGTTCCGCGCGAGAATTACTGACGCGATTGAAGCTGATGGACTCTATTGTCCGTATAGTGAATTTGAAGGGTTAGCGGGGAGGGATCACGTTTCAAGGATTTTTGTCTGGTTCGAAATAGGTCGACCAGTGGAGATCGAGTTTCGACTGCAAAGGTTTACGCGGGGTTATAGAGTTGTCTCTTTTTGCTCGAGCTCCATATGAGAGGTACGAACTAGATATATTACAAACTGCAGTTGCGCGGTTGTTATTATATATGCAGACGTATAGGCGCGTTGAATACATTGTCGGATTGCAGAGGAAATTAAAAGGATTTATGAGATCGGGGATTACTCTGTATACAATGTCGGCGATTTATTGAATCGATGCGAGGATCGTATGAATATAACGTGATGAATGTGGAAATACTCTCCAACTCAGAGTTGTTTATTTTTTTAAGGATCGTCTAAGTTAGATTTACTGGGGAAACCACTGTTTTTTCTTCCCTAGATTTTAGTCCCAAGCAGGTATTCTTCAGTCCCTAGTCCCAACAAAGGTGTTCTTAGGTCAAGAATATAGATTCTTCGACTAAGTATCTGTATTCTTAAAAATTTTGTAAATCATATGTTTTTGATTCGAGAAATTTTCTTTTGACGTCAGCAATTATTTCTCTCAGTGTAAAGGAGATCTTTAAATTATTATACCTCGTCTTAGATTTGTTAATAAACGTTTCTTGAATTGAAATATAACTTCACAAAAAGTCCTTAGAAGTTCTCAGAATGAACAAATTATTAAAGACTGGACTACAATAGTTTTCCATGAAAAACGGAGACCACGTGTAACAAATTGATGGTCTGATTTATCGCAAAAACCATAATTCATCTGCAGAAATAATTAAGATAAATCTAACTTCATAAGAAATTGTTTCAATGATAGGACGTAATCTTCGTAATATTGAATATAAGGATTTGAAAATCAACCAGAGAAATAACAATTTAATAAACTCTTAACCTTGAACAATAAAAAAAATATAATTCTTAAATTAAAAGAAATCAAATTTGGAAAAACAGGTATTGAGATATTCAATATAATAAAATTAAAATGATTCTAAAAAAGGATTAAACAGAATAATAAAAGGAATTAAATTAACAAAAAATAATTTTGATTCGGAAATTAGAATAGATCTAAATTCTCACCAACACCACCTGATGTTCATTATCTAGATAGGCTCTTCATGTAAGAGTACATATATGTAAAATATGGCGGCTTCGCCAACTAGGGCAGGATCCCTAACTTCTTGATTATACTCTGGAGGGAAATCACGAGCACTCCATACATATCCTCATCGGGAGCACATAACAGTTAGTTGGAATTCTGAAAAGTGCATTCGGCGTCGTTGTTTTAAAATAGCACTAAAGCGAGGAAAGAAGCGTCTTCCCTCCATGGTTATATAAGAAAGCTTACTTCGCGAGAGTTAATCTACTCTACGATGCAATGAGAAGAAGCTTTCACTTTAATCCCGTTGGTCACTCTACAGTTTATTCGTCGCGTAAATTTACTCTCGGAACGGAGGAAGACATCGATCGGATTTTGGAAAAAATATACGCGACGTTCTCGTCTAAATAAGCGCTTAAAATATCGTTCGCGATTAACCGGAGCGGTGATGAAAAACTGGGTTTACGGTCTGAGTACCTATATCGATCAACGACGACTGTTCATCCGATATCGACCTTCCGTCGCACTGTTTGCTTTGCACCGATATGTTCGGATAATCGACTCGATTTGATGGCACGTGATTTACCGAATGAGTGGTGCCCGAGCACCGGACTACTTTCACATATGCATTTGACACGATTAATCTCGAGTTACGATGTATATATATAGTGGGCAGAAAGTATTGGAGGTAATCGTTCGTGCATCGTGCATCAGATATTTCAATGAAAGGACTTTTTCGGTAGTCGCGATATATAAGAAGTGACATCTCATAGGCAAGCGAACGCTTCGAGCGACAGTCCCATAGAGAGTATTATATAAACAATGAAATAATTTCTTAAGAAAATGAAAAAAATGAAATAAACGGAATTATATATCAGGATGAACATTAATTTTGTGATGGCAGAAATTCTCTAAGACTTTCCTGATATCTCCGAAAGTTCCTTTAAACAATCTTCAGAGAATTACGAGGAAATATAAATATTTATCAATCCAAAGAAATCGGAAAAATATAATTAAAAGCATAAATTCGTTTCAATCAAATTAAACTATTTTAGTCTACGAATTCTCCTTGTGTGTGACGAACATTTAATTCCCTTACATTTCCTCGATTTCTCTGACGCATTTAAAATTCCCTGACATTTACAGGTTTTTCAGGATTTTCCTGTGAGCGGCCACCTTATATACCTACACTAAAGTTGACAAAATTGTCACTCGCGCGCGTCTCGTAAAAAATATACCAAAAACGTTCTCAATAAGTGAAATTTCAATTTACATTCTACGCAATCCTGACGAATCTACTATCCTGCGAGATTTGGGCAAACCGGCAGGGAAGCTACGCGGTCGTTGTCTTTGGAATTTGGTGTACTCTCGCCGAACCGCTCCGTTGATTAAGATTAATTAACCGGGCACTTCCTGCGTTTCGCATTCGCCGCGTAACGTTTGATAATGAGAGGCTCTACGCGAATATATACAGTATTCTGTTTATGTATATAGATGAACGTGCTTCGATAGTAGGTTTCACTTTGCTCTCTATGAGATAAAAGCAGCGGTAATTTTTCTCGATTTTTCTCTGTGAAAAAAATTTATAGCAACTCTGACGGGAAGTTTATAAATCACGTCACTGATGTCAAAAATTCGTATACGCCACTTTACGTCCTTTTGGTATTGTGAAAGCCAAAAGGGCTTATGAAAAAATTTGTTTTCGCAACTGATAGAAATACGTAAAGGAGGTCCAAAAATGGTAAAACAAATATTTGAGAAACTACAGGCAAAAGGGCATATTGGATATGGTCGATACGCCATTTTGGCATTAAGTTTCTAAAAAATGTCGTAAACTAATGCCATAAGGGCATATCGACCATATGCTATGCGCCCTTCTTTGCCTTTGAGTTTTCAATTACTTCTACCGTTTTATTTATTCCTATTTAGACAAATTTGAGTGAATACAAAAAATTTTTATACGCCCTTTTGGCATTAATGACGTAAAATCATTTGTCGTACTTTCTTCCTCGACACACATATTTTCGCACACGTGTTTTCTTTAGTGTCGTATTATTTTAATCTCTCCGATGAGTTAGATATTTCTGCCGTAGTAAAATATGCCACGATATAATATTACATTCTGTATTTCATATTTGAATTCTCGAAATTCAGTGTGATTCCCGCTATTTTTTATTATAGAAATTTATTAGGGCTGAACGAATTAAAAATGTTTTTTTTTTGTTAAGGAAGACTCCAAAAGTCAGCTGAAATAAACATTATTGAGCTTTAATCCCAACTGATGTGAAATTTCACTCACAATTAGTTAATTAAACCAATTAATTTCTTCACTCTAGGTGCACCCTCGACTCTCCGCGATCAGGTGGTAGCGCCTTCGAGGTCAGCGCCTTAATTACTCGCGCAAATTCAATTTTCGATTCGAGGCATCAGGCGAGGCTGCAGAGAGTATCGGCTAAGAGCTTTCCTCGCTGCTTCTAGCTCTCGATCCACGTCAGTCTCGTTGAGCTTCGTATCGGACAATGAGCCGATGATGGATTCACCCTATATGTGGTGCCGCGTCAGGTTACGACGAAAGGGGATGGCTAGAATTCATAGGCTCTATTTTATCGTAAGATAAATTGATAGATTTTGAAAAATAGCCTTTCAAATGATTTACTCGGATGAAGGAAATATTGTGTAGCAGATTTAACATGTTCTGTCATCAATAAAAAGAGAGAAAATAGTAACAAAGTTGCGACTTTTGTTGATTTAGATGCTCGACCATTGTATCGACGCGATCTATAATTCAACCCTCCCACCAGGGGTCCCATTTACAAATATATTGAATTGGATCACGGCTTCCCGTATTTGTCAAATAGGTACGCTCTCTATAGATACGAAGGCATGTACCGGGAGGGGTGCAAACGTATACATTATGTATCTGCCTATCTCTTGCAGCCTCGCTCTACTGTAGTCTCCAAATGCAAATGCATCGATTGATGCCGCGAGTGTCGTTGACGCGAGCATAGTAACTGATTCGCGTCCGTACAATGTATCGAATTTTCAGATAGCGCCGAATTAATGCAACAAGAATGCTTCCTCAGAGATTCTACATTTAAAACGTCTACAACCATTGACTGTAAGAAAGCTGTGTATTTCAAATATAAATATATATACTTACCTAAAGCTTTTTTCCAATACATTTAATTATGAAAACTATTATGCCCCAATATTGTGAACTTTATATATAATAATATTAAATTATAAATATAAATTTCATAACAAAGTATATTAATTTTCATAATCACGCGTGTTCGATAAAATCTTTGTACATTTACATTAAGTTTGATACAAATTTTTGTCTACGATGCTCTTACGAAGAAAAATGTCTACATGGATAACTCGTGTTCGCCACGATATTTATCTCTTTTTTATTCAAAATTCTAATGCTTTGAATATAACGTCGACGAAAATGAGAATACGATCGAATAAGCTTTCAGAGAAAACAAGTTGTGAGATCCGCGCGAAACCGATTTTTCAAATACACCCGAGGCGCCGAATGAGCGATCTAAAGGGCTTTGGGAGAAGAAAATACGTTTACCTCGGAAATATGAAAAGGTCGCGTCATTTACGCGCGCAATTTTCCCGTATTTTTTCAGAAAATTTCGGGGGCTCGCATCGGCGCGGAAAGCGTTATTATTGCACGAGCACATCTCGATCGTCCGTTTAATCCGCCGCGGAATATGATCCGCATTTACGCTCGCGAGGTGCGCGTCTTACCGCTGCGCGTGTTGCGCGCGTTGAACATGCGCGACGCGCTTTGAATTATTTTCCGGCGCGCCGCGTGGGAAGCGGTGTTGATCTCGCGTACCACACGGAGCACCGTGCGAATGTTATGTGAAAGTGGCGGCGAGATACTGTGAGGGAAGGATTTCCATGGCGCGGGCGGAACAACCCCCACAGTGTCCTTTTATCCCCTGGTATATTTTTGCCCTTTCCGTTGCACGGGTTCTTCCTCTTTTCTCCAGGCACAACACTCCGAAAATTCCTCCTTAACATGCGGATGTCTGTTATCCGAAG
Source organism: Xiphydria camelus (assembly GCA_963678675.1). NCBI lineage: Eukaryota > Metazoa > Arthropoda > Insecta > Hymenoptera > Xiphydriidae > Xiphydria > Xiphydria camelus. Next base: position 25,872,415 of record OY783195.1, on the reverse strand, counting down.
ACAGCTTCGCGCGTCTCGCAAAGTATTCTTCGAATTCGTATCGGGCGTGCGCGTAAAGATACGCGAGAAGAAAGGAAGGGAAAAAATGATATTCTGTATTGGATGCGTAGATATCGAAAAGTCACTAACCCGGTTTTCTTTTAAAGATATATCCATCTTTTTTTAAATTCAACTTATAATCCGTATACATATTTAATGTGTACCTATATCATATGAAAAAGAAAGTGTTTGAAAATATAATTATTTAAAAAGGTATAAAAATGGTATTGTGCAAGGTATTTAAAAATGGCGTTTTCCAGATAAAATAAAGTTGGAAATGAAAGATTAAAAAATACAAAGTAATAATGTTGTCTAAATTTTTCGAACTTGTGCAATAAAAAGAATCTGTGAAATACCCGAATTTTACATCCTTCGCGCACACAGCATCCGTCAACAGATCCGCCGTACATTATACGATAGGTAACTAATGAAATGTTTCCATTTCTCGTTACAACGATACGTTGATTGATATCGTCGGATGCGACGGATCCATTGTTGAATTCAGTGTGTGACCCATTAAAGAGCGAGCTGATAGCCAGAGACGATTTATTTCTCTCGCATAATTATGGCTTTAACGTAACCGTTGCTCTCTACGCGAACAATTTGCTGCGGTGTACGGTAACATTCCATTTTCCAATTTATCCCTTCCTCCTCCATCGTAAAGTGTAACGCTCTCGGTGCAATTATGTAAATGATATTCATCCCTCTTTTTTTCTTTTTTTTTCTCTTTCCGGACGATATTTTATCTCCTCACATTTCTTCCACGTCCTTCGGTACAAGCGTGTCCTATCTGTTTACTTGGAATTGGTTCTGTTTCGATGCGGATTTATTTATTTATTTCTCCTCCTCTTACTTATGTATATTGAAATTCATATATGTGTATCGCTTGGAAGCAGTCGAAATTGTATCGCCATCTAAATCATACATAGTTGGAAATTTTGCTTTAGTATCAGTCATCAATTTTTGTATGTTAAAATAAACTTCTTTTTTATGTTTAATTAACATTCTTTTCATTAATTACACATTTTGTTGTATTAATTTTACCACAAGAAATGTTGAATTATATATAACACGAAGAATCGGTTAATTTTAATATACAAAAATGGGTGGACCGACTCCAATACAAAATGTCCAACTGTGTACAGCCAATAATTCATATTATACGTAATTCATTATAAGCCGGAGCGCGATAGATAATCATTAAATGTTTTTACGTTATTATTTTTAGACGACGCAACTTTACATTCAATTTACATAAGATTTGTTATCGTTGAGCCATTCACGGAAAACGAATTTTGTACAACTAATCCGGGATTTTTCTTATTCATTTAATCCTATATCTATTTCTATACCTCTCTATCTCGTACTAAAAGTCTATCTATTTATCTATCCACGCGAACCTATTAATCTCACTTTCTCTCCCTTTTTCTACCTCCCACTCTGAACTTTCTCTTTTCTTTTCTTCCCTTTATCCGGACGTTAGGTACTCTGTTGCGCTCCCCTGTTTATCCAGCAACAGTGCTGTCGTCCGTCGTAGGTTATCGATCAGCTGCAGTAGGCGACGTGGGAGGCGGGTTCACGTGAATGTACAAACAATGCTTTACGGATTCATCGCGCGTCCCGTTTTATTGCATGAAAGCCAGTCGCAATAAACAAATTTCGAATATTTGTGCGAGATCACTACCCCGTTATCCTGTCCGGTATTCGGTGGTCGTCACCATTTTTATTCTATCTCGGTGTCTCTCGCAAATAGAGTTTTTTTTATTAATTTTTGGCAGTCGCGAGTTCTTCTCCGGTTCACCCGTGTTAAAAAAGTGTGGCTGAAGTATGGCAGAAGTCTGGAAAAAGTATAACCAAAAAAGCTTGGCTACGTATCTTATTTCAGATTTTCAGTCGGTAAACAATGCGCTCTTCAATTAGAGTTCAATGGTTTGTACGAGGTTATGCTGTAATCGATGTCTGTTCTTGTCAGTTGATATTATTTCAATCAATTATTTTACTAAACTCTCAAATTATTACGAATGAACTATATTCTAAAACCGAACAAGTCATTATAATATTTTATAGTGAAGAACTTACACAACAGAATATATATTAAATTAAAAAGGTACAGGTAGGTCAAGTCAAATTTACTTTTCAGACGATATGAAAAAACTGTCTGGCTGACAATCTGGGATGCGATTTCTAGCTATACTTTTTTTTATGCGGGCAGCGCTGATTGCGAAGCATCGATGGACCGCTGAAGCTAGCCGAAGTGCTCAGGATGCGATCCTCTTCGTGTCGCGAGTCTAACGCTTTGAAAGGAGCGGAAGAGAATGGATGCACGGTGAATTACAGTCCACACAAGTAACTTCCTTTGAGACGAGAACTAATTTCCTCGTTCTATACGATCCAATCGATTTTCTCGAACGAAACCACCGAGAATGGAGAACGCAGCCGATTGTAATCGTGGCGCAAACCCGTATAAAAGTATTATGTATCTACCACACATACGAGGTTGAACTTACTCGCCAGGAAAGCCTCATATGGTATAGTACTCGTATAGTTACACACGTGCAACTGGTATTATGTCGTAAATTCATTTTTCCTACGCGTCAGCACTATCTATCTTCTATTGTCACAGATGCGAGAATCATAAATTTGACGTCGACGTCGGTACACGCGTGAATTATGGAGAAAAAGAAGTAACGACCGCGTATGTCACGATGGAATGTTGCGTTGGAAATAAAGGTGAAAGAACTAAACAATGTATACGTTAGTCACTGCTATTCATTATCATATGGAAGCTGTCATTGTGGGAAAACTGCACGGAGGAAAAAGATTAGTAATTTTTACAGTGAATTCCAGTAACAGTTTCTCGAGATGGAACATTGAATTGTTTAATAGACGCAGTTTACTTTTTACAGCTCATGACAGTGTAAACACCCGACACGTATTGACGGAAGATTCGTAAATTTGACTATCAACACTAATGTTTATACTATTACGAACTGTAAAAAGTATGCTGTGGTCTATTAAAGACTTCAATGTTTTACCTCGAAGAGCCTGTTGCTGGGATAACTGTACAAATTCATGACTTTTCCATGGTTTTTAACTAATCCTTTTCCTCCGTGTGGGATATTTCCTTCATCAGGTGCAACAGAAACCACGATAGTACCCAATTAATTTATCGGAGAGAAAAGAGAAGAAAGTGGTGTTAATTTTTAACACCATTTCACCAGTGTGGACCTTTACATACCACATCTGGTATCATTGAGTCTTATACCATTGTTATCTAACTCCTAAAATGGTCTATATACGCTGAAAGAACTCTTAGTTCGGCTAAAAAATATTTTGAATGAATACGAGCCCAAAAAACGTTTTTCTGGAATTGCAAAATTCTTTGGTCGATTTCAAGAAAACTGATGGCATTTGGATAATTTAACAAATATATGTTTAGGTTACCAAATTGACTCGAGAAAACTATTTTGTTGGCTACTTTTTCATCTCAATGTAGGTCCACACCACAGAATTATTTACAGTGTAAGGATATTCTTCTTTATGGGATCACTACAATGATAGTAACGCTTTCAAGAACCCCGCTGACGTACAAAGTGAACGGTATATTTACGCGCTATTAAAGTCAAATTACGTTCTTCGCGTTATACATATCGTCAGGCATCGGTTGCTACGTTAGAAGCCAAGACGAGGCTGTCAATAAACGACGAGGGTCGACGTTCTATTGCCGCGATCGTAAGACGAATGGACCCTAGAGGTCGGATGTTTTCGCGAAATTCGCATGAAAACCTTCCTCTTAAAAACTCCCACGTCTCCCTATCGACGCGTTCGAAGAGGGTGAGAAAAATAGTTACGTCTCGATATAGGTATACATATACTGGTTATCCAGTGCTAAGTGTTCTCTTTATAGGGGGATTGGGTAACTGCACAAAACAGATAGAGTGCCATCTGTGGCACGCATCAAGCATTAAGCAGATGTGCCCGTGGTATAAGCGCTATTTACACGTTATTTTGGATAATAATTGAAGTGTTTTACCTATGAGATTTAATCAATATGGCCTCAATTATAATAGAATGTAGATTTCAAAGCATTCAAATAAATTTTTTCCGTGGAAAATCGTTATCAAAAGGTAAGTACAAGCAGCGCCACCAAGCTGGATTTCTTGGCGAAACTTGGATGTATATTCTCTATATGTACATGTGTAACACAAACAAAAGCTACGTTTGTGGAAGTACCCAATCCCCCTATAGCCGCGTTCCGAAACAATAGATAACACTTAACCGGCTGTCCTCATATGTAGCAGACGTTGATACGGGAAAGCCAATAAGGCGTGCTGTTTATGGCTTCTTCTCTTTTTTCTTTTTTTCTATTTTTATTTCTATCACTTTCCAGAATCGACACGACGTGACACGACACATCGTACGTAGAGAATGATATCCCTCGATTCACTCGGATAAAGAGCGAGTTTTTCCATGCGTGATACTCAATTTCACTTGATGTAATACTTGATTAAAAGCCTTTGTATACAAAGTACGATTTGTCGTCCTACTACAGGAAAAGAAATTTTCATTAATATTTACTATGAAATTCACCATAGGACATGACGTCAATGGCCAATTTTTTTTATAGGCTTCAGGATAAAATTGACTGTTTTTTCAGGAAAAGAAATGACTGAAACGGAGGGATAAACGAATTTTACTGTGGTCTATAGTAAAAATTTTGTTTTTGACATCATGTTCCATGGTTACGTAATTTTTGCGGTAATTTTTAACGAACATTTTTCTCCGTGTACATATTTACCGGTCGAAAGTCAAGTCTGTAGAACATATCGAAAACTGTTTCCTCGTATGCATGTGGTTCATACCGTGTGTAGGGGATATATTCATAGTTTTGATATAATCTACAGATTTGACGGTCGACCGTTAAATGTATAATGTACAGATCGTACAATAAATCGGATGACAAATCCTACTGTGTACAGAGGCTTTCAGTTTAACGTTTTATGATCAGGTAAAATTTTTAAATAAAAATCCCGGAATATTCCAAGTCTCCTAGAGAGATTTTTCTGACTGCCATATTATATTTATCCGTAAAGGGGACGATTTAGTTAATTTAAAAAATGTCCATCGGTGTGTACATATAAGTATGTATAGGTACAAATAAATAATATTGACTAATACTTGATATAGTTAATCGCTGATGTTTAGCAGATATACGCAGAGAGAAATGGATTCGTAGATTTATGAATCATAGTTCATTGATGGTCCAAACAAATTCGTAATTGATAATTTTGCTGACATTTTGGAACGCTGATACTTAATCCTTAACTGTTCATTTAAGAAATTTTCGAAGGCAGTATGAGAGTTTTGTCGTTTTAATGATGTTCAAAAATAATTATAAAAAGAAAGGGGCCGTTGGCAATGCATTCGGGTATAAATTATTATAATATCTTCGGAGCAAAGTGAGTGAAAATTAACACAACTCTTTTTTTGCTTTTGAAGGTTTGAACTCACTTGAAGAAAATGTTATAATTAATTGAATCGTATCGTTTATAAGCTTCGGTCTCATTTTCTTTTATAACTTTCTGCTGTAGAGTCTCCAAGCGTTGATAAGTTCACGCGACAATTTTACTCTGGAGAGTACGCAAATTTTCCCGTCCGTGAGTGCACACAGCGATACTCGCCAACCTGTATTTCCTCACGCATACGGAAACTCGTGCGCTCTCTCGAGTGTAAAATTCGTATTCATATATGAATTTCTCTTATTCTTGTGGAGTAAAAAGAAATTGAAAAGAGACCGCTGACATGGACGCATCATAAAGTCTCGTTTCAAGATTTCTCGACGCTGTACCGCGTTTCAATATGAAATGAATTCATGGGAATTCATAACTGCAGTAGAAAATTTGGAAAAAAAATACGTCAGAGACAAAATTCAATTTCGTAGGCATGGAATTGTTACGAATCGTCGTTCATTCAATTCAAAAGAATCAAATAAGTGAAGATCGTATTCGTATTCGTCGTATTTGATATTTATTGCGATATCAGCTGACGGTACCGCGACCATCGTCGCGCGTGTCTTCATTTATCTGTACGTATTTAAGAAAGACAAGATGGTGGTCGTAGTGTCTTGACTGAGAAGATCTCAGAGTGAATATATAAACGCTGATTTGTGGGGCAATTATTGAATGACGAGATTCGCTTTATGGTGAAATTAGAATTGATATCGTAACTGAGAGCTTCTCAATTACAAACATAAATTTCTTTCGCAGTTGCACGCATAATGTTTGGTATTGGTTCAAAATGCAGCAACACCATAGTCTAGTAAGACTATCTCCCTCGCACTCATTGCTTGGCATAAATGTGTCCCTCTGCTTTTCCGATGACGTCACAATATTCTAGACAGAAACGCACTTATAACTCTTTGGGAATAATAATTTTTTCGAACCGTTTTATTTTTCGTTTGTTATTGAATATGTATACGGATTACAAATTAAATTTAACAATATGAAGTTTTGTGTGTGTTAAGACCGAATTCTCTGTTCAATTCAATACCTGATAATTCATAACTAATATATGTTAATTTTCTTTAAGTAGAGATTATATTTATATTTAGTTACTACAATTTTACATATTTAGTCCATCATATATGACTATTTATGTGCAGTTCGACCAAGTAAACTTTTTTTCATTGTGATTAATATTTACTCGTATTGTGTGTGATTATACTTATACTTGTTATATAAATAAACGAGTATTGAAATAAACACAATTTCCTTCACTTAAATGGATATATTCCCGTTTCGACTAATTTAAACCAAGTAAATCTTTCAAATAAAATTTTTTCTTGGTGTATTTCATTGATTGAAATTAGAGATTTACATGCTCCAGTTTTCCGCACAAGCTCAAGAATCAAATTATAATTCGAGGATACAATTGCATCTTGAGAATTGTGCACTAGCCAAGTTTCGCGATATCTGTACCACATCCGATGTTGGATAAATCTCATCGAGAGATCTTTAATACTATATTTTCCCCGCCGTGAGTCCCGTTTTATGTTTTCGTTACACGTTTACCCTACATACCTACATACATAACCGAATGGCTGTACGTGCGATCCGTCCGATTTCAACCCGGAATTAAACGCCGGGACGTCCCTGCGGGAGAGAGAACGCCGGAGAATTTCGAAAACCCTCGCTCGCGGTCGCTTTAGAATTCGAGGGGAAGCTAGGTATATATGTATAGCGCGTCCCGGAAACCGCGGTACGACGTAGAATTTCGTATTGGGGAAGGGTTGTCCGTGACGCGCGGTTAGAAATATGCAGTTGCTTTTCAATATTATGAAAGGCTTCAATTTCCAAGGAATTATTGGATTGCATACAGAACATTTTCTACAGAAGGATTTATTGGAAGGAAAATAATTTTGTTTATGTTAATAATGTTTCTCTCTCGTATTGTGTTTAGGCATTTCAAACTAGAAGCGGAAATCGCCTCGATGACGTGGAAAGTCCACTGGGAGGACGTCATCGTGATGCCTCACGGGAAAACGAGGGGTTCCATGTATTCCCTGCCGCTCAATAAGCTACGCGGAAGTCAGCTGGTAATTATAATATTTTCGTGAATTAATTAAGAATGATGAAAAATTCAACACTTTTTTTAATCCTTCGTGGTCACATATCCGTGCTGGTCCACGATGGTCACACATGAGTCAAATGGACCCAATCAATGTTTAAATAATAACCATATGAGCATGCCATATGTGAGGCTGAACTTATTCGCCAGGAAAGAAACTCGAATCACTATCATCTTATTACCTATGAGCTTTTGGTTCATATTTATATAATACCTTTTTGAAAATTACATTTTTATATACAATAATGATTGGAGTTTCTTTCCTGGCGAGTAAGTTTAGGGTATATCCATTCAATTTTGAGTTCGATAAATTATGGAACATTTTTTGAACATTGTAGAACGTGGAATCATCGCGTTTACGTAAGAAATGAAATGATGCCACATTGAAAAACAATCATGAATATGTAAATGCGTGAAAAATTAGCTGTTTCACTAAGCAGTCATAACTTTTTCATTTTTAAAATTTCTTTGACAAATTTTACAGACGACTCTCATGAGTGGTGGCACTTTGAAGAATAAAATGCTTCTATAGTGCGCGTTTCAATCAAGATTTTTCTGAAATCCGAAGAGAAGATCTGTAATTCAAGTTTTAAGAAGAAGACATTTATTCCGAGATCTGGCGAGGATCTAGTTATGATTATAAAAAAAAGAGTACAATTAGCTTCAAAATTGAAGCCTGGATCAACCGAATCAGCGGTGACCACGAAGGGCTAAATACACTTTTCCTTCCGTCTACAATTTTCTCCTTAACGCGTCTTTACCCCTCGACGTAGCTACCCTACCACACCGAAAAATTTACGGGGCACTTTGCGGACTCATTATACCTTCATCCAAAAAACCACCGACATATTAACTCTACATAGATATATCCCCCTCTTGTCCTACGTAACGCAGTGGCGATGTTTCTCTTGTAGACTATGTACTCGGAAGACAACGTGAGCATGGCCGGTGGAGTCGACAGACAAATTTACGTTCCCACTGGAATTTACAAGGTGAGTTTGCTCACGAACACCTGCATATACGGGAGGTCATACATATTCACGTATATTATTATCGTACCCACAATACACGCATTCCGCACTAATGCGCAACGGTCTGTTAGACTTATAAAGTCATAATTCTCTCATGATATTATCCGCGACGATTACCATATTACGTGAATTACGCGCGCGGATTAAGGAATAATTTCTGGCTGTTAAAAAATTGCCCTAGGTCGTTAAGGTCAGTTGGGTAATGGACAGGGAGAGGGGTAGGGAGAAGGGTGAAAGTCTAGCGTTATAGGGAGAATGAAGGGCGCAAATTATGAAAATGATATGTAGGTAGAGAGCAACCCTCGGGGGCGGTCAAAAATTTATCATCATTCATTCCCACCGTGGGCGAGAATCCCTCTTTTTTTAGCTGGTAAAGAAACCTCGTCTTACACTAGATAACTTTATATATGTGTGTGGGTATGTATTTTTGAGCAGAAATGCATACATTAATTTCGAGTATATTGTACGAGATGTCAGATACGTGGGTGGTTCGATATGCATGCAAATTGATAACGTCTAGGTGCATTGGTATCTATATTCGTCTCACGGTGCGGTGCATTGAATAATAAATAATCCAACGATTCATCCCGTATATGGAATACGAAAAATGTATTTCGTGGTAAAAAGTGGTAAAGTTTAAAAAGAGATATACCGTATTTACATTTAATGGAAAGGTTTGATCCGAAATCACTGCCTTCGCATTTCGTCGATTTCTGAATAGCACGTATCGAATCAGTTTGAACGTCTCGACGATGATAACACGCCACGGCGTGAAGGAGGGATGGAATTTGCATAAAGGCTTCATCGAATTAAACGGATTGAAAAGAATCCTTCGCGGAATTGTCCCGGAAAAAGTTCTCTCGCAGCTCCATTCTCTTCGCGTGTCACGTATCAGTCGTCTGCCGTTACGATCGTCGACTACGCCTTTGACTTCGGCGACGCTCGGTGTGTAATTCAATTTCTCGCTGCCAATCGAATTTGATTACTACCTACCAACCTGTCGCATCTCATGTTGCGTCGTCCCGTTCGATGCTTTCTCCGCGCATAGGCGAGCATATCTCGCTGAAAATCGAATCAATCTGGAACTTATTACAATCCTGCAAATTGCTCACTCGTATACTCGCATCATTCGTCGAGTCCGCGCCGATTCAAGGCAAGTACGTATTCGGATGAGAGTAAGTCCTAATATACCTGCACTCTGAGAAGAAAATTAGTTGAATCGATTTATTTGATTTGAATTATTTCGAGTGATAAAATATTTTCTTAATTTAGATAACTGTGTTCAATTCAATACTCGTTCACTCACAACTAATATATGTTTAATTAATATAAGTGGATACTTATTTGTTACAACTTTGCATATTTAGTGCGCCATATATATATATATATATATATATATATAGAGAGAGAGAGAGAGAGAGAGAGAGAGAGAGAGAGAGGATGACTATTTATGTGCGGTTGGATCAAGTGAGCATTTTCTTAGTGTGACTAATATTTGTTCACATTGATTATGCTTATCCTTGCCGCGAATAAACGAGTATTGAAATAAATACGATTTCCTTAACTGAAATGAATATATATTGTTTTGATTAATTTAAACCATCCAAATCTTTTACCCAAATTTCTTTTTAGTGCATTTCATTGATTTAAATTAGAGATTCACATTCTCAAGTTTTCTGCACAAGCTTGAGAATCGGATTATAATCCGAGGATGCAATTGCATTTTGAGGATTGCGCAGTAGCCAAGTTTCGCGATATATATCTGTCGTTTCGACTAATTTAAACCAACTAAATTTTTCAATCAAATTTTGTTCTCAGTGCGTGAATCTGTAACAAGAATGAACTTAGCAATTCGGCCTTTGCATAAAAAAAAATATTCGTATTTCTAAATTCAAGTAAAATATGTATACATATTTAATATCACATGGAAAACACCCGAAGAAGTAATTATTCGCAAAGTTATAAGTGCGTTGCTCCCTACGACATTGTGATGTTATCGAAAAGTAAGAGAAACGCACTTATGCCAAGCGATGAGTACGAGAGAGATAATCTTACAAAATACGGTGACGGTCTACATTTTGAAATATCATTTTCCAGTTTAAATAAGGCTGAACATAAAAAAATGAAAAAAATACGATGTAAATAATTTTCTTCAAATTCTTTTGCAATGATACAAATTGCGAGAAAGCAGGGAAGGAACAAGAGCCTTGCAACCATCTAATTTTCTCCCCCTCACTTCGGTCGTACGACACACACCTGACATAAGGTGTTACGTGTCTCGTTTCAGAATTCGAAAGTGGCCATCAAGTTGATACCCAGGACCAAGGTGGAAACCTCAAGGCCACTGTTGCTCGAATTGAAAAGGGTGAGTGCTGTGTATTTTGAGCATTGAAATTGTATATATTAATTTTTTTCTTCGGGATGTATTATCACGATAATAGTTATATAACTCAAATGCGAATCGAGAGAAAACATTTCTGATACCTGTTTTTGAATTCAGAGAAATTTAATTCAATAACGTTCCGCCGCACGTTGTCGTCACACTGAGAAAAATAACTCGGTTAAAATGATAAAATGCATTTGGTTAAACGAATTTAGTTATTCTAACCAAAACACTAGTAATAACTTCTATAGAACAACTAAATATGTAGATAGAAGAACTAAATATTTTATTCAACTTATTAATATTTTAGTTAGAATAACTAAATTCGTTAAAACAGATGCATTTTTCCATTTTACATGTCTCGTTATTCCAACCAAAAAATAATCAGCTTAACCAAACAGATGGAGGATCCATATTTCGTCAAACGGTTTGGTTATGATCTCCAGGATGTTGGTTACAATTCGACAAGATTATTTTTCTCAGTGGAGGACCGTCATCTTAGATGCATGCGATGGTGTTATTTATTCATATGAATGGTGACGTGTGACTGTCGTAGATGAAGGATCTGCAGCACGATCATCTGGTACGGTTCTACGGGGCCTGTTTGGAACCGCCGCACTGTTGCCTCCTCACCGAATACTGTCCCAAGGGATCTCTTCAGGTTAGCAGCTCGTTACTTGACCTTTCTTTTCCTATAAGTAGTTCCTCCCAGAAGGGTCTGCTAACGCAGCCCCTTGTTGGGTTTGAAGGGCTGATTATATACGGGGGCACTCGACTCGGGCTCTCCTCGTGATGTTTGGAAGGAGGCGTTCTTCTTTTTTTTTTTATGGATAAGTTACTCGCGAAGTGAAAGCAAAAAATGTAGCCTTCGATCGATTCCTTTTTGTCCGTACAATATATTTATCGCGTTGGGCTTCGTTATGGTTCTTACATTGGAGAAAATGAATCCTTTAGAACAGAAATGTGTTAGTCTTCCTTTTCATAAAACTCTAGTTCATCCGGAATGATACTAAAATCGATTGTCTCGATCGGCTCGAGCGTAACACTGAGAGAAATAATTGCTGGCGGCAACAAAATATTTTCTTTAACCAAATAATTAATATAATTCCAGAATCAAGCCATGTTTTTCTTCGTGCGAGAAAATATTTGACAGGCTTGAGTAATTTTTTTTTTTTCATGCAGGGAGAATTTCTCGTCCCAACGCAGGTATTATTGAATCAAATATTTATGTTCTTCGTCCAAGAATTTGTATTCTTAAAAATTTTTAAGATCATATAAGTATTCTTGGTTCAAGAAACATTTGTTTGATGCTAGCATTTATTTCTCTTAGCGTATGTCAATTTTCAAATTTCCCTCGGAAAGAAGAACGATCGACATCGGTTCGGCCGTAGTTTGCTCGCGCTCGAGATAACGTCGGCAAAGAAATGAAAGCTCGTCAGAGCCACTGACTGACGGGGTGGCGCTAGGAGGAGGTAGGAACTCCGATCCGTCAGAGTCTGGCTTTGCGGGAAAGGAAAAAAAATGGTAAATTCGAGTGGCGGCGGATGCGAGAGGGAGCTTGAAGAGGAAAGGAAGGTAAAAGAAGCGGAGGACGAGACGTAGATCCGTTCTCGGGTGGGGGATAATTAAATTTAGGCAACGTTCGCACTGAGATTCGCGTCGAGCGTACGCGGAGAATGGCAAGGAGGGAGGGATTGATTTGGACTTTTCTTTTCGAGAGACGTCTTTCCCTCTAGGGACCTTTTCGCTCGCGAGGGTTTATTAAGCAAATCAGGTCGTTTTCGCGTCGGTCAAGGTTGCCCGAGGTAAGTCGTGAAGTAGACGAGCGTGGGATGACGACGAAAGAAACGCGAAGAGCTGTTCGATGGGAGGCGAGGGGAAGATTCGCGTCGGAGATGACAGAAGACACGGAAAGCCGCGTTGAGAAAAAAATTTGGTTGAAAGATTTAGCTGTTTTAAATTAGACGAAATAAATGATATATTCATTTAAATCAAGGAAATTGTGTCTAATTCGATACTCGTTTATTCACAGCAAGTATAAACATATTCGAAGTGTGAGTCAATATTAATCATACCTATTAAAACATACTTAATTGTCTCAACTGTATAAAAATAGTCATACATATCTGGCGAACTAAATATGTAAATTTTTAGCAACTAAATATCTACTTAGAGTGATTAAGCATTATATTAGATGCGAATAAATGGGTATTGGATTGAACACAATTATATAAATTTAAAAAATATTTCATTGCTTGAAATAATTCAAATCAACTAAATCGGTTTGACCAATTTGTTTCCCCAGTGCGTGCTATTCCTCGTCTCGTATTATTTCGAGGATATGCACTGAGAGAAATAATTGCTAAATGAAATATTTCTTCAACCCCAAGAGTATATGATCTTAAAAATATTTAAGAACATGAAATAAATAATAAATAATAAATTCAGATTCCTGTTCAAAGAATATATTGACTTAAGAGTACCTACCTTCGCGCGCGCGCGCGCGCCCGCGCGTTGGGATGATAAATTTTTCCCACGCAAAACAAACAATTATTCGAGCCTATCGAATATTTCCTTGCACGAAGAAAATTATGGCTTGATCCTGGAGTCAAGTACAATATATCGTATTTCTGATCGAAGAAAATATTTTCCTAGCACCAGCAATTATTTCTCTCACAATCAGTATAGAGAGGGAGACAAGGATGACGCCGAATGCGTTGCTCGAATCTTAATTCTCTCGAATTTCATTTAAATGAATATCCAAGAAAACTTTTCGCAACCCTCGCGTATTGTGCTTGATACAAGAAAACGAAACCATCCTATTTTAATATTCCCCGATTATTATTATCGGTTTCAAACGAGAGGAATTCAGGCGATCGACTTTCTCGCCCACAGGACATCCTGGAGAACGATCAGATAAAGCTGGACCGCGTCTTCAGGGGCTCGCTGATCCACGACATCGTTCGCGGCATGGCCTACCTCCACGGCTCCGAGCTGAAGAGCCACGGGAACCTGAAGTCGTCGAACTGCGTGGTGGACTCCCGCTTCGTCCTGAAGATAACCGACTTCGGCCTGCACGAGCTCAGACGACCCAACCCCGGCGAAGCCGAGGAGGACAAGAACAGCTACGCCTACTGGAGAAGTACGTAGATTCGCACGTCTCCGACGTCCATGACAAAAAATCACGTTTTGCACGTTCCGCAGCTTATTCGATTAGGCGAGGGGCTTCTTGCGACTCTCTATTAGCGGTTAACGAGTGTCTGGAGTTTCGCGGCGGGGTTGGGGCGCGGGCGGGGGTTTGGCGTCTAGCGAGTTCCACGACTGCGATGTCTCGTCGTTCTTGCAGCGTCTACCGTTATCCTGACGTTAGCGTCGCGGTGCTCCTCGAATCCGCCTGGTTGAGAACTCTCGACGAGAATTCGAGGGAGAAAGGGTTTCTCTTTGTCGCCCCGGCGTTAGGATTGGGTCTCACGTGACGTCACTATTCGAGATTCGCCCTGCAGGTCTTGGGCTGTTACGTCAGGCAGCGGCAAAGAGGGATCAGGAGACTTATTCTCGCGATCGAGACTCCTCTCGACGTGGTCCAGAGGATGTTCGATATCTTTAAACCTGCGACGCGTCTAAACACGTCCCTCAATTAAGTCTTCGTCGTCCTCGTCCTATGAGAACGTCCTCGATAAATAAATCTGCACTCGGATAATCGGCGGGTCACGAAGTCGTTAAACGGATAAATTCGCCTCGCGGGGAGACCCGACGTCGTCGCGGTACCAGAGTCAGGAGGTCGTATTTGTTAGCATAATAAATTAGCTATAAAACTCCCGGCGAATCTCGAGGTGCCCCGGGGACACTTGAATCATCGGTGCCGCGGCGTCCAACCTCATTAAATCTCGAAGGTAAACAGGGACCTCTCGATTCCTGCGACGGAGGCGGCGCGCGTCGGCGACGCTTTTAATGCACTTTGACGCGCGAACTTCGTTTCGGGTCGCCGTGGCGAATTATCGTCGTGATCTCGCATCCCGACGTGCTTTGCTAAATACGCGAGGAGCGTATTTGTTTTCTTTTTTTACACTAAAGAGGACCCGATGGAGCGGAGGATAGTGAGTAGCTGCGAGGGTTGGCTGGGAGGTGGGATGCTGTTGTATCTAGGACGATAAATCAGGAGTCTCTCTCTTTTCGTCCTCTTCTCCGGGTCTTTTTTTCGAGTAAAGTCGAGTTGCTGCTGTAATGTAGGGAAGAATAAATTCTTTCTAACATAAGTGCACTGGGAGAAATTTTACAGATTGTACGGCGATGCTGGTATTTTATCAAGGTCGACATTACTGCGATTGGCAGTATTGCAAAAAGTTCGCAAAAAGTTTTTAGTCAGATTCTAATGATTTTTTTGCAGTAAAATAATTTGGATACCATTCGGCATAATCTTTTTTTATAGGTCGGAAATAGATTTTCATAAAGTATTGCGACTGAAAATTTAGTAATTAACTGATCATTAAAATTGGAGCTGACAATATTGTCATGATTGAGGATATTTGAAATGGATTTGATAGGAACTAAAACTTTCACCTAGATTAGACATATCTTGTACTTACGGAGAATGTAATTTCCGACCCGTGGTTCGCTGCGCACTATTTATTTCAATATATTTCACTGCAACGTCTTGTTATTACACAGCGTTATTACTCAGGGCGTAGGTAATGTCGGAACGAATCGTTTTTCTGACATCTAGTGAATTTTTTTTAACTTTTCGCGCGAGTGCTACATGTCTCTCATAGACGTAATGATCAATTTTTTCTCTGATTTATATAACCATAATAGTCAGAAATGATATACCCTTCATCGTTACCATGTCAATGAGTTTCACTATTTTACTGACAGCGAGATTATTCAAAGTCGCGCGAGAAGTATCTTTTATGGATTTTCAAAATTTTTAGAACTGGCAGAGGGCACTTAATTTAAAAATAAATTCTAGCTATATTAGTAATACTTATTTCTATTTCAGCTATACGTATAGTTATTTCAGCAATACGTATTACTCTTGTTACTATATGAAATTTCGGGATAAGGCCAATTTATTGTTATGATAACCACAATTTTAGTAAAAATTATAGTAAAACTTGTAGAAGTTGCAAGCGTTTGCTGTAATTTTTACTAAAATTGTAGTTATCGTAAAAATAAATTGGCCTTGTCCTGCATTGTACCTCAAACTTTGTTAATGTTACGATTAATTTTTTTCGTGTAGCTATCAGCTATACTAATCGACCTATAAATTTCTCTCAGTGTGTATGTACAAATTTCTCTCCAAAACATTTATCTCCCCGACTGGCCAATTTTCGGCCGCAACCGCATTCGGCTTTTCTCATTTCAAGCGAGAGCGAATGCTTTGGTTTATTCATACGGTCCAGTGCGACGCGACAAGTATATATAACAGCTATAGTCGTAAGAATAAGGGTTTAACCAATGGGATATTCACCGAGTTTAAATACCCCGGCAAACTCTAAGCTTATCACGGAAATTCCTAAGCTAACCACGGCAACCCTTTATTGACGTAGTTACAGTCACATTGAATGCTAAGTCCCTAAGTCCGAGATTATTCACTAATATCGCTTTCAATTAGTTACCGACACCGCGACCCAATCGAACAACGCTTTCGTGTAGATGTTAATTTAATCGAAGCACAGCGGCCGCCGATATCGGAATTATTTTCCGCGTAAGACACTAAAAAAGGGGGAGAGGCGTCGCTGAAAATTTCGACATTTATTCCTTACTTTCGAATCTCGATCCAATTAGTGTACGTCCTCCTCTCTACCTACCCCTCGCCCGAATTTTGCGAGGACGACTTCGCGAAAAATAAATTGCCACGAGGAATGAATTCGTTTCACCGTTATTTGCGGAGCGCGTTTGGAAAATAGTCGCCGTAACGAGGTTAATCAAATAGAGCGCGCGAATCTGAAGTCGAACTCGTCGATTGCGCGAGAAATCTTGGTTGCAAATTTTTAACAAAGAGGTGATTTTCCAGAAGCATTGATGGAAAAATCTAGGGCAAGTCTCTTGCCCAGAAACAACCTCGGATGCCAGAGGTAAACTCCTCAATCATCCACGAGTCAAAGGGTATTTAGAGAGCGACGGAGTTCTTGCAGGATTTGATGAACGTCTTATAGTAATGGATCCCTCATAAGAAAAAAAAAAGATTACCACTCCTCTCTGAAACTCTTTGTGAGTAGTTTCATTTTGCCGAGTCTGCCAACTTTGTTATCTGCGAAAAATCTGGTTGCCGCCGGGGTTTCGAGATATTAATAAATAATCATGTAAAATTTATGAATTTTCTTTATCGATGACCGACAAGTTGATTCTATGCTCGAAGTAAGATAAATATTTATGAAATCAAACGGAAACATTGTCCGACAAGTTTTCTGCCAGGTATGTCCAGTCCGACACTCTGAACATGTGAAATTGATAAAATTTGTTAACTAATTACCAACGAGCTCATTTTTTCGCTAAAGATAGATAATTATTTATAAAATTTGATGGTAACATTGCCCGACAAGTTTTCTGCCGGGTATGTCCAGTCCGACAATATTCATAATTTTGACATGTTTGTTAATTAATATCTCGAAACCCCGGCGGAAACCAGACTTTTCGCAGATAAAAAATCTGGCAGACTCGGCAAAACGAAGCTACTCACAAAGAGAGTTTCAGAGGAGTGGTAATCATTTTTTTTTTTCTTATGAGGGATCCCTTACTATTATACAATGGATCCCTAAACGGGAGTGAAACGAATGTAGGAAACGAGGGAAACGACGACAGAATTTTTCTACTCGCGCGGAAAGAGAAAGAGATAGAGGGACGAACGAGGAATAACGGACGGACGGAAAAAGACAATAGCGATGAGGGCTTAAATGTGGCAAAAAGGAGGACGGGGAAAACGTATCCACATAGCGGAACAATGGGGAAATCGTGTAGGTAAGAGACGAGAAAAAATTGTCGTTTGCAGAACAGCTCTGGACGGCGCCGGAGCTGCTGAGAATGGAGAGGCCACCACCGGAGGGCACTCAGAAAGGTGACGTCTACAGTTTCGCCATAATCGTGCAGGAGATCGAGGTGCGCCAGGGACCGTTCTACTTGGGCGAGGACAGCGATCTCACTCCCAAGGGTGAGTCTTTGCAGCCGACTCTTGTTTACTTCTGGTAGAACTTTATCATCGCGTCCTCGGCTTCCTCGTCGTTGCAGTGCTCTCGTTTTGATGGATTCGATGATAAACAAAATTTTTTTTATACATAGGTATTTTCGGTACGATTGAAGTGCGTCAAAGCAGTCGTCTCTTGTTTACTTCCCAAGAATTTCAGTATCGCGTTCTCGACGTCGTTATTTTCATCGTACCTATCGGCATTGAAGCGGATTTGACGAACAAATTTTTTTGTCACTCAGTGTCAAATACTCGGTTTCATGGGCGTCCTCGACGCATGTGAAATCATCTTTCACACACCAATTCGTGAAAAGTTGCGCAGTGCGTGAAATAACCTGCGCAGTGCGTGAAATCGCCAATCTCGTATTTGACACTTAGTGACAAAAAATAGAATTCGTTATTCGGTTGTTTCGCGCCGTTCTAACGAGTGTGATTGCCGTACTCGCTTCGCTCGTGCGGCAAACTTCACACTCGTTAAAAACAGCGCTTCACGCCCTAATAACGAAAATAACTATTTACGCTCTTGCGCCACGATCGTTGAAGGTGGTCGAGGTGAGCCAAGACAAGCTTTTGGCGAAGGCGGCAATTTCGCCGGCGAGGATGAATTTTTGCAGAGAGAGTGAGAAAGAGAGAAAAAGAGAGAGAAAAGGGGGGGGGGGAAGGGGAGAGGGAGGAGGTCGACTCCTATTTATTTTTCGTAGAATTTTCATATGGCATCTCCCTCCCACGACGTCGTCGCAGACACCCGAGTGAAACATTCGCCAGACTCGTTTTAGCTGCTGATAAATAAGCCGCCGTCGCAGTTGTTATTTCACATTTTGCACCTTTTTTCGTCCGCCTTTTTATCAATTGGCCCGGAGGAGCTACGCAAAAACCGGCGCGAATTTAAGTCAAACGGCTTCTCCTGTGTTGATGAAAAATTCTGGCTTGCAGCGCGCCCTGCAATTTCGCCTGGCCTTTACTCGCTTCCGTTTCATATCTCGCGGTAAGGAAATATTACCTGCAACGCGCGCGCGCGCGCGCGATATTGGCGGCATGCGGTGTCTCAGATTCTCAAAGGCGAAAGAAATTTCGAGGGGGAATGTTCCGTCTCTTCCGGTTTGTTAGTTTCTCGCTTTTATTTTTATTTTGTTCGTCGCATCTCTTCGCGACTCGATAGAATCGTGAAACACTGACGAATGAACGTGGGTCTTGCACTGCAACGGAAAGCGATTAGTGCTGCGGTTCTCGAATAGACGTGGTATCGATTAGAGGGATTTCGAATGGACGGGTTTCTAATTGGAAATCGTATCGTTCGAAACGTGAGACTCTTTGTGACAAAATCGATTGTAGATAGAGTCCTTGTAATTGGAGGGTATCTCGGTACAGCGCTGGTGCAGCATTTCGATTAGAGACAATTCTGATTAGATTCCGTCTAAAAATTGTCTTGGGCCCTATTTCTGTGGTACTAAGGCAGAACCCGATATGTCAAGAAAGTTGATTTTTCAGGAGACGCTTCAAGCCACCGATCAATTCACACAATAGACGTAGAGCGTAATCGGAATATTATTTTGTTAACCTACAAGTTGTAGGTGATTTGGAGCCATATCGGGTTTTGCCATCATATTCTTCATTGCTGACTGTACATATTGACATTAAAAACAAAAAATCGCTTTTTTTTGACATATCGGGTTTTGCCTTAGTACCACAGATTTATAATCGGTTCTTGACGAGGAAGCGTAACGTTTGGTGCGCGAAGTCCCTTTTAAGGGCAACTAATCGGGCCCCGATTGAAATGCCTTAATCAGGCCTCGATTACACGTGGCTTAAAGTTTAATAATAATGAAGCCTTGAAATGCCCCGATAGGTCCCTGCTAAATTTTCATTAACGAAGCCTGCTTATTTCTCAACAAGGCATTCTTATTCGACACTGAAGGGGCCCTTAAAAGTTGGCCTTACTAGAGCTTTACATTTTTAAAACAAGGAAACCTTAGAAAGTCCCGACAGGGCCTTACTAAGGTCTCTTCTTAAATAAAAGGCCATGTCTAATTAATTTCCACATGGGATAAAATATCCCAGTTTAAACGGAATTTCAATTAGAGATTTAGAAAATAATTTCACATGGAATCTGATGCAAACGCAAAAATAATTACCACGCGTGCAAATCCCGAGCACAGCGCGTCTATCGTAATTTTGCGGACGAAGTCATCATTTTTCGAAAAAGTCGTGAGTTTCCTCCAACGCTTTGAGAAAGTCTGACCCGCGCTTGTTTACGTTAAAACGCGTAAATACAGGCGGAATAAGATGCGGGTCAGCTGATCGAGCGGAAGTCGACCAAGTAGAAAATTCCTAGCCCGCACAGGCGTTCCAAGGGGGAGTCCGTCTCGCGGAGATTCACTCGGGCGGAAAGCCTATTCGCCCTTCTCGTGAATTTCACCCGCGCACTTGGAAAGAAAGGCGGGAGACGAGAAGTAAAATGTGGGCCTCTCGACACCTGTTCCGTATTTTTTGTTCGGGGTACTGCGTGACGGAGATAAAGTACCGCGCGGAAAGTTTTTCGTCGTCGATATAGACGCACGGCGGTCGCGAGAGTGTCTCGACGTTTCGCGGCGTTGTGGAATAGCCGCGAAACATTGAGAGGCTTTCGGGACTCCTCCTGGAAGCTTTCGGGAGCTCGCCGCGACGCCGCGCGAACTTTGAGCTCTGTTTTCCGGTGACAAAATTCGTCCACGCGCGCGTCGGAGAGGGAGAAGGCCTCGATGCGCGCAAAAGGCGCCACGCCGTTTTTGCGCGAGATGCGCTCCGCCGAAAGCTGTTTACATTATAACGACAGGCTGCGCGAGATCGTTTCTCGGTATTTTTACGACGCGCGGGCGCTTATTAAAGAATTTTAGCGTCAGCGAGACGCCTCTCGCAAAGAACGACCCGCGGCCGTAAAGTGCAATAAGATCCCGGATCGGCTGCATTAAATTTACATTTTTCGCATGTGGGTTACTCGCGAAAGAAGCTTTACGACGTAATATCGAGGTAAAAACGAACGCTATGCGAAAGTCACTATGGAACCGTATAAATAGGTCGTAACGGGGCGTGTCGAGTACACGGCGACCCCCGGGATGTATATGTGCAAGCCACACGAGGGGAGCGAGATGAGTTTAAAATCCGGAACATTCCTGCATCTTGACGCATCGCGATTTCCGAAACGCGCGCACTCTGCTTTGCATGGTGATTTCTCGTGGACGTATGTTACTTTCCACGATATATACATACGAATTGCTGCGTTAAACGGTGAAATGTAACAGGACGATATCTTCTAGCAAACGTGAAGTAGCATTTACATACCTGCTGTGTAGTCAGAGCAGACGACGTGGAAGATCGGCTATGTAAATATTATTTTGCGCTCTCTGAGTAAAATACGAACTGTTGTATTGATTTACATATATGTATAAGGTCTGAGGTACCACTGAGAATTTTAAACAGGTACAAATCGCAAAAATGACGGCGTGTTCGTATACACTGAGAGAAATAATTGCTAGTGTCAAAAAAATATGTCTTGAATCAAGAACATATGATCTTACAAAATTTTAAGAATACGGATTCTTGGTTGAAGAATATATATTCTTGATTTGAGAATACCCCTTCGTTGGAATGAAAAATTTGTTCTGGGTGAAAAAAAGAATTACCTACTCAAGCCTATCAAATATAGTCGTGTACGAAGAAAACCGTGGCTTGATTCTGGAAGAATACCATGCGCAAAAAAAACAATTACTCGAGCCTATCAAATATATTCTTACACGAAGAGAAACATGGCTTGATTCTGGAATTATAATATATCATGTTTTTAATTGTAAAAAAACATTTGTTTTCCATCAGCAATTATTTATCCCAGTGTACCTACATTACATACTAGAATCAAAGTTAAATACATATGCGCGACTTTTCCAACTCCCTCTATTTCTCCGTAATATTAGCCGAAGGAAGAAGCTCGTGCATTACCGACTGTTACAAAAAGTTAATTCATATCCACAGAGTCCGACGTGAGGAGGAGACTCCTACATTTTTTAAAGCAAAAAATTACCTCCTTTTCCTTAACCATCGTCGATACAAAGTCGCCTCTAGTCTCTCACCAGGTCATACCGACGGAACGCAGGGACTGTGCTTTTCGAAAAGCTTGCGAGCTTTGCACAGACCCTATTTCTGGTCGATAAAGCAGAAGCCCGTTGCACCTACGAAAGCTCATTGAAAATTTCGCAGTCGGTACGAATATCGCGTCGATAACTCGAAAGCTTGCGGAGCTTCGAAAGCTCGAAATATTCCCTTCCTCGAGCGTAACGTCCTTACCGACTCCCACGATCGATTCGCGAGGAGATATCGAGAGCTTTCGGAATGCGAGAGCCGAACCGGACGAAAGCTCAGTCGAAGCTTTCGCGCGGCCCGGAACACACACGGTTTTCGCGCGCTACCTCGCCGGCACGTGAAGTAGTGTGGCTCGCTTTATGTCCGAGTCGTTAGTCTGATCGATAGGCGTGTGTATACGTCTCGAGGCGAGCTTTTCTTCGATCGATTCGCTCATTTAAATTCGTCTGCATGAGTGCGAGTGCGTGTGTGCGAATGCATGTGCAATCAACGCGAAGTCCTTCCCCGTAACACGTTAGTGACTTTCACCGTACCGGCGAATACGTCCATTGTTTACCCTCCGCATCGTAACGTGGTCCATCTCCGGAATACTCCCACCCCCAATTGCAACGATCGAATTAAATCGTTTCAATATCGTCGTGACGGAAAACCTAATAGAATTTTTCGAATTGTCGAAAAAATACGGAAAGGCAAATTCTCAAATGGGGTCCTCGCTTATTTTAAACGCAGACTCCGAAAGGCACCTTTTGTGCGATTTATTCGGAATTATAATACATGCGAATTTTAATCCATGTTCACCACACGGTTTTCCCTTGGCGTATTTTGTAATCCGTTCATTACCAGCACCGGATTTTCCACCAGCTAATTCGATAAAAGCTTTAATAGCTCTCCCGCGCCAGTAATCGTCGATCGTAATTCTCAACGTGGCGTGCGCGGAGCGGGAAATGCGGCGTCGAAAATACTCTCGATTTGTCGTGTTCACCCTTTCAGGCCGACTTCGTTCTTGAAGAGGGGAAGGTTCTCGAGCTCTATTGCGTAACGTAAAGGAGCGCGAGAGCTCCTGACACGTACCCATAGTGCTTGCGGGGTTCAGTGACCCGTATATCGAAAGAGGAGGTCGTGACACGAGTGGATCGTCGCAGATTCTCGTCGACTCCTCTCGTCGAGCGATTTCTTTGGCCATTTGGTGGTGCCGCGAGTCTTTCGTTATTTTGATTGGAGTATGTGGACGTAGGTACTCGGCGTCCTTTCCGCAAGGTTAAGATGGTAATTATAGTTGAGTGGCTCGAGGTGAGCTTTTGCGAGTTCCTCGAGGGAGAAGCTCGACTGAGAGTGTTGGAATAGATCTACCTGTACGAAGGAGTTGAGCCTTTATTTCGGATATTTTTAGGAATATCTTCTCGGACGTCGCTTATTTTCCATCTAATTTCTTTTTTTATTACAATATTTCGATATTTCATCCATACTGGGTGAGCATTAGGTCAGTGCAGACAATTGCACTGAGAATAATTGCTGGTATCAAAAAAATATTTCTTGAACCAAGAAAATATGATTTTATAAATTTTCAAGAATACTGAATTCTGGTTAAAGAATATATCGCGTGAACTTTAGCATACGTCTGTGTATCGATTGTTACGTATTTGAAAGAGCGAGTAAATAAGTATCTACCTTTGTGGTTCACTATTCATTTTTGTTTCGTGGAGTTGTTGTAAAAGTACTGTCCCTTCGATCACATGCAACCATTAATACACAGACACATCCTGAGGTTGACTTTGTATATCCTTCACTCAAGAATACCATCGTTGGGACAAGAAATTCTTCTTGCGCTAAAAAAAATAATTACTCAAGCCTGTAAAATATCTCCTTACACGAAGAAGACGATCGTTTGATCCTGGAATTGTATAATGTCTTTGATTAAAGAACGAATTTGTTTGGTACCAGCAATTAGTTCTCTCAGTGTAATGTGTCAACATTAGCGTCAGAGAGTACTGATTATTATTTTATAGCACTATCACAGTAATGGATTGAGCCATTACATGTACCATGTACAGTACCGCCGTCTAACGGTAGACTGACGGGAGCACGAGTAGTCGTGGTTATTCGACTCAACCACCGCTACCTCCCCCTTCCTCAACTTCTACCTCAATCGAGAAGTTTTGACGGTAAAAAATGCAGGAATACTAGTTTGCTCGAGAAAGGAAGAAACCCGCATTTTCACTGTTTAATTCCGACTCTGAACTTGGAGCAGCGTGGAGATCTTCGCGAGCGCTAAATCTCTTTCATGTCAGGGACTCTTTGTAACTGCGGTTCGGGAGGGATATACTCTGGGGAAAGAACGTTTCCTGATGGCCTATAACGCAAACTGCGTGGATTGCGAAACGTGCGGGAAGCTAAGGAAGACCCTGGGAATGTTTGCGGTGTGACTTGGAATATAGAATGCATTGGAATGAAGATTATTGCTTACATTGACAGTAACCCGAGAGAAATGTTTAATTCGCATAGCAATTAGCATAGCTCTGATACACTGAGAGAAATAAATGCTTATTTTTTCACAAATGTTTGTTGAATCAAGAACACGTGATCTTACAAGTTCTTAAAAATACAAATTTTTGATTGAAGAATATGTATTTTTGATTCAAGAATATCGTCATGAGAATAAGAAATACTTCCTGTGCAAAAAAAAACAATTATTCGATCCTATCAAATATTTCTTTACACAAAGAAAACCATGGCTTGATCCTAAAATTATATGATATTTTTGATTGAAGAAAACATTCTTTTGGCACCAGCAATTATTTCTCTCAGTATAGCTGTACTTTAAGGCCGAGTGACAGATTAACTAGATAGTCAGCAAAACCAAATGTGGCAAGAGCAACATGCATTGCTGAAATGACTGTATGTAGATTTGAAATAGCTATTTGTTCTGTTAAAATAGAAATAGAGCAAGCAGAAACGTATTTTTGTATTAATAAACTATTAGCATTGCCGTACAATCTATACAATTTCTCTCAGTATAGTGTTCTAACGAGCAAAAATTTGTACCCGCGACTTTCCATAATAGGGAAAGTATGATTGGGAATTTTTTGGGACGAATCAGCCAACATAAATTGCTGACTTTTATATTTGGATCAGCCGCCGACACGTTCCCGTCGTAGGAATTAGAAAAAAAAAAAGTTGAAAAGGTCGTCGGAATTGGCCCATTAAAACTTTCGGGAGAGCAAAGCTCCCGTGCGTCACGTTACGCGCGGCCTTTGTCGAAGCGAGAAGGCTTACTTTGACAAGTTCGTGTACGAGGACCGGAATTGAGAGGGACAAATGGAAGCTCTCTGTCACTGTAACGTCGATGGATAGGGACGCACAGAGTGGGCCTCTGATACGTGATAAACCCTCAAAGGGAGGATTTCCCGTTACGGTGACATCGAGCTGGGACGAGCTGCGATTGAAACTAATTTCGCGGGCTTCGGAGGCTTACTAATGACAATCTTCTCTGGCGACAAAACGTGGAGTGACAGGAATTTCGAATCGGCCTTCATTGCCCGAGTCGGGGTCATCGAAATTGTCCGTTCGAGGAGGGAAGTCGGGGGGTGGTTTCTCGCTAACGCCGCGATTGTCGATGCCATTTTAACGTGCCACCTGTTAGCCACTCTGATCTCGGACTTTCTTTCCTGTCTTCGCGCAGCATAATCGAGGCGTCAATCTTATTGAGAGGAAAATGGGGAAAGTGGAGGGAGGAATGAAATTATGAAAATATTCTAAAGCCTCGGTTTTCTTCTGAGACAAAATTCTTATTCTCTCTCTCTCTCCATATTTCGAAAGTATTCCTATGTTAAAATAGCTGCGATTTAATATCAGTTAAAATGGAGAAATATCTTTTATCGTTCATATCTTGTATCGTTAATGTAAAATAATTTTTATGCACTTTTGAATCTAAATATTTCTCAGAACATTTCGTTTGCTGGTTACTGTTTATACGATAAACAAATAGGGGGTTGAAAGTTTTATCAGAGCTCTTTCATCATAAAATTTCCCGATTTCTTTTCGTCAATCGTTTCCTCGTAATTTCTCGGCGATATTGTTTGCGTTTTCCTCGCTTTAAGAATAGTAGTATTTGTTATTCTCGATATTAATAGGGCACAACAATATTTCCTTCCATTTTAATCACGAACATAAGATAAATAAATAAACTCCGAGCACGGTAGAAAAAATATACAAGCCCGCTGATCGATATTGAACAAGATTACAGAATCGCCCTGTCGCTGTATATCGATTCTCGACGATGCGTTCCCGCGCGGGTAACAGTTTAATCGATCACTTAATTTCCGTCTAATTTTACGCCTCCCTCGGATATTTCATTACAGCCTGCAATATCTGCCGAGTAACTAGCTTCGCTATGGCGTTAAGTCGCCATCGAACGCTTCGTACTTCGAATTCGATCGATGTGTAATGAAAAAAACACCCCCGAGGCATCGAAATATCATTTAATTGGGCTTTTGATTATTCATCGAAGGAAAAAGGGTTACGAAACCATTACAAGTCAGCAAGTAGAAAAAAAATTATAGTTAAATTCCAATGGAGGGTCGATATCACGTGCTTCTTTAATTGATTTTTAATCTTTCGGAGCTTGCTCCTGCCGAATTCCAAACCACGGAGCTTAATTTAAATATTTTTCGAAGCTTTCGTCAATTAAGAGGGTAGCAGGTGGACCATTACCGCCTATAGCTATGCGGCGAATTTAGCGCGAGGCTAATTGCGACGTTAGAGTATTTAACATTTAAAATCCTCTGGAGCAGGGAAGCTTTATCAACCACTCATTTCTCAATTAGTTCACCCCTCGACGATTTTCGCCGTTATTTCTTGATTCGAGCCCAAATTTTCACAGAGATTCGAGAGGGTAAAAAATAGAATCGAGGGGAACTTCAGATTCGAATAGAATCTCGAGGGAGGACTTATTTCGGGGTGCAGTTACGCTGCACCCTTCTCCGCGTCCCTCGTTTTCCCCTGGCACTGAAAATAACCGTACTTATCGAGTACGACGAGCGAGATGATATTCGTCCTCCCTTTCGATGTGATTTCCGTAGATCTAAAATTGTTAAGGCGCGATTTTCGACGAGCGAAGAATTTGCCGTCGACAAATTAAAAATTCCTTCATCCCTCCTTTAATCTGCTCCTTTTCGCGATTGCTCCAGCTCTAGGAGCGACAGCGTGCACATGAGTGGAAGTGGAACGAGATGCGCCAGTGAAAAGAAAAATTGAGAGGGAGAGAGAGAGAGTGAGCGGCGAGATATATCAGGGTAGCTCGCGAATTCATTTTTACCGAGCAAGAAATCGCGTTATCCGGGCAAAATGGCGGAGCGGAGCAACACGTCGAGCAGCACGAGCAGCCTGGCGCTACCGTCTTTGCAAGGAGCTAGCCCCGACGGGGGTGCGAGTCCCAGGAGGGCCGTCAGCCCCCTTCTGGAGGTTCGCAGACCCCACTGTACCCTGAACTGCGAGTTTTGCAGCGCCTATCTCGAAGACGTCTACAGACACAGTAGGTTTCTGCACGATTTGGAAGTCGATGTATCGTACACTGAGAAAAATAAGAAAAACAAAATGATAAAATGCACCTGGATAAACGAGATCAGTTATTCTATAGCCAAGATACTAGTAAGTTCAATCAAATATTTTGTTATTCTAATTACACGTTTAGTTATTCTAACCACATGTCTAGTTATTCTAATAAAAAAAACAGCCAGTTTAACCAAACAGATGGAGGATCCATATTTCATCAAAGGACTTGGTTACGATCTCCAGGATTTTTGTTAGATTGACTAGGTTATTTTTCTCAGTGTATGCTTATACGTGGAGAAAAAGGATTAGTAATTTTTACAGCGAATTTTCCAGTAACGGGGTTCCTCGAGGTGAAACATTGAATTTTTTAATAGACACAACGTACTTTTTACAGCTTGTTGCAATATAAACCCGTAAACACCCGACACATATTAACGAGAGATTGGTAAATTTTACAGTATTAAATAATGTTTATACCATTACGAATTGTAAAGAGCACTCTGTTGTCTATTAAAAAATTCAATGTTTCACCTTGAGGAACCTTATTATCAGGATAACTGTAAAAAATCATGGGTTTTCCTGTGATTTTTTACTAATCCTTTTTCTCCGTGTGGTATCAGTCTTTCGGTGCTCATTTGACGCGAGTACAAGTCATGCGAATACCGAATATTCGGAGTAGTTTCACTTATTCTTCACGCGGGAAAGATTTAGCTTCGAGCTACGAACGAATGCTGGAATCGGACCCTTTCGATGTCACAGGGTGAAATCTGCTGAAAGGCGGGGAGAAGTTCATGCAAATGGCGTACTCGGCATATGTTATGCTAATATCATATCCTAAGAATATTATTATTACTTTCATGAATTATTCCCGAGGTAGTAGAAGTTCTGTGATGCGTACTTTTTGGCGAAGATTTCTTCTTTTCAGGTGAATTGCTAATTTGCAAATTTAAAAAGAGAGTTGGACCGTATGAAGGGAAAGATCGACGGAGAGGAAGATATAAAAACATGTAGCAGCTGTCGTCGAAATACGTTTACTATTGCAATAAGATGATAAAACTCGAAAGAAGTTAAATATTTACTTCTTCCACATTCCTTTGAATAGCTTTCACGCCTTGATATCTTTGATAAAAAGTACACGCACGTACCTATTTCTTCTTCGGAAGGGGGCTCCTTTTCTTTTTTTCTATTATCCGTTTTTTTTTTATTTTACAGAGACATTCCTTTTCTCGGTTCTCGTTTGTCCTCCCCGAGGATCTTTGATCTGGCTCTACAGTATGTTTTCCCTGGCGATCTCTCGTGCGCGACTCTTTCTTTTCTCCCTGAGAGTTTCTATTTCCAACAATTTGTCGACTACGAGAGAAACAGAAGCATCCCCTGTTAGATGCGCGAACGTTACCCGTACTTCGGGGATCTGGGGGTGAGAACTGTTATAGATTTATGTGTACGTAGACGTCTAGGATTTCGCATAAATCTCGGGAGGTGAGAAAAGCCTCAATTCGTTTTTATAAGGGTGGGTTTAAGTATGTCTGAAGAAGAGGGAGACCTGGGATCAATTTATATATCTATATATAGAAAATATTGATAAGCTAAAGTTTTAGTTTAAAAGAGGTACACATTGGAATTCAAAAAGTTTTAATAAATATAAAGCCATTGAAATGTCTAATTAATTATGTATAAGTGCAATTTTCGACATTGGCAATCAAGTTGGAGGAAAAAATAATCCGGAATAAAAGGTTTTAGATGCTTTTTCTTAATTATTTTTTGTGGTTGGTCAGCAATACTCTATTTTACGAAGTATGTTAATTTCGGAGGTATCTTATAATGCACGAGAGAATTTTGTGAAAGGAGTAACGCTCTACCCGCGTCGTACGCGCCATGATATTTATTCATATGTGTATACCTCCATAATATGAGTAGATATTGTGCGCGGTAAGCGTACCCGACCGACATTTAATTCCACGTCTTAAATTTCAATACGCGTATTGAATATTCCCCTGCAAGAATTACACATTTGCGTAATTTCTATGGATTCTGCAACAAAAAAAGGATACTTCGGAAAAAATATTTTTTTTTGTGTGCAATATCTCTCGAACATTTTCGAGCGCTCTCTTTTTCATGAGTCCGTGTTTGGAAAGCCATCACTGTCGAGATAAAAATTGCAGTGGAAGAGAAATAGATCGAGCGCAAGCGCAGTTTTCACGGCGAGTGAAATTTTCACCCCTCGCATCGAATAATTAATATTTCAGAGCATATAAAATAAAATGATTTATCATCGAGCTTATCCTACGGCTGGCTTTTAATAGAAAAAATCCTATTCGTGACGGCCATCCAACTATCGTTACGCGGAGTTCGTTCTGCTGTCCGGCCTAACGTAGGTTGTTACTACTAGCGGTCGAACCGACCGAGGATGTTACTACTGGCCGAGTTGAAAGGCGTGTCACTACTGCGGCTGACTCGTCCGCTCGCGACACTACTTGGTGACAGTCATACGTACTTTTGCGTTACGTCCATCGAGTTTCAGCCTCGGTTGCTACAGTACGCTCACACAAACGCAACTGCTGACCGAGTTGCAAAGCTTTGGCTGGCGCACTGCGTGGACCATTACTATTTTTTCATTAAAGTTCCCGATAAAATTCGTATAAAGTAAAGTGTAGTGGCAATTTGGAATTTTATTTCACGTACTTGCATCGTCCGAATGCACACGATACACGTAATACAACTATATGGAAAAGTTTTTTGCAGTCGGCTCGTTCGAGAAATTGTGTTAGTAATTTTTCAAAGTTAAAATACTCGAAACACAATTACATCATTTCATTATTATCTATGTGAAGCATAATTTAGTATCATTGATATTGATTTATTTATTACTGTATTATATCCTTTCGCATATATTTATGATTTTATGCATCCCCATTCGTGCATATTCACATATCGGAGTTTTTTTTTGACTTACGAGAATTCAGTGAAATTTTTTAATTCAAGCGATGTTTAGATGCAATGTTTTTCTTGGGTTTACGTCATTTGTGGGAGCCATTTGACGCTGATGGATAAATACTAATCAAGGCTTTTTCGTCACCGCTAAAAATAACCGCATCGAGCGATATAAGATATCACGGCGCTTGCTGTTTTCCGTTTCTATCTAATCCGTTCGATATGATTTCAGTGGCTGAACCAAGAATTCGATAACATTCGAAAGCTCTCAATTTAGATGTAGCGCGATGTAGCTTTCTGTGCGTGATTATCGGAGTTTCGTTAGTAAAGCAGAAACGGGCCAATATTTGATCGGTACTGGTAGTCGGTATATCAATATTGGCGTCGGAATAGGGGGTTGCGAGATAAAATGAAACAAAGGTAGAAACGTGACAAGTATTTTTCTCGCCAGCTTCTGAAACGATATTTCATATCCTTTTCATCATTTTCCGCATCTGACTCTTTTGCGTTTGGATTTCCATATTCTCATTACAAATTGTAATGGTGTTTCTGTCTACTTTCAATTTAAATTGAAAATTAATACCGAGGCGTTGCTAAGAAAATTATTAATTAAATAACGGTGGATTTAATCAATTCAGCAACATTACTTCAGAGAAAAATAATACCGAGGAAAAGATATCACAGTTTCCAAACAATAATTGGTCATTTCCAAGTCCAACAATCTTCTCCAAGTGCGATGCATCTGCATACAAGTGGTACATCTATATGTTGCAGTGACATTTTCCTCACGAATGACGTCATACGAAGAAGTGAGGTTACGCAGATTCTGACGTAGTAGACTCTCGGTAGAGATACGCGGGGAGAGCGTCATGATTAAATATTCAGGACCGATATAGGTATATGCCAGGACTCGACCGCGTCGGGCTGCTTCCCGTAGATCGACTCGCGGATGTGATGCATTATTCAGGATCCATTCACTTCGGTGTGTCTCCGAGACTCCGAGATTGTAACATACTCATAATTGAGGTGAATTAACTTTGGAAAGTAATCGAACACGCATTGTCGCGTGAATCGATTGCTTTCACCTTTTCAGAATTAAGTAATGTCCCGATGGTGTTGCGCGGAAGAGTGCGATAATTTTTCGAAATATGAGAGGAACAAATTTTTTGATTTCTTTCCATACTGAGAAAAATAAAATGGTTAAAATGACAAAACGCATCTGGTTAAACGAGTTTAGTTATTCTAACCGAAATACTGAAAAGTTGAACCAAATATTTAATTATGTCTGACTATATGTTTAGTAATTCTAACTTCATAATATCTAGTTTTTCAAACCGAAAAATTATCACTATAACAAAACAGATGGAGGATTCATATTTCGCCAAACGGTTTGGTTATGATCTCCAGGATTTTGGTTAAATTGACCAGGTTATTTTTCTCAGTGCAGTAGCACGGATTTCTCCAATTTTTTAAAACAAGGAACACAGGTTACCTATGTATCTGTATGCGCGAGTCGAAGCTCGATACGTCGTCGCATGGAAGTCACGCGTATATCGCAGTAGCGTCTATACATGCAGGCGAACCCTCGAAACGTGCAGCATGCAACGATGCAATGGAATCACGTGCAAGACTGCGCTGTTTAAAAAATGCAAGACTAAATCCTTCGCACATGCATAGGAAGCACGCGAAAACCTTCAAATCCAACGGAATCCACTTATGTTTGCGCTGATAAATAGAAATTCACTCGGAATATTTTTTTTCTTTCCGCGGACCGAGTCATTTTATTACCAACGGATCATCAGCGGCAGTAATTTTTATTTTGTTTGTTCCAGAAATAGTAGAGGGCGTCAGAAGAGGAGGAGGCTCGCCCCTGAGGCCTCTCATCGACGAGGCGTGCGTCGAGGAAGAGGTAGGTCGTACACGAAGCATTCGTTGCACTCGGCGAAATGCTATGCAACTATTTTTCGACCCAGTGCGTTCCGCTCGAACGCCCTTCGTCCGGGAACTCGGTCTGACGCCCGAGTCGACGTTAAACACGGTCGCCCGAACGTTCACCCCCTCGTTGCGCCACTTTTCTAACCCCTTTTAGCATCCACATCGCTCTCCTTTCCGCGAAAAGTGGTCCACGCGACGTTACAAGAAATGCAAAGCTTCTGCAGCTATACCTCCACGTCGTTATCAACTCGGAAATATAATACGAATGTATTACTTTTTCAAAGTTTCCTTCTCGGGGAAAAGCTCTGGAAGTTCGTAATAAATTGCGGGGGGAGGCTATTTATGTAGAAATGGGACGAAAGGGGATGAAAATGAAATGGAAACAAATTCTAGGGATGAGATATAGACACTTGCGTTCGTTTGATTGCACTAGAATAAGCAGGTCTAGGCTACTGTGGAGTCCAATTAGTCCAACCTAATTTTTTCTAGAAGAGTAATTAGAATTTGTTTCACTACTTTCTCCGTGATTTGAACGAAAATCATAAAAAGTGAATCTATTTTTCATGTATAAATGGACCGAAATCCTGAAATCATAACCACCATAAGGATAACGAAGTCGGAAAATAATAAAATTACTGCTAGCAAACAATTCTGTATACGATGGCGACCACGTTATTATAATAACAATATTTTCATTAATTTGAGTCGTAATCTAAGCCGATTGTATTTTAGGGAATGTAGTATACTACGTAGATTTTGAAAAATATATTATTTTATTTCACGAAAATGGATAACTTCGGTGAGAAAACCGGTGAAATAAATTTTCCGAATATACACACTGGGAAAAATATCTTGGTCAATTTAACCAAAATCTTGGAAACGATGACCAAACCGTTTGATGAAATATGGATCCTCCATCTGTTTAGTTATACTAACCACTTTTTGGTTAGAATAACTAAAAGTTTGGTTGAAATAACTAAATATTTGGTTAGAATAACTAGATATTTGATCATTTTGACCTAATTATTTTTCTCAGTGTAGTGACAATTTTCCGCAAATATTATTAGTTAGAAAATGCGGAACTGTATGAAATTCTTGCAATTGGAGGAAAGCTGGCTTCAAAGGGCTAGAAATCAGAATTTTCTATTGACTCCCAGGCCCGCTTAATTGTAACGATTAGCAGAGTTTGAAGAAGTCATTGATTGAAATCTATCGATTGTTTTATAGGTTGCGACGTTGATGCGCCGATGTTGGGCGCAGGACTCCGCCGACAGGCCTGACTTTCCCGCTCTGAAGCAGACTATACGGAAGATCAACAAGTGAGTAATCGTCATACCGATCTCTTTATTTCCAGTTTTAACGAAAGATTTTATCGAACAATAGTTAGATCATGAGAGTTGAGCCGCGATAAATCAATTTCAATGCATTTAGTTAGTGTCGGACAATAGTAGACGTTGCTAGATTGCAGTTCGCGAAGGGGAGACGGGCCAATTAAACTTTCCACCAACAAACATCAGCTCGAATGCAACTCTGCTGCACTGCGCACCCTTAGCTCGCGCGCTTTCGATATAATACCTTCCGTGCAAAGTTCTCGATGAAAGCCGACTTTCCAGTAATAGTCAAGAGGCTTTCCTCTTGCTTGGCGAATTCTCTCCCTCTCTTTACTTTATTTATTCTCTCGCCTCTCCCTCGGGGTAAATGAATATCCCCCGAAGGAAAATAAATATCTGCTTTTTTTTTCTTTCGTCTCTTTTTTTCCCCCTCGTCAAGAAGCGAACTGAATAGCTCGATGTCCTGAATACCGCGAATAAAAGGAACGGTTACTGTTACTCTTTAAATGATATTTTGTATTTATTTTCCCATACACTTATTTGAAACAACTTTGCGTTTGATTAATGAGTTTTGATATGCGGAAAGATAAAAGAAAAAAGAAGGACGGGAAAAAAAAATTATCGACGTGACTCGATAAATCTCCGGATAAAATCTGACATTCCAACGAAATTCAAAAAACTCCCGGCGGACCTTTTCAAAGACCTGCTCGCTCAACGAATTCTCTTCTTCGCTCATTTTCTCCTCTTACCCCCGCAAAAGACGGTGGTCTATGGAAATAATTGAATCCGCACCCGGTCCCATCCCTTTTTTTCCCCGTCGATCATCGCCGAAGCGCAGAGAATCTCGATATCGACATTGCCGTCAATAACGACGATTGTTATTACTACATCAAAACGCGCCGGACTTTCGGATCCGGCCTGTCGCGTTTTTCCAATCATCCCTCGCTCGGCCGCCTGGTTCAATTACACGGGAAAAGAATGGAATAAAGGGATGAAAGGAAAGAGAGTGAGTGAGAAGTCGCGAAAGAGAATAGGGGGAAAAGGATAAAGAGAGGAAGAGGGGGAGGGAAGAAAAAGTCGGGGGAAACAAAAGCAGACATTTCCTTGGCGCCATTTCGGCTCCGAGATATCTGATTTCATTTGGATTCGTTGAAATACATCGAAACACACGCTACAGGATAGTCACGTCCTTCCGCGTCGCACGTGGCCAGCGATGAAGTAAGCGAGAACGCGTGTGCGTCACGCAGCGTCGTTAAACCGAAATCCGGCAAAGTACACGCGCATGTTCAAAACACGCGTAACGCGCGACACATTTCGTAGGTATACCTCGCCGGCAAAGGGAACGCGCGAATTAGTAAGGGATCCCTCATAAGAAAAAAAAATGATTACCACTCCTCTGAAACTTTGTGAGTAGCTTCATTTTGACGAGTCTGCCAGCTTTTTTTATCTGCGAAAAGTCTGGTTTCCGCCGGGGTTTCGAGATATTAATTAACAAACATGTCGAAATTATGAATATTGTCGGACTGGACATACCCGGCAGAAAACTTGTCGGACAATGTTACCATCAAATTTCATAAATAATGATCTATCTTTAGCGAGAAAATGAGCTCGTTGGTAATTAGTTAACAAATTTTATCAATTTCACATGTTCAGAGTGTCGGACTGGACATACCTGGCAGAAAACTTGTCGGACAATGTTACCGTTTGATTCCATAAATATTTATCTCACTTCGAGGATAGGATCAACTTGTCGGTCATCAATAAACAAAATTCATAAATTTTACATGATTATTTATTAATATCTCGAAACCCCGGCGGCAACCAGATTTTTCGCAGATAAAAAGTTGGCAGACTCGGCAAAATGAAGCTACGCACAAAGTTTCAGAGAGAAGTGATAATTATTTTTTCTTTCTTATGAGGGATCCCTTACTGAATGCATCGGCACCCTGAAAGGACAGGGAGGAGCGCATTAAAATATTTATCTTCCCGTTCGCCCGATATTTCATGCACATCGCGGAAGCGCGTCGCGTTCGCGCGGTGCACGAGTGGAAGCGAACATTTTATATGTACATACAATCCAGTCTATTCGATAAACGGCAAACTTCCCGTTCCGAGTTGAATACCTAAACTGGAATAAATGGAACGCTCGGCTTTTGATTTCTTCTTTGTCGAATCGCAGCGTCTATAGCGAGTAAAATTCGGCGCCGATAAAAAGACTCGATCTGTTTCATTTGAAAAAAAAGAACTCGAAGGCAAAAGGCACGGGAGACATAAATAAACTCCCATTCGCGATAAGCGAATTTTCTACTCGTAGCATACAGGTTCGCGTGCCGATAAATAATTCGTTCGTTTGCGCGGTGAAATTCGTGCGAGATTCGCATGTGTATCGAATTCCGACGGACAGTCGGACGCGAATAAGGCACGGCGGAGTTTGTTAAGCGTTATTTATATTTATTACCTATCTGGCATATCACGCGCGGATACACGTGGCCCGCATAGCTGCGTCAAATTCGGACAAAAAGCGCGTTATGGAGTGCCCCGGAGTTCGTATAACTGGATTACAGCGTCGACGTTGTCGCAAATGGATCGCGATATTTTCACGAATTCAACGATGATGCGGTTTACGTCGTTATCGGGATGTGGGTATAACGGCGATATCATCGCGGCGCACGGGTGATTATTATTTCCGGTATCACGTTCCGCGGTTTCAGGACCAAACAGTTCGAGTAATAATGCAGTAGAGTCGATCGTATGTGCATAACGATTTGAGTATCCGGATGATTAGTTTCTGGTTCTTAGCAGCGGACGACATTTCGTCGATTGAGAAGAATACTATCCCAAGTCCTTTCCTATTAGTTTTGAGTATTACGCATTTAAAAGTTCGACTACCCTATAACGAAGACATTTCTGGGCAATTTTTCGAGGTATGGTTTTTATTATAATATATACAAATTAAATATTATTTAATTTATGTATATAAATAGTTACCTGTGTGTGGAATTGGGATACACTGTTTCACGTTTCATGTTTTTGGACATAGGATAGTAAGTATTCTTCTCAACCGTCGATTTGCGAAACGGTCCACGTCGAAAGCGTCGTTTCGCCGTTGTATTCATCGTGGTTTCTCGTTTTCTCTTTCCTGCTTTTCTTCGGGAAAATATGGACCGCGAGGACCAACCGGGGTGGAGAAGTAAAGAGGGGGAAAAATGCTGGAACAACAGAGCGTCCCGCTCGCTGCCTTTCTCACGTCGTGAATAAGGGCGCGTTTTTTTACGCGGAGGAAGGAGCCGGGTTAACTGGAGCGAGCTGAACATTTCAGCGAATATCATTTCTTTGGGGAATTCTTGAATAACTGGAGATTTTTGCGGCAAATTATGCGCGCAATGAGTCGCAAATGGAGCCTCCGTTTAACGCGGGTATTTGCTTGTTACATTCTCCAATCTGATATGGACCAACATACTTGATGATATTCAGCGTAAAGTTCTGATTATTGTGCAATTTATCTGATTTCAGAGAGATGCTGCGTTACCGAGAAAAACAAATATTAAAATTTCAGGCAAAAGAGAAACCAGTAATTTTTACTGCTTCATTCAGTGATGCTGAGATTCGAACTCATTTTCAAGAATTTATATAGAAGATACACTTCTATTTACTGTTTCCAATTATGCCAAATACTAGTTTAACTACATAGAAAAAAAATTTGTGGTAGATTTTGGGATAAGGCCAATTTTTTGTTATATTGTAATAATTACAATTTTAGTAAAATTTATAGTAAAAGTTGTAGAAATTGCAAGCGTTTGCTGTAATTTTTATTAAAATTATAGTTATCGTAACAATAAATAGGCCTTATCCTGCATTCTACCGCAAACTTTGTAAATGTTATAATACAATTAATTTTTTTCCTTGTAGATATAATATCAGTTGGCGCAGAAATTTCTATCGGTTCCCCAGGAAAAACATCTCATTACTGTGTATTTCCGAATAGCTTCCTGGATAGAATCGTAGTTTAATGCTAGTCAAACTGTGATTCGTGTAGTTCCTTTTTTTCATGCTAATTGAAATTTTATTAAAATTATAACTTTTAGATGAGCTGTACAAAATTTCTTGAAGTTATCTCTAATGCGAAAACCACAATTTCAATGAAATTTTAATAATGTGTTTTTTCGGCAACGCAGCAACTTCTTAGCACTGAATAAATTGCACAATAATCCGAATTTTCTGCTGAGTATCATTAATAATGTTAGTCCATAAGTGGAAGGATACCCTGTATACACAGCCGAACGAGAAGAAAACTTCGTTCCTCTATTCAAAGGAACGTATCGGTTTCCAAAGGCCCCGAAGAGGCGCTTATATCGCTCTTTCTCATCCCTTTATTTATCGTCTCCATTTTCCGTTTCGGAGTCTCGATTCCATACATACATCTAAAGTATCCTCGCATGGGCGCGGAGACACAGAAAGGCTCGAGGACGAGCGAGCGCAAGTATAAACGGTAAAATAGAACAAAAAATGTACACGCGGCAACGACTTTCCCGCTGGTTTCGCGTGCAAAAGTTCTACAGCCTGTAAAGGACGTAGCGCTGCGTCGTTGTCGCTGACGTGGACGTCGCTTTTCCGTTTTCCGTATCACACATACACATCGCACGAACGAACCGTATACGCGCGCGTGCAAAGGCCGAGGAGTAAATTTCATCCGCGTAACGATGGCAGAGAGATTACGCGGACCGCGCGCTATTCATGACCCGCGGGGGAGAAAATTGTGCGTAGGAAAACGAGCGAGGCACACCTTACTTATCCTTAAAATGGAGAGACGGCCGGGTCTTTGGCAATTTCGCTCTCTCCGAAAAGTTTCTTAAACACCTTTTATGCGGGATTTTTATTTATTTATGTTGCGCGCTTTTAGGGAGAGATACATAGGTGCAATGTGTGCATATCAGAGAAAGATGTCCAATTATTTTATCCTTCAGTTCATATTAACTGGATATATCAGCAGTTATTCATTTCGCCCCATGCATTTATTGTCAAATGAATTTCTAATGAAACTCCAATTGAATGTCAATTTTTAATTATACAGTACGTCCGATAACAAAATATGCAAAGGGATCCGTAGTTTTATGTTGGTTGTCGTAGTACCTACATTTTCTAGATTGAAACTGCGCAAGCACAATTTCTCGCGCACGTGACACATACTGTCAGATGCTCCATTATTTACATACTGTTTGCGCGAAAAATTGTGAATGCGCAGTTGCAATCTCGAAAAAGTACCACAGCAATCAATATGGAACTACGGGTCCCTTTGTATACTTTGCTCTCGGATAGACTGTATATTCAAATAAATGTCATTCTCTCCTTCTCCCGGACGGTACCTAGTAAATAACTGGGTCATTCCGCGTCAAATCTGTCACCTTCTAGAGAGTAAGTTTTCAATTTTCTTCAAAATCAGATATGTTGTTATCAGTTGCATTGCAAATACGTATGCTAAACGAATTTTAAGAAATATAAAAGTTATAACCCTTAGAAGAGTTTTAGAATCAGTTTGCTTTAAGAAATCATAGAATCAAAGGCAAAAATCGCTGCTTAATGGAATTTGGCACACTCGTGCGGATACGCTTTTATTCTATACAAAAAATAAGAAACGCGAAAAATATACCTAAATAATTCGTACTTTTTTCTGAAATAAGAAAAATTTTAAATCCCTTTTTTGGCTCTCGCCACTTTTGAAAAATTTGAAAAAAAGGATGATTATTAGATTAGACCTGTATTCTTATCTACACGATTACGTTCCACATAAGAGCGCCCATATTATTAAATGATTACAATTGTTCAAACGAATCAAATTTTAATCGTATTCGCGTGAAATCGACGATACAACTCCGCTCGTTATAACAATACTGATTATTTATCCCATACACGCGCCTGAAGCAAACTGAATACGTCTCTGCGATCGGCGAGACGCACTTGATCAATTTAATGCAATCGCCCTACATATCCCGCATATCCTGAGTACTACGCGCCGCACGCATCCACACGCGTGCCCAGTTCACGCGCGCTGAATGCCTACACCCTGACTAAGCGCGTGGGTATACACGCCGGGCACACAGTCCGCACACCGGGATTTGCAGCAGGGATCGCGCCAACAATCGACTCTCGCTGTTATTCATCCGCACTTCGTTCCGCGGAATATCGGCGTCCCGATACAATTATCCTCTCGGTCCTGTCGATATACCGACGCGTACACGACGAGAGTTTCCCATTTCCCTTTAATTAATTCGTCCCGGCCGATAATCGGACTCGGGCTGAGAGGAGAAAATGCGGGTTCGCGATTCGAGCCAATGTTTATCTCGCGGCACGCGACTGCTTATTTAGCCAGTGGTCGCGGTATGGGATACGGACGTATTTACCCCCTCCTCTTTTCGTCGGCCTAAAGCGCGATCTCCGCGCGAGTTGCTCGGGAATTGAATTGACCGAGACGAAACTGCGGTTAATCGGCTGTATTCGCTGCTAAAGTCGGGGAACGTTCGATCGAGAGCGGCGGAAAAGTTCTCGCTTACCTCGAAGACCGAATACGACTCGTTTGGAAGTAGACGCAAGCTTTTCGAAGGGAACTATTTTGAGAAACGATTCTTGCAAAATTTTTACGCTCCACTTTTTTATTCTTTTTCAAATGAAAAGTCGAACGAGGTGTTCCCATTCGACGCGGGAGCGAGAAAGCTCGGCATTCGCGGAAATTGGTATCGGGGGTTAAGCCCCGCGAGCTACCGGTCAGGAAGCGAACCGGACTCTGCCGCGCGGCTGAAACTGGAGCGCGAACGCTGAACGTTGAACTAATATTTGAGCTACTAATTACGCCGGCTATGCGGAATTCTACAGCGGAGTGGTCCGCGGGGGAGGGTGGGCTCGGATGACGCGCAGAGGAAACGGAGCTTCGCATTCGAAAACTCTATGGACTGAGTGGGGAAGCTCCGTCGCGATCTCCGCTCGAAAGCTGCTTAAAAGCCACTCAGCAACGGGTGAATATCCATTTCGTCTCGGTACAGAAAAGACGTCTGTTATTCCCAGCGATACTTTCGAATCGACTCGAATAACGCCTAAGTTTCTCTTTCCGCAGGCAAATTTCACTCCGACATTTCAACGATACCCGAGTTAACATTGACTCGTCGCAATCATGAACCTCGTCGAGGTATCGTGCTTCCGAGAACGCCCCCATACTCATCCCCTATTATTTCTCCACACCTACGTATTACGTACAAATGAGATGTTTCCACTCGGAGATGAAATTATGTTTGGCGATGTTGTTAATGCGAACAGCGATGCAACTGCACTCGTGTAAAACGGAGGGGATAAATAAATATACGCGAGTTTGTCGGAGAACATGAGGGAAAATTGAGCGAACCCCACTATCATACTAAGAGAAATGGTCTAGTTTAATACGAACCTAATAGACAAATTTATTTGAGATAAACAGGAATTTATTCACATCCGATAAAAGTCTCAAAAGGACGTATAATTTTGTTATGGCGTGATTCATTGAAAAATTAAGTAATGAGGGTAAGTATGGCAAAGTAAAGAAATCAAAAAAACTAAAAGCTAAAGGGCGTATGTGTCGGTGGATACGCCTTTTTGGTATTATCTTTATTGAAATATCACATTCATTAAAGCCAAAAGGACGTAGCCACCAAAAATGTTTTTATGTAATTCTCGATGGTTGGGGCGGTCTACAAAAATTGAAAATAAATTCTCTATAGTTTAGAACGATACAGTATAGCGTGATCTAGTGAATATCTGTTACATTTGGAACGTTATTTTGCACTAACAACAGACGGTGGACATTTTGCTAATATTCTAATAATTGTTTCATCGCGGGCTATCAGATTACATTCCAATTAACAGCCACTAATACCATGCGCTGTGTTACATAAACTTTTCGAAGATTAATTCACTTGGCAAAGATTTTTCGACTTGGCGGATACACCCTTCTGGCATTAATTAGTAAATATAAAACTTCGCAAAAGATAATGCCAAATAAGTGTATT
This sequence comes from Xiphydria camelus, assembly GCA_963678675.1. NCBI lineage: Eukaryota > Metazoa > Arthropoda > Insecta > Hymenoptera > Xiphydriidae > Xiphydria > Xiphydria camelus. Next base: position 25,830,266 of record OY783195.1, on the reverse strand, counting down.
CGCCAGCACTTACGCCCTTTTGCTTTTAACTTTTCCATTTTTTTTCTCTTGGCAGTTTCAGCCGTTTTTTACCATTAATAATCGAATTCAACAGAATAAAAATTATACGTCTTTTTGGCTTTTGCAATAAAAAAAGGAAGTAAAAGTGTCGCTTGCGTCCTTTTAGCATTAGACACGCGATATCTTTTTAATTGAGTACGAACCTAGTTGAACATTTATTTAATTCGAATAGATCTCTGTTTGATGTTAATAAATTCCGGTTTATCTAAAATACATATTTCTATTAGGTTCGTATTCAACTAGACCTTTGACCTAAATAGCATCTGCGTTTGGCGGAGGCAGGTCGAGCTCGAACGTCACCGTCGAATTGATAGATGCACGCGACCTTCTATTTTGCAGCGGCCCGGTATTATCGACAGTGACGTTTCGCAGTTTGCCGCGACGATGATCGAATGTCAACGACACGCGGTCGTCGTTGGTCGACACGCTTTTCACTCGCAGATGTTGTACGCAGTCACGCGGGAAAGCATCGTGCAGTCGTCGAGCCGAAGTGGCCGTTGCGTTCAATTTCCCCGGTTATCGTTAATAACGATCGTTGCGTATCATCGAGCACCTACGTTCGAAGTTACGTTGATCTGTCGGGGAATAAATGCGATGCAGCTTCGACTATGCATTGGAAATAGAGAGATTATTGTTATATTATCGCACGGCAGTGGAGGGACGTCTATTTCCCTGTGATTAATCAAATAAATCGACGGGCGGCGTTATCGATGTCGACTCTCATCATCATCTCCCTATAGGCGTTGCATATTTGCGATTTGCATCGCGAGGGAAAAATGCGTTGCACCTGCGGAGGCACTTTTATGTCGATGATTCGAGGGTTTTCGCAACGTTTTTATTTCATTCTACTTTTACGACAGCATTCCTGGTCCAGTCGGTACATCACACACTAACAAGAAAGAAAATTTTATATGTAGTTAATAAATGTATATTTGATTATGGCGAAAGAGAGGATCATTTCGTTGTGAGCAAAGTAAATATATATTAACCATTAGAGGACGGGGGTGGTCCCTTTAGAGACCACCCTGGGAACACAAACTATTTAAAAAAAATCCCCGTCCTCTAAAGGTGAATTATTAAAATATCTCTTTTATTCAAACAAAAATAGAGTAATAACTAATGAATATTTACTTGGCCCAAAGAAATGTTTCTTTCGCCATAATGAAGTATACGTATATTAATTATAAATAAGCGACTTTGACGTGCGTCATTTTTATAAGTATAAGTCCCTAGCATAGTTAGTCTTTAGAGAGCGCTTGACGCTCCCGGGCAGCGCGCAGTGGACACTGGCCTGTTCGCGGGGGATTGGTGCGGCGGATCGTCGAGCACGTCACGTCGCGCCAATCAGGGGGACTGCCACAAGTCGCCCCCACTCGACCGTTACCGGCAAATAGGACCGATAACGGTCCCCTCCGCGTTAGGTATACCCCTTCAAAACATCGACGATGTATGATAGCACGAATTAATAAAATAGCTCCCTTTCCAAAGTAATCATGTAACAACTTACAAATCACCAAAGATAATGAAAAAATTATGATGAAAAAGTAATGAAATCATTACTGCCAAATTAATGAAAGCAAGTGTGTTGTCAAGTTATGTTGCGTTAATGAGAGAAATAGTACATAATTCCATACAATGGTAAACTTTGCTACAGAGACTGAAAATAATATAGAGGGAAAAAAAACCAAGAGAGAGAAGAGTTCCACTGAAACTGAGAATATATCCTTAGTTAATCATATTGTATGGAATTATGTACTATTTCTCTCATTAACGCGCAACATACCTTGACAACACACTTGCTTTCATTAATCTAATAATTAATACATATTTACTCGGCCTAACGAAATATTTCTCTCTCTCTCTCTCTTTCGCCATAATCAACTACACATTTATTACCTACAAATAAACTCTTCACTCAGCGTACAGACGTAGAGAGGCGTTTATTTCCCTGTGATTTAATCAAATAAATCGCCGGCCAGCGTTATCGATGTCAACTCTTGCCACGCGTCAATTTCCATCCCCCTTTAGGCGTTGAATTTTTGCAATTTGCATCGCGAAGGGAAAACGCGTTGCATCTGCGGAGGAACTTCCACGTCGAGGATCCGAGGGTTTTCGCAATGTTCAATTTCCTACCGCGATGATAATAATTATAGCATTCTTCTCCCTTCGCATCGTCGACCCGCTCGTTCGGACGGTTATTAAGTCGGGCGCAGAGCTTTCACAAAAGCGTAATCGTAATGTCGATGCACCTTAATTGCGGGGTTCGAAGGGGCGTGAAAAGGACGCGGAAACTGGAAGAGGCGGGGAGCCGACGATTCCGGGAAGCGGATTCTACGAGCGCGAGAAAAGTGACGGGAACGCCGAATGGCGATGAAGCGTGTCTCCCCGATTGAATCGGTAAATCGGAACGCGAAGCTGGCGTCGTTCGCGTTCGAATGGCGGGAGAGACGAGAGGGGATGAGATCGTAACGGTGTAACATCGTCTCGCATCGCGTATTCCGTTTCCTTCCTCTTCTTCCGCTTCAGTTTGCAGAGTCGCGCTGGACCGTTATTCCCTTGTCTGTTTATAGCTATACTCGGCTAAAGCGAATCGAAGCGAGCCGATTAATTCGCCGAGTTTGAACCAAACGACACGTTTGAACGTTCTTTTAATTTTATCAGTAACATGGAAAAATAGATTCCCAGATATATTTTTATGATCTTTATGTCGTTCATACAAACTACAATACATAATTGTTCTAACGCTTACATTTAATTTGCCGCATGAATTTTAAAGAATAATTCTGTAGTTACATGGCAAAATCAGATACGTCATATCTGATTTTCATTGGGCATATCTGATTTTGCCATCTAACTCTACAGAATTATTCTAAAATAAATTATTAAATCTACTTATAATGTGATCAAGTCAATCGCTGTAATTGTAGCAATATAATTATGAATAATTACGTTTAAATTGAATACATATTTATCATTTTATTTGTATTATTTCGAAATCATTTAATGTCGCAAATACGCTTGCTAATCCCATTCACGAAGCGCAGAATTTTGATACATTTGAAAATCTACACGATCTAAGTTTCTGTAAAATTTACGTACATTAATTTATCCGAGTTGCGAACCGTTGTGGTTTTTGCTTCAGTTCAACGCATCATCGCGTATCGCAAACTCCATAACTTCCACTGTCGCGCTTCTTCGACTTCTGCGAAGTGTAAAAAGTGAAAAAAAGGTGTACGCTCCGTCCTCTTTCGTGTTTCAAAAGGGACAACGAGGAGGCGGACCCCAATGGCGAATGTATGGCGAGAAAGCGAAAGGTCTACAGACGTTCAGTTAGGGGGGGGGGGGATGAGAGGACGATGCGTAGGAAGGTATACATCGATCGCGAGAAGGGTCAATCTTTCTCTTTTTTTTCTCTACTTTTATATATTCCTCATTTTTTTCTTCTCCTTTTTAAGCTTCATGCCTTTTCTCTCCTTTTCCTCATTCGTTCGCATCCACTCGAGCGCGAGTCCCGATTCCCGTCGTCGATATAGCCGGGATGTTGCTCGTCGTACGAGCTATCGAGAGACTTCCGCCGCGACTCGACGACGGCGTCGCTATGGTCACTTTCGTATCTTGAGACGCGACGTTTGCCGCGGCGTATCGGTTACCTCGCGCGACGCGGGGAGCCGTCTGGCTTTGCTTCGATAGAGACTTCGCATTTTTTTCTTCTTCTTTTCGTTCGATCGAACTTTATCCGAGAGCGGATCATATCTAAGACACCTCGACGATTGCTCGAGACTTAAGGAAACAATAGCAGGACACGTCCTACATCGAGAGGACAATTTATTTGTAGTTAATGAATGTTTGTTTGAATATGGCGAAATAAACATTTTGCTGGAATAAGTAAATATTCTTTAATTGTCACGATACTTATTTGGCACAATTAAATTGTTTGAATCAACTGTTTGAGTGAAATAAATGTTTTAATGATTAACATATTTTTCTTGTTCTTATGACATATTTATTTTGCTGTATTTGAAATTATATTTATTAACTACTAATGAACTGTTTCTCTCCTCAGTGTAGTACACTGAAAGAACCCTTGGTTGGGCTAACAAAATGTTTTGAATGAATATGAGCCAACAAAACGTTTTCCTGTAATCGCAAAAGTCTTTGGTTGATTTCATGAAAACTTAATAATTATTCTAATAATGGCAGAGCTAAACATTTGGATAATCCAACAAATATTTTTTTAGGTTATCAAATTGAATTAAAAAAATTATTTCGTTGGCTACTTTTTTTTCTTAGTGTACACCGAGGAAAAGAATTAGTTAGATCTACTGAAAATTAGTTGCGCGGTCGCAAATAATTATTTATTTACATCAATGAAATCTGTTAATATAAATCAATAAAATATCTCTTCCTTACAATCACGTGGAACAGTATGTGATTGTAAGGGAAAGATATCAAGTTGATATGAAAAAAGATCTATTTAATTGATGTAAATAAATAATTACTTGCGACCCCGCAATCAGTAGATCTAATTCTTTTTTTCCGTGTAGTCGGACGTGCCTGAATAGGTATACCTAATTGAAATTGTTGAATAAGATATAAAAAGAAACGACTATTGGAAAAAGTTTTTAATGAATTAACAACATATAGGTACAGCCAATATCACTAGCAAGAATCCATGAATAAAATCTGCTATACACTGAGAAAAATAATTTGCCAATCCAAGTAACCGTCGACATGAATTGTACCAAGAAAATATTTATTTAATTCAAATATATTTTCGTCGAATCAAGTATATGTTATTCGAATCAACTAACATATACTTGTCTTAAAATATATATATATATATATATGTTCTTGGCACTATTCATGTCGATGGTTACTTGGATCGGCAAATTATTTTTCTCAGTTTATAAATTCGCACGGCTGTCCGGATACTAGGCTTAACCCAGAAAAAAAAACCCTATGTTCATTAAAAATTTACGGACGTAATGCAATTGATTTTATTGAAATCCGTTAAGAATTTACGGAGAAATTAATTATTAAAAAGTAATTCATATTTTTATTTTATACGGCATTGATGACGTCATATGAAGGCTCATGAAGATAATCGCAATTGCTATCGTTATTATAAAGATTATCTTCATGAGCCTTGATATGACGTCAGCAATGCCGAATAAATTCAAAATAATTATTACTTTTTAATAATCAATTTCTCCGTAAATTCTCAACGGATTTCAATAAAATCAATTGCACTATGTCCGTAATTTTTTAATGAACATAGGGTTTTCCTCTGGGTCAGAGGTTAGAAAATCCCCGATATATACTACCTACCTCAACCCTTTTTTCATTTTCCCAGCACGGTATTTACCAAATCTATCGGACCAATGATCTACGCTATATCTTCTCTCAAGAGAATAAACCTCCAGGTTGCTAATGTATACCTCAAGCACGGCGTACTTCCAAGTACATATATCCGACCGTGTCTCAACTCCCACATTTATTGACGAAGCGGAGTCTCCGTGTGTACATAGATCCAACGCTGTCTCTCCACCGTTACTCATACGCTCCCAACGGTTGTCTATCCCCCTCGTACAACGTCTACGCGACTACTTCGTTCCCGTATAAATATCCACCTATTCCAACTACATAATATAACGCGCTCTCGCGTGTCTTTATACCACACACGCGCGGGCAACCTTCCCTTACTTCCTTTGATACGCGTTTAATTACATACACGTGTACGTCGAAGCGGCGCGCCCGCGCGCGTTTACGTCCGCGCTCGGGAAACTGTGTCGAGTTTACTTAAGGTCGCCTTTCATGTATATGGAAAATGCTCCCGCGGTTCTCGAGGCATTGAATTATGCCGTTGTACATAAGGGATGTAACCTGCTCTCTCCTTCGGTGGATCGTCAGAATCTACGGAGCGGCGTCGGTGAGAGAATATACAAGGGATATATATATATGCGGGTTGTCGCAGCTGTCGGATTATCCTGAGAGCCCCAAAGTACCTCGTCCCCCCTCTCGAGTGGTGAAATTGGCGCATATAAGCGACGCCTGATAGCGGGCGACCCGCACGTCCGTTATGCATTCTCACGGGCACGATGTGTTTGGCAAGCAAGCTTCTCTCGATGGAGATGATTTCTCCGCTTTCATTCGATGGCCGGGTTCGTCGGCCGAGTAATCGCTGCGAAGTTTTCTGCGATTCTCGACAAGCGATGAGATAGCTGAGATTTTTGTTCGATACTTTGGAGTATCTGTAATCTGAGAGATATAACTGTCAGTGGCGAAAAAAATATATATATTTCTCGCGCGAATGAGGAACGTATACGATATTACACAATTTTAAGAATACAGATTCTTGGTCGAAGAATATATATTTTTAATTGAAGAGTTCCTTCGTTGGGACAAGATATTTTTCCTGTAGGTACGAAAAAAACAATAAATCGAGACTATCAAATATTTTCTTGCACGAAGAAAATTATGGTTTGATCCTGGAATTATAACATGTTTTCGATTGAAGGAAAGATTTTTCCGGCATCAGTAATTATTTCTCTCCGTGCACAGAGAGAAAAAAAGGATCGGTTGGATCTACTAAAAATTACTTGCGGGGTCGCAAGTAATTATTTATTTACTTCTATTAAATCTTCTTTCATATATAAATTTGATATTTCTTTTCTTGCAATCACATAGATACTAGTCTACATAATTGTACATAGAGAAAAAGGATTAGATTGATATATTGAAAATTACTTGCGGGGTCACAAGGAATTATTTATTTATATCAACGAAATCTTTTAATGTTTCAATTTGATATTTCTTCCTTGGAATCATGTGGAATAGTATGTGATTGTAAGGAAGACATATCTATTTATTAAGAAGAAAGATTTGATTGATGTAAATAAATAATTACTTATGACCCCGCAAGTAATTTTCAGTAAATCTAACTAATTCTTTTTCCCTGTGTCTATTATGCACGTATACGTAACTTCATAACATGTACGCAGCTATAAATTTTGTCTTGGAATCGGTCCACCCATTTTTGCATGTTAAAATCATCTGATTTCTTACGTTAATTTAACATTCCTTGCGTTAATTTTAACATTCGTTTTGTTTATTATACCATGAAAAAAAGTTTGATTAACGCGAAGAACCGATTGGTTTTAACATATAAAAAGGGGTGGATCGATTCTAGCACAACATTTTTAGATGTGCATTTATCTAGAGATTCTATATCATCATCATATAGACAAGCCCTCGTTATAACTCCGCGTCACTTGATAATCATATTCGATAGTTGATAAATGAGTTAGTCTTGTAACGCCTGAGGCTCTTGCGGTGTTAGGGTGGGTTTCGGAAACATGGCAGTTTATCGAAGTGAAGATCGTCATGATAAGAGCTTCTTCCGAAACATTAATAATTTAAAAGCCCTTCTAATTTTCGAACAAGGATATAAAAGCATTGAAGAAAAAATGAGAAACGTTCATCAAAAACTTATCATTAACAAAAAACGTACGATTCAGTGTCGCTCGAATAAAATCATCGAACGTACACTCATGTACGTAACTCGATCTCCGTCGGAGATCATCCAAGCGTTTTATCCGACGTCCAGACTCGATCTCAAAGTATACCTCGAACTTTACTCCCGTTTCCGCGCGACTTCGGAAATCCTTTCGATAAATTCCTTCCTCCCGCCAGAGTGCACCGGCGTGCATCTACATTTCACGTATGCTGCAAGCCCCGGCTCCGCGTATCGCAGGATGCGCCGCGGCGGAAGGAGCCTTCTCGTATCGCTGCTATCGAATTCCCATAACGTCGAGGCTCATAAACTAGAACAGCGTCTCCCTCGTAAACTTATTACGTTACGCGGGACTATAACGTCGCTTGCACGCGCCTACCCAGCCTGTCAACCCAGTTCCACTTCCGGCGCCGACGAAAAGCTCGCCCTTAAGGCTGGAACTGCGATACACAGCTTTACTCTGGAGAATTGCATATAGCATATTAATAAGCGTACATTTCCTGCATCGTAAAAAAGCAGCCGGCCCCAGTGCGCGCTGTAAAACTTATCTCCGAAAAAGCGCGATATAAAGTATTTATCCCAACGCGGCTCTCGTGTGAATATCTCATGCGGAAGGCTGTAAAAAAAAATTCTTCGCGTCGACGTTGCGTGCGCAATGCTTTGGATCTGTTAGAAGGATTAGTATAATAGATGTGGGGTAAATGGCGCGAGCGTGGGCAATAGTTTTAATCCGTCTCTGGGTTAAAGAGGATTACTGGAAATACGATGGGAAAGAATTTTAGAGTAACTTTTTAGAAATAGTTCTTTTAATTATTTTTTAATCTATAATGGTATATTTAACGATCGTATATTTTTTTAATCTAGTACATTTCTAGATGTACTAGATTTGTATACCTATATTGAGAAAAATGATTAAGTTAAAATAACAAAAAGCATCCACTTAAATGCATTTAGCTATTCTAACCAAAATACTGGTCGATTGAATCAAATATCGAGTTAGTCTAATTAAAGAGTGGTAAGTTTAACCAAACAGATGAAGGATCCACATTTCATCAAAACATTTAGTCATCGTCTTCAGGATTTTGGTTAAATTAACCGAGTTATTTTTTCTCAGTACATATATGTATAGAGAGGTACACAAATTTGTCAAAAATAAATATTTCAATATTGACTCATATTTAATAGAATAATTATAATTAATTTGTTTATTTACATATTATAAAAATCAATATTATAATTAGTTAATGATAATAATAATAATATGTTATTTATAAATTAATAAAAACCAATCTTATAATTATTTAATGAGAATAATAATTATAATTAATATATTGTGGAACTAATTCGATGGGAATTTTAGGAAGTCTCATTTATTCTAATCCGAAAAAAAATGACCTGTATGCGCGCTATACTCCCTCATTTTTTCCTTTTATTTCTTCGTGAGAACGTCTCGACTGGAAGGAAATTTATGAGCATTCCATTAGTTCATTTATTCCGGAAGATATTAACTTCGATTGTGTCACGTAGAGGGTTCGTCGGCGGAGCGGAAGAAGGAAGTCAGCTTGCGCGGTTTATTTCCACCGTGGATTTTCCGCGAAAATGAAAGACCGTACTCGGAGGGTTTTTCTCATCCGTGGATGCCCCGAGGTGAACTCCTCTTTTTTTTTATGTGGAATCCCCATGTCAATTTCCTGGACGAAGTCGATTCACCGCGATAGCTAATCCCCGAGGTCGTTCCTGGATTATCAGGAACACAGCAGCCGCCAAATATTTTGTTGAGTTTTCAGCGCTCCGAGGAAAAAGTGTTTTGGTAATTTTCGATCAATTACATCACTTCACTTGTAGTCTCCGTCCCAGTTTCTCCTCCTTCGCTAATTCCTCCTTCTCTTCCTCCTTCGTCGGTTTCTTGCTTCTCCGTCGCTTTATCGGACTCGTACAGTTATTCATCTTCCCCCTTCTTCTCATCTCCTAGTTTCGTCGAATCATTTTAAATTCACCCCGTGTATATTTTACTCAGCTCAGTCGCAAAACGGCGACACTCGAGATTAACGCAAATGCGGTGCCGCTATCTTTGGAACGGCGGAGCTGCCGGAGGATGAAATCGCACAGGAAATTGCTCATTATAAGACGTAATTGTTATAGTTATGATCACGGTAGAAATGTTCGGTGAAATGTTCGGAAATTAAAAAAGGACCATAAATTTCAAGGTGATTTATTACCGCGGAAAGGAGGGACGAGAATGGGGGGCGCCTAGTTAATAAACGAAGACCGGAGAGGCTTCAAAAGTACTTGCGATAAAAATGCGTAATAATCTCCGCGAGAGAAAATATCCTCGAATGCGGGAGAAATTTAAATGGGAATTTTTTTGCGATTAACTTTTTTCGGTTCGTTTCGTCGGCTCTCTTTGCTCGGCGGATTAAAAATTGTTCTTGAATCCATTGTATAATATGCGATATTAAACTGACGAGGTTTTCATGAAAAAAAGATATATAGAAAAGATCCTAATTCCCATCTGTATAGTCAGTGGAAACAATATCTGCAAAGGCACATTAAGCTGCGAAATAAGTAATATACGTAAATCTACTGTAATTCATAAAAGCCCGTTTTAATTTACATTCTCAAAACTGCCGCAATACATTTTTCTCCCCAATTTATATCACGAAAATCGACCCCTTTACCATTTATTTTCCAAAATGGCCGTTTATGACTACCATAGTAGAACTCTAAGAAATGAAGCGATATTTGGAATTCACACAGACCAGCCATAATTCATTCAGCGCATAACTCGCCTCGCGAATAACGCGTCGCGGTAAATCATTCGTATATAATTACCCATTTATCCGTGAGTTTAGCAGTGATAGCGTGACTTCAAAGGCTTTTCTTGGTCCCGGATAACGCGAACGCTCTACCCACCGTTCCAGAGGGACGCATATCACATCGCGTGATACATTCTATATCTATATATGTGATACCGCGCGCGGGTTAACCGACTATTGCAGTGGTTGCGGAATAATGTCCAATCCAGGCCAGCTCGGTCGACCCTCTAGATTCTAGATGGGTACATGTGTGTGTGGAAGGTTGTCTATACGGCTATGGAACGCGAGCAACGTCGGTGTCCCGTGAGACGGAGGACTTTTATCGGCGCGATTCCTATTAGCCTTTTATTGCCTCGAAGTGGCGCGAATTCTGACGTCTGCGCGGTTTCCATCCCTCCGCCTAACGAAGTGGTGCTCTGAAATTTTTACGAAGCTCTCGCACAAGTGCACTGCTTTTATCGTCAGTCCCTGGATGGGTTTTTACTGCACGAAATGAGTGCGAGTTACTTCAATAAAGCTCTAAGATTTACTCGATTATTGGATTTTTGCTCCTTTTGTTTGGCTAATGATTATTGCAAATCGTGAATATAGGGTGGTCTGGTGAATTTGCCAAAAAAGTCAAATTTTATCTTCGATTTTTAAACAAGTTATGTAATGTGCAATTCTAAATTAAGAATTCATCAAAAGCGGAGAGCTGAATCTTTAAAGTGGTGTCTCATTTATCGTTTTTGGTTTTATATGAAGGGAGAAAAAGGGTTTGTCACGAAAAATCACCTTCTAGAAATAATATATAAGATAAATAGAAGTTTATAGGTTGATCGCAAAGATGATAATGATCCAAAGAGCTGAAGAATGACGCGTTACGAATTTTATTTTCGAGAAAATCATTCAACTCGCGTGCTTGTTTTTTATCCAACGGCATATACAAGTATACATTCATCCCAGGTTGAAATGGTTCAGTTTTATGTCACTCGAGGCCATAAAAACTGACGATACGGACCTTCCCCTCGTTCCAACGCAGCGAAATCTCTTTGCTCTCTTTGACAATACGGAGAACGAATGTACTCGTAGTAACGGTAAACGCATTGGTTGAAATAGGCAGCATTTTCTTTCTCGCAAGAAAATATCGTTAGTCGATTCACTGCTTTTTAATAGAAGAAAGAGATTCCCCTTCGACCCCTGTACTACCCTCCAAGACGCTTTCTTTCGATTTTCTCTGAAGCTTTCTTGGATTTTTCTATCTTGTTAGAGTGCAAGAGGGTCAAATGTGAAAGGCGCATCGAGAGGAACAGTTCGATTCGTTCGTAATCTGTATAGGCACCGTTTTGTCCGGTTTTTCATTCGCCGAGAAAGCTTTTTGTAGAATTTCTACTTCGATAAGGGGTGCGCAGGTGGTTTGAAGAGGCGGGCGAAAGGGTGAAAAGCATTGAAAAGCTGCGCTTTCGCTTCGAGGAAACCCTTATCATTCTCCTTCACTGCTTTGATATTTTTATACGTGGAAAGATCATGTTCATCTTATCGGACAGCTGAGCTAAGCACATCGTTAAAGCAGCGATTCGAGTCACTTTCTGCTCAATCTTAATCTCTGCTATTCCGATAAGGGGTGCAAGTGGTTCGACAAAGGAGCGAAGCTGTACTCTGATCTTAAAGACGTTTAATCTTTCTCCATCGAACTCCTTATGTATCTCGATTTTGTTATATGTGGAAAAATCATGTATATCCGATCACGCTGATAAGAGTGGCTCACCGTTAATCAGAGATTGTCCATTTTTGACTTTGCGTTGCCAGGATTGGCGTTTAAAAAACCACGTCACATTGTACTGAAACTTACGGGACACTTTGCGAATTCTTCGAATAAATTAAAATAAATATTAAAGAGATCTCTTTACACGGAGAGAGAAGAAGGATTAATTATTTTTACAGTGAATTCTAGTAACAGGGCTTCTCGGGGTGAAACATTGCATTTTTTAATAGACACAGCATACTTTTTAGAGTTCGTCACAGTATAAACCTGTAAACACCCGACACGTATTAACGGAAGATTGATAAACTTTACCATATAAACTAATGTTTATACTATTATAATCTGTAAGATGTACACTGTGATCTATTAAAAACTTCAATGTTTCACCTCGAGGAATCCCGTTACTGGGATAGCTGTAAAAATTCATAGTTTTTTTTTATGATTTCCTAAATCTTTTTTCTCTGCGTACGATTCTGAATAGGATAAATCGTCGATCACAAAACCTTCTCTCAACTAATTTCTTCTCATAATTTTAATCACCGTACAATAATTTAAATACGGCAGCAGGAAGGACGAGAGAAAGGGGCAAGGACACCCCCGGGATTTTCATTACGATAATATTATCGCGAGGCGATTACGAAGTTTTAATCGAAAAATTTGGAAATCGACTCGCGCGTGTAGAGAGGACGATCGTATACCTAAGGGACGGCGGGAGGATAAATCATCGATCACAAAACCTCCCCTCGATTAATTTCTCCTCGCAATATTAATTAGTCGCTATACAATAATTTAAATACGACAGCAGAGAGGACGAGAGAAAGGGGCAAGAACACCCCCGGAATTTTCATTACGATAATATTATCGCGAAGCGATTGCGAAGTTTTAATCGAAAAATTTGGAAATCGACTCACGCGTGTAGAGAGAACGATCATATACCTACAGGATTGCGAACGCTCCGCGCGTATGAACCTCTCATTTACAATCAATCACTATACGCCTCTCCGGCCCAGTCAATCTTGCGACTGGTAAAACTGCCGAAAATTCACACGCCCCCCCCCCCCCAAAGCATTTGCACAACCCGAGAACCAATCCCTCCCTCCTTCCGATCCTTTCGCACTCGCTCTTATTAGACGGCCGGGGGGGGGGGGGGATCGGGGAACGAGATTTTCGGGGAACACGGCTCGCGGGATAGAAATACGACGGGGCGCTCTCTCGTTTTACATCCGTAAAAATGAAATGGTCGTAAAGGGAATATATCGCCGAATACGGCAGAGACGGGTATCGTCACCGACGCGGCGCGGCTGGGGCGTATTGACAATTGCGTTTGGTGTTATTCGAGGCGGCAACGAGCCGTGCTGGTAACGCGTGGTCGTATTTCGAGAGGAAATTGCGATCGTGTCTGGCGAACGTTTTTTTTCATTCGTACGATTCCGCGTGTTCGTATACTTTCGCGTATAGGCTGTAAATCCCTGTGCAAAATCAGCCCTGTACAGTGAGAAAACAGTTTTTTTTATAATTTATATACGGATACTTGATTACGGCGAAAGAAATGTTTGTTTGGGTCGAATAGATATATATTAGCTATTGTTCTATTTTTGTTTGAGTAAAAGAGACTTTCTAATGATTAATGTATATTTACTTGGGGCACAACGAAATATTTCTTTCGCCATAATCGAATATACATTTCTTAACTACACGGAAAAAGAGGATTAGTAATTTTTACAGTAAATCCCAGTAACACAGCTGCTCGAGGTGAAACATTGAATTTTTTAGTGGACAGTATACTTTTTACAGTTCGTTGCAGTATAAATCCGTAAATACACTTAACACGTATTAACGGGGGATTGGTAAACTTTATCGTATAAACTGATGTTTATATTATTACGAACTGTAAAAAGTACGCTGTTGTCTATTAAAAACTTCAATGTTTCACCTCGAGGACCTCTATTACTAGGATAACTGTAAACCTTCGTAGGTTTTCCTATGATTTTTCAGTAGTCCTTTTTAAGTACAAATAAATTCTTCTCTCAGTGTACAGCGAGGAGGGAAGTCGAGAAAATGTCGGTATTCGTAGATGAATCCGCTCGGATACTGAAATTGGTAATAATAAGAAATAATGAAAAATCTGCTGAAGCGGAAATCGTTCGATTAAAAAGGTCATATCAGTCGGAGAAGCGACACTGAATCTTATCTTGTCGAGCTCAAATCGCTAAAATTTCACGAGCGAGAATCAAATCTCTCTCCTTTAATGTTAAACCGCGCTCTCCTCTCATCCCAACTCACTCCGTAAACGATCACGTTTATTGGCACGCCCTAGTCTTCGTTCAGGCGGCTTCGAGAGAGGTTCAACTCGAGCGAAACGACCTGGATAGCGGCGCCTATCAGTCATCCGCGTCTATAATGGACATTCACGTAAGGGCGTACGGTTCTCGTTTCAGGGATTACGAGAGCAGCAACATCTTGGATAATCTGCTGTCCCGTATGGAACAGTACGCGAATAATTTGGAGACCCTGGTGGAGGAGCGCACCGCCGATTACTTGGAGGAGAAGCGCAAGTGCGAGGAGTTGCTGTATCAATTACTGCCAAAGTGAGTTTCGTAGATTTATTTAAACCCCGAAAAAAAATATCTACATATAATCAATTAATCATATATCGATACCTTTTTGCCAAAGTATCGTAAGTGACACATTTCTAAGAAAGTTTAAAACTGAATAAAGTTTAAAACTTTGGATCTGATTACATTAAATCCCATTTGATCATATATGATTAAGATTATATATGATTATTGATCATATAGGGGAGAGTAGCCGAATTCGGACCAGAATCTAGGATGGACCATCCCTGTGTCTATAACCCCTACCAGCCACAAATATATCCATCAGAACTAATGGGAAGCGTGCGTTATCCAACTCCAAGTCTGAGCACAGGGTGCATCTAACTAACCACAAACAATGTAAAATATCTCTAGTGTTATAGATACAGGGGTGGTCCAATCTACATTGAGAGAAATAACTGCTGGTGCCAAAAAAATATTTTTCTTCAATCAAAAATATGATAAAATTTTAAGTTCAAATCATAGTTCTTTTAATGCGAGGAAATATTTGATAAGCTCGAGTAATTGATCTTTTGCACAGAAAGAATTTCTTGTTCCCACGACGGTATTTTTGAATTAAGAATATATTCTTTGATTAAGTATCTGTATTCTTAAAAATTGGCAAGATCATATGGTCTTGATTCAAGAGCTATTTTTTTGACACTATCAATTATTTCCCTCAGTGTAGTTGGCGGCTCAAATTTGGCGACTCTCTCCTAAATTCTTCATATACTTACATATATTCAGATAAAGCCAAATTTCGAACTCGATTACATCTAATAAGTATTGCACATGATCACACATGATCACATGATACATATAAACATTTTTCCCCGGGACGTTAAGTGGCCGGGACACGTAAACGCGATCTAAAGTCCAAATTATACGGACGAAAGAGGAAAAGTCCACGTGCCCTCCACTCCTCTTACCATTCTTACCTCTTATTCTCTCCCATTTATTCACCCCCGAAATAAGTAAACCACTCCCACGGGTGAATCCAGCCGCGCAATTGCGCACTGACTCCAGACGACGTCCTTACGGCATTCGCACGCGCGCCCAATTTGCATGGGCGTTACCCCGCAATCGCGCGACACGCGCTCGGAGGACATCGTCTGCCCCGAAAAAAAAACGGAGACGCGGAGGCGATTCATCCGGAAAGTAATACGGGTCGTCCGAAGTATATCCCCGGCGTATCACGGGACGAGACGAGTCCCCGTAGGACCCGACTAATCGGCTAGGACGATAACGCTCGCGAGAGAGTAGCTCGTAAATATTTCGCGAGAAGGTCGCGCTTGTGCGCCGCCCGAAGGAGGCGAGTTCGAGGTCCTCTTTACGAGCGGTTTTCTCCTTATGGAACGGGAGGAAAAGTGATAGAGGGACGGGACCGCGCGCGAGAGTTTCGCGATGTTTCTCCGTCGCACCGGCTCCCCGGGTCTTCGATTTTGACGTAAGGCGATCACGGGATTTTCCGAGTTCGGGAAAAAGATGCCAGTCGTGTATTTCCTCGTACGTATCGGGGATACTTCGAAATCGGGAAGCCGCGGTGGATGTTTTGGAAAATAGGGGGGTCGGAGTTTGGTTCGTTTTCGTTCGAGATTTGATCTCCTACGAATTCCTGTACATTTTCGGGTTTTTCTCCGCTTCCCTCCACGGAACTGCGAACGGCTTACGTTTAATAAGGTTCTCTTATCGCGCTAAGTATCGCGGTATCGAAAAAGAAACCGGCAAATAAATTAGTCCGATGCCGAGAAGAGCGTCGCGACGAAGCGGAGCCTTGTGTAGAATAAATCGTCGCTATCCGTGCGATACGCCGAGAGAAATCGCTCGATCAGAAATCAACCCTCCCGTCGATGCTGTTATCTGTATCAATATACCTACACTCTTATGGCGCGAGGAAGACCGCACGGAGAAAATGATTGTGCAGGCTTAGTAAAACTCGGTTTTGCTGGGAATTTTTTGCTATCATGATCGAAATATTATCTGTGGCAGCAAAAGGTATGCTCAATAATACACTGGAAAAAAATGTGGTAGATTTGACTAAATCGGTGGTTACGGATTGGGGAATTCACATTTAGTTACACTGCGAAAAATAACTTGGTCAAAATGACAAAACTCATCTGGATAAACGAGTTTAGTTATTCCAACCAAAATACTAAAAAGTTGAACCTAATGCTTAGTTATTCTGACTGCATGTTTAGTTATTCCAACAAAAAAAATGGTCAGTTTAACCAAACAGGTGGAGAGAGAGGATCCATATTTCACCAAATAGTTTAGTTATGGTCTCCGGGATTTTGGTTAAATTGACCGGGTTTTTTTTCTCAGTGTACTAATAATTGACTCGAATGGACCAGACACAGCCTATTTTCTTCAAATAGCCGTTAATCGTTATAATCACACGTATTAGTTGAAGCAACCAATTTTGCATCCCCCACCTGAGAACGTCAATTTAATTGAATATACCATTTTTTTCTCACTACAGCAAATTTAATTATGTACAACCATTGTGAAATTTTCGTCGGCAAAAATATTTGCTACCCCAGCAAATATTCTTACTATTATTCGACATACCTTTTGCTGCCACGGATAATATTTTTGTCATAATGGCAAACAAATCTCAGCGAAACCTAACTTCGTTAATCATTTGTAAGATCCATTTTTTCCCTGCGATGTTCGGAGAACAAGAGAAAAGAGCAAAGAGGGCGAACCCCAAAGTAGGAGAGAAATATATGTGCCGCCGTTAAAGAGATGCACTCTTTCTCGAAAGAAAAAGGATAAACACTCGCGAGGGGAGGTGGAAGAAACGAGAGCAAAACGGCTGGGGGAGGCACGGATGAATGAGCCACCGGTATGCAGATACGCACGTCCCCCGGGGCGTTCGGTATGCTCTGAATAAAACATAGATTTGCAAAACTACGGTTAGTAGGACGAGAGACTCTCGGGTCGCGAGATGAGGAGGCTGAGCGGACCGGGGGTATCGAATTCGCGTCTGCGCTCTTGCTGCAGCTGCGTTACGTCATTCCCCCCTCTCACCCTCCGAACGCGCGCGTACATTTACGTACACACGGGGGCACGGTAGCTGAGGGCGACCAGAAATTTGACTAAAATCCATTAGAGACTCTGTCGAAAATTGCGCCGCTCCGGGAGATTCAGCCGGTGGCCCGAAAGCCTTGTCCTGTCGGCTGGATAGGTATAACGGCTATATACCGTCGCGTTGAATTTCGAATTGGCCCTCCGATACGACGCGACGACGGGGGTAGATAAATCTTCATCTCGAGACCGCCTCCACCGTAACACATTCGCGAGGGTCTCGCTTCGGCGCCGCAAATTGTGCGATGAGTGGAGAGGATTTGTTCCTTCCGGGTATCTCCCTCGTCCCCTCGTCCCTCTTATCCTTTGATAGTGTTTCCCAGGAATCGACGAGTTCGAGGTAGATATCAAAGGGCTTCGCACACACAGACGGCTTTAAGACGTTTATTTTAATTCGAATCATCCCCTTTCGCCATTGGCTTCGCTTTCTGTCTCTCGGGGAGAGTTTCTAACTTTTACATCTGCTCCCTGTACTTATAATTCGTTCCCGCGGGGTTTTTTCGTACTTCCTTCTACCTTTCTTTCGCTAATTCTTTCGTTCGAATTAATTGACTCGGGACTTGTGAGGATCGTTGCTTCGTCGGGTGGAATATTTGGGTTGAAAGGAATTGTTGTATTCTGCCAATTACACACGGAGGAAATAGCTTATTTATAGTTAATATACGTATATTTAATTGTGGCGAAAGAAATATTTCTTTAGACCAAATAAATATTCATTAGCTATTCTCTATTTCTGCTCGAATGAAAGAGACATTTTAATAATTAATAAATATATTTACTCAGCCCAACGAAATCTATCTCTTGCCATAAAAAAATCAAGTATACATTTATTAATAAACTCTTCTCTCATTGTAGAAAGTATCAAGGGTTGATTTCCGGGCTTGAGGTGGAGTAGCTTCATTTATATCATGATTATGTTTTTTGTTGTGAATTTTTCGCCGTTTTTGTAGATCCGAATTATTCGTTGGTTAGTGAGCTTTCATTAGCTCCATAAAAGATAGAGCTTTTTATTTATTACATAATTTCGTTAGGGTTTTTGAAATACGACAACCTTCTACATTTTTATCGGAAATTCAACGTCTGTTTTTCAGATCGGTGGCGTCCCAGCTGATACTCGGTCAAAGCGTCATAGCCGAAACCTACGACCAAGTGACCATCTACTTCAGCGACATAGTCGGCTTCACGAGTCTCTCCGCGGAAAGCACGCCGCTCGAGGTGGTGGATCTGCTGAACGACCTCTACACCTGCTTTGACTCCATCATCGAGCATTTCGACGTCTACAAGGTAAGTCCCAATTCTATCGAAGCCTCATCCTCTTACGTCAATTTTATCTAGCTAAGAAAATAAAAGAATAGCTTATTTTTTCGATAAATTTTAATTGTTTTCGGATTCTTTAATACAAACGAATCCTTCTACTGGTCCATTTTCTATCAGGTACTGTTTCAATTATTTTCCTCGTATCTTCGTTATCTCAGCTGTCCTCCGTAAAGAACCATATCATCCAGGATCGTACAAACGCTCGATCTAGGTATCCGTCGAGAACTTAGATAGGCAAAAGGTGACTCGACATTTCCCGAGTTGCCACGAACAGAAATAAGGTCGACTAAATAGAAACGCGTCTTCGGGCCACCATCTTTAACGATCGCGACCCGCCAAGTTGAGCCACCACGCACGAGTTGAGTTCGCACCACGTATGTAAGAGTGGCCTATAACCGAGAAGCTAGTTCTCGCCGATTAAACCGGCGGTCGCCATCGTCGTCGAAGCCCGCGCACGTAGACGAGAGTCCTGCCACAAATTGAAACGTGTCCCGATACGGAAAGTTGCGTGCCGAGAAACGTATCGCAAGCGTGCGCGGAAAGTCCCGCAATATCAAAGTTTCCAAGTGATATTAAAGACCAAGGACGTTTCGTTTCGTCGGCTGCGGGTCTCCTTGCCCAACCGAGAGAGGAGAAACTTTCCTTCCCTATTACCGGGTGCGGAGTTCGAGTTCAAGTTCGCTATAACGATCCTTTATATCTCTCTACTTTTTGTTGCGACAGCGAATGGAATACTTGCACAATTCGGGTCCCGGAGGTCCGAGAAAAATGCTATTAAGGGTCGCGAGAGGGTGAGAGGGATTTGCGCGGTGAAACGAGCGGGAAATTTAACGCCTTAGAGGGAGGGAAGTGCGGGAGGTTTCGATATTTTCCTTGACAAGGGAAATCCTTGACGCCTCCTCTCCTTTCCTCCCCCTCGCTAATCTTATCTTTAGCGGAACGGTGGTTCGAGGAAATTTGATGGAGCGATAGCGAAACGGTGAACCGAACTGTAGGCTCTCTGACGTGATGAGCAAGATTCTATAAAAAATAGAATTTCTTTTGTGCGTCTTTTCATTCTGGGAATTTTGAAAGAAACTCACAGAAATTTTCCAGATGATAGTTAGTCATGGTATACTATACTGATTCATCAGATGAAAATCGCTAAATTAGTATTCAATTCTCATTGTTCAATTATTTAATGTCATCTTCGGCGGTTTGACATATGCTGCGCTTCAGTGGGCAGATCGGAACTTAGTAATTCTCGAAATGCTGAGAAACATTCACCGTCGTATCTGTCACGCAGTTCGTGAAACCTCAATAAAGAGAATAAATACGACGCTGTAATACATTGTATTGGATTCAGTGAAATAATTTACGGGTCGTTACCGCGCGCGTGTCCGAATTTGCTGTAAGAGTACATGATAAATTTAATATTGCTCGAAGTATTGATGTCTGTTAAATCTAACTGAAATCGCGTTAGCCATTCATTGCTTGCGATTAAATTGAATAATAATTGTTTATACCATTAAATGAAAAAAGCCGCACAGTAGCGGCCCGTAAATAATTAAGTAGGACCGACTAAAATTTATTTTAGTCGATTGAAGTAATCAGAAACGGAGATATTACGAGCCTATTAATTTGAGTAAATTTTGCCAACTTCCAACAATGCTAAAAGTCGAACCTTAATTCAACGACGAGGACAACGATTGAAATATATTTTCTGTTTAGCTGTAAAATTAAAATTTGGAATAGTTTTTGGGTAAATATCATTGATCACATTGCGTAAAAATACTGTAAAGAAAAACGTATTTTAATACCGTTTTGATGAAATATATGTTAAAAATGATTGCGTATATATATATAAACGTTACAATACTTCGCAAATAATATTCATACAGATTTCGCAACTACGTTAGTTTTATTCAAATTTATACACATACCTATGAGAAATGGGTTTAAATCGAATTTCTGACGATAATTTTTGGAACAGTTCCTCTTACTGTATACCGGAATCTCGTGTGGAAATACGTGGATATTTTTCTCTTGCGCGTGCAGGCTACAGCGATGAAGGATCGCTACGGAGGATTTACCCCGCAAGCTGTATAGAGATAAATGTAGGGGTGTTGGGGGCTTTAGTTCCTTTTCTAAAATTCTTTTCATACTTTTCAATCGGGTACGGGGAAAATGGATGTGGAGAGTCGCAGCGCGGTCGTATTCATTGCCTACGTATGTTTTGAATTTAGTACAAAACATATTTTTCGAGCAAAGCTGCCGCGAAATGTTCGTACGAAAAAAAAGTGCAGCATTCGCGCCGGAAAGTGGTTCGTACAAATAAATTTCAGCTCACCTTTATTAGTTTTTTTGGGGAATTCGCTCGAATAATACACGGAGAGAAAGAATTGATGGTGTCAAAAAAAATATCTTGAATCAAGAGCACATGATCTTACAAATTTTTAAGAATACAGATTCTTGATCGAAGAATAAATATTCTTGATTCAAGAATACCTTCGTTGGAACAAGAAATTCTTTTTGCGTGAAAAAAAAGAACAATTACTCGAGCCTATCAAATATTTGCTTATACAAAGAAAACCATGGCTCGATTCTGAAATTATATCATGCTTTTGATTGAAGAAAATATTTTTTGGCATGAGGAATTATTTCTCACACTTTCACTTTATTTCTCACGTACGTCGAAAAGCAGCTTCACGGCTTCGTTCATTTCTTTTTAACGGTAGATGTAGGATTAAGCGGAGCAGCTCGTTGAATTCGATCGAGCGAAATCGACTGTATCGGCAAGCAATAAAGGATTCTCTCAGATGCCAACGGATATGAGAGAGAATGTCTCCTCCTGTGGGAATACTCTGAATACGCTATATATATGTGTGAAAATCGCGTTCGGAAGAGTAAGAAACAAAGGGAAAAGCCTTTGAGCGAAGAAAGGAATTCGTGGGCAATTATTCTGAAGAAATAGCCTTTGAAATACTCCGTTTGAAGAATCGTTTTGGTCTTCAGAAGATCGTTTCCATATATAGTATACTATATACGCAAGAAGAACTGAAGTTAGAGTGTAGTGCGTATACTTTCAACTCGTGCAGAAAAGAACTCTCGTTAACGCGTTCACTAAGCGTTTATTCAGGCGATGCTAAAGTGTTTACAAACTGATCCCCTCTGGGGTGAATGAGTTTAGGGTGGGTCAGAAATTATTCTATGGGAGCCCGTTGGGGGGGGGGGGGGTGCTTCGATTTTTAAAGCGTTTTCCTCCGGGCGCGAAACCTCGTCATACGAGTATTCGGACGTAACGAAGATGCTCTAAGGATTTTTGTGTTCGGTTTTTTTCCTCGTTACGGTTACGCTTCTCTGGCGACTGTTTTTAGACTTTGTTTTTTTCCCTTGCTATCCTCCTTATCTCTATAAATTATTATTCTTATACTATATCTCTATAAATTATATGGAATGGGACATTTAAATTGAGATACATGAATATCTGTAAAACAATTTACGCATTTTAGAAAAAAATGTTTTTTATAAAAACTATTTGCTTTAGAGAGGGAAGGAGAACTGGTGATTGTACTGTTTATTTAGTAATCGTTTTCAAGACCATTTTAAGGTCACTATTTTTTTCTTTAAATGGAAAAAAAAAATCAAGAAATAAAAAAACCTTTCAGACAAAATAATGTCTACCTGTTTTAATGTACAGATTAAGAATTTGTTTAAAAAAATATAGTTTTCCATTTAAAGAAAAAAACATTAACCTTAAAATGTCCTCTAAAACGTCTATTAAATGAAAAAATAAAACATACAATTCTTTTTCTCCTTCTAAAGCAAATAACTTTTATAAGAAACATCTTTTTCTAAAATGTGTTATTTTACAGATATTCTGGTGTCTCAATTTAAATGCTTCATCCTGTATACATACTTTTATATAATATATACGTGTATAATGAAAAAGTTTATTAGTTATTGTAAATTGTTACTACGTACAGATATTAATATACCACGGTATCTTTTTTTAATCAGCGTCCACGCTATGCTCGATATATCCCGAAAAGTTAGAAAGTTCCAAAGCTCAGGTGTATTGTAAAAACACCTCTGCTTATCGCATTTAGTAATCGATAATCGAATTATCCGACGATTTATCTTCGGAATGGGGGACAGCTAAAATTATTTACCCACGTATACATCATGACGCGGGTTTAAGGTATCCTTATAAATACCTCGCGCAGCCGCGCGCTTTCTTATCGAGTTACGCATTGATTAAAATTTACGGGACAATATATTGAAAGCTCCAAACTAACGCAAAGGTACGTTTGAAGTGTAAATTATGTAAGCGTTAATTAATAATCGATAGTCGAATTATTACATACATTTATTATATGAGTTGATATTTATTTACATGACACCGTTCATTCGCATTATCGGCCAATTAAATTATCCATCGGTGAGTTTTCAAGGAATCGGAAATTCGCACGTCTCGAAGAATGATGAACGATCGCTTCTTCCTGAAAATTGCACGAACTTCGAACTCAGTCAGTCGTTGAACCTCGAATGCAGTAACTCACGAGAAATTGCGCTAGTTATATTAAAGGAAGAATTTCTCTTCAAAGCCACACGATGCTGTATACGCTTCACTCCGATATGTCGTCCTTTATGGCGTTACATGACGATTCGTAGTCGAAGGATGTTGTGCATTGAAATCTGTATTAAAATTCGTTCTGTAGTTACGTGTCATAAATGTGGGAAGTTCGAGAATGTAACCTCCCTTACGAATGGCAAGTTCAATTTACTATGTTGTACATTTTTATATAACTAATATATGTATATTTTGTGTACGCATACACGAAGAACTTTTCGAATTTATTGTCATACTATTATATAGTATACTATTATATAGTATAACCCCGTCTTCATTTCAAAAGGGCTAAAAATAAATAATACTGTAACGGGTTAAGGGTAGAAGCTCTTCTATCGAGTCGTTCAGACGAAAGAGACCCTCTGTCGAATATCACGATCCCCGTCAATGGCACGCTTCCACCCTCCTTGAAAACGAGCTTTGTTCGCTTTAGTCGCACCTGAGTCAAAGTCACGTTTTCCTACCTTTTTATTGGTACTCCCTCGTTTCTTTTTTCTTCTTCTCCTTCTGCCCTAAAAATTTTACTCGAATCTGTTAGTTAACCGGATAAGAGATAAATAGTAGGAGGAGTTCTCCTAGTGACGGACACGAACAGTAACGATTATCGGGCAGAATGATAAATATAATAGGTGACGAATTTGACAATATTGTGCTGAATAATTTGCAAAATAGTAATAATCACTATTCGAATGGTAACCATTATTATGCTGCAGATTATTCAACACGATATTGTCGAAGCTATCACTTATTTACTATTCTGGCTGGTAATCATTATTATTCAAGTTTCTTCGTGTACAAATAAAGCCTAGGAATCGAAGATACGAGGGTGAACTCTCCACCCTACAGTTTAATGGAGGCGAAAAAAAAATAAGACGACTCGCGCGAATCTTCGTAGAATTTACGGGCTAACGAGGCGCGTCAAAGAAAGAGGAAAGTTGGGGGAGAAGCAGCGAGAGGCAAAGAACTTGTCCTTCCCCGTGATCCGCAAATCCTTGTTTATTTTCGAGGGCTGTTGCTCGTTTCGCCCCGAGCAAATTTTCTCTTTGTTTGCCGTTGGAATAACGATCTCATCCCCTATATTCAAATATATATCCTAAATCCACATTGGATGGTACTTATTAACTGTTTTTTTTCGGTACGGTCTACGCGCATGCAAAAAACACCGTTAAGATTCTTTATTTTATGGGGATTTAATTTTTCGATTTTCGACACAATTTTAGATCATCATATCGACTCGCTCTTCTTTCTGCTTTGCTATGTATCGTATTAATGGGGATGATAAGAAGATTCCAAGATGATTATTTTTTTCCTCTGAATTTTAGGTCGAAATTAAATCATTTCTGTAAGCTCTTCGCCTAACAGCCAATCAAGTGATCCAATTTCGAAAATTCTCCCTTAATCCTCCCCTAAGGATCTTCGTTCTACCCTAAGTATATTTTTCTTCCATATGCGCGCTTCCAATTCCCATTCCATCACGCATTCATCGACCTCTCTATATTACATTTCTCACTTTCCCTCAACTATTTCTTTTCTCATCATCGAGTCGCCCTCCTCGGCGTGTCGTTAATGTAATACGCTGCTGCTCCGACCAAGCGAAATGTCTTCGAATTACGGTTTCTTCGGAGTTCCTTGAGGGAACTCCTCTTCGATGCTGGTCGAATTCCGAGTACTCCCTAGAGAGGGCAAAAAAGGATGACGACATAGGGGAGACAAAGAGATCGAAAGAGGGTTGAATAGACGCGGGTACGGGATCGAGTCGTGGAGATATGGACAGATGATTTACCTGAAATGTGACTTTGGTAAACGTTTGGTCTTAACTATGGATGTGTACAAGGGTGGATTTGAAATAAAGTGTATAGTTTAGTATCTAAATCCGTCGATTCTTTTAAATTTTAATGGAAAAAGCCCAGATAGCACAACTTTTAGTAATAGATATTTAGGAAATAGATGCGTTATTTTTAAGCAAATTATTGGAGGAAAATATAAGAAGTAAAATGCACGATACTTTGTATCTACACTGAGAGAAAGAATTGGTAAATTTAATCAAAATTTTATGGACGATGATCAAACTGTTTGGTGAAATATGGATCCTCCATCTGTGTTTTGTTAAGCTGGCCATTTTTAGGTTAAAATAACTAAACATTTGGTTAGACTGATTAATTAAATATTTTGTTCAACTGACCAGTATTTTAGTTAAAATAACTAAACGCATTTACCTAGATGCGTTTTTTCATTTTAACACAATTATTTTTCTCAGTGTACCGAAAAGACTCACGAACAAGAAACTCTTGGATCCTTTTTAAATATTCTACTTTGAAAAATAGATGACAGAATTTATTAGATTCCATTCTTTGTCTGCTACAATTTGCCTACTTTCTCACTACTGTAAACGTTACTCAAGAGAAAAATTTCACTTTATATTTTGGGACCTGTGAGGTATTTTTTAATCCGGTTTCTGTCGACATATTCGTAAGATAAACGTAGAAATATAATTGTTCATCTGCCATGCCATCTGGGAAGAATTAGAAGAAGAGATACTCGTTATGCTATGCTTTAAAATTCCTGTTATATTTATTTTAAAAAATTAGATAAAGAATAATTGTACATTTATTCGCATTGTTGGATCCTCCTCGGATAAATAATATTACAAATCTTACGAACACTATGTCGCCCTGATATCCGTGATTTTTTGCCCGAGACAAATTCTGTGCTCCATTTCATTATTCTGGATTTCTGACTGCGACAGCATAACCGACGCGCACACATTCTAAGACTCGCTAAAGCGAGCCCCCGTCGCTACACTCGTGTCCGCTTTCACTTTGCGAGAATTGAATTTTAAACGAGTTACCTTTCATGCCGCTGCCAAATTGAAGAGGAAAAGGGTAGGAGGCAAGCGAGGCTGGTATTGGCCGCTGGATTGCGTCCCACGAGAGATGGCAAACTCGATGTTTTCTGGAAAGGGGGAACGCGCCTACTTATTTTCCAAGTCGATTTCGGAAGTTTCAACGGCGAGAGCCTCTGCGGTCGTTGCCAGTGCAAACAAAGCTGCTTAATTCGAAAAGGGATCTCCTTTCGCGAATTCCGTTCCTCGTCGCGCCACTAATTTCGTTCCTTCGTCGACGAGGGAAATTCCAGAGCCGATTGTTTCAACTCTGCGCCCGTCTTTTTTACCTCGCCGTTACTAAAATTCATCACCAATTCCAATGTGCTCTCTCTTCTTTCTCTTCGTTAATAATTCCGTATCATCGGACGAGGAAATCTCGCCTTCGCTCTCTTTCAAGCTCGCTGAGGCATTTTTTCGCGCTGCAGGATTTCTTCTTCTTCCGCGGGAAACGGTTGAGGGAGCTTTCCGATTAACGAAGAAAGTCCTTCAGGACTTTTGCCGCTCGAATCGTGGAATCCGGTCTCGCCGGGATTGGAGAGGCGGGAAATACGTCTTCGTTGCTTAAGAGGATTTCGCGCGGGGTAATTGACCTTTCGACGTCGGTGCCCGAGTTTGTTCATTTGCTTCGCGTGATATTTCTTTGGAGCGATTACATTAAAGCAGCGGTATTTAATTAGTAGGCGATATGTACCATTTTTTACGGAAAGTGTTATTTAAATGCACATGAAAAGCCAAATAGACAAAAGCCAAAAGAACGAATAATTTTCTTTTCTGTTGGATTCTAAACAACGGCTAAAACTGCCGGAATAAAAAAATGAAAAAGTTAAAAGCAAAAGGGCGTGAGTACTGGTGAATACGCCTATTTGGCATTATCTTTTGCGAAATTTTATATTTACTAATGCCAAAAGGGCGTATCCGCCAAAGTCGGAAAATCTCTAATAATTGAATTGATCTTTGAGAAGTTTATGTAACACAATATATGTATGTCATTAGTAGCTGTTAATTGGAATTTAATTTAATCATCCGCGATAAAACAATTATGTGAATATTAGCAAAATGCCCATCGTCTGTTGTTAGTGCATAATAACATTCCAAATGTGACATATTCACTAGACCATGCTGTACTGTGCTGTTTTGAATTATATAGAATTCATTTCCATTTTTGTAGACCGCCCCATTTTTTGTAGACCGTTGTTTGTTCTCTTCATGTCAACGGTTCATGTTACTTGGTTCGGTAAATTATTTTTCTCATTGTAGAGAAAAAAAGCTGACAGTTAAGCTCTCGTAACTTATTACTTTTATTAATCATTCTCTAAATGTTACTTTATTCTTCCGCTTAATCAGCCTCCCACGTAACGTTTACACGAAAATGTCAGGATTTTCACCCCGCTATGTATCTCACTCCCCTCGATTGACCTTGCGTGTGCGGAACAACACACGGTCGACCTCTCGCGGGACGCCAAATCCCGAGTCGCGGTTGTACGCGACGATATTATCAGCGAAATTAACTTAAACGATTAACGAGCGGAGAGAAAGCGGCGTGGAAGGAGTGAGGGAAAGAGAGAAAGAGGGAGAGGATGAAGATATGGTAACTCGTTAATTTATGTATTAATTAAAATAACTATTTTTTATGTTACTTCCAGCATTTCAGGCAGAATCACTTCACAGTGAAAATTAAATTCTACGACAAATTTGTGGCCTTGCCGCAATTTCCTCCTTCTCCTTCTCTCGAGGGCGCCATGCGACGAAATTGAGTGTAAAATGGAAACGCGAGTGAAGTAGCGAGCAAAACCGCACTACGAATGTAACGCCATGAATTCTGAGGAGACCGTCGTCCTCGCGCGCGGACGACGAGAACCTGGCCGGAAGCTGCGCTGAGAGAGCGCGTCAAAAATCCTCCCTCCGCGTCGTCGCCCCGGCGATAATTAATTCGAAATTCTCTCTCTCAGCGCGGAAGACGTAGAGGGGGGAGAATTATTTCCCGGCTGGCGGCGCCGAGGCCATTTCTCCCGTAAAGTGGTATTCCTAAACAAAGCCAACGCGTGAAAGTTCTCCGATAAAGTGCAGACGTTTCGCTCTCATTTATCTTCGCAGTCTGTTGCGTTTAATATGCCATTCGCTTTCCTCGCTTTCTTTTCCTCCCATTTATTCGCTCTCTCTTTCTCTCTCTCCCTCGACGGAGAGCAGCCGAACGCGTGCGTAAATGACCGCGCGATCTCCACTTCTCTCTCTTTTTCATTTCTCTCCCCCCTTTCATCCTTCCACTCGCAATCATTGCCACGATCATTTCGGCGCTTCTTCCGTCCCGTAAAGAAGAGACGATCGATGCGTGTATTCGCGTTGCTCTCGCGCAACATTTACGCGCTGATTTTTTTATGCCGGCGAGTGTGAAGTGGCTTGAATAGATGTAGTCGAAGTGTTATCAGGTCGTTGGAAGATGCGCGAAAGAATCGTTAAGGATTTCGTCCTGGTTGGTGAAGCCGCCATGTTTTACGTACACTCTTATATGTAGAGTATCTGGATAATGAACATCAGGTGGTGTTAGTGAGAATTTAGATCCCTTCTTATTTTTAAATAAAAATGATGGTGTTTCCGGAAAAGGAGACCTTCAAATTGTTACACGTAGTCTTCGTTTTTCATGGTAAACTATTATACTATTATTATACAATAGTTTAAGAATTAATATAAACAAAGTTCAAGCAAAATATCGACATTTTTCACGGAATGATCTAATTTTTTCACATTTTGCTGAAGTGAAATTATTTATTATCGACGAATACTTTGACTTATTTCATACATAAGCATCCTGGCCAATAGTCTAGAGATGTCATTCCACCTATTAGGATTACTAACTCTGTCCCCGTTTTAAAATGACTTGTATTCTACAATTTACGTCGGTAAAACAGTGCTTTGCCAGTAAAACAGTCACGTTTTCCAGCCGCCTTAAAGTGGCAGGAAGTAGCGCGGCTATCAGTGAAGCAAAGTGGATATAAATATAATAGATTCGGTAAAAACTAGGAAAAAGGCATTTTAGGAAGTAACGTTTTTTTTTTATTTTACTTCCAGGTCGAAACGATAGGGGATGCTTACATGGTGGTGTCGGGTCTGCCGATGAGAAACGGCATGAATCACGCCAGGGAAATCGCGAGGATGAGCCTCGCCCTGAGGGATAACGTCATGACGTTCAGCATTCGGCACAGGCCGAACGAGCAGCTCAAACTTCGTATTGGCATGCATTCCGGTAAGCGGGTAGTCTCGACGGTTCAGTGTAAATTCTTTCGTTTTTTTCCTAATGACCCGATTCTTAGTGCAATTCAAAACAAAGTTATCAAGAGAATACACAGTCGGAAAATTTTACGTTGAAAATGGTCAATCTCTTTTTGTATGATATATTTTACCAATTTTTCGTATTATTTCAACATTTTTTCGTGTTAAAATGAATACAAGGAATGTTAAATTATTACAAAGAATCGGCTTACTTCAACGTATAAAAATGGATGGAACATTTCCAGCAAAAAATGTCTAACTTCCCCTTCTATTGATACTCTAAGACCCGCACCCCTTCTTATCTTAAACTCTGATCTGTGATGCTAATTATTATCTCTCTCGATAAGATAAAGAAAACATACCTATACCTATTATTATTCCAACTCGAGAAAAAAATACATCGCAGCTTTCACCCGTCATGCGTATATCCCTCCTTTCTCGCCCATAACACGTGCCAAACTAACGACAGCCCCACCACGTCGACCGCCGGGCACGCCTCGCCGAGATATCACGATTTCGCACGAAAAATATGCGGCGCAACGTCTCTTGTACACGTTCCGGAAGTCGAAGGGTCTGAATCGCGAAGCCTACTTTAAGCCAGCCCCCGAAGATCCGCAACCTACATTCTCCCCGCATCATAGCGTCCCGCCGCGCGGCTTCCGACCTTGCGATACAGTAACACCCTTGTTCAACTCACCCCGCGAACACGTCGAACCCCGGAGGTACAAAGATATTGGAAGATCTGAGGCAATTTGTCGTCGAAGATGGAAGGGTGGCCTATTGCAGCCACCTTCGATGAACATTGAGTCTATCCGCCCTTCCCTGTTTCTCGTTTTTTCGATCAGCACACTTTCATTAATCTTCTCACACGTGACACGTGAAGGGGCGTGAAGGTGCGAGACGTCGTAGACGAGTGTTGCGTCGCGACGCGTTTCGATGCGACGTTTATTTAAGCTCGCCGGATGTCGACGTTTCACACTCGTGAGAGGATAACTTTCGGGTTATCGTTGTTGAGTGAAGAGGGATGATTTCAGAGGTTCGATGGTCCTCGCTCATTTTTTCTCCTCCTCTGACTCATTTCGAGATGACTCCTCGAAAGTTGGAGGGTATTTCTATATGACTCTATGTTGGATCTGAAATTATTATCCGTGATGAAGAGATTTTTTTTTCTACCTTTTAAATCTCTTTTGTTTTATATTCGTGATATCTGTTACACTTAAGTCTTTTGAGCTCGAATATTATATTGATCTGTTGATATATCTTCTTCTTTGCGGTGTCCAGTGGTTAGAAGCTTCTACATCTGGAAAAATCAGTGAATTTTTTATTTACACATTTCATTATAGGCACTGTGTTCTTATTTCTCTTCCCTGTAGGTTTATTAGTTAGTGTTAATAATATTATAGTAACTACTTATCATACATCTTTTGTTAGTCAATATATCTTCTAGAGAAACTCCCCCTCTAACTTCAACCAATCGTCAGATAATATAAGGTTCGTTCCAATCTCGCTGAAAACCGTACATTGAACGGTAACCGTCATGCGCAGTAGAGAAAGTCCGTTCCAACCGTACGCTAACGGTTCACTGTACTGTGTTGTGAGACGTTCCAACCACGACTGGGGTCGTTTGTGGAACGGTTTCTTGACCAGTACTTGGTCCTGAGCATGAACGGTGTGGACTGACATGCGCACTACGATTAGGCGATTAGCTTGCATGATGCGTCGTCTGTTCTTTTTAAATGCTTTTGAGAGAGAGTTGACATTTTCTATCTCCGTATTTTGTTTGCAAGTTATTAAAATGATATCTGACGAAGGCGATAATGATATATCGGATATATCGGATATGTCTGACACAAGTGAAGATGATATCGAATTATTCGAACCTAGGGTGAGAAACCAGGATTATTTAGGTGTGACAGGTTGAGGTTAAGTTTAGAGCATCTTTGTTGGAAAACTTTGATAGAAAATCATTCAATTTGACTGAAAGTCTATAAAGAGAAGGTGGATTAAAAATCAAATTTAAGATGCTCTAAAATTAACCTCAACCTGTCACTTACCTAAATAATCCTGGTTTCTCACCCTAGGTTCGTATAATTCGATATCATCTTCACTTGTGTTACATCACTATGGCCTTCATCAGACATTATCTTAATAGCTTTCAAACAAGATAACAAATGTCAACTCAAATGGCGCGGGAAAGATGCGTTACAAAACCGTTCCAACTGCACCTGCCAGTTACCAGCAGTGCAAACATCGTGTCTGCGCATTAAATCGATCCCACAAATTCCGCGACAGTTTCAGGACCGTACAGAAACCGTCAGTTGGAACAAGCCTATAATAACTCCCGGCATAATTCGTCTGCCCTCAAAACGCCCTATAAAAGGCGCTCGCAGTTCGGCGCCGCCAGATGTCCCGAGGGACTAGCCGAGCGGCGAATTTTATCTTCTTTTCACGACGAATCTTTTATTTCAGGTCCCTGTGTGGCTGGTGTGGTCGGGCTGAAAATGCCGAGATACTGCCTCTTCGGGGACACCGTTAACACGGCTTCCAGGATGGAAAGCAACGGCGAAGGTAATGATAATATCGTAATAAATTTTGTCCGGGTTGATACGCGAATATATCAAACGCAAGGTACGGAAAGAAATTCTGTACTAGCCGACGGAGCTGTTGTTACTTTAGCGACGAAAATTCGCGAAGAGTCGAGATGCGAAAAAGTCTTCCCGCACGACGTCTTGAAACAACACCTCGCGGACACCTTCACCCCTTTTTCTCGCACTTTCTCCTACGCCGAGTTTCCTTCCCACGCGAGAACTCTCCCGCGTCTATGAACCCCTTTGAATCACCCCGATGAAAGAAAAAAACACACCGAATGAGAGAGATGAGAGAGAGAAATCGAGTTACCTCGACCCTCGTTGGAGCTTTCAGCCGAGCCGTGGAAACGGCGGAAGTCACGGGAGAAAACATCCGGGATGCAGGGAGAAAAGATTTAGGGGAGGGACGGGTAGGGGTGGATTGGACCGGTTGGGATGGTAATCCGACATAAAAAACAGACAGAGCTGACGATATTTATTTAATTCTACATCAAAATAGTTCCAGAGATGACAGCTCCATGCCCCCCCCCCCCCCTCTATCTTAGTAACGAATTAATTTTTACTAAATTAATTTTTTCTGATGTACGAAAAAGCTCTTATCACCCTCCAGCGCCTCTCGACTCTGTTAAAAATTCATTTCCCCTCGGACGCATACACCGCGCACATAAAGACCGATGCATTCGGTGCAGCGACGGCTCTGCAGCTGCATTTCCCACGCCTCTCCACAATTATCGCTTTGCCCCCGGAAAAGCCATTATCCTCGGGAGGGACTAGGAGAGTCGAGCGAGCCTTTATCGTTGACGTTGACGCTTCTCCGAGAACGCTCGATGCCACCGACTTCATCCTGTGCAGCGCGATGGTGGTAGTCCCCAGCTTGATAGGAGCTCACTGTTTCGTAAGCTCGTGCCTTTCAGAAGCCTGTCGACATTTCCTCGCAGTTACGGTTCGTGCTGCGCGGCCGTTCGCGGCGCTATTCGAGGGAAGCGTGCTCCGTATTCGACTACGGCTCCATTAGTCGACACCTTTCGGTTCAAACTTTGCGGATAAAGTTATACAGTGTCTCCCGGGGTGAGACTTTTCGCTCAACGACGGGAGAGAAGTCGTAATGCTTATCGACTACGCTCGAAAGGAGATGGAACTTTGGAGTTTATGTATAACTATACCCTGAGAAAAAAAAAATGTAGATTTGACTAACTTGCGGTCACGGGCAGGGAAATGGAGATACTCTTGAACTAATAATTCGCTAGAATTTACTACAGCTTGTTTTTGTCAAATAATTTTTAATCATTATGATCAAATTAATTAATTCAAGTAACTTGATCGGCGCTACTCCGCCCGTGATCGCCAATTTAGTCAAATCT
Source organism: Xiphydria camelus (assembly GCA_963678675.1). Classification (NCBI taxonomy): domain Eukaryota; kingdom Metazoa; phylum Arthropoda; class Insecta; order Hymenoptera; family Xiphydriidae; genus Xiphydria; species Xiphydria camelus. The sequence continues at coordinate 25,796,423 of OY783195.1, read as the reverse complement.
ACTATTTTTTCTCGGTGTATCCAAAAAAACACCCCCCCCCCCCCTTCGGTGTAAAAAATCTTCACCAAATACTATTGCGCTTATCATGTGGGTATTACTTTTTACAAAAAAAGTTAAGCCGTAACTTTGACACAAAAAAATTTATAAAATTAGGTACCTATTTGTACCAAATACAAAATATGACCACTAAATATTAGAATTTTAAATAAAATAATAATTTCGAAAGAAAATACTTTGAAAGTTTAATATAGGTTTTCTACTTTGAATGTGAATACTTGAATCTCGAAAGCGTGAAAAGTCATTTCCAATGCGTAAGCGACTTTTGCTAATTATCAAATGATATATCTATCACAACACGAATCTCACTTTTTCGTGAATTTTATTAGCCGAATTCACTATCTCGAATCTAGAATCTTGAAAGCATGAGTGAGTGACGCTTACAAATCGTCAAAGTATACAAATTTATATGATAAAGTGGTGACAAATAAACGAAAAGTGTGCGTGAAACGAGTACGTTGTTATATTTAAAATGGTACATCTCGCGAGTCTACACTTGAACTTGTTGTCAATATTTATAAAGGCTATTCAAATTTAAACTAAATTATTTCTAATAGTTTAATGTATAATCAACCTTTATATGTATTGGAACTAATCATTATTTCCTTTACGCTCTTTTTAGGATATAGGAAGGAAACAAAGTCAGTTGAAGAACAACAATGGTATACATTTCACCAATTTTATTATTTTTCTTCACTTAATCCAATATATTCATCAATTACAAAGTACTTATAATGCTGGAATTCGTGCTTCGGGCTTCGTGGGGAATTGTTTAATGCATAATGGTACTGGAACCTCTTTACCGTCACGTATTATTTGATAAACTAAGCATGTTTTTCCTTCGGGACAGCGGACACGATCACAGGGGTTAAAAACCGCGCTGACTTCGCTGACCATCCAGATTGTTAATATTAGTGCGAAAAATGCGAGGAGCTTCATATTTAAAATTTGTTTCCAACAAAGAACTATCCTATTAAGTAGAATATATCATTTGACCCATTTTTTACTGTCTTATATACTACCTTGACGACATGTATCGTTAGCATATTATATTTAAACAGATGGTATGAGCGAGATAGCTCAGCATAATAAGATGAGTAATCGACAACTTTATTTGTACTTCATTTAACAGTAGCGTTCTTCACGGAAAAAAAATTGTACGTTAAACTATGGACAAGTACCTTGAATTAACGCCAAAAATGTACGTCAGCATGCATTGATTCTATGAGAATTTGAGACACTTTTAGTTTTACATATTATAAGTAGATTTGTATGGTTTGTGAATAATGTAAAAATATGTTCTACTATCTGTGATAAATTATATTAATACATCAACTGTTTGAAATGTTGATCTATACAGTATGTCCCATTGGGAAAACGCAAGTATTTGAATTTCCCTGACCTTGGTAGTGCTTGGAACGGTGCTGTAGTTAGAGTTGACTTCAGAAGAGTGCGCTGCGTTCTTACGAGCCGTGTTTCGAAACCTGTATGATTATTTCTCATCACTTCTACACATTATCTACCATTATTTACAAATTCAGTTAATTTCGAGGTTAGACGCTTCGATCTCCCGAATTGACAGTTCCCGGGAAATCAGACGTTTTACGCTTTTCGCTCTCGAAACACGACTCGTAAGAACGCAGCGCACTCTTCTGAAGCCAACTCTAACTACAGCACCGTTCCAAGCACTACCAAAGTCAAATGTCAGGGAAATTCAAATACTTCCGTTACCAATGGGACATACTGTATAAAATATTGTGAAATTCTATATGGACAAATATTTCGAATAGTTTACATATTGCCGTCATTCACCACAGTTTACGTCAGTTTCATTAATTCAGTGTCTATTCGTGATTTTGCATTACATTTTATACAAAATATATTAAAAGATGAGAAATAAGGAATAGTTATTTTCATTATGAGGGCGTAAAGCGCCGTTTTTAACGAGTGTGAAGTTTGCCGCACGAGCGAAGCGAGTACGGTAATCACACTCGTTAAAACGGCGCGAAACAACCGAATAATGAATTCTATTTTTTGTCACTAAGTGTCAAATACGAGGTTGACGATTTCACGCACTACGCAGGTTATTTCACGTACTGCGCAACTTTTCACGAATTGGTGTGTGAAAGATGATTACACATGCGTCGAGGACGCCCATGAAACCAAGTATTTGACACTCTGAGTGACAAAAACGCCTTTTTCTTTTTAGCCTCAGTTGACCTATGCCATAGATTGACGTTAAAATTCTTGACATTAATGGTTAATTATGAAAAATTACATCGTTTCAGTGAAAAAATGTATCTAATTTTTTTGAAACTGTGCGAAACCATATAAAAGTACGTGCATATTTTATTTCCCACTTGTTAATTAGAGATATCCATGAGAATTTATATATGAAAATAAAGATAATTTTATTGCAAACACGATGGTATAACCCTACCTGCAAAAAATCGGTCATGAATCACGGTTGTAAGGCTTTGAAATTTATCGGAGCTAGCCAAGATGCGCGTACTACAGGGAAATTTGCTATAGGACGCAACGTAGGAAGTGGGCGCGACGCGACGGTTAGATGAGAGAGAGTGCGTACATGCTGCTTCCTCGTACGATTGACAAAGATAACACTACTAAAATGCCGAGAAAAAGCGACTACGAGCGACTCGCTGTTTACATCCCTCAGTTTGCGGAAAAATGCGTGCTCCCCATTATTACATAAATGTAATGTAGGGTTACCTATCTTTTTTTCAATCCTTATTTTTTTCAATCAATTACTGTTGGATCCCTGGCAAAATTATTTTCGTTCAAGATTCAACTAACTTTGCATTTTTATTTTTGCCTGTCTGGAAGGGACAATTTATTACTTTATGGCTCTTTCTCGAAAGTACAGAAAAAGGGGAAAAACGTTCTTACCGTGTTTTCGAGTGAAAGTTTTTTCCGAACATGTGATAAACAGACAGTCGAGGCGATGGCTCATGGGGTGGGTTTGTAACGCACTAAAAATATCTGAAGGTAAAGACGAAATTCTAGACCTTTCCTCTAAGTGAGATTTCATAAGTTGAAATGATAAATTGTTAAGAAAAATTCTTCTTGGAGTCTTTGCGTTGTTTAGGTTACTGTTATATAAAATCTGGGCACTCTCTCTTATTTCAGCAACATACAAATTTTTGGAAGGCTATAATATTGTATTTGTTGTAATATTGTTATAATACTTGTAAATATTGTTATTGTATTCATTGTTTTATGATAAAGTTTTTTTACACCGTCAATTTGTTAATGATTTTTTATCGCTCTCTAAAAAATGTAATTTTTCTGTTTGTTTGCTGTGGTATTTTTATAGAATAGATAAAATTTATCGAATAATTATCACTAACATATTATTATTCTGTGATAGAAATATTAATATTTCCCCATCCATATATTTAATTGAAAATATTTGAAAAATCTTTCTCACATTTTAATATTTTATATTTAATTTAAAGTAATTACAAGTTTACTGGTAGTACCTACTCCATCGTAGTCGCTTTTTCTCGGCATTTTAGTAGTGTTATCTTTGTCAATCGTACGAGGAAGCAGCATGTACGCACTCTCTCTCATCTAACCGTCGCGTCGCGTCCACTTCCTACGTTGCGTCCTATAGCAAATTTCCCTGTAGTACGCGCATCTTGGCTAGCTCCGATAAATTTCAAAGCCTTACAACCGTGATTCATGACCGATTTTTTGCAGGTAGGGTTATACCATCGTGTTTGCCATAAAATTATATTTATTTTCATATATAGTTTAATTGGTAAGCAGATCGGTGCAAATTGCTTATATCAGCTCACCTGTTTATATAGTTTTAAGGGTAGTCTTGAGCATATTTTATTAGCCTACCCATACGCGATATGTTCATTGACGTATTATGTTTGATAAAAAATACTTTTCATCCGGTAAGCAGATCGGTAAAGAACGTCTCTAGTTCGGATCTTAGACTATGCGAAGCTGTGCTGTGCTGTGCCAAGCGGCGCGGTCGGATGATCGTGTTTACAGTCGTCCCCCGCAATGTAAATTGGTTTTGTGCACTGTAATTACGAGGTGTATCGGCCGAAAGGCAGGTTTCGGACCTTCGTAGGTAGAGCGTCGAGTCCCGTAATTTGTATTTTTTCATATTTATCAGTGCCGTATTACTTACTGACAAGGAGATACAGGAAAATTGTAGTTAGTTTTCGTTGAAGTTTTGAAGTATGAACGTGATGTCGGGAAGGAAAAGAAGAAATCATCCGACTTACAAATTAAAGAAAGACATTATCAAAATTGATATCATAGCATCAATTTAGGGATAACAGAATAGGACGCTTGGAAAGACTTGGTCATTTAGTTCATTGATACGACACTGTTAAGACACCGAGGCTCCGAACGCCTCCTACCTTTCTTCACGCATTTACGTAAATATCCCTCGAGCTTTCCGTTAGTAGGTATAGCGTACAACTGTGGTATGATACGACAATGTTCCACAATTCACAAATTAAAAAGTATCTGATAGATTTAAGTTCTTAGGAAGATGATTCAGACGACGAACAGACAAGTGATTTTTTATATTATGTGTCTGTACTATTTTTAAATTATGTACGAACCGGGGTGTGTGAGGCGGTCTATCCCTCTCTAAATTATGTCCTTGGAGCGACGTTCTATTCGGTCAATCTTCGGTATATATGCAACATTGTTCGAGTCGTATGGACATGTTCTATCCTCTACACACCCACACATATGTGTACAGCTGTTTATGTATTTCTCATATGTATGCGAATGCACACATGTGTACAATGTTACCCGCTCTTTGCGTTCGCATTTGTCTCCATCCGCAGTTCATGATTTTATGAAGCGTATCGGCCGAAAGGCATGTTCCGGACCTTCGCAGGTAGACCGTCGAGTCGAGCTGGGTCTTGCTGAGGTCGCTTCACTTCGCACCGCGTTTCATTCCAAGCTGCGTCAATTAGCTGTGTGCGTTACACGTCACGACATCTGTTGTTATAAATGTGGCGAACTTCTTAGCTTAGATAATACCTCTACTGTATGGCAAAGGAGTGAAAATTGAAGAATAATTGTTGATTTTAATGCAATACAATTAGTTTTTGAAGGCAATACTTTGTGATATAAGAATATTTATCGATTCTGCTACAAAAAGGTAAATTCGATATTCAATTCTTTGTGTATTTAGTATAATACTACAAATTTAGAGGTTAAGAAAACGTAAACATTGGATTGCGCGAAATTGATATAGGTAATTAAAAATTCTAATCATGAAGTTTCATTAAAATTCATTTGAGAAGGAATGAAGACGATTTAGAATAATTTATTTTATAAGTTTGGAAAAAGGAAGTCTGAAATTTAGCTAAGTAAAGTTCCGCAATTCTTTAATAATTCGCGCGCACAATCGTTCTTCATTTTCCCCACTAGTCTGTCGCACAGTCCGAATAGAGCAAGAGCCCGCGACGGCCAGACCTTTGTTATTTTATAAAGACTGAAAGTTTCTCAGTGTATGTCCCCAATAGAGGTAAGAACGATCCCCGACTATGAAGTTGAAGTTTGGATCATGGTGGCTTTGGCAGGTAACAGATGGCAAAGGTGTACAAAAATGGACTTCACTTTCGTTAAAATATAAAAATTATGTCAAAATAAAAGCTCAATTTTTATATATTTTATTCGGAATAAATTATATAAATTATTATAGAAATCACGTCGTTCATTGCCAGACAATTAGTATGGCTCCAACCCCCGGCCAGACACCCTTAAACTATAATAAATTGTAATTAAACTTACGTCGTAGTATAAAAGCTAAATTTTATATATGTTATTTGGGGAACTATCAAAAGATGTTTCCTCAGTAGCCAGACAGTTTCGATGGTTCCTACATCTTGCCAGACACATTGAAAGTCTGTCGTAGGTGCGAGCGCGAGGCACTATATATGCAAGCGGGTGCGAGTGAAATAGTAAGTTCGGTCTATTGCGATCTTTTGTTGCGCATCTTTCGTTTACTCAGTATCATGTGTTGAACAGTGTTTTTTGGATTTATCGGAAAATTTCATCATATAGAATTATTTATGACTAAAAAATAAATTTTCAAAAAATTATTCAGTACAATTTTCATGTCAATAAATCAGTAAAACAAAAATGTAATAAATTAATCAATAATGTTTTGATGTGATTTGAAATTGTATGTATTACTGGATTCAAAGAAATATTTAATGATTTTCATAATTTTCATCGTTGTCGTCGATATCTTCATTATCTTCGTCACTACTACTCCAGTCCGTGGCTTGATCGTTGTCAATATTGCCTTCTCCATCAGTTTCTGTAATAATTTAACCAAGTTAATACAATTATGAATAGTCACAAATTTATGTATAATGATTTGACATCATATTTACACACCCGATAGAGTTTTTAGAGAATCACTGATATAATTTGGTAGCTGATCTCCTTCAAACCATTTAAAATGGTACTGGTCATATTGACAACGATCAAGCCACGGACTGGAGTAATAGTGACGAAGATAATGATGATATCGACGACAACGATGAAAATTATGAAAATCATTAAATATTTCTTTGAATCCAGTAATACATATTTGAAATCATATCAAAATATTATTGATTAATTGATTACATTTTTGTTTTACTGATTTATTGACATGAAAATTGTACTGAATAATTTTTTGAAAATTTATTCTTTAGTCATAAATAATTCTATATGATGAAATTTTCCGATAAATCCAAAAAACACTTTTCAACACATGATACTGAGTAAATGAAAAATGCGCAACAAAAGATCGCAATAGACCGAACTCACTATTTCACTCGCACCCGCTTGCATATATACGGCAGACTTTCAATGTGTCTGGCAAGATGTAGGAACCATCGAAACTGTCTGGCTACTGAGAAAACATCTTTTGATAGTTCCCCAAATAACATATATAAAATTTAGTTTCTATACTATGACGTAAGTTTAATTACAATTTATTATAGTTTAAGGGTGTCTGGCAGGGGGTTGGAACCATACTAAGTGTCTGGCAATGGACGATGTGATTTCTAATATTATTCCGAATAAAATATATATAAACTGAGCTCTTTATACTTTAACGAAAGTGAGGTCCCTTTTTTTTCACCTTTGCCACCTGTTACCTGCCAAAGCCACCATGATCCAAACTTCATAGTCGGGGATCGTTCTTACCTCTATTGGGGACATACACTGAGAAACTTTCAGCCTTTATAAAATAACGAAGGTCTGACCGTCGCGGGCTCTTGGGCTACAAGCTGTGTCAGCTCGACTCGACTCGACGGACAATCGAGAAAACCAAAGGCTTGGCGTATTCAAGGTGCTAAGGGATTAATTAACGGTCGGATGTAGCCTGACGTATTTTCGCGGTCGAGAACGGGCATCCGGCCTTCTTCATCTTTAAGTACGTCACTTGGCATCTCGTCGTATCATGCCACAGTCGTGCGCCGTACTAACGGGAAAGCTCGGGGGATATTTTCGCAAATGCGTGAAGAAAGGTAGGAGGCGTTCGGAGCCTCGGTGTCTTAACAGTGTCGTATCAATGAACTGAGTGATCAAGTCTTTCCAAGAGTGTCCTATTCTGTTATCCCTAAATTGATGCTATGATATCAATTTTGATAATGTCTTTCTTTAATTTGTAAGTCGGATGATTTCTTCTTTTCCTTCCCGACATTGCGTTCATACTTCAAAACTTCAACGAGAACTAAAATTTTCCTGTATCTCCTTGTCAGTAAGGAATACGGCACTGCTAAATATGAAAAAAATACAAATTACGGGACTCGACGCTCTACCTACGAAGGTCCGAAACCTGCCTTTCGGCCGATACGCCTCGTAATTACAGTGCAATAAACCAATTTCCATTGCGGGGGATGACTGTAAACACGGTCATCCGACCGCGCTGCTTGGCACAGCACAGCACAGCACAGCTTGCGATGGACGGCTAGCTTTATCGACTGCGCTCGAAAGGAGATAGAACTTTGGAGTTTATGTATAACTACACACTGAGAAAAAGATGTAGATTTGACTAACTTAGCGATCACGGCAGGGGAACGCAGATACTTGAACTAATAATTCGCTAGAATTGACAACAGCTTGTTTTTGTCAAATAGTTTTTCATCATTATAATCAAATTATTTAATTCAAGCAACTCTTGATCGGCGTTCCTCCGCCTGTGATCGCCAATTTAGTCAAATCTATTATTTTTTTCTCTGTGTATAAAAAAAAACACCTTCGGTGTAAAAAATCTTCACCAAATCCCATTGCGTTCACCATGTGGGTATTATTTTTTATAAAAAAAGTTAACCCGTAACTTTGACATAACAAATTTATAAAATTAGGTACATATTTGTACCAAACACAAAAAATGACCACTAAATATTAGAATTTGAAATAAAATAATAATTTCGAATGAAAATCCTTTGAAAGTTTAATATAGGTTTTCTATTTTTAATGTGAATACTCGAATCTCGAAAGCGTGAAAAGTCATTCTCGATGCGTAAGTGACTTGCTAATTATTATCAAATGATACACCTGTCACAAAGAATCTCACTTTTTCGTGAATTTTATTAGCCGAATTCACTATCTTGAATCTAGAATATTGGGAGTATGAGTGAGTAATGTTTACAAATTGTCAAAGTATCAAAATTTATGTGATTAAGTGATGACAAATAAAACTGCGCGTGAAACGAATACGTTGTTATACATATTTAAAATGGTACATCGCGAGTCTATACTTGAACTTGTTGTCAATATTTATAAAGGCTATTCGAATTTAAACTAAATTATTTCTAATAGTTTAATGTATAATCAACCCTTATATGTATTGGAACTAATCATTATTTCCTTTACGCTCTTTTTAGGATATAGGAAGAGAACAAAGTCAGTTGAAGAACAACAATGGACTAAACTTCACCAATTTTATTATTTTTCTTCACTTAAAATCCAATATATTTATCAATTACATAGGAAGCATCCCTGGTTTAGGTGGATGTTTAAGGCATATCGGTGCTGGATACTTTTTACCGTTACGTTTCATATTATAAACGTAGCATTTTCTTCCTTCGAGACAGTGGCCTGCATCACAGGGGCCTCTACCGCTGACTTCGCTGACCATCCAGATTGTTAATATTAGTGCGAAAAATGCGAGGAACTTCATATTTAAAATTTGTTTTCAACAAAAAACTATCCTATTCAGTAGAATGTATCACTGACCCATTTTTTACTCTTATATACCACCTTGATGACATGTATTATTCGTATATTATGTTTAAACAGATGGTATATATTGCCGTCATTCACCACAGCTTACGTCAGTTTCATTAATTCAGTGTCTATACGTGATTTTGCATTATATTGTATACAAAATATATTAAAAGATGAGAAATAAGGAAAAGCCTTTTTCTTTCTAGCATCAGTTGACCTATACCATAGATTGACCTTGAAATTTTTGACATTAATGGTTAATTATGAAAAATTACATCGTTACATTACAAAAGCATCAATTTAAGGATAACAGAATAGGACACTTGGAAAGACTTGGTCACTCAGTTCATTGATACGACACTGTTAAGGCACCGAGGCTCCGAACGCCTCCTACCTTTCTTCACGCATTTACGGAAATATCCCCCGAGCTTTCCGTTATTTCGGCGGACGACTGTGGCATGATACGTCAATGTTCCACAATTGAGAAATTGAAAAGTATCTGATAGATTTAAGTTCTGAGGAAGATGATTCTGACGACGAACACAGACAAGTGATTGAATAAACGACGAAAAGACAAATCGCAGACAGCTCGCCAGGGCGGGGTCTGGGAAAGGGGGAACCAAGCTATTTACATGCCAGTGTCGCCGGATCCCGTGTAACAGCTTTCCTCGCGACTGCAGCTCTTTGGGAACGTTATTTTACAGACAACCCCCTTGTAATTAGATGTAATTATATATGTAGTTATATATTACGTTATCTGGTTATATATTGTTTTATATCTGATGAGATGAGATAACTCATATGAAAGGTACAGGGGTAAAAGGGGGAATGTCACATTTTAGCCAATTCGTGATTTCTACACCATCTAGTTGAAAATTTCGCATTCTTTCAGCTGGCAAAAGATTACAGGCAAAAAAAGTACAGTAAAGAGATAAAGACGTTTACAATTTTAGCGTAACATGCAAATAGAGGGAATGTCCGCGCGCAAATTTGCTGTCCTGTAAATTTGTTTTTTTTTTGACATTCCCCTTTTACCCCTGTACCCTTCATATATGATCAGATATGGTTACATATAGTCATATATACCTGATCTGATGCTACATCTCATCAGATATAAGCCTATATCTGATCATATATGAACACATATCTAGCCAGATATGGTGATATATAATCATACATGAATACACGTTGAAGCCATCTACTATCAGATATAAATCTATATCTGATTATATATGAACCTGTATCTGATCAGATATGACCATATATAATTATATATGAGTGATTTACGCTTATATCTGATCAGATATGAATGATGAGGGGCTATATCTGACCAGATATGGACTCATACAAATAAGAGTCAAGCGCGCGTTCCTAAGAGTTGACATACTTATATGAAATTTGCGAGTGTGAGTAAGAACGCCGATTAACTCAGGTAAACGTATAAGGGTTTCTTTTTCAGACACTCTAACTGCCCGAGAAAAGATAATTTTGCCCTTTTATAACTCGAAACGTATCTTGTAGATATAACTAAGGACCATGAATCTGTCCGACTCGCTTTCAAAATCTACGAATTTTAGAGCTCGTGATTGGTCGAAAAAAATAATTCTACCCCAACCATCGATCTTGAATTTCATGGATTGGAAGTGGGACGGATAGATTTATCGTCTTCGGGTATATCTCACACAGGAGCACGCAGCAGATGAGGGCTCGATAAGACCGGCCAATCAACTGTTAAGCAGTAAAAACTGCGGACAGTAGTTGTGGATGGGTGACAGCTCAGGATGAAAAGATTTACGCTCGATTCCAATGAGGACTCTAATTTTTTGTTTTCTTTTGTATTCGATAATATTAATTTACAATATAAACCGTTGGTTTATTTGCTATTTGGCGATTTATTTTCGATTGTATCGATCCGTTAAGGTATCTGAGCATATTTGGTCACGTATGATCAGATATGATCATATAGAGACAAATTTCTTATTACATCAGACATAAGTGATCATATTATGTGATCATATCTGATTATATATAATTTTTGTTCTCGGGCACCGATATTTATTGAAACAGAATGCTCTCCTATCTCCAATTCATAAAATATCAATGAGGCACAATTTAGGCGGAGGTACAATATTGCTAACTCTCCTCTGTGTTTAAATATTGAAGTGAAAAATTGATCGTCGATCGACATCGAAACGACGTCATATCTACGTTGATCGACGATACATTTTCCACTGGAATGCAATACGACCGGGATGATCCAGATGTTATCAATAGCCGATAATTTAATTGTATGCTCATTTACTTAACAGTAGCGTATGTTGTAAAATATTAAAAAATACGTCGAGCACTATGCTGTGGGCCTCTTATAAAACTTATTCAACAAAACCGTGTTTTGCTCTTTCTCCTCCTTCTGACCCCAAAGAAACAGCCTTGAAAACTGTATCTGCTACAAATTATATCGATAAAAATCCCAACAAAAAAATGGCAAGTAGTATTTCGGTCTACAAAAGAAGTATTGATATCCGAATGTAATTTTGAGTATCTACCTATCAAGTGTTTCTCAGGATGAGCGAGATAGGAGATGCGAGAGTACGAGCGAATTTAATTAATAATGTTTAAAGATTTTACTCGTTGAGAAGTCCATACATTACAATGAATAAGCGATATCGTATTTAGTCTTCATTATTATTCTTGTGAATTACGGGGCTGACTTGTTTGACGTCAAAAAGATGAGGTATCATTTCAGCTGTTCTAGTGATTTTTCGCAGATATTGAGAATGCGACAGATCATTATGTGACCTTTAAAACTTATTCGATCCAATACTTTGTCCGCTATATCCATACCTGACAAGAAAATTATTTGAAGAAAGGAATGCAAACGGTTTCTTAAGGGGTTATACGCAGTCAGAAGGCCGAAAAATACCGATTTTTCAAGAATTTTTCCTGGGAAGACATTTAAATTTATTGACTTAAAAATTTATATGCATATTGTGACAACTTTTAACTTTACTTTCATATGTTTCATTTGTCAAAATATTTATTTTTAAAGCTGCTAGAACCGATCTCTGGGAGCTACTCTAAGAAAAAGGCGTCTTGCGGTGAGCACGATATCTCTGGATTGCATCATCTAAAATGAAAAAACCAAACAAATTTCGATAATATAAGGTATTATCTAGTATTTAATCGAAGGAATAAGCAAAATATTAATTTTTGACAAAATTGCGGCTACTCAAAACAAAAGTATTGATTTTCGACATAAATTTAGACCTTAAATTGTTCATAAAATGGAAAATATTAATCGGCCAGAAAAAACCTTCGATCAATTACTAAAAAATAGACTTAAAAAGCTTGTGTAAAAATTTGAGACTGATCGGTTCAGCCGTTTCCGAGATATCTTGCTCACCGACTTCAAAAACGCAGTTTCGAGAAAAACGCGTTTAAAGTTTCAACAGCACGTTACACATAGTAAAAGGACTAGAATCTATGGTACGAACTGCACACTTATCACATAACAAAACAATTTTAAAACCAAGTCCTCGTTCAGAAGCAGTTTCAAACTTCACAATTCCGTCACAGATTTTACACTTCACATATTTAGAAATTGCCGCAAACACTGTAATAAAGTTCAAAATTCGATATTCGACAGACGAATCACGCGGAACGAAGATTTCTTCTTGCATTTTAAATTGTTTCGCTGAGGCACTAAATAGTTATTTTCGTTATTAGGGCGTGAAGCGCTGTTTTTAACGAGTGTGTAGTTTGCCGCACGAGCGAAGCGAGTATGGCAATCACACTCGTTAGAACGGCGCGAAACAACCGAATAACGAATTCTATTTTTTGTCACTAAGTGTCAAATACGAGGTTGACGATTTCACGCACTGCGCAGGTTATTTCACGCACTGCGCAACTTTTCACGAATTGGTGTGTGAAAGATGATTTCACATGCGTCGAGGACGCCCATGAAACCGAGTATTTGATACTGAGTGATAAAAACTACTTTTATCCGTCTCAGCTGTCTTCGGATGAAAAATATTTCTTCGCTTTTTTGGTCTCGACTTTTGCACCTTGGAAGATGCTCTCTTTTCTCTACTACACTTCATTTTCACAGAGAAATCACAACAGAAAATATAAACGAACGTACGAGTTTACTGCTTGGCTTCGCTATTTAGACTGATTACTTTTCAATATAACAGTTTGGGTATCTGAAATAAGGCATAACGGTATCAAAGCGCATTCCAGGTAATTAGCTGCCGCTATTTGTAAAATTAGCTACCGCGCTACCTCTTGGGCCTCTGCTCCTAGTTTCTAACGCGCCGAGATCTTTGCAAATGTACGTGTAACTTCGAGAATAATCGTCGGATTGACATGAAGTTTTCTGTGTATATACATAAATATATGTACATTACGAAAATAAAATTTAAAAAAAATCGATTTTTTGAAAATCCTGACTGCGTATAACCCCTTAATCAGTTGGCTAACAAACGTCTTCCCAAGGCTGCATTATTGTGCAAGATAGTTTGTTTCCTCAATGATTCCTTCAGAAAATGTCTAAACTTAGGTGCGGGTATACTTACTAGAGCAAATGGTGGATCGAGTGATATCTAGAGGCATCAATGAAAATTCTTTGGCAATGGAAGCTGAAATTAATAATTGGAACAGAAGAAAAACGTGATTCTCCAATAACGGATATCAGAAGACCTCCACGATTTCCCCAAAATGTGTGATTGAAAGAGAATTACAATTTTTTTACTTGGTTCATTGCCAATTCATTTATCAACTATCGCAGGAAATTTCATATTTAGCGAAAATGGTAAATAAAAGCAATGTAATTATTTTGAGTTGTCCGAAGGAAGATGAAAACATACTCAATTTCGAAATTAGATCCAAGCATATATGAACAGAAAGACCTATAAATGTTATATCCACTACAATTCTAATGAGACATTTTCTGGTGTTTTGCATTATATGTGTGAGTGTGCGAATGGCAGGAGAACCGTCGGATGCTATTAATACATGGCAGCTATAATTTATTATCTCTCACGAACTCGATATTTGTCGAGAATCAACAGACTATCTGAGATGTTGACACATCCTTTTAACGTCAAACAAGTTGAATCAGTAATTAACGAGGCAGAGTTATTGCACGAAGTCTATAAATACAGGTATGGGTTTAAATTTATATAAAGCTTTCTTAACCATTCGAACAGAATTTCTGAAAAGCAAGTCGGTTTAATCCGTTAAAACAGGCACTAGGGCTATAAAAGCTCGCGGAGTTCAGTTTATTCGATGCACCGCAAAGTAAGAATATAAAGTCCGAGCGTCTCTCGACTGATTCGATTTCCCTGCACGCTCCGCTAACTGGGGGGAGCAAATTATAATACCTTCGCTAATTCCACTGCTACTGTATAAGCCGAGGTTAGATACTTAAAAATTAACTGTCTTAAGAAAGTCTAACGACAGCTGCGTTGCAGATTTTGATAGCTTCTATTTCTCAATTTCATCTTCGAATTTGAGATGGACTATCGCAAAAATAATTGAACTTCTATTTATTTTAAGGAATCTGTCATATATTTACATATATCTATACTTGTATAAGTAATGAATGATTAATTAAGAATTCTAGACCTGATTATTCACAAGTTTTACGATGAAAAGAAATTGGCCTTGTCCCGAAATCAACCCCAAATTTTGTTTCCGTGTAGGAGAATTTTATTGTTTGGATTTTGACTCGAGGATGCTATCAAATACAGCTTTTAACGAAGTTAGAACGAAAACCAGCTACTCTCGCTTGAACGTTTTCGCTCTCACCCCACAATGAAAGCTTATCAAAATCTCCTAAAATCTGTGCTCGTTCAAATTCCATCTAGCTTTCCTAACTCTTCAAATTAAATCTTCGAAGCAACCTCATTTCGCTTCCTCATACGTATTACACCCCCGGCCACGTTTACAAAATTGAACGCGGGTAAACGCGCGCGCGGTGCGCCGCGCAGATAATAATTAATTATTTTCCCCCACCGCACATTTACTCGAGTTTATTCGTCAGCCCTCGTTAGCGACACCTGGACTTTGACGCGACTGCGTACGCTTCGGAATAGAGAAAAAGGGAAAGAGAGAAACGGAAAGTTTTTCTCGAAGGGGGAGAAAAATAAGAATAATATGTAGGGGTGGTGAGGCGGAGTCGGTTCTGTTAAAAAATACGAAACATTTTTCCTTGCTTCCCTCCATCTTCGAGACTTCTGCCAGATACGCGGGAGTAAATTGTACTTCCTTACTGCTGTCGACACGTGCGCCGGGTAATTCGCTTGGCAAATAGCCCAGTACTGCGGCTGCAATTTCGTCAGCTGTTAGAGGCCGGTCATTTTGTGGGAAGGAGATGAAGGGAAAAAATTGGAGCGTTTTAGCCGCGGCAATTACCTTAGGCATCAAAAACGGATGATCTAGGATGAAAGTGCAATAATAGTTTAGAATGTTAAAAACTACACTGAGACAAAAATGTACTTGATCGAAATAAACGTGCCTTTGGATAGTCCCAAGAGCATACTTATTTGATTTAAATGAATATTGATTTGATTCAAATAACATCGAATTAATTCAATAATCTAATATTTGCGTCCAACCAATATTCATTTAAATCGAATAAATAGGCTCTTGGGACTATCCAAAGGCACGTTTATTTCGATCAAGTAAATTTTTTTCTCAGTGTAGGTAAAGGAGAAAAGTGAAGAGGCGAGAATTAGAAAGACGAAAAAGTCGAAACATACGAGGGCAGAGTGAAAAGTCCGATATTTTTCTAGTAGATGGTGGTACGATCGCGAAGATAAGTATACGCCCCCATCACGACAATGCACCTGCCCATTCGCCTGCCGTTGCAACAGTGAAATTGGTCGATTTGAAGTTCGAATTGCTGTCGCATCCACACCTTATTCACCCGATTTGGCCAGTTTACAGACTTATAGAAAAAAATTACCTTTTGGAGGGTTTACAAAAAATTGGAATATCGTTGGACGAAGTGTATTGAGCGGAAAGGCGACTATGTTGAAAGAGAAACGAACAATTCATAAAAAAAGAAACTATTTAATTTAAAAAGTATCGGACTTTTCACTCTGCCCTCGTATGCGCTTTCAAAGCGCGAAGGAGAATGACACTGATAACGATATCTGTGATTCTGATTTGATCGACAGCTCTGAAGATACACGTCAGCGGTCAGACGAAGGAGATCCTGGACACATTTGGCACGTTCGACCTCATTTGCCGGGGAGAGGTACCGATAAAGGTTAGTATATAGACGAAGGAGGAGGCCCTAATGGCGAATACCACTCTCAAAGTGGGCGACTCGTCCATTGACCTTTCCCGAAATCCGCGGCCACGCGTGAGTGCCCCTAGACTTTCAGAAATAAGGGTCATTCACGGGAGAGTAAAGTCCATATTCGCGTGTAGGGGGGATTTTTCGAGAGACCCTCGATCCGAATACGGTAACGCGGAATTGGTGGCTGTTTTTTCCCCTCTAGTGAGAGATTGGCGATAGCGGGCGAGGACGATAATAGAAGGAGCTCTGGTTGGTAATTTCGCGATTGACGTCGACCGGAGGACGACCAAAAAAGCCCGTGCATTATTATTTACAGCTCGGGGCCGTCTCTTTTCGTTTCGCTAGGTACGCCTCGTTTGGTACCCGTTACCTGGTTACCTTTCACCCTTCGGGCGACCTTGATCCGATTGGTAATTTTATCGAGCGAGTTATTGGGTTCGCTGATACTCAAAAATGTATACGAGGTGTATATTTGGCTTACGGTGACCTTATCGACGGTATAATTAAAATATCGTATAGAATGCCTACGTAAAAAGAGTATGGCTGAAGTATGGCAGAAGTCTAGGAAGAGTTGAGCCAATAAAATATGGATACGAATCGTATTCCAGATTTTCGGTCAGACAATTTTTTTGTATCGGTTGAAAGGCAAATCTTACTCGATCACACTTTTGAGAAAAAAAAAAAAGAAAATCGTCTAGCTGAAAGTTTAGGATACGATTTGTAGTTATACTTTTTTGGTTCAACTCTTCATACTCTTAAGAGATACTCTTAAGTCATACTTTTAAAATTCTTTTTTATCAATTTTGTGGCGAACTAGCTTGATCTTGGTATTTGAATTGCTTAATAGCCATTAATTGATTATCGTATATTAGTCATTATAATTTTTTGATCTTGTTTCTATATTCGAATCGCATGGAATATAAAAGAAAATTTGCAAGAACTTATTTACAGAGTGGAGAAGAAGGTATCAACGTATCCTGGAATAAATCACGTAAGTCAGCGCTGCAGTTAAAAAATACGAAGATTAATATCAAGTAGTAGGTATAGCAGTTGAAAAACACGTAATTCACACCAACGTACGTGTCCTTTTTATTTGCAGTGCCGAGTGATGTGATTTCTTTCGGGTCGCTTCAATGATTTTATACATAATTTTATAACAGTTGCTATAATAGTTGTTATTTCCGTAACGCGTTAATGATTTCCAGAACTTCACCTAGGAATACTGATCACGTCCGATTAGAAATCGATTCGCATTTTATAATTACAGTAAAATTCGCTTAATACGATTTTTAAAGGGACGTGCAAAAAATCGTCTCAGGCAGGAAAACGTCTTATGCGGAAAATCGTAACAGCCAAATATAAACAGAAATATATGCAGGGTGTCCCAGAAAATACACGCCAGCATGGCGGGTTGCATATCGGTTGACGCCTCCGATCCGCTGCAGGGGCCATGCGCCTGTGTCTGGTGCCAGGCGGATAACCGATATGCAACCCGCCACGCTGGCGTGTATTTTCTGGGACACCCTGTACATAAGCATGGATGTTTATACATGTAGGTAAAGGACAGATATTCTGCACATATTTAAAATCAATACAAATCAATTACGCATAGATCAATCGAAATCAATCCTTCAGTTTCTTGAAAAGAGAAAGTAGTAGTAATCTTTTTTTGATGTAAGTTTTACGCGTCGCCTGACCCAGTATTAAATTTTCGATTGAGCCTAACTTTCGAAAGGCATCATCGGATGCGAAAACGGATCAAACATACTATGCAACGATATACAATAGATACACAGTAAAAAAATGATACTAATTTTTAACACCACTTCACCGGTATTGATCTATATGTACCACATCTGGTGTCATTCAGTCTTATGCCATTGTCATCTACCATCTAAAGTGGTCTATATAGATCCACATCACACAGAATTTCTTACAGCGTCATAAATAGGAATGAAGCACCTATTATGCGGAATATATGTACAGAAAATAAGGCTTGAACTCTAGGGACCAGCGAGAAGAGCATATCAAGCGGATTCTACTGTAAATATCTAGAGTAATCTGGCAACCGCCTCTATCGTCACCGACTAATTCCACTTCAGTCACCTCTCAAGCATCGCAATGACAATTCGATCCTCGCGACGCGCTAGGTAATCCCACCCCTCTCTACGTCTCTATTGCTACAGGGCAAGGGCACCATGACGACCTACTGGCTCCACGGCGAGAAGCCGATGAACAACAACGTGCAACAAGTCAGGGCGACCCCGACGATCAATCAGATCCCCGCCATCTCCAATCAGCGAGCGCCTCAGGTCCAGAACGAGAGCGTCCAGGCCCAGCATCCCTCCGGCCAGCTCTCAAGTCAGGCGCAGGTAGTTCAGGGTCAGAACCAAAATTGTGCGCGCAACGCGCTGACGGTGACCGGAAACGGGGCGCCGCCGGGCCACGCCATCGTCAATTCCCCCTCGCATCATCGCGTAACCGGCAACGCCACCGGGAACAGCAATCACACCCACCAGCCTCAGCAACAGATCAGTCAACAGGGCCTTCCGGGTGAAAGCGTGCCGAATTACACGGAAAGCGGACCGAACGCGCCGCTTCTTCTTCCCGCGGGTTCCCTCCCCCGAGTGTAGCTTCGCCTCGTACGCGACTCGTCCTCTCCCTCCTCCGCGATGACCTTTCCTACAACCGGAAACCGGAGAGTGGCCGAGTCGACGTACACGTTTGCGGGGCCGGAGATGGTTGGCTCGTCAACGCGGACTGTGCGCGAGAACGTTGCGGGGAGTTCTCTTCCGGGGGGTGGACTTCTTCCGCCTTGGTGTACCTGCGTGCGGGTAAGATCGGAAAGTGGTGCGAGTGGGAGAATGGAAACGGGGTCGGTCAGCGGTTGTTCTCGTTTCTCGAGACGTTCTATGTGATCGGCTTCCGAATGGGAGAAGATACGCTCGTCACTCGTCGCTGTATAGATGTTGAGATATGAAGATGTGTTTCTCTTTTTCGACTAACGTTTGATACTTTCGCGCGAGTTTGAA
Organism: Xiphydria camelus; assembly: GCA_963678675.1. Lineage (NCBI taxonomy): Eukaryota > Metazoa > Arthropoda > Insecta > Hymenoptera > Xiphydriidae > Xiphydria > Xiphydria camelus. The sequence continues at coordinate 25,776,797 of OY783195.1, read as the reverse complement.
TACGAACTCCCCTGCACGGAAAAAAGTCACTTTGCAGTTTTAACAAAACTATGCTTTGCCGAGGACTTCTTGCTATCATGACAAAAATATTATCCGTGGCAACGAAAGATATATCCGATAATACGATAGTAAAAATATATGCTGGGATGGCAAATATTTTTACCGAAAAAAATTTAACCGTGATTGTAGTTACATTTGCCATCATTGAACATATCTTGTGCTGCCACGGATAATCTTTCTTTCGCGCCAGCAAAACGTTCCCAGCGAAACCTAATTTTGCTAAGACTGCAAAGTCATTTTTTACCGTGTGAAAGATGATCGACGAAGAAGCCGAACGATCCTTTCGGAACGCGAGTCTCAGCCAAGCGCCGTTCGAATTCCTTCCCTCGCGATGACAGTGACGTAATTTCTAGCAAAACTTCGCCGACTCTTTCGCCGGGACGTGACGAGAATGTCGATATTCTCATTTTTGACATTCCACGCCGGCCCGCGCTCGGTACGCGCCAAAGGTGTGGGTCGGAAACATTCGAGCCACTCGGGGAATGTCGCAGGAACGTCGAGCCGCTCGAAATCGCGGTGTATGCGTGCAGCGAGCCGACGGTGGATATATCGATCGTAACTTGGAAGCTTTTCGGGAAGATTTATCAGCGGTGACGACATTCCTCGTCTCGGAGTGGTCCAGAATTTCCGAACAATCTCGAGACTTCGGCGACCGATCTCCCCGATTAATTAATCGCTCGGACGGAATTCCGACGTGAGAAGCGAAAGCGAGAAAGTCGACCTCGACGACGATCGGCGACGGAAGCCACCCCCGCGAAGTAGCGGCTCCCCGAGACGCGCGAGAAAGTGATCTCTTTGTACAACGGTATTACCGAACCAATGTTACCGATAATTAAGTGACTACTAGTAGCCCAAATCAAAAGGACAAGAAGCTGCGAGGGATCTCGGGAAGGTGATTAGTTCATTACTCATCCGATGTACGCCGAGGAATGATCCTCCGATCGGAAGAAGTCACACGGAGAAAAAGGACTAGTAAAAATTCGTAGGGAAAGCCATGAATTTTTAGTTATCCCACACTGAGAGAAGAGTTTATTTGTAGTTAATAAACGTATACTTGATTATGGCGAAAGAAATATTTCGTTGGGCCCCGAGTAAATATATCTTAATTATTAGAATGTCTCTTTCATTCAAACAGAAATAGAGTAATAGCTGACGAATATTTATTTAGCCCAACGAAATATTTCTTTCGCCATAATCAAGTAGATATACGTATATTAACTATAAATAAACTGTTTTCTTAGTATGTTAACAAGTAATTACTTATTTATATCAATGACATTTTTTAATACATCAATTAGATATCTCATCCCTGCAATCACGTGGAATAGTATGCAATAGCAAGGAAGCAATATCAAATTAATGCGAACAAAGAATTAATTGATACAAATAAATAATTACTTACGACCCCGCAAGTCATTTTTAATAGATCCAATCAATTCTTTCTCTCTGTGTACGCTGTGTCTATCAAAAATTGCAACGTTTCTTCTCGAAGAGCCCTGTTACTGGGATTCACTGTAAAACCTACTAATTCTTTTTCTTCGTACACCGGATGTGATTAGGCGGCGATAGAAAAATGAAAATGCAGAGGCGAAGAGAGAATCGAAGATTCTCTCCTGTATTATCGTCAACGAAGATGGACACAGAATCGTCTAAAACTGAGTGAAAGGGTGCTGCAACGATTCGAGTCAATCTCTGTTCGGTTAACTCAGCGATCGCCGGCTCAATAACCAGCGGGAAATCGACTCGAACCGCTGCACTGCGCGACAGCTCGATTGCATTTTCGCAGCGACGGTACTCGTTCCATCGGTATTGCGCGTATCGACACAGTATTACTTTTGCGTAATTCGTTTACTCTTAATTTATTCGCGGAGCGAATAACGGGCTTTCGCGCGTTTGTGCCCGTTCTTCTTTTTAGGAATCGTTCTCGTCCGCGCTGTGTATACGTAGAAGAAGCGATCGCTCTACGACTCCGAGGAATTGCGGCTACGCGCGGCATTACCATAATAGTTTCTAAGGACGCCGCTATCGCGCGCGAGGACTGCGCCGCGACTTCTGTCGAATTCGCCACTCGCGTTCTAGCGACGGGGTCGCGTCGTCGAAGGCGTGCATCTCTTCGCATGCACCGAGAGAAAAAATTGCTAGTGCCGGAAAAATGTTTTCTTCGATTAAGAACACGATACAATTCCAGGATCAAGTTGTGGTTTTCTTTGCGCAAGAAAATATTTGATGGGCTCGAGTAATTGTTTTGTTTTTCACGTAGAAAGAATTTCTCGTTTTAACGAAGGTATTCTTGATTCAAGAATGCATATTCTTCGACCAAGAATCTGTATGCTTAAAAATTGGTAAGATCATATGTTAACGCAAAAAAAAACAGCAATTTTTACAATTTCATCCAGTAGCGCTGAAATTCAAACTGATTTTCAAGAGAACACTAATTTAACCAGACATAATATCTGTTTCCACTGAAATTTCTGTCAGCTTCCCAGGAAAAACACCTAATTACTGTGTAATTCTGTAAAGTTTCCTGGGCGGAATCATAGTTTATGCTATAGTCAAATTGTAATTCGCGCGGTTCCTTTTTCTCCGTGTTCTTGATTCAAGATATATATTTTTGACATTAGCAGTTATTTCTCTCAGTGCGCGCGCGTGTTTTGTTGAGGGTGCGCGACGCGGCACTTATGTATAGGCAATCGCGCGAGGGCGAAAAATTATACAGATATAAATATATATGACATAGAGAGATACGTTATATGTATACAAGATAGAGCTACAAAGGCTACCGCAAATCGATGTATAGTGTATTAGGGTGTACGTCCCGTATCGAGGCTGGGCCTCTCTCTCTCTCTCTCTCACGCATGCGTGATTGCGTGCAAATAGCGTGTACCTGGGGGCCGATGAGCACATGGGGTGAGAATGCATGCGTGAATGCGCGTATGTCCTATGTACGCTCGCGGGTGGACTGCACGCGTGTAGGTGAAGGTGCACGGGATGATTGCGTTGGTAGATGGCGAGAGAATGCGACGAAGGGTGTGTTTAAAGGGGAATTTGACGTCACGGCGTTAAAAAAGCATTAGAAGTTCTATTTATGTCAGACCCTTTTAAGGATGTATCGATCAATATTGCGAGAATAAAGTTCAACCGTTTTCAGAAGGACTGCGTTCATTGACGACGCGCCGAAAGGGGTGAAATTCTTCTCAGTGGCGAAGCTGGGTATTGGTAAATAGAGGTGAGTTTTTTGTATTTGCTTTCAGGATGCAGGAGTGAAGTTTACGACGGTTCGATGAGGCGATATTTCGTCGATTTCGAATAAATGATCCTGAAGGTACTTCAGAAAAATGAATTGGAATTATTACTGTCTCTGAACCGAAAAAAAAAGAATTAGTTGGATCTACTAATAATTACTTGCGGAGTCGCAAGTAATTAAATATCTTTTCCTTGCAATAACATCCTATTCTATATGATTGTGAGCAAGAGATATCTAATTGACGCGTATTAAAAGATTTCATTGACACAAATAAATAATTACTTGCGACCCCGCAAGTAATTTTCAGTAGATCCAACTGATTCTTTTTTTCTGTGTACTTCAAAAAGTACAACGAAATCATAAATTGCAGATCTAATATTGGAATTCTCTAGATCAAACTACAGTAAAAATTGCTTATAAGCAGTCATTTTTTTCTTGCGAATAGACTGTATTTAATGCTAGGCGTGGCAACGAAACATAATGTTTCACCTCGAGGAGCCCTGTTACTGGGATATACTATAAAAATTCATGAATTTTCCCATGATTTTTTACTAATCCCTTTTCTCCATGTATTATATTATAAAGTCTTCTCCATTTTCTTTCAACATATCGTATAACGATAGAAATTCAATGCCAACAGCTGCTCGATAAATTTCGATCGCCGGCTCGCGTTTTATTTAAAACGTTTTCTTTTATAGGTACTAAAAAAAGCGCGGTAGATTTCCTTTAAACTCGCACCTCGTTACTTTCCAGTAAGCGCCTGAGGCGAGGCGACTCGATTTCTCGTGAAGGTTCCGATAGATCCCACCCTATTGGGTTATTTAAATTGAATTTCCATTGAGACGCGCTTAAATCGCTTCGTTCAAATAGACGATGGGGTCATATTTTTCGAAAATCATTAACAGAAGACGAGCTTCTAGCAGAGCAGCGATTTTAATTTCACTAATGAGACCAACTTTGGTATGTAGACATGTATTATGTACAGGCTTTTTTCTGCACTCGTCCTTTGAAAACCTGGCTGTGAGTTAAAAGACGGCGTTCGCGAATATCCAGTTGAGGTACGCGTTAACCCGAGTGTAAACTCCGGGACGTCCGGGTTCTCCGCAGCGAATACCCCAAGAAACGACTCCGATGTTGACCCACCTTTCGTTCGACAGCTGGAGCAGCAACGGTCCACCGGAGTCGCCCTGAAGAAAATCGATGAACTTTTTCATCTCGTTGCCGAATGCCCCGGAGGCTGAGAGAAATAATTGCTTATGTCAAACAAATATTTTTTGGAACAACAACTGTGATCTCAACATTTTTATGAATACGGATTCTTGCTCGAAGAAATATTTTATGTACCATATGAGGCTAAACTTATTCGCCAGGAAAGAAAGTTCAATTACTATTATCTCATTATTTATGAACTTTTGGCCTACATCGACACAAGACTTTTTCGTAGCTAATAATATAATCTTCAAAAAAGTACTATGAAAATATAAGCCAGAAGCTCATAGCTAACGAGGTAATAGTGATTGAAGCATTTTTCTTGGCGAGTAAGTTTAGCCTCATATCATATAGCCTTGAATCAAGAATACTGACGATGGGACAAGAAATTCTTCCCTCGCGAAAAAGAAAGACAATTACACGAGCCTATCAAATATTTTCTTGCACGAAGAAAACCATGGCTTGATCCTAGAATAATATCATGTTTTTGATTGAAGAAGACATTTTTTTCACACCAGCAATTATTTCTCTCGGTGTAGATGCATCTCTCGACACATTCGACGCTCGGTAAATATTGGCGTCCGCTTCGATTGCAATGTTATTTGGTAATCTCTCGTTTCGATACCTGACAAGAGTCGCGGCCACCCTCGTAGGCCCCGGCGCACATCGCCGTGCTGGGAATTCGTTGAGTATAGCTGAGGGCGCATTTCCTCTGCGGCCACACCGGCACGGACACTTCCATCAGTACCGTGCTCGCCGGCCCTCCAAAGTATTGCGTTCCCCAGCCTGGAAAGTTAGTGAGATCATGTTATTCTTTAACGATTATATATGTGTAATTTATACGAGTATGCGTATAAATCCCCTCGAGTATGTCGAGTCAGCCTGGAAGTGTCCTCTAATGGGGAGAAAAATAAAACATACCTATGACGACGGCACTTCTATTCTCGAAGGTCATGCCGACGGGTGGCAGACAGATGGGCCAAATATAAGTATTGAACGTGGTGGGTCGATGAATCTTCACTATGGCGATGTCGTTCTCGTAAGTCGTCGGGTCGAAATCGAGATGATGACGTATTTCGACAACCCTGAACTCCAGCGATCGCGTCTCCTCCGGGGTAGTGAAGTCGTACTCGCCCAGTCTCACCCTGATCTCCCTGGCTTTGTACCTGCACGGGATTTAGGCAATTTTCGATTTAAAAGAACCTAAGACGCTTTTCGGTTTTGAGTATGATAAGGCATTCCACTTGTAAATGGAGTAATTCTTGAGTTAAGTCGAAGCTGCTTTAAATTTTCTTAATTTTTACATCAAATTGCAAATGTCGTTTGTTACAAATGTAAATTATAAATGGTGAGTATTTAAAACAAGTATTATGTTCATTGAATTGAACGCATCTATATTCGATTCCAATAATACGTACTTGATTCAACGACTATAGGTCGGATTTGAATAAAATATGTTCTTGGAACTATTCATATCGACGGTTACTTGGATCAGTAAATTATTGTTCTCAGTGTAGTGAAATTTACTGGTTTATCAATCTTTCCAATTATCTAGGTTTTCATAAAATTGCTACAAAATTCATATCATATGTCCGGCTGGAGAAGTACCCCGCGAAGTTTGCTTACTGAAACACGCAGTGAGCGGCAGTGAGGACGTGTCTGTCAGTGATAAGAACACCACCGCAGTAGTGACTCGTGTCCTGTCGAAGAAGAGCGGCCATCCAAGGCCACGACTTGGGGTCAGCCGGTTGACCGCCCACGATTCGCGGTCCGTTCTTCGTGGACATACCGCATCCCCTCGGCCCGCGTGATTTCCTGGTGCCGTCGCTGTCCGGATCCTCGCCGTCGACGGTGCTATTTCCGTTGCCGCGCGTGTCGTTAACTTCCGTCACGTCCCATATCGGCTTATCGTCGTCGCTGTCTGTAAATCGTGTCAAGGTTGCATTGGCGTCGACGTGTAATGCAATTTTCCAACGGAAAAAAATAGATGGGAGTATTGCACCGACATGCAACCGCCGGTAAAGCTCCAGCCAGACTCTCCGCTGTCAGTGATTCCATTTCGATGGATTGCGCCTGATCCGGACAGCAGACTCCGATGTATCTGTTCGGGGGAAAGGTAATTTTATGCGTGGTATCGCAATTGGACCGCGTTTTGCGTCGGTTGATCGAGCGGCAAGTGAAAGATTTGCTTTTAGAGGATCGAGGAATATTACTGCGGGAGAATAGATTCGTGGTATCGTAATTTTTAGTTGTCTAAAATATGCTTCATAGTTTGAAATTTTATGTTGGAACGGTTCACTCATTTTTGCGTATTAAAATCAAGCGGTTCTTCGTGATAATCTAATATTGTGTTAAAATTAATGTAAAGTAAGTTATTGTAAAGAATCAGTTGATTTCAACATACAAAAATTTGCGGACCATTTTTGTGTTAAAATTAATGCAGGGAATATTAAATTAACACGGAAAATTAGTTGATTTGAACGTAGGAAAATGGGTGAACCATTGTTGTTGAAAAATTAATACAGGCAATGTTAAGTTAACAGAAAGAATTAGTTGATTTTAACATAAGGGAGAGTAACCGAATTTGGACCGGCACCTAAATTGGACCATCCCTGTATCTAGAACTATTACTTCCCTACCTGTTACAAATATGGCCGTCAGGACTAATGGAAAAGGTGCATCATTCAACTTCAAGTTTGAGCAGACGATGTATCTAACTAACGAAACAATGCAAAATATTTCTACTGTTCTAAATACAGAAGTGGTCCAATCTAGGTGCAGGTCCAAATTCGGCGACACTTCCCTACAAAAATAGGTGGATTATTTCCAACACAAAGTTTCCAACTGTGTGAAGCTATGTATGTTCGATGGATTGAAGGATAGCCATAGCATGTAAAATGAATGACAGATTAGAAACTTGAGTTGCGTTCAATTTTATAGAGTCGTTAAATAACTAGATATCAACTAACGAGTATCTTACGTGCGTTCGATTATACACATATAATCCATAAATCGCGCGAAATTCGTACGGAAGTCCTCGAGCACGCACTTGCTGAGATGTCTGCAGTGTCCCTTTTTATCCCCAGGCGCGATGCACGCTTGATACGGTTTATTTGGCTTAATTCCAAAAAGAAAAATGATATCGCATTACGCCCAAGGAAAATAAATTCTGATGTATATATATGCAAAATTTACCTTGTCGTCGGCAGTTCCTAAATTGATGAAACGCTTTCCCCGAAAACGACTGCTCGTTGCATTTTCGGCGAGTCGAAGGCTTCTCAAGCCCTGAAGATGAGGACCCCATTCCAGGCTATCCAAACCTCCTGGATCTATGTACAGATGATTTATTGATCGATCAGAGAGAAATGATATACGCTATTTATGCAATGATAAAAGCTAGTGAAAACCAAGACGAAGAGTCCGCATTCATAAGCAGGCCAGGGAGTAAACGGGGAATTCTAATTCGGTCTTTTCATAAAAAATATTCGTATTTTTAAGTTCAATTTGCGATCTATATACGTATTTCATATCACGCAAGAGAGAAAATGTCTAAAAAAATAATTATTCACCGAGTTACAAGTGCATTTCTCTCTACAATGTTGTGACGACACCGAAACGCAAGAGAGACGCAATTATTACAATACGTTGACGTAGCTGCATTCTTTAATGTCATTTTCCAGCTGAAATAAGGTTGAAGATGAAAAATTAAGAAATATCGATTAAATAATATTGTCTCAATTTTTCGAATTTGCGATAAAAAGTAGGTATACGAGAGAACCGAATTCCTAGCCTTTTGCTGCTAGCTTTCCTTCAATCGCAAGAGTCCCATACAGTTCCACATTTTCCAACAAATGATGTTTATGGAAAATTATCACCATATTTGGAAAATTTGATATCTCTTTTCGTAAAGTGGAATAATTTTTTGCAAAATTTACGTGCCATATTACGTTTTCTGAAATAGAATCGGCTTAGGCTACAATTCAAGTTAATAGAAATATTGTTGTCGTAACAACGCGTGCAGTAATTTTATTATTTTCCGATTTCGTTACCCTTGCATGGTGGTTCCGACTTTAAAAAATAATTTAGGTCCATTTATATATGAAAAGTACCTTCACTTTATCATTTTCGTTTTAATATGACGGAGAAAATAGTGAAACGAATTCTAGTTACTCTTTCGGGAAAAACTGAGTTCCACATTGCTCAGAAGGCGACGCTAGTTCCGCTTCACAATACCCTACGCCTGCTTAAGAGAGAGTCGCTATTTAGTCGCGATGAAGACGCAGGTTGTTCGCTTGGCAACCGTTCGGCTGAGCGCGCGGGAAGGAAACCGGGGGAAGCCGAGCGCACTATCTCCATCTTCATTACGGCTGGCTTTTATCGTAGCGTATTGTCCACTCTAGAAAATTAGAACTGGACCATAGTTTAGTACAATGTTCACTCGGAAGAGTACTGCGTTAAAAATGTTCGATAGTACAGAAGACTCTCCCAAATGGCGCATCTACCAAATAGCCCCCTCCCCTACTTTCCTGTCCTCGCGTAATTCTTCATTAGTGAGGCAAACTGAAATTGGACGACCCACCGTAAATTAACACTTCTATCCCTATCATACGTACATATATGTACACCTAGCGTCAATAATTCTGATTAACCCGCTTTGGGTGACGGTACTTCAATTGAGTCGACCGTAGTTGAACGGTATGAGCGGATCTTCTTATCTTGCCATAAAGCATTAATCAAATTTAGCCTTCATGGCAAGACACTAAGATTCACTCGAACTTTTTAGCTACGATCGACTTGATTGAATCAAAGCGGGTCGATCAGAATCATTGACGCTAGGTGTACCTAGTATGCGATAACATCGCCTATACACAAGAAACGTGACACAGTTAAAAATTGATTTTTTTACATGAGAAGCCTTTAAAGTTTTTGCTAAACTATTAAACCCTTCCTACTGTTTAATCTGTAAAATATCTGGGGTTTTTGGTTATAAGACTAACATATGAGGGGCTGAGATTCATAGTGGTGTAAGTCAGATTATCCAGATTTTCCAAAGCAACCGTTTTGTCGTCCCAAACATACATAAGCCCTTCCTAAGATTACAATTTCTGAGGCGCATTACCGTCGGAATATGTACTGCTATAATTTGGGCGTATGATGTAGCTAACAAGAAAGGTTACATGTATATTTTGGGACGACAAAGCGGTTGCTTTGGAAAATCTGGATAATCTGACTTACACCACTATGAATCTCAGCCCCTCATATATAGCTTTAAGTTGAGTTCAGACACAAGTTTTTGTATCTAAGTCGAGAAAAGTGAATTTTTTGAGTTGTGTCATCCTTCTTGTGTATAGGCGACACGTTAACCATGAAAAAATAGTACACTCTCGGTATGTAAACCACCTCTGAACGAAACCTCTCAAATAGCCCACCCCCGATCGGATGCGCCATATGGGAGAGTCTTCTGTACTCTAATTCCAATTTGGACGGCAGCAGTAGAGGTACTCCTATCCTATCCATCTCGAATTGCGTAGCACCGTACCACGAGAGAGATCAATCCTAAGGCAACATCGCCCGTGAAAAATCCTGCAGTCCTGTAATTTGCCAAAGCCGAAGCAACATCCTCGAAACAAATGGCGATGATTACACGAGCGAGATAAAAACTCGTCATCACCGACAGATACACACTTATCACCGTACGCGCGTATGTTTTCTCCGCGGAGCATCCGCACAAAAAAAACACAGAATCCCACTACAGGAAGGCTGCGATCAAACGCCTCGTCCGGTTGTGCGGTCGTTTTCAAATCGCAATCGATAATAGCTACCAATGAATCCCCGTCGCTTATTAACATATCGTGATGAGACTTTCTCCCGGTAAGTACCGCGCGCCGCGCAATCGTCGACTTCCACCGGCGCGACCGCTCCGAGCATACATTAACGCGATTCGTCCGCTGGAAGCATTTCACTTCGCCCGCTGGAGAAAAGGCAAAGTGAGGAGTTGCGCGAAGATTTCGCGACGGTCGCGATTTCCATTTTCTTTGGGCGGTCAAAAAAACGAGATCGGATGAACACACGGGTGAATCTATTTCGCTCGAAAGATATGCGCGAAGGGGGGGGGGGACGCGTCGGTGTCGCGGCACCGTTTCTCGGGCGGCAGAAAGTATAAAAAATGACCGCGCGCGCGTTTATATTGGATGTACGAGTCGATACATCTATGTACGAGAAGAGTATGCACACGTATAGCAATGTTGCGAATAGAGGAAATATTCATCTGCATACATTACACGGTACGGCAGCTGTATAGAGGGCAATCGAGTGGAGTAAAAACGAGAGAGAAAGAAAAAGAGAGAAAGAGAGAGAGAAGCTACTTAGTTACCCTGGGACTAGAGTTCCCTGAGGGCAGATACGAAAAAAGTTTCAAAGGAAGAGGAAACAGCGATAAGGCATGAACAAAAATATCAATAAAACACTAAAAACAGAAAAATAACATTAATTCGAAAATATAACTAAAACGGCGAGATAAACAGAAAAAAAAAAGTAATTAAGTAAAACTGAATGAGTAATATAAATAGAAGACAAGATCGCCTCGCGCAAAATCCATTACCCTAAATGCTCTCACTAAAGAAAGAGACAGAGAGAGGAAAGAAAGTTAAAGAAATAGTCACATAAAAACTGTCAAAAGAACAGTATCGAACGCGGAACGAGCCAGTGCGCGGGATGCTGCGGCAATGCGCGAACGGCTGATGGGTATACGACGGAACGCAATAAAAGGGGCAGTAAAATTTTATCGGAGCCGATGTAAATTCGAACGACAAGTTTCCATTCGGTTTTACTCGCGCTGCGGTTACTCACTTATGCGATCCTCCGTCTCGGCGGGGAGACTGTGACCGACGAGGAGGATGACCTGGCCCAGCGAGAGCAGCAGTCGAGGCCCGGTGAGACTTCCCGCGAGGCCCCGCATCGTCGAACGCGCGAGATGGAAGGATGCCGGACGATGTTTCGACTTCCGCAGCGACGATATCCGTTTGGAAACACCAGTCGCGCTTGTAGACGACGAACGACGGTCGCCGAAATGCAGAAGTGGTCTACTTATATAGCAGCGCCTGCGATACTCGCCGATGGACGCACATGGATGCACGGTGGGATGTCATCGGACAGGCGCGCAGCTCGCTGCAACGCGCGCGGAAGTCGAGAGCCAAATCGCTCGCTGCGGAACGAGCGGCGCTCGTTTACGGGATGCGGCGGATGCCGCATGGGTTTTCTTGCGTGGAGGAAAGAAGAGATGAGGTGGAACGAGCGAGGGATAATGTTTTCCGCGAGGCTGGAGCGGATTAACGGCAGTTTTTGTTGGAGTCTAGAAGCGATGCACTTTGGGGCGAGGGACTCGAGGGAAACGCGTTACGGAGGAAAATAAACGTAGGTTTCTTCGTTATTGCGATTGAACGTAGAGATTGTTAGGGAGACTGATTAACTCTCTGTGGTCATCACAAGAGTCCACCTGACCCAGGCTTCAATTTTGAAGATAACTATACTTCCTTTTTTGACAGTCATATCTAGACCCTCGTCAGATCTCGGAATAAATAGCTTCTTCTTAAAATTCGTACTACACTGAGAGAAACAATGGTATATTCGATTAAATCTGCGTTTACGAGTGAGCGAATGCAGAATTAGTTGTTCCGACTAATAAATTTGGTTACAACGATTAACGGCTATTTGAAGGAAACAGGCTGTAGTCCATTCGAGTTAATTATTAGTCCAAGTAACTAGATCTGTATTCCCCCACCCGTAACCACCGATCTAGTTAAATGTATAAATCACACACTAAGCAGAAGCTTCGAGGAAAACATGTCTTCACTGTGAAGCAGCTATCCCGAGAAATTCGACGCATTTGGAAGGCACTTCCTCGCGAATACGCCGAAAATTTGATGGATAGTATGCCTCTGAGATGCCAACCGATTATCGATATGGTGGTGATTGGACTCATTATTAACATAATTGCGCATTGCCTTGGAACATGTCAACCGTATGTATGTGGAAAAAAACATTGTTGAATCATTTTTTATGAATAATGCCCTACACGCTCTTACGAAACAGACTGTATGTGGAATGCTGAGGGTTGGTTTTACAAACACAGTATAAACGCGATATAGCGCTATACTGAGAATAATCAGTAGGAAGCATTAAGGTGGCGATAGACATGCGGCATTCGGCGAAGGCTTTTAAGGTGCCGGTAAATACGCGGGATTCGGCGAGTGCCGAGCAATGCTCGCCGATGTCAACGAGGCTTTAAGCGAATGCTCGGCGAATGCCGCATGTGTACACGGGTTGCTCGCTGTTTGCCGATGGCCAAATGTATTGTTCGCTTGGTTCCCGTTATCAAACAGGGTGGGTAGACATTCGGTACTCGGCGAACACCGAGCGACTGCTCGGCGAATCCCGAATGTGTACACGGATTGCTCGCTACTCGCCGATGGTTGAATGTCGTGCTCGTCCAAGTATTCGCCGTTCCCGTAGTTTGTCGGTCTTTCGTGGCACATCAAAGGAAATGAATAGTCGTAAACACACCCCACTTCATTATAATCGCCAATCTAGAGTTAATCCCACCGTCGGTCACAATGACAAGGCAGGCGGTCTGTATCCGCGAATCTAGACTACTAATGAGTTCGCAGTCGTCCACCTTTCCCGAGTCGGACGAATGGTAATGAACCGTTTCTCGCAATACCCATTCAAATACTGCTATTGATGATACAGCATTGATTTTTTAAAAAGTTGGAGCATACGTGCAGAGAAATTGAACAAGTTGCAGTTTGTTTTGAGAAGAAAAAAAATCTTTTCAGTCGGCCGGGATTTTGGTTGAAGGACTTGATATAACAATTTGCTTCGGTTTCGTTCCTTTCGATCGTATGCAGTGGCAAATCTCCGAAAGTATTATATTTTTGAAATTTAATTTTATGCACTAGTGACATTCCATCGAAAATACAAACTTTCGAATGATTAGATTTTATTATTTGCTGAAAAGTGTTGTTTCCACATACATGTACTCTTTGAATTGACCCCTTTTATATTAAGGTATATGGGTCACGGGGACTTTTAAACCGTCAGGCGCGGGCCTCGTAGACCGTCAGATAGTGACAGATTCTGGTGCCCCATTTTCGCATACATGCCTCGAAGAGGATTGAAAAGTACTTCGATGCTGAGTAGAATAAAGCGAAATTTACGAATGGCCCTTGGAGATAACATATGGAAAATTCAATTGCGTTGCGACTCGTTAATTGCGATGTCCGATAATTAACCCTTCCAGGAAAGATTGACGGGGCTGCAAGCTCAATAACAGCCTAGATTCATCGAAACATACCACTCGTCTCGCTATTGCGACGGATGGCGGGATTAATTCTAAATTTAATTATCGCGATAATAATGAACTGTAAGAACCGATATAGACGTCCGCTTAAGGTGCGATGGAACACTGCTATTATAAAAATTGAAAAAATGTACTTGTAATATTACATCGATGCGTATGGGAATAACGTTCAGTTATAACTAAAGAAGCACTGTGTAAACGCTGCATCCGAAGTATTCGTTCAGGATGCTCTCTCGACTTTTGCAAATAACTCCCAAACTCACATGCATTTTAAGAACATTGAAGAAGTTTGCACTTATTTATAAGCCTCAGGTAAAAATCGACCTTCCGAGTCCACACTACTCGGTCTTCGCCGGGTAGAGCTGTCGCTCGGTGGTCACCGAGCGGTCGCTCGGTATTCGCCAAATTCCGAATGTTCGGGCTCGACCTTAAAGCCTCGTTGACATCGGCGAGCATTGCTCGGCACTCGCCGAATCCCGCGTGTTTACCGGCACCTTAAGGTGGAGCCCGAACATTCGGCACTCGGCGAATACCGAGCGACTGCTCGGCGAACGCCGAGTAGTGTGAACACGGAAAAAAGGTCGGTTCTTACCTGCGGCTTATAAATGAGTGCAAACTTCTTCAATGTTCTTAAAATGCATGGGAGTTTCGGAGTTATTTGCAAAAATCGAGAGAGCATTCTGAACGAATACTTCGGATGCAGCGTTCACACATTGCTTCTTTAGTTATAGCTGAACGTTATTCCCATGCGCATCGATGTAATATTACAAGTACATTTTTCAATTTTTATAATAGCAATGTTTCATCACACCTTAAGCGGACGTCTATATCAGTTCTTACCGTTCATTATTATCGCGATAATTATATTTAGAGTTAATCCCGCCATCGGTCGCAATGGCGAGACAAGCGGTATGTTTCGGTGAATCTAGGCTGTTATTGAGTCCCGTCAATCTTTCCGGGAAAGGTTAATTATCGGACGTCGCAATGAGCCGCTTTCCGCAATATCCATACGTTTTCAGGTAGAAGGTGACGCTAACGGCGACTTTGATTCTTCCTTTCATAGTGAGTGGAGTAAAGCACGAATAGCGAAGGATGAACAAAATATTCACAATTTGATTTTGTCCTTAAGGAGGAACGTCACAAAAATGAAAAAAGATAAATCACTCTGATTTTTGTTAAGTAAATGTTTGATATATATTATAAGACGTGCTTAAATTTGAGATAATTGGTCCAGCCGTTTTTTTGTAATTAATTTCGGAAAATAAAAGTTTTAACATAGGCTCTTATGCGCATACTCCTTTAAATGCGAAAAAAGAAACTTTGAAAAAGACAAACTATGGTAAAAACTGGTTAATTTCACCGGATTTTATATCAAGTATTTTTGAGAAAAAGAAACAGAAAATTTAATCCACAATTTAAAAAACAGATTAATTTAATTTATTGTCTAAAAACTGACAGAAAAAAGGATTCTTTCACTTGATGCGGCGGCCATATGCAGAAAAGTGGCAACGCTCTGAGTAGTGACGTCACGGTGCGATCTGGAAAGCCAAGAGCGCGAAATTTCGTAATTCAGGAGTTTCTTTTCGTATGTTTGCTTTGACACTCTTCTTCCTTTCCATCGAAATCCTTGAGCTCTTGAGAAGTACAAAAAAATTTTACTTCACTTTTACTTGACACATGCAATTTTTGTATACACTTTTGGCGAGGAAAAGAGAGGTTATGTCTGCTCCTCAAAACAGCGCTCGGCCGATAATCGATGAATCGTACTAACCGACTTTGCTACCAACTTTGTCCATCATCAGTGCAACGTTGCCCCGTTTTATGTCCACACACATTTAGTTGAAATAAAATTAATTAGTATACAGGCATTAAACAAAAAGATTGAAATTTTTCTTGTGATTATTAAAAAGTGTAATGTCGAGAATGCACGTATTCATCAGTTTGAACCACATTTACCTCTCTATTCAATTGCAAAAATTTGTCTATGTACAGTTGATAAGTGCTGTCGGAACGTTTGATGTTCCGCCCCGCTTACCTCACCCCGTATCGAACTGACGTTCCTCCTTAAAGCTTCGTTAACATCGGCGAGCACTTGCTCGGCATTCGCCGAATGCCGCATGTCTACCGCCACCTTTATGGTTATTCTCAGTATAGTGCTATACCGCGTTTATACTGTGTTTGTAAAACTGGCCCTAAGTCAACTTGGTAAGGGGGAGAAATGACGAATACAATAGATGACGTTCCGGTAAACCTAAAGCCGCGTATACATCTGAGCACGAACGGGAACGAGGCAAGGCGAATGCCTCGTTTGAGGGTTTTTGGCAATCGTACGAGGCAACGTTCGAGGCAACGATTTATCCATTCGTTCCTTTAGGGCCGGTTTTACCAACAGGTATAAACGCGGTATAGCGCTATACTGGGAATAGCCATAAGGCTTATTGCTGGTTATTCTCAGTATAGCGCTATACCGCGTTTATACCGTGTTGGTAAAACCGGCCCTTAAAGTACCGATTCGAAACGGATAGACTCCGAACGGCCCCGAGGCGAGGTCGAGGCGTCTTGCCGTACACACTTGCATGCTCGTTCGGCCTCGCCTTACCTCGTTCCCGTTCGTGCTCAGATGTATACGCGGCTTAATACCTGGCTTATCGGGTATAGACGATCGCTTCACCATTCGGCGTAGTCTGACCCCTCTTTATGGCCAAGGAGGAGCAACGGTACCCTTGCCCGCTAGATCTCGGACTGGAAAAATACCCAACGTCATCGGTCACAATGGCGACGGCGGTATGTTTCGGCGAACAAAGGTTGCAAATGTACTTGCCGTCCCGTATCCTTCCCGGAAGGTTAATTAAAGAACGAATCGGAATAAGTCGTCTCCCCATTACCCACTTTAATAGATACCGCAATATAGGGAATGCTAAGTTAACTTGGTAAGGGGGAGAAATGGTACGAATTCAATAGATGACCGTTCGGATAAACCTAATACCTGGCTTATCAGGTATAGAGGTCGCTTCACCATTCGACGTGGCCTGACCCCCCTTTATGGCCAAGGAAGAGCAACGGTACCCTTGCCCGCTGGATCGGAAAATACCCAACGTCATCCCTTGTTCTAATGTCATTCTTTCCTAGCCAATCGGAGCATACCGCATCAGCCCACGCTATCCCCACCGTCTTGCAATTACTGTTAGATGTAAGATATATAAGCCGCAATCAAACGCACGTTAGTCAGTGTGCAGCGAAGTGTTATACTGACAAGTTGGTGATTTCGTTGGTTGAGGTGGCGTACCAAGTAACTGTTCGTGAATCCACTCGTGGTAAAGGACGTAGAAAACAACTAGCGTTTTGGAGGCGGCTCAGAAAACAGCTCCAGCAACCGGAGGCATCAGGAGACCTCATCGCTACAGGCCCGGCACCATGGTTCTCGACGAGGCACCCAACGTGAATAAGTACATGGAGGAGATCGACATGGAGAGTAGCGATTGGGAAAGTGGTAATGAGGGAGCGCAGAGCATGGATGAGGACAGTTGGGACGAGGAGAGCAGTGGAGCGGAGAGCATAGATGAGTACAGTTCGGATGAGGAGTACGGTGGAGCAGAAAGTACGGATGAGGACAATTCGGACGAGGAGGACGGTGGAGCGGAGAGAGGATCAAACGAAGACGTCATAGTTGCTAATACCGAAACTAATTTAACCGCGTTGAGAAGGACTATCATTTTAACTATTCATAAGAATCCCGAGTTGGAAAAGTGCTATCGTAAATTGATGAAAATACAGCTGCAACCTGGACAAGAGATTGAGCTGTGTAATGGGCTCTTGAATTATTGCGCGGAGATGAGGATCAATGAAAGATTATACGGGTGGTTAGCTGTTCGAATGTGCATGATGAACGACATATATAGTACCCTATTCGAACAAGTCTTTAAGTCTTCTTACGATACGATTCATAGACTGGATACCAAAAAAAAATTGCACAGCGTAGCCGAATTCTTTTCTGTTTTGTTAGTAGCAGGTAATATATCCTGGGAAGTTTTATCTTGTATCAAACTAAATGAGGAGGATACTACGCGATCTAGTAGGCTGTTTATTACATTTTTGTTTCTCGCATTATCGGATTTTCTCGGGGTCGCCTTGCTAAAACAGTACTTGAAGGACGTAAATATGCCACAAGCCCTTGAAGGAATTTTTCCACGCGATGATCCAGAAAAAACTAGATTTGTTATTAATTTCTTCACTAACATTGGTCTTGGTGAACTGACGGATTAGCTGCAAGAACATGTGAAAAGCCAACCGGAAGAATCGTCTAGTTTGTGATCGTCGTCTAATAGTTCGGATTAGTAGAATGACTGAAGAAATGCGATGCGAATATAAGACTCTTAATTATTATCGGAATACCTACTTTTGTGTGTGTGTGTGTGTGTGTGTGTAAGGATCATTTTTCCAATAATGAATAAAGCAGCAAGGACATCGAACGAGTATTTTCTAAAAATAAACTTTTAGCTCTACTTTGTTCAAGTTTAATATTGTGTATACGTACGTACTACCAGTTTAACAGGCGCTATAAGAACGATAACTTGGCAATTGTATTTCAAAGATTTAACGAATCTTGTACTTGAAACGTGCAAAGAATTTGGTCGAAGAGGGATATAGGATACATTCGATATAGGATTACACATGTAACTACTGTACTGTACTGTTTGTGTTTTGTTACACAAAAGTATGGCTAACTATTGTAAACTTACTCTACAGAAAAGAAAACTAATCTTGGGATATTCGTCTCTATAGTACAGTATGGAAGAATTTGATCCAGTCACACTTTTAAAATAAAAAAATATTGTATATTAGAACCTTGCTTTTTTATTCCTGTAATTAATGATACTATTTACATTACCTATATGACTTTATCCATCTTCCATTCTATCTCATCAGCACTTAAAAAGTTTCTCGCTCCATTTTCAAGACGCTAGACTAATTTCGTTCTTACGTCTGCGATGTGAAGCGCAATCTTCAACTTGACGGTGCGATCGCACATGCATCTGAAATCATTAAAATGCTCTATAAGCAATTATGACGTTTGAGAAAGTCAGCGAGGAAACAATTATTACCACCTTTTGCGAGTTTAGAGTAGTTCAACGAAAAAAAAAATACAGTTTGTGGCTCTGAAAAGAGCCGATTTTTACCGTGTGATTCTTTGCATTTTCTTCTCAGACTTTTTCGGTAAGAGAATAGACTGAATATTTGGGAATACGTCACCTGGAGCAGTCGTGGTACCGGAAAACAATTAAATTCTTTATTGCGAATAGCAAGTTGATGTCTCGGCATAATTCCAATTTTTTGATAATCACGAGCAGCATTGCCAGCTAATTTAGAACTTCAAGGGCTAGGTATTCCATTATATTACAACAGCGAAATACACTGGAGCTTCTTCCGCTTGTATCGAACGCGTTCGGCGTAATATATCTGCGTAACATTCTATTAATATACGTCGTACTGGAAATTGTAATCCCGCTCTACTTGATTGAGACTTGACTTTATTTTTCAATTTTTAAGCTTTTCCGCATCCAGATATTTTATTTTTGTTCGAAGTTTGACTTTAGAGAATCGTTAGAAGCGAAACGAACGGCACAACTCGTTAAATTCTGCATACGAATGATGGTCTATAATATTTAATGTGTTCAGTAATTTTTAATTTATCTTTCTCCGCTCCTGCTTGTGGGCTAGCTTACCGGAATGAACTTTTTGTCTTAGTTAGTATAGACTGGATCCAGCTTCAGACTTGCTAGGGTTTGACCGTGAATATAAAATTTCGATTTCAATAGAATTTTCAATATTTCTTACGGAATTTAGTATTTATATACCTTTATCAAAAGAAATATTTCAAGGCAGCCCCTTTTGAGTAAGGTTACCCTTAAACACTCTTGTTATAATTATAATTGCTTCATTTAATTGCACTAGACTATTGTTATAATCACACTCCTAATTGAGACATTAAAGGCGTAAATATCTTGACGTTTATAATGAATATTAGAAATTGGACTTGAAAGGATATCTGATTGTTGGGTAAATAGTTATTTGGTATTTAAATACAGTTCACGCGTATTCCTACAAATACAATTGGCAGTACCTATATTGTTAAACTACGTAGTATAAATTATGAACTTTCCGATGGAAAGAACCAATGCTTCCAGTTTGATCCAAGAATTAAATATTTGTGGTCCTGAGAAAGACCTTTTTTTATCAACCAAATTAGAAAGGATTTACGGACCTCCGAATCCGTAAAGCGTTCTGCCCTGACGTTTCAAAGCATAGACAACGTCCATTGCAGTCACGATCTTCCTTTTGGCGTGCTCAGTATAAGTAACTGCACACATCGCGAATGATATTCTCAAGAAAAACTATCAGAACACCGCGAGTTTCCTCGTATATCAGGCCAGAAATTCGTTTTACACCACCACGGCGAGCCAAACGACGAATTACCGGTTTCGTGATACCCTGGATATTATCACGCAATGCTTTCCCATGTCGCTTAGCTCCACCCTTTCCCGATCCTTTTCCTCTCTGTCCTCTACGGCCCTTCGTACACTAGGCTACGCAAGTATCCGATACACGACGACTCAAGTATCGTGGCGATTACCACAATACATTATAATGGAAGTTCGTTCACACCACGCGTCGCCATCATTCGTCGACGACGCTAGTCTCCCGCGACCAGCATGCTCAAGTAGCCGATACTCACGACGCGTCGTCGAGACTGTTCCGTGTCGCACGATAGACGGAATTCTGAAAATCGGTTCGTATCGCTTAATAGTATCGCGATCATAAATACTTCGCCAAACTAGGGTTAAGTTGGGGCCAGACATGCGGCATTCGGCGTATACCGAGCGACTGCTCACCGATGTCAACTAGGCTTTAGGCCCTTCGTACACTACGCTACGCAGGTATCCGATACCCGACGACTCGAGTATCCTGGCGACTACCGTAAAGGTGCCGGTAAACACGCGGGGTTCGGCGAGTGCCGAGCAATGCTCGCCGATGTCAACGAGGCTTTAAGCGAAAGCTCGGCGAATGCCGCGTGTGTACACGGGTTGCTCGCTATTTGCCGATGGCCAAATGTATTGTTCGCTTGGTTCCCGTTATCAAACAGGGTGGGTAGACACTCGGTACTCGGCGAACACCGAGCGACTGCTCGGCGAATCCCGAGTGTGTACACGGGTTGCTCGCTACTCGCCGATGGCCGAATGTCGTGCTCGTCCAAGTATTCGCCGTTCCCGTAGTTTGTCGGTCTTTCGTGGCACATCAAAGGAGACGAGCAGTCGTAAACACACCCCACTTCATTATAATCGCCAATCTAGAGTTAATCCCACCGTCGGTCACAATAACAAGGCAGGCGGTCTGTATCCGCGAATCTAGACTACTAATGAGTTCGCAGTCCCCCACCTTTCCCGAGTCGGACGAATGGTAATGAACCGTTTCTCGCAATACCCATTCAAATAGATACTGCTATTGATGATACAGCATTGATTTTTTAAAAAGTTGGAGCATACGTGCAGAGAAATTGAACAGGTTGCAGTTTGTTTTGAGAAGAAAAAAAATCTTTGCAGTCGGCCGGGATTTTGGTTGAAGGACTTGATATAACAATTTTCTTCAGTTTCGTTCCTTTCGATCATATGCAGTGGCAAAATCTCCGAAAGTATTATATTTTTGAAATTTAATTTTATGCACTAGTGACATTCCATCGAAAATACAAACTTTCGAATGATTAGATTTTATTATTTGCTGAAAAGCGTTGTTTCCACATGCATGTATTCTTTGAATTGACCCCTTTTATATTAAGGTATACGGGTCACGGGGACTTTTAAACCGTCAGGCGCGGGCCTCATAGACCTTCAGATAGTGACAGATTCTGGTGCCCCATTTTCGCATACATGCCTCGAAGAGGATTGAAAAGTACTTCGATGCTGAGTAGAATAAAGCGAAATTTACGAATGGCCCTTGGGGATAACATATGGAAAATTCAATTTTTCTTAACACAAATAAAAAGGTGTCTGTTATCCATTTTCTCACGCATGCCTTGTTCACTAAATGATTCAATAGAACCTGGCTTCGGAAAACCAAAGGTATGGGTGTAGCAGGTGGCTAAAAGGTTGAAATAAGGGTGTAATCTTGTAAGAAAAAATCGAGATTTTGAGTGATTTTCCCACACATGCCTATTGGAAGTATGGGAACGTACATCGTAACTAGCCCGAAAAAAATATTGACATGTGAGTGGCGCGAATGGATAAGTAGGTACATTTTGGAGTCGTAAAATTAACGGATGTTTTTTCGATTTTTCAGTTATTTTGCCATGCATGCCTTTGAAACTATAGACTATTATTGATGTGTTAGACATTAAAATAAAATTGGCATGACTATCGGATGTGGACGGAACGAAGACTTGAGTCAGAAAGTTGCAGGAAAATTGTATGCAAATGGCCGCCATTTTCCCACGCATGCCTTTTGACATATGATAGAAGTGATTTTAAATATATATAACAAAAGACTTGAGTGTCGGACGTGGCTATCATATTAATTATACATAATATATTGAAGAAAGAGCTGACGGAAAAATTCTAGAAATTGCCGCCGGGTTGCAAACCTTGTTCGCAAAAACGTACGGACTCGCTATTGTGTCTGATGACAGGCACAAATTGGCTCTAGATTAGAAAGGTGCTTAGATCGCGATGATACTGTGCGGTAGGAATCGGTATGTAGGATTATCGTATGGTAATTACTTTAATTATTTAATATTGATGTATATACATCTCGATCTTCGCAATATTTACACCGAAGCTCTTGCAGATGAAAACACTGTCAATTGTTTGCTGAATTTAAAAGAAACTAGAGAATCGACGATAAAAGAGTACGAAACTGAACGTTTTTAATTAAATAAGAAATACGTTTTTGACCCACTAGTAAGAAGTTCTTATCGCATGAAATACTTGATTACCCTACATATCTCTTTGAAGGATTCTACAGGAAAAAAAAACGAAATCAACATTAGTAATCGACTAGATTGGCGATTATAATGAAGTGGTAAGAACCGACCTTCCGAGTCAACACTGCTCGGCATTCGCCAAGTAGAGCTGTCGCTCGTTGCGACTCGTTAATTGCGACGTCCTATAATTAACCTTTCCAGGAAAGATTGACGGGGCTGCAAGCTCAATAACAGCCTAGATTCATCGAAACATACCACTCGTCTCGCCATTGCGACGGATGGCGGGATTAACTCTAAATTTAATTATCGCGATAATAATGAACGGTAAGAACCGATATAGACGTCCGCTTAAGGTGCGATGGAACATTGCTATTATAAAAATTGAAAAAATGTACTTGTAATATTACATCGATGCGTATGGGAATGACGTTCAGTTATAACTAAAGAAGCACTGTGTAAACGCTGCATCCGAAGTATTCGTTCAGGATGCTCTCTCGACTTTTGCAAATAACTCCCAAACTCACATGCATTTTAAGAACATTGAAGAAGTTTGCACTTATTTATAAGCCTCAGGTAAGAACCGACCTTCCGAGTCCAGACTACTCGGTCTTCGCCGGGTAGAGCTGTCCCTCGGTGGTCACCGAGCGGTCGCTCGGTATTCGCCAAATTCCGAATGTTCGGGCTCGACCTTAAAGCCTCGTTGACATCGGCGAGCATTGCTCGGCACTCGCCGAACCCCGCGTGTTTACCGGCACCTTAATACATTCTAATGGACGTTCGTACACACCACGCGACGCGACTTTCATCGTCGGTCCATTAGAATGTATTATGGTAGTCACCCACGATACTTGAGTCGTCGAGTATCGGATACCTGCGTATACGTAGCGTATCGGATACGTAGCGTAGTGTTCGAAGGACCTTAAGTGACTGCTCGGCGAATGTCGAGTAGTGTGGACGGGTTGCTTGCTGTTTGCCGATGGCCAATTGTAGTGCTTTTTCAGCGCTGGTCTTTTGTGGCACATCAAAAGGTGGGGCCAGACATGCGACATTCGGCGAGTACCGAGCGACTGTTCGGCGAATGTCGAGTAGTGTGGACGGGTTGCTTGCTGTTTGCCGATGGCCAATTGCAGTGCTCGTTCAGTGCTCGCCTGTTCTTGTAGTTTGTCGGTCTTTCGTGGCACATCAAAGCAAACGAATAGTCGTAAACACAGTGTTCCGTCGCAAGATAGACGGAATTCGGAAAGTCGGTTCTTACCACTTCATTATAATCGCCAATCTAGAGTTAATCCCACCGGCGGTCACAATGACGAGGCAGGCGGTCTGTTTCCGCGAATCTAGGCGACTAATGAGTTCGCAGTCGCGTACCTTTCCTGAAAGGGTTAATTACTGGTCGAGTCGGAATGAACCGGAGTTTACCGAAATATTCGGTTATCTATTGAAATCGTCATTTCTCCCCTTTACAAAGCTGACTTAGCATTCGAAATATGTATAGCGGTACCTGCGAGAAGTGGTTCATTACAATTCGTTCAGTAATTAGCCTTCCGGGAAAGGTTCAGGACTGCGAACACATTAGCAGTCTTTGTTTGCCGAAATATACCGCCCAAAGTGCGGGCACTCTCTATGGAGCCCTCTGTCACGATGCGTGCGCGAGATACTGGTATGTATGCGTAAATTGAGCTAATAATTCGTGAAAAACTGCGACTGGCGAATATTTGTCATCGCGCTCAAAGATAAAATAGAAAATAAAATTTGTAATGTATGTGAGATTCTGAGAAACAGCGATTAATTGTTTATCACGGTCAAATTTGCAAGTAAAATTCCTTGATTCCGTTTATGATTTTCTAGACATTTGTCAGTTTAGTGAATACTTCGTTCGCTCGATCAGAGTTACTTCGTATACTGAGAAAAGAGTTTATTTGCAGTTACTAAATGTATAGGTATTTGATTACGGCGGAAAAAATATTTTGTTGTGTCAAGTAAGTAAATATACCGGGTGATTCTTTAATATTGCGACAAATTTCAAAGATGTGTTCCTTGGATGAAAATAAGAAAAAAAGTTCTTATTAACATGGGCCCGGAAACGCTGAGTTTCGGAATTGCATTTTTAAATGCCTTATCAAAAAATATATTTAAAACGCAATAACGCATCCCTTCTCCTAATGCACCCAGTATCTTCTGTTACGGCGATTTCTTCTTCGGTACAGATAATAAGCAAAAATGATATCATCATCATTACTTGTGTTAGACATTTTCCAACGGTACCTACGGTAACAATGATGGTGGCGACGCGGATCTTGCGAATTCAATAGCGAAGGGTATGAGCTATGCGTCTCGAGTTGCTTGTGACGTGAGTTCGCAACTTCGGTATCGGATACTTGCGTAGCCCAGTGTACCAACGGCCTATCAGTCATGTTGGATAATGTTCGGACAAACGTGTGCTATTGACGCGCTCGCAGTCCCGCACCTTTCTCGGAAAGTAATTACCAGACTAGTCGTAATGAGCCGCCCCCCACAATACCCGTTACGATAATAATAATCGGATTTCTACATACCGGATCCTAACGCTCAGTATCATCTCGATCTAAGTACCTCGTTAGTCTAGAGTTAAGTTCGCCATCGGTTGCAATAGCGATAGCGGTATGTTTCGGCGAGCAAAGTTTGCAAATGTACTTCCCGTCCCGTATCCTTCTCGGAAGGTTAATTACAGAACGGATCGGAACAAGCCGTCTCCCCACACACACACATTACCCACTTTAATAGATACCGCAATATGTGGAATGCTAAGTTAACTTGGTAAAAAGGAGAAATGACGAATTCAATAGATGACCGTTCGGATAAACCTAATACCTGGCTTATCAGGTATAGAGGTCGCTTCACCATTCGACGTGGCCTGACCCCTCTTCATGGTCGAGGAAGAGCAACGGTACCCTTGCCCATTAGATCCCGGACTCGGAAAATACCCAACGTCATCCCTTGTTCTGATGTCATTCTCTCCTAGCCAATCAGAGCGTACCGCATCAGTCCACGCTATCCCCACCGTCTTGCAATTACTGTTAGATGTAAGATATATAAGCCGCAATCAAACGCACGTTAGTCAGTGTGCAGCGAAGTGTTATACTGACAAGTTGGTGATTTCGTTGGTTGAGGTGGCGTACCAAGTAACTGTTCGTGAATCCACTCGTGGTAAAGGACGTAGAAAACAACTAGCGTTTTGGAGGCGGCTCAGAAAACAGCTCCAGCAACCGGAGGCATCAGGAGACCTCATCGCTACAGGCCCGGCACCATGGTTCTCGACGAGGCACCCAACGTGAATAAGTACATGGAGGAGATCGACATGGAGAGTAGCGATTGGGAAAGTGGTAATGAGGGAGCGCAGAGCATGGATGAGGACAGTTGGGACGAGGAGAGCAGTGGAGCAGAGAGCATATATGTACATGAGGACAGTTCGGATGAGGAGAACGGTGGAGCGGAAAGTACGGACGAGGACAGTTCGGACGAGGAGAACAGTGGAGCAGAGAGCATATATGTACATGAGGACAGTTCGGATGAGGAGAACGGTGGAGCGGAAAGTACGGACGAGGACAGTTCGGACGAGGAGAACGGTGGAGCGGAGAAAGGATCGGAGGAAGACATCATAGGTGATAACACCGAGACTGATTTAACCGCGTTAAGAAGGACCATCTATTTAATCCTTCATTCCACTGCGAACATTATTGAGTGCGCTGACAAATTGATGAAGATACAGCTGAAATCTGGACAAGAGATCGAGCTCTGCAACGGGCTCTTAGATTATTGCGCGAAGGTGAAGGCTCCACTTGTTTGGAACGGGAATTTAGCTGATGAATTATGCAATATGAACAATATGTATATTACCCTATTCGAACAAACGTTTAAGGATTTTTACGATACGACTCACAGACTGGATACGATTGATCAATTGCGCAACGTATCCAAATTCTTCGCTGTATTGTTATATTTGGACTCGATATCCTGGGAAGTCTTGTCTTGTATCAAATTAAACGAGGAGAATACTACGAGTTCTAGCAGGGAATTCATTAAATTTTTGTTACAAGAATTATTTCATAATTTCGGGATCTACACGCTAAATCGGCGCTTGAAGGATGTGACGCTGCAACCAGCCGTTAAAGGACTTTTTCCATGCGATGATCCAAAAAATACTAGATTTGCTATTAATTTCTTCACTTCCATCGGTCTTGACGAACTGACGGATGAGCTGCGAGAACGTTTGAAAATCCAGCGGGAAGTATAATCTAGTTCCGAAAGTTCGTTGTCCTCCTCGTCCTCGTCTAGTAGTTCGGATTAGTAGAATGACTGAAGAAATTCCTTGCGAATATATGTCTCTTAATTATTACTGATTATTCTCAAGCTTCTCCCACCGGATAATGTTAAAGAATCGGAACATCTACACAACTTTGTAAGAATCATCTTTCCAATAATAAATAATTATTTTAAAATGAATAAAGCAGCAAGGATATCGAATGAGTGTTTTCTAAAAATAAGCTTTTAGCTCTACTTTGTTTAAGTTTAATATTGTGTATACGTACGTACTACCAGTTTAACAGGCGCTATAAGAACGATAACTTGGCAACTGTATTTCAAAGATTTAACGAATCTTGGACTTGAAACGTGCAAAGAATTTTGTCGAAGAGGGATATAGGATAGGTATGTATAGCGGCCCGTCGCGCTACGGCGCCTTGCCGCCAGGTGGCGCCGACCTTCGACTCCACGGCTTTCGGCTTCTCGTTAGTGGTCCAACAATGGGCAAGTTTCTATATAAGACCACAACTGCCCGTCTCTCACCGAGGACTACAGAGCGTCTAAGGCAGGAGTCGGCCTAGCCTTACTGACCACATCCTTTTCGCCACAGGTACATTCGATATAGGATTACACATGTATTCTTAGAACAGATTATACTAGAATATTAGAACTACAAAAGTATGGCTAATTTTATTGTAAACTTACGGAAATGGAAACTAATCTTGGGATGCTCATCTCTTTAGTACAACATTGTCAATCTTCCATTCTATCTCATCAGCACTTAAAAAGCTTCTCGCTTCATTTTCGAAACGCTAGACTTTAATTTCGTTCTCACGTCTGCGATGTTTAGCGGAATTCTTAACTTGACGGTGCGATTGCATATGCATTTAAAAGTATTAAAAATCCTACTCCCGAGACGACTTCGAGGGGATCGCGAGGGTTCGAGAGATACTCGGAATGACGAGAAAACTTTTCGTACCAGAAAAGGAAAGTCTCGAATTCGACGATCTGGTAGGTAATGTCACTTTCGGCACTGGGGCTCGACTCTTCGCGCATCCATTCGGGCTACTTATGTAGTTCTCGCGATCGGACGAGCTACGTAACTCTAAATGTAGTATAATAACTTAAATCTTCGTTAAAAAATACAGGTCTTTCCCTATCGCATTTCTTTTTCTCTTCGCGCCCTTTTTCTCCGCACTTCGAGAAATAATTCCTAGTGTCAAAAATACGTTTCCTTCAATCAAAGACACGATATATTATAACTTCCAGATCAAGCTATGGTTTTCTTCGTGCAAGAAAATATTTGATAGGCTCGAATAAATCTTTTGTTTTGCGCAAAAAAATATCTCCTTTCCACGACGGTATTCTTGAATCAAGAATATATGTATATTTTGCGATCAGGACTCTGTATTCTTAAAAATTGGCGAGATCATATGTTCTTGATTCGAGAAACATTTTTTTTACACTAGCAATTATTTGCATCAGTGCGGAAGCGAGAGAATGGTGAACGGGAAGGCGACTTCGAGTCAAGCCTCGCCTAATTGGCAGATAAATAAATGTATTTTCGCGCGCTTCCCCGAAGGCTGGATCATTTTCTCCATTATCGATCATGCTTCTTCGTCGATCCTTCGACATCCGCCGCGCCGCAATGAGTGCCTGCTTATCTACGAGCGATGGAAATGAGGTAACTCGAGAAATATTCGATTCCGTTCTGGAGTCGCGCGTCGAACATGCGCGGTTTGCTGTCGCGGAGAGGCGGTCGCGAGACGCTGACGGTAATAAATAAAGACGGAAGACGCACCCCTCTCTCCGTCTACCTCCGAGTCATCGCGCGCGCGCGATCGGGGGGATCCAGGAAGGCCAGCCATCATCACCCACATTCCTCCTTCGACAGGCGCCTCCGACCTCTAATTTCCTGCGCTCGCTCGCGCGCGAAGTCGTAGGTGTGCGTGTTTATATGCCGGTCGCGGAATTGAAATCGCGAATCGGAGAGACGCGCGCGTATCTATTATATCTACGATGACATATCTTTAAAGGAGGTGAAGGGAACAAATTGTAGGCTGCATTTGTCCGGCGAAAAGTCGAGCGATTTTGGTGATAATTCTTATAGACCTCTTTTCGGACTGTTGAAATATCTTTTTGAAGGAAAACGAATACCGCATTAGTTTTCAATGTTTTATTTTTATTTGAATTAATGATACCAACATTTGGTACTCGTGTGTACCACTGAATACACACAGGTAGGCTATATATAGGATAAACGTCCCAATTGTGGTGCAATTTAAATATCGATTATCTTGAAAATGATCGGAGATATCGAGAAAAGTTTAAACAAAAGATGTTGGTTTGTATTTCTACTATAAAAAAGCTATTTTGATTTTTCATGCATCTTCGCTGCGTTTCGAGATAATCCCATTCAAAGTTGAACGGAAAGACTGAGTCGTTTATCTCACTTTAATCCTATTTAGGAGATCCAGCAACGTTTCTCCAATTACCGTGATCGCTGCGAAAAATATTACTACGGTAATTTTATACGATTTTAACTTCCGCAGCAACAGATTAAACTCTCACGCAGCGGTACGATTATCCGTCACGTAAATATTCCCGGCACCGGGCCCGTAACCAGTCAGAAATATTACCGGACGCCCCGAATATTTATTTGGATCTATGCACCGAAAAAAATACTGATGTTGGATTTAAAGTGTCAAAGTTTTATTATAATTTTTACTAAAATGATAGTTATCGTCACAAGAAATTGACCTTGTCCCGAAATTTACCACAAATTTGTTTTCCGTGCAAGTATAACAAAACTTGAAACAACAGCGATTATAGAATTCCATCGATACAGAATTCCACCCCACATTTTGAGTCGAAGAATATATATTCTTGATTCAAGAATACCTTCGTTGGAACGAAAAATTCCTCTTCCGCGAAAAAAAAAAAACAATTACTCGAGCCTATCAAATATTTTCATGCCCGAAGAAAACCATGGCTTAATCCTGGAACTATATCGTATTTTTCATTGAAGAAAACATTTTTTTGGCATCGGCAATCATTCCTCTCTCAGTGTATGATATCATTTACCATGTGAGGCTAAACCTGCTCATCACGAAAGAAACTTCAATCGCTATTATATCAT
This sequence comes from Xiphydria camelus, assembly GCA_963678675.1. Classification (NCBI taxonomy): domain Eukaryota; kingdom Metazoa; phylum Arthropoda; class Insecta; order Hymenoptera; family Xiphydriidae; genus Xiphydria; species Xiphydria camelus. The sequence goes on along the minus strand of OY783195.1, from coordinate 25,746,538 downwards.
TATTTATGAATTTTCGGCCTATATCGATACAAGACTGTATTGTAGATAAAAACGTAATCTTCAAATAAAGTATTATACAAATATGAGTCAAGAACCCACAGGTAATGAGATAAAATAGCGATTGAAATTTCTTTCCCGGCGAGTAAGAAGTTTAGCCTCACATGATAGGATCTTGCAATACATTTCCTGGCGTATACGTATAAAAACCAACCGATCCACCGGTTCTTACATACCGATCCGCGGTGAATAACGATCGTCGCCCACACTCGGTCACACGTGTTCAAATCTCTTCTCCTATAGTGTCTTATATACGAGACTTCCTTTCCCAGCATCGCAACGCGACAATGGACCGCTCATACTCACACGCGTGTCCCAGCGCGAAGTGCGTCGCGCAAAGTACCGGTCGCGCGATGGCCCACACTCGTCGACGAGGGGCGATCGTCGCTACATACCGAGAGAGGATCGCGGAGGGAGATCGAGATTGAGGGCAGCCCGGAGGCGTCTCCATTTAAGGCGCACCCCGTCTTTTCTCTTCTTTCCGCGGGACTTTGGTGCGTTTAATCTCGAATCTTCGCACGCACGCGGCGCGGAGGCGCTGCGCGACGACGTCGCCCTCGTCAATTCGCGGGGAAGTGTGCCATCGCCTCCTTCACGGCAGCGCACATGGCGTCTGGGTCCGTACGTGCAAACGAACGGGCCAGACGCCGAAGAGACGCGCGCGGCCGAGCGACACACTTGGCCGAAGCAATTAAAACACCTCGTAATTATGCGCACTTCTGAGGCTGCTTTATTAAGAAGTTCGGCCCCTGTCGTGGACCCCGTCGTCTCCCTCTTCCGCACCTCCCGGCGTTTACCGCACCATTCGGCTCGCTCGCTCGCCCGCGGAGCGAATGCGCGGGGAGAAATTATTTCGCTCCGCGTTCGCATTACGTATAAGTACTGCACGAAGAACCGTGACGGACTCGTGGACGGGCTTCTATTAATGAGAGTCGCGATAATGAACTAGAGATGCGTTCCGGAAGGGCGTGTTGGGACGGTGCGGCGGGAGGGAGGTAAATAAAACGGTGTGTGGAAATGGTGCTTGCATGAGTGCGCCAAAGGAAGAGGTGAAGAAATAATGATTAAATCGAGTAAATCGTCTTGCTGTGGCATTAATGACAATTTTAATTATATATTAGTCGATGAAATCGTTGCATCTGGTCTTCTAAATATGGCTACCGTAGGATTGAATGTATTCTTTCACACTGACTCCGAAAATTATAACCATTTGGTATTTGGAAGAGTAATTTGATGCACCTACATGTGCAACAAATTTTTCACTACCAAAAAAATAATTCGAAAGGGTGATCATATTATATCTCCGAATGTCAGACTGAAAAAGCTGCAAAAAAGTCACGGAATTTTACTTTCTCATTAAACCACACGGAAAAAGGAGCATTTTTTACTGCTTCATCCAGTAGAGTGCTGAAACTTGAGCTCGTTCTCAAGAATTTATACACAGATGAGAGACATTTTTATTTAGTGTTGTAAGCAGTACAAAGAACAGTTTCCTCTGTACGAATTCTTGAAAATGAGCTCGAGTCTCAGCGCTACTGAATGAAACAATAAAAATTGCTGGCTCTCTTTTTCCATGCGGGTACCGTGTTGCAAACGGACCAGTCCATTCGATTCATCGATTATCCTTTATCACAAATCAATCAGCTCGATTCATTAAAATCTTTCGTCCGATGAGTTCCATCATCGGATTATTATTTCTCTCCGGAAGACAGTCTCTACCCGTTTTGAGGTCGCCATCGATTCCCCCTCCCCCCCCATAGACCTCGTTAACGAGCCGCTCGAGTTTTCCGCGCGAAAAAAACGATCGCCGAGTTAATCATCAAGTCGCGCGGCAAATAGGAGACGCCTGACAAAATACCGCGGAGGTGCGAGGTCGTTAATAACCGTGCCGCCGTATTCGAGTTCGGCCGAGCGACACGGTTTAACGGCACCGAAGGTGCGTTTTGAAATTACAATCCCCTTCGAAAGGTCTAACGGATTTTCTGTCGTTATTTGAAGCGTGGACGCGTCGTGAATCGGTAATGGCTCTCTTTGAAGTCGGCGGTCGTGGCTTAAAAGAAGAACGTGAAACCGTGAAATCTCTCGGATCGATCGGATTATATTCCGCTCGGTATTTGGGAGATGAATGAAGATTCTATAAAGAGAAGCCGTCATTTTTGTTAAAACACTCGTATCGTCGCTTCTTGCCGAAGGGGGAAATTGTGAAAATTCATTTAAATTCAAGAAAATTTTCTTTCGGCCTGCGAAGAATTGGAAAGCGTATCCTTCGAAAGACGGTTTCCAACCCTCGCCACGTGGCTTGGAGTCGAACGAGGGTTGACGTTTTACGCCCGATGCACACGCGCGATCCCCCCCGTCCACCCCTTCGTAGAGTTGCGACACGCACGGTATAATCCGGTGAAATTTAAGTGGCCGTGTCGTACATGGCCTAATGAGGCGTGATCGTGGCGGTCCCCGTGAGAGACAAGGCTTTTTAATTCGACGAGGAGCCGGAGAAACCCGCGATGAAGGATGGCTGTTATCGCGCGGGGTGACTTTTTCGAAAAAGGAGCAAGAATCTCGCGTTACTTCCTGCTGCGCTTGGCAGAATGGGTTCTCGTAGATTTCTAACCAGATGTGCATCTCGAATATTTCAGTGGAGCGAGCGATTTTCCGATGGATGAAGATATGCGGTTTGAATTTCCACGTTTATGTAAAATTTGGGGTAGAAATTGTCGATTTGTGGCGATGTTAGAGATTATTTGTAGGAAATGTACATTTTATTCCATGCTTCTATATGATAGGACTGCAATACGTAATATCACTTACACAATTGGAAATTTTGTGTTGAAAACAGTCCAACCATTTTTGCATATTAAAATCTATCGATTATTTGGGTTAATTTTAACATGGAAGTTATTGGATTAGTACGAAGAATCGATTGATTTTAACATACAATAACATACACAGTCGGAAAGTTTGTGTTGGAAACAGTCCACCCATTTTTATATGTCAAAATAAACCAATTATTTGTGTCAATTTAATATTCCTTGTGTTAATTTTAACAAAAAATATTGGATTAACACGAAGGATCGATTGATTTTAACGTATAAAAATGGATGAATCGTTTCCAACACAAAATTTCCAACTGTGTATGTATCAAGGAATTCGTTGAGGCCCCATTTAGCCGGTGGAAGAATTATCCCTCAGAACACATAGAGACATACGAGCTACGCGGTCATCGATATTACACTCACTGAGAGCTCACGACCGAAGGTATTTTCTTATCTCCAAGAGCGATTCGTAGGGACCTAAACTCGTCTGGCCCGAATTTTCTACCCATTCGATGAGGCCTAATGCATTAAGAATGTCTGAGAAGGAGAAAAGAAGGATTCTGAACACTTACATCACTCGATCAACTTCGACCGCGATTCGTAATAACTACCACGGTTAACTCCGATAACCGAAAATAAGTATACGTATGAGCTAAAGCTCTTTGTTTCTTTGTCTCCAACTATTTTAGATTTAGCTGACGATTGGTAAAAGCTGACATTGATTTTCTTTAGTGGTGGAGAAAATTTTCCTCGGCTACGAAACACGTTAACTGACATTTTGTAATTTGCAATTAGGACGAACTGAGTGGGAAAGCTCGTACTCATTAGAGACGATCCCAATATTGACGCTCCTGCCATGAATTTCCTTCAAATTGTGGCTAAGCCGACCCTTAAAGCCCTGTCATTTCAAAATTGGATCATCCCCCGAGATGCTCCTCCTTATTCTACCTGAAGTCCTATTTCCCGGCGCCGCGATTTTCGAAATTCGACGTGATCTTTAAACCTTCGCGGTCATACATCCGTACAGTTCCGCGATGGTCAAACATGGGTCAAATGGACCCAGCCGATTTTTCAATAATATCCACGTGAACAACATCCGTCTAATTTACGTAGAAAATCCATTTTTACGTAAGAAATGAAATGACGACATATTTAAAAACAATCGAAAATATGTTGATGCGTGAAAAATCAGCTGCTTCGTAAACGTCTCAAAACTTCTCTATTTTTTGAGTTTCCTTAATAAAGTCAGTGGATGATTCTCATAAAATATGGTACTTTGAAGCGATAAATAGTTCTACAGTGCACGTTTCAAAAACGATTTTTTCTAAAGTCCGAAGAAGATTCACGAGTTTTAAGAAGAAGCTATTTATTCTGAGATTTGACGACGGCCTAGTCCTGATTTAAAAAAAAGGACTCAGCTTCAGAATTGAAGCCTGGCTCAAATGGACCCTTGGTGACCACAGGGGGTTAACCATTCGATGCTCTGGTTCAAAAATTTCCCGCGTGAAGGTTAAAAATAATTTAATATTTCATAATTTTTCAAGAATTCCCTGCTGCAGAAAATGTTTGTTTTTAAATAGATAGAGGAGTTTAAAGGAAGAGAGCAAAGAACGTTACATCTGTAATACGATGCACTTCTAGATGTATTATACTAATCCGAGGGGTACTTTCTTGCTTCCTCATTTCTCTCCCTCTTCCAAAGGAAGTAGATGTTAACCGACAGGCGTTAATTCAATTTCAACGACGCCCGCGTTTCTCGAAAAGGCGCCACCAAGACTCCCAACGGATCGAACTCGCCCTATAATTCGGGATTATGCCGACCCTCGGAGCCGTGTTACTTTTAATTTGAAACACCCCCTCGGCTCCTCCTTTTTTCTTCCGCCTACCTATAATTCTTCCCTCGCGGTGCGCATCTTCCCGGATCAGCCCCTTCCACTCTTTTGACAAAACCCGGACACGGCTAATTGGCGCGCATTTATTTCTCATTGCCGATCGATCGGGCTCTCTCGTCGATTCTTCGTCTCACCGTGCTATATCGAGTGTACGAAACCCCGGAGTTTCTTCTAATTAGCGGAGAGAGAGGGGAGAGAGAGAGAGAGAGAGAGAGAGAGAGACGAGTCGAATTAATGAGAGAAGTAAGAAGTTGAAGAGGGGGTGGACGATGCTCTTAAATGAGTCTAAATTACTTCGCTCGATCGACTTCGTTACGGCACCGTAGCTACTGTATCTTCCGTGATAATCGTGGAAGTAACTTGAAAGACCTTTCGAACGCCCCCCTCTTCCTCTCTTCAATTTGGACCGCTCTCATTTGCGAATTCCAAAGCTAAAAGATTATCCCCCGAAAGCCGCGAGAGAGGCTACCCACTTAGCCCCCTCCATATATACGAGTGATAACGCGCATCGCATACATTTCTCGGTAAGTTTACGAGGAAGCCCGTCTCGCCCTCTACCCTTTTCTTCCTCGCCCCGCGAAGTCCCATAATTGGTCGATAATCGCGCGGTATATAAAGTGGAAATTAAGACGGCACAGCGCTACGAGGCTTTTGCCACGCGACGCGGTGAAATTCGAAAAAAAAAAGAGAGCTCGTCGAAACGCCTCGAGAAAGAGAACGAGGAACGCGATGGTTTAAGGAGTAACGGGGAGAGAGGCGGCACCGCCAAACCAGGTTATTAGCATGCACTTCGCGACGATAACGCCACGGTTCTTAACATCCGCGCACGTGTGAAGCGCGCGCGAGTCCCCATACGCGAATCCACTCCAGTTATGCGCTTAACGAACGCTCGACACTTAACTCGGAACGTCTTTACTTGCCAATTTTCAATCTCGTTTTTATACAGGGTGCGCCGACGAGAAATACCGAGCTCGCGTATCGGTACAGAGTATTTTCTCTCGTGGGATTATTTATCGTTTTCGTTATTATACTGAGGAGCGAAGACTGTGAAACGGCGCCAATTTTTAATTTTAGCTTAGCAGCGTTTTTCGTTGCGGTAGCAAAAATGGTTTTCCGTTGGGATGAAAATGTTTGGCAGGTTTCCGTGATTATGATGAAAATTATAGCTCTTTTTTTCTTAGTTTTTTCGTTACTGTAACAAATCGATCTGTTCACTGAGAGAAGAATGTATTTGTCGTTAATAAATGTAGACTTGATTATGGCGAAAGAAATATTTCTTCGGGTCAAAAGAAATACAGTAATAGCTAATGAATATTTCCTCGGCCCAAAGAAATATTTCTCTCGCTATAATCAAGTATACGTATATCAACTGTAAATAAACAGTTTTCTCAGTGTTGCCACTATTTTAACTCAAATATTTATTACAGTAACTTAAACAACGTTATACTAACAAATTAATAATTTTCTCCGTGCACTTCTTTCATTCGTTGTATTCAGCAACGAATATTCCAGGAAGGAACGAAGCTGCATTTAAAGCGTCACTTCTAAAATTCAAAGTGCCAATTTGCCTACTTAAAAAAAAAGACGCAATTTATTCGACGCAACCGAGAACGGAGAAGATAATATAAAACTCGCTTATCGACCTTTTAATTCCTCCAGATTTCACCGGCGCACCCAGTACGCACGGGCGTAAATACTCGCCTTCCACGTGCGTATCGGTAGATTCAGTCGCATAAATATACTCTCTCCCCGATATCCATTCGATAGGTAATTGGTCGCCTTATCGGACTATTCCGAAACCGTAGGCGGAATGAAGACGTCGCTGTATCGCGCGCGGCGAGTGTCCCCAGGCGCGTGTAGCGTGTGGTAAGAACACCGTGTAAGTATGGGTGGATGTACCGTATAAGTAGATAAAAGCAGACATCTCTCTCGAGGCGCGGCGGAGAGAGCATAACCCGAATGAGGGGACAAATAAAGAGGAAAATCCCGAGTACACCGGAGTACTTATAGGCGTGATAACGATCCCACGATATAATTACAGATAAGCGAGTGAAAACGTTCGATCGAAACGCCGCTCGTTCGCTCTGCGCGCGCGAAGTGGAGACGTTAAGTCTCGATCGCGCGAGAAACGGGAATCGTAGTCACTTAGGTGCACTTATACGCGCACTTAGATCGGTAATGGTGGGCCGCTCTGTGCGTCAGTCCTTTAGCGTTATCGTATCTGTTGGTCGATTAATTAGAAACCGTTTGTACGAGTACCGCGCGTCGAGTGTCGTCCGATGAGCATGTACAGTACGATCCTCGTGACGTTCCTCTCTCGAATCGTCATTTCGCGGTACATTGAGAGGAATTATTGCTGGTGCCAAAAAATATATATCTTTTCAATAGAGAACTATGATATAATTCCAGGATCAAGCCATGATTTTCTTCGTGCAAAAATATGTCTGATATGCTCAAGTTTATTGTTCTTTTTCGCGCAGGAAAAATGTCTCGTCCTAACGAAGGTATCCTTGAGAATCAAGAATATATATTCTTCGACCAGGTATCTGTATTCTTAAACATTTTCAAGATCATAATATTATGTTCTTGATTCAAGAATTTTTTTTTTACACTAGCAGTTTTTTTGTCAGTGTATGAAGAGACTGGTATAGATGGTAGAAAAAATAGCCTTCATTATTGTATGGAATAATTCCTTCTTTCGATGTAATTCGCATCAATTCGACAGAGAAGTAGAAATTGCAACCAAGCTTTGCGCGTATTCATTTATCGTGTACTGAAAGAAATAATTTTTGGTGGCACAAAAGTGTTTTCTTCAATGAAGAACACGATATAATTACAAAACCAAGCCGTGGGTTTCTTTGTACAAGAAAACGTTTGATACGTAGGCGCAAGTCATTTTTTTTCTTCAAACAGGAAGAATTTATTATTCCAAAAAAGATTCTTAAATGAAAAATATGTATCCTTTATCTATATAAGATTCTTAAAAACTTTTAAGATCATGGTGTTATTGTTTCGAGAAAAAAAATTTTTTTTGGCACTAACTGTTATTAATCTTAGTATACGGATAGCGCGACAGAATTTTAGGAACACGAAGCATCTCAGTTTCTGGCTATTCGATACGAGTGATCATACGATATGATACAAAGTGAAAAGTGAGAATCCGACTGTACCTATAGAAATGCACCTATAAAACCTGTAAGAATCTCCAGCCCAAATAACGAGATAAGGAAGAAATCAGAGAATTCAGAGCACACCGGAGTAAGTGTGGAGATAAGTATCGAACGACCCTAACGATAATTGGAGATAAGGCAACAAACGATCGCCGGTAGTCAGAGACGTTCCGCGCTGCACGCGCGCCTCACGAAATAGAGACGTTAAAGGCGCGATCGTGCGAGAAGCAAGGGACGAGGCTGCGGCAGTCAGCCGGATATACATATACGTGTATATGTATATATCTAACTGCCGAGTAGGTTGAGGATGGAAGGTGTAGCCACGTATAGTACCTTCTCGCATTATCGTATCTCCGTCGGTTAATTAGTTGTCTTATTAAAGCTGAGAGATGGAGCGCGGCCCGAGAAGCAGAGTCGGCCGAGAGTTGAGAGTATGCTTCTCGTGATTTTCTCTTCTTCGACCGAGTTTAGTTCGTGAAATACCGGGGAGAGGATTTATCTCGATTATCGAAATTGAGCAGTTTTTGAAAAGGCTCTATAAATCCGATCTCGGTTCATATGTCTATAAGGTGATAAGAACGAGCCAAGTAGTTTCGATTATTTTATACATATTCCAAGTAGCGCAGGAAGCTCATTCACTGGTTATTAGTAACAGATGTCAATTCTACGCTAAAGTACGGAATTTGGAATATGTGTAGTTTTTCGTAGTATGGCGTAATTGACTATAGAACTTCATAGACTGCCATAGATATATTCGTAGTTTCAGAATTCCAAATCTATGCACTTCTACAAAAAACTACGAACTACTTTAATTGACAAGATAAAAGCACGTAGCAATTAATCATAATAATAACGGAATTCTATGTTCATCACAACGGCTAACTACGAAATATGACGCCATTCTATAGAAAACTACAAATGTGTTCCAAATTCCGTACGACTAACTACGGAATATAACGCTATACTATGGAAAACTACAAATATGTTCTAAATTACATGCTTTAGCGCAGAATTGAAATAAATCGGCATAGATTTTTTTTCGATCAGCGATATTTTAGACACAGATGCATTATTTGTAAGCAACTTATCAGAACTAACGAACGAGAAACTTTCAGTTTCTTTTAAAATACCTTACTTTGAAAAAGAAATGGTAGAATTTATTGGATTCTATTCTCTGTCTGCTACGATTTACCTACTTTCTCACTACTGTGCACTGAGCTTTGCGCGTATCGTTTCACCATGTACCGAAAGAAATAATTGCTGTTGCCAAAAAAAATTGTTTTCTTCAATCAAAAACAGGATCAATTTCAGGATCAAGCCATGGTTTTCTTCGTGTAAGTAATAGTTTTTTCCGCGCAAGAGGAATTTCTCGTTCTAACGTATTCATTTTTGACGTGGTCATTTTTGAGAATACCTACAGATTCTTGGTCGAAAAATATATATTCTTGATACAAAAAAGTAAGTACTTTTGTATCAAGAATATATATTTTTCGACCAAGAATCTGTAGGTATTCTCAAAAATGACCAAGATCATATGTTTTTGAATCAATATATATATATATATATATATATGTTTGACACTAGCAATTATTTCTCTCAGCGCATAGGCGTTACTGAACAGAAAAATTTCGCCTTACAGGCACGTAGGCGCAAAGTATAATATCACGCTATCGTGTATTTTTATATTTGGGACCTTTGAGGTAAGCTGTTTTCTATAGACATATTAGTAGAACGAATGTAGAAGTACCTACACTGTAAAAAACGCTGCGGTGCGGATCTACACAGACTACTTTTGGTTTTAGATAACAATGGCGTAAGAGTGAATAACACCAGATGTTATACATATAGGTCCACACCGGTGTGAAATGGTGTTAAAAATTAACACCATTTCTTTAGTGTGTATAATTGTTCACTTGTCGTGCTATCTGCGTATACTTTCAATGTCTTCCCACCTGAAGAGCAGGTACTCACGATGCACCCAAAGGTGCGCACATGCATGTATCTATTCAGAGATGAAGAGGTTTGTCGCGCGATCGCGCGTGTGGCACGGGGTACACGCAGACTTGTTCCCCGCCCGGGTTCGATCCGGGATAACACGCGTCGCGATAAATGGAGGTCGTAAAGTATCCGTGTTGCAACGAGGGAAACCATGACCGGGACGGGGGGATATTCTTTTTTACCATGTCCTCGTCGGTCTTGCCGGGAGTGGTTGCACGACCGTTGTCTCCTACCCGGAACGATTCAATCACGCTCCCCGGGAAGATAATTCAATGCAATATTACGGACTCGTGAATTTCAATTTGGAAAGGTATAAGCGGGACGTGACGAATTGGTAATTTATATTAAAATGTTGTTCTTCTGTGTTAAGTGTTTGCCTGTTAAAATAGGTTTATGTATATAATCGTAATAATTAATGTGGAAATACTTATTACGATTTTACTTCCGATCTGATTATTTAATTGTTCCGAAGATTTTTCTCCCCCGGGATGATAATGTTATGCGATTACGGACTCGTGTATTTCAAGTTAGAAGGTATAAGGGGGACTTGGCGACTTGGTAATTCATATGAAAATGTTTTCTTCTGTATTAAGCGTATATCTGTTAATGTAAGTTTATACATATTCATAACAATGAATACAGAAATACTTATTACGATTTCATTGCCAATCAGATTATGTAATCGTTCCGAAGATTTTTCTCCGCGGGTCTTTACATGTAACAACTTCCCATAGAAATATCTAATATATGCCCACTGAAGAAAATATTGTGCAATGTGATACCCAGAAATGCTAGACCATCATAATTAATCGAACTGCTGCAACATCTAACAGCAATATTTCTCACAGCATCTACCAAATATTTTTTTTTATCACCTTCGTTTCTCGTCGACTCTTACAATTCGAAGTCGGCGACCCTCTCGACGAGAGTGCCTATTATTATTTGCTCTCCAGTACCGCGCGAGGAAGTCACCTGTTATCAAACGCAGACGAGTGATAGTGTCGATAAGCAATGCACACGAGGAGTTATCTGCGAGCTATCTCGGTTGGTCCGCGCTTACCGCGAAGCGAAGGTCCTCGGGCCGTGTTTACGAGAGCGGGGCATTTATCATTCTTCGGGGTTCGGCGAGGTAGCGGTGGAAAGAGGTGGAGAAGGAGGAACCGGAGACGGAGGACGATGGGGAAACACCCTGTAATTCGGAGGTCGAGGCCCGAGGAGATGCATCATCCCACTTCGGGGGTGTGTGCCAGCGCCGGCTCTTCTGCCCCATCCCTGATCTTCGTATCCCGATTCGTCTTCGACCTTCTTCAACCCCGTTCCGTCGAGCGCTTATATACCCAACTCAAAAGCTCCGGATTTTGCTGAACGCTTTGCGACGTGGACCTGGGGATGTTATCGTCCAGAACCACGGCGTTTTTCGCGATTTCTTTGAGGCGGAAAACGATAAATTGGTCGACCAGCGACGTAGAGTCGCATTCCGCTTTGTGTTCGTTCAAAGGCGTCGTGTCGCGACTGATAGCAACGCGCGAGGTTGTACTGTACACTGAGAGAAACAATTATTTGCTAGTGTCAGACAAATATTTTTTGAGTAGAAAATACATGATCTCAAAAATGTTTAAGAATACAGATTCTTCGTCAAAGTATAATACACTGTTAAAAATATTTTGAAATTTGAAATATAAAGTTGTGTGAATTATAAAAATTATAGTATTGAAACTGGAGATCATAATATGAAATTGTTTGAAAAATAATATCTGTGTTGTATAACTCAAACAAATATTCGAATTCAGAGAATTGAAGTATATTAATTTTCAAATTCATGTTTTAAATTCATAATGCGAAATTGATTTTTCAAATAAACGTATTAAATTTAAGAACTTGCTTTTGAAATTTCAAATACCGTACTAAAGATTTACCATGTACCGGTTATGAAATTTAATAACAGTTCTTGAAAATTCATATACGAGTCGTTAAACAAATTGTTTACGAAAATTCATAACGTATTTGAAATTTAAGAACACTTGGTTTTGAAATTTAATAACCTATTTAAATTTTAAAAACTATGTGTTTGAAATTGCACAGCCTTCTGCATGTGAATATTAATTCACTCGTGCAAATGTTAATTGCTGCTTCATGCACACTTCTATTAGAAATTTTTAACAGCGTATATTTTATTCTACCTTCGTTGGGACGAGAAAGACTTTCTGCAAGAAAAAAAAACAATTACTCAAGCCTACCAAATATTTTCTTGCACGAAGAAAACCATAGCTTAATTCTGGAATTACATCATGTTTTTGGATAAAGAACTTATTTTTTCGGCACTAGCAGTTATTTCTCTCAGTATGTATTCAAATAATGGTTGCTTTTTCGTCCAGTCGGCGATCGTGAAACGCTGATAATACGAGAATATTGGAAATAAATTATTATTAGATAGTTATGCACACCTGCACCTCAAAAGACTAAACGCGCAAGGAACCGCCCCGAATCAATGAGCAGATCTTCGGGGAAAGATGTCGAGGGCCCGATAGTCCCACTCTCGACTCCGGTTTGTAGTAATTCCCTCCCTGTCTTCTCGACCTCGTCAACGAATATTTCGTATGGTTTCCACTCCCGAAAAAACTCGAGATAAGATCGTCTGCGGACTTCCTAGCTGCTACCTGAATGCGACCGCGGGATAAATGGGAGAACCGCCCTGTGTGCCGCGCAGAGACGAACGCGGTCCCGACTCGACGACCGGTTCGGTTCTGAACTATAAAATTGCTCTTTTTCTCGCCCCTTCGCGTGTCCTCTTAACAAGAATCGATCGCTCCTCGATTTCTATTCGGGTGGGTCTCCGCGAGGACCTTCGCGAATCTTGATTGCGCCTCGAATCCTCCCCGCCGAGGAGGACACGCGAATCGCGATGGGAAGAAATTAAGCGACGCCTGATTTCCATTTGTTTTAAGTCTTCGAGTATATTTTATTATTATCCTGATGTCTATATTAGTATATATTTATTGGTACAAATTTTGTTCGAAAGTTCAAGTGATTCAAGTAGGTGCACTCTGAAAGAAATAATTGCTGGTATCGAAAAACGTTTTCTTGAATCAAAAACATGATATAATTCTAGGACTAAGCAACATTTTTCTTCGCGCAAAAAATATTCATAAGGCTCCAGTATTTCTTTTCTCCCTGTAGGGAGAATTTCTTATATCAACGAAGGTATTCTTGACGGAGGTATCAAGAATATTATATTCTTTGACCAAGAACCTGTATTCTTAAACATTTTTAAGATCATTATAGTCTTGATTGAAAAAATATTTTTTTGACGCTAGCAATTATTTCTCTGAGTGTAACCAAAGCAATTATAAAGCACATTTGTATCTGAGATGTCATACAGAATAATAAATTGTCATTCCTATAATGTCCTTTTGTTATGAATTTTAGTTTAGAAAATTAATACCGAAAAATAAATATTTAAGTATTACAGAAAGTTCAGGTTCTGTCGATTTTTAAAGTTCAAATCATTTTTAATAGTTTCCTTCATTTTTATTAGGCAAGAATCAAAATTTAAATCAGATTATCCGAATCTCAATCTTCCGTATTTGTCAAAGGTAATCGCTTCTACTATTGTCTGCTATTATCATTTGAAGTAATCTGAACTAATCTCAGATATATTATATAAATCGGTTTGAAAATCGATCCGATCGTACGTTCCTATTAGTTGCAATTAAATTAACGTTGTTTGATGTGTATCCCGCGAGCGCTTCGACATTCTAGCCCGGCGTAGAAATTTGGTATTCCAATCTCCGATCTCCAATCTCGCCTGAAGGGCTCGTTAAGTGGAACGAGAGAGGATTGGAGGAGTCTCGAGCTTCGAAAGGGAAGAAAGAGAGAATCGAGGGGGGTCCCTCGATTTTTCTAAAAAGAAAAGTCATTTTTCCCCCGTCCTTCCTTTGCGGTATTCCCCTCGACCCCTTTCGTGCGCTCGACAAGGTCGTCAATCGACCTTGACGCGTGTTTCGTTACATTCTGCCCACTGTGCTCGCTCTTATCGGCTCTCCAGGTCAACGGTCGTCGATAACCGAAAACCGTGTAAGCATTCGACCTACATTGAGAGGAAGGATGCTTCAAAATGTAGCAATCAATCCCAGAAAGTATAGTGGAAAAACTCCAGGTAAAAGATATTTGGCTGAATACTATATAAGACCTACATTATGTACTGTATAGGACTGACCGCGTAAAAAAAAGAACGGTTAAAGTGTGGCGGAATTTTAGGAAAAGTTGAACCGTAAAAGTACCCCAGAATTGCAGTCGGTTAGCAATGCGCTTTTCAATTCGAGTTCAGGTGTTTGCACGAAGTTATGCTGTAATCGACGTCTGCTCTTGTATGTTGATATTATTTCAATATATTATTTTAATAAACTCTCAAATTATTAAAAACTCTCAAAAAATACGCCCTGTCTATTAAAAAGTTCAATGTTTCTACTGAAATAAGCAAAAATTACTCGATGTTAGATATTCATAATTCTAAATTTAAGACGGTGAGCATACAATTTTATTAATTCGCAAAAGGGAAATGTTCCATTACTTTACAACCGGGGAAAACCCGGTGGGCCTAGCGGTCCTGGTGAACATGTGGTGCTTTCCCTTCGAACGGGGGTTTTACAATCCTTCTATTATATAAAATAGTTTTTGAATAAATGCGTGGACAAACTCGTGTCGCCAAAAACCCCGGCGACCTTGGGACCGGATGCGGGAAGTGTACTTGCCCCCCGGGGGTTGGGGAGCGAAGCTTCCAGGGAGCCCCCTAGTGCTTTCGAATTTTGAAAATAGTTAGCCCGACACATCGAAGAATAAATACTTTGCTTTTACTCCCAAGACGAGACTTAACTTTTACTTAATAAACTGCCTGGCTTCCTATTCACATTTCCAATATTTTCACCTCGAGGAGCCCTGTTACTGAGATTCACTGTAAAAAAAAACTTATCATTTGCTCCGTGTATATGGTATACAGTCCTGTATAGTACATAATAAAAGTCCTATAGAATTTAAATTTACGTCTAACACAGAAGTAAATTTTATACAGCATAGTATTTAACCGAATTCATACAGTACGTACATTCGTTCAGTACGGTTTTAACCTACAGTTTTTCCCACTACATATTTTTCGGAATTCATTGCTCAATTTCGAAGCATCATTTCTCTCAGCGCATAACTCAATGCCATATTCAAGCACTCCGTGTACGACCAAAACGCTCAGCGTCACTCACGAAAATGAGTTTCGAACTATCGCGCGAGCGAAGCCACGAATTTTCAAACTCCAAAAAAGTCTCCCGACCCCGTTCTCGCCTGCCCATAATCCGTCAATCATCTCACAGCCCTCGGCGCCTCCCCCGAAAATTTCTCACCACGCGTCTCTCTCCGCCGTTGCAGGGGCGACATTACATTCCAAAGAGGGATCGCGTTTCGGAAGAGGACCTCGAAAATTCTCTCCCGAAACCCACACCGCCTCCTCCCGGCTGCACCGGGCGGACCGCGTCGCCCGCTAGAAGACAATTGTATTCAAATGACGAGATGCTAGAGAGAAACTCGGTCTAACCTTCGTCTACCGAATCTCATTTCTTCGCAGTCGGTTCGGTAGAAGAAGAAGAAGAAGAAGAGACGCGAGAGCTAAGGAGATTCGTTCCCGTTCTTCTCCTTCTTCTCACACCCACGTGGTCTCCACGACGGGTGGTCGCACGCAGAGACAATGGGCCCACATCCATTATAAAACGAGCCGAGGTACCGGCGCGCGCGTATGCACCTATATGCACGTGGGAGTAGCCCGTCCCGCTTCGACACGTGTATCGCGAGGCTCGTCTCTTCTAGCTTCCCATACGAGCACGAGCAAATATCCGTATATAGACGGATCGGTGGACGTTGCGTATAGGTATTTAGAAGAGAAATTCGTCAGTGTGTAAGTACAAGGGAGACCGGCTCGGAGTCACGCAGGTCCTTCCAGTACTTTACATGTGCACGGGAAGGGGAGAGGATCGTGCATTTTCTTTTGCAATTTCGGCGCTCCGTCCACCGACGAACGCGACATCGTCCTTCTTGTGCTTTTTATCTCTTTTGTTCTTTTCGTTTTCATCGTACGTCTAGCCTTTCGCATTGTTTCATAGCTGGTTTCGCTTAGGAGAGTCTCTGCGAGAGTCGACGTCGTTCTGGAGCTCTTTTCCTTTCGGATGGAATGATTTTTTCCTTTTCTGTTTACAAATAGAATACACCCAGAGAAGAGTATTATCACTTCTTTAATGTGTATACTAGGAATATATACGGAGAAAAGGGATTAGTCATTTTTACAATAAATCCTAGTAACAGGGCTCCTCGAGGTGAAATATTGCATTTTTTAATAGACACAGCGTACTTTTTATAGTTTGTAGCAGTATAAATCCATAAACATTGGACACATTAACGTGAGATTGGTAAATTTCACCGGATAAACTGATGTTTACAATATTACGAACTGTGAGAACTACGCCGTGGCCTATTAAAAACTTCAAAATTTCACCTCTAGGAGTCCTGTTACTGGGATAACTGTAAAAATTCATAGGTTTTCCCATGATTTCTTATCAATCCTTTTTTTTTTCGTGTATTCTCGTATACCGATCCCACAGTTTTCGTTATTATCGACGCCAAAATCACGGGAGATCATTTTACCCCGCGTGATCGTTTTGCCCCGGTCTTCCTTATTTACCAAACATGCTTTTCGCTTATTTCCCCATTTGTTTAACAAGAGAATATGTCCAGTTTGAAGCCTAACGTACGATATATACGAGAAGATTTAAAAAACGGTGCATACATATATACGAACGCGCGTCGGCGGAGAAAAGGAGGCGCGAAGCCCCTTATCTCCGCTTTATCTCGATGTCACTGAACCATCGGAGAGAAAGAGAAGACATTTTCGTGGAAGCGCAATCGTCGCGGTGACTCGTTCGGCCGAAAGCGCTCGGTTACGACGATCTGTTAAGGAAGTAATTAGTCGCCGAAAGAGTTACGAGCTCGGGCGAACGTGCGAGCGAGATACGTACCGCGCGCGCGCCGAGAAACGACGCGAGTGATCTCGGCGCAGGTGAACGTGTCGACGTATGCACGCACGTCTCTGGCACGGGCGGCGCGCGAGCCAACGCTCTTCGCGGAGAGGAGATTGCGACGGGGGTTCCTCGAGATTGTATAATACTTCTCGGAAATGTTCGACTCGACGGCACCAATAAATAATGCAGATGGCGATAAGAAAATTTTATGGCACCCTGTAAAGTTTCTGGAGACTTGAGAATCTTTCCCGAGTGAAAATCGAGGATCGATCGAGAAAACAAATTGCTGCGAGCGAAACGATGGTAGCCGTGATTGTATCTGCGGCGTACGAAATGATTCCCGAGAGATCGTAAAAAGGCATTTTTTAATCGATAAGACTTTCAGATTCGATTCGCCACTTTACGCGTCACCTGCGTATGCGTATGCGGAGAACGGCTGGGCTAGGATTCCGCGCATGCGTTTCGGTGCAGCAAACTCGCACGGCAGCTAACCGGAGAAGAATATTTTAAAGAATAGAAGGAGAACAAGAATTCGGTCTTTGCATAAGAAAAATAATCATATTTTTTAAATTCAATTGCAATCTGTGCACGTGTTCAATGTCACACAGAAAAGAAAATATTCGAAAAGAAAATTTGTCGCGAAGTTATAAGTGCGTTTCTCTCTCTACTCTATTATGACGTCATCAGAAAACCAAAGAAACGCACATATGCCGAGCAACGAGTGCGAGAGAGGTAGAAATGCAATATGTACAACGATGTGTGCCACATTTTTCAATATCGTTTTTCAGCTATAAGGCCGAAAATGGAAAATGAAAAAATACGAGGTAAATAATTTTGTCCACATTTTCTAAATCTATACTGAGAAAAGAGTTTATTTATAGATAATAAATGTATGTTACTTGATTATAGTGAAATAAATATTCCGTTGAGCCCTAAGTAATTATATAATAATTAGTAGAATGTTGCTTTCATCCAAATAAAAATAGAATAATAGAAAGGTAGAAAAATAGAATAGCTAATGAATATTGACTTGGCCCAAAGAAATATTTCTTTCGCCGTAATCGAGTGTACGCATATTAACTATAAATAAACTGTTTTCTCAGTGTACAATAAGAAAAGTTAGTGAGAGAATCGAATTTTCTTCTCCGGTCGATCGAGATGCATTTATTTACTGCACCGAACCGTGTACATGGGAAAAGAATTATTTGGATTTACTAATAATTTTCAGCGTCGCCAGTAATTATTTATTTACATTAATTCAATCTTTTTTCATATATTAATTAGATATTTCTTCCTTGTAATTACATATTATTCTATAATATATGGTTGTAAGGAAGAGATATTTAATTGATTTGTTAAAATATTTAATTCATGTGAATAAATAATTACTTACGATCCCGCGACTAATTCTGAGTAGATGCAACTAATACGTTTTTTCTTTGTATATAAAGTCTCAAATTAAAGAAACTCGATTGGTGTTTATCGAGACGATGAAGTAACCCGTGCTCGTAGCTCGCTAATACATATACTATTTACATACTCGTATGTATTCGACGTGTCTTGCGTCTATCGCAAGTTTCCAGGAAACTCTTGCTTTCGGTGAGAGCGCAATTTGCGTTCGGATAAAATAATAATCAAGGCGTCTCCCGGCGCACGATCCACCTGTTGGTGGATTGCGAAATATTCCCGGGGTACCTACATGTGATATCGTTTACAATGCAGATTATATACAGGGGCACTTGTAAATGAGTCGCTCGAGAGTAGAAGCTTCGTTGTTCAGACCATAGATATTTATTGCTTTACATCCTATTCTATTCGTATATCCGTATTCGTTCGATAGATAATTCTGTACTGTTTATTTATAGAACGGGAACATAATTACAATATCGTGTGTCTAATCCCAAAAGGACGCGTAATCATTGTATAGCGTAATTCGTCGAAGACAAATTAATAAGCATTTTTCAACAATTTATGTATTACTTTTTTCCATCAGTGTGTACAAAATTTCAGTCTTTTTACCTTTCATAATCGAATCAAACAGAAGAAAAAAATTATCATACGACTTTTTTGGCTTTTGGAATGTTAAAGAAGCGTAAAAATAGCTCCTGAGTCCTTTTGGCATCAGACACGCGATATTAATACATAAAAGAAACAAGGGGATACCGGATTAAATGCGTGTGCGCATACGAGGGAAGCTCTGGAGCGCAGTGAAACGAAAAAGTCCAATTTAAAAATGATCAGACGTTCATTTAGATCGCGATTAACCTAATGTGTGGGATTAATATATCGCGTACAAACATTTGTGTCACCACCGCGCGAGCGGTAATATTACAATTAATCCTTAGGTTCGTCATTGGGGACCGGAACAGGTTCTTCATTGGGGACCGGAATAGGTTTGGCGTTGGGATCCTTCAAGTCCAAAGTGTAACTGTACGTGTCCAGGCTTTTACGCGTGGGGTTGTACACGCGGTCGGTGTGGTGCAAGATGTCTCCGATGATCCTGTCCTCCGTTTCCCGGTAGTATTTCTCCCCGTCGCTGTTTTGCCCCGATACGACCGTCCGCGAGGCGCCATTCCCACCGATCACGATCGAGCGGGAGTTTCCGTTGTTCAGCGACGTGGTGTGATCCCGTATATTACCTGTTGCACACATAAACGGATAATACTAGTATGTAAATTATTTTTTTTACGTACGGCCTTTATCGTGGGCTCGTGTATAGCAGCGTCACAGTGTCGTTATAACATTTTTTTTCGGGGCATCTCTTGAGACGCTAGACAGGGTGGCGGGACGATGGCGTTGGTGGGAATAATAAGTAGGGGCGCATACACAATAATGAGTAGGTAGACGGAGGTGAGGGAGAGAGCAGAGTAGAAAAAGTGGATGGGACTGGCCGAGCAATAAAAAACCGAGGGAATTCAGTCGCGTCACGATCCTCGTAGTCGTAATAACGATCTTTTCTTCGAAGGTCCGGTAGAATTTAGAAAAAAGAAGATCCTTCGAATTTACTGTAGCGCGAACGATAATCGTTATTGACCCGCGGCTCGATGCACGGCAAACGCGCAACGATAACGAGCCGCTATTAAGTACACGCCGATACGAAGTCGAAGACAATACAGTCTGTAGAGTGCGAATGTAGGAATCTTCAACTGGCTCAACTGGCTGGACTATTACTGGCTACCATACGACCTGCAATGGCGCGATAAAGGCAGCCCTTTATAGGGCAAAAGTAGTTATAGCTGAACTTTTGATGGTAGATTCCACAAATAGTTCTAATAACGAATACAGGCTTATTTTGAAAAAAAAGTGTTTTTTTTTGCAAAAAATGGGTGGGAAATATTTATCCCAAATGTGTGTGTCAGTCACTTTGTTCGAAATAAATTATAACTATCCAGGAATTATAAGAACCAAAGATCGTTGCCTATACAAAAGTGGTGGGACATACGAATATGTCCCAACGACCTGTAAAGGGTTAATAACAGACAAGCGCTGAGATGATAGTTTCGAACCAATATTGGGTGCCGATAAACGGTCGAACGTGGCAAACTGTATTGGTCCAACCAAAGAGAACAAAACAAAATATCTTCAAAACCGTCAAACAATTTTTAATCATTATAACCCAATTATTTAATTCAAGTAACTAAATGGGCATTCCCCCGCCCGTGTCTATCAATTTAGTCAAATCTACTATTTTTTTCTCTGTGTAGGCGGTCAGTTCTTGGCCCATGATTGGTAATTATAGATTGGCCCTATTGTAATGACTGGCTTTCTTATATGGGTAAAGACTGAGAAAGAAAGAGTAGTTGTAACAACTATTTTGGACTCAATTGCTCTAATTTTGCAATCAGCACCAATTTTATCTAGTTATCGCAACAATTTTTTTTTGCTCCGGTAACTAAAAATAGTTACAACTATAAAAACTCATGCTAATTACCAAACTCGAGCAGTCGAGCCCAAAATATTTAGTCGTCACAACCACATTTATTTATTTCAGTGCAAGACAGGATACGTGTCTCGGGGACAATGCATCGCGCGGTGAATTATTAGACGAGCGCAGTGTCCCCCGGCGAATTAGCCTCGGAATCGAATTAACGAACGATGACTGCGCGCGAAAATGACGTCGCCGCTCCGAGAGTCGCGCACGATTCCGCGGGACTCGATCCCGATTGCGGTGAAAGGAAACAAAACGAGCTTTGCCGTTGGCTCGCAGTTTTGGTTGGAGCGACATACGTTTATGGTATGACCTTACGCGTCAGTCGTTGCCTCCTTAAACGGGATAGGCGAACTTTCGTTGTAATAGTTTCGTTAATCGTCTCATTAGATGAGGCGCGAATGAAAAATAAGCGACGACTATTAAGACTCTGAAAGAGTATTCTAAATTTGGTTACAATTTTGAAGTTATTCTTGATCAAACACTCAATTATTAATTGCAATCCATCATTCTGCCCAGATAGCGCTGCAAGTTATACTTCTGTGTTGATTCTACTAGTATGTTGATAAAAACCGGCCTACAAAGTACATCAGAGGTCTGAAATATCAGTATACAGTAATGTGGTACTTTGCGTCTACCTGTCTGTAAGGTGAAAATTTTTTCTTCAGTAATATCTACAGGGTAGTGAGAAAGTAGGCAGAATGTAGTAGACAAAGAATGCACTGAGAAAAATCGGTTCGGATTTGACGAAAATATGAAGTAGCATACCCAAAAAAAATATACGCGTCGAATTGAGAACGTCCTCCTTTTTGAAGTCGGTTAAAAATAACCTGGTCAATTTAACAAAAATCTTGAAGATCATGATCAGACCGTTTGGTGAAATATGGATCTTCCATTTGTTCGGTTAAATTAACCATTTTCTGGTTAGAATAATTGACATTAGATATGTAGTTAGTATAATTAAATATTCAATTCAACCTACCAGTATTTTGGTTAAAGTAACTAAATTCATTTAACCGGATGCGTTTTGTCATCTTAACCAAGTTATTTTTCTCAGTGTGTAGTTCAATAAAATAATGCTACTGTCTATTTTTCAAAATAAAATGTTTAGAAAGGATCCAAGAGTTTCTGACTTGTGAGTATTTTCAGTAGGTACTACGCATGACGCATTTGGCTTCTTATACTTTCATCCAATAAGTTGCTTACAAATAATGTACCAGTTTTCAAAATATCCAATACTAACAACCAGTGGACGAGCTACATATGCTATCTAGGTTCAGGATGAAATTTCAATCGGTCCATCTCGAGTCTAAAACAGTTAGAGACCTCGTTTATTCAAATGTACTCGCATACCTATATTTTGTTCGATTTTCTTTTAGAATGTCTAGCATGGCAAATATCCTGCTCTATTGTCGGGTCAATGATCGCATTACAAGAAGCGATTTCCCGTAAAGCGATGCGAAATGAAAGGAAAAATTCAAATTCTTATTTTTCAGTGGAAATCCTGACGGTCCTTACTGGCTCTCCTCAACGCATCCTGATTGACACGATGGACGTGCGCCAAAGTCGATCTGACGTTCTCTTGAATTCGCTCGTTCGTCCTGCGGATATTTTCGTGCAGATGATTGAGGTTATCGTTGAGGCCACTCAGCCAATCGGATCGCACGAACTGGCCGTGAGATAAACTGGAAAAGTACATTAAGGATTATGCGTAACTCTTGTTATTTCTATAGAACGTCTCGTTCGTAATATAAACACATGGGAAACCAGACTGTCGAGCGGCAGCTACTTTTGAACGGGCGAAAATAACAGCTGCAATAACGCGATACCCGCGCGCAACTGTGCTGCAATATAAATAATCAACCGCCAAAGCGAGTATTTTCGAAGCGCCCATGTGTGCGATATCGCGATCGTCAATGGGTAATGAAAATACGAGCACGCGCGCGCGCGGAACGATTCGCACGAATGTCATTGCGGCGATGTTCTATCGGTCACGATTATGCAATATGTCTAATACTTTGAATTTTATGCGACACCTTTTGACCTTCCAGTTAAATTCCACGCGTGTTCAAGTATTCTAGATAAATTAGAGGATGGTAACGTGGCATCGAATGAAAAAAAAATAGAATTTTTTTTGGAGGAAGAAAAAGTTTTCTTTACTTTGAATTTAACGTGATTTCCACCCACACAACACAGTACGTATAACGTAGGTACGTGAATTTTATGTAGATATACTATGCAGCTATATTATGTATACGTGTATGGTTACGAAAAATATACATATTATCCACGTATATTTTTCGTTTCAATACTTAACAGAAAATTTAAAATGTATTGTATATTATACGCGCGCGTATAATGTACACATATTTTACATATACGAATAATGAACATATGGTATACATACATGAGCCGGTTATTTAGCTCTATTTTCTACAATAATTTTACGTATAATTACAGAAAATCGTACGTGTATTGTGTGAGCATCGACCTGCCAATTAAATTCAATGCATGTTCGGTTTTTCTAAATTAATTAGAGGATGGTCACGTGGAATCGAATTAAGAAAAATAGATTCTTTTTGTAAGAAGAGAAAAGATCTTCTTCACTTCGAATTTAACGCGATTTGCATTGACCTGCTAATTAAAATCCACACATGTTCAGTTTTTCTAAATAAGTTAGAGAATGGTCAGGTGGCATCGAATGAAGAAAAATAGTTTTTCTCTGAAGGAAGAAAAAAAAGGTTTTCTTCACTTTTAATTTAACGCGACTCTCCATCGACCTTCTCATTAAATTTTACGCGTGTTTAATTCTTCTAAATAAATTAGAGGACGGTCACGTGACGTCGAATGTAGAAAAACAGAGCTTTTCTCTGAATGAAGAAGAAATATTTTCTCTTTACATCAACTCGTACGCGGCATTTCACGTCAATTAACATTATTACACACGTAGCTGCATATATTGTATCTTCATATGACGCATCAGTTATTCGCCGACTGATATTCGCTCATTGCCAGTACAATGTGTACATGATGATTTCACAGTCACTTCGAAACCACTGACGCGTCATTTTTGTCAAGATAAGAGAAAATACACGAGAACAAAATTTCCCTAATGCGAAAAATAATCTCGCGCGCAGAGACTCGCGCGCTTATCGCGCCAATAAAGCGAAACGACGCGCGGCAACACGGTCGAGAATAATTGATTTATTCCTCGCGATAAAAGCGAGAATCCGCGGTTAACAATTCCTCGTCGCTCTCATCGCGTAAAAATTTGAAGCGCGAGTTCCGAGGTCGTAGTTCAACGCCGACTCTCGCACCGCCACGTCTCTCCGGCGATCTTTCGCCAACGATCGGACACATTCGCGCACCCCGTATACGAACTTGCAGTTACAGAGCCTCGGCTTTTCGAGCCTCGGTCAGTCGAACCCGCTCGACGACCTGTTCGATTACAATCAGGTACCAACTCACCCGATCAGGGTCACCAACAAAACGACACCCGTGATCACCCCCATCTCAACTCGGGCTGCAGCAGCAGCTGCTGCCGCTGGTCCACGTGTGCACACCGACACACGCCGCTGAAACACTCCGCCTCGGAAATACACGCACTCTGCCTGCCCTGATACGCGAAGCGCCAATAGAAGCGCGCGCGCTTGCAGTTTACGCGGACTGGAAACTGACGAGGAAAAAACGAAAGCAACGCGGTACAGACGAAGACGAAACGAGAGTCACTTTCCTTTGCACCGGGGTGCGGTAAATACGCGCGGTGTGCGGCTCCGCTTGCGAGGCGAAACGGTTTCCTTATGGTCTCGGCTCTGTGTTGCGCTCTGACATGCCACGCCAGCCACGCCACGGCTTATATATACGTACATTCAGACTGCTATCACAACGGCGGAAATACTATATTTACGCGTTTGGCGCGCTCGGCGTAGGTAGCCGCGCACACGTACGGCCGATGCGCAATGTGCAGCGGGAAATCGGTCAGTTATCGACGCGAATAACAGACCGCCGGGATCGGAAAGGTTGGGTGGGAGTGTCTTTACAGGTGGCGACTGTGTGGATGAACCCGAGGAGTCACCGCGACGGAGGAGAGGCGCGGGGAGGGTTAATAATTTTTATTTTGCACGTCGCTTTCGCGCTACGCGCCGGGAGAAAATATGACGCGGCGGCCGCGCACTTCGCCGCGTATAGGACAAAGTGAGAGGAAAGAGGAATGGAGAGGGATTACGCGTTCGACACCCGTTTGTCGGGTTAGATACGTGGCATTGGATCCTCGGTTGCGTTCACCATTCGCATTCTTCTTCAGCGGCGCCACACCCCCAATCGCTTTGTCCGTAGGTCATGTCGGGTAACCAGCCGGATGCTGGTGGCCTGGTCATCGCTGCTTCGGGTCGTCACGCGATGACGAACGATTGACCGCTGCTCGGGGAAACGGGGAGGGAAGCGGATTTTCTTCCAAGGGTATCGTCGATATCAGGTCACCCGGGAAGGGGGGGGGGGGGACGGTCGTGGAAATTTCCATGATCGCCGAGATCTCTCGTATCGTTGGTTTCGTGACGAATTAGGTACATATTATTGTATTTCTTCGCGGAATCCTGATACTTTCGAGATCTGAAAGCATTCATTAGGTGCCCATACACACAGAGGTCGAACTGTCGGTTTGGAACGGCAGTTCGAACCGTCGGGTCGATCCGTCGGTTTTAACCGTCGTCGTCCACTAACGCAGAATAGAAACCCGCGGGTAAAACTGACAGGCCGGCCTGCCGGCCGGCCGCAAAACTGCAGATCGACCCGTAGTGTCGACCGACAGTAGACGGGCTGAGAAAATCGATTTTGTTGCGCTTGTACTTTATAAGTGTACGATTTTAATTCTTCTTTTTTTAAAATACTCGGAAAAATATATAGAACAAATGTGACATAAAGCCAAAGTTTGCTTTTTAATTTTTAATAAAAATGTATTTTTTGTACGGCTTTTTCTTTAAATATCTCGAAAACTATTGACAAGTTATCGAGACATGCTCCGGAAAAAATTTAGAGAATTTCAAGACGAAACGATTGGTTTTTATCTCATTTTGTTACGATGAATAGTTCTCGAGATATTGAATTTTATATATAAATACGCGCCGTAGCGCCCGCGCGCTCTTGTAAACGAATGCCTCTAACTTCACTAAAAATTCGTATTTTTCGATGATTTTTGTTTTGTTTTAAAAGTAATGAAATATTGCAATCATCAGAAACAAAAATTTGTCAATTTTTTTGGTTTTACGCCAGAGCATCAAAAGTGCATTTACACGTTTTAATAGCGAAAAAGGTTTTTTTCGTAGAAAATTCAATGTACTCCTTTTTTAAATACTCACTTGATATAAACATAATTTTCAAAATTATTAGTTTACCAAAATAATTGAGTATTGCTTCGTTTCGGAGTCGAGAAGCTCGAGTTTAGCGTTTCCCGCAGGTGCGACAAGGATAACGCGACGTGAGTTCATGCGTCAGAGAGATAATCTCAATCTCGTATAGAATGAAATCGTTGAAAATAGCAATTAAACCTCGGTTTTTTATAACTTTTACTAATTTTAGTTATAATACTAATCAACAGAAAAATTACGTTCAAGTTGGACACAAAACGTGACAGATGAAAAAAAAAATGTTGGAAGATTTAATATTTATTTTACTATTTTTTAAAGAATTAAGGCTTTATAAATAGGGCCTAAATAGCGCTTTCGGTTAGATTAGGATGATATTAAGCGGTACGAACCGACGTTCCGTCTGTCGTGCTAAAACGCATGTTAGTGGACGGCGGCAGTTTTTCCCGTCGGTCTGGACTGACGGGTCAGCCTGACGGTTCGATCTGGCGCGTCGCGCGCCCACTAACTGAAAGGTAAAACTGCCGGTTCGAACCGCGCCGTTCCAAACCGACAGTTCGACCTCTGTGTGTATGGGCACCTATTAGCTTGTATTTTTTTAAGATATTTTCAATCGAGCAATTTGGATGATTACGGTATTGAGAGAATCTGGTATCGTGGAGCTTCTTGGACAGGTTGCACAGGAACAGCGCGACAGATGCCCCAGTTTTTATTTAACTTGCATTTATTTATTGTATGGAGAGGATTGGAAATTTGTATGGTCGCCGAGATCTCTCGCATCGTTGGTTTCGTGACGAATTTAGGTGTACCTACATGTTATTTCTTCGCGGAATCCTGATACTTTAAAGAACTGAAAACACACTAATTACTTTGTATTATTTTACGATATTTTCGGTCGAGCAATTTGGATGATTATAGTATTGAGAGAATCTGGTATCGTGGAGCTTCTTGGAAAGGTTGTACCTACAGGAAAGGTGGGATAGATGCCCCAGTTTTTATTTGACTTGCATTTATTTATTGTGATGAGAGGATCTGGTATAGTGGAGCTTCTTGGAAAGGTTGTAGAGGAAAAATGGGACAGATATATGCTCAGTTTTTATTTAACTTTGGACGCGATTATCTCAAAGCGCAGTAGAGATATGCGAAAAATGTACGGTAACTTTTTGTAATAAATATATAAATACACATTTTTTATTTACACTTTTTTTCGATATCTGAAGTTGATTTCGAGATAATCAATTCTGAACTTTCTCTTCAACCGAGGCATCTATTCTACAATGAATCCTATAGATACCTACACTGTGTGGAGACTATCACCAAAACATCTTTCGTAATCGAAGAAAGTCATTCGAGCGACGCCGCATCAATTCCAAACTTCCATCCTCTCCTTTTTCTCAGTTTCCCATTTTTCTTCTTCTCTCCCCCTTGAGCTGCCCCGGGAGCGCGAGCACATCTCACCACGGTTAATAGAATCGGGCAGGTCTTCAAGTTGAGGCCAGGCGCATCCGATATTAATCTTCATTACTCGGAGAGACCAGATATACACGAGGCGCTCTCGCGGCCCCGAACCCCGTCGCCCATTCGTACGTCCGCGTCCGAGGCAATTCTCGTGTCAAAGGGTGGAGAAGCATCGCAGTGTCGAGATAAGGGGCCGAAAGGTCATATCTCTCTCGTTTCTCGTTGCTCTCTTGCGCTTTTCACTGAGAGAAATAATTGCTAGTGTCAAAAAATTGTCTTGAATCAAGAACGTATGATCCTTCAAACTTTTAAGAGAATACAAATTCCTGATCGGAGAATATAGAAGGTATTAGTTCCAATACACGTCAGTGCAACAGGTTGCATATCGGTTGGTTTAGTCCGTGGTTCGCTGCGCTTTCCTATAATTCTCTCTACCATAGCATAAGTATTCGGCTGTACAATATGTACTCTTCTGGATCTTCTTAAAATAATTAACTCCGAGCTACAGATTTGCGATAGTATGAAAGAGGAAATACAACGATAAAGGAGTAATAACAATAAAGTAGTTATTCCATTGTAATGTAATTCTATTATAGCTATTTATCAATATATTTCCTTTTCTTACACTATCGCGAATCTGCAACTAACTCTATGGAGTTAATTACTTTAAGAGTACACGAACAGCAGAATGCCGATGCTATCGTAGAAAGAATTACAGGAAACCGTAGCGAACGGAGTGCGCCAGTCGATATGCAACCAGCTGCACTGAGGTGTATTAAAACTATAGTTTTAACGCCTTGTAAAATCGTACTATAATATAAGAGTACCTTCGTTGAAACAAGAAATTCTTTCTGCACGAAAAAAAAACAATAAAGTACTCGAGTTTCTTAAATATTTTCTCGCACGAAGAAAAGTATGGCTTGATCCTGAAATTACATCATATTTTTGATTGAAGAAAACACTTTTTTAGCACCAGCAATTAATTCTCTCAGTTTGCTGCTCGTTCTCCTCCTCCGTCTCTTCTTTCGCCTTTTCGATTTTGCATAATTCTCTTTTTCACTCTCGATATTTTGTACTTCAACACTGAGAAAAAAAAAAGATTAAAATTTATTCTGTTAGAAGGATAATCTGAGTACGAAAGATAAAACAGATCAAAAATTATCCTTCCAAGGTATAAAATTTAACCTTCCTTAGAATAATTTTCGATCCACTTTACCTTTCGTACTCAGATTATCCTTCTAACAGAATAATTTTTAATCTTATTTTTTTCTCAGTGAAGAGAATTCTCTTTTTTCATTTTCGATATTTTGTACTTCAAGAGATATTTTCCTCGCTGTCTTCTACGTTGATTGCGCGCGACCGTGATTTTTATCCCCGCGTATAGTTTTATCAGCCGCGACTAATCTGGTCGAACGCAGCATCACGTGGTATCGAATTTCCTGTCTCACTGCTCGAACTCTTTCCTCTCTCTCTTTCCATGTTCGCATATCGATCTATCCATCTCTCTCGAGAATTCCAACTACCAAAATGCGGGCCGTTATAAATTAAAGAGGCGATAAAAACGCTCAACTCGAACTTCCACGGGAATTTCTAATACACGGATCTACATCGCTTGACTGATTGCGAGTAACTTAAGCGGCTTTTCTCCGGTGACTCGAAAATCTCCAAGGCGATTCGATCCCTCCGGATTTCACCCCTTTCGCCCTCGTGGCTCTGCGGTCTCACGAGATCTTCTCGTCTGAAATAGAACCACGTTTCAAGGCGCTAACCATAGGAAATATTAAGACGCGCGTCGAAGGCTAATGATTATTTTTAAAATCGAAATACATATTGTCCCATGGGATGTGCAGCACGTGCTGTCCGCCATTATCGCAACACTGCCGCAAGCGATTTCTGAAGCTCAGCATAACTCTTACTAGCATTTCTTGCGGTATTCGGTAAATTTCCATACGGATTGCCTCTTTAAGTTGTCTTAGGGTCCTTGGACATGTTTGTAGACTTCAGCTTTACGATAACTCCGCAGAAAAAAGTCACAAGGCATCCAATCCGGCGAGCACACTGGCCGTGGAATATCGTCTCTCAGGGATATCAAGCGTACTGAGAAAAAAAAAGATTAAAATGTATTCTGTTACGTACATGACTGTCGTATTCTCAGTTTGACTTACTTTTAAATGAAACTTGCAGAACTAATAGATACAAATATATAGTTTAAGTTGCGTTTAACGATTTTTTCCTAAAAAAAACCTTTCCACCAAAAACAAATAGTTATAATTCACCTTGATTTTCCTTGTTCTAGGTATGTACAGTCCCTTAATAAGTCTTACGGATGATTCTCATAAAATATGGTACTTTGAAGCAGTAAATAAATCTATAGTACACGTTTCAAAAACGATTTTTTCCCCAAGCAGATTCGTAGTACGAGTTTTAAGAAGCTATTCATTCCGAAATCCGACGAGGATCTAGTTGTGATTATAAAAAATAGAAGTACTGCCAGCTTCAAAATTGAAGTCCGGGTCAAATTGACCCTTGGTGACTACAGAAGGTCAATCAAACCCTCCACATATCGCGTCTCAGCGAACTTCTTCTCGTCATCTTCGGAAATGCACTTCGTGAAACGCTGCACCACGCCAGCCGATGCATAGTACGCGACTGAGCCGCTCGTGCGTCTCTCTCGTTTATTTTTTCCTTTCCCTTCTTTTATACGTTAGCCTAGGCAGCGCGCGCGAGGCCACAGCCTCCCCCGCCGCTGGTTTTGTACTCTTTAAGTCCGAAGGACCGGAGCTCGCTCCGTCGGACGGGGGAGGGATGAACGACCACTTCGAGAGACTCGAATTATCTCGGCCTCTATCTCTCCTTCTCTTACACATGCATATATATACACGTGAGAACCACCTCTCGACACTGTGAATCTCCATATACCCTCCGCTTATCGTATACGCGGGTCCGCGGCGATGTTTTCGAAACATTACGTACCGTCGATCGCGTCCAATTACGTCGCGCGCGGCGCGGAAGGGAGTTTATCGTGAGGATTCAATTTTCACGGACCCCCGGAGGGACTGATTGGGAAATTTTTTTCTGCGGGCGCAGATCGATTGGAAATTATTGGCGGGATCTTCTTATCTTTCCGAGTCGCGTGTCCGTGGTGGATTTAGATCGAGTGTGTCGTGATAATTATATACGGGTGCGATGGTCATAAATTATTCGAGGGAAAACTTGGAAGGACGACATTTTCAGATAGACAACGCGCGGTATATAAAATGTGCCATTATTTTTGACGAAGGAATTATGCTTCCTCTCGCGCTACGTCTTCTTGCTCGCTATAAATATGCAATAGGAGGCGCGCCGCGTCGAGGGATTATGGGAACGCGCGTGCTCGCATTTCATTTGGTGGACGCCCGTCCTAAATTTAAAGTTTAAAATCGACAGTGCTATTCTCGTCCGCCCGCTGCTATCTATCCACGAATCCGACGATTGCATCGGGCACGACTCCAAGGGGACGAAAATTGAATACGGTGGAACAAAGCGTAGGTCTATACGGAAATCTCGAGTATCCTGGTCGGCAGTGGAACGCCTTTCCGTTCGATCGGATGCACCTGCAACGGTGCGCATATTCTCAAAGAATAATATGTAGGGGAGATCGGGGTAGGTTGCAACAAATTTGGCGTTTTCCTTTTTCCCCATTTTACCGGAAATTAGAATTAGTTTTCGAGTTCTGTGTAATATAGTTTAATCTATTGGGAATAAAACTGCGGAACGATATATTGAAGTTATTTAAAAAATTGACGGAGTTGTAAAGGAAAGATTTTGACTTAACTTTTTGAAGAACTTTTCAATACTTATTAAGTTATTAGCGTATAATTCATTAACGGAACTCCTTTAAATACTCTAAAAAGCAGTTAATGCAAGTGAAATAAGCGTCGTTAATGGCACATGAAGAATGTGCCCACCCTAAATACACTTTCTTTTACAAAACTGGCAGAATAATGCCCATACCGTAGTGCTTTTTACTGATAAGGGGCTGAATTACGACTCGACTAATCCTGTAATTTGTCTTCCGCTGGAGGCTTTCTTGTTAGAAGAGATTATTGTGTTGCAATCTACCCGTGTTGCAACCTGCCTCGTTCTCTCCTACATACGTACATATGCATATTATAATATATCGGTTAAACTTACTCGCCAGGAAAGAAACTTCAATTACTACTGTATTATCCCATTATTTATTAACTTTTGGCCTACATTATAACTTTGTTATAGATAAGAATGTAATCTTCAAAAAAGTATTCCATAAATATGAGCCAAAAGCTAATGGATAATAAGATATTAGTATATGAAGTTTCGGTCCTGGCGAGGAAATTTAGCCTCATATGATATACGTGTGCATAGATAAACATATCTGCTCCTACATGGTTTATCGAAATCGCTTATCTCTGCCATTATCAACCTACAGCTTTCATTTTTTAATGGGGCTGAACATTCCATATCGAAAAGAAAAAAATTCTTAAATTAATTGCATTTCATTCGATTTGCGGCCTCGGTTCACTTCATATCAGAGCCACTCGTACACTGAGAGAAAAAGGTTAAAAGATGTAATTGGTTTAAATTAGTCGAAACGATAATATATTCGTTTGAATGAAGAAAATTGTGTTCAATTCGATACTGATTTATTAACAGCAAGTACAACAGTAGAATCGATGCGAGTAAATATTAATCACACTGAAAAACACTTAATTGTTTCAACTGCGCTGAAGTAGTCAAATATGGCGAACTAAATATGGAAAGTTGTAGCAACTAAATATCCACTTGGAGTGACAAGGCATATATTAATTACGAATGAACGGGTATTGGATTGAACACAATAATTATATAAATGAAGAAAATATCAAATCGCTTGAAATAATTCAAATCAACTAAATCGATTCAACCAATTTTTTCCCTCAGTGTACACATACCCCGAGCTACTTAATAATTGTTCCCTTCCAAAAATAAGCCCCTCGAATAAAATGTCCTCGTTTACCCAAGCGGACAACATTTCTTTCGTTCAACTCGTGTCGCCGTAGATTCGACCAACCGATCGTTCGATCGAACCCAATCGAGACATATACACGCCTGGGAAAAGGAGTATCGAGAGGGTCGCGGTTAAATGGAGTTATAAAACGTTTTAAAATAATGTAACAGCCGCGGTTATACGGTTACTCGAGACATCGCGGCTCGTGCAGGAGAGCCGAAAGGAGTAGGCATTATATAGAGAGCGGGACGGGAAAGGATGTTGTTGTTGACCCTTGGGGCAGAACAGGTTTCGGATTCGGATTATATGGCAGCGTAGAACCCACCCGGGGCCCGCACACGGGGGTACGCGTAGCCCCCTCCGCGTCCTCCTCGAGGACGGTAGAAGGGTTCCCCGCGTCCTTGAGTCTCCACCTCTATCGCCGCGTCTCCTCCCCACTCCGTTTCTTACGATCCCTAGCGGCGTAGTACTACACTCGCCACGCTTTTGAGGAGCAGGTAGCTCGACGGGCCGAAGCCTCTGCCTGAGTTATAAACACGTAATCATCGTATTCTACGAGAAGGACGGAAAAAGGAGGAATATCCGATCGGTGGAAACAAGGGTTGTCGGCCTCGGGAATGAGGGAAGGGGAAATCTACAATATCTTTTCCGCAATGTGCATACTTCTACGAATTGCAATCTATTGTATAATGGTGTATAATATAATATATAATATATTGATGCTTATATGATATATAATATATATTGTGTTATATTATATTATATTGTATTGCTTTATATTATGTTGCATGGTATTGTACCTACTGTACTGTACTGTATTACATTATGTATTATAATACACGATACGCTATATAATTATAATATATTGCAAAGCGCAGAAGACATGCATTTTCTGGAACAAAGCTTGACGCATGTTTGACCACTTCTGCAGAGCTTCTCGTATTTCGGTTGCGTTGTATTTATCTTTTAACGAATTGCAAAACCTTCATCTACAGTTTCATTACAACGATCGGCAATAACGAATTCGTC
This sequence comes from Xiphydria camelus, assembly GCA_963678675.1. Lineage (NCBI taxonomy): Eukaryota > Metazoa > Arthropoda > Insecta > Hymenoptera > Xiphydriidae > Xiphydria > Xiphydria camelus. The sequence continues at coordinate 25,712,773 of OY783195.1, read as the reverse complement.
TGCTCTCGATCTTCGAAGCGAGGCACGGAAATACAAAATCGGAGCTCGGGGAAAATATTCGACGCGTTATCGGAAAGAGACCGCGTCTCGTCGATCCACCGCGGGAAGAGCGAGGGTGATCGATCTGTCCCCCCGTCGCTTACCAATTCCGATCGACCGTTTCTCGCTCTAACCGAGGCAAATGCGTATGTAAATCGATCCGCTGTCGACGTAACCGCGCGGGAAACGCGCAGCCGCGTTTCGAAAGCGTTAAAATTTTTTGAGATCCAGTTTCGCAAGCGGCGAGACTAACCGCCTCGCGCGCGAGACGTGCGTTTCGCCGATCTCAGTCGCGGGCGCCACGGATCCTGCACCGCGGGCTACAGACACCGCGCGTGCAATCGCTCTCCCGCGTGCGGCATCGACGCTGCGCGGGAAATGCGCGCGCGCAAGGCTCGCGTGCGTCGACGTTCCGGAACGAATCGGCCGGCTTTTCGAGATCTGGTTGGATTTTTTCCGACGATTTTTTCTGCTCTAAATATCTGCAATGCAAAGTACAACGGAGTGGACGCATTTGCGTCCGTTCTGGACGTCGCTGGTCCCCCGTGTACGACACTGTGACACACTATTAAAGTCCGGAGTGAAACACGCCGGTTTACTAGTGGAATCAATCTGGACATTTTGGATATATGGTGTACAAGAAGTTGGGCTTCAGGGCATGAAAATTAGACCAGTCGATAGCTGGAGGTCTCAGTATTAACGTATCAAAATGTATCATCTGTCAATTCCCGGAAACATTTATAATTAATTAAAAACTATCGAAGTTTTGGCCCTAAGCCACTTTAATCATTCATTTCTCCATTTACTCAATCAATAAAATGAAGCTACCAAGTTGTAGCGGGGAAAATTTACTATAAAATTGATGCGAGACCCTACATGACAAAATGCACGGTTAATTTATAATAATTTTTTGAAAGTCCCGGTGTACGAAAGTACAATAAGCTGCGCATGGCGCGTATCACGTGGTCGCCATGGGAACAGCTGATTGCTTGGCGCAACATGTTCAGAAATTACTTTCGTATCTACACCGGGACTTTCAAAAAATTATTATAAATTAACCGTGCATTTTGTCATGTAGGTTCTCGAATCAATTTTATAGTAAATTTACCCCTTCCCCCCCTACAAATTGGTAGCTTCATTTTTTTGATTGAGTAAATAATATAGGAGAAATGAATGATTAAAGTGGCTTAGGGCCAAAACTTCGATAGTTTTTAATTAATTATAAATTTTCCCGGGAATTGGCAGATGATACATTTTGATATGTTAATATTGGGAGCTCGAGCTATCGATTTGTATAATTTTAATGCCCTGAAGCCCAACTTCTTGTACGAGAAGTCTAGATTGATTGCACTATATGATCTACCGAATAATTAGCCGGTGCCAATTGTCACGTCATGGACAACTAGATTTACTACTAACTATCAATTCGGGGGAAACAATAGGGATCATCGATACAATCAACACATTTTATATCGCAAAAGAATATTCTGTTGCTACTAACCTTTCTTTGACTTTCGATCTCTCTCTCTCTCTCTCTTTCTCTCTCGGGTTGCCGTGTGGTCCTTGCTAGGAGAGGACTGGCTCTCTCTCTCTACTCTCTCCTTAGGGCTTTCCTTTTTCGATTACTTGCAAAGGACTGGGCGACACGAATCACAACACCGATTGGTTAACGGATTTTATTTTTAAGCAACTAATGAACTTGATACAAAGCCACAAACACTGATCTGATTACAATCAAATTCGCACTGGAAACTCAACTAAATTTCTGCACTAAGATTCTGCTTAAATTCTGCTTAAATTCTGCGCTAAGATTCTGCACTAAAAACTTGCACTAATCTAATTGATTCTGGAAGCTGAGCTAATATTCTGCACTCTCTGATTAGAGAGTCTCCTTTTATTTCATTTTCGCGGGGGTGGTTCCTATCCCTGTTCCGGTGGGGGCGACCAATGGTCAAGCTTGATTCTTCGTCCTAGGTGGGGTCCAGCTTGACGTTTTGCAAAGGGGGGGAAGAAGATGCCTTGATCTAGTTTTTGATGGCACGTGCATCGCTGAGGTCTTCGCGGAACTTCCGGCCTCTCGCATCGATGACACGTCGTTATTGCGTCCCATAGAGTGTGATGAAGTTATGATCTGTTGAAGGCTCCTTGAAGTGTTTCGCTTTCCGTTTCGTTCGTCGCTGCGTAGGAGAGTGTTTGTTCCTGTTTGGGATTTGATCAGTCCGGGCTGTTACATGATTGCTTATCCTCTATCTCTCCATGAGAATTTATTTATCGCTCGCTCGCACGCGCATACCTCTATTACTTCTATGAATACGGCTGCGTAGGAATTTTCAAGACGTAACACAATCAGAGACGAAGCGTGTGGTTAATAATTTTTCGTCGATCTAAGCGACGGGAGCGGGACGGTTAAAGCCATGCCGAGGCTACATATATCACCGATAGTCGCGGTCTCGTGTCACTAAAGTTTTCCCCTACAACTCCGATCGACGAAATCGAATCATCCTTCTCCAGAGCTCTCTATGGCAGCGGCGGGTCTTCGCGCCGTGTTGATATCGGCGGCGTGCGTTCTTCTGGCTTTTATACGCTCGTCGTAAGTGTGTCGATAAATTTTTTTCAATCTACCGACCCCGAATTTCTCGGGCACTCGTTCCTCCATGGGCTTCTCTAGGAATTTGAATTGTTTTTATACTGAGAAAAAAATTGGGTTCAAAGATTTAGTTGGTTTAAATTGGTCGAAACGATAATGTATTAATTAAGTTAAAGAAATTGATGTTTAATTCGATATTCGTCTAATTGGTTCAATTGCACAAAAGTAGTTAGGTATACATGGCGGATAAAATATGTAAAGTTGCAGTAAACTAAATATCTACTTATATATTAGTAATTAAACGTATACGGGTGGAGGCAATTAAATTGAGACAACTGAATACCCGTAAAACAATTAACGCACTTTAGAAAGAAATGTGTCTTATAACAGTTATTTGCTTTAGGGGGGAAAAGAGAACTGCGTGTTTTATTTTTAATTTAGTAGAAGTAGAAGTAGAAGTAGAAGTAGAATAGAAGAAGAAGAAGTAGAATAGAAGAAGAAGAAGAAGTAGAAGAAGAAGTAAAAGTAGTTTAGTAGAAGTTTTGAAGTAGAATGTTGTTTCTCTAAATGGAAAAATAAAGAAATAAAGAACCTTTCAGACAAGAGTTGTCTATTTTTACGTATAGATTGAGGATTTTTTGAAAAAAAAAATATAGGCTACCATTTAATGAGAAAACGTTGACCTTAAAATGGCCTTGAACACGTATACTAAATAAAAAGTAAAATATACAGTTTTCTTTCCCCCTCTAAAGCAAATAATTTTTATAAGAAACATTTTTTTCTAAAATACGTTATTTTACATATATTCATGTGTCTCAATTTAAATGCTTCACCCTGTATCAGTAGCGAGTTAACAGGTATCGGATCGAATACAATTATGTAAATTAATAAAATATCTATGTAATTACTTGAATTAATTAAAACCAACTAAATTGATTCAACCAACTTTTTTTCTAAATGTAGTTGATTTTTCAGTTACTCGCTCATTACTCGCCTTCACTTTGCCAAAAACAATATGCACTTCGAATATTCGATCGCATTACCCCAAGAATTTTCTCCGCTGGTTGCCATTCCATCAACGGGACGATAATGGAAGCTGCGTGAATAATGCGAATAAATCTCACCGATTCGATCGAAAATCGACACGAGAAATTCCCCGGGCACCTTCGCGTCCCTCGCGATACTAGCATATCGGGGGGACGCCGCAGCGTCATTCCCGCTTTAACTCTCGTCGTAAGTGCGTCTATAAATTGTCCCCGGTCGGCGGTCGAACGATCTCTCGAATCGGTTACCTTTTATCACCCGAAGAACGCGCGCGACGTCGCGGCAGGGGGGATGCAACGGGCAGTTGCTTCCCATTAATCGGAAATCAATGCCGGGCGAAATCCAATAAGTGTACAGCGTCGAGAAAAAACCGAGGAGCGAGAAATCAGTGGAATTCGGTCAATGATTTTTTCTCCAGCCTCCTTTATACGCACACATATGTACGTATATGCGCGTCCGGGTGCCGATATACGGCGCCGATGAAGATTGGCGGCGTCGAGGGCGCGCCGGGGACCCCTTCCTGACAATTATCGTCTATCGAGCGCGGAGGAACGACTTCGAGTAGCAGGAGGTCAATTGACAATTTATACGGAGCTCGCAGAATCCGTGGATAACGCGGTGTGCATCGCGCCGCGCCGATGCAGGTCTCGCTCTCGCGCGCATATAAGCACGCGTCGTATATGGGCTCGTTCGCACGCCTCGGCTACACCCGTACCTACACGCCGGTCGTTTATTTTCGAAATTACGTATCCTCTCGCCTGCTTCTCCTCGCTTTCCATCCCGAAGTGCCGAGGCAGCTTCGCGGGAAGGACTCGAACGAGGATTCACGATCGATTCATTGCCGTTTCTCTCGTCGCGAATACGAAAGTGTCCAATATCGCTATGTGGGTCAAATGTTCCCATGACGTGACGAGGTAACGGCAATGGACACGCCTGCAATTCCGATCACCGGTTTTCATTGTTCCCGAGTATTAAATTATATGGGACGGTTTTTTTTTGTAAGCTGGACGTAAACGGGGGTCGTAAACGCGATCGAGCGTATACGGGGTGTTCTCAAACCTCTGACCCAGAGGAAAAGCTTATATTTCATTAAAAAATTACGGACAAAATGCAATTGATTTTATTGAAATCCGTTAAGAATTTACGGAGAAATTAACTATTAAATAGTAATTAATATTTTGAATTTATTTGGTGTTGATGACGTTATATCAAGGCTCATGAAGATACTCGCAATTTATATCGTTATTATAAACATTATCTTCATGAGCCTTGATATGACGTCATCACTGTCGAATAAATTTAAATTATTAATTACTCTTTAATAATTAATTTCTCCGTAAATTCTTAACGGATTTCAATAAAATCAATTGCATTATGTCATTGCATAATTGCATTATATTATTACATATTTTTAATAAACACAGGGTTTTCCTCTGGGTCAGAGGTTTGAGAACACCCGGTATAATGTACTCGTCTTTACACGGAGAAAAGGGATTAGTAATTTTTACGGTGAATCTCCCAGTAACAGGGCTGCTTGGACACGTACGAGTATTAATGGGAGGTTGGTAAATTTTACCATATAAACTGAAGTGTATACTGTTACGAACTGTAAAATGTACCTACACGGACAGAAATTTTCACTAAAAATTACCATCTAATTCACATAACCATATGGGACATAACGTCAACGACCAAATTTTTACATATGCTTCAGGGTAAAAATGACTGTTTTTTCAGGAAAACGAATTACTGAAATAGAGCGAGGGATGAATGAATGTGGTCTACAGTAAACATCTGGTTATTGACGTTGTGTCCGATGGTCATGTGTACTGAGAAAAAAAAGTGACCAGCAAAGTAATTTTGTAGAGTTAATTTAATAAGCTAAAAAATATTTGTAGGATTATTTAAATGTTTAGCTCTCTGCCATCAAAGTTTTCGTGAAATCAACCAAAGAATTTTGCAATTCCAAAAAAAATATTTTGTCAGCCCATACAAGACTTCTTTCAGTGCGATTTTTGCGGTAATTTTTAATTAACATTTTTTACCATGTACGCTGAGATCTATTAAAGACTTCAATGTTTCATCTCGAGGAACCCTGTTACTCGGATAACTGAAAAAATTCATGGGATTTCCTACGATTTTTTTTACTCATCATTTTGGTCCATGTATTAGCGAAACCCCGAGTCTCGGAGGAGGGATTCGCGGCACTCCCGCCGGAGACAGAGCCGAGCACCCCAGGACGGCTGGAAATTCGGAGGAGGCCATCGAGGACAGACCGAGCACCGTGACTACGGCGGAAGTGACGCCTAGGATCGTCGAGGAGGACATCCTGGAAGCTCTGCTGGTGAACGACTACATCGTGGACGAGACTTCCGTTACAGACGAGTCTTCCCTTAATCTCTAGCAGGCGGAACCCATAATCTCATGTATCATATTTTTAGTTGCCACATGTTAGGCTGAAATGAAAACGAGTTATAACCCCATCGGGTTACTTACACTGAGAAAATGTTACAGTCATGACAAAAATTGATCCCACCAAAAGATTTTGTTAATTTACAGGAATGCTTGGTTTTGAATAAAAAATAACAGTAATGTCTTGCTACGTGATAAAAGTAATTTTGACCAGTTATTTTGATAGCGCAGCGAAGACTTTCGTTCATTAAAACAAATTTTTGCTCTGACAACAAAATAAAAGTTAAGAATTATTTTGTTGCTAGAGGAAAGTAATTTCATTAACTATATTTGGTTAAAATTCGCATGTAATTTTGTTGTTTCAACAAAGCAACATGTCATATTTACCTACTTATTTCGCTGGGATGACAAAATGATTTCGATGCGAGAAAAACGAATTATTATACCCGAACAAAATGATTTTAATGGCATAACAAAATGATTTCTTCACCATAGAAAACCGATTTTGATATCCTATCGAAAGTCTCTGTTAATATATTAAAGAACCTTTAACGAAATTAGTTTGTAGTAGCAAAAAACCATTTGGTTATCTCGCATTTATCCATATTATTTTGTCGAGCCAATCAAGAGTTGGTTGGTAAAGCAAATCTTTTTTCTCAGTGAAGGATCGAGTTTCTGTGAAAATCGGCAAATCATCGAGAATTTGATCAAAGAGGAAATCGGATTTTTGGGGCAGGAATCAAAATTGATCTGGAACTGAATTTTTGGGGCAGGTGTGAAACGATACGCGTCGTCGAATGTGTTAGAAATAGAAGTGTGTACTAAAAATTAGCGAGTCCCCTCGAGGGAGAGCTTTGGTGTTAATTTTATGAATTAGCGGGGGCTGCGTTCAAACAACCTTCCCCGAAAGAAACTAGAAAAAAAGGCGACGAGAAACAAAATTCTCAACTGTGATACGAGGTATAACAGACGCGAGACACGCTTAAGCTGGATACAGACATGCAACAGAACATCGTAACGTAACTCCGTCGCGTAACAAGTCTGGACGCCACTTCGCAACAGCGTAACAGTGTAACAGCGCAACATCGCAGCATCCCATCAATTGTCGGTCTTTCGCCGTCGCATCAAAGACATGTTGCACGTGTATGTTACGCGAGGCGTTTGCAAGTCTGAACGGGCAAGCGAACATGAATCTGATCGGGACAACGTTATGTTCCGCACTAATGATAGGTACGCGACGATGTTCTGTTGCACCTCGAACCTCAATTAAATCGTAACGTCTCGAGGCGCAACAAAAACTATACGCGACGGAGTTACGTTACGATGTTCTGTTGCATGTCTGTATCCAGCTTTACGTGCCCACGTTCGTTGCTCTTACGTCCTCCACACGTGCACGCGCGACCCACCCTTATCTCGCACGTACGTTAAATCGCTAGGCAGGCGCGATATCCCATCCTTGGCATTCGCGACGCGAGGAGCGGCGAGATAAAAAGCTAAATAAGAAAGATAGACGCTCTGAGAGTCGTCGCCCTCGCGCTTCCTCGTGTCGCGCGAGTGCCAGGCCACCGCAGGAAGTCGATACGAGTTTTTCGAAACGCCCTCGGATCATCGAGAATTCCGCGTCTCTCGTTCATCTCGCGCGCCTTCGCGTTCTTCTCGCCGCGACGACGCGATCAGGGTCGTTTCGACAAAAAGTCTCCGGTACGTCGTGGTCAGTTATGAGGAACGGACGATCGATCAGTCGATCGGTCGATAAATACTTCGCCTGGAGATATTCACTTTCGTTTAAGTATAATTATTTGTGTAATTCGATCTTTACTATCATTAAAAAATCGATTTCCAGATTTCTTGCGTACATTTAATTGTTTAAATGTAATTAAGGAAATTCGAAAAAGACCCCCGTAAATTTTTTATCTCCCTAAATTCCGCTTCTTTGTGGCAAAAAAAACTCATGGATCCATATAAAATCCTTTAGAAATCCCATACAATTCCTTACGGAGATATGATGTGTATTTGAAACAGCAATTACAAATACACACCCATTAAAATCTGAAAATAATAAATCGAAATTTATTGAATCTATGCGCATACGTTGAAACAAATAAAATCCTATACAACTGAATGACATTCGTAGAATGGCGTTTATATCTACACATAGAACGGTGTTCATCTTTATGGAATTTTACTAGTTCTTACACATGCGCATAGAATCCCATAAATTCCACATTTATCTTCCTCAGATTTTAACGGGTGGGTATCTGGAATTGCTGTTTCAAATACACATCATGTTTCCATAAGGAATTGTGTGGGATTCCTATAAGATTTTATAAGGATCTATAGGTTTTTTTTTAAACAGGGTTACAAATTAGAACACGCCCTACGCCTTGACTCCTCCCGTAAAGACTCCCGTAAAACTTCTTTCTCCCTAACAATCCACTTTCCTGTTGTAAAAAATCCATGGATTTATATAAAATCCTTTAGAAATTACATATAATTCTTTACAGAGATATTATGTGCACTTGAAACAGCAGTTCCAGATACTCCCCCATTAAAATTTGAGAAGAATAAATCGAAATTTATATTGGATTCTATGCGCATGTGTAGAAACAAATAAGATCCCATGAAAATTAATGCCATTCTATTGGTAATTAGCCAATTGGTTCATCTTTATAGAATCTTACTCGTTTTTACACATGCGCATAAAATCCCATAAATTCCGATTTATCCTTCTTAGATTTTAATGGGCGGTTATCTGGAATTGCCGTTTCAAATACACATCATGCTCCCATAAGGAATCGTGTGGGATTTCTATAGGATTTTATAAAGATCTATAGGTTTTTTCAACGGGGTTAGAAATTAGAACTCTACGCCTTTAAAACTCCCGAAAGAATTCCATACGAAGCGATACGAGGCCCTCAATGGACCGTTTCGAGATCTTTTACCTCCCCCTTAATATTAATCCCCTTACGGACTCGGCATAAATAAATACCACGGTCCCCAGAAGAATCTCTTCGCCTCTCCGCGGAGACACATTCTCCAAGTCCTCCGAACCGCGCGCCCAGCTGCGAGCGCCAACTCAGCGGCCGAATCTGGAAGCAGCAGCGCCACTGGCGAGCGATATTGCGGCGCGCGACGCGACGCGGCATTCAGTACCTAACCCAACTCCGCGCGTTCACGACCGGCAGCGACTCTCTTTCTCGTATCCGTCGTGCGATCGCGTGTAAACAAACCTTCTTGCGCGCGACCCTCGTGAGTACCGGAAGTGCCAGTGGCGTAATCGGCGGACGACGTTTGCGACGACTCGCCGGAAGCGTCGGGGCGCGTGATCGAGTCGCGGTGTGTCGGTGGTTTTCGTTCGTTCGATTTTTACGCGGGTTATACTTTGGCGGGCGCAGGAGAGCACGCGGCCGAGGACAGTGTTTAGTATGACGGTGTTTGCGAATCGCAGGGACCGATGAGGATGCTGATAATGCACGCGCAACGGGGAAGCCGCGTTTGCAGGGAAACCGAGAATCTCTGATCGGATACTTCGCACATCGCCGGTGAGTTCGAACGCGCGGATAAATAAATTCGCCGATGGAAAGGATCGAGGATTCGCGTGCTCGCGCGCGTGTAACGGATCTCTCGCTCTTTTTTTTACTCTCTGTCGGATCCTACGGCACGTATGACAGGGGTCAGCACGACCCGGATACTATTCTGTAGATACTCGCTGTTCGACGCTCTTTAGATTAGATAATAATTCTACGGGGAGGACCACGCGCTTCTCGACGGAGAGCGGATGTCGTTTCTGTACGACGAATTTTGCAGTATCATCGCCAAGTATTTATACGCGCACTTCTATGCCCGCGCCGAATCGAGAGTTTTGTCCCGCGTATCGAGACGGTATGCGAACTGGTTTCTCTCGTCCGCGAGGATTTTTGATGGAGACATTTTTTTTGGCGAGCGGGGAGACTGCGCGTCGCCTGGCGAAGTACGTATGACGCGGAGGCGCATGATACGTACGCTGGCTGCTACGTGAACTTGCACGGTGTCCAGCGGTCAGGGAGTTCTGAAAAATCTGAATTTTCAAGTGCCTGAAGTTCCGAACGTTCATTTCAATGAAAAATTTCAATTTTAAAAGACCTTCGCTACTGTTTAGTTTATTGATTACTTTATTTCCGACAGTCGTTTAGTTTACAAACATTTCGCGTAGATCTAATAATCAATAAACTCAACATTGGTCATGATCTCGCTAGGGACACATTAGCGTTAAGTTAACGCGCGTTTCAGCATTATATACATTGAAGTACAACAAGCCACACTCGCGTTGGAAATACCGCGCGTTGACTATGTGGCTTGTTGCACTTCAATGTATATAATGCTGAAACGCGCGTCATGAAGGTAAGACCGCACGGAGAGCTATACTATAATATACATATATATCATAGTTCTGTACATTTTGTCTCAATCATTATAATGTTGAGCGATATTTTTGTAATAACATATCTTATAGTATAGCTCTCCTGCGTCCTTATCTTAACGTGCGTTAACTTAACGCTAGTGTGTCCCTGGTCTTAAGATCGAAATTTTTCGTTCAAATGTACATTCGGAATTTCAGGTGTACATATATGGATTTCCAGTAGTACTGGAATACTTATAGGTACCGTGTCCCAATATTCGTTTTTTTTTTTATTAAAATACAAAACAAAGGGACACGATAGACACGATAACTTATTATCTTGTATGATATTTTATTATAGATACTAGTCTGGTCGATAATTGCTTCAGTTACTTTCACTTGAATTTTCAAACGAAGCTTTTAACAGTGTACCTACATAGAGACGCTCTTCGGTCTCTCTTGGAATGATATCCTGCGAAATTTTAATAAACGTTAAGTACATCGTATATATACATATCGAAATATCATTCCTTTTATTATATAGAAAAAAGCTGCAATTATTTTCCTTCAAAATGAATTCCTTTTCCATAAAATACCAGCTGAATCGAATCAAACACACGTTTTTCTTTTACAGCGTAATAATAGTTCTTATGTGGATGATGTATTCTACTCGCAACAATCTGAGAGTTTCGTTCTCCGGTAAAACTATTATTCGCGAGAGGAATGGAAAGCGACATCAATAAAAAGGAACGTCATTTTGTCACAAGAGGAATTCCATTGCAGTCTTGCGTGAAAGAAGTTTTTTGAGCAGAAGAGTTATTCGAGGAATGTAGCTGTTTTTATATTCAAAACGATGCAATGAAGTGGTTTTTCGTCTTTGCGAAACTCTGGTTGAAATGAAAAATTATAGAACAGATATTTTCTTGCCTCCTAAAGTCGAGATAAATCTCGGGCGAAATTTGAATTAGGTGGAACTGAGATTTGAATAAGGCGTCGCCACACGAACTGAATCCTCTTTTCTGCGGCGAAAAACGAGGATCTCCGTGGGACGGAGAATTTCGTCCTTTTTTCTCTTTCAAAGAAACGTCCGTACCTCGCGTGACCGAAAGTAGTTCGCAAGGCAAAGACGTAGTATGCTAATGCAAAGCTCTCCGAAAACATTCCGTCTTCTTCGTCCTCTCCTGCTTCCTGGACTCTCCACGAAAATTTGAATAAATGTCGGATGCACCGCGTATACCGAGATACGATGTATTTTCGTATATCGCAGGAAGCATGAATTATTCAAGCGCCGAGCAACAAGTGCCTCCGCCTTTCTTTTTTCGAAGTCCTCCGCAGCTTTTAGTATACTGAGAAAAAAGAACTCACTTCTCGTACACGGAGAGAAATTTTCGGTAAAAATTACCTAAATAGTAGGGTAAGCGTGTAGCATTCGGTGTTTTACGGTTAATTTTGTAGAGGCGCTGGTCAGGAATTAACAATCAACCGATATATTTTGACGAACGTTCCAGAATTTTTACCGTTCCACCTCTACAATTTTACCCGAACAGGAATTTTTATGCCTGCACAATATAGAAAGTATCCCTCCGTTAATAAATGTTATCGTATAATAGCAGCAAAAATTATCATTCGGCCCTTAAATTGTAACAAGTTGTGCGCCTTAATTTTTATCATTACGTTACTGCACAATTACCCTAGAGTAACGGAATTTTTACCTATCCGGATAGATAGATTCTACCAATGACATCTATAAAGGCGATCACGTGAGCGTCAGTTCGCGTCAGTTCGCGTCAGTTCGGCCGTTTTCGGCCGATCGTCAGAAGTCGGCGCACGTTGTGAGTTGTGGCCATTAGAACCGGTGCGAGTTGTTCCAGAAAAAATAAAGTGCTTAAACTAATACATTTATAAAAAAAAACAATTATTTAAAAAGATGAATTACTGTCTGGTGAAAGCGGCTTTTGAGGTAAGTGATTTTATTTAGAAGATTTATGGGAAAATGTTAGTAGATTTTTTAATCATATTTTTTGCCTGATATACGGAGAAGTCTCACCATTTTTGTCCATTACCAGGAGTATTTGATGGGAAATTCTGGTGATTTCTTTTTCGTTATAAATAAGAAGAGAAGACTAGAAGAAAATGAGGGGAAATTCATGCAAAAAAATTCTATACTGAAATTTCAAGGCACCGTTTGGAGTGGACGCGTCAAGCAAGGGTGATTCACGAAGCAAGGTGGAAGCGGGCAGTTTCCCCCATAATGACGTCAAGGCAACGGGGCTTTCCAATGCAGGCCCAGGATGAAGGAGTAAGGGGGTCCTATGCTCCTCCAGACAATCGAAGGAAGCCATTCGACCGACAACCAGCGTGCATATCGGATCGTGATCCGAGTCTCATCGAGGATTGCTTCAGGACTTATCGTGCAGCCGCGTCGAGTCTACCGCGTCGAATATAGCTTACAATACATAGAGTCTCAGCACATAAGATTTTCATTGAAAAATTAAAATCTATTTAATTTTGTATGTCATTTGTTCTTCTGAGCAGAAAAGTGGGAGGAACGATTTGACGGAGAAAACCTAGGGTCTGCGGGCCGTTAACGGAACATCCTCGATGACGCACGGACGACCATACCGATCGTCCGATTAACAGGACACCGACGCTACCTGAGAACGCACGGTGATCGGCTCGGAACAAGGGACGAGCCGGGCATAAGGACGGTTTGGGCAGCTCGGTGGTCATTCTCTCCTTCGATCATCGCAAGAGCTACTTCGGCGAAGAGCCGAAGTCAAGTCGCAGTCACATTCATCACGTTGTAACTCACAATCAGTAGCATTCATCAATAAACTGTTCTTTCGGGAAATATTTCCTACAAAATCTGTCGAATTTTCATTAGTAATGAATGCGTAGCAAGGAAGTTAGAAATACTCGTCGTTTGCAGCGATCATTTACTACCTGGCCGCAATAAACTGCTATTTCTGGCACTCAAGCGCGGGTACGTACCCCGATGCCGCGACTTTCTCCGTGATGCGAACTTTTCGGCACTGCACTGGTACGAAAGACGCGGAACGACCCGACGCTCGATAGCAACGGTCACAAATAAATGCACTTAGCTCAAATGTCAGGAAAAGAATTCAATTCCCGATATTAAACAAGTAATTAGAACAAAATTTATGAAAATTTCCATACAATTTTAATTTAATGATTAATTTTCACTTAATAAGGTGAAGAAAATTTGCTCACGGATAAATAAAAAATATAAGAACGTAAAATAAAAAGTCTCACATATTGAACGGTAAATTTATATTCTAATTGGTGGGAAAAAAGTAATCCTTGAGGTTAGTAATAATTTCAGTACAGGTTAGTATATTTTACCGTACCGGTGCAGTAGTTTCTACCCCGAAAACAGTAAAATCTCTCTCATTGTTTGACACTTTCAATCTATCTCAGCCATAATTTTCATCTATTCCAACCACATTTTTTATTTGATACAGAGGTCACATTTTACTTTCGAGAACATGAAAAATTCTTTGAATGCATGATATTTTTTACCTTACTGACCAAATGCAACACGATTACCGTACTAGTTGGGTATTTTTTCCCCGAATTTCAGGCAAATAGTACTGACGATTTCTCTCCGTGTATACAAGTATATTTGCCTCGCATCGTGTTATTATACGAGTATCATAATTATTATGCTACTGAGTAACGTCGTTATACTGAGAGAAATAATTGCTGATGCACAAAAAAAATGTTTTCTTCAATCAAAAACACGATATAATTCCAGGATCAAGCCATGGTTTTCTTCGTACAAGAAAATAATTTATAGTAATTGCTTTTTTCGCGTAAAAATAATGTATTGTTCAAGCGAAAGTAAGTACCCTTGAATCCAGAATATGTATTCCTCGATCAGGAATCCGTATTCTTAAAAATTTGTAAGATCACTATGTTCTTGATTCAAGATATATTTTTTGACACTAGCAATTATTTCTCTCAATGTATACTATTCGATTTAACGTTCGATTAAAAGATCCGCAGAGATTCCAAATGAACTTCTTTCGCTCCAATGAAAAATTAATCGAAGCAATTAAATATTCGCTTCGTCTCTGATCTGCAACTGCAGTTCTTAATCGTAGAAGCTTTCCTCCTCGGCGAGTCAATGTTTCATTTTCGCTTTAATTTAATTCGCCCCGCGATACTCTTGCGAATGAGACTAATACGTGTTATTAATTATTGCGCTACCAAGTAACGTCGTTATACTACTCGATTTAACGTTAAATCTGTAAAGATTCCAAATGATCTTTTTTCGCTTCAATGAAAAATTAATCGAAGCAATTAAGTGCTCACTTCAACGCTGAAGCTGCAGTTCTCGATCACAGCAACTTTTCTCCTCCGCGTGTCAATGCTTCATTTTCGCTCTCAATTTAATTCGCCCCGCGATATTCTTGCGAATAAGACAAGCACGTGTTATCGGAAACGATCCATCTTCATCGTCGTATACTCGAGTCGTATACCCGTTGAACCACGACACGTGATGCACATTCGTCTCGCTGCATCGAGATGCACAGCGCCGCGAGTCGCGTTTAATTAGAGCAACAGATTGAAGCGTCGCGCCAGGGCTTGAGTTCTGAAGCGAGGGCTCCACGTGTATTTGTTCGGCTACAGTTGCGGCAGGTCGGGGACTGCACTGGCGTAAGCCAATTTTCGAGGGCTGCTGCACTGTCGAGGCTTTTACGATGCCTCTTATTTCTTTCGGCGAGTGGCGACGAGCTCCTCGAAATGCGTAGATAAATCGCGATCTTTTTACGGGCTCGAATAAGAGTCCGGATATGTTTCGTCGAATGTCTCTTTCTTCGCGCGGTGTTCGTGCACCGAGAAACCAGTTTATTTGTAGGTAATAAATGTTTGTTTAAATATGACGAAATGAAGGTTTTACTGGACGAAGTAAATATTCGTTAACTATTACAATGTTTATTTCGCACAATTTGATCCTTCGAGGCAACCATTTGATGAACGAAATAAATATTTTAATAATTAACGTACATTTTCTTGTTCCCACGAAATATTTATTTCGCCGTTTCTGAAATTGCATTTATTAACTATTAATAAACTGTTTTTTCGGCGTGAGGGTGGAAGGATTCGAGGAAGGGAATGGACTGAGTATTTTGAAAATGTTTGGAGTCGGAACCGTTTCGGGCCGCTGCAATGCCGGATGTTGCGTTTATAGATATTTTTGTAGCGTCCTTTTTTATCTGGGGTTGGAAAAGAATCTTTGGGGGGAGATACGACGCGCATGCCTTCCTTTTAAATATTTGAAAAGACATCTGAGGATGTTTTTCCGACGCAGTTTGTATCGCGTACAACCGAGAGAACTATTTATTAATAGTTGATAAATGTAATTTCAAATGCGCCGAAATAAATATTTCGTTAAGACAAGAAGATATACGTTAATTATTAAAATGTTTATTCGTCATTCAAACAGTTGCCTCGGGGGATTTCCTTCGCCACGTTCAAACGAATATTTATCAACTACAAATAAACTTTTTTCATGGTGTACCTACAATTTCGAAGCGGAAGATAAATTTTATGCTTATACATTGAGAAAAATAATTGGGTTACAATGATAAAACGCATACCTACTTACAATTAAACGTGTTTAATTATTCTAACAAAAATACTGGTCAGTTGAACCAAATATCAAGTTATTATAACGAAAAAGAGTGGTCAATTTAACCAAACAGATGGAGAATCCATATTTCATGAAATGGTTTAGTTATCGTCTTCAACATTTTGATTTTTATCAAATTTTTTTCTCAGCGTACATTTTTACAATGTTAACTTATTAAGATGAGATACCTACGAACTACATTTTCCTCGAAATATTGTATTTAACAAAGTACATCCGACAGCATTTCACCGAAGTTTATCCTCCCAATTAACATTTCGGAGCGCGAATCAGACGTTTCTCCCGCGCACTCGTAAGTAACATTTACAGCGCGAACCCCTTCGCGCGACAGCTCAAATTAATTTTCCAATAATTCCACGCGCTTCTCAGAACCGCACCTGCAGGATCCGACGTTACTTATTATTCCTTTTTACAGTTTCGTCCTTGCGTCTCGCTTAACTACGTGCTTCCGTGGAGAAACTGCTCGGCTCTACTTTGACCGCCTCGTTCCGTCAGGAGAAAATAAAAAGAGGGAACAGAGAGGCACCCAAGAGAGTCGAAGCGGGTTATGTAAACCGGCCGCTTATCTGTCCCACCTAGATTAGCCGTCGCTTCGAGAAGCCCCGGTATTTACACGATTGACTTTAAGATCCCCCAACGGCGGCGGCGGCGTACGGCGTCGACGTCGCTCCTTTCGATTTTCTCGTGGAAGCTCCGCGGCTTTGTATCGCCTGGAGCGACGATGACGACGACGACGAGGAGTCCCCGAGGGCGACGCGAAAAAAAATAACAGGTTCGACGGTAATTTCTCCTTCTTTTGGGAGCGCGCGCGTAAATTCGGGTCGTTCGCTCCTCGCGACGACTCCCCCCTTCACTTTCCGTAAAAGGCGAGCAGCTCGCGATGTTCGCGACTTATCGCGACCGAGCGGACGATCGCACGCGAAGTGGGGGCGTCCCGCGCGGGGTTGGGCGATGCAATTTCAATCGCAGAGAGATGTGTGGATTTTATCGAGTTCGTATATATCGTCCTTCCCGAGGAACTTGGAACTTATCGTGCAGTGATCCACACGAGGGAAAACGGAGCTCAGATTACATACCTATATGAAATTGTACTCGAGTATTTGAGTTAAAAATACTAGATTTATTTGTACTGTAAAGTGGAAACAGATTAGATATAAATCAGTATTTAATAATCTTTAAGCACAGGTATGGAAGATTTGTGAGGTATTTAGTAAATTTTTACTACGTTGAATATGATAATGTGTTGTACATTTGCATTGCTGTGCTGTGCATTACAATTGCGATTTATTTAAATTTATCCTCTGCCAGAAGTGATCAATTTATAAATCATTTGGTAAAGATTATTTTATTATGAGATGCAAAATGACAACTTCTCAATATTATATAAAGTGGAAACAGGTTCGGTAATATAGTAATAATTTCTAAGCACAGATATGGAATAATATTGATCTATTTAATAAATTTGTGCCGCGTTGACTATGATAATGTCCCATACATTTTATTACAATTACGATATATTTTAATGTATCCTCTACTAGAAGTGATCAATTTACAAATCATTTAGTAAAATTCATTGTATTACTTATGAGACATTACCATTTCAATATTACTATCTTAAGCACGACAATAAATTTTTAACTATTTGCTTAGCGAAATTTACTTTACTTCGATTTTTTCTATTTTCATACAAAATAAATGGAGAAACTTCTTTCTCCAATTCAAGAATTCTCCCGAATTTTCTCATTCTCGCATCACAATATTTACACCGCGTCCCACCCGCGAAGTTTCTTTGTTTTCCTCCCCCTCGACCATCGACCGCTGCAGCCTCGCTACCCGCGCCAATGCACTCAAGCAGGAGACGCGGGCCAAGAAAGAGCGTCTGTCCGCTCCCCTCGGCCCACCCCCGGAGCCCATGAAACCCTTGAGAGAGGACCCCTGCAGCCAGACCCCTGGTCTCTGTCGCTCGCAAACCCGAATTTCGAAAATAGCCATTTGGAAATTCGTTCCCTTTTATTGCCACGATGGTTAGGTACTGCAGGTTATATCCGCGCTCTCTCTCTCTCTCTCTCTCTCTCTCTCTCTCTCTCTCTCTCTCTCTCTCTCTCTCTCTCTCTCTCTCTCTCTCTCTCTCTCTCTCTCTCCACCCTCTCCCCCTCTCGTACCACGTCGATCTCTCTTCCCTGCATTTTCCCTGGCCGCAAACGCTCGAGAAAAAGAGAGGTCGGTGCTCGCCGCGAGAGGCGGAAAGGCGCGATATTGTTCCGCGGCACGTACGGCGAGTCATGGACGCCGGTTTTTTCAGTCTCCACGTCTCTACCTCCCCCCGTCGCCGTCGCCCGCTGTTTCTCGCCCACCCCCTTCCTAAATGGAACGGGAAGATTTATCGGCGGTTTTGTGTGTCGTTGTCGGCTTCGCCTCGTCACGCGTGTGTGGTCTCCGCGTGGTCCTCACGACCGGGAAGATTTAAACCGCGTAATCTCGCGAAGAATGCACGGGCTTCCGTGTTTCGTGCGTGTCCGCCGGCGCGCATCGCGGATACGGATGCGGTGGGCTCTAGCTTCCTCGGTTGACTCGTGCCGTGAGGTAACTCGTCCCAATAGCATAACACGTTCTAGCAGCCGAACATATTTGGGTATAATTTAAATTATTGAATAATGGCAGGCTTCACGGTGTGTCCCTTATTCCCCTTTATTCCCCTACTTTTGTTGTAAGTTTCCCCCTTTTCACCATAAAACTCGCGATTTTCCCCCTTTTCCCCTAGTTTTCGACATTTACCCTCTAAAACCACTCATCATTCAGCTTCTCAGTTGAATTTGTCTTTTCATCGTTTCAGATTACGTGAGATGAGTCAAAATGGTCAATTTTTTTTTGCTAAAATGATATGATGCCTACTTTATGTACTTGCATCAATATTTCGTTTAAAATATAACAACCTGGTTGAATTAATATTTCTTTCATCAGAAACTCGAGATTCGACGAATGATCTCTTTTCCTTAAATCAGATTGTGATACTCTGATTTAAAATACATAACATAACATATACATACATTGTTAAGTTACAAAAACATCTTTCATTCATTTGTTAAATATTGGTGTTTCATTATATATCTTAAAAATTGTTATTTTCTAAAACCAGTGCATATTTTTATATGTGCAAAATGTTCTCCATTTCCCTTAAAATTCAATAATTAGAGGCTGCGAAGCAATGAAACAGGGTAAAAAAGAACGACTAGTGGAACAAATTTCTTAATAATTTAAGGACGTATAGATACAGGTAGTATCACTAGTAGTAAGAACCCTGAGTAAAATGTGCTGTATGCATTTTTATACCTGTCCGGATATTGGGCTTATTGTTAGTCGTCTGGCTATTGGGAAAGTTAGTTTACCGT
This sequence comes from Xiphydria camelus, assembly GCA_963678675.1. NCBI lineage: Eukaryota > Metazoa > Arthropoda > Insecta > Hymenoptera > Xiphydriidae > Xiphydria > Xiphydria camelus. The sequence goes on along the minus strand of OY783195.1, from coordinate 25,693,250 downwards.
GTGAACGTCTCGCGGGTGTCGTCGAATTCCTCGGTGGAACTGCAAGGTTGCGAGGAAACGAGCGCAGTGTTAAAAATGGTCCAAATCTTAAGAATGAAAAGAACCTAAATTTTCAGTAGTACTCGAACACTTAAAGTGAGTCTCGAAATTCATTTTTTCTAACTAAAATTCAAAACAATAGTATACGATTGACGATTTATTATTTTGCATGACATTTTAGATACAAATGTTATGCAAAATTTCAAACGAAGTTTTTAACGGTGTGGCAAAAAGCAATCATTTTTGTTTACTTCATTTAATAACGAAGAAGAAAGATAATCTAGCTAATTACAAGGCTCCAAACAGCTACCTGGCATTTACTTTTACAGAATTCAACAGACACAATATCCGAGTCTTCGTATCGTCAAACGTGACGATATTTCGTCCCGATAAGCATTTCGAAAAACTGATGCGTACACAGATACCGCTCTTGCGATAACAGCGATAGGAATACGGCAAGATTTTCCCGAGGAACAGGTTACTCTTATCGCTCGAGTCCATAGATTAATCTCTCCTCGAGATTCTTATCTCCAGAATTCTACCTGAACGTTATTAACGCGCGCGTATAGCCGAGTAGGTACTAGGTACAGTCCATTGCTCTCCCGGAGAACGCAATCTTGTATAAATGTTATTCCTCATATCCACGTATATTTCTCGCACACACACATAACCACCCAACACTCTGACGTACCAGTCGCCGAAACATCGCCCGTCTCGGCTCCACCCGCGCCGGAGCGACCGGTTCGGGGTTTCGGAAGGCCGAAGGCATAAAGAACGAAAAGGAGCGACGCGACACGTGGTTCGCATCTGGAGAGTTTCGCGAGAAGAAACCACGGGTATTCCTCTTTTCGCCCGTCGCCCTCCCCTCCTCCTCCTCCTCCTTCGCGACCAATGGGCAGAGCCACCTCTCCTCTGCCGCCCGGCAGAAGGCTCCGTATATGGAGGTGGCCTACTAGCTTACACGCACACACATATATACGCGCGTCGCACGGGCCTTACACACGCGCGCCGCTCCACCTCGTCCAGCGCGCGTATACGAGAGCACTGGTACTCCCCGGGTACCGTACACTCGCGCTGCACTCGTCCGGTACCTCTACACGCGTCGCGTATCGCGGGCCGTATTACACGCCAAATAAATGCGTGTAACTCGTGTAGCGACGTACAGCGCGCGCGCTCGTCACGTATACACGGCGGGACACGCGTGTGCGAGCCGCCGGGGTACTTTCTCGCCCCGGGCAAGGCAGCGTGGAACTAGTCGACCTCTTCGTCCCTCGCGCTCTTTCTCGCTCGCCGCTTCTAGGGACCGGCTACCTCTCTATGGAGACTCACGGATAGACCAGTAAATTGTACTGTATTTGCAGTGAAATGAAAGAGGTATATTATACGTATAAGGGAGTCCGGATGATCCTATACTGTGCTGAAGAATGATTTTTTCTTGGGAACTGGTAAATTGTAATGCAAATTATCACGATTTCATATTTCCGAGAGAAAAATTGCTGTGCAGCACTGTAAAGATATCTGAATACCGTCTCTTGCGTGCCTCTTTTATTGTAAATAGAGTAAAATTTACTGGTACCAGTCTTTCCGTGTTTGTTTACACTTCCACTGATGGAAATAATTGGTCAATTTAACCAAAATCTTGAAGACGATGTCCTGACTGTTTGATAAAATATGGATCCTCCATCCGGCTGGTAAAATTGACCACGACTTTGGTCAAAATAACTAAACATTTATGTAGTTACATTAACTAAATATTTCGGGGTTGCTGCAAATCTAGAAATCCTGGGAAACCAGGAAAAGTCAGGGAACTTTTTTTTGGGTATGAAAAACCTGGAATAGTCAGGAAATTTCAATAAAACCGTTTGAAAAAAAACTTCGTTTTATTTATTAAGCTATCGATGTGATATTAATGTTTAATACATTATTCCTAAAGAATATAACCAGTGTTTCACGAGATAGCATAAGATGTGTACAACTTTTGATACTTTTGCGATACAAGCAATAAAATAGTTTACATTTTGTTAAAATATGTGATTCGTATTTAATATCTTCCTTTCACTGATCCGTGCATGCAGCGAGTATGTTTTATTAACTTGTTAAATTTTGTATAGCTTTTGTTATGCTCGCGTTTTTTTTGAGCTTATGCTCCTTTATATTGCAATATATTCTAGACCGTTAATAATTACTTTTATTACTTTTCCGCAATGTTTTCATGGATAAATGAAATGGTAAGAAAAATGCGATCTTGCTCTGAAAAATCCGGAAAAACCAGGGAATTTTTAAAGTCAGAATTTGTGGCAATTGTTGATACCTCTTGTCATTTTAACCTTATTTTTTTCCGTGTATGACAACCCAAATTTTGGTCCCAATTCCAATACATCTCGTTCGCAATTGGCCTAATTAAATTCATGCACCCCATTCGCTTATGAATTACAGCGGAATTAGGATCAAATAAAAGTTAGGGTTAGGACATAAGCGTAAACCAAGCTTCAGAGAGTCACCGCAGACCGCAATTCTCTCTCTCTCTCTCTCTCTCTCTTTTTCTCTTTCGAGCGCGGATCACGAAATTCATCACAGGACGATATTTCGAAGAGGTGTCTCATATCCGAACGCGCGTGTATGCGTGCGCGAGTGGCGAATATCTTCGCACGTCACGCGTCCATGCGCGCGCGATGCGTGCCAGGATCGTGTGACTGTCGTAACGCGAAGCGAAGGGGGTGGCTCGGTTTACGATGTCGAAGTGACGAAATCCTGTCTTTACCGAGTGTATGTCCGTTCTGGTTCTCGCGGTTGTCCGCTCTCATTGTCAAATGGGTGTACATACACACATGTGTATAGTTGAGTGCCTGTATGTCGGTGGGGAGGCGGAGATCTTGGACCGTATTGGAAGAAAGGACGTATTAATCATTGTCGATGGTAAATGTCGCTTCTTTATATGGATCTATCGTGGGTATAGTTTTAATCGAATCTATTCCCGCGTAAAAAAAGAGTATAGATAAAGTATGGCGGAAGCCTGAGTAAACATGAACTAAAAAAGTATGGCTACGGATCGTATTCCAGATTTTCAGCCAGACAATTATTTCATATCGGCTGAAAGTAAAAAAATTATTCGACTTACCCCCCTATAACTTTTTAATTCAATTCTGTTATATGGGTTCTTCGTTATAAAACTGTAATGACTTGTTCGGTAGTAGAATATAGTTCATTAGTATTAATTTGAGAATTTAATAAAATAATATGATAGATTGATATAATATCAATTGACTCGAATAGACGTCGATTGCAGCATAACCTCGTACAAACAATTGAACTCTAATTGAAGAGCGCGACGTTTACCGACTGAAAGTCTGGGATACAATCCGTATCCATGATTTTTTGGTTCCATTTTTTCCAAACTTCGGCCATGCTTGTTTTTTATACGGGTTATGAGTTTAGGGGGACGCCTAACGTTTCTATTGGCCAAGGTATTATTTTGGGAATGACGTGCGCAATTCTCGAATTTCTATCGTCATGCCGGCGTCGAGCAATCGCGAGCGGCGTGACTCTTCCAGATTTTCTTTCAATTTATCGGAAGCGGAATGGGATAGAATGCCGTGACATTCTTTCGTGGACTTGAGTTATGTAAAAAGTGTGACATTGGTCCTTCCGCACTTCTTTCGTGCCGACAAATCAGATGATTACATAAAACAGACGGGCTCATTTCCGTCTCTCGCATCATTCGTCATCGTTTACCACTTCGCAAATTTTAGAGTTGGGTTATAAAATGCTCCAAAATCCTTTCGACTCGACTCTGCGATAGAGTCACGCACACTGGAAAAAGGACCTGATTAATTTAACCAAAATCTTGGAAGTCATGACCAAGCCGTTTGGTGAAATATGGATCCTCCCTATTGAAAAAGTACCATAGATTTTCATAGATTCTCATAGAAAATTTATAAAATTCCCATAGAATTCCCGTGGGAATTTGAAGTGCTTCGGACACAGTAATTTCAGACACCTTCTCATACAAATTTGAGAGAAACGAATGGGAATGTATTGAATTCTATGTTTACTCGCAAAAACAACATCTTGTAATGTTCTATCAGTAATTACAAATAGAACGGCGTGTATAGGTCTTATTATCTTTCTGGGATTCAACTTGTTTGTACAAATGCACATAAAATTCAGTAAATCCCTATTCATCATCTCAGATACACGTAGAATCCAATGCATTCCTAGTCGTCCTTATAAACTATGGGGTCCTTTCAACAGGGCTTCATCTGTTTGCTCGAACTGACAATTTTCTAGTCATAATAACTAGAAATATAGTTAGAACAACTAGATGTTTGGTTCTACTTACTAGTATTTTAGTTAACCCTTAACTACTATCGTGGAGTGTCCGGACACCCCAGCGGTCGATTTTTGCTCGTATCTTATAGGTTTGAATTACTAATGTTTCATTTATTTTGTTCTTTTGTAAAGGTAATCAATTTTATTTTGCTTATAAGGTCTTTATATAGATCCAGTATGAATACCTATATCACAAAACATGTAAAAATTACAAAATATATTTTATATATTATACATATATAATATTGGGGTGTTCAACACCCCACGATAGTGATTAAGTACGGGTATGAAAACAGCGATAGTATAGTTAAGGGTTAAAATAATTAAACTCGTTTAACCAGATGCGTTTCGTCATTTTTCTCAGTCCACAATTTACGAATCTGTACGAGCGAAGCAATGATACCTCCTTCAGGTGTCACCCCGTAAAACGCGATCTTTATAGAGCCACTTCTCGTGGCGCTCGCGGAACTTATCGCCCGGAACAGAATTACGTATGCGATTCCAGCGGCAGGTGTACGAGTCCGTATCCCACGTACGATGCGTGCAGCGAGCGCGCGGAGGGTGTATCGTTTTACGGTGCGTCGAAGTGACGAAATCTCTTTATCTCCCTCCCATGACTACGCGGGGCTACCTGTTCTCGTTGGCAAACAGGTACGACGCGTACAGTCCGTGTTTACCGACGAATCTAGCTTCTCCTGGAAGCGAAGATCGCGGCGCGATTAGCGACGCTCCTCGCGCGTCAGTCTCACGTCGTCGGACGCAAGAAAATTGTTTTCAACGTTTGAGGGTACTCGAGAGTACCGGTATCCGTCGCGCAATCGGCAGATGTTCGGCGAACGAAGCGACGACAGTTTACAGATAATGGTACGATTTAATCTCCGGCTGGGGTACCGGTATCGCAAGACGTCTCGACGATATTACATACGTTTCTTGGGAATTGAGCGCGCGAGGATGTCTGATATTGCTCTTATTTTCCTCGTGGTCAATTTTATACGAAGTACGCGCAATGTGACATTGCATGGTATTCGAATCCGCGATATATAATGAATACATTTGCGATATTTGTATACGTACCTATTCTATCAATGGAACCCATGCTGAGAGAAATAACGTGTTTGTTTCGAATAAATATGTTAATCGAATATTCCTAATAGCATATTTATTTGATTCGATTAGGTATCGATTAGATTTATGTAAATATTATTGGTTAAATTGAATAACGTTCTGATCTAATCGATGTACACACACACACACACACACACACGCACACGAATTAATTAAATATACCACATTGGGGGTATCGAATCGTGATATTTATTTGAAATCACGTTTCTTTTTTAGTGCATGATAAACCGAACACGGAGACACTGATATCAATAAATTTTATCATATTTACAATAAAATAGGTAGGCATAGTTCTCGGGTGTTTTTATATTGCGATGCAATAATTTTTTTTCTTTTTAACATGAAATCGTGATAATTTACATTACAATTGACTAGTTTCTCAAGAAAAATTATTCTACAGCACAGTAGAAACATCCGAAAATCCTTATGTGTACCTTTTTTTATTGTAAATACTGTCGAATTTACCGGTATCAATCTTTCCGTGAAGAGATATTATCTTCCATTCCTTTTTTGTCAAGGGACATGTTTAATGTAATCTCGTGCAGGGCATATCAGGTTATTCAGGAGACACTCGAGTGTATCGCTTTTTAGTAGGCGGCTCCACCTGTTTCTAACCACCGGGGCAGAGGTGTAAGCGTTCGTCGCGTTATTCCGCCTCGCGTCTCTCGCCGGAATCAAAAATTTGACTGATCGACATTCCACGCTCGTCAAACTTCGCCCCGGGGCACCGTTCGACGTCCTGTGCGAGCGGAATGCGGGACAGGTGCAGGACAACCGTGGCGATGATTCTTCCAGTTTGGTGTTTCTAGCCGACTTCCTGCGCTTAATCCGGTTTTTGATCTGTCTTTATTCACGAATACCGATACAGGTACCGCAGTATAGGTATCGCGGTCGATGACATCTTTCGACGTCAGAGTTAGACCTCCCGCGTTTCAATCGTGATGAATTCGTAAATGTTTTACTCCTCGTTTGGTTTTTTAAAAGTTACATAAACTTATTTCCAGTTACTTAGAAAATAGACTCTACGTATATATACTGAGAAAAACATGTACAATAGATTTGACTGAATCGGTAGTTACGCGGGTAGGGGAATGAAGATTTAATTATTTACACGGAGAAAAAGGAACTGCGCGAATTACAGTTTGACTAGCATTAAACTACGTAGGGAAGAGGAATTAGTTGGACCAACTGAAAATTACTTGCGGGGTCGTAAATAATTATTTGTTTATATCAATTACATTTTCTAACGCATCAATTCGATATTTCTTCCTTTCAATTGTGTAGAACAGTACGTGATTACAAGGAAGGAGTATCTAATTAATATCAAAAGAGATCAAATTGATGTAAATAAATAATTACTTGCGACCCCACAAGTAATTTTTTAATGGCTCCAATTAGTTCTTTTTTTCTGTGTACGATTCCGCCCAGGATGCTGTACAGAAATATAATATGTACATATAGTCCAGTGCATTTAGGAATTGACCCAAAAATTTCGGGTACATTTTTTCTTTTGTTGCTCATTCGAAAGGGTCATCGATGGAGACCTTAACCCTGAATTTGCGCATTTCTCAAATTGCCCCGTCCGCCGCCATCTTGGATTCTTTTTTTTTTTCAACTACTCATATCTCGCGTTCTAATAATCCCACAGCAGTCGCTTTGGGGTCGTTGGATTCGTCAGAATTTACTCTTTAATTGAGTTTATATCAAGTAAAACTCTCCAACGTACTGGAAAAAAGTTATTAGCGTTCAAAGTTGAAAGTTGTTTGCCAAAAGTTCTTGCGCCCGGGTTTTCCGCGCGTAGTTCTTTTCCAGTGCATCAGAGACCCCTATCGATGCTTAACTATTTAAACTAGACTCAATTTGCAGTATTTTAAAAAAAGAATCATCCCGATCGGTTGATTCCTCGCCCGGCAATCCACGCTCGAAGTTGCGCTGTTTATTATCGTGCTATTTTGAAGCCTCTAATACTCGCGCGTCGCGCTTTGGCGAGTTCGCGGTTCGCGCTGCATTTCTCGCTTTTGTAACTAATATAACGCAAATTACTTAAGATCAACAACATATTCGTTAAATCTATGCTAAGAACACGCGTTTTACTTTAATTTTAAGGTGTTCAGTTATATTTTAAAGGTGTGTTTGGGTAGAAAAGAATGACTTAAGAACGTTCTCGGTTAAGATGTTTTTATTTTGCTTAACTTTCTCTCAACTCGTTTCCACACCACCTTTGAGGTATAGTTGATGGCGCGTTTTTTTTAACGTGGTTTCCCCGAGAGGCATAATCCACGGTTTTTTCATCCTGTTTTTCATGTATCTTGAAATTTGCATTCGGATTTCAGCCGTCTCGTTCTTCAGTTTCATGGTCGATATAATTGTTGTCGTTGTCAATGTCGTCGTCGTCGGTTGTCGGGGTCAATTCCCTTACCTTCCTTTTCATTGATTTCGTCGCTCTGGGTAAAGGTACCATCGTTGGGAGGTCGTCGCAATCTTCTTCGTCGTCATCATTCGAGTCCTCTGCGTCTTCGTTCACGTTCGTGCAGGTATCGCCACAGCAAATCTTGCATAGGTTTGAACATTTCAATCCTGCCTTTCGACATCCACAAGCGTTACCGCATTTTTTTGTGCAGCCACAGGATATGATGTCCAATAGAACTCGTGGAATTGGTTCCTGCTCGCTAGTCACTGGCTCCAAACCCCGGTTACTTTTTTCCAGCCCCAGTCAAGCGCATTTTTCTCTTCTCCAAGCCACTTCTGAACCTGGTAATATGTCCGCAGGGAATGTTGGCGTGCTGCTGAGCTCGTTGGAGGCAATCGTGATAAGTCGGTCTTCGTTTTGAGGCCTGAACGTGCAAACGTTTGTCGGAACACAATAGATAACGTTGGGTAGTTTCCGCGTCACGATTAGCGGGCAAGGGTACCGTTCCTCGTCCTTAGTCATAACGAGAGAGTTCAGGCTACGCGGAATGTTGAAGTGATTCTCTATACATGATAAGCCAGATATCAGATTTATCGGAACAGTCACCTATTGAGTCTTTACAAAGCTAACTTAATAGTCGACGGATAACGGTATTTGATTTCAATAAGTATTGCGGGAAACTGCTTATTTCGACCCATCCGGTAATTTAACCTTTCGGGGAAAAGTGCAAGATTGAAAGTGCATTTATAGTCTAGATTCACTGAAATATATGCCGCCAGCATTATGTCGATATTGACCCTAGATTAACGAGTTAAATATATCACGGTAACACTAATTACTTAGGACCGATAATCAGAATTCCGACCAACGTTTGTCGGAACAGTAGGCAAGGCATCTGGCAGCCAACTGTGTCTCGAGGAAAGCAGAGAACAAGGAAAAAAGATATTGTAAAACTTTCCCTGGGTTTTTCGCGGGACCGGCCGTATTTTTCTTTTTATTCTTTAAACACGCACACGCACACATACACACGTTCCTGCAGAGAAAGATAGAGCATATATTACCGAATGTCTCAAATCATATTTGATCTGAGTTATAAATTTAAGTAAAAAATTAATGTAAAACGCGTGTTCTTAGCATAGATTTAACGAATATGTCGTTGATCTTAAGTAATTTGAGTTATATTAGTTACAAAAGCGAGAAATGCAGCGCGAACCGCGAACTCGCCAAAGCGCGACGCGCGAGTATTAGAGGCTTCAAAATAGCACGATAATAAACAGCGCAACTTCGAGCGTGGATTGCCGGGCGAGGAATCAACCGATCGGGATGATTCTTTTTTTAAAATACTGCAAATTGAGTCTAGTTTAAATAGTTAAGCATCGATAGGGGTCTCTGATGCACTGGAAAAGAACTACGCGCGGAAAACCCGGGCGCAAGAACTTTTGGCAAACAACTTTCAACTTTGAACGCTAATAACTTTTTTCCAGTACGTTGGAGAGTTTTACTTGATATAAACTCAATTAAAGAGTAAATTCTGACGAATCCAACGACCCCAAAGCGACTGCTGTGGGATTATTAGAACGCGAGATATGAGTAGTTGAAAAAAAAAAAAGAATCCAAGATGGCGGCGGACGGGGCAATTTGAGAAATGCGCAAATTCAGGGTTAAGGTCTCCATCGATGACCCTTTCGAATGAGCAACAAAAGAAAAAATGTACCCGAAATTTTTGGGTCACACCTATAAAATATTCCTAAATGCACTGGACTAATAGTAATTAGATGTTTTTCCTAGGGAACCGATAGAAACTCCAGCATAAACAGATAGTAGGTATATCTAGTTAAATTAGTTGTGAACAGTAAATAGAAATGTGTCCTCTGTGCAAATTCTTGAAAATGAGCTTGAATTTCAGAGCTACTGGATGAAGACAGTACAAGTTACTGGTTTCTTTTTTTACGTGTGAATTAATAAATAACTGAAATGTGTGGACTACTGCCCGTTTCTTTCAAATAGCCGTTAATCGCTACAACCGAATTTATCAGTCGAAGCAACAAAATTCTGCATTCCCTCACCCGTTAATGTCAATTTAATTGAATATACCATTTTGTATCTCAGTATAGATAAAACTTCATATCAAAAGAATCAAATCAGAAATTCCCACTCGAAAGCCTCGGCTATTAAATTTTCCGCAAAATCGTCTCAAAAGTACTTCGCGCCTTTTCCTCGCCGTTCCATCGACGAACGATCGAGGGATCGGTCGATTTTAACCGACGTAAACATTTTACGGAAGCGAGAAGCCATTCCGGGAGGCGAGAGAGGGTGAAAGAACCGAACGACTCGAGTCCTCTGAGCTAAGAGAAAAATTATAAACTCCGCTTTGCAGAGTCCCTCTCCTTCGTTCTCTCTCTTTCTCTCTCGCAGCATCGACAGCCTCGACAGAAAACAGTGACCGGCTTATTACTGGTCCAGAGTTCTCTCGACGTGGCACAATGAATGCTCCCTTTGTACCTTCATTGGTGAACGCACTAACACGCGCGCACGTGCATCCTCTTATCCGTACGCCCCGAGACCCTCGACGAGGTCCCTGCGTTTACGCGTGCTTTGGAAAATTTGTTTTCACTCTTCGTACAAATAGGATAGAGACCCCAGGGGCCAGCCGCAATGGTACCTGCATGGTCTGAGCCTGGACATTGAAACATGTACTGTTCGAATTACGAGAGCGCGTTTCGGTCCGGACCCCCATTAAGGAGGGAGAGGCCCACGTGGGTAGGCGAGAAAAGGGAGAAAAAGGCGCAGACCCTCTGGCTGAGGGGGATAAGTGCTCCGCGGAGACCTTGCTCAAGGCGAACGCGAGAAAGCCTCGGAAGCACGTGCCCGCGAGTATAGGTACCTACATATGTGTGGCTATGGGGTTCGTATGTGGACATTGCAGAGCAAAAATGTAGCTGTGTAGCTCACTGAGAACAAATTTAGTTGTTCCAACCAAATTGTTTGGGTTGAAGTTTAAATTTGTGTGTTTGGTTGGATTGTTTATACTTAGATGAATTAAATTTTTGTCGTTTCATACGATAAAATATTAATTTTGTTGGTAGGTGGAAATCAATTCAACTTTACTGCTTCATTAAATTAAACCGTGTTGGTTTGTTTCAACAAAAGTTTTTGTCAGATGAACGGTGGAAGTATTGTATTAACTACACTGAGAAAAAATCGATTGATTCAACTAAATTTTGAGGTTATGAATATCCAACTAAATATATAGTTATTTAAACAAATATTCAGCTGAAGCAGCTTAGTATCTAGTTACCTCAACTAAATTTTAGTTATTTTAACTACATATTTGTTGAAATGACTGTACATTTAGTTGATCATCCGAGAGATTGTAGTTTGGAAATTTTTGTTTTCAGTGTGCATATCTATAGGAATTTAAAAAATGGAATTATTTTTGAATAATAGCTTCCTCCTCCTTGATTTCGATGGATTAATTATTAAGAAAGAATCTACTTCAGATGTCGCTTGAAATATTCTTGAAAGGAAGAATTACACGGCACGCGTAGCATTGACACATAAAGTATGATGAAAATATACACCGAAAATTAAATTAATATCGCTGGAGCAATTGATTCGTGCCGCAGAAGTACCTACTCGAATGAAAGCCTCGAGTATAAATAGAGTTTGCGAGGGAACAATCGCGTTGCGGTGAAAGTATTTATTCTTCTGGAATTCGCGTAACAAATTCGCACAACACGTGGCTTTGTATATTCGCAAGCACTGATTCTGCGCTCGTTGACGAGTTTATAAATTACCTCGTACAGATATCAATTTCAGGGTAAATTGAATTTTAATAATTCGATTTTTAAACAATTTTTTATTGCACATTCGAAAAAATGTGGGAAAAATTACTCACCCCGTGTTTTTTCATTATTCATTTTCGGCCTTATTTAAGCTGCATGGAGAAAATTGAATAGTAACGATTAGCAGTCAGAATAATAAATGAGTGATAGCTTCGACAATATCGTGTAGAATAATCTGCGGCATAGTAATGATTACCGTTGGAATAGTGATAATTACTATTCTGCAGATTATTCAATGCGATATTGTCGAAGCTGTCACCTATTTACTATTTTGTTTGGTAATCGTTACTATTCAATTTTCTCCGTGTGGAAAACGACATTTAGAAATGCAGCTACATATATGTCATCGTGCTGTGAGTCTGTCTCTCTCGCTCTTGTTACTTAGCATAAGTTCGTCTCGCTGGCGTTTCGATGATGTCACCATGTCGTAGAGAGAAACGCATTTATAACTCAGCGAATAATTATCTTTTCGGATATTTCCGTTTTCGTGCGATATTGAATGTGTATGCAGCTTATAAATCGAATTTAAAAATATGAATATCTTGTTGTTTAAAGACCGAATTCGGTCCAGCGAGTTACTGATTTACTCGAGTGTTCTATCGACGACTCTTGAAAGTAAATAAAAGGTATTCTGTGACAAAGTAACTTTGGTACCATATCACCGCGATATCGCTAAGATTAGACGCGTCGTCGGCGATTCCCTGAAAAAAATGAAAAAAAAGAGCAAAATACAGCACGCACGTGGTTGACGAGTCGTGACGGCTAAAAACGACATCGCGCTGGTTGGCTTACGTGACGACCTTCGCAAAAATTCGACCTTATCGTGATCCACCAGCGACGACCGTATTCAGCTCGCGCGGAAGATAACGCGTTATTTTCAGCCTTCTACGATACAATCTAATCTAAATTCGTTAAAAACTCCCTCCCACCCTAACGTTACCCTTATCTTCCTTTAATTCAATCGAAGCGGACCGGCCAATACGTTTTTCGCACCTCGGATTTTTATTAATTATCTACCTATTTCAGTTTTATCTTCTTCTTTCTCTTTTTTCGTTTCACCGGAAGCAACATTAGATACGAGACGCAGATTAGAATCGATAAACCGCGCGTTATCGGGTTCCTCCGATGCGATTTCTCTTCGCGGAAAGGGTTGGGCGGGACAATATGACGCGTCCCGTGATGGGATCGAAGTACGAAGGTGATTCTCTCGATGTGCGAGACAGCACGTCGCCTCTGCCGCGCTCTCGTTATCGGGTTTCGTTACGTGTGCGGAAACGTACATATCCCGTGTGATCGTGTGTGTCGCCAGTACAATAGACTATAGCGTATGAGACGTGTAACGCGCTCGGGACGCGCGTGTGCACATGCATGTACCGCATGAGGCTTTACTTGCTCGTCAGGAAAGAAACTTCGATCGCTATTATCTCATTATCTATGAGTTTTTAGCTCATATTTGTATAATACTTTTTTGAAGATTACATTTTTATCTACGATAAAGTCTTATATCGATATAGGCCTAAAGTTCATAAATAATGAGATAACAGTGATTGAAGTTTCTTTCCTGGTGAATAAGTTTATTCTCATGTGGTATACATAATTATGTATATGCATATGTGGAACGCGTGTACCCGTAGCTTATAGCTACTCGAAGCGTCGTTCGCGCTTGCAGTTGATATTTTTGCTCGACTGCGCGCCTTCGCGCGCGCCTGGAACGGGGTATCGCGTATCGGAGAACCGTTCAGGTGCGCTTTAGATTTTTTTCGCGGATCGTGCAACACCGATATGAGCACACCGCCGCATGGTAGCGCCAAGGACGATGGCGGGGAAACTGTTTGTTCGCGAGCGTTTTCGTGGATGTCGCCGCGAACTCCCGCACTTACCTTAACCCTTTAAATTGTACTGGGAGAATAGTTTCCCACCAGGCCTAAGTCTCCTAGCTGATGTTTTAATGGAAAACTAATACTACGCAAAATAAATGTAAATTCTAATACATATGAAAAAATAATATAAACAAGTAAGGTAAGGTGGGGGTTGAGAGCGTATCAAAAAATAGACGGGGCAAGTACATTATATCAAAAAATCAACAAAAACGATAATTTAGGTTAGCATCTACGGAAATAGCTCTTAGATTAGAAAAACAGCTTAATTAACATACGTACTCACCAAAAATTACAAATTAAAGATGGCAGCACAATTCGCTAAGAAACTTGAATAAAAATTGATATGAGGCATTTCATAATTTTCAAAAATATGAAAACAATTTTTTCATGGCAAGAAATATTATATGCGTAAAAAGAGTTCATATAATGTGTTTTAAAATATGTCCCAGTCTTCTGCCACTTAAAGGGTTAAGGGCAAGGAAAAAGTTCAATACGATATTTCAGTGATGCTGTAGGTAGTTTATTTTACAGCGCGGTCTGCTTGCTCGCAGTATCGAGGGTGACTGGCTCTGGAGGTTTACAAATTGTGTGTTGGGAGTGCGGTAGAAAGAGGAGGAGTGGGGAAAAATCGGAGAAACAAAAAAGGACTGGCGGAGTTTGGCGTACTTTTCCGCAACGCCGGAGAACCGTGCAAGGGGCTGCGATTACCCATGTAATAAAATGGGGAACTGTGCAGGCAAAAGTCATCTGGTAACCAACTGTGTCCCGAGCAAAGCAGAAAACAAGGAGTAAAAGACTGCAAGACTTTCTCCGGGTTTTCCTCGGGACCGGCCGGATTCCGGTGGATGAGGCTCCGCGCTGCATGAATTTACGCTACTTGTGTGTGGTAGAAATATGCAAATCAACGGTACGCGACAGAAACGATATCGCTCGTCGGGGAGCACGACGCGAGTTGGAAGGCTCGATGAAGTATGCACGGGGATGTCCCGGTGCGATTTTCTTCAAATCGCAGAGGAAATCGTGAAGTTGGAGAAATTCGAGGATTAACGGAAAGACTGATACCGGTAAATTTGACTAGATCTATATAAATGGAAGTGTGTTTGTGTATTTGTATGTTGTTTATAGAAATCCATAATTGTTATCCGACCTCGATAAAATTTTATACACGTATGCTTTAAAACAAGATGGAAACTGTTATCTACTGCCTACATTTGGTTTACAAAAATCCACCCCTACTACTCTGATCATCCCCCTTATGCAGAATTTACACGCGCAACCCCTTTCAGTTTTTCGTAAATATCTCAAAAACCGCGAGAAAATCGGCGAAAGTGGATACTGATATTCTGAAAGCCGATAAAATTTCCCGTCGAATGGTGTCGAACTGGTTTCGATCGGGACAACTAGGAGCCGAGAAATTCGAACTTGAAATTAAAACATTTTTAGAGTGGTCGCTATACCACATTAATGTATACAAAATTTGAATTAAAAAAATTAAGTTATTACATTAATCAATCATTTTTTAAAATAAATTAACAAATTATATATATATATGTATTTATAAATAATTACATTTATGAATATTTAAACATATTCATAATCATTTGTTGGATTAATTATTAGTATACAGAAACCTTTTACAAAATTTACCAGAACCCGAGAGCAACGCCGGGTAAACTAGTTAGTTTACAATAAAAGAGGTACACATGAGGGTTTTCAGATGTCTTTGTAGTGTGGTACAGTAATTTTTTTCTTTTGAAAGCATTAAATCATGATCGCCTACATTACAATTTACCATTATAGTTTTTAAGAGGAAAATTCTTCTTCAGCACGGTAAGAGCACCCGAAAACCGTTACGTAAATCTCTTTTATCGTAAATACCTCCAGTAAAATTTACTGGTATCAGTCTCCGTTTCGGATGTAGCGGTGGAGTGTTCGGCTGGGTCGAAAGGATCGATTTTTTAAGCATAGTGGTAGTTTGAGTACCATTTCGAGGGAAATTTCTCGATTGAGGGGGTTAAATTAATTTCCTTCCGCGTAAAATTCTTCATAACTTGTATTTTCTCTGAGATGTCGGCCTGATCAGTGTTCTTTTTTAAATTAACAAGACAATGTGTGTTTAAGATAGCGTCGTCGAGCGATCGATTCTACAGATTTCGATTTTTTTTTCGCAAAATCAAGTCATACCCTTTTATGCATTTGTTTTACATCATTGCCATTGTATCAGCTGAGGAGAGCTTTCTGCAATTACACCGAGTATGATCCGACGTTTGATACAATCGGAAATATATTGGCGAGTCACGAACGATCGCTCGCCTGATTAGACGTTTCTCGCCGAACGTCCTTCACTCGCCTTGGATCGTAAACTAATTAGGTCGACTCATCGTGGTGCGTTAGCCGATGAAAAAAATACACCGTATATGTATGTGCGGTTTTTTTGCGATAAAGGATGAAGTCACTGCCTATTTATTCCGGTTAGAATAATCATCTCCTCTGTCTCTCGTTTACGGTTAGATGCCTATAGCTGGTTGGTTATTTAACGACGTGTAGTTGCGTTCGCATGCCGGGCGCTCCCAAAGTAAACCGTACTAGGTATGTGTATCTAATGTATCGGTATTCCGGTTTCTCGTCATCGCCAAATTCGTCGATCGTGATGGGTTCCTTTTCACGGTAGAGATTTATTTTTCTACCGACGAGCCATTAATCACGAACTCGAGCACGCGGGACTATTTGTTAAATTTCGAGGCCATCTGCGATCAGTCCCCCGGACTGTCGTCGACTCGGTCTCGCGTTTCCGCAAAGATTTCCTGATTTCCATTCTCGGTATGTAAATTTTTAAACGTAGGCTAACCAATGATCAATCGATTTTCATGCTTTCATTAGTGAGGGCAAACACCGCCGTAGCTAACGAGAATATAAGAACTAATTGTTCATTGACTAGTACGTTTAAAAAATAACATTTTGAAAAGTCACCAGCGACAGAATTCGTGACGCTGGGTGTAATGGAGAAAAACGGGACTTAATTCTAAGTAAAAATTACACTGCTGTGGTTAAAAATTCGAAAAAAAGTAAATTTCACTATGCAAATGCACGTAGTTAGAAATGTACTGTAGTGTTTAACATAATAACATTGAAATCGTCATTTCTCATTACTAATATAACGAGTTTTACTAAATGCTTTGTAAATCGATTACTTAGAAATTGTAAATTATCAATCCCTTTCAGCTTTATGATATTCTGCTATTTTTAACTCAAATATATTCAAGTACAATTTCTTATCATTCGAGCTCCATTATTCTCCATGCATAATAGAGGCGAGTGAAAAGTCAGCATCGACGAAGATGAGGCAATTCGATTGAAGAATCGCCCCGTTGCGAGAAATTTTGAACGAGCGATTTTTTCTGGTGGACAAAATCTGGATTCGAACGAAGAAAGAGAATCTTCTTCGTCTCGAATCAACGACGATCCATCATCGCGAGCCATTCGCCTCCCGAGAAGAATCTTCTCTCGCCTGTCTCCTAGCCACTTCGCACCTAACACTATGCGCAAAGTAAACACGACGCGAGGTGTCGAGTATTCTCCCTGGTGCTTGCCGTAAACCGTCGTATATACGGGGCCGTTGAGCGCGGTAAAATCAACCCGTGTATCCGGTGTTCAGAGATTTACGCGCACGTGCGTATAGAGAGAGAAGCAGTTCTAGAGCTTCCGAGCGTGCGATCGCCTCCTTCCTTTCCTTCTCTTCGCGGAAGCGCGCTGAATTTCTCGGATATCGGGAAATTTTGACATCTAGGTCAAAATGTTATGATCGAACTTTGGGTGCTCGAGAAATCACACACATGAGCGAGAGGATCTCTCGAATCCTTTGTATGCTTCTCGAGGGTCATTGATATCTCGTTTTGAGTAAACGTCAGGTGATGGAATGGGGGGGGGGGGGGGGGGGGAATACCGCGCGCACGTCACGTACAATCTCACTCGATCCTCCTCGAGAATAATCGTCTTCGTCTGCACATTTCGAAAGCTGCGCGTCGACAGAAATATCGGGGGAGAGGCGGAAAAAAGTGATGCTTACACTGAGAGAATAATTGCTGGTGCTAAAATAATGTTTTCTTAAATGAAAAACATGATATAATTCCAGGATCGAGTCATGATTTTTTTCGTGCAAGAAAATATTTGACAGGGTCGAGTAATAATTGTTTTTTTTTTGCCCGGAAAGAATTTCTCGTTTCGACGACGATTTTTTGGTATGAAGAATGTGCATTCTTCGAGAAAAAATCTGTATTCTTAAAAATTTGATATTCTGTTTTTTCTTTTCGGTATTTTCATACCACGATCACACAAACCGTTTGGTGAAATTTGGATTCTCTTTATTGTTTGGTTAAACTGATCATTTTCTGGTTACCATAACTAGACATATAGTTAGAATAACTAAACATAGTTAGAAAAATTGAATATTTGGTATTTTGATTAGAATAACTAGACTCGTTTAACCCCCCAGATGCGTTTTGTCATTTTACCCAATTTACCTATATTTCTCGGTGCAGCGAAGGTAAACTTGAATCAAGAATATATGTTCTTCGACCAAGAATCTGTACTTATTCTTAAAAATTTGTAAGATCATAATACGTTCTTAGTTCAAGACCTTTTTCTTTTGATACCAGCAATTACTTCTCTCAGTCCCAGGTCATTTTCAGGAATATTTTCATGCGTCGAGAGAAGGTAGAACCAAACAGGTAGAAGAAACGACCGAAAATTGATTAGTATTTTTTGTATTTCCAGCGTTTCTCTTCTTTTCCAAGAATTTCTAATTCGTACTCTCTCTCTCTGACTTCAATTTTTCGTTTCTTTTTTATTTCATGATCCGCGGGAAAATCCATCGTTTACTCAAAATACTCAGACACTCCGCTACTTCCCGTAAAAAGATCATAAACTTTAATCCCGATTCTCTCCGTTTGTGAAACGCGCCGAATAAAACCTCGCTAGAAAAGTACCGAGGCAAACACTCGAGGGAAGCGATGCCCGGAAGCTGCGCCACGTTAGGAGCAATTAAGACGAATATGGCTGTGTACAGAAATCTGGAAGGAGGAATTCCGCCTGGTTCTTCTCTTCCGCTATTTCCCCCGCTTTTTTTCGTTTCTTCTTCCTCTTCGTCGCCTTCCTTCCAGTGACCGGCCGCACGAGTAGAGAGCGTACCGAGAGGTACGCGAACGTTGCGGCAACCGCCCCGCGCGGCAGTACCTACTCGTTATACCAGGAAACATCTCGTTTAGCTAGAAACGCCGCGGCGCAACGCTCGAGCGCTAACGAGCTGTCGCTAAGTGCCGGTTTAGATAACGCACCGACCGCGTTTTACGCGCGCGTCTCCCTGGCACAGGGCACGCGTTCATTCGCGACACCGACGGCGGTCCACGCGGCTTATCGGAGGTATTTTGTCGGAGGCCTCGTTTCGCGAGGGACTTTTACTCTTTCGCGGAGGAATTCGTTATATTTGCGAGACTAAAACGAGACGTCGTTTTGTTATATTAAACGATTTGAATTTGACTATGGTACACGGAGAAAAATGGATTTGAAATGAAGGGCGCTGAGAGAGAGAGAGAGAGAGAGAGAGAGAGAGAGAGAGAGAGAGAGCCCAGTTTTTGGCACTGTGTGGTACTGGAGTGATAACTCGAATCTTTGCAAAATATTGCCATACAAAATAGCATTTCGTTCCCCTCGTATGGTAAAAAATTCGTACAACAGAATATTTTTGAATAATTCAGCATTTTTTTTTTATAATACAGCTATCGTGCATACAGAGGAAAGTAATATCTATATTGTTTTTCTTATTTTTCAATTCCTATTTCTTATTTTCCTCCACATGTCCGTTGGCTGTAATGTAAACAAATAACAAATTATTTTAAAATATGCGATCTTGTACTAATTTGTACTATTTTGTATGGCAATATTTCGGAAACATTCCGATTATAGTTGATTTTACCATCTACTTTTCCCTATAGGTATATAGGTCCACGCCGCAGATTTTCCCCGTAGTATTCTGGCTTTATAGTAATAATTAAATAAAAAAATAATTGTATAAAATCTGAAGATCAATTTGTGATAAAAAAAAAAACTAAACCGCAGTGATGTGCATTTATTCTACAATGAAGACTAAAACGAGCTCATTTCCCAAATGACCAAAAAGAAGAAGCTCACCAGCTGGAACGAAGATTTCCTCGGCAACGAAGAAGAAGAAGAAGAAGAAGGAAGAGAAATACGAGTACCGCGAATGACGCATACATATTATGATCGCACCGGAGCCCCAACAAAAACACCCCACTCAATCTTTTCCCTATAAAACCAGAAGAAAATTATCGTCCCGCAAAACGACCACAGCGCATCGCGGAACCTCGGACCCGATAGTTCCGCGAACGAGTAGCGCGCGCGGAGCGGACCAGATGTTAGAGCATCGAAGTCTTTATGCATGCTCCCTCGTCCCTCGGTTACGCCGTATAACCCAGATGCATCTCTGGTTCCCGCGGCGCGGTGTGCAGCGCTCGCCACACGCGCACAGCCGCGCTGTTATTAATTAGCGTAAACAATCTCGGTCGTACGTCGCGGTGGCTTTGCGGTAGCATATAATTTATTTATCGCGATACGCGAAGACGAAGTCGCGCGTCGGTCGCGCGCACGCAAATGAATCGACGCGCGCGCGTTGCTGCCGGGTCGTTATCACCGTTAATGCGCGGCGTGTATTCACCTACACGATCCGACCGCGACAGCGCTTCCCGGTTCGTCAGTGTCGTTAAACGCGAACGACCGGGCGAAACCGTTCGAGCGACGAATAAGTATGTAGCTCCGGCTCGTCCCGTCGGACGCCCGCGCCCTCTCGTCATATCATCCGCCGTACGACGTACCTACGCGAGTCCTCTTTCCCACGTCCCGGCGATCTCGGCGTGGCGCGCGCGCGCGCGCCCGTATCTCTCGTAATACACGTACCGCGGGTGACACGACGGCCGCGCGCGCCGAGGAAGTCGTACCGACGACAGACGCACCGTGAGACGCGTCGTAGACGCCGTGGCCGGGCCGTTAGGAGGGGGAGATATAACAGAAGAGACGAAGCGGAGCTTCAATCGCGCGCGCGTACATAATGTACCGAGGGTTGGTCGAGTTTGCGCGCTACTATAGACTGCCGGTGATGAATATCGATTGGTATATCGATGAACGAAATCGGAGTGTCGGGGAATGAATATTTGGCTTGGTTTGGAGGGCGAGGCATGGGTGACTGTGATTCTGGAGTTTGTACGTACAGGGTTCGTGTATTTTTGGCGATCCAAAATGAATTTGCCTCGGGGTGAAAAAGGATTAAAGTAAAAAATCATGGGAAAGCCCATGAATTTTTCTTAATAGAGTACAGTGTATTTTTTAACAGTTCGTAATAGTATGAAGGTCAGTTTATACGGTAAAATTGACCAATCACCTGCTAATATATATATGTCGGGAAAATGGTGTATTCAATTAGATCTGCGTTTACGGTTGGGGGAATGCAGAATGCAGAGTTGCTCCGACTGATAAATTTGACTTGATTATTCGAAGAAAACAGGCTATAGTCCATTCCAGTCAATTATTAGTTCAAGTAACCAAATCTGCATTCCTTCAATCGTAACCGCCGATTTAGTCAAATCTACTGCATTTTTTCCTCGGTGTACTGTTGCCAATTGTAAGAAGTACGCTGTGTTTATTAAAAAATGTAGCATTTTATCTCGAGGAACCCTTTACTGGGATTTCGCAACACTCGGGGAAAAGGTCTAGTTGAATACGAATCTATAATAGAGACATTTATTTTGAGATGAATAAGAATTTATTCACAATGAACAAAAGTCTATTTGAATTTGATATTAATCTTCTACTAGGTTTGTACCCGATTAAAAAAATACGCGAAACATCTATTTTATTCAAATAGACTTTTTATTCGATGTGAAAAAATGCCTATTTGTTCAAATAAATGTCTATTAGATTCGTATTCAATTAGATCTTTTCTCTAAGTTACTACAAATTACCAATCCTCTTTTTCCGTGTACCTTTCAACGAGGACGCTCATTGTCTCTACTTCCATAAGATCATCTACGTTATATCTGCTATATTGCAGACCCAAGTCCTCATTCTGTATGTCGACAAGACGTTAAAAACGAGCAGAAGGAAACCTCGAACAATCATCTTCCCCATTTGTTACGCGTAACATCGCTTCGATAGTCGGAATCAATTCCACGAGAAAGCAAGGAGAAAGAGAGAGAGAGAGAAAGAGAGATTCGAGATAAAATTCCCCGAACGAAGCGATTGATCTCGCAACCGTCTCGGAACGGATTGATTTACCCGCGCGCGCGGTCCGCATCTGCACTCGAACCCGCGGAGAAGAATGATATCACTCCGGGGAGCCCGAACCGGAAGAATGGCTTTCCGAGCCGCGCGGACGTCTCGAGAAATGGGCTTTCCGAGCGAGCGAAGCATATGTGGGATCTGTGCCAGTGGGGGGAACCGAGAAGATAAAGCAGGCGTTTACATATGTTCGAGAAGGTGACTAAACGGCCTCGCGATTATCGGCCGAATCGGATCGAACGAATTTCGCCCTAATTTCGACGCCGCGGGAACTCGGAAGCCTCGAAATAAATGACGGGGAGGAATAATCGGAAGAAAGTCGTTCCCGCACGCGTCGAGCGAGATTGCCTCGCGGAGATAGCGATCGTTTATTCGGCGAGTCGCGTTCGGTCCGAATGACTCTCGGTATTCGTTAAGCCACTTCGTCATCGGGCCTCGACGAAAAATGAGGGACCAAGGGGGGGGGGGAATTCCTGCCACTTCGCACCTTCGCACGCGGTAAACCTTGTCCAAACACCGTGGAAGACCGAAGATACCCGGCGGGAGAGGAGATCGAGGTGGACCAGAAGGAAGAGGCTGGGCAACGCCCACTTTTCGTATATAAGAACGACGGGGAAACTCGTTGCGATACGGAGCCTGACGGATGCGCGCGTTTACCCAAAAATGGCACCGTTCATCATCGCGCCATTGTCGCACGTCTTCGTTAAGGGGGGAGCGAGACGCGCGGGCTGCTCCTTGGATCGATCGATGAGAAGAACGCGCGGCGCATCGATATACGGAGAGGCGCTTTATAATCGCTCGTCATATTTTGGTAAATAGTAAATACACTCGATTGAGATCGTTGCGCTCCTCTCTCTTTCTCTATCTCTGCTCATGTTCGATCGTTTCTTTCTTCTCGTTAGAATCTCGACTAGCTTCTGTTGACGGAAAAACTGATCCGTTAAATTTTACTGTATTTACAATAAAGGAGGCACATGTAAGAATTTTCGGATGTTCCTACTGAGCTTAGAACGATTTTTCCTTGGAAACTAATAAATTGTAGTGTAAACTATCACGAGTTAATGATCTCAAAAGAAATATGACTGTACCGCATTCTGTAAAAATATCTAAAAATCCTCATGTGTACTTTGCTTAACTCTAAATACAGTAAAATTTACTGGTATCAGTTTTTCCGTGTCATTATTACACTCTTTGCATCCACTTCCGCTGCACTCCTTGATACAAATATAAAAATTGAATCAAGACAACGCATTGACCAGTAATACGAGGACGCTGCCTAAAATCTCACCCTTTCGCGAAGGAAGCACATCCCTTAGCGACGTGATTGTAAAGTATAATACGTACGTGCGAAAATGGATAACGATAACCCACTTCGATTATGGACAACGGAGCTGAATATTGCCGACAGTAAATGAGAAGAATTACTTTTAATTGTGTTTTGACACTGCTTCGATACCTGCCTCACCGATGCCCTTATCGTTTGAATCAGGAAACAAGCGAAAAGTGCCTCGACAGTGCCTCGATATCTCCTTTCCAATACCTTGTTGGAATTGGGAAAAACTTGAAAGTGCCGTGACACTGCCTCGATTCAATTTCTACCACACTGAGAAAAAAATGTAGTAGAGTTGACTAACTTACAATTTAATTAAATCAGCAGTTATGGGCGGGCGGAGGCGGGGCATTATACGAATCATTGTATTAATTAATTAAGTCTAATGTATTAAAAATTAAAGAATCCATAGTAGATTCCTCGCCCAATATGACGATATATGAATAAAAAGAAAAAAGAAGCTCCATTTGAGTGAATAATTGAATCGTTTATTTGAGAAACCCAATATGTCCAAATCATGTGATTTTGACATTTTGTTAAAAAGTCGTGCTTTAAAACTATTTCCTGTCGTTTGCTTTAGAAACTTAACAAGAGTCAGCCTTCATGTCTGCACAGTGAACATTCAATCTTTCAGTATAGCAAGTCAAAAAAACTGTTTTCTTTGATTTTCTCAAAACGTATTTTTTGGACATAAGTACCTATAGGGTTTCTCAAATAAGCGATTTCATTAATATCATTATTAATACGAAAAATTAATATTTGCTGAATAACGTAGAGACAAAAAATCCTGAAATAACTCGAATTATTACAAACGTAGGTACCTAATAGTGAGCCAAAATTTTAAAGAAACCGCAGATCAAGTTACCTGAACTAATAATTCGGTAGAATTGATCATCGCTTGTTTCCGACAAACAGTTTATAATCATTATAACCAAATTAATGCAAGTAACAAAATCAGCGTTCCCCCACCCGTCACCTCCAATTTAGTCAAATCAACTATTTCTTTCTCCGTACAGGGTCTGCTCGCGCCGCTGCGCACTTCACGCACCAGAACGCGCGCGGACTCTACTCACGCGCGAGGTAGCGATGTCGCGCGCGTCTCGTATACATCATCGCTCTTTATTTTCCATCCATTGATCCTCCGCTCGGCGGCGGCGTGTCTCCGTCGACCGCGCGGCGCGTTATTAACGCCTCTCGCGGCGCTGCCACCGGGGTCAGAGTTCGATAGCTCGCTTATCCGGATGCTCGGAGGTGGAGGGGGGATAAAGAATGAGCTGGTTGCTCTCGCGACCGACGATCCGCGCACCCGACATTCCGCGATCGGTTCGCACTTTGGAACGCGCGCGGCAGCCGGGCGCGATCGTTATACGTATAAATATACGCGCGGCTATTAAACGGTCTTTAACGATCACGATTGACGATCCCCTTTACGAGCTCCCCGCACCTATACTCGTCCGTTTCGTACTGCCGATCGCGCTCGAACGTTCGGGAGTCTCTTCGCCGCGCGTTACGGAGCACGCGTACCGCGCTCCGATTCAGTTCGGAAAATGAATAGTAATTGACGACTGCTCGTACAAAATAAATTATACGGGAGAGCCGCGCTCGTTCGATTTCGAGCGCGTTCACCGGTGGTGTAATCAGGAGTCATCCAACACAATAATTCGATTTAACGACAAACGGTAGCGCCTGCCCTCTCTTTTTACGCTCGAGCCTCCTCGAGTCTACTACAACTGATTCGAACCTTCGAACGGTAGCGATCGTAACAAATCGTCACTGTTAAACAGTTTTTAACGATCTCGCTTGCACGAGCCCCTCGAAATCCGATATATTCGCGTTCCAGCTTCCCGCGTACTGAGAAAAATGACTCGGTTAAAATGAGAAAACGCATCTGGTTAAACGAGCTTACACGGAAAAATACAAGTCGTAGCGGTTGCAAATTTTGTGGTAAATTTTTGAACAGGGCTAATTTACCGTAACGATATCTACAGTTTTAGTCAGAATTGCAGTAACGCTGCAATTCCTACAAGTTTTACTATAATTTTCACTAAAATTGTAGATATCGTAATAACAAATTAACCTCGTCCCGAAATTGACCACAAACTTTGTGAATGCTGTGATTTATTTATTTTTTCCGTGTAGCTATTCTAACCAAAAAATAGCAGTAAGTTGAACCAAATATCGAGCTATTCTACCTACATGTTTAGTAATTCTAACTACATTTCCAGTTATTCTAATCAGAAAATGGTTAGCTTAACCAAACACAGACGGAGGATTTATATTTCGCCAAACGGTTTGGTTACGGCCTCCAGGATTTTGGTTAAATTGACCAGGTTATTCTTCTCAGTTCACTGTACAAAATTCTGCGGTGCGGACCTACAGAGACCACTTTTGGTGTTAGATACTAATGGCTAATGGTATAAGACTGAATAACACTAGATGTGGTACATGTAGGTCCACACCAGTGAAATGGTCTTAAAAATTAACACCACTTTTTTACTGTGTGTGTCTATGCATACGACATGCACACTCTCTTAATCTGAATCCGTAAAAATAACTGAAATTCACTGATTTTCACTGATTGAGATTAAGGAGGTTCTATCGATAATAGAATTAACAAAGCAATTGTGATCGGATTCCATAAATCGATAGATATGAGTATCAGGATCCTTCGGTTAAATTTTTCCGACGATTCACCATCTTGTACAACAAATGTAAAATTCATACATATAACTAAAGAATCATCGCAAAAATTGAATCAAAGCGTCCTGATACTTATATCTACCAATTCAAAAATAAAAGAAACGAATTTGTCGCTTCGCATAAAATTCTGTGTCAAATGGGCACTAATTTATTTATACCGTAGATACGTTTCATACAAGACAGTGAATTATCACAAAAATTTGATTGAAGGGTCCTCATGTTTGTCGACTCACCGAATTAAGCCAAAATCGTTCTCTTAATTCTATTATCGATGAAACCTCCTTAACCCTTTAAGTTGTACTGGGAGACTAGTTTCCCACCAGGCCTAAATCTCCTAGCTGCTGTTTTAATGGGAAGCTAATACTACACAAGATGAACGTAAGTTCTACATATGAAGAAATAATATAAATAAGAAAGTATCTATAATTTTAAAAAATACGAGAACAATTTTTTCATGGCAAGAAATATTATATACGTAAAAAAAGTTCATATATAATAATATGTTTTAAAATGTGTCCCAGTCTTCTGCCACTTAAAGGGTTAAGAGAGTAACGTACGCACGCCGCGCCCCGAAAACGACGTTCTCCGGTGATCACACCGTCGAGTTCGACGCGCTTATCTCTCCACGTGGCGATATCGTCCCGAGAGGGAGAGAGAGAGTCCCTGCATCTCTCCCTCGGCGAAGTCTCACCGCGAAGTACATACGCGTACACACCGAGCCCCGACGAGGTGAGCCGAGGGCATGTTGCCATGTACGGCGACCCGCTCCCATAAAACTTCTCCCGCGTGTACACGCGCGCGCGCTCGCATACGAGTACACGCGGTCGTGCGTGTCTATATTAGTTATTCCGTATATACCTACTCGGCCGCGGGAGATAAATCGCGTCGAAGTTAACGCAAACGAACCGTGCGCTCTCGACGGTGCCACACCCCGAAGAGCAGAGCGCGCGGCGGTGTGAGTATGAGCATCGCTGTACGGGAGGAAAGCGAGCAACTTTCGAGAGTGCAGCAGGACCTGAGAAAAAAAAAAGCACAGAAAAGCACATCCCTCTGCGGAACCCAGCCCCGAATATTTACAGCCGTTCGTTCCCCAGAACTAAATATTCGCCGGCCACAAATTGCGCGACTCGTATAGCCGAAATCGCGCGATCGAAACCGGCCGCTCGGTCCCGCTTCTTTATTTCCTGCGCCCCATCCGCCGCGTATACAGCGCGGTTCGTCAATTTGCAGCGGGGTCGGCCAATTGTCGCGCGCCTCTTCTGTGCCGGATTAATCGAGTGTGAAGCAGCGTGATTACATCCTGGGCACACCCCCGCGGGTCTTGTCGCGACGCTGTACCGTGCGTGTCGGTCGTACGCGCGGTTTGCACTGAGAAAAATAATTGGGTTACACTGACAAGACACATTTAAGTAGTTAAAGACGTTTGGTTGTTCTGACGAAAAAGTCGTGAGTTTGACGCGGTATCCGGCGGTGAGGGAATTCTGGAAAATCTGGAATTGTCGGAGATATTATGTGAGTCAGGAAAGTGTCAAGGGAAAATGAGGGAGATTGAAGAATTTTCTGCAATTTTTTATAAATACTCAATCTTGATCAACTTTGAAAGCAGGAGTTTTCTATAAATCGGTTCTCTCTTTTTACAGATATGAAGCATATCGATTACTGATGTAAGCAATGCAAGTTAATGAAGTGTGCTATGACGAAATGTGTATAGTTGAAAATTTCTCCTCGTGTTAAGAAGAGTTATCAAGCGATTATTTTCATACCTGTTTCCCAACTGGCGTATCCATTATACGGATATTCGTTAATCCGTTCATTTGACGGAATGATTAATGTATTGGCCATAATGGCCGAGGAAAATTTATTATTTTAGACTGGAAATTCTGGAAAAATCAGAGAATTGTTTTTCATACTTCGCTGGACACCGTGTTTAGCCAAACAGATCCATACACACACACTGGGAGAAAAGATTTAGTTGAATACGAACCCGATAGAAAAATTTATTTGAGATGAATAGGAATTTATTCGCATCGAACAAAAGTCTACGTCAGTCAAACAAATGTTTTGCATACCTCTTTAATCGAGTACGAAGCTGGCAGAAGATTTATCAAATTCAAACAGACTTTTGTGCAATGCGAATAAGTTCCTATTCGTCTCAAATACATTTTTCTTCCAATTTCGTATTCAATCAGACTTTTTCCCTGAGTGTATTTCACCAAACGATTTGGTCATCGTCTCCAGGATTGCGATTAAATCGACCAACTCATTTTTCTCACAAGGAAACGTTTCGAGGCCGCCGCTTCCGATCTTGATGAAACTTCGTAAATTTAAAGATTATCGAAAAATAAGAGACCCCTATTTTTTTATAGCGGCCCAATTTTGGTTTAAGGGGGTGAAATGGACCCCTGAATTTTCACCCCCTTCGAGCTATCTCCGAAACGAAGCGAGATAGATGAAAACTTTCAATGTACGTTTTGTTTGGTTTTTTTAGTATAATAAAATCCCCTAAACAGATTTTGAAAAAAAGCATTATTTTTCAAAAAAAAAATTTTTTTATCTAATTTTTCGAAATTTCGGTTTAGTCATGTGGACAAAAATTTAGGAAATTTTATTACAAATTCAACCATGTATGACATGATATATTTCCCTCCTACAGTTTTGCAAATTTCTAACTTTTATGTCTGATAATGAGCGGGCTACCAATGGCAGTGACGGGATAGGTCGGGGGTTATTACTTCTATGTATTTTAATGCCACTTTTCTTTTATTTAATAAAGTTCAACTTCTATGGCTCATAATTATGACAATAATGGTATTCCGTGAAAAAATGTTTCATACAAAGTTGTTTCTTACACCAAGCACACGTAATAACGGCAATATCGCCACATATGTGGCATCGTGGTTCCGAGTCCTGTGCAAAACAAAATTCTACAGGATGTTCAAATTCAGGAGGTCTCCTGAATATATATCCACTCTTGAACCACGAATATTTAATAAAGTTAGTAAACCGTGGTGAAGAAAACTGATTATGAGTAAGAGATTGAAGTTTTAAAATATTATCTCTCGAATGAAGGTTAATATCGTAATTGAAAAGAGTTACAATATCTGAAAACCTCCTTACAAAATTCTTCCACATTCGAAAGCCGTATACGTCTAGCGGAATATTATCAAAATAAAATGGACAAAAATTGTTCAGAAATCTTATTAATAAATCCGACCGTTAATTTATTTATATTATTTTCTGTTTGTGTGTAAGTAACTAATAATTCACTCACAGGTTAGATAAAATTGTCTGAATTTTTATAGTTTTTTGTTGGAATCATTTTTTTCTTTACTTTTCTTCTTCGCGTACTGTTTCCTCCAGTACTCCTCACATTCTTGCAGCTCTCGTTCTACTTCGGCCATGGATGGTCCTGTTGTGCGGAATGTCAGATCCAGCGATTTCCCGGGAGACGGCAATGGTATGTGCCCATTTTTAAGATCCTCCACGATCTTCTCAAAAGTCGGTAACTCGTTTGAACCCATCACTTGAATGATAGACGCAGCCAATGAAACTGAAGCTCTTTGCTTCTCGGCCCTGTATATATACTCCTCGAAAATGCCGTAAACAACATTCCTGTTATTTGTAGGGTTGCCTTATATGGCCCCGGTGATGCGAAAGAGGGAGTTTAGTTCTTTGGACAAGCTTTATTATTAGTTGGCTCTGTGCCCATGTAAAAATATTTTCGTACGCGCTCTCGAGTTTCGTACGCGGACTCCGAGGATGATGGCCCCTTTTTGGGAAGTAGGACCTCCCACCCTCTCCAGTCTGTTTCGTTCTTGTGAGGCGACTTCATTATATATAAGGAAGCGAAAGAGAAAGCTTTTTAGTCTGAATATTCAGTTTCTATGGTGCACAGCAGTTCATATTATTATTATGGCAATTATAAATCCGATCAATGTGTTAACTCTATTGGTGGCCGTTTTCGGTGTACCAAATGGAAGAGAAACTCCAATGAATAGTGCAGAAGTGCAATTGAAAGATTTATTACAAAATATTATTATACGTAGCATGGAGGATTCATCATTTCGAGTCGAACATGAAAATAAATTGGAATTGGAAGATTCAATCGAGGATAGTGAAATGCACGCTGTTAATACTGACTGGCTGGAATCGGATGTCGAGGATGTTCCTCACGTAGAAACCTCTATACCTCCAGAACCATATCCCTGTACACCCGATGAAGAAGCGGTTAGCTTTGAATATAAACAAAGTGCCATAGATTACTGGAACAGTGGGAAGAAAAGACGTCGAAACGTAGCAGCAGTTCAACATCAGTTTAAAAAAGTGAAATCTGATAGACAATTACGAAGATGGGCTGCGCAAGTAGGACAGGGGGGTACTCAAAATGATAAATTAATACGCATAGCGAAATATACTTTTGATAAATTTGTAGAAGCTAGTAGATCGAAAATAATAGTACATGATGTAGACCTTAAACGATGGGCTTTACAAGCAAAAGAAGTAGAGAATCTTCCAACCTTCAAAGCAAGTCAAACATGGTTGAGGTCATTCAAGAAAGCATATAGAATTGTCTCTCGAAAGATCACAAAGTTTGTAACGAGAAAAAACGTTGAGGGTGAGGAAAGTTTGAAAGTACGAAGCCATGCCTTCGTAGAACAAGTGAAGCCACTCATTACACAATATGGACCACAAAATGTATTTAACTCTGATCAGAGTGGATTTAATTTAGAAATACATTCTGGCCGAACTTTAGCTACATCGGGGCAAAAAAAAAATTGAAGCTGTGGTACAATCAATATCTTCTACAACCCACAGCTATACTATACAACCCACCATATCTGCTGATGGAAAACTACTGTCGCCTCTTTATGTGGTATTAAAAGAGGCTAGTGGGCAATTGGGAGAACGAGTGCAACAAACCGTGTTTAGGCCGCCAAATGTATACTTCATGGCTTCCAAATCTGGGAAACTTACAACCGATCTCATGAAAACATGGCTGCAAGAAGTTTACTTCCCTAACACTGGATCTACAAGCGTCTTACTGCTGGACTCTTGGAGTGGACAATGTGAGCGAAGTGTTCGAGAAGCTACACCAGAAGACAAGACAATAATATTAATGACGATTCCACAAGGCACCACCGGACTGATTCAACCGCTAGACGTATACGGATTTCGAATGTGGAAGAATTTTGTAAGGAGGTTTTCAGATATTGTAACTCTTTTCAATTACGATATTAACCTTCATTCGAGAGATAATATTTTAAAACTTCAATCTCTTACTCATAATCAGTTTTCTTCACCACGGTTTACTAACTTTATTAAATATTCGTGGTTCAAGAGTGGATATATATTCAGGAGACCTCCTGAATTTGAACATCCTGTAGAATTTTGTTTTGCACAGGACTCGGAACCACGATGCCACATATGTGGCGATATTGCCGTTATTACGTGTGCTTGGTGTAAGAAACAACTTTGTATGAAACATTTTTTCACGGAATACCATTATTGTCATAATTATGAGCCATAGAAGTTGAACTTTATTAAATAAAAGAAAAGTGGCATTAAAATACATAGAAGTAATAACCCCCGACCTATCCCGTCACTGCCATTGGTAGCCCGCTCATTATCAGACATAAAAGTTAGAAATTTGCAAAACTGTAGGAGGGAAATATATCATGTCATACATGGTTGAATTTGTAATAAAATTTCCTAAATTTTCGTCCACATGACTAAACCGAAATTTCGAAAAATTAGATAAAAAAATTTTTTTTTTTGAAAAATAATGCTTTTTTTCAAAATCTGTTTAGGGGATTTTATTATACTAAAAAAACCAAACAAAACGTACATTGGAAGTTTTCATCTATCTCGCTTCGTTTCGGAGATAGCTCGAAGGGGGTGAAAATTCAGGGGTCCATTTCACCCCCTTAAACCAAAATTGGGCCGCTATAAAAAAATAGGGGTCTCTTATTTTTCGATAAACTTTAAATTTACGAAGTTTCATCAAGATCGGAAGCGGCGGCCTCGAAACGTTTCCTTGTCAGTGTACGACGGTCTGCCATTGGCGATCGTCGATTTCGTCGAACATGCGATCCCGTATCGCGGTACAGCCTCGCAGTTTCAGAGGCGCGACGATACGAGCACCGTGTGCGCGCAACGCGAATGCCATTTGCATTCGGCTAATTAATCGGTGCAGCGCGCGCGCCGAGTGTTCGTTAAGCAGGGAACATTTCGACGCTCGCAAATAAGAACATCGTATCTCAATAATGACAGTTTCTCAGAAAGAGAAGGTTTAAAGTCGATAATATTTATGCCAAATTTCCACATTAATTAGATACATACGATTAAACTACTTTAAAAAAAAAATCCACATATTTGCAAAAATAATTTAGAAATCGTGGTTTTAATTGAAAGAGGAGAATTTCTTATATTGTGAAAAGTGTTGTTTAACTCATTTTGGCCAACATTTGAGATACGATGTTCTTATTTGCCAGCGTCGATTTGAGGAGCTTATATCTTATACCTATATAGGTTCCACCGCGCGCGATGCAGCGCCAATGTGGCAATGACCGTCGGATGATCGGTGCCCGTTGAACGGCCGGGATAACTCGACTCGATACTCTCTCTCTCTCTCTCTCTCTCTCTCTCTCTCTCCCCCTCGCTCCTCTACCGCGTGCAATAACGCGGCGCATGAGTAACTGCCGCTGCGATTGCGTTTAATGCACCGCACGGCCGGAGCGCTCCGGTGTACGCACCTCGACGAGCCGATTTATTTGCACCGACGCGCGTTGCCCGCGCTACGCGCGCTTCGGCTACTTTGATCGATCGAGGCGAGCGCGAGATACCGCTCGACGATAGCGCGAATGTTGCGCGCCGGATCTACATACGGATATTTTATTTCTGGGCGGAGGCTGTACGGCTCGTCGTCGCGTACGGGATGTATGGCCGCCTCTGGGTCCGCGCGCGCGAGCGCGCCAAGTATAGACGACAGTGCAGCGGCATAAATACAATGTATTCGCGGCTGTGAATTCTATACGGCGGAACGTACTCTATTCACGGTTATCGGGTTTTTATTTACATCAGGTTTAATGGCACGATTATACCGTTTCCGTTGCTCTAAGTTTTTTTTACTCACCGGGCGCTGAGAGTCCGCGAGGCGAGAAACGGAACTCGGGTGTATAGTGCGCGGTGACTCGCTCGGAAATTGAAACGTGACGATTTTTAATTTTCCGCTCCGTCGAGCGTCGAGAGAGGGTGCACTGTGCGCGGAGGGTCCGTTTCGGCGCGACGCCGTGACTCGAAATCTCGTTTCCCTTTTATCCGCTCGAGACGCCGGGCGCGCGCAAGCATTTTGAAAACCTTCACGGAGAAAAATAAAGTTGAATCGACGAGCACTGTTCAGTTTGCCCAGTTGTAAAATGTTTCCGGTTATCGACACCCAATTAAGATAAATCTAAAGTTGATGTCAATATGCACGTTATTTATTTTTCAACCAACATTTTTACAGAGTTTAAGACCTACAAGCAGTTTATTCGTGTTACGATAACAAACTGCAAACAAAATGAAAAAAATATAGCAACGTCTTGAAAAATTCACCACTGGGTAACACATCGCCTTTGTTTCTAATAACGGCCGCAATTCGTAATTAATTAATTAAATAATTAATTCGTAAGTGAAGTTCGAAATGCTCGAAACAGCCGGCAGATAAAATATGACCATGATTTTATTTTAAAATTGTACATTATGAAACACATAGTGCCGTGCAGTGCACTATAAAACAGTTTTACAATTACACTTCAGCCTAGAAAAAATATAAGGCAGCAGTAACTTTACAATTCATTTAATAATTGTTATTTTAGTGGATGGGCCAACTGAAGCGTGACGGGGCTCGTATATGCCCTTTGTATGACACTGGATGTGCGCTTCGTATTCAAAACTGAAAAATATCGCCATAGGTACAGAATAGCGTTTCATTCTCGGCGTATACCTACTAAGTAGAAATTTCATCGAAGGTCCTGATCAAGTCATTCAGGCCAGATCGGTCCAGGCGTATAACGCAATTTTACACGGAACGAAAAAGTATCGTCGAACTAGCAAGAAAAATCTTGCAAAAATATTATTGCACTAGCACAGCAATTGTGATTGCTATCGGAGCACTGATATATTGCGAAACGAAAAAATATATTATTGCTACACTCTATTACCAGAACATGAAACTATCGTTGACCAAACAATAAAAACATTGCAGAAATATTTATCGCACTAGCAGCAATTGTGATTGCCACCACAGCACTAATACATTGCTATATAAAAAAATATATTACCGCTAAATCATTATTCCTGTATTCTCCAATTCGCATATTTTCAGATAATTTGAAAAGCTGTACCGCGATAAACGTCAATGACTGTATTGTAAAAACCGCCACATGGCGGTGTTATAAGAAAATGCCAATTAGCTATATTACAAAAAAATGTCAATGGCCGTATCTATTATAAAAAATACTATGACTGCATTGCAAAATTCCACACAAATTATCTTAAAATATACCACAATAGATTAATGTTTGCTGTACACAGAAAATAAAATGCCGTTCTATAAGGCAATGTTTTTCATAATTTTGAGTTATCACCACAGTGCCATACAAAACGTATTACGCAATGCCATTCAAGAAGCATATAATACCTACCAGAAATTCGGGCATCTCTCCAGTGCTCGTCACTTCAATTTCATTTTTCTCCGTGTACAAACTGCGCGACGAGGCGAAAGCTCCAAAGCGGGGGTCGCGCGCTCGCTGCACGGATTTGGCGTCGACGACTGTAAGCCACTTTACGGCCACGCCAGTATATAGACGACCCTTTGTTCGCCGAACGCGCGGCTCCCGCGCCCACCGTCAATTTCTTTTATCGTATTTTTAGTCGGACTCCGCGTGTTTAGGCTCCGCGCCCGCGTTCAAGCCGCTCCAATTAAACGCCAGTGGTATGGAGCACGCGCGCCCCCGCGCGAATTCGCCTCCCACGCGGGCGCGCGTCTCCGTAAACACGGGAGTCCCGCGCGCCGTTCGCATAATCCGCGTCAGCGGAGAAGGACTCGCTGCACGGAATCTTTAACTCGTAAACGCGGGGATCTCTTGAAACGGTGGTTTAAAGCGTATTACGACGTCGTTCGGCTGGGAGGATAGGTCGGTATCTCTCTCGGGATTAGGATCTTGCATTCAATTTGAATCGCGAGGTTCGGTGGAAACGATATCAAGGATTATTCTCTGGGAGGATGGTAGAACTTTTTGTATACCTACTGAAAAAAGAATTTGTTTCATTCAACCATTGGTGAGGTTGAATACGGCGAACCTCGCGGTGTAATTGCTTCAAGTAGATGTTCACTTGTTTCAATTTGGTTATTTCAACTCTATTTATTTTTCCTAACACTCTTATGGCATTGAAACAATTGCACCGCGAGCTTCGTCGTATTCACACTTTTCGTGTAGTTTTTATCGTACGCTGAGAAGAAAACACGATATACTTGATTATATCGGCGGTCAAGACGGAGTGAATATTTGATCATTTTGATTAATATTTCGATCGCGAGATAGTTAATTCTTATTTCACTAAGCGAAGTTATAGACCCTTTCATCGAATTATTTACCCTAAATCCTCAATTATAACACAGATAGACTTGCATGATGGTCATGACGTTCATATTCTACAAACTACTATACAATAAGTGAGCGTTCTAAAGTCTACGTTTATTTTGCCACACGAGTTTAGAAAAAGAATTGTTCTTCAAAAAATTGTTTGATTTACATCATAATGTGATTCAAATTAATCGCGGTATTTATTGCAGCAATATATTGACACTGAGAGAAAAGTCTATTTAAAAGAACCATAATTTAACTAAAAACCATGGTCGATTTTGGCGCCAACCATGATTCCATAATTCTTCTAAATAGCAAAGTTCTCGTTATACAATAGTAACAAGAAATTATGATTGCTGCGACCAGATCAACCTGCAGTACAGTCGATTGATGTCCTCAATTTTTTTTTTATAGTATAGTTGACACTACTATGCAGTAATGTCATCCATCTACTTTTCTGGTTAATTTAGCCAGGGTGCATGGCTATCATAAATTACGATCTTATTGTTATTGTAACCACGCAACAAAAGTAATTTCGACTGCATTCATGATCTGTTTAATTGTAGATATGGCACCAGCAAACCAGGAAAATTCAACCTTTCGATTATGGTTGTTTTCAGCAACCACTTTTCTCTAAGTGTACAAAAAATTGTACATGTATTGAATAAATATCTAGCATTTTATTTATATTACTATAGTTTGGGATCATTTAATGACACAAATAAGCTCACTCAATGACGACTCATAAAGCGCGCCACCTTGATGCGCCGGATATGCTGGTGACACTACCTAAAGTTACCGCACAATGTACGTGCATTTGTCTGTCAGGAAAATAGGACGACAAATACTTCATCGGATCAACCTTTATTCCCAGCTCTGTTCGAGTAACGAGATAATCGCTACAGAAACGAACATTTACGGCACGTTTAAACGAGGTGTACGACTCGCTGGTTAAATCTACCGTTCAACATAGCTGCGCATTGTGTGCTCGCGTGTGCCCTCCACCTCTCTCCCTCTCTCCTCCTCAGGAGCTTGAGCTACACAAGCCGGACAGCGTCCGAGAGAAATGTGCAACGGGTTGATACAAACGAAAGGAAAAAAAAATAGAGAGCACGACACAACACGAGCGTCCTACTTAACGCGAGCTTAATTAATGGGGAGAAAAAACGAGACGGCAGAGATTCGCAGCGTGTGGCTCTCGCGTCGCGCTCGCATGGGCCGCAGCGCCTCGCCCCGTACCGGCGCAGTGTTTTACGACTCGGGTCGGGAGCGGTCTTTTAAATAGCTCGTGCTCTCGCCTTTAAATGGCGAAGATATCCGCCCTCCCCCCCCCTATCCTTCCGACTCCGCCGTCCCGCTCCTCACCACATTGCACTCCGAGAGAACTACAGATCGTATCGACCCTCTCGCGGTGGCACGAACGATTTGATCGGCCGTCCCGAGTCGATCTCCTCGAGCTTCGGCTACGTCGTGATCACCGATGCGGCGCATCGAGACACTACACCGGCGCGGGCGTTAGACACGCACGCACGCATGCAGCGCAGCGTCAGGTGGATAACACCTGAGTTTGCTCAGACGCCGGGGCCGCTGACACGCGTGGACTTATCTATACCACCCCGCGGGACTTGTCAATCTTCAAAACAAACAGGCTGTATCTACCCTCCGCGGAGGTGAAGGCGAGTTATATAGAGTCTACCTCCAGCGCGCGACGAATGCGTCTCGAAAGGTGAGGCGGTTTTATTTCGTTTCTCTTACTGGCGAACGCGCGGTTGTTTAATTTCGTAATTAAGAGACCGCGCGCGGGTGTTAGTTACGGGAAAGTGGGGTACGCACGAGACCCTTGGGAAGCATTGCCCGGCGTGGTGATCGAGGGCCAACACGGGATTCCACATCACTCTATTTTCCTTTGCGCTGAGAAAAATAATTGCTGATGCGAAGAAAATGTTTTTTTTTTGCAATCAAAAACATGATTTTATTCCAGGATCAAGAAAATATTTGACAGTCTTGAATAATTGTTTTTTTTTGCACAGAAAGAATTTCTCGTTTGAACACTGCGAAAAATAATTAGATTAAAATGACAAAACGCATCTAGTTAAACACGTTTAGTTAGTCTAATCAAAATACTGGTTAGTTGAACCAAATATTCTGTAATTTTAACCAAATGTTTTGTTATTTCAATCAAACGTTTAGTTATTCTAACCAAAAAGGTGGTCAGTTTAACTAAGCAAATGGAAGATCCATATTTCACCAAACGGTTTGGCCATCGTCTTCAGGATTTTGGTTAAATTGACCCAGATATTTTTCTCAGTGAACAAAGGTATTCTTGAATCAAGAATATATAGTCTTCAACCAAAAATCTGTATTTTAAAAAATTTCTAAGATCATATTTTTGATTCCAGACATATTTTTCAACATTAGCAATTATTTCTCTCAGTGATTCGAAAAATTTGAACGAAATTATTTACCCCGTATTTTTTCATTTTTCATTTTATTCTATCTCTCTCGCACTCGTTGCTCGGCATAAGTGCGTCTCTGTGCGCTTCTCGATGACGTCACAATCTCATAGAGAAAAACGCATCTATAACTTTCCCAATAATTATTTTTTTGGACATTTTCTTTTTCGTCATTACATAAGATATGTATACCTACAAATTACAATTTCATTTAAAAAATATGAATATTTTTGTACGTAAATGGTGAATGAGATTAAGACTAATTCCCATCTTGCCGATCCACCTATGCGTATACACGAACGAATTCATGCGTACGGTGCGAATACACTTATTTACACGGTTCCCTTTCCGGTCACGCGCTCGCAACCCTTCCCCCATTTCCAGCTGTACCATCCCCGACTCTTCCTGCCGCGAAGGACTGCGTCCATGCTAACGACTTCAGGTACCGTCCACCTATTGTTTCGAGAAACGGACGCGGCTTCGAATGCTACCCCCGTGCCCGGGGGGGTTAATAAGTTTTACCCGCCCCCACCCCCTGGAGATTTATGGCTCCCCTCGGAGGGATTCGCGGTACACAGGTAGGCGGGTAAACGACTGGTGTAAACGGGGTCCCTTCGACCCCGGATAACGAGTCTACGACGACGTGACGCGACGGCGACGACGTAAATTGGCCAACCTCTGCCTGTTGCTTATTGAGTTCGAAGTGGGAGAGAAGTATTATCTGCTCGAGCGCCGACTGTGTTTATGCACTTACCGAACTCTGTGTAATGGTTTCTTTGGCGCCCGCTCTTGTCGCGAGTGCGACGGTCTGTCGATGCGAGAAGGAAAAAAAGTGGAGGAACGAGCTGGCCTCCGGGTGCCGCCTTCGGCCGCCGTAATCGGGGGTCAACTTCTTCGTCGACATGCCTCCGCTTTTTCTTGCCTCTGTAGAAGAAGAGAGTTCGGGATGGGAAAAAACTGTCGAGTCACAGACGCTCTTCTGCCGGATGGTCCGGGAAGATTTGATTGCTACTTCGAGTGGGTCAAATAACGCTGTTAGGGACCATTTGCTCTATGAAATCATCGGTGGTTGGGTCTTTGAAGATCGACATGGAAGACTTTTTTCCCTCCGAAACATTTATTTTAAATTCTATATGAGTAGGTAGTTTTAACTCGCATGTATTTAAGAATTTTTCATTTCGTATCGTACACTATAAAACAATGTATATTAAACTTAATATAATTGTATAAAGCTTCTATCCAATAGAGGTGCTTACGAAAATTAATACATTTTCCGTTACAAAATTTATATTTAATTTAATATAATTATATATGAAGTTCAACAAATATTTAATGTAAATTTGAATACAAACAGTCTGTATGAAACTTAATGTAATTGTATAAAGTTTGTATGCAATACGTGCTTATGAAAATTAATATACTCCGTTATGAAATTTATATTCAATTTGATATCTATAATCGTATATCTATAAAGTTCAACGATTTATGAAACTTAACATAATTGTATAAAGCTTTTATTCAATACTTGCTTATGAAAATTAATGTATTCCGTTATGAAATTTATATTCATTTTAATATAATTGTATATGAAGTTCGATAAATATTTGATACAAATTTCACAAGGGAGTATACCTATATTAATGTTTACAAATACACATATCGTATAAAAGCGTTATTTAAAATTATATTAAAATATTAAAAATACAGATTTTTCTTACAGCACGAGTTCTATTGACACAGCGAGGGAAGGCTCGAAAAGTTCCCCGAACAATTTTTTCTTCGACGTTTTTTTTTCAACTGGCCAGTTTCAAACGTCCAAGTAAATCTATAGGTACATTCCTTTCACACGCACGTGCGAATCGGTAGCCGCGCACACGTAGGTATACTCCAGCCTCTCGACGCGCGAAGGACTTCGCGTGGTATGTTTACCGTAGCGTGACCCACGCACAATTCCCCCTCGCCCACCCCGTTGTTTCGCGCCCAGCGGCGTAGATGCAGGCGTGTCCCGTTTGTAAACTCGCGTCGCGCGGTCGAATCTACGCACCTTACCTAGCGCACGAAATCGTCGAAATCCCTCGGCGCCGCTACGCGCGCTAGAAACCGGCTGGTTATGGTTTCAGGTCGCAGCCTCGACGTGCGCGCGCGCGCCACCCACTTATCCTCTCCCTTCTCCTCCTCGCCGAGAAGAGACGGCCGTCGTCCGTCAGGAGTTGCGAAATTCCCATCTCATTACGCTACGAGCGCAGCATCGCGTCTGGGACACGCTTCGACACCTACACGCGAGCGTGCGCGTACGTACGCACGCTACACGCGTCGTTTCACGATTTGCAATTTATAACGCACGAGTAGCGTCGCGCCGGGACCCCGCGAATACGATCGGCGCTCGGCGTCGATGCGATCGCGTGGCGCCTGCCCGAATTTATTCGCGCCTCGAGGCCACTCCTCTCTCCTTCTAATTTTTTGCCTTCGTCTTTCCCTTCTCGGCCCTCCGGAATTCTTGCTTCGTTGGCCCCGAGAAATGTAGATTTCGCGCGGCGATATTAAAATTGTATTTAAAATAGTAGATGCTACTGTCTCTCTCTCGGCGGTATAGTATTTTTACTTGCAAATTTATCAGGTGATTTCTCGTCCCTCGTACTTTGCTGTCGGTAGATTCCGTGAGGTACATTGTAAGAATATGTGTGCCTTTAATATACAACGTGAGAAGAGTTTATTAACAGTTAATGTAATCTTAAATACGGTGAAATAAATATATCGTTAGGATAAGAAAATATATGTTAATACTATTAAAATGTTTATATCATTCAGAGACGGTTGCCTCAAAGAATTAAATTATACTAAATAAATATCGTAATAGTTAATGAGTATTCACTTGATTCGATTAAATTTTTATTTCGCCATATTCAAACAAACATTTATCGATTACAAATAAATTGTTTTCTCGGTGTACTTTTATGTGAAGCTTTTTTCTAATTCACGTGGTATTACAAATATTAATATATTTCCGCATGAAATTTTCGTTATAAATTTCTTAAGGAAGTATATTAATTTTCTGTCACTTAATTTCTTACCTGGAGTTTTTTCCCCATACTTTCCGGGATTGATATTGCTACATTTTGAAACATCATTTTTATCAGTCTAGAGTTATTTCGAGACGCGTGAGAGATGTGGCGTATTTTCAATTTTTCGACTCTCAAGAAACACTGAATTTTATTCAAGGCACACCAGTCCAACAAATGTGATTGCTCAGTGCGGATTCGATGTTGATCGGACGACGTTAAATATCAAAAAATGACATTCGAATACCGATTGAGCGATATTCGTCTCTCGAATCGATGTATCCTGACTGATTACTACCATGAAACATTCTTATGAGTAACTTTCAAAGCCTCCGGAATTGAAAGACGCCCCTCAAGCTTAATACAAATTTTTTCACAGCGTACGTTACGAGTAATTCCGATCCTCGAACTTCGGAATGCGCTCCTCATCAACGACGTTCGAACGTACATACATACGTACGTCATTCCACGTGTACGCGCGCGACTCACGCGTGGCCCGTGCTCTCTTTACTCACGCGCAGAGGCATACACCGCGCCGTTATACGCTCGCACACAGAGCCGCGTGGATCATCCAACGAAATCGTGGCGCGCGGTGATGCTAATGCTCCTGTGACTACCGGATTCTATTATAATAGACGCGACAGGACCAA
This sequence comes from Xiphydria camelus, assembly GCA_963678675.1. Taxonomy (NCBI): domain Eukaryota; kingdom Metazoa; phylum Arthropoda; class Insecta; order Hymenoptera; family Xiphydriidae; genus Xiphydria; species Xiphydria camelus. Next base: position 25,651,458 of record OY783195.1, on the reverse strand, counting down.
CGACAGATTCTATCGGGACCCCGCTGGCGCGTAATTATCATGTCGTACTTGTCGCCTCGGTAATTCGCGCGACACGCCCGTCGAGTGACTATCTGTATGACGCGCGGGCGCGTTGTAGGCGCTCGTCGTCGTCGTCGTCCACGCGGCGCGTTGTCCTTCGACAACGATCCGTGTAGAAGTGCTCGTCATCGCAATATAAGCACGTTTCTTCGCCGTGCGTGAAACGCCGCGAGCCGCGCGCGCTACGCGGGGCCAATGTAAATCCGTCGCTCCTAAAGATTACTTTAATGCCGACCCACGATATCCCCGCGAATAACGTAATCGCGCCGCCAGGAGAAATCCACTTTTTATCGCGCTTTTAATATGCGAGAGGAAGAAAAAAGTGGCGAAGAAGAGAAGCGGCTCTCGAGAGGACATAGCGCGCGCGCGCGGGTGGCGCGCCGACCGAACGTCAGCCACCTCGGCTAATTACGAACCGCGAACCAGTTATTCCCCTCGCTCGATACGACGAGCCGCGCGATGCGATGCGATATGATAGAGCGGCGAGTATAACGGTGTTTACGCTTCTTATTTATGGCCGGGCGAGAGCGAGGCGTGCTGTTTCGTATTATTAAAATCGTGAGGCCCCCCCCCCCCCCTCTCTTATCTGCAATCTGTCCGGAGTGCCGGTCTCTGCTGCGTCTCAAGACCGCGGCGGAGTGCTGCTCCGGGCGCGCGTGGTCGACTCTGGAGGGCACGCCGGGGAGAGCATTAAATGCTCTCGAGGCTTCCCTCCCCCGGAGACCGACATCGATCGCTGGGATTTTTGGGTCAACGCGATACGCGGACGTGTCCGGTGCTCGAGAGAGACGCTACGGAGGAGATTTTGAGCTGCGCGGCTCCAGTAGAGAGGGTCTGCGATTGGTGTGATACGCGCGTCACGTGGGGACTACGTATAAGAATAATATTCATATTTTTTGTTATTCATTTTTTATTTGTAATTTGTAGGGTGAAAGTGTTATGGAGGAAGTTCAAAGTCGATTATCTTGAAATCAATTGCAGATATCGAAGAAAAGTTTAAATAGAAAATGTTCATCTATATTTTTACTATAAAAAAGCTGCTCTACATTTTTATATATCTCCACTGCGTCTCGAGATAATCGTGCTCAAAGTTTAAATAGAGACTGCAGGGGCATCTGTCCCACTCTTATGGATTATTATTCCATGCGTAATCTGTCACTTTTTGGAGCAAATTTTCAATTTTCTTCAAATTTGGATATATTATTATCGATTGCATTGTAAATACATGTTGCGAACGGTTTTTGAAAATTTTGAAAAATATAAAAGTTGTAACACTTGGACATTTTAGAACGAATTTGATCCAAATAGTTCCAAAAAGTTATAGATTGGGCGTGGAACGACCCCTATATATATTCAATTTCACACAAAAAAAGAAAGTGTCCGAAAAAAATTATTATTCGCAAAGTTACAAGTGCGTTTCTTTCTACTGAATTATGGTGCAATTGAAAAGTCATGTCACATGAGAGACGAACTTATGCCAATAAGCAACGCGAGTGCGAGATAGATTTACAACACGATGACATTCCACATTTTTAAATATCGTTTTCCAATTTTAATAGGGCCGATAATGCAAGATGGAAAAATACGAGGTAAATAAGTTTGTTCCAATTTTTCAAATTTACAAAAAAGGGAATCGAATTTTTGATGAGTTTCACAACGATGGGAATGTGTTTCGTCGGAGAGGCTTGAAAAATCATCTGTCGCGGGACGAGACATCATGGGAAACTTTTAATGGAAGCCTTTGATGTAGGTACCGAAGTCTAACTTTTGTTGGTATCGATTAGAATTTAATTTCTAGCTGAATGTCTTCTCGTATCCAACTACATTCGTTCTTTAGCGACTTATCCGTGAGTAACGGATGCTTGCTTTATATGAATGAATAGTTATCGACTCGATCTGAATTACATTCCATTGATTAATACTTGTTGGCCCCAGCCACATACATTATTTATTAGACGCGCCCGAGAGCAGCGTTTATTCGAATCGAAGAAACTTCTTCTCGATGAGCCATACATACGTAAGATTTCATTGCGATTGCACGGAAACTTATGCGTCACCTTGCGTGTCTTCATCGTCGCTATTAAACCAGTCCGTTACCGCACAAATACCACAAATATGTATCCACAGGCATAACCACATTCAAGCTCTAATCGTCGATAAAGATCCGGACGGGAAGAAAGTCGCAAAAGTTCCGATCGCAAAAAGTGGTCCCTCGATGAAGAAACCCAATAAACGTCGAGCCGGATGAAAAGGTCGAGGACCCGCTCTCCTCGAGATCCCGAGGAGTGTGGACCTCCTCGATTAAATTCAAGCGCGCGTGTGCGCGGGGGAGACGGCGAGAGAAGGAGATGGAGGGAGTGTAAACACGCGAGGAGGAGAGAGCCTCGCATGGTGTATTGATATTTAAACGTCCCACTGTTTCCTCGATCCCTTTAAAAGATTCGAGACCACCTTGGCGCTCGTGTATTATTGCAAGGGTCTTTTAAAAGGAGCCGGCCTGTCGGGGACCACCTCGATGCCCCGGAATATCTCGCTCGGGCGACGGTGTATGGAAGGGGAGGTGAGGGAGGGCGCGCCGAGGACGAGCGAAAGACCTGGAAACACGGAATTCCACACCGCGCGCCCCCGCTTCGCGGATGGAATCGAATTAGCTGGTGCGTCGCGCGCGCGTTACGCGGTATCCCTCACGCGTCGCCCCACTCGGAATAGGTATACACCGCAAGAGCTCTCCCGACGACCACGTGGGTCCTCTCTCTTTCCGTCGCGCTTCTCCGCCCCGCGTTCTTTCACCTTCTATGAATAGAAGGAGTGCGGGGATGTCACCGTGTGACAGGGTTTGAGTATGACGAAGGAGGAGAGGACTCGGAAGGGGATGAAGTTGACGAAGTGGCGGCGGGGAGCGGTATATGCACTGAGAAAAAAAATTTGTTTTATCGAAATAAAAAAATGTGTTTTTCGACAGTTTTAAGAGAACATTCATTCGATTCGAATGAATATCGATTGGTCCTGTATGTATATTATCGATTTAATTGAATATTATTTGGGTCTAATCGGTATTCAGTTGAATTGGATAATCGTGCTCCTACACTGAGGAGGATAATTTGGTCAATTTAACCAAAATCATGGAGACGATGACTAAAGCGTTTGGTGAAACATGGATCCTCCATCTGTTTAGTTAACCTTGCCAATTTTTTGCTAGAATGACTGAATGTTTGATTGGAATAATTAAATATTTGGTTAGAATAAGTAAATATTTGATTAAACTGACTAGTATTTTAATTAGAATAACTAAACACGTTTAACTGGACGCGTTTTGTCATTTTAACCTGATTATTTTTCTCGGTGTAGGGTTATCGTACCACAACAGGTTTTTTTTGATCAAGTAGCCAATTTTTTTTCTTAGCTCAGGTGGTAAAATTCTATGTATTTTTTATATAATCTATATATCTGACTTTGATCATATATGGATTATATATGATTTCTATATTAATCGTAGGACTATATGCTCAGAGAAGAATCTGGTTGGAGGAACCATAATTTAATCAGAAATCGTGGTTGATTCGTGGTTCCCAACCTCTTTTTACATAGTTGATACTACCATACGGTAATATTATTGATCTACTTTTGGCATGGCTATCGTAAACTACAATCTCGTTGTTACTATTATATAACCACGTAACAAAAGTTATTTCGACTGCATTCATGATCTGTCTGACCATAAATATGGTGCTAGCAACCAGGAAAAGTCAACCTTGTGATTACGGTTGATTTTACTACCCACTTTTTTCTCTCAGTGTATGTAGGATTATATAAACATTCAAACGTTTGTACCTTATATGGTTAGTATAGAAATCATATGTAACTCACATATACGATTAAAACCACATACGGATCATATACAAAATTTTTCCGTCTGGTAGTGTATACGAAGTTTCGAAAAACCGTAGTATTTCATTGAAAATGTCTTCGTTGGTAGACAAAATTATAGAAATCGACTCATCGTTGCCGGTGATGCAATTATTATCGGACGCGTCGATTCACCGTGCCTTCGTCGTGCCACCCGGTGACTTCCTACCCTTTCGTACAGTTTCGCGACGAGGAGCCTGCGACGCCGGTCGACGACCCGTCGTCGACCTCTGGATCCGTCTATACGCGCGATCCTCGGGCACTGCCTGCAGTTTATTTACCGCCAGTCTACCGGAGTCTTGACGTATAGGTATCCTCCTATTGTCCTCCGCTCCCACTGCAAACGTATCTATGTGTATACGACGGCCGCAGCTTCCGCTTACAGTCTCCGCCGCTGCAGCCTCTCGTGGCGATGTACGCGCTGAATTGTACGCGTCTCCGTACTCTACGGTCCCGGGTCTCGGTCACGTAGATTCTCGTCTCCCGAGTGTCATCAGCTGTATCATCGGTAGAAGCTCGTAATACGTAGTTGCGTCTATATGCATGGGACAGTGTCGGTGCGTGCGCAATATCGAGATACGTGTCGGAGTGGAGTTCTTAATTAGGTTTCGAACGAAATATTCATGCATTTTATTCGCATTTTTTTTTGCGAAAACGAGGACTGCATCCGGAAAAAATTTATTTGAATACGAAAATCTAGTAGAAATATTTAATCACGATGAGAACAAGGAATTTATTTAGAAGGAGCAAATGAAACTTTGAAGTAAATAAATGTTGTGCGACAGGGAAATACACGATAATCGTAATACACTGAGAGAAATAATTGCAGATGCTAAAAAATGTTTTCTTCAATGAAAAACATGATGTAAATCTAGGGTTAAGCCATGGTTTTTTCGTGCAAGGCTCGAAGGTTCGAATAATTGTTTTTTTCGCGCAGACAAATTTTCTTGTTTCAGTGAAGGTATTCTTGAGTCAAGAATACATATTCTTTGACCAAGAATCTGTATTCTTAAATATTTTTAGGACGATGTGTTCTTCATTCAAGGCATATTTTTAACATTAGCAATTATTATTTCTCTCAGTGTAGTTTACATAACAGTTTATTAATTTCTGAGGAAAAATTATTCTTCGGTACAATAGGAACATTCGAAAATCTATACGTGTACTTTTTTATCACAAACACAGTAAAATTTATGGCATCAGTCTCTTTTCGTGAAATGGATCTTTGGTTGATCTGAAAAAAATTCCCATTTACGATAACAAATTTTCTAATCAGTTCATATTCAAATAAACTCTTCTCTCAGTGAACTTTATCGAGACTAATTACAGAAAGTATGAATCGAACAACGATCCATTTCGTTTCCCAACTTCCCAAACGTCAACTGGATCGAAAAGGACAAATGCTACGCGACGAAGGACCGCGATAAGACGTTGCAGAGCTCGATCTCGTTACGATTCGGCAACTTTGCGGTCATCGCAAAAGAAACCCGAACCGGTATTCATCGCGAGACGTCGACGCCGCGGTTACCTATATATTGCATATCCCAGTCCGATGCCGATGGCACGGAGAAGAGTCGCGAGGTTAATTAGCGACACGGGGACATCCTTGTTCCTACGAGGACCTCCGATTAAAGTTACCGGTAATTAACTGATTAATTCTACCGCGAGTGCAACAGCCATTGCGCGGGGCGCAGGGGCGAGTCTCGGGCGTGCAGCTCTTGAATTCTTTCCGCCGAGGACACGTCGGCTTGAATTAAGGGCGACCTCCTCCCGCCCGCTCACCTCTTCTCACGCGGCGCGCACTGCTTCGACCCGAGGTCACGCCGGGACGACACGATACAGCCGCGCCAGGATCGATTACAAATTATTCCGATTTAGGCGAGCGCGCGATCCAGCTGAACTCCCCGACCTTATAACTCTGGCCTCCGTTGCCACAACGTCGAGCTGTCGTTCGCGATATTCGCCGGACGCTTCGGTCGGTCGATATTAACGATCTCGTTGTTTACTGGTCCCGGAACTCGGCTGGAAATCGTTTCCCGACGATCGCGATACGCGATAAGTACTCAGCTGTACGCTACGGATTGCAGATTGAAAGCAAACGCGTCGTTCTTGAAATTCCTCCTCGCGTCCCCGCGCGGAAAAGAAATTTGTGGTCAATTTCGGGACTATTTCCGAAGCCTGTTTATTTCTTAACAAGGCATCCTTATCCAACCCTGAAGAGGCCCTTAAAAGTTGGCCTTACTACACTGAGAGAAAAGGTCGAGTTAAATACGAACTTGTGTGTGATAGATAAATTTATTCGAGATAAATAGGAATTTATTCAAAACGAAGAAAAGTCTATTTGGATTCGATAAGTGTTTTGCATATCTTTTTAATCGAGTGCGAACCTGGTAAAACATTTATTTAATCGATATAGACTTTTGTTCAATGTTAATAAATTCTTATTCATCTCGAATAAATCTTTCTATTAGGTTCGTATTCAACGAGACCTTTTCCTTGAATGTAGAGCTTAACAGTTTAAAGTAAGGAGACCTTAGAAAGCCTCGTCATGGCCCTGCTAAGGTAATAATATATTATTATTGTATTAATAATTATAAATAATTAAATTTATGAATATTGTAACATATTCATAATCGTATGTTGGATTAATCATTAGTATAAATAATTATTTAATAATCATTAATTAAATAACATAATGTTTATTATGTAATGTATAAGAATTTTTAAAAAATATAAAAAAGTAAAAGTAGATGTTAATTATTAAATGATAAATAAGTGATTATTTTTTGTGTATTTATTAATTTATTCACACTCCTTAATAAGAGAGCCCTTATTAAGGAAATCCTAGTTCAGCCTTATAGGGGCCTCTTCTTAAATAAGGCCATACCTAACTAATTTCTAAACGAGTCTTGCGTTCACCTTTGTATCGCGGCTGTCATTTACCTCGCACTTCACTGGAACTCTCATACGTACCATCAACACGGCCTTCTTCGAGATATTCGCCGCGTAACGCGTTCACGAAGCGGTACCCAAAAATGATTAAATCGCGCGATAGCCATTTCGCTCGATCGATTACAAATTCCTCCAATTCAGAAGCGTCGGATCGGACTTCGGCTGCGCGAGACGGCGGCCAGGTGTGTACGATTCGCTCTTTACATCCTCTCACCTCTGCACCGCGCGTACAACGTCGACTCGTCACTCGCCGGACGTTTCGTTTGTGATTGATAATTGGGTAGATAGCGAAACTCGCGGCTCGCGCGGGGCCGACGAGTGTCAACGATTGCGAAACAATCGATCATGAACGAGCCGCGATCCGCGGCAGGTCCTACTTATTTATTTATCGTATCTCCCGCGGCTGGGGAGTCCGGATTAATATCCGATGTTATACGCGTTATCCTCGATATAGCTGTGGGGATATGTTTGCCGATGTTGCCATGGAGTTGACATGAGAAGAAAGCAATGTACGATGAGAAAAAGTAGAGAAAGGGAGAAGTTCTATTACGCTATGTGACCCTCACGAGGAGAATGTATCATTGAATTAATTGCAATTGAATTAAAGTCGTGATCGACTGTGGCTCTAATTTGAATATTTATTATATCGCTCCGAAAAAAGAAGATTCTAATTATTATCTCCTCTAGAGGATTGATACCTAACTCGATGATGATTGAAGAAATTACACACACAAAAATCCTATATTAACTTTATAAATAACTAGCTGTTACTTACGACTTCATTCGCGTGCAACTTGAATTATTATTATTTTTTTTATTAACAGATAATATCTATGTTTTACGTTGCCATATTAGAATAATCGCTCTATATATTGGATTTATAACACATCAATTTTTTCTGACGAGAAACCCTCCAGCGGAAGATAGATTACAGGTTCAGTATAGATTCGTATTTTAGCCTTTTTATTTATCAGTAGAAAGCACTGTGATATCGGTACAATCCTGTCAGTTTTACAAAAGAAAGTGTCTTTAAGGTCGGCACATTCGGCATGAGCCAATAATGGCCCCTTTTTTTTGTTGTATTAACTGCGTTTCAAAGTATTTAGACGAGTTTCGTTAATCAATTATATGTGTTAATAATATAATAAATATTGAAAGGTTCTTTAAAAAGTTAAGTGGGTCAAAGTGCTCAAGCACTGATGCAACATGCCTCGAACGTAGGGAAAATTGCAATATGCCTATTATCATTTACATCTCCGTCAATTTTTTAAAACACTAATTTTATTCCAAAATTGTATTCCCTATACGTTAAATCAATGAAATAGAAAGAAATTAGACATGAAATTTTTGTTGCAACCTAAACCGGTCTTCTCTACTCTATATTCCTCTCCGGACTTCAAATTACCTCTCCGCCAAATTTAGCCATGTTTAGTTTAGTTTAGCCATGAAAACGTGATAGACATAGAAGACAAATTCGCTTTCGCATTTATAATAATAGTATAAATCGATCCAATGGAAAATTGAAAGGTTTATTTTCTCAAAAATCGTAAATTAAATCGCATAGGTATCTCTATAGCGCGGTGGACGCTAAAACAATGCAGATTCCAATAAAGATAGTGCAGATTCCGTTACTATAAACGGGAGCTCGCATTTATCGTCGCTATTACCGCGCGAGAAACGTTACTTCGCCTATATCTGCGCTCCGATGAATCGTAAACGCGCTACTAGCCACGGCGAGAAGAAAATCGTCCCGGCGATTACGGTTGACTTTACCGCTCGCTTTTCTCCCGCGACGCGCGTACGATCGTATAAATATCCGAGACGAGACCGCGAAGAAGAGGAGGTGGAGGACGACGTGAATCGGAGTTCCCGGATCGGCCGGACTTGTCGCTGACTCGCCGTAAAACAAGCGAGCATCGACAATTGCGCGAGATGTATATCAACCGCGGGCAATAAAAGTCCCGACGATACGAGTCGCTCGCGGGCATCGCGTTTAATCGCTGGAAAGTAAACGACCGCGACGTTGACGCTTGTATTGCGGTCATCGGTTCCGCGAAATTTGTAACGGTCCGATGGGAAAAGCCTCTCTCGTCCCGCGCGTGGATCGGTGGGATAAACGGATTATTTTTTTCGTTGCAGAGGGAAGACAGCCAAACGCGAACGACGAACGAAATGGGACCGCTCGCTGTCGTCGTGCTTCTGCAGCTGCTCGTCGGCTCGCTGCGCGCCACCGAGGACTTTCGACACATCTCCTACGACGGTGAGCGATCTTTTGGACGATTTAAGATTTGCCTACTGTCTCTTCAAATTGGAATTGTTCGATTTTTCTGGGATATTTTTTCGTGATTCTTTCGTCTGTGACTTTTAGATGATTGGTATTCTCTGATTCTGTGGGAAAAATAATTGATAATGGTCGCTGCAAATAAAATGGAATCGATTTGATCTAAACAAGTCTTCACATCCAAGCGGAATTACAAAAACTATTATATAATTTCTGTTTAACTCATCAGTGCTCGCTGACAACTTTAGTTGCCGAGCAATTTTTCATTTGAGACATTGGATTAAGCATTTTCGCGTATTTAAACACTGTCTCTGGAAGCTTAATCAAGAGTACAATTTCTGAAACCAACTTCTAAACATCGCAGAAGCAATTGATTGAACATCCGCGAGCAACAATTGTTAGACAACTGAGAATGACACCGAGCACTAACGGGTTATCAATTATGCAAGAACGAGAGTGCCCGTTTAAATGATAACAATTTCCGTTGAATTAAAATCACAGTTAATAGGCAATGAGCCTCTTTGAACCAAAGAACTTATTTCTCGCTGCGCGATAACCACGACGCGGATTTAATTTGGAAAAGTGCACGCAAAATCGCCTCGTATGTAATCTCGACCGCGTTCCACCCGGACGTACTCTCGCGATGAGATCTCCCAATCAGCTGCGAGCTTTTCGCACGAGTGCCCGCGTCGCGCACCAGGTTCACGACTCTTCCCCGGTTAGCGTGCCACTTGGAAACAGGACCGGTGAGTTTCTAAAAGTGATTACGACTCGACGAGAACCCGCGCTCGCGCCACTCCCATGTGGAATCGTGGAAATGCACGCCCACGCGGTCCCGCGGGTTTTCTACTCCCGCGAGAAGGACGTGTGGGCTTCGCCGCGATTCGACGGGTGGTCGTCGGGATAAATGATCCGGAGATCGAGCGCTTACGCGAAGAGTCGCTGTCGGGTATGGTTCGCCCACCGCTGCGGCTCGCCACGGTGACTCGATAAGCGCTTCTGGCGTAACGCCAGCGATGTCATCCACGGCAGAATCCTTCGAACTGTGTGTATTCGTTTGATTTCGTTCCTTCCGCGTATCTACACTGGGAAAAACGGTGTCTGAAAGTGTAAGCCTACAAAGTATGGGGAAAAAACCCCAGGTGAGAGGTTTAGCGATAGTGCGATTATGAATTCGGTTAAATACTAGACCTACTGTATTGATACAATTTGATTTCTGTCGGATGTAAATTTAAATCCTCTATACACAGTCCTATTATATACAGTACGTTTAAGTCCTATAGAGTGCGAGACAATTTGCATGTGGCGTAACGGGGGAAAAAAATATATAGATACATATAAATAATATAATATATTAATTTTTAAAAAAATTTCCCATGTTATTTAAACGGGAAAAAGAAAATTGCGATGAGGCAGTTGTTAATATTAATATTAAGAGCTGAAACTTCAGCAGAATTTCTTTTTCGTCATTCTCAACAATGTTTTCATAGTAATTTAAAGAAAAATACCTAGACTTTTTTTTTTGGCCCACCCTAATGTGGCGCCATCATTGTCAATAATTTCGTTCGATGTGGGAGCGTTTTACGTCAGTTTTTGTCGGTATTGAGTGTGATACACATATGCGATTGTCAATTCCATTGTATTTCTCCCATATGAGATGAACAAATTACCCACGAGGTAGCGCTGTTTTTCTATATACAAACTCTATACAGTATGGTACTTCACCTTCTGTGGTAACAGCGAGTCCAGTTGATCCAGGCTAAAGTCTTGGTCAACTGATCCGCTGATATTGTGTTTCTATTTTTTATAAAAAAGTTAAGCCCCCGTCAGATCTCGGAATAAAAACTTGTTTCTCAATATAAATCCTCCCGAAACTTCGAAAACAAACTTTTGAAACGCGCACTGCAGAACTATTCGTGTCTTCAAAATATTATACCATTTCTCACAAGTTACTCTTAAATTTTATCGAAACAAAACTTTAAAAAATGAAAAAGATTACTTTTTTTTAGCGAAGTCGTCGACTTTTTACGCATTTACATACCTATTCTCGACTGCTTTCGAATATGTAATCATTTCATTTCTTACATAAACTTGGTGATTCCACATTCTACAATGTTCAAAAAATGTTCCATAATTTGTCGGTCTCAATTGGATGGATATTGTTCTTATGGCGATTATTTAAAAATTGGTGAATCTATTCGACCCATATGTAACAATTGCGACTCTATACGGATATGCGACCGCGAAAAGTTAGCCGAATTTCATAACTGCATCTCATCGCTATATTTTTTATCTAGAGTTTTTTCCTCATACTTTCTGAGATTGATTGCTATACATTTTGAAGCATCTGTTCTCTCAGTGCATTCGTTGAACTGCAAAGCACGAATGCATGCACTATTCTGCACCTCCACACACCGCGCGCGATCTAAAGCCTGCTACAGACTATGCGCGATGCGCGATGCGTGATGCGCGATGCGTGATTTCGTGCATAGTGTGTATGCGCACAGCCTCTCCCCGAAGCGCGTCTCAATAAGGATATGCGGGACAAAAATGTGTAGAAGAACGCAACGCGGACGGTCGTTAAACGGCGTGGAAGAGAGCCGCGCGCGCGTTACTTTTTCTCGCTCCCGATTCCCTCCTAATTCACAGTCTTTCCTTGCCGCTTCGGACCACCTCTGGTCGCGCGGAAAACACGGGTTTAGTTAGAGAGAGCATCGCAGTCGTTCGCGCACGCGTGGTCGGAATCCATGGCGAGAGGCTGATAGGTGCGTGTAAGAATCCCAAACAAATTACGCGTGTTTTTCTCGCGTCGACGGGCAACACCTTGGCACGGATCGGCGTATGCGTGCCGGGAGCGTCGAACACTTAAACTACTCCTGGGACTCCGGTTTGCTCTTTGCTCTTGCTGTTGGATCGTTTGTAATGTACGAAGGTAGTCTAATTCTACTCCGATCAAGTCCCATCAAATCATGATTTAATCATAACCGTGCTTCACTCCCCCCCCCCCCCCCCCTCTTCTCCCATACACATACACGGATTCGAAAGGAATTCGTTTCGCTCTTTTCTCATCGTTATAGGAGAATATTATATTGTAACGGGGTTATCCCCTTTTAAAAGCAGCATCTTAGAACTACTTGTAAAAAATTACATACGCCATAATTACAAAGATATTTATCTTGAAACTCTTTAGGACGTATTGAAGTACATACTGAAGTTTTTGTCAAATACAAACGTGCCCAAAATACAATATCATATAATCTTCCCTTAAAATTCAGAAAAGCGTCGCGTGATAATGGATTTTTGTAGGGATGTGCTTAAAAAATTGAGAAGAAAATGAAATATTACGAAATTATTGTTTGAAATTAAGATAAATGCGCGTCTCTTAAAATTACGAGCAAAATTTCATAAATTTAAGGCACATTCGTATATTATCGTGTGTGAAAATCAAGGAAACTTTTAACAGTGTGTTGCACGGAGAAAAAGGATTAGTAATTTTTACAGTACTCTTACAGATTGTAACAGTATAAACACTTTTTGTACAAAAGTATTACAAAATTGCCAGTCACGCGTGCAATAATTCGAATCACTGTGAATTATTTTTCATGTTCAAAAAGAATTTTAAACTTTACAGTCTTTGCTGGAAAGGTGCTTCGATTTTGGTACATTCCGAGTGGTTTTGCGATAAATTTTAATCAAATCTATAGTAAATTTAATTGCTTCGATCGCGCGTAGTAATTTTAACAGATAAACTTATGTGATAAAAGCTTCATAAAAGAAACATTAATTGCACTACAAAAACTTGTCACAGTGTAATCCCGATCTTGCTCCCAAAATGAACGCAATTCGGAAGCGAGACGTTGACTCTCACGCGGTCCCTGCGCGACACGTGCGTTTCAATCCCCGTGCGCCACTATCCCACCAGTCAATTACGCGCGCGAGAGGCGGGAATCGCCGCGGCGAGAGTCCGCGGACGATTTAATTGGCCTGTGAACTGCTTTTCGCGCGGCGTCCTCCAACCGGATATTTTCCAGCGTTTATCTCGAGCTCGTGACGTCGCGAGCGAGAGAGCGGAGATTGCGCGAACGGACGAGGGAAAACGTCGCGCATAACAGCGCCTTCGATCCTTAAATGTACTCGTATACGCGCGACGTGTCTCGCGGCGACGCGGTCCTTCGATTCCCGGGAACGATGCAAAAAGTGTTTCGCCGACATAATTGCACGGTACACGCGGCGCGCGCGTGTCGCAATCGGTTCGAACCGCGAAACGGTAGCCGGTGCACTCCCGAGGTAGCGAATACGACCCTCGGGAGTTCCAGTTTAGCGCCATTCATAATTACCGCCGGGATCTTTACGGCGATTAAAGCTCGCGTGTGTTTCTCGGCTGATAATGTTAACGACGCCGTAATTGCTGCCCCCGTTGGGAACGTGAAATACGGCGAATGTGACGCGACGAACGGGAGTTCGTAAAGCTTAATCTCGTTTTGCGCAGTGAGAAAAAAATTTGCGAAATAAACGTGTTTTTAGATAGTCCTTAGAGCGCACTTATTCGATTAGAATGAATAACGATTGAATGTATATAAATATTATTGATTTAATTGAATATTATTTGGATCGAATCGGTATTCATTTGAATCGAATAAATGTGCTCTCAAAATCAGGCAAAAATACATTTATTTCGACACCTAAATAGCTGAATGCACGTAAATTGTATAGCAACTTTAGGTGGTATCAGCTGATCAGATATACCTATTATGGTTTTGTGTTTTATGAGTCGTCACTGAACGAGCATATTTACGCCATTAAATTTCAAATTAATGCAAATAAAACGTTAAACACTTATTCAATATATGCACTATTTCTCGTAAATACGTTTCCACAATAAATACAGCGATTTATTTAAATCATACTATCTGTAATGTAAATTTCACAACTTTTTGAAAAACAATTATTTCGTCTAAACTTATGCGGGAAAATAAGCGTAAACTTTAGAATAATGAATTATTGTAGTTTGTATGAACGTCGTAACGATCGTTCAAGTCTATCTGGGTCAAGCTAATTTTTTTTTCTCACTGCAGCGGAGCTATTATATTGAAAATCGACATGGAGGCGTAACTTATTCAACATGACGTTGCATAACACCTAGTCATATATTATACAAAACTACTATAGCTTTCCGAATTAGAAAATATACAAATGTTACTGAAAATTGAGGATATCTATCGTTGGATAGAAACAAATCCTTCTCACAGGAATATTGCGGAAGAAAGTAGTGTCCTCACGGCGAACTATTTAATGAAAATCGGAAAAAAAAACATGGGGAAAGTGACCGGCGATCGTGTAAGCTTGACAGCTCTCTGTTTACAAACGTCAGACTTAAAGTAGTTGCCACATGAAATCACTGTGCTAAAAACAGTGCCCTTTTTTGCTACCAAATATCAACTCCCAATATCGAGACCTCTCCTCGTTTCGATTCATTTCTCACCTTCGAATGTTTATCAGTCATCTTTCGCGAACGACCGTCCGGTCTTTCTCCTCTCCCGTCATTCAAGCGCTCGGCGCTGACACATTTGTATGCGCTATCCGTATGCACCGGCGCGGGCGTCGTACCGTGTACATATCTACGCGCGGCGCGTTGTTACTTATAGGTACACCGGGATATAAATAGACGCGCGTGTACGACCAGGAAGTCGAGAGTCGTCGCGGAATATTCACCAGGGGGAGGGAGCGGCTCGCTCTTCCTCGCCGAGGAACGTTTTGAAATTGGAAGGACGTCAAGGTCGAGGACGCGTGAAGTAAATAATTGCCGCGCTGTAAAATTCATGAGCGGCGGAAAGCCGCGTGAGTCGCCACGTCGACTCTTCCCGCGCCGAACGGCGGGGTGCCCATTGTCACCCTTCTCCGTATCGGACGGGGCGAATTTGCAGGTGCGCGCGCTCGTGGAGCCGATTGAGTGAGAAGGAAATGCTCGTATGCTGACTGTCATCAAGAGAAGAAGAAGCGTTTTTCCATTCATGCACTAAGACGAAGTCTCCTAAAAGCATATGTGCAACGAAAGGTACAGAGAAAACCGAGAAAAGCAATGATTAAAAAAAAACAGAAGTTGAAAGGACAGAAATAAAAAATTGAAACCAAACAAAGGTCGGACTACACGCAGAAAGATTTGTGATAACCATTCTCACAATCCATGCGGTAAGATTTAAGTATTGCGGCATGTGACGTTCAGTACTATAAATATTATATATGTCGATATTTACCACAAGTATTGTTATACTTGCTATATTATTACTGAACATCATTATTACGCCGTAATCATTCAACCTTACCACGTAAGATTATGAGAGTGGTTGCCGCAAACTTTTCTCCGTGTCAGATAAAGATAACAGATCACCTCACGCAGCAACACCAGCAAAACCAGGTAAAGCTGAAACTCAGATAAAGCTAACGCAACGCCTCGCGCAGAGCAGCTGGTCAGACGGAGAGAAATAGAGAAACGAGGCCCTTTTGGCATGCGCGCGCGCGTACGAATTTCCGGAAAGGAAATTCGAGGGAGGCGGCCGTAAAGGCGAGATGAAAGAGTTGGTGAAGGGCGTTGGGGAGGGAGGGGTGAATTGCACGCGTACGTGCTCTCGCGGTATTATGCACGACGATGCACCGTACGCGCGAGTGCATAACTACGCTCGTTCTACTCGTACTTATACGGTACGCACCTACTTCCACGCGCGAGGCTTATTACCCGCTTTTCCTTTTACGGCGGAAGCTTTTGTAAGTTGGTCGGCTGATTTGAATGTTCCGTTCGCAGAGGCGCGACTGCTTCGCGTTTATTTCTTCCTTCCCGTTAAAATTCTGACACTCTAATATGGAGACTGGTTTTTCTTTGAAAATTAAGTTCACAGAAAGCAGCGGTACGAATTTCTTTACGAAGTTCACGAGTCGCGAAATAATTTCGTGTTGACGAAAACAGCTTAATTCTCCTGTAGACTTACATAAATGTCTGATTGCAAGGTATATAAGGGGACCCGTATACTTGACAGAAACTTGACGTGAGGGACGAAAATAATTCGGTTAAAATCACGAAACGCATCTGGTTAAACAAGTTTAGTTATTCTAACCAAAATACTAGTAAGTGGAACCAAATATTTAGTTGTTCCAACTACACGTTCAGTTATTCTAACTACTCCCAGCGTCACGAATTCTACCGCTGGTGACTTTTTAAAGTGTCATTTTTAAACATGGGTACTCGCCAATGAACAATACATTCTCATGCTCTCATTAACTACGACGGCGTTTGCCCTGGATAATGAAAACCCGAGAATTAACTGATCATTGGGTCAGTACGTTTAAAAATGACAATTTAAAAAGTCACCAGCGACAGAATCCGCGACGCCGGGAGTACATGTCTAGTTAACCAATGTTTACTCTGTTTTAACCAAACAGATGGAGAATCTACGTTTCACCAAACGGTTTGGCATATTATCTCATACATTTTTTGTCCGTCTAGATGAGCTCTACAACTTTTAGAGAGGCAAATAAAATGATTTCCATTTAAAAAAAACTAATGTAATTTTCATATCTCATATGAATGACATGTGTTATCAAAGAGACTCATAATGTTGCTCTCAACACCAAGAAATTTTCATCCGAAAGACTTTCTCGTAAAGTGACAAATGTTGGAAATAAACGGTGTGCGTCGGGTCTTAAAAAACTCACCCCGTATAATCTCCCACTTTTTATCTCCATCTCTGCCGGTCCAATCGCGCGGCAGTCCGACGCTATATCGCGGAATATTCATGGGCGTTTATTTCTCGGTCTTCGGGGATATTGAAATCGGGAGGGCCCGGGCCATAAAGTGGTCGCTCTCTCACGAGGGAGTGGTCGCCCGCTGACACGCGGACGGACGTGCCGGGGACCGACGCCGCGGACAGCGCTGTAAATCGTGCGGTCCACCGGTAAATCATGCATTTATTTTCGCGTTTCGAAGCCCCCTCGCCGCGTCGTGGCGCGCATCACGAACACACGCGCGCCGGTGACGCGCGTACGTACTCGGACACGACGGGGGGGGGGGGGGATTCCCTCTCAGTCGTTACCGCGCGCGAAGAGGTGTCGTACGCGGATCGTCTCTCTCTCTCTTCGTACGCGGAGAGACCTCGACTCTCCCGAGTCGTCGGGTAGTTTCTTTGTATGTATTGGGTTCGTCCAGTTCGCGGCGAATCGTATTTTTGCACTCTGGACGAAATACGCGGTAGATGGAGTAATGCGACTGGCTAGCTACTTCAGCTATATTTGTACACGGAGAAAAATTAATCGTAGCATTTATAAAGTTCGTGGTAAATTTAGGGACGAAGTCAGTTTATTGTTACGATAACTACACACTGAGAAACGTAACCTGGTCAATTTAGCCAAAATCCTGGAGACCATAACCAAACCGTTTGGTGAAATATGGATCCTCCATCTGTATGGTTATACTAACCATTTTCTAATTAGAATACCTAGACGTGTAATTGGAACAACTAAATATGTAGTTAGAACAACGAAATATCTGGTTCAATTTACTAATATTTTGGTTAGAATAACTAAACTCGTTTTTGACCAGATGCGTTTTATCATTTTAACCGAGTTATTTTTCTCAGTGCGATTTTAATAAAAATTACAGCAGTGTTTACGACTTCTACAAGTTTTGCTATAATTTTTACTAAAATTGTAGTTATCGTAACAAGAAGTTGGCCTCGTTCCGACTTTTATCAGAAACTTTGTAAATGCTACGATTAATTTTTTTCCGCGTAACTTTTACTATTGAGCCATACTCGTAAAATGCATTCTTATGTGTGTAAATAACGAAAATGGGACTCTAATTAATAGCTTCATTTAACATCTGCAAATTACTCGTTATCAGTTTCAATAATCGTCACGAAATCACCCGATGATAAATCACATATAATTGATTGAATGGTTTTAAATAAGTACATGTGCGCTGCGGGATAACAGTGTAGTTCAATCAAACAGTACACGGAAAGGAAAAATGATTTTACAGTTTTAGCAGAACTAGGTTTTGCTCAGAACTTTTTGCCATCATTATACAAATATTATCTGCGGCAGCAAAAGCTATGTATGTCTAATAATAACACATGTAACTGCAATTGCAGTGAAATTTTTACTATTATTGGACACGCATCTTTTGCCACCACGGATAACATTTTTATCGCGATAGCAAGAAGTACCCAGCAAAGCCCGGTCTCGTTAAAACTGCAAAATCCTTTTTTTTTCCGTGTACCAATTGCGACGCGCGTCCGACCGCAGATACGTATCGCGTTTCCCGTGAGAAGCGAACAGCCTGAAAACGTCGAGCGCCGCAGTCGAGTCTCAGGTCGCGTATAATATATATATACACGTACAATCCTACGCAGCATCCCGGAGAACTCACACGCGCGGGCGCGCGGCGCAAACGCCGCACAAACGCGGCAGATTATCTTCGAGATCGATCGATCGGATGTAGCAAGATCTCCCCCGACATCCCGCCGTAACACGAGTCACGCGCGCGCGGGGCTTTCTATTCACGCGTAGGCCATCGTGCGTCCGCGCGCGTTTCTACATATCCGTGAGTATCCGGCGCCGCGCGCTCCGCCTCGATTCGACGGCGCGTCGATATATCGTAACGCGCCGTCGCGTTAAAGTCGCGCGAGACGCGCGTTCCGAGAGCGATAAAGGGACGTTGAATATGGAAAGAATCCCGAGAGTCGTCGTCGTCGTCGATGGGCTGCATCATCGCGCGTGGGCGACGCGTTTGGCACGCGCCGGACACGTGTGATAGCGATGTGAAGAAGAGATGGACCAACCGCTCTTCACCTACGCCGCGTGGACGCGCCATTGCAGTCGTGTACGCGTCCGTACATATATTTATGCCTTTTTTAAAGAAGACCTACGAGAGTTCCCTCCTCCATCTTCTATAGAGAAGATATATATATATATATTCTCGTAGTTCGCCGTGGCGCAACAGGCGGTGGGACGTGGGTACGCGCGCCGTATCGATTCCGTCTAATACGGGGTGTCTCGGTGCTAAAGCGGCGATTGCCGGGAAATGCATAGTTGGAGAGAAATATAATCTGGTCAGAGTGGCAAAACGTATCTAGACAAATGAAGACACTCTGGTGCGAAAAGAAGGCAGCTCCATTTTGCCCCTTAATCTTTGTTTAAATTTGAAAAGGCACTTATCTTAAAACTCAGTGGAGATATATGAAAAATGTATATCAGCTTTTTTGTAGTAAAAATATAGATGAACATTTTTTATTTCAACTTATTTTCGATATCGACAACAGATTTCAAGATAATTTTGCCCCAAATGGAGCTGCCTCCTTTTTGCATCAGTGTCTTCAAATGAGTTTGGTTATTCTAACGAAAATACACCGAGAGAAATTTATTGGTCGTACAGCAGTAGGTATAGCCATGATAGCTATACTTTAAGGCTAAATTGAGTTAATTAGACAGTATAGGTAATGTAGCAATATCAAATAGTAACAAGGGCAATATGTATTGCTGAAATAACTATACGTATATCTGAAATAAATATACGTATAGCTGAAATAACTATACGTATAGCTAAAAAAGAAATACACGTTGCTAAGGTAACAAGAATTTATTATACATATATTAATAAACTACTAGCATTGCCGTGCAACCTATACAATTTCTTTTAGTATAATAGTAAGTTGAACGAAATATTTAGTTATTCCAACTACATGTCTAGTCATCCTAACCAGAAAATGGTCAGTCTAACCAAACAAATAGAGGATTCATATGTATTTCACCAAACGGTTTGGTTACGGTCTCCAGCATTTCGGTTAGATTGACTAGGTTATATTTTTCAGTATAGTTATCGGAAGAGAGGAAATTCTAGGGAACTAGGGAATTGTCAGAATATTTTGAGGATCGAGAAGTGAGAGAAAATATGAGATTTTCTAGAATTTCAATTCTCTACGTCGTAGGGAATATGAAAAATGATCGATCGTATTTATTCGAATTTTTTATATCCCCGTAAAATTATTGATACAACGATCTTCCTTCAAGATATTGGATTAGCGTAGGAGTCACACCTACCACATTTAGCGCTGAAAACGGTAGTCCGGAACACCATGTATATAGGTACATGCGGCTGAGATACACGTACATATGTGTAGTTAGGTACGCGCATGTGAGCTCTTATATGCACCGGCACGGATACATTAGCGCGTGTCTTCTCCGCGCACACGTGGTTGGTGTCCACGGGGGTTAGGAGGTAGCTCCTCCGCGTGACATTCCTGCTGGTTTCTTAATCACGGCGCATTTATTACTCCCGCATCGGCTACCATTGGCGCTCGCCCACACTCGCCCTTTTGCTCTGTTTCCCTCCATCTAACGCTCACCCGTCTCATTTTTCTCTCTCCTTCTCGCCCCTTCCTCTTCGCCGATAAATTTCGTCCCTCCTCCTCCTCCTTCCATCGGCTTTCAGCTTCTTCTTCGTACGCAAGGCTCTATGTCTCTAAGAATTAACCGAACTTCATTTTCCCTTGCGAGTTGTGTCGCAAGGTGTTGAATGGCGAGGAGAAGAAGCGAGGAGAAGCGAAAGGAGGAGGAATGGCTATAGCTTCTACGCCTTTTTTGGGATCAACGCTTTTAAGGCTCTCAAGGGGGCTTACTCAACTTTGAGGGCATTTAAGTATGCGTGCATATGTACCGTTGGTATATCAATTTTACGTAAGAATGCAATCGATGAGATAATGCCTCTAGGGGATTAATGAACGTTTATTTGCTGGATCCAAAAGGAAGAGGAGTATTTAATATAAGGAGACTCGTATTGTATAAAATGTGGATATATTTAAGTTTCTAAATTCTAGCGAATTAGTCTTTAAACATTTTATTTTCTATACGTGCATATACGACGTAAGAATTTAATTCTGATATTCATTCTTGCACTGAGAAGAAAACTTAGTTGTTTCAACCGAATTGTCTGGATTGAAGGTTAAATTTCGCCAAACTGTAATAACTATTGTGTGTTTGGTTGGACTGCATTTAGTTGGAATAACAAAAATGTTGTCGTTTCATTCAATAAAACTCGTTTTGTTAACACATGAAAATCGATTCACTTTATCACTTTATTAAATCAATCCGAGATGACTTGTTTCAAGAAAAGTTTTTATCAGACGGTCGGTGGACTTATTGTGTTAAACTACACTCGGGGAAAAAAATCGTTTGATTTAACTAAATTTCAAAGTTACGAACGTCCAACCGAATATATAGTTACTTGAACAAATGTCTGTTGAGGTAACTGTATATTTAGTCGGCCGCTCGAAAACTATTGGTTTAGAAATTTTTGTTCTCAGTTTGGGACCAGAAATCCTGCATCCTAATCACATGTCATGAATTATTTTCCTCCTGCGAACATTAATTATCAAAAATACATTCATAATTTAACGTCGAGAGCCCAGTAAGTCTTCCGAAGTTCCCGATAAGAGAATGCGACTTAAAAATAACGCGCTCAATCGATGCCATATTCGTCGTGATAGGAAGTTGCATAAGTGAAAACGTGCCTCGCGCACTTCCTCCATCGCCTTATCGCATGTGACGCGTGGCGCTCGGACGGAAGTGTTTCTAAGGGGTCCGACGTGAAATGATTCTCGTATCGAGCGGTACCGCGGTGCAGGTAATTCTCGAGTGCACGCACGCACGTGCGTATTAACTCGCGCGTAAGTGCACACCTCCACCCACGCTCGCGCGAACGCGTGCGCGCCCCCTTAGCCGAGCTCGGGAGGGGTCACTTCGTGATGTATGAGGCTAAGCTGCCTCGTTAACCTCTACCTTCGATGCGTGGGTGTTTTCGAGCGCTTATTGCATCGGGCAGTCTCGTTCTGTTTTCTCTTCTTTTATTGCGATCGAAATTCTGCGCGGAAAATAAACCTTTCGTTTCCACTTGAACGCTCGTTAAAGTCCACCCGAACCTTTTAATAATCGTGAGAATTCAGTCGATGGGATTTCAAACGTGATTAGCGAGACGATAAATCGTTGGAACTTGTGCGAAATTATGCAAAGACGTTTTGAAATACAAGAAATTCAAACGAAGAGAAACGAGGAAGGTGAGTTAAATTTTACTGAAAATTTGAACCTCACGTTCCACGGTACTTTTTCCTTCCCTACATTTTTCTTTCTCTCTTTCTCTGTCTACGTTCGTGCCGAGTCGACGGAAATAGAAAATTTGGTTTAAGTTGCACTGTACATAATTATGTTCAGAACACGATTCTAAACGTGATTACCTACTGTAATTAGCGAGAAAATAAATCGGTAGACTACATTCTTTTCATCGGAACTAGGGCAAAATTATACGGAAACATTTTGAAATTCAAGCAGAAAGAAACAAGGAAGATTCCCATTCATTGGAAATAGAAAATTCGACTGAAGCTTCACTGTACATAATTACATTCAGTGAAGGCGCGGACGTTTTTAGCGATGTTCGAAAAACTAAAAAGAAATTCCCAACATAAAAAGTCCTCACGCCATCTTTCCACGCTCCTCAAAGAAAACCGAATAAAAACGAGCCTTTTCAGCAAGGCCGAGAGATGCACTTCTCTCTCCTCTCTCCGTCGCACGAAGAGCGCGCGCAACGAGGCGGCTATACTCGCACATACTACGCGGCGCGGAACAGTTAGCCCCGTATAAGATCAGCTGCGCGGCGCGCGGGGATAGTTGGCACGGCTAAGCACGTACGGGATAAGTCACGGTACCCGGCGCATGCCGATGAGACCCCGTGGAAGTCTCTTATTTCTTCTTCACGTGCAACCCGACGTCAAGACGTCTCCTTCCTTTTTCGTCTCTCTCTCTGTTGCGCCTCCTCCTCCCCGTTCATCTCTTTCTTCTCGCTCGTACGAACCTCCGTAGCGTCGCGGAAGAGCCGTGCGCACTCAGCGTCCGTACAAGGCACCCTTTGGATTCAACGCCATAAGGGCGTGCGCGTCGGTATACCTCCTCGCCGCCACAATACCCCCCTCCTCAGCTTCTTCCTCTTGGCGCGCACAGAGGAAACCCGGTCGCCATACAGCATTCGCAACCGCGCACAATTTTCCACGATATACAGTAGAATTCGCTTAAGGAGGTCCTATCGATAGTAGAATAATTAACAGAGCGATTTTGATTAAAATCGAAAAATCGATAGATACGAGTGTTGGGACCATCCGGTTAAATGTTTGTGACGATTCACCATCTTGTATAATAAATATGAAATAAATATATACCTATAGTTAAGAAATCGTCATGAACATTTTACTAAAGGGTCCCAACACTTATACCCATCGATTCGGAAATAAAAGAAATGAATAATTTGCTCCATTTTCAAATCCGACGATGTAATCATTGTAATCAAGTTATGTATTTAAGTCAAGTAATTTGATCGGCATTTTCCCGCTGTGACCGTTAATTTAGTAAAATCTACTAGTTTTTTCTTTGTGTATGCATAATTAATTTGCATTGATTTTAATATGTGTATAATCTATCCTTTAATATGCATATGTATAAACATTCACGTTTACGTGGGTATGTTTCTGTTTTTATTTGGTTGTTAGGATTTCCCACACAATACGGTTTCCCGTCTAAGACGATTTTTTTGAACGTCCCCTTGAAAATCGTATTAAGCTGATTTTATCGTATTCCTCTTGGGCCTGTTGGTTTCTTTTGCATCTGCGCTCATTTCGAGAAGCTCCGCACCGTAGCGCAGGTAGAAGCGTTCGGGGGATTTATGTCGAATAAAGGCCGTGATCGAGTGACGGTTGATCTCGGGAGAAATCATTTGCATGACTCGTTCCGCGCGCGCTGGTCGTAATGCGAAGATACTTCGGGGACGCGATGACTGCGAGAGATTGAGAGGAGCGGACGATAGAGGCTGTGGGGTCGATACGGTGAGAGATAGGTGAAGGGGTATTGGAGCTTCCAACTTTATTTTTTTTAACGTAGTATTGGATATATTGTAATTTTCTTTACGATACACGTACACAATACAGGTTTAATTCTATACTCGATATTTACATAATTATTAATATTCTACAATAGACATTCTTAATTAACACACGTTAAGAAAGATTTGTATTTTTAATATAACTTTATGTGAAGCATTTTTCCACAATACATGTGATGCTAAAAATTAATATATTTCCTTGTGAAATTTGTATTAAATATTTTTTGAACTTTACATACAATTGTGTTAAATTGAAAATAAACTTCTTAATGAAATACATAAAGTGAACCTCAACATACGTCTACGTATTAATAGTTGCATGATAGAAGGGGCAATACCTTTACGACAGCTCAACAAAGCAAAAACGAATAGCGGACCAAAAACGTAATTATTTATTTGTCCCTTCAATCATGCTACCATTAATACATAGGTATGCTAAAGTTCACGCTATATATAATAATAATTTTCATAATCTCGTATTGGATGAAACGTTTATCTACAATTGTATTAAGTTTAATACACATTTTTTTTACAGTATACCTAAACTAAGAAAAATAACCTGGTTAATTTAACCAAAATTCTGAAGACCATAACCAAATCGTTTGGTAAAATGTGGATCCTCCATCTGTGTTTGGTTAGACTGACCATTTTCTGGTTAGAATAACTAGACATTAGTGAAGATAAGTAAACATGTAGTTAGAATAACTAAATATTTAATTAAACTTACTGGTATTTTCCTTCGAATAATTAAACTCGTTTAACCAGATGCGTTTTGTCGTTTTAACCAAGTTATTTTTTTTTCACTGTAACGATCCTAACTTTATGGAGCGTACAATTGGCCTTTTTTTCACGTCTGGATAACTTTCAATCTCGTAAAAAGGGGAAGCAGTGTTCCTAAGCAGTTTCGGTAGTCGCAAACACGCGTACAATTCCTCCTGCGACGGGGGTTTCGACAATGACCTCGCTCTTCAGGTAGTCCCTCTTCCTTCGCTGGAACCTCCTCCATCGCGGACCCAGTCCTGCACGCTCGCCTCTCGAGACCAGTCTTCGGCCTCGCTCATTCTCTTCTTGTTTTTGCTTACCTATACACAGCCTCGCGATCGGTGCCCCCTCCTCCCCACCCCCGGCCCGCCCCCCTGTCGCGTCCGTTCTCGGAAGGCAGCGGCTCTCAACGCGCGTATATCCGATCCGCTAATTATCCGATCCAATTAAGCGACGATCGGAGCTCAAGTAGCGCGAAGAATGCGAAGGATCCCACTTCACGACGCTCGTTCGGCTCGGCGCGTGGCGTTTCCGCGTATTATAACCCGCCGCGCGCATGGGTACCAGCGGCGCATAGCCGAAACTTCCGTTCCGCTTGGACGCCTCTGCGCGCGAAAGGAAGGGGTAAGGAACCTCCCGCAGAATTCGCCGCACGACGTCACGCGAATCGCGCGCGGATAAGACCGCGTGGACGATTTATACTCGGTGTGCTCGCTATCGTCACACGCGGCGGCAGAAAAGAAAGGATCGTATCTGCGGTTTATATGCGTACACGCGGGTTGTCGGCGTATCCTTTTACCGGAAAAAAAAACACAATAGGTACGACGCTCGTACGTGAGAATTTATGCACGACGGAGATCGCGAATTTCGTGCTTAGAGACGTTTGATGTCGTAATTAATTTTCGATCGAATCGATGCCATCTATCTGTTAAATAATTAATTTTCTTCGAATAATTAGCAAAACACTATTTTTAAATTTCATCGGACAGAATCGTCGTTCGATTGGTTTCACGGATCTGAATATTTTCCTTTCAATCGATCGCGAGTTTTATGCTCGGCAACGTTTGACTGGATGACGATGGAACAGGGAAATTGAGGAAATCTCAAGGGTTTTTAATAATCTGGAAATTTCAAGGATTTTTAATAATCTGGAAATCTCAAGGAAATTCGTGGGCTAAATAAAAAACTCAGGGAAATAGGTTAAATTTAAAGATTAATCTTGTGATGCCATAAAGCATATCTACTGACTTTGTAATACTTACATATACTGAGCCATGAGCCGTCTGATGATCAGTGCATTGAGAAAAAAAACCTGATCAATTTAAACTAGCAGAAATCATTTGCTACAAGTGTAAATTGCAAATGATACGTCAAATTTAGATCGTGTGGCATGATTTAAACTTGACCTTGTAAATAAATGTACGCCAAATTTAACTCTCCGAATCTCTCACAGTACCTAATGTCTAAAATTTATTTATTATCTCCGAAACATACTTTCATCATTCCATTACTGCATACATAAATAGCAGTGCCAAGGGAGGACTCATAAAACACGCTGCAGTTGCTGCACGTCGTTATCTATTTTTTCGTAAAGTTGCTGCAAAATTTACATCGTATGTCTGATTGGGATACTCCTTCCGAGTGACTCAACAACAACAGTCCCGTTGAGCAATTTGTATTTGGCACTCGCGATCGTATAAATATGACAGAAGAGGCCGTATCTCCCGATGCACGCGCGTGTCGGCGCACTCTCGTGGATGCACCGCCC
This sequence comes from Xiphydria camelus, assembly GCA_963678675.1. Taxonomy (NCBI): domain Eukaryota; kingdom Metazoa; phylum Arthropoda; class Insecta; order Hymenoptera; family Xiphydriidae; genus Xiphydria; species Xiphydria camelus. Next base: position 25,624,761 of record OY783195.1, on the reverse strand, counting down.
GCAGCGCGCGCACTCCGCATGCCGAATGTACTTCAACGGCCCGCTCTGTCGGCGTAACGCAAATCACGCGTGCCGGGAGTACATATATGTGTATTATGTACACCACCGCCTCGTCGGGCCATGTGCGCATGCGTGCGCGCGTTATTAAAACACTACGTGACCGTAACGACACGGCGAATCGATCGTCGGGGTGGGCTCAGTGCGTTCGCTTCTTAGAAAATCGTTATCTCGAACCCCCTGATTTCTCGAATAAATAGCGAAAGTTACACCCGGAGAGTGGATCGAATATCGGGAGATGAACGAGGGTTCGATCGAGGTTCGCCGCTGTGTTTAGAGCGCGATTAGTCGCATCTTCTTGTCTGCACATAACAGCGTGTATTCGAAGAAATTTTAGCACGCTCTTAGTACGCTATTGATTGTCGATTTGAGGATGCTGTAATGATTGGCTATAACGACTTACTAGTACCCGGCAGTCGCACGGAAATAAATAATTTATCAGTGTGACGTAATTTAAGATTTGAGTTAAAATTGTGAAAACAGATCGATTTGTTATCAAGATAAATCGATATTTTAGGGTAACGAAGAGAAAAAAGAAAAGCAATGATTTTCATTGTAACCGAGGAAACCTGTCAAACATTTTCATCCCAACAGCAAACTGTTTTTGTCACCGTAACAAAAAATGCTGCTGTTATAACTGATTTTCGATGTTGTTACCAAGACAAAATTAGTGTTTTTTTCCGTGCGTTTCTGTAGAAAATCTCTAAGCCCTGTCACTCTATAGGGCCATAAAAAAGTATGGCAGGGATCGCGTGTGGAAGAGATGACGAACATTGTAGCACTTTAATTGTTGAAATGATACAAAATTATTGCGTTTCGACGTGTGCCCTTAAAATTAAAATATTTTGCTTTTTTGCGCTCATTATTTTTTGCAATAACCGATGCGCTAATTTCGGAACGCCATGATTCTGACCAATGTTTCACATCTCCCGTGTGGCCACGTGTTCACGTCTGCTCGGCGATTAGGACTTGTATCAGGGATTTTCTTTAGAAGCTACTTGTCGGACATTAGAAGTCGCTGGAACCAATTGAGGGGGTCAGAAGCCAAGGGGTCCAAGTAGAAATACAAGTTTTCCGAGATGCTCCACATTAAAGTATTCTTGTTCTTTAAAAATACCTGCAATTTCTTTGCCTCAAATATATAAGCTGTATGAAGTATTCATACACCTTATACACTTGAGGCAAAGGAAAATTGCAGGTATTTTTAAAGAACAAGAATACTTTAATGTGGAGCATCTCGGAAAACTTGTATTTCTACTTGGACCCCTTGGCTTCGGACCCCCTCAATTATACATATCGCACACTCGAGTCGACAACCGATAACGTATATCTAGTTTAGAGTATACAACTGTGTATCGCCTATCTATATCAAGCTTCCTCGAATATCTACTGTATATCGGACGATGGAAAGATAAAATACAGTCGAATCTCACTGGACGTCAGTGTTCGGGAACGTACCACCTGCCGCGAGGCACTGTACGACGTAAGAAGTAGCGAGGAGCGCGTATGTGGCGCGAGGTAATTTCTCCAAATTACCTCCGCGAGAGATTCGACGAGGAGCAACACTCGTAAATTGTTTCCACGTCATTTTTATCCCATCGGATGCATTTCACTTTCTCATTATCGCTCTTCGGCGTCTCTCCCTTTATTCCTATCAATTCGTTATATCTCTCGCCTATCTATAATACAATACCGCTTCCACTCGGAGAATTACAACGGATACCCATCCATCATTACACGCCATTTATCGAACGTTGCAATCGTTACGTTCGTAGAAACTCAGTCACGAAAGAAACCCCCGGTTCGGCGCGCGGCCAGTCGAATCGATCTTCCCTCCCGGACCTCCGCGCGGAGTGGAGGACCTATCGCGCGATCGCGGATCCGGATTCGTTCTCGATACTCGCGCGCGGGCATTTCGAAGAGGAAGAGAAAGGGAGTCGATGATTTTCTTCCTAACACGACGTACGATGTCGCGTATCGTTTCACATACACTGAGAGATATAATTGCTGATTCCCCGGAAAAATGTTTTCTCGATTAAAAACAGGATATAATTTCAGGATCAGGTCATGGTTTTCTTCGTGGAAGAAATTATTTGATAGGCTCGAGTAATTGTTTTTTGGCGGAGAAAGAATTTCTTATTCCTATGACGATATTCTTGAATTAAGAATATGTATTCTTCGATTGACACTGAGAAAAATAATTTTATCAGTTTAACCAAAATCCTGGAGATGATTAAATTGTTTGGTGAAATGTGGAGCCTCCATCTGTTTGGTTAAATTGACCAATTTCTTGTTCGAATAACTAAATGTTTGGTTGGAATGATTAAATATTTGATTCAACTGATCACTATTTTAGTTAGAAAATAACTAAACGCATTTAGTTAGATGCGTTTTGTTACTTTAACCTAATTATTTTTCACAATGAAGAATCCGTATTCTTAAAAACTTGCAAGGTCATGTGTTCTTGATTCAAGAAACATTTTTTTTTTGCATTAGCAATTATTTCTCTCAGTGTAAATTGTATTCCTCGCATTAACTCTCGAAGTCTTATCTGCAGAGTTTAAAGTTGCAGAGCAAAATTAAGAGAGAGAGAGAGAAAGAGAGGGGCGTGGAGGGGGGAGAGAGAAGGACGGAAAAACGACAGAGACGCAGAGAGCGTCAAAGAAGCGTCCGCGTTACAAGCCGCTCAGCTAATTACCACACTTAATTAATTACTACGCAATCCGCTTGTCTGTACGTGGCACGGGTCAGAAGGAAGTGAATGGGAGGGGGGGGGGGGGTGAAGCCCGGATACGCGGTGTTTATTGTGCGTTCATATGTTACCCACAGTAAGAGTACCGAGAACCGTATGCTAAACGAGAGATATACCCTGCTCTATCTACCTATACTCACTGGGAGGGACGCATCGAGACGAGCTCCTTTACTTTTCCGTGCACGGGTATATGTATGCGAGGAGATCTCCCGCACACACACACGCGCGCGCGCGTGTAACCTGCGAAGGCTAGCTCTATGCACGGATGATCTCGCCGGCGCGTGTGTCGTTTCCTCTCACACACGCCGACGCTACTCTACCCAGTGGCTAATGCCGTATGGGACAGGTCGAAGACCCGCGGTTCCTGGCGAGCGATCCGCGATCGACGACGCGACTTCGATCGCCCGGCGAGGGGGGAAGGGGGAGATGAAAAAGCGGAATTTATCGAGACGCTATAGAGACGACTACTCCCCGAGGATCGATCGGTGGATGTGAATTACGGGGAATGATATAGGAGAGGGGTGTAATAAAATTGGATGTGTTCGTAATAGGAATAGACGGAGAGGAATTTAATTGTACTCTGAGAGAAATAATCGCTGGTGCCGACGAAAGTTTGTCTTCAATCGTAAAGCATGGTACACGTGTATCGAGTATCTGTATGCATTTAAACGTTTTTAAGAACATGTATTCTTGGCTCAAGAGATATTTTTTTGACACTAGCAATTATTACTCTCAGTGTGTAGTGAATTTTTAAATCGTGGGATTGAATAGATGACCCGACAATGCAGAATTACTCGTAGTGGCAAACTGGGGAATGAGGAAAACTAATCAGTCTTTTTATAAGAGTGATAAATCCCAGTTATAAATACCTCGAGGGTGGTTTTAAAAGAAATGCAAAACAGGAACATAAAACAAGCTGAAAACTCAATTGGCTATCGTAGATATACGCCGGAGCTAGAAATACGAAAATAAATCTCGATACACGTAATTAGAAGCGAAGCGTTCTCTACGCCGGGCAACTCGCCAGGCGGGCCGATTCGTGTTACGCGAATAGGAGGGAGAATTTATTGCCGCCTATGAATTAATGACGGATAGGCTTGTCTATTTGGAGAGTTATCTCCGTGCGGAATTGGATTGGATTTCGAGCTCGCTCCGAGAAGTGAAAACGTAGAGGCGATATCTACGCTGCATCGACAGTGCCTTCGTAAAGGATAAAAGAAACGCACTTCGCTGCAACGTTCCACTAGGTATTTCTGTCACGTAGGGCCGTATTTGGTGGGTGTGAACGAAGAATCCGACTGAATTCGTAGTTTCAAAAAATATATTTTTTTATTCATAACCGATAACGTACTGATCACCTAAGAAGTTTAAACACTTAGCGTTGTTCTTCCATTATTTATTTCTGAGGATGCATGACGATTATAATTGTTTTGCGAGATTCTCAAAATTTACAACCTTAATCACGTTTTTTCATCGAATTAGCCCGACAAGGCTCTTTTATTTTTTAACATTAAATTTGTAAACCGTTTCAAAAATATATTAGACCGTTTTTGTCATAAATCTGCAGTGTGTAAGTCATGGAAATTTGAAAATAAAGCCCCTTCTATAGTTAAATTTTTCTTCCAAAAATAGTCGGAAACCTGCTTTCAAATTTTTGTATTATAATAAATCAATACTAGTTTGATAATAATTTCAAAAAATGAATTTTTTCTGTAATCTTTCATCCGAGATGCTAGAATTACCTTCCAGCGAGAATTACTCGACAGATCGTCTTTTAAGATTCAGCGCAGTCGATTCCCCCGACGCTAAACCCTCGTACTAAAAACTTTACTTCAATTTTATCATCCACTCTCCGTCATTTTCTCGCGACTCCAGCGCGACGGAAATAAAGTTCAGGTGGAAAGTTGAAAGTAGCATCGTTATCGCCGCCGGTGGCGAGGACGCCGACGCGGCCTACTCGACGGCGATATGGATCGCGACGCCGTACTAGTTAGACGAGTTATCGGGGATCCCCTTCGCGCGCGCAGTTTCTCCGTCGCGTAGGCCGTCGTTCGCGTGCAGGAGGCACATTCGCTCTCGCGATATGTAGGATGTGTACGCGGCATCCTCTCGAACCCCGCGACACGTCGCGTCGCCGTATCGGGAGCGGTTCGATTGGTATCGAGCGATCGACCTCGCGCCCAGCATCCGTCGTCGTTACAGCGCTCTCGCGGGAGACCTTGGCTGCGATCGTGAAATTTGTCCGCGTCGCGCGCGCGTTACGCGGATTTCTCTTTCGGCGCGTCGTATATATCGCTCTGCTTAGGAATAATCGCGATTTACGGGGGATTGTTTTGAGGGATTTATCGCACTGCGATCGAGAAACGGCGCGAGTGTGGCGACGCAGTGGACAAAATATTTATCGAAATCCTGGAATTGCTTATTTTTTCAAGGTTTATTCTATTTATATCATCAGATACACATCGTTATTCCGTTTTGATTTCAATTTAATAATCAACTTTCTCATTCTATATCTGACAAATTAGGATTATTTATTTTACGAGATCAAATATTTATCGAAATTCTACAATTGAAGAGTGGAAATTAGAAAGGGCCTAAGTGCCATTTTTCACAGACTTCAGTTTTTGACATAGAAAGGTTCTAAGGACATGTCTTTATGTCCTATGAATGGTTCTAAGAAACCTTTCTATGACAAAAACTAAAGTCTGTGAAAAATGGCACTTAAGCCCTTTCTAATTTCCACTCCTCAATTTGTCTTTGTCGAAATGCCGACACGAATTGCTCATCTTTCAAGGGTTATTCTATTTATGTTATTTAATCGATCTCTAATCGAGAAGATACATCATTATTCCGTTCCGATTTTAGTTTAATAATCGGTTCTCTCATTCTACGCCTAGAAAATTATAGGTACAGTAATTGCGACTGTAACTAGACACACGTCTTATTTACCTACATACATGACACCTCGTGCTCGTGTCGTCACTCGTGATTAGCGCGCGAGTGCAGCCTTGACTGCGATCTCAAGAATTGTCCGCGTCGCAAATCGAATGCTTTATCCTCTGTGTCATCTCGGATTGCGATTCGTGTCTGAGAATATCCGCGCGCTATATGCCGTGAAATTTTAATCCAAAAACGTAATGGGAAAAGCTACGCGGTCGCTTGTTCTAATCGAAAAACAACGCCGATAGAACAGCGACATCATTCATACGATTTGGAGACTCTTGCTGTCGTCGAAGCACTTAACACGTTTCCTGTTTATTTATCGGGTATCTAGTTCACTGTAGTGACAGACTGTAATGCTAATCGAGATACGACTTCGAAGAAAGATCTCCATCGACGATTTGCGCATTGCGCTGCCTCAGAATTACAAGGCCCTATGTTACCTAGATGTTCTATGTAACATAGAACCTCATAATTCTGAGGTAGCGATTGGTGGGTTTATTTACAAGACTTCAATTTTGAAATCGTATATAGGCCAGCCGCCAAGCTGTACACGTTGATTATAATCAACAATAATAATTATTATTTAAGCAGAAATCCTATTCAGTGTTTGGCGGTTGACATTACTTCGTCGGAATGGATCAAAGTCGCGCGCCTTCAGGACGATAAAATTACAGTCAATCGAGAGATCCTAGCTTCAGTTGATCAACAACCTAGCGGTAAGGAATATTTTGATAAATATGACTTAAAGGGGGGTGTAGTATTTCGTAGAACTGAAAGGAGAAACAAATGGTTCTTATCATGTGCGGCTCGGTTTCTTGTAGTAAAATTATATCATGATGAGAGCAGGGACACTTTGAACTGACCGGTATTTTAGTTCGAATAACTAAATGCATTTAACAAGATAAGTTTTGTTACTTTAACCTAATTATTTTTCCCAGTATAGGTATCAAACAGAGATTTCTTGAATCAAGAATATATGTATGAGGCGCCTAGATGCAAAAACTTATATAAGGATAAAGAGGAAATATCTGGTTTTGCATCTAGGCGCCTCATATGATCGTGAAAGTTTTTAAGAATACAGATTCTTGGTCGAGAAATATAATATTCTTGACTCGAGAATACCTTCGTCGGGATAAGAAATTCTTCCTACGCGAAAGAAACAATTACTCGAGCCAATTAGATATTTTCTCGCGCGAAGGAGATCGCGACTTGATCCTGGAATTACAACATATCGTGTTCTCAATTGAAGGAAAGCATTTTTTTAGCATCAGCAATTATTTCTCTCTCAGAGAGAGAGAGAGAGAGAGAGTGCACGTAATTTATCTCCAAAAGTTATTTCCATATTCCACGAGTCCCTGTAAACAGTCACTCATTTCCTTATCGGCACGGGTGGGTACTTATTATTCGATAAAGGGGTAAAACAATAATTACTAAACATTTTTCTCAGCTTTACTAAATTCCCCTCGCATACGTTTAGAGATAGTAAGACGCATAAGATTATCGAGAGATGCACTCGTACTCGGCTCGGCGTTTTCTCCGGACGGGTCAGCCGCGCTCCGAGCGCGCGGCCACCCTCGAAAAGCCGAATGACCGTAAATCATCATCTCTCCAGCAGCGCGTACGTCCGAGAGAAGGCTTTCTCTCCGCGAGACCCGGGTACACCACTCACGAGAGGGACCTCGTCGCGCACGCGGTCGGATCCTCGCCACGGCGCGCCGGAATCGTCGCGGTCGATTTCCACCGCGCGATGGAAGCGCGCGGCGCAAGGTGCATTATATCGCGCCTATAAGTACAGCGGGGACGAAACGCGCGCGCGAGAGGCGAAGCCGCCGCGGGGCCGGCCGATTTCCCGCCCTCCATTTTTCTCGCCCGTCAACGTCTGACGGCCTCTCACCGCCGCCGCGCGGCGTCCGTGAAAGTACCGCGAGGAGAGGATGCGCTCGCGCTTCGATCGCCGCGGCCTGTACATACATAGAAGGCCGGAGCGTAATAACATCTTCTCGCCACCGTTTTCAAGCGCGCGTGAGAACCGACAAAAAGCGAGGCGGGAGCCCCGGCTGAAAAATGACCCGCGATCCGCGGGGATGACGAGGGAGTCGGCGAGGCGGAAGGGAAGAAAACTGGGCAGCGCCATTAGCGTCACGCACGACGCGGAGCGACGATGACGGAGTGGAGAAAAAGCCGCGTATGTAGTTTCCGTACGCGACGACTATATCGGAGTCACGCCATGCGCGCGGATCGCTCCTCTTTGCTTGGCGGACGGGGCAATTATCGTGCCACCGCGAGGAGAGCCGAACGCATTCGGGATGCGAGGTATGAGATTGGTGCGTCTCGAGTGCGGCGCGGTGTCGGAGGGCTACGTTGCGTGGTAGATATGTATGTATGAAGCGCTTATTGGAAAAACGTGACAAGCCACATTCTGGTCAAAAATAAACAGTTTACTTTTTGTAGTAGTCGCCTGCATTTTCTTTTAATACTTTAGGTAAGATTGTAGACGTTAATATATGAACTAGAATATAGCTGTTAAGAACACTGAGGGGTTGTATTAATCAAATATGCATTTTACAGATTTTTTTGGAACTTCAAAGCTCGTCTTCTCAGTAAAATGATTTTGTGGCTTGTCACGTTTTTCCAATAAGCCCTTCATGTATGAGTCGTTGAAAACCAGAATGGTGTAAGTCACATTTCATGTAAGCTGAGATTATTTGACTGCAAAGTTAAGTACAATTTGAAAATTCTGTCAGATGATACAAAACAGATATTTATTATTTCTTTTATCTGTTTGTATAATCTAGACAGATTTTTCAAATTGTACTTAACTTTGCAGTCAAATAATCTCAGCTTACATGAAATGTGACTTACACCATTCTGGTTTTCAACGGCTCATATATGTGTGGTTGGAATTGATAACCGTCGACGACGCATCATTAATTTCGCGACTATTTCCACTGCGCTGATGACTTTAATGGATCGCGACGCGAATGTGAAGGACGGATTATGTTAGTGGTGCAATTTGATACCGTCACTGCGCGGATTATCTCCTTCGGATGGACATTGGGAAAGGAATTGCTATGTCGTGAGAAGAGCTTGCTGCATTTAATTCGGGATGCTCTTTGATATGCAATTTGGTTCGTCAAATATGCAAGGTATACACTGAGGGGGAGAAAGGTCTAGTTGAATACGAACCTAATAGAAAAATATATTCACATCGAACACACAAAGGTCTGTTTGAATGAAATAAATGTTTCTGTCAGGTTCGTATTCAACTAGACTTTTTCGTGGGTGCACTGTGAGAAAAAATAGTATTAACATAATTTTCTATGTAAAGCTTTTCTCTAGTATGTGTAATTATAAAAATTAATATATTTTCTCTTGTAAAATTTGTATTAAATATTCGTTGAACTTTGTATTATTAATTATTTAATTTGCGAAACTCTCGTATATTTGTTTGTTTCGAGTTCAACTCAAACAATCAATGCATTAATTATTTGATTTATTAATCTGTTATACTTATATAGTAAAAAGAATGCCGTGAAAACCTTGGCTGATCGAAAACTGGGTCCGTGACAGTAGCTCGAGTAATCAGTAAATACAACACTGGTCCACGGTCTCTCAAAGTCAATATATTTTTCGTTCAAATGAACGTTTGAAACTTCCGTCACATGATCTACCAACGACTGAAGTGCGTCTCGGTTTTCGGTAGACACAGCTCTCGCTTCACGCAAACCGCGAAATGAAATTGATTCGCAATCCCATTTATCCGCAGACAGCATCCAGGATCGCGGAGGCAATTACGGTCGCGCGACAGCGATTTATGAATATCCCGACGAAATTGATCCGGGATCGTCGCGATGCTTTCTTTCGTCGCGGGGAGAACGCTCTCGCGCGCCGCGTGTCCTCGTCGAGTGGCGGGTAAAAGCGCGGCGGGAGGGAGAGAGGATGCACGTCGAACGATGGAGGGAAACTCGCAGGTCGGGTTTAGCCTGGCTGTTAGCTTCGGTTTCGCTTGCAACTCGCGTGTGCGAGATAAACGAGCGATCAACTGGGATCTTGGGAGATCAATGAGACTGCGTTACTACACGTACGTACTTCTTCTGCGCCTCGGTCCATTCTCCTCTTTCTCTCTCACGTCGCTGCAGCAGCAGAAGCCGCAGCGGCAGTCGAGAGAAGAACCGCCGCGCCGTGCCGTTGCTCCGCTACCGAGGCGCGGCCTCCAGCCGTGGTATGCTTCTTCTTCGGCTTCTCTTCGACTTCTTCTTCTTCTTTCTCCGTTCTCCTACTCCTTCTTTCTCTCTCTCTCTCTCTCTCTCTCTCTCTCTCTCTCTCTCTCTCTCTCTCTCTCTCTCTCTGCTGTATAAAGAGCCACCGCGCTCGCGCGCGGCCCCGTTCCGAGAAGAAGGATGGCATTTTCATCGAGAATCTTCGCGGTAGACAATCGCCGGCTGGAATTAACGATTCCACGCTCGTACTCGGGTGCGCAGGGGGGGTTCTTCGTAAGGCTGCGCTATACGCGGAAATTATCGATAGATACCTGGACATACGCGGAAGACATTCCTTGGGACGGGAGGGGGGAGGATGGACTTTGCGAGTCGTCGCTTCTTCGATATAGCGACACGGCGACGAGTGATTGATTGGGAAATGAATCTCGAAGGGTGAAAAGAAGAGAGTTCATATCGTTGGATATCGGACGCATTTCGTTATCTATAGATAGTATACGAGAGAAATAATTGCTAATATCAAGAAAATATTTCTTCAGACAAGAACATATGACTTTTTAAATTATTAAGAATGCAGATTCTTAAAAAGTGTCTTATATATCGTTCCCTTCCTGCAAAAAGTCACTAACTAACATATTTTGTAAAATTAACCTAAGTGGACCTAGTAGCGCTTCATTTTATTAAATCTTTAAATGGTAAAACTCACTAAGTGCTAAATGCGTTGGAAGTGAGCATGCGCGCATCATAAAAAGTCATTAACCGAAATATTATACCGATATTATAGAGCAGAAACTACCTAAGTCAGTTGACGATAAATGTTAGTTAGTGACTTTTTGCAGGAAGGGGGCGATATTCTTGATTTAAGAATACCTTCGTTAAGGATCTTGTCCTAATTGGTAAAGATGCTGTGTTTTACGTACATCCTTACATGCAGAGTCTATCTGGATAATGAACATCAGGTGGTGTTACAAACGTTTGTTAACAAAATTCAGCTACTCTTCCCTGTACGAATACTTAAATCTTGAAACCATCGAAATTTCTCTCATAAAGTTACTCCTTAGTGACCCCGATTGCTTTCAATCCGCGCCACTCAGTTATCGCACACCCACGTCTCGCATCACGAGAGATTTCGCGTTGGAAGAGGAATAAAAGACCAATGATCTGCGTACCGATCGTTACTCTATACATTCGATGCGACGGCGAACGTCTAAAACCACGAATTAAATCGAGAGGAGGACGAAAACGACGATGATTGCTTTGTAAATTATGCTCAATAGGAAAGAGAGGAGGCGGCCGCTTAATATACAATATATATGTATACCACGCTCTTTCACGGCGCCAGGAGCAATTTCGAAACGTTCTCGCGTAGTCCTCGACGACGCGATGTCGTACCGTCGGACGAAATTAGTAACGGATCCGGGATTACGATCGCGCCATTTCGAAATCCCCCTTTGCCGGGCCGTTGCACGGCTGTCCCTTTTTTTTAAGCCGACGAACCACGACCAAGAGGATTATCTCGCGCTTCGGGCCCGTCAGCGGCGACGGATTCGGCAATTTCTAATCTGTCCCCCGCGCGCCGGGAGGAAAAGGACGCGTAGGACACATCGCGCCGGATAGGAGCCATCTCGTGTTTACACGACGTTCCTGTGTCGCAATATGCCCGGCTTCGCGTTCCTCCGGCGCGTCGACCTACTTCCTTCTTTCTCTCTCCGGTTCCTCTCTGTCTCGATGATTGTGTTTGAGGAAGGACGCGTGTAGTGCCAGGGCTGCGCGTGTAAATTCACAGTTATTTACAGAGAGAAGAAATCAGTTGGATCTGCGAAAAATTACTCGCGGAACCGGAAATAGTTATTTGTTTATATCAATTAAATTTTTTTATATCGCGTGAATCTCAGCATACATCACATGTATCTATCAATAATCGCATGATAGAAGGGGTGAATAAGTAAGTACGTTTTTAATCCGCTATTTGTTTTTATTTTGTAAAGCTGTATAAAGGTATCGCTTCTTCGGTCATGCAGCTATTATTATACATACACTGTACAAAATTCGGCGGTGTGGACCTATATTATATGGACCACTTTTGATGTTAGATAACAATGGTATAAGACTGAATGACAGCAGATGTGGTACATACAGATCCACACCGATGAGATGGGGTGTTAAAAATTAACAGCACTTTATTACCGTGTAGACGTATGCTATAAGGTTCACTTCGTATATATCGATTAAATATATATGAGGGGTAGAGATGCAAAAAACCGCCAAGAGTCACATAGTCACATTTTTGTGAGTTGGATACAGGAGTTTGTTCTTTATAAGTATGTGCATAAGGTCGAACATAATTTAGGTACAAATTCCACCTTGAACCGTTAATAATATAAAGTAGAAAATACGCTTGCAACTGCACGTACTTATAAGGAACAAATTCCCGCGTCTGACACGGATTTCACAAAAATGTGACTTGGCGACTTTTGCATCTATACCACTCATATTTTCCTTAAAGTCACGCGCGGGATAACATGTGAGATTGCTGGGAAGGAATATTTAATCTTTGCGAGAGACTTAGTTCATGCAAATAAATAGTTACTTACGACCTCACACAAGTCGTTTTTAGCAGATCCAACGGTTTTCCTTTCCATTCTTACTCTTTACTTCTCATAATTTTCATTTCACTCTTTCCTTCCAGTTCTATAGGTAATATTCGAAAGGGCCTGCATTCCCCGCGCGATGCACCCGCACAGTCCTTCACGTTCGTCTCTTCCCCCTCACACCAATCCACCGTGCAACATCGCTCCTCATCTCTCCCGCGTACGCATCACCCCGCAGTTGCAGAAAGGATCGCACATCCCTAGCGGAAGGAAATTCCATTACACTCGATTATATACGCGCCCGTATCCGCCGCGAATAAACAAGCGGCGCGTACACAATATACTCGTACTCCACCGACATATCCCGGCCGACTTAATTTCGTTATCCCGCTCTCTAAGTGGTCGCGGATGGGTCAAGCACCGGGAGATTGCGTTGCGTCGACTCTTTTTTGTTGGAAACTGCAAGGTTAGGAGGGTGCAAGAGCGGGCGGCTAGAAAGAGATCGAGAGAGAGAGAGAGAGACGGAGCGGAGCAAAAGAGAGAGCAGGAGACCGCGGAGACGGGAGTAGTTCCATTACTCGGCCATCAATCTCTTCCTCGGTCGAGAGAGGGCGCTCAGGGCTGCGAGGGGCCCTCGAGATCAGGTTATGCTAACTGGGGCCTCGCGTCCTACGCACACACCTTCGTCCAGGCGCGCGCGCGCGTACACTCCGCCGGTAGAGACACCCATGCGGACGCGCACGACGCCACCTTTGCGGAATCGTTCCGCGCGGTGGAGGAGATGAAGGAGGAGGCGGGGAGGGTGAAAAAAAAAGAGATCCGCGAGGAGGTTGCAGTATCGCGAGCTTATAAGGGAGTCGCCAGTTGCGTGCAGTTCGCGTTGTCGCTGCGGGCGCATGAGCTCCGGCGCGATAGGATGGTTGGAGGGGGGCCAGGGAAGACGGGGCAAAGAAATTCTCCCGCGAGAGAAGGAGATCGTGGAGTATACAGCGGCGGTGCGGAGGGGAGGGAACGGACGTCGATGCACTCCGGGGCGCGGGCGGAGTGAGGGAAACTTGGCCGGCCTTGCCGGCGCCCGACGCGCATCCACGATCGATCTTTCCGAGAGAGGCTTATCGAGAGACCCTCGTTTTCGAATTTAGGAGCGCGCGGCGCGCTCAATTCTGGCAGCTCCCCGCGTCGGACGACTACTTCGCTCGGTGTACACGGTTATCGTGTCGCGGACGTCATTTTTGGTCGGGAGATTTTTTTCTTTTCGACGCGCAGCACTCGTTCCGATAGGGTGAGTGTGGGATAAACGCCCTGACTGAAGCACGAGTTCAAAGTCGATTATCTTGAAGACAAAGAGAGATATCGAAAAAAAGTTCAAATAAAAAATATTCGTCTGTCTTTTTACCATGAAAAAGCTAATCTTGACTTTGTACGTATCTCTACCGCGTTTCGAGATAATCGCGTTTGAAGCTAAACGGGGGGAAATTGGAGCATTTTTATCTCACTTTTTACCCTGTACGAAATATTCTTGCCTCTTACAGGCTTCACAATGTATCCCCTATTTGAATAAATTTTATTCTTTTTCCTCTAAAACTCGCGATTTTCCCCCTTTTCCTCTGTAATTCAATATTTTTCCTCTAAAACCACCTATTATTCAGCTTCTCTGTTGAGTTTATCGTTTCATCGTTTAAAATTATGTGGAAAGGGTAAGAATTGTCAATTTCTTTTTCTTTATAAAATGATACTGTAATCCCTGCTTCATCTAGCTGCATCAATATTTCGTTTAATATATGTATAACAGCCTAACAGCCTTGAATTAATGTTTCTTACCGGAAATTAGATTCCCATTTCCTTAAATCAAATTACGAAACTCAATTATTTTACATGAGATATAGGTAATATTAATATTTAAGTTACAAAAACACCCTTTATTTGCTTAATAAATATTGGCGTTTCATTGTATACCTTAACAATTATTATTTTTTGAAACCACTGCACGTTTCTAATTTCTGATAATCTCCCCTTTTAATCAAAATAATCCCCTTTTTTTGCTCAGATTTTCCCTATTTCCTTTAAAATGAAATAAACAGAAGCGGTGAAACTTGCTCTTAGTATTAAGGGAGCAAACGACGACGTGCGCTTACCCCATCGCGAGGAAACGAAGAAATAAACCCAGAGGTAGAGAGTCGCGCGATCCACGTTGCGCGGAACACAAGGCGCGCCGTGTCGTATGTCATATCGCGAGAGCAGGGATGATCTTTCCGTCGCGCTCCAGTTTCGCCGCGCGCGGAAAGCCGAATCAAGCAAAGCCTCGATGCGGCGCGAAGACGTAATTCGATAGCGCGGGAAATTAAAGACGCGAGAGGGGGAGGGGTGGAGGAGGAAGCGCGCGGAATGCGTGTCGCTCGACGGTACATATATTATCCGGCTCGCGGGGCTTCGTATATCGACACCAGGAAGCGAGAGGACGATGTTACGATGATTCTTCGATGATAAAACTAGCGTCGACGAAGAGGGACGAGCGTGCGATACATATATCATCGGTCACGCGCTCCTCGCTGAGCGTATGCATAGCTATGCGGTAATATCTAATCAGTGCCTCTCGGCGCTGACGAACATGCGGTCGAAAATGAAAGTTCCGTGGCGGACGTGACGTATGCACGTCTCGGTCCTACATGCATATATCTACCTCTTAATCCGTGACGTTATTAATAACCGAGGGATTCCATAATTAATACGTCTCAAAGTCAACCCTTTATCTCGCGCCGTGATAGATAAGGCGACGCTGCGGTGGTTAATTAAATTTGAGAAGACTCGTCGAGAGAGACTCTCCGATTGTGTGAGGCGGAAGGAGAGAGTTTGTCGTTGCACCATGCACTGTAATGTCTCACGCTCGGTCGTATATCGTCACGTGAGTTCCACAGGGTTCTAAGTACGCTTTTGGTGAAGAATGAGATATTTACGTCAACGTGTATAAAAATGAATTCTCCATCTGTTAGTTTAGGAATTTTTCCTTTAAGATCAAAAATGGCGCTATAGTAGCATTTCCACAAAGTTTTAAGTAACGTCTTTTTGCACATTATTTGTTTCCACATGGTCTAAGTACTGTTTACAAGCTGTTGCAAGTTTTCTGTGTATCGTTATCATTTAGATTGCTGTTTTGTGTTTAAATATGTCTGATTCAGATGAGTGGTCTGATTTTGCAAGCTCAGAATCTGACAGTTCATCTCTATCGTCATATTTTCGATTTTGAATACAATATAGACTTCTTAAAACCCACAAAATATCTCTGTGATGTATGTGAAGAGTATAGGAAGCTGCAAAGAGAAAACAGAATATTAGTGAGAAGAAACAAATTGATTTTAATAAGCACAGGCAATGTTATGGAGTTACATGGTTCTAAGTACAGGTGTTATTTTGTTTTAATATCTCAGCAATATGCTTTAACAATGTAAATGTCAACACATTTTCTCTGGTATCCTTTGCAAATAAGATGATTCATACGTTTCCATCTGAAAATTGTTAAAATATGAATCACAACAATGGTTGTGTTAAGTTAAACCCTAAAAATTGCGTTATCTCAGAAGTTAGCAGAATGGACTTAGAACCCTGTGAAACTCACGTGACGATATGTCGGATTGTCGGAGCGCATCGCGGTGCAGCTGCAAACAATTCAAACAAATATCCGACACCCGCACTGAACTATTTCATCAAACGGTTTGGTTATGGTTTCCAGGAGTTTCGTTAGAGATTGGCCATGTTATTTTTTCTCAGTGCGGAAGTGGAAACGCGAGACGCGCGAGACGGAAGCGAGATTTTCTATCGGTCGCGCACGCGGGGCTTCCGAGAAAGCGTCCTCGTTCCCGAAAGAGATTAGATGCGCTTCGCTGAAGACGGGACACCGCGATACGGAGGAGACAAAACGTATAAATACGTACGCGTTTACGGAGAACGCATTCTCGTCACTACGGCGTGTCTTTATCTCCGAGTGAGTCTCCGAGTGCTTCGCGGGTATTGCTTAACCCGAGGCGATAGGAGCGCGATGCGGATAGGTCAAGCGGAGTGCAGGTATGCACTCGCTTAAGAAGGTACGCGCGTTAAGGACGCGCAACGGCACAACGCCATGAGTACGTACGCGAGGAGACTTCGATACGTTACCCTGTTGTTCTCCAGCTCGCGAATGTGCGGTGCAGTGCGTGAAACGCTGGGTGAATCTCGAACGTCTCCTCTCGGAACTGCAGCGTACGCAGAGAAGATTTAATTGGATTTATTAAAAATTACTGGCTTAGTCGCAATTATTTATTTACATCAATTAAATATTTTTTCATATTAATTAAATAATTTTTCCTTGCAATCACATACACTGAGAAACAAATTTAGTTGCTCCAACAAATAGCTTAGGGGTTGAAGGTTAAATTTCGTTAAACTAACCTTCGTGTGTTTAGTTGGATCGTATATAGGGTGTTATGCAGGTCGATGCAAACCTTATATGAGCTGATAGAATACCTCATTTAGAACCTATTTAGCCACAGTTACCTTAGTACAAACTCTGATAGTTTTCGAGCTATTCGCCAATGAAAGAGAATGAAGATAATAACTCTTACATTCATTTTTTCAGTTTGAATTCTTGCTCTAATCTGTATTTTTCTCTTTAATATGGTAAGGATTGTCTAAAAACGAAGTAGAGATTAATAACATCATTTTAACACATGGAAAACGGGTGATGACATTATCACTTTTTTGCGAATAGCTCGAAAATTATCAGACTTTGTACTAAGGTACCTAACTGTGGCTAAATAGGTTCTAAATGAGGTATTCTATCAGCTCATATAAGGTTTGCATCGACCTGCATAACACCCTGTATAGTTGGAATAACTAAATGTTTGTCGTTTCACTTAATAAAATTCGTTCTGTTGGTAGATGGAAATCAATTCAACTTCACTGCTTTTTTAAATTAATTCGAATTAGTTCGTTTCAATAAAGGTTTTTCTCAGATGAACAGTGGAAGTAGAGTGTTATTTACATCGAGGAAACAATCGTTTGACTCGACTAAATTTTGAGGTCACGGGCGGTCAACTAAATATATATTATTTGAACAAATAATAAAGAAATATTTAGTTCAAGCAGCTAAGTATCAAATTATCTCAACTAAATTTTAGCTACTTTAACTACATATTTGATGAGATAATTTTATAGTTAGCTGGTCGCCCGAGAAGTGGTTTGGAAATTTCTGTTCTCAATGTATAATACTATTCCACATGATTGTAAGGAAGAGCTATTTAATCGGCGTATAGAAACATTTCATTGATATAAATAAATAATTACTTGCGACTCCGCAAGTAATTTTCAGTAGATTCGATCAATTCTTGTCCTCCGTGTAGCGATGCATCCCCGATGCAGCGGGAAATCGTAATTGGATCGTCGCGGGAAGAATTTCCTTTCACTCTAGTTGAGAGAGATTTGCGTATACATCCCATATTAAAACCCCTGTAAATTAGACGCACTTGTAAATTATGCCATACGCACCTCGTATATTTCTCCCGGGCGATGCATCGCATATGTATATAATACACACACATAACCCTGCATAACGCGAACCAGATTCATCGAGCGCGCCAAGATTCTTATCCAAACTCGTTAATATCGACGCGAGCCCATCGTCATTTTTTCCTCTCTCGCCGCGTACCCAGTATCGCGCGATATAAACACGCCGCACCGCCTTCCCGCCCACGCGTACGACCCGCGCGCACGCGATCTCCTCCGGACCACGAGGTGACAAAAGCCAGATAACCGCCCCGCGGCCCCCCTTATTCGCGCGCAATGCAATTTCCGCGGGACGCATCGGGACGCGCTGTGTCGCGGCGAGTGCGCCACCCACGTGGCCGGACGAAACGGGGGACGGCATAATGGGACGAGCGCGCGCGCGAAAGTGCACGATGCATCGTGCGTCGCGCGCGTAGTATAGTGCAGCTCGCGGTGTGTCGTGGGCGTCGCGCGCGCGCGTAAGTCAAGGCGAGAGCGCGGAGGTGACGAGAGTCTGCGCGATAACCGCGGCTCTAATTCGCGCGCCCCCCCCGCGTTAGGCGCAATTCACACAGAAGTGGCGCTGCACCGGTTGAGCGGATACGAAGCGCGGCAGGGGCATAAATCGCGCGAATGCGAGCGAGAGTTTATGGGATTTTTGACGAAGAACTCTGCGATTGAGATATTTGCGAAAAAAATATCTTACTTACGCGCGAGAAAAAAGAGCCACCCACGCGCAGCGCGCGAGTGCAGCAGCGACGCGAGGGCGCGACAAAACGGAAGCTCGCATAATGGGATGCGCGCGGGGGACGCGCCGCGTAAAAGTGCAGCGCGCATCGTCGCACGTGCCTCTGTAACACCACGCGCGCGCGCGCGCGCGTATAATCCGTAGGCAGCGCACGCACGAGCACCTCTCGCTGCGAGTGTAATTGTGGCCGTAAAGCCGGGCGGGATGGAAGGAGGGGGGCTTTCGCATAACGCAATTATCCGTATTAACATAGCTTGCCCGGTGGTCCGCGTCGAGTGCACGGGTCCACCTCGCTGCGCGAGCGAGAATCTCGCATCGCACATATTGCTATCGCGGAACGATATAATATAGTTTCGAGATAGCGAGGGCGTCTCCTCGGAGAAAGGGCGAGAAGCGGTGTATAGATACGGCTCGCGTCGTTCGTCGACGTTAACGTGATGCTGCGATAACTGTATTTTGTTCGGTCGAAACGTCGAATAATCGAGTCCCGCAGCGTTGGAAAGCTTTCGCTTCGAGGAAAGTAGGTTTAAAGTCGTGTAGGTTTTATCAAATTTCCATATTAATTAGATACGATTAAACTGCTTTTTAAAAAAATCCATGTGTTTGCAAAAATAATTTAGAAATCGTGGTTTTAATTGAAAGAGGAGAATTTCTTATATTGAAAAGTGACGTTAACTCATTTTGGCCAAAAATTGAGATACGATGTTCTTATTTGCGAGCGTCGTTATGTTTGCTTGTACGGTAGAGGTGCGTCTGAAAACTTTTTGCTATGTTCACGGAGAAAAAGAAACTGCATGACTTACAATTTGACCGTAGCATAAACTGCGATTCCGCCCAGAAAATTTTACAGAATTACATAGTAATTTGGTGTTTTTTCTGCGAATGCGATAGAAGTTCCTGGAGAACCGGTGGAAATTCCTGTGGAAACAGATATTATATCTGGTTAAACTAGTATTTGTATAGTTATGAACTTGTAAATAGAAATGTGTCCTCTGTACAAATTCTTGGAAATCAGCTCGTATCTCAGCGCTACTGAATGAAACTGTAAAAATTGCTGGTTTTTTTGTGTGTTGATAATATAAGTTGTTATTGTCATATATTCCCCATTTTTTAAAGTAAAATTTTATTATTTGTCACCGCTCCGTTTCCGTAAGGACTCGACTTGTCGGCAACTTGTCGACATATCTAGTCCTTATAAAAGCGAATGTATAAACATGTCAGGTGAAGCTGGCGATAACTCGGTGTCGGCATCGAAATCCAGTCCCACGTGTCATGTTTGCTTTCATTTGCCATTATGGGAACAGCTGACAAGTTGTAGAGTGTGTGTACGTATATTTTCTGCATCGAAGAGAAAATAATATGTTCACCTCCCTTTTCTTATTTGTGCCACCCTTTACGCCTTCTTTATTTTTGAAGATTTTCTATAATATAATACAGCTTTCACACTGAGAAAAAAGGTCTAGTTGAATGCGAACTTAATAGAAAATTTTATTTCAGATAAATACGAATTTATTCGCCATCAATTAAAAGTCTATTTGAATTAAATAAATGTTTTGCATACTTATGTATTTTTTTTTTATTGGAGTACGAACCTAGTAGAACATTTATCAAATTCAAATAGACAAATAGAACTAAATATATAAGTGGTTAGGAATTGAGATACTTTAGTATACTTATACAGAGAAGAAAGAAATTGCCAACAAGGCGTTACGGAAACGTTCGTTAATTTTGTTGACAAATTGAGTTGCCAACTTCTCATGCGACATGACCAATAAAAGTCGGGTCCTTACGAAAACGGGACTGGATATCTTGTTTTCCTCTCTGTATAAGTATACTATAAAAGGTAAGTATCTCAATTCTTAACCGCTTATATATTTCGTTCTATTAATAAAAGTATAACATTGATGTTACTTCAATTAACGGAAATATTTATCTAAATAATAAGAAAGAGTAAAAATATTCGTGCGAACAGTCTACGATAATTTAATAAAGAAATATTTAAGGATTCGGTTAAGAATAGGAACATGAATTCACCTTATGTATTATATGAATGCATGATAATTTTTTAGTCCATAATAACAATCATTGTGTCGTTAAAAACATCACATTTTTAACACAGCTGATCTGGTGGTCCACCTTAGATGTATTTATATCCACCTCACTGCGCAAACAAGGACCACTTTATCCTCACATACGCCCCTCTCCCCACTAAAACACGCATACATCCCAGCTGCTATCTCGAAACGATATAATTTCGATACCACGGAATTCCGTAAAAAGAAAACGAAAATACCGCAGAGATACGACCCTCGTCCTTCCAGGCATTATCAAGATGTCTCCGTAATAACTGTATCTTATAGGCGGGATGATCCCACGGGGGGAAGGAACGCCGAATAATCGAGTCCCGCGCGATTTCGCGAAAAAGGCGCGTCGTCCTTTCTTCGCCGCGTCCCAACCTACCCATACCATACCGTCGCGCTTCGCGATAAATCCGGAGCGCGGTCCGCGTTTCGCGCGCGATTCCGAAGCGGTCCTAATTGGGACTCCCTCATCTCTTTCGCTTCATCTTCTCTCCCTCGTCGTCCTCGTTTTTCTCACCTCGTTTCTCGCTCGTGTATTTTTTTTCCCTCGTTGCGAGCGGACGAGTCGCAGCCGCACACCTCCTGTGTCGCACCGCGCGGTAGAGAGAGAGAGAGGATTCTAATTTTACGGCGTCCTGCGGGAGGGAGCACGTCGCGCCGAGCGAAGCGTGCTCCGGTACCGCGGCACCGCAACGAGATAACGTTCTTTAAGAGGACGCGACGTTGCCTACTCGCCGGACTCAATTTCAGAGCGAACCTGGTAACGAGGCCTGTATCAGATAACAGGACGGGAAACGGGGTGAGGGCAAGAGTTAGGTGTTCTCGATACAGCGTCGGCGCGACGCGGTAATTCGAGCGCTTAGCGTCGCTAATTTTGTCGCGCGCGCCGAGTCACGCTGGGAGCGGAGATGGAGAGGTCGCGGTAATTGCATCGGCACTGCGCTCGCGTCGCGTACCTGGTCTCCTTCCGCTTCTCTCGTCGTCGCGCTTTTACGTGATCTGGATTTTTTTTCGAGACTCCGCGAGTTTGCTGGTAATTTATACACTTGGTTCAACCCGCGTCAACGAAGAAGTCGAGAAACTGTAAAAATGAGTTTTCCCATTTATTTTTTATATAGGTGATCATTTTGCCCCATTACTTTACACAATCCTTCTATTATATAAAATAGTTTTCAAATAAATGCGTGGACAAAACCGTGTCGCCAAAAACCCCGGCGACTTCGAACCAGATGTGCGAAGCACGGACGGTTGTTGAAGGAGGATGAGGACGACGACGGCGACGACGACGAGGTCTGTGACGATGAGGACGAGGACGACGACGAAGAGAACGACGAAGAGGACGACGGCGACGACGAGGATGACGACAATGACAACGACAACGACAACGACGACGTATTGAACGGAGAAGACAGCAACGACGTGATAAAGCTGCAAAAGCACGAGGGAGCGCCGCGACAGTGGCGCAGGGGCGACAGCCCCTAGTTTCAAAAAAATTCAGGTATCGCCGAGCTAAAAGCACGGGTGAGGTTACCGACTGAGCCTTACACGCTCTGCGGTCTGCCGTGAAGGCCATCACACGTGAAAAAACGTAAGCAGTAACAGTAAGGATTTACCAATCAGAAAGCCTGTTTAAGCATAATTCCGTAAGAATGATATTTCTAATTGGTCAATCCTTACTGTTACTGCTTACGTTTTTTCACGTGTGATAGCCTTGAGAGTCGAGCAGTTGCGCTCTTATATAGAAACTCGTACCGGGCCACTAGCGAGAGCCGAGAGCGAGCGGCGCCACCTGGTATCGGGCCGCCACAGTTCAAACAAGTCTTCGAGGATATTTACAAGTTTTGTTACTTTAATTCCACGGTAAAAAACTATAGAGGCAGTCCAAAACGTCAGATCTCCGAAACCTCGGTGTTCCACTGTATGCAGAATACGATGTGATTACGTTGTTCAAACACATCCAATCCCGCAGCATACAGCCACATCCCCTGGATACCTATTAACGGGCGAACTCCTGGGAGCACGGAGCACGCGAGCGCGTAAGCTGCAGTGCATCTCGCTGCAACGAGCTCACTTAATCCGTTCCAATATCACGCTATCACTGGCACGATCCCTGTAATGCGAAGGAAACAAGAGAGAGGGAGAGAGAGAAAGGAAGATAGAACGAGAATAATCTCTCTCGTTGGGGATAACGACGGAGAATGGAGGTCCTTAAGAGGAAGCGGAGGTCCCGTTGCATACTCAATATCCCCAGCGAGACCAGTACTCTCTCTTCTCCTCCTCCTCTCTCCGCCTCTTCCATCTATTTCGCGCTCTCTCCCTCTCCTCCGCAATAACGATGCCGGCACGCAGATAAGAGTGCAGTCGCGAAGTGATTTGCACGGTGTGACTGGCAATTTCCAATTTGCACCAGAGTGGAAAGAGGGAGAGGAGGAGGAGGAGAGGTGTATTACCAATCTCCTTCTCCTCTCAAGAGCGGCATCTTCGTCCTTCTCCTCGAGATACTCCGTTTAATAGCAGGAACAGAGACGGAGAGAGAGAGAGAGAGAGAGAGAGAGAGAGAGAGAGAGAGAGAGAGAGAGAGAAAATCGCGCGCGATGAAACCGCCTGATTTTACGGTAATACGAGGCGGGGGATAAATAAGAAATGAAAAACTGGATGCTGGACGCGCGAGTGTGCCGGGAAGAGAGTCGGATAAAGTGAAAGAGGAGAGCCACCGCGACGTCCTCTTCGTCGTCGTCGTCGTTGACACCGCCCGCGGGATAGAATGCGCGCGGGTACTTCTTTTTTCTCCCTCGAAACCCCCCTTCGCGGCTGTCACGGGAATCGAACCTTGCTTTACGAGCCAACCGCTCATAGCTCGCTCGTTACTGCCGGGTGGTATGTGCGTAATATATAGCCCCGCGAACGAGCGTGCATCTATATGCGGATGAAGAGCCTATAAATGCGGGAAGAACCGCCCTGGACGGCGCGCGTGTGTCGGGCCGCGAGAATATCACACGGCGGGCGTAAATGTGTCGTGTGCCCCGCGCGCGCGAAGAGTTGCGAAAGTTGAAGGCTCGGGAGTGGTGACGTGACTATTGTAGCGCGGTGTCCCATGTAGAAATTAGTTAGGGATGGTCTTAGTTAAGAAGAGGCCCCTATGAGGCTAAACTAGGGGGTTTCCTTATTATTGCCCTAGTAGGGCCCTGTCAGGGCTTTTTAAAGTTTAATCTGTAAAACTCTAGTAGGGACTCTTCAGGGGTCGATAAGAATGCTTTGCTAATAAAACTTAGCAGGGCCCTGTCGGGACTTTTTTTAAGGTTTACTTATTTTTTAAACTGTAAAGCTCTAATAAGGACAACTCTTGTAAAGGTTTTCTTCAGGAGTTGATAAGGGTGCCTTGTTAATGAAAACTTAGCAGGGTCCTATCGGGGCATTTCAAGGCTTCCTTATTAGTTTAAACTTTAAGCTCCATGCAATTAAGGCCTTATTAAGGCATTTCGATCGGGACCCGATTAATTATCCTTGAAAGGGAAACATTACACTTCCTCATCAGGGCCCGATTATAAATAGGACCAAATAATCAGGCCCTTATTACAGCCCTGAGACAATTTCTACGCGGGGTATTTGCTTGTGGCACTTCTCGGTGATATCGTATAGAACTGTGGATACGGGGGGACCGGGATATACATATATCTTTTCTAGTGTAACCCCGAATACTTACATAAGAGATACGTCGGATCCACAGTACGAGTCGACGATGCTCGACGTCAACTCGTCGCAGCTTCGTTACTTGACGAGATAACAGTGGGTCGCCAAAGCGAGAGAAACGTCGTCAAAGAAGGAAGATACACACCACGTTAGCTACATATCTGCGCGTAGAGTTAATTTCGAATGTCTTTTTTATCTGTTTACTTACAATTAGTCATGCAGAGAGGACGGTACTCTTCTTCTCTTTGTCATCCTTCTTCCGAGTTCCTCCGCAGTACTCTCTCTTTCTCTCTCTTTCTCTCTCTCTCTCTCTCTCTCTCTCTCTCTCTCTCTCTCTCTCTCTCTCTCTCTCTCTCTCTCTCTCTCTCTCTCTCTCTCTCTCTCTCTCTCTCTCTCTCTCTCT